>OX439000.1:70327444-71704319 GCA_949316495.1 Amphiduros pacificus
GACTGCACAGGCACATGCAGGAAGCTATAGACTCGAGGGTGATTCAGAATAAGGGCTATTTCCTGAAAACCATCATTTGCTAATTACAATGGGCTCGTAAATCACAATTATCTTTGA
Organism: Amphiduros pacificus; assembly: GCA_949316495.1. Classification (NCBI taxonomy): domain Eukaryota; kingdom Metazoa; phylum Annelida; class Polychaeta; order Phyllodocida; family Hesionidae; genus Amphiduros; species Amphiduros pacificus. The sequence goes on from OX439000.1 coordinate 70,327,562, forward strand.
TACTATTTTATAGAACTTAATGTCTTGAAAAAATGTCCTGAATGTACTATTGTTATATTGATTGTAATAGTATTATTCTTCAAAGTTGGTAAATATATCCTCTGTGCAGGTAAACATATAAAATTTGTCTGTCCTGGTAAACAATTCAGTCTGTTGGCATGGTGATGTACTTTAAATTTATTGTTATTTATAAGATATTGGTGTAAAGAGCACCTGAAGATGTTCCAGTATGTAGGGTGGGTTGGTCATACCAAGCCTCATTCTGGCTCCCTCTGGAATCACCTCCACCAGTTGCCATAGTAACTGAGGCAATGTGACACCTATGTCATGGCCATAGGCACCAAGATCCTCAGAGGTCAGCCATATTTCCACACAGCCCTCTGAAAGATGACATTTTATACACAATATCACAACTGGACTAAAATGAGATTCAGAGGTTACTATTTTGTCATGTTATCTGGTGTGAAATATTGGACTGTGTTACTGAAATCCAGGGGGATTTCTGATCTGTGAAGGTAACAGGTTTATAAAGGTTACTGTACTGTTAACCAGCCTACAATCTGCAAAGATTACTGTTAAATGGGCATCACTGACATATCAAGATTACTATTAGTGGTTACTTGTCTGTGAGGGTTGAATATTAGGGTAAGGTTACTGATCTTACCCTCAAATGCTTGCACTGCCCTTGCCACTATGTCGGCAGGAGGGTAGCTTCCAAGCTCTCCCCTTGCATGCTTAGTTTTGCAATATGTGCACTGATTTAGACACCTGAAAAAATTTATATTTTGTATTTATGATTATCAAATAAAACAAATTAACAAACCAAGCATTGCTATTCGAAAACTAAATATCACAATAATTATGAGTGTTTTTCAACAAGGCAAATTTACCCGGTATTGATGGCAATGATCTCAACAAGTGGATTGCGTCTTATCTTCGGCAGGTCTAGAGAGGCGCCACCTGTTTTCTTGCCGGAAACTTTTTTTGTTCCAAGGAGACGAACACTATTACCTGAATATCAAGTTTGATAGTTTATGGGCCATTGCTTAATATTACAATTGAACTCTTTTTAAAATCTAGACCACATATTTTTTAGAAATTAAATAGATACATCTGACATACAAAGTAACTATTCATATTTAATATCTCAAATTAACATTTAGAGATCAAAGTATCACACAAGTTATCTAATACCCTAAGCAAACAACTTAGAAATGTTAACATACCTTTTAGAGTTTCCTCAACAACCTCTACGACTCTGTCAACTTGCTGCACCCCAATAACACTGAGGCCCTGAAAATTACAAACACTGATTATGACAAACCATAATGTGCAAATAAACTCTCATTGACTGGCCAAATCAGCAATTGTAAACTATAAACAGAAATGTTCTGATATTTTAAAAAAAAATCATTCTGTTTAACAATTATATTTTCAAAGTTAGGGAGAACAGCATCTTGAAAAATTTCTTTTTCTCAGTCAAGAAAATCGACTGATTACTATAGATTTACATTTGACACAATCCCATCATCTGAGACACAATAAAAAGGGCTTAGAACTATCGAACCTTGAATGATATTTTATAAAAACAATTATTTTTTACATATTCTTTACATTGATATATTTTCCTTATAGAATTCTGATAAACAGTTGGTATTATAATGAGCTTGACCAACCTGTATATAATCCTGCTTGGGAGCGCCCTGGGGAACACATCCGGCCACTACAACACTCTTACCCATCTGACGACCTTTATTGATTTCATTACGAAAGTGATCCTCTGCAGGATTCTTTACTGTACAACTGTTCAGTAACCAGAGATGTGCATCTTCTTTCTCATCTACAAAAACAATCAAATAAATAATGTCAAGCTCCTCCGAGGTGTCTAACATTAGGCAAATGCACTGTGCTATTAAGGCCACTTAAATCTGCCTTCTCTTATAGCTTCATCAGTTATGTGATTTTAGTTTTTTTATACTTTTTTCCATTATCTAACTGGTTAAAGCTACTCTCCTTTGCACCGGGCTCAAAGCAAGCCAATATTGAAAATCATATATTTAACTTTATTATGAAACTCAACGATTTCTTCCACAAGAGGTATTATATGTTCCAGATCCAGAAACATTATTAAATTTATCTGGCCTCAATTCACAAAGCTCAAAGCTCAAATTTGTCACCATGAGAAAGAAAAGAATAAACAAACATCATAATTATAAGTACAAAAAATCATTGCAAAATAAAGCATATCAAAAAGCTTTAGTGACTCACCAACAATGTTGTAACCAAATGCTGCAAGCTGTCCAGCCATGTATTCACTGTCGGAACTGTTGTGTGAACATCCCCAGGTCTTTACATAAATATTCTGGGTTCCTGTGTGAAACAAACATCTTAAATAATCAAATAGGACCTTAAAATTACTCTGTAAAATACAAATGAGCACAAGAAGGAGTTAACATCTCTACTTATGGTGTATTTCCATTAAGGCAATGTGATTCCATAAAGAGCAAATACCTTGTGACAACTGTGACAAAAGGCACTGTTAATTTCTTCCAATGGAATAGAGTGAATTCATACATGAAGAAGAATTTGTATCTTGGCTTCAATAACTCACCAGGGATAATGCTGTCAGCCTGGACTTGGTCATTTGCTTGCTGTGCCCGCACTGCTCGCCCCTTTCTAACCTTGGGTACGACTTGAGGGCGGCTACCATTTCTATCTGGCAGGCTGCCATCACCAGCAACAATGTCCTCTATATCCTCAACTGTATTATCACACAGCGAAGGCATTGTTTAGCTATTAACAACTCTGCAAATATACAAAACAATTCTCAGCAATAATTACAATCACATAAATCACTTTAAATTTTTATGGAGGTGGAAAGAAACTTTTCAAACCACTGACCCTTCTGTTGACACTATAAAACTGAAGCTCCTGGGGTTAACAAAAAAGTTCTGACAAGATAGATCCTAAAATCCAAATCTGATTTGGGTCATTTCTGCAGTTATAGGGGCTTCCAGGGCCTATTGGTAAAGGGACAAACAAAGGGATCCCCAAACAAAGATCAAAATGAGTGACTGTCCAGCAAATCCCCAGGGACCAGCCCTGGTAGCTCTGTATTAGGCCTCAGACCACTATTACATTGCCCATTGAAATCCATTGTGAATGCCTCAACTTCTAAAATTCAACAACAAATATATATGTATCGACCTAGGATATTTTGTACAATATTCATCAAATGGCACAAATATTCATCTCTTTAAAAGCAGAGTAGGAAGTGAAGTTGACCATTGAATTTTTTATTTTTTTCGTCAGGATGTGTCAAAGCTCCACTTTTCTTGAAAACAAAGAATAGAACACGGAAACATAGGAGTGAGTCCCTAACAGCATAGGCCAAAGAATAGCCTATTAAATAAGTCTCATTATTTTTTTCATAACATTGACAAAACAAGCCATTATTGTACTATCAAATAGTGCAATTTAATTGGTTTCTTATCTCATATTCATCTCATTATTATCATGCATACATACAGATTGGTTCATAACAGATAGCGGAGTATGTCAATGCGACATACTTTCCCCACCATTGTTCTGTCTATACAGTTATGATTTAGTGAAAACTTTAAAAAGACTTAGATATTGGAGTTGATATAAATAGTGATATACTGTGTACTTTATCACTTGCTAACAATATTGTAATATTTGCCGAAGATGAGCCACGGTTACAAATCCTGTCAATGCGACATACTTTCCCCACCATTGTTCTGTCTATACAGTTATGATTTAGTGAAAACTTTAAAAAGACTTAGATATTGGAGTTGATATAAATAGTGATATACTGTGTACTTTATCACTTGCTAACAATATTGTAATATTTGCCGAAGATGAGCCACGGTTACAAATCCTGTTAGACTGTGTTCATGAGTGTTGTGAAAACTGGAAACTGAAAGTCAACACTGATAAGACAAACGTTGTAAATTTCAGACACACAAGGTTGCAAGATCTGAGTGTAAATTTAACATTGGACCTGAGATTACTGATGTTACTGATAGATACAAATACCTGGGTGTATACTTTAATGAACATATTGATTTTAATGTTACTGCATGAACACAAGCTGGGGCTGCAGGAAGAGCATTAGGCGGTGTTATTTCTAAGTTTCACAGTATCAAAAATGTGGGGTTTCATATGTATCACAAAATGCATCATGCAGGAGTAGATCCTATCTTAGATTACTGTTCTGGGATTTGGGGATATGGAAAGTATAAGTGTTGTAATAAATACAACTGAGAGCAATATGTTATTTTCTTGATATGCACTCCAAATCACCACTTTTTGGTTTAAAATGTGATACAGATTTATGAGATAAAGCAATGACAAGCCTTACTGATGGATATTCCACACTATGGCACACATATAGATAACTGTTCATGTTATGTTAGCTGGGGGTAGGTTATTCATTTATTGACAAAGACCAAAATGTGCAAAATGTGCAGTCATCAGCCCTACTATTATTTTCACCAGCAACTCACTGTATTATAATGTGCACAGATTAGAGTGACAGATGAGTCCTGAGGGGCTGGGATGCTATTTATTACTGTATATGTATTTTGTGTAACAATATGTCATCCTGCATGTCATCCAGTCAGTATAATAAAGAATTCAATACAATACAACACAAAAATAATAAGAGGGAATAGGAAGTTATCAAGCACTACATTAACTTTGTGTTCCCTGGCCCCACATATCAAATAGAACACTCGGGTCGTGCCTGCTCCGTCCAAATTCAGTATCTGTCATCTGTCACGTACGCTTCAACAAAGTTCAAGACCCACAACAGCTGGTAAAAACTCATTATTTCGCTGATATGCAACGTCTAAAGCACAGACAACTTGCTGTTTAAATTCAAATTAGCCAAATGTTTATATTTTCATATCTTTGACATTTTCGAATAATGACTGCAAGTTGCGTAATTCACAAAATATTGCAACCAAAACATTGTCGTTGTCCATAAATCTGTCATGGGCGATAATACATCCAATGTTGTTTGGAAGTCATTTCACGTCATTTCTCTTTAACAACGACTCGGTCACCAGCAAATGTTGCCATATACTTATAGTACTAAACACTTTAACTGATAATAATATATTTACCCAATGAAAACAAACGTATGGAGAACTTGACGGGAGAAGAGGCCGAGGAAAAAAATCTCACTGTGAACTGAACTCACATGGAGGCTCCTCTGGTGGAGTGTGCGTGTGCGTGTTTTTAAATGGGTGTGCACCCGACAAGGTATTGGCTGGAGCCATCTCTTGGGCATGATTCTGCTTTGAGTGACTATGACTGTATCTCTGTGATAAGTAAAGGTTGTTTCCGGTATACAAACAACACGAAATTGGATCCCATTCACAACAATGAGCAGTTTTCAGAATATATTAAACTTCCCGTGTGGTTTTCAGCAGGTTAAAAACACATGATTTCCTGGTGGGAAAATCACATGGTTTACCACTTGAAAACATGTGATTTTCACATGGAGCACATTTTGCCATGTATGTAGATGAAAAAATTCTGATCATAGCATGATTCAAAATTTGCTAAAATTGAAATGCAACGAAATAAGTGAGAAAAGAATAAAATACAGGAATTTAAAAAAACCTGAAAATTAAAGAATCTGGTGAGAGCAATAATAATAAATTGCTCTCAGATGTGACGTAGGAATGTGAGATGGACCCTATACCTATAGATGGCTACCTTGCTGAATGTTGAGGGTAATTATTACCTATAATAACAGCAATTATTGATAAATCCAATATGTAAGGAAACATGCCTAAATCAGTAAACTAGCTATGATAAGGCCTCTGTTTTAAAGTTAGGATTAGAATTAATAAATGATTATAGACCAGCGGTGGGCAAACAATTTGAAAGTTATCTCATAAACAACAATATTCAAATCATGTTTCAATCAGCATATAAAGAATTCCATAATACCAAGACTGCACTCCTAAAAGTACAAAATGATATATTAATGGGCATTGATAACAATAAAACCATAATGTTAGTGTTACTGGACCTCTCTGTGGCCTTTGATACCGTTGATCATAAAATACTCTCACAGATAGACTGGAAAAAAAGATGTGATAATAGGAGTACGGAACTCAGTTGGTTCAAATCAAATCATATCTCTGGATTAAATTAATTTGAAAGCTTTTCAGCTTTGATATCCACAGACCAGAACCTTGTAACACTTAGAATTAACTGAATTGAAAACTTAAGTTCTTGAGTTCTTGGTAAAGTTCCATAATTACCGGTAGGTTTTTTTAATGGTGAAATGAACGTGGCTTTATAGATGATCCCACCTACCTGTCAGTAAATGCAGGAGGTCATGCCAGTTCATAACATTAATAACTAGATTATCTTCCCATTAAACATATAAACATTAATTTTCTCATCTCCCAGTTAGATATCAGCAGGTGCAAATTTGCGTGTCAATGCCACAGGCCACAAAATGAAATTGACGACATTTCTACCAGTCGATCACGATGTTTTCATGTTTATTGCAATGAATGACAGCATCATGCCATTGACAGGAATAACACATTTCTAGGGTCATGAAATATTTGAATACTAATAACTATAACTGTTGCATAAAAATTGTGTTTTAAATAATATTTACAAATGTTATTATCAACAAAAGTATCATGTATAATTTCAGATGATGTGGACATTTTTTTTGTGTGTGACACAACCATATTGGTCTAATCTGATACATGTTTAAAGCAAATATATTGATATATATATATATATGTGTGTGTGTATTTTTGTAAGTGATGGGATCAATGGTATTGCAATAATTACCAGTGAGATCGCCAGGCGCCGTGGGCAAGTCTATACCCGAGTCTGCGCAGAGCAGAGATGCACACAGGATAGAGGTGCACACATGGATACACCTCTCTCCAAAACACACGGAATATGACCATGACATTTGAAGACATTCACCTTGTTTGTAAATCATGATTTTTAAGAATTCGCTGTTCATTTTTGGGATATGTTTGGTTTGCAGTCTTCCTTCTACTGCTCTGCTGAGACCAAATGCACGTAAGTTGATTTACAAAATCCGATCACTGATCATGATATTCAGAGAAGTTATTCTTTAATTAAACCTGTGGTGTGGTGGACTAATGATTTAAAAGGATCCAGGGAATGGGGTAGAAAAAACAGCATCCCTAATAAGAATAAGGAAGTAAATGGTACATCCCTTATAAAAATGAGGAAATAAATGGTATATATATCAGGTAATATTAATGTTTTCTCATGAATTAAATTTGCAGATTGTCACAAGGAAGATGGCTATTTGTTCTTGCGTGAGTCTATGGATTCCTATCGCTGTGTTCCTGGCAACAGTCTGCACTCATGTCACGCGGGGTACTCCATCCCGCCATGGTACAGGATGGGGCTGGATGACCCGTGTACCTGCCTAGACCTCTACACGTATCACGACAACAAACTACGGACCAAGAAACACTGTCCCAGCGGGGGCAGGGCGGGGAAGCGCCAGCAGATGCAGGCCAGACAGGCCTTCCTTCAGCCTTTCTGGAGGAGCAAGAGTAGCGGCTATGAAGAAGGTGAGCTTCCAATACAGGGTAGACTAAGTATTCTGCTGATACATATATATATATATATATATACACAACTACAATATCTGGGTGTTGAATATTGTAAAGCTATGTTGAACCTTCCTTTTTGTTCCAAAAGTGATTCTTTCCGTGAGGTTTCCATAACTAACATAAGATGTGAGATCCAATTAAATTAATTCTGATTTTGCACAAAGGTATTATTCTGAATAAAATTGGAATCATTTTCGATGCCTGCCAGTGGAATAAAGGACATATTAAAAACTGTCTTTGTTTTTAATGAAGATTGTGTTGAATACTGGAGAAAGCTGGAGGTGAGGTACAAGAATTTGAATAACATGGTCATTTGTTTATGAAGTTTTGAGGTATTGTTTTCTATATGTACATATCCTATATATTGTGTCTATCATTATTACCTTTTGTTTGTGTTTGTTTGTAAGAGTGTCATGTCTATACTTCACCGAATTTCTCATATAACTTTTCGATTTTATTTCTTGTTTTATATGTGCTTGTAATTGATGCCTTTAATGTAATATGTAGTTCAGTTGTTTATTTTTATGGGAATAAAGCAGTTAGTGCTGTATCATTATGGTATACATGGGGAATATTCTAAATTATTGCCAGAGAATTACTACATTCTCACATTGATGGTAATAGTCTGAGCTGGTTAAATAGGAAATCAAATGTTATTATCCTACCCAAGATGAAATTGCCCTGGGCACAATTATTTATAGATTAAAGTTCGTTTTTATTTTGATATTAATTTACCACATGTCTATAGTTCCTGAAAGGTAGATGTATAGTTTTCCAGATGAGGCATCTCTCTCTTTTGAGACAATTTCAGCTTTAGGCAGAATCTCTCAAATACTATCTGTAAACGATAAATACCCGTGTGGTATCATAGTAATGTGTATTTAATGTGTTGAGAATGATTTGGTGTTGCTAATTCTGGTTAATGTTTATTGTCACATACAATATTAGGGAATTGGCTAGCAGGCATAAACAATGGGTCGGTGTGTACCTACTCCGACATGCTATGGTCCCTTATATCTATTACATTTTGCAACTTTCCTCCACAACCTATTGTAGTCCACCTTCATTTTAGGAGAAAACTTAAAATTTAAGTGCAAATTGCATGCATGTTGAATAAGGAAACGGACAGGTCCCTTGGATAAATCCTAAGAAAGGGCACATATTTAATTTTGGTCCTTCATTTTGCTTCATTTTAAATAAGCACCTCACCAATATTGCATGTAATGACCACCTTATGTCATAATAAATTATAGACCTGAAAGACACTTCGCAAAATTACAATATTACCATAATTAGTTTCAAACTGTACGAAGATTTATTAATATACCTATGAAAGCGTAAAGGTATTTTTACGATCAAGATGCCAAGAGTTCAAACCATTCATCAGGAAAGAGATTTTTCTCATTATTGCCATTTATCTATATCATCATATAACTTGCTCCTCTTTTATGGTCATCTAATGGAATATATAATTATATATCTTTAAAATGTAAAACTATATCCAAAAGCAACCCATGTCATTAAAGTGAATGAGGTTCTTAAAGTCAATGTTTAACTCTGTATTAAAAGAGTTAATCAATGAACATATTCTTTAAACAGTTTTTATTTCTATTTTGACATGATGTAATAGCAATTTCTTTCACTGTTTGCAGGATGTCCAGCAAAGTTCAGAATTTTTAGTGGGATGATTAGAGCGGATCGGACAACCCCTCTCCATATTCTTATTGCGTCCTTTGCAAAATGCAAATACAGATGTGAAAGAAATGAAGATTGCAAATCTGTGCAATTTATCCATCTGGCTGGCAAGTCTGGCATCTGTAAAAGTTTTATGGACCGGGGTTCGGAGAAGTTCATGCTTCCATACACTACTGGAATAGTCATCTGGAAACTGGATTGTGAAATACCCATGGAATTTAAACAAGATAATTTAAATAGGGGTTATACCAAAACACCCTCTCCTGCATTTGAGATAGTAAAGAAACACGGAGAATTGTTCTGGGAGAACAAAAAGAATGATATGGTTCAAGGGCGGCGACCCCCAAAAGCTTTGATGCAGACTTCTAAAGTGAAAATGCCTTCGAAACCATTCGAAAAGATTTCTTTTAGAGGTTCGAAATTAGGTCACGGATCACCGTTTGCCCCTGGAATAGCGCAGCGGAAGAGAATTATACATCCGGTATTACTGCTTCCGCCCAATAGAAACAAAATGGTTCCCACCACTGCATTGGAACAAACTACACCTCCCTCACTGAAAAACCTGTTTGTGAAAACACCAATAAAATTAGATTTACCTTTCAAGTATAAAGAACGATTAGTAAGAAATAAAATCTCTGTACAAAAGTCGTCAAGTTTTATAGAAGTAATTACCACCCCATCTTATCCAAAATTTAAGAGAAACGGATATCATAAAACCAAGGGAAGAAGTCCAGATAAAATTGGATTTCATAGTCATCATTTCTCTCTTGCGAAGAAGAAAAACAGACATGAATTTGAATATTCTTCCTTTAAAGACAATACACCAAAGCAATACCAATTCCGCCATGCATTATTTGATGATAATCCCGGGTTAGTAATGCATAAAACAAGTGTAAAGCCTATTCAGTATGGTAGCAACCATAGCAATATGCAGGCCTCACAAATGGACAACTTCCTGCCACCTCAAATTCTGAAATATAAGCAACATCTCTTATACCCACAAGGGGAATTAATAAAATCTTCAACAAAAATGACCATACCAACTTCGGTTCAAACATCAGCCCCAACAACAACCCAAACAAGCTCAACAACAACCCAAACAAGCTCAACAACAACCCAAACAAGCTCAACAACATCCCAAACAAGCTCAACAACAACAACAACAACCATATTAACAACACCACGCTCCGCAACAAAGGCGCAAAATCCAATGGATATTAACCTTATTCCTGGTGTAACCAATGCCCCCAGAGGGAACAGCGCATTGACCAAGGGTAAGATAGTAAGACTCTGTCATAACTAAAAAAGCATAATTTCTCAGGGTTAGATACATATATACCTGAAATTATACCCATATACTTGATTTTAAGGTTAGATATAAAGACCGTTGACTATATATCATTAATACAATATCATTGTTAAATGTACATAATGTCTACACATTGTTCATAGGACATTGACTATACACGGAGTAAGATACATATTGTCTTCCGGTTTTGACTAAGTTTCAGAAATCTTTGTCCTATCAATATGGATAAAATACTCTCAGAATCTTGACCCTCAATTATACAATTTTCCTTAAAAAAAACAAGTTTCATTAAGTTCGGATATGTATGCTATTATTATGTTGCAGGCAAGCGTCATAAGAACCATTACCAGCCTGGAGGAAATCCCCTGGATAAGTTACGGGGACAGTCTGAGGAGGTGTGCTTCACTTTCTGTGAGATATACTCTGACTGTAAGGCCGTGGATTATAACAAGACCTCCAAGGAGTGCTGGTGGCATCATAAGACTCAGTGCAACTCCCACAAACCAGCCCAAGATGACTGCTGTGACCACTACAAGAAGAGCACAGTTGTTTGCAAATAGGTTTATAAATCCCGATATGCAAATCAGAACAGTTTCACATTGTGACCTCAATTTATTTGGCTTAAATAGGTTCCAATTTCTTGGACAACATCTTTGACAAAACATTGGTTATGTTGAAAGATTTTTTATATTTTGATTTATATATCATTAACAAGAAACGCCTGTACTGGGACCGATCCTTTTCACACTATATATGTCACCCCTGACAGACATTTTAGAAAAATACTCCCTAAACTACCACATCTATGCAGACGACACACAGATCTACATCCCTGTTGAACACACCTCAAAGCAAGATTATGAAATAAGCAAACGATATTTGGAAAAGTGTGTGAATGAATTCAGGGCTTTCTTGATATCTAACAAAATGAAAATTAATGACGGCAAGACTGAAATGTTAGTCTATTATGACGGGCATTGCACCACCGAAACTAGAGCCACCACCACCATCAAGGTGGGTGATACACTCATATCACCCACCTCATCTATAATTGATTTAGGCATCACTTTTAAGGAAAAAATGGATATGAAGGCTCAAATTAAGAAAATGTAAAAATGGGATACTATCATATCAGAAATTTATCGGCCATCAGACAATGTCTAGACGAGAAAACAGCTATAACCCTAACTCATGCTTTTGTAACTTCAACTCTGGACTATGGAAACGGCCTACTGGCTAGCCTACCGAATTCAGAAATTAAAAAGTTGCAATATCTACAAAACTCAGCAGCCCAAGTTGTGGGAAAAATCAGAAAATTTGACCACATATCAGAGAAACTTAGGGAATTACATTGGCTTCCAATACACGCTCGAATCAATTTTTAAATTATCCTGATGGTCTGGAAAGCATTAAATGGTAAGGCGCCACCTTACATAAAGGAACTCTTACAAGTAAAAACGGGCGAGAGATGCCTACGATCCAACAATGGCACCTATCTGTGTGTTCCTAAGACCCGCCTGAGGACGATAGGGGATAGAGCATTCTCCGCTGTAGGTCCTAGATTATGGAATGACCTCCCCACTGACCTCAGGACCTGCACCTCAGCCGACCTTTTCAAGAGCAAGCTGAAAACTCATCTTTTCAAAACTTATGTTTTGTGAGAAGCGCTATGAACAGATTTATCTGATATTCAGCGCAATATATATATTTTTATTATTATTATTATTTATTAACATCTTTGGGAAATTTAGTATTAACAAGTTTATAAACGCTTTATTTTCACATCTTTACAGTCTTGCATAACCCCAAAAATGTTTGTATCTCGCAGATTTTGTTATCCTCAGTGAGATAAATCTGAAGTATATCAAGGATATATGTTTTATATTTTTATATAGTCCATTGGGTAACACATGTACAGTCAGGTGTTTGTTGAGAAGTGTCAATTGATATACAAACTACTTATGTTTTCAGCGTGCCTTTTATTAGATATTGGTATGATTTGCATTTAATGAGACAGATATGTACCATTTGAGATTTATTAAGATTGATTATGATTTGAACTAAATTAAATTCTGATTGTGCTTGTACTACCACTATAGCAATTGATAAACTCAATGAAGATTGATATTCACTATTTTTGGTCGGCCTTTGCGAAGGCCGGCCACTTGGGGTGAGATTGGTTCTCAACTTGGCTCTGTCAGACGGTCTCATTTGCTTAAGTCTCATTCACTTCCCAGTGTAAGAATTGTCTCGGACCTCCACACTCTCTGGTCTGGAATCATGTAATATGCTCCCCCCACACAGCATGCACAAACTTATGATGTAAGGAGCTCACTCGCTTGATTGTCACCATGATAATCATCAGGATACTGTAATTTTATGATATTAGCTTTGAAATAATACATCTCCATTTTTTTAAAGCAATTTAAGTTATACTTTTTGTGGAACATTCTTCCTTCTGACACATAGCATAGAAATCTCGTGATCATCTGACCTAGAGAGGGACACACTGACACTTGATACCATCCACTCACTCTCCATGCCACGGTGTCCATGCAGTGGACTAAAGCTCTCTTGAACCTTTCAGTATCATCATGGACTAAATGGCACCATGCATCACATCTTAAAATACACCAAGAGGTGACAAGTTGTAAAAAGTACCCCACAGAGAACAGAGAGAGGTGATGACCACATCACAGGAATGATTTGAGAGAACTTTGTGTCCAAGCTTGATTGCCACCTTTGATCGGATTACCCCTGCCTCCCAAACTCTGACCTAGAAAAAGTTATGGGGTGCAGCTAAACATGTTAAGTCCTCAAGATGGCATTTTACACTCATTGTTGTATTTCAGTGGGGAAGTATATTGTGTGCTGATCACTCTGGTAACTGATTCATTTCCATTCACCACACAGAAGTGATTTTATTCAGAACAATTCAAATGTCAACAATTCAATCAATTGTCTTGAGAACCCTATTTAAACCAGAATAACTTATTCTCTAAATCATCTAAGTAGGTCATTGTGACCTAGTTACAATTTTTTCTAAAAATTATGAACAAAGATATTGTGTAAGATAAATGTAGGGAGAATACATATTATTTTGCAAAATATTTTGCAAAATATCACATATAGTCGATTTTGAAAATCGGCTCCTGTGACCTTGAAAATTGCCTGAGGTCACCCAATATGAAACTTATTCAAGTCCCTCATGTTAAATCAATATTGCTGTATTTTGTAAGAAAATAGAGCATTCATAAGTGAATTGCTCCTGTGCTGGCCATGACCTTGACCCAAAATCACAAAAAGTTCAACCCCAAAAATTTCCCAGGCCTACATATTATCATAATATAGTATCTAGTCCTCACGTGCAAGCATAAAAGAATGATGAAGAAAACAAAGTGTGGCGGTGGACGCGGCGGCGGGCCGCGGACGCGACGGCGGTCGCGGAGGCGGACACTACAGCGGGTGGCGAATGCAGCGGTGGATCTCTGTGTCCTTCTTCTCCCTGTTGGGAATCTCATTTTCTTCGAGAATATTTGTGACAGTACCTGCCTCTCTCTTCCAATTATCAGACTTAAATCTAGCAGCTCATCTTTGCACTGACTCTATTCAATCAATATCTTTCTTGAAGTAATTATAAGGGTCCCATACACTTGGTGCATATTCTAAATGGGGACGCACCAGGGTATTGTAAGCAGCCTCCATGATATCACCTGGGCACATGCCAAAATTCCATGTTACAGAACCCAGCACTTGTTTTGCTTTGCAAACAATGTTATTAATAAGTTCATCCTATTTCATATACGTTTGTAGCTCAACTCCAAGATAGGGATGATGTTCAACATGTTGCAAGATGTGACCATTTAATGTATATTTTCTTGTTTCAAGAGCTTGGCTTTTTAATTGCTGCTCAAGGTATAGCATTTCTGAGCATTGAAGTCTATTTGCCACTCATTTGACCATTCCTCCAGTGTATTAAGGTCCTCTTGCAATTTTACTGCATCACCATCATTTTGAACTGTTTTGTATAGGAGGTTGTAATCTGCAAATAGCCTAATATTTGGTTGTTTTAGTTTCTCTCTTAAGTTGCTAATATAGCGTCGAAAAAGCATTGATCCCAGTACTGTTCCCTGTGACACTCTAGATTTCACATTTACAGGGTCAGATTCTTCACCATCGATAATTAACTTCTGTTCACAGTTTGAAAGCCGATATTTAATCCTTGATCCAAACTGCTCTGAGATTCTGTAATACTCAAGTTTATTTTTTAATCTTTCATGGCAAACTGTATCAAAGGCTTTATTAAAAGCAAGGATGTGCATGAAAACATTGTTTCCTTCATTTCTAGCGTAAATATATATCCTGTAAGATTGCGATTAACTGTATTTCCCATGAGTGACCCATTCTGAAACCACGTTGAAAATTTACCAAGTTTGCAATGACTCATCATATGTCTGACAATAATGTGTTCCATTGTTTGGTGCAAGCCATGATTTTGACAATGTTTGGTGCAAGCCATGCTTTTGGTACTTCTCCTTTGTCAATTGACTCTTGGAATATATTTTGTAGTATTGGAGCTATTTCCCGGGAGCATTCTTTCAAGATTACTCTCGCCAATATTGGTGCCTCTCAATCTGCATGAAAAAATTACAGCAGATGTAAATGCCGATCTCGATACCTTATCGCAGGAAGGTTTTAAGGCTTAAAGCCACCCCATAGTGTCGTCATCTAGCGATAATAAATTGATTATTGGTTAATCCACTAGGTGTCGCTAATCCATCCACGTCAACTGATCACATGACACACCGTCGGGTCCAGCCATCTTGGATTTTCATACTTCCCGTAGTGGGAGAAGTCGGCAATATTGTGATTGATTTACTGCATTCTTGATGTTATAGACATTTGGGGTCTAAAAGGACCACTGGCTCAATCGCACAGAGGCAGACATGGCCCTTAAAATCGTCAAGAGCAGTCTGGACCGGGTCCTGGACAAGAATCTACAGGACTTGGTTCGGGGGATCCGAAACCACAAGGAAACCGAGGTGTGTTACTGTGTAAATTGAGTGTGAATTTCGCGGATGTCTGCTCGCCTAAAGCCACGCCTTCTTTTGTAGCTCATAATCAGAGATATTCACACTTATTGTAACTAATCTCATATTTTATAAACATGTTGAATGCCATGGAATTGATTGCCGACGTGCAGTATGGGAGCCAACAAATCCCTGCGCCCGGTGTGTTGACATTCACAGTGACACCCAACCCCCTCCCAGCTGTCACTTGTGTCAGTGTAATGCACATCATAACAAATGCTCTTCAAAATCTTTGCCTTGATTTCTTGCATCTCAAATCATCACATAAATCATATAGTGTTGATTTGCTTAAACGTTAAGTAGTTGCAGATGATTTATTGAAAAGGAAAAGACTTGATAATTGCTTATCTGCTTAGTTCTGAACATTCACCAACTTGAACTTGGATATTTTACCGTACAGTATGCATATATAGTTAGTAAAGCTAACAGATTCACACAATCATAGCATTGGCTAATAATTAGGACATTGTCTTGTATACATATTACATACTATATATATATAATAATAAAATTTTCAGCATAGCAAAGTACAGATGCATTGTTATCAAAATTGCACCCAGTGACCTCGCAGTTTGGTACAAAAACCGTTTGGTACAAAAACCAACAAATTGGTGCCACTCTGTTAGTTCTTGGCCGATATACATCATTGACAACTCAAAATTTAACATTTGGGCTATTCTATTCAATTATGTAAGTTTTATGTTCAATATATTAATTTTCATCAAAAGTATAGAAGAGATCAGTGCGCAATCTTGGTAACAAGTGAAGTCAGCCCCTGAGAGAAGTCGGCCCCTGGGAGAAGTCAGGCCCCACATTTAGGTGACTAGATTGTCAAGTTACCGGAAGAAAATTAATGGCTACCGAGGGTCTCAGGGGTTAGTTAATACCCTTAGGGTCAAATAGCCTTCTCAAGGAGATTTCATAAGTTTTGAGCCAGTACAGAGTGACTGGGGTCGGCTTCTCTTGGGGGCTGAGTTCACCTACCCATGGCGGGGCCAACTTCACTTGGGGGCCAACCTCATTTGGGGGCTGACTTCACTGGTATTGGCAATCATAAGCCCTATAAGTATAAACACCAAAATTGAACTAAACCAACTTAAAATCTTTTGTTCTACCGATTGGGAAACCTATCCAAGCAGTGTGAATTGATAATGTCATGTATCAATGTGCAATTACAATATCATTTTTTGTACATCATATACTTTTTCTTTGTTCAAATGATATTGGCATATATTTATATGCAGTAGCACATGTGCAAACTAGAAAATATTACATGGTCTCAAAAACACTCCACAGTGACACCAATTGCTTGAACTTCATAGACAGCAGAAAAATGGCATAAACGAATTTGCAGTGTTGATATTAAATATTTACTTGTTGTTGGCATAGAGAAAAGCAAGGCTTATCTTCCTTTTAAGTTATTGAAAATTATTTTTTTAAGTGACTGATTCAGCAATGTTTGTCCACAAAATTTATCTGGCACTTGTTGGTGAAACTATCTGTGTTATTCTGTGATCGGTATGATCATGGGAAATGAGTAGTCATTTCCTGTCGGTTGTAAATCATTTTTTTCTGTGGTCAATATTGTTCAAGCAACTGACGCCACTGTGGAGTGTTCGTCCGTGTGCATGCAAGATTCCAATTTGCGCATCCGCCCGGGCGTATGAATACTTAATTAAAAGAAGTAAACAAAAGAAAAGAAGTGCGTGATGTAAAAGCAGAACGTTCAAAACTATGTCATTGTGTTTGCCCATCGTTTCATAAAATTATCTCTTTAAATTGCTTGGAAATGCTTCCCAATCGCTAAATCAAGGAATTTTCAGTAAGTTTAGTTCAAATTTGGTGTAAATCGGACGATTAGAACAGAAATGACATGCAAAAGTCTGATCGATGATTTGCGGTAGCGCCTGAGCGATATAAGGGCAACTTACGTAATCGAGCGTGAAAAATCACGTCTTTGCATAAAGTTGTGCCAAAAAAATCGTTCATGTACCAAATTAAATGTTTTTAAAAGAAGAATTAAGATATTTCATTTTGTATGTTTTTTTTGTTTGATTTAATTTTTTATTTGTTTGTTGTAATTTTTGTTCTATTTATTTTAATTTTTGTTCTGTTTGTTGACAGTTTTGGTTAGTTTGTTAATTTTTTTTCTCTTCCATGTTACATGTGGATTACCACTTTTTCTTGTTTAAGTGTATCATAGGATGTCTATTAATACAACATTTAGTACTAGAAATATTGTAATGAAAATGAATTACAATATTATTGGATTACAAATTATCAGATAAACAAATATTAAGGTTTTTTAAATGGAGTTATGGATTTGAGATAGACTTACCATTTTTCAGTGAAAAAAAGTGTGAAAATTCAATTTGCGTTAAAAATCATTATAATTTCAATATAACTTCTGGCCTACAATACCTGTTGAGCTCAAAAATGCTTCTGGATCACCAGGCCAGTTCTGTAATGAAGCCCAGTGTAATGGGTATTAACTATATTTATATCCTTAAACTGAAAAACTCTTGAGATCATTGTGTTAAACTTTTTTTCAGGCCAAATACATAGCAGAATGCATGGACGAAATCAAACAGGAGTTGCGACAAGACAATCAAGCCATCAAGGCCAATGCTGTCAGCAAACTGACTTATGTAAGTACTAGCATTCTATTACTCCATCAAGTTCCTCAACTTCTATAAGTCTGCCCAGTTCCTGTACTTATATCTAGTAGGATATAACTGGATACCCCATGGTCCCTCATGTAGGATTTGACTGGTTGTACCCATGGTCTCTCAAGTAGGATACAACTAGCTATACCCCATGGTCCTTCAAGCATGATATATCATGGATGACTAGCATTATATTGAGTATGCTTGTATGGTTTTCAGATCCAGATGTTGGGCTATGATATTAGCTGGGCTGCTTTTAATGTTATCGAGGTGATGAGCTCAACAAAATTTACCCACAAGGTATGTGAACCTAGAGTTTTTGTATTTAAATTGATAACAATTAATTGGTGCATTTGTGTGAATTTAGATTTAAATAGATTATTAGATTGTAGTGCTTAGCGTGTAAGAGTCACATTCATTTACACTGTATTAAGACTAAAGTTGATTTTTTTTTATTCTTCAGAGGATAGGATACCTGGCTGCATCACAAAGCTTCCATGATGACACTGATGTCCTTATGCTCACAACTAATCTGATCAGAAAGGTAATCCTATTAATTATATCTCACAAATATCACAGAATATACCACAATTTAAATCTTACACTCCCACCATACATGATACTGTGCCCTCCATAAAAGTATGGTGCATTGCCCTCCATACAAAGATTATTTCTAATACTCCCCACAGACATGTTACATTATATGTCTACATTTTTATGCCTTTCTCCCTGCATATATGCATCTACTCTTCACAACTGAAACTTGATTTAGTATAATGATCAGTGGTTAATTGATTGCTGCTCTCTCTTGTATCTATCAATCAATTTCTACTCTCTTGTATCTGTCAATGGTAGCCTCCTCAGTCGATTCCAGCTCTCAATTTATTTCTCATATTATCTTGTTAAATAAGATACCATATAGCAAGCATAACAAGGTTGAAAATATTATTGATATCTAATTGTAAAATAAAATCTGTTGCTTTGTTGTATTGTTTTGAAGCATCTACAGAGTGACTCCTCCTACTCAAAAGAAAGGGTTAGTACTTGGAGTGGGACATTTGCTACCTTTCATCCTTTGTTTATACAAAGCAATATGTAAATTAGACCTTTTGTCCTCATGCCTGAGTTAAACCAATGGATAGTGGGATCTGATCTGGAATAATTGTAAAATGTACATTAGACCTTCCCTGATCTGTAACCATGGGAACTATGTCATAAACATGACAACCATAGCAGCATGTACATAACTGACTTCAAGGTATTATGCACTATTTGTTAAAAACTACATAAAATTAGCTTTGAGATTAAAAGAAAGCAGCTGCTTGACCTTGGACATTGCGATTCATTGAAGGCTTCTGAAATCCCAGAAACCCATGATAGGTTTCTGAAGTCACCGAAACCTATGACAGACTAATGAAGTACCAGAAACCTATGACAGGCTTCTGAAGTCCCAGAAACCTATGACAAGTTTCTGAAGTCCCTTAAAACCCCTGACAGGCTTATGAAGTGCTTGAAACCTATGACAGGCTTCTGAAGCCACCAAAATCTATGACAGGTTTCTGAAGTTCCAGAAACCTCTGACAGGCTTCTAAAGTGCCAGAAACCTATGACAGACTTATGAACTACCAGAAACCTATGACAGGCTTCTTAAGTACCAGAAACCTATGACAGACTTATGAAGTAACAGAAACCTATGACAGGCTTCTGAAGTACCAGAAACCTATGACAGACTTATGAAGTACCAGAAACTTATGACAGGCTTCTGAAGTACCAGAAAAGTATGACAGGTGAAGATGTGTGACATCACTCTTTGTGTTGCATCAACTCTTTGTGTAATTATAAACATGGTTGATAAACCTGTTAACAATATTTGACAGAATTCTGGCTGTTTTTAAAGGACAGTACCAACATGATGCCTTGTGGCTTGTGCTATTGCTGTGCATATGGATTTATAATTTGAATAAGCTTCTTTTGAATTGATGCATGATACCTTCAATAAGTTGATTTAATCAGTCAGAGACAAACATCTCTTTGATCAAGAAAGGTAGGAGAAGGTAACATGAATTCCATCTTTGGACTGCTTAGCAAAATGATGTTATGCAGTGTAGCTTCATTAAGTATATTTTATCTCCGACTATAGCAATGTTTGATTCTCAACTACATAACAGCTTGTGCTCTGTCAACAAGGTGAATATGTATTTTGTGAACTGTGATGACCTACTGTAGCTGTCCAGAAGATCGTAACCTGCTTTCATGGAGTTACGATCAGCCATTAAGGGAACATTTTCAGCCCTGTGGTCTGGCAGTCTGGCATTTAGGAGGCTATGAGTTGTGTTTCAAGAAGGAGAAGAATTATGATATTAATTGAAAGTACAGAAACAGAGACATACATATTTGCACCCACAATTTGAAGGCTCCTGTAATTTTCCAAGTATGGTTTAAGACAGGTACAGTCTATCGCAGACAGCCCAATATTTCCATCGGTTTCTTCTGAGTGGCCAGTCATTCACATAGTTTATATGCCACAGATTGTTTAAAACATCAACACTCACACTGATTGCCTCACCAAGTTAAACTCTCAACCTCTGGTCGAGTTTGAACAAAACTCCGAGCAAATAACCAATGAGAGGGTCTGTCATCGGGGGATTCTGAGCAGTCACAGTTGGCTCTGAACGTACAATACAAGTCAAGGACAAGACAAGACTATGGTTGAGGGTGATATGTTAGCATGGTTTGAAATAGTTTGGAGGGTGAGCATGGTTTGAGATTTGATGCATTATATAGCTGAGCGATTGAATCCAGACATGATCCCAATAAGGTGATGCACTCTCTTGTTTTGTGAAATTGTTACATTATGAAATAAAGGTTTGGATCCAACTGTTAAGGGAATTAGGGTCGTATTCTATAATTCAGGTGGTTTGTGTAACATACTCAGGTGAATTGGTGTTTATTTGTCTGCAGAAATGAATATGAACTGATTTACTGATCATTTCATTTTCATATATAATTTGGGAAATAAATCTACTATTAACAAAATCAAAGATATATATTTTAATATGGGAATGAAACATGACAGAATGTGTTAGTGTTAGGGGTGACTGTACCAGGAAGTGTGAATGTCAAAGTCAAAAACCCATTAGAGGTGTGAAGTAAAGTATGATTAAACAAGATCCAAACATCTCGAGTCAGGAATGAAGCAAATAGCCACATTATGTCATGTATGATTATGTTGTGATTATAAAAGATATGGAAATGTGAATGTTAAATCTGGTATTTTACAGGACCTTGGCAGTCAAAATATGTATGATTCAGGAGTGGCCCTCAATGGTCTGGCCTGCTTCCTCACCCCCGACCTTGCCCGTGACCTTGCCAATGACATTATGACACTGGTCAGTATTACTTGTTATGTCTTCATATCATCTAAGTGTGCACTTAATTTCACGTTATTTAAATTTGTTACGAGTAAAAACCCTAGAATCTACAAGACAGGGTCAGACATCTATTTCACATAAATGATGATTGTGATTGTATAAAAGGATTTTGATTATTTATTGCAGATGACATCCACCAAGCCGTATCTCCGCAAGAAGGCAGTGCTCATCATGTATAAAGTGTTCCTCAAATTCCCAGAGGCACTGAGACCAGCATTCCCCAGACTCAAAGAGAAACTAGAAGACCCAGACCCAGGTAAACAATAAACAAATTCTTCAAATTAGGACACAAGACCGTGATTAGAGGGAGAGTCAGTAGGTGCACCTTATAAGAAAGCTGGGATAGGTTAAAGGACTTAAGTGTGATTGCATTACACTCATGCCTAAAAGGTTAAATATTGTCATCAAATATATGGCAATGATTGAGTTCTGGTAAAAAAAAAATAACCAAGATATTGATGGGTTCTTCATGGTTGTTTGTTTATAATACAGACTTTTGTCCTGCTCTTTTTCCAAGAGATACCAGGATTTCTTTTGCATTAACACACAAACATTATAAAACAAACCGTAGTCTATATACTTAGTAATGGGACACTGGCTTGTGTTGAGAAAAAAAATCATGGCAATGAACAGTTAACACAGAAGAGGAGGAGTGCAGTGTCCCTTAGAGAGGATCAGTGTGGTTAACACAAGAGAAAATTGGTGCAATTAACACTAGAGAGTATGATTTCAGTTAACACGAGAGGGAATCACTTCAGTTAACACAAGATACATGTAGACATGGATATGCGAGGAACTGGTCTCTGCCGGGATTGTGGCATGTGGAATGAGGTGGTGTTTGTATTTTGCAGGTGTACAGTCTGCAGCAGTTAATGTGATCTGTGAGCTAGCTCGCAAGAATCCCAAGAACTATCTCTCTCTTGCTCCATTGTTCTTCAAACTCATGACCAGCTCAACAAATAATTGGGTCCTTATCAAAATAATCAAACTGGTAAGTACACGTTGAATGCATTGTGATCAAACTTTCAATGTTTTATTTGATAAGCACAAATCTTGCCAGAGAAACACAAAAATGCAAGCCTTTTCAAAATTTACAACATTTTTGCACACTTAACATTTATTATTTTGTGCATTGTTATAACTCTAGTTGTCAGTCAAAAAAATGATTGTATATATATTTTAATGGCCTTCAGACAAATTGGGTTAATTGGAGGATTTGTATCATCAGAAATGGTAGCAAAGCTAGAGTAGAATTTCAGAAGGCATCCAAAACATTAGTAAGTTTCAAATCATGATTTAGGTACAATGTGAACCAAGATTAACATGCATTAAATTATGGAATTATTTGACAGTTTGGAGCTTTGACCCCGCTAGAACCCAGGCTTGGAAAGAAGTTGATAGAACCTCTAACAAACCTCATTCACAGGTGAGTTGAAGGAGTCTTTAACAACCCTCATTTACAGGTGAGTTAAGTGGCCTGTTACATCACTCCTTCACAGGTGAGTTGAAGGAGAATAACAAACCTCATTCCCATGGAAAGCAAAAGGAGTCTATCACAAACCTGATATACTGGAGCCCATTCTTACAAACCTCAACTACAGGTGAGACACCAACACACTAGATATACAGAAATGATTTATCATTTGTATGTAATATAAGCACCAGAAATAAACTGTTATGCCTTATTTAATAACGCCTTTATTGAGACAATTACTGTTGGTAAAGTGGACCGGTGTATCGGTGGCAAGTGTGAGATTGATCAGACATTTATTAAGAATGTATCTTTGCAGCACGTCTGCCATGTCTCTCCTGTATGAGTGCATCAACACTGTGATAGCAGGTAGGTGTTAGCTCCCACCAGGGGGCACCACTATGTCACTATACTTTGCCATAGATTTCACCATATTTTTGTGTTTAATGTAGATTTACAAACTTTAAAAATTGTATATTTAAATGTCTGTTTTGTATACACTAAATTTTGGCATGATTTAAAAAGAATATCTTCTTATCTTGTAAATAAAGGTCATTAAAAAATAGTGTTCTCAAATAAACTTCTGAATAGTATTGTAAAAGTATCTGTGAATTTGTTAATTGCCTTCATAGTACATGTATAATGTTGAGACTAATTATAAGGATAAATGGAAAAAAAATATCTAATTTGATGGAAATAGACCTTGTGATTTTGTGCATGTTTTCTTCTTTTGTTTTGTGTCCGCAGTTGAGTGTAGTTTGTTGCACTATCTACCTGACATGTCAGCCTATGATAAATAACTGGCAGTTTGGTGCAGATCCTAGTTAGAGATATGCAAAGCACCCCTACAGTGGCTCCATCTAGCTGCTTTTTAGTAGGATTAGAGTATAGAAATAACATCAAACATTTAAAGTACAAGTTTGCATAATTCTGCTTACTTGAGATCAGATATGAGCATTAATATGCGCATGTTTGATGTCATGTAGGATCCTCTGCATCTGAATGAATTTAAATGTTAGATGTATAGATACATAATCTCAATGTTGTTTTGCAGATAAACATTAACACTCCAATCTTCACTTGCCACAATAGCATTTTAAAATAGCAAACCCTTTATTTATATTTCTATATATCAAAATTTATCATATTTAGAAGCTTGCCATAAAGTTGTGCATCTTGTGCGTGATACCTTATACCAGGTCATGCCTTGTGTATGAAGCCTTGTACCGGGTCATGCCTTGTGTATGAAGCCTTGTACCGGGTCATGCCTTGTGTATGAAGCCTTGTACCGGGTCATGCCTTGTGTATGAAGCCCTGTACCGGGTTATGCCTTGTGTATGAAGCTTTGTACCGGGTTATGCCTTGTGTATGAAGCCCTGTACCGGGTCATGCCTTGTGTATGAAGCCTTGTACCGGGTCATGCCTTGTGTATGAAGCCCTGTACCGGGTCATGCCCTGTGTGTGAAGCCCTGTACTGGGTCATGCCTTGTGTATGAAGCCCTGTGCTGGGTCATGCCTTGTGTATGAAGCCTTGTACTGGGTCATGCCTTGTGTATGAAGCCTTGTACTGGGTCATGCCTTGTGTATGAAGCACCGTGCTGGGTCATGCCTCGTGTATGAAGGCCTGTACCGGGTCATGCCTTGTGTATGATACCCTGTACTGGGTCATGCCTTGTGTGTGAAGCCCTGTACTGGGTCATGCCTTGTGTGTGAAGCCCTGTGCTGGGTCATGCCTTGTGTATGATACCCTGTACTGGGTCATGCCTTGTGTATGAAGCCCTGTACCGGGTCATGCCTCGTGTATGAAGCCTTGTACCAGGTCATGCCTTGTGTATGAAGCTTTGTACCGGGTTATGCCTTGTGTATGAAGCCTTGTACCTGGTCATGCCTTGTGTATGAAGCCCTGTGCTGGGTTATGCCTCGTGTATGACGCCCTGTACCGGGTCATGCCTTGTGTATGAAGCCCTGTGCTGGGTTATGCCTTGTGAATGAAGCCCTGTGCCGGGTCATACCTTGTGTACGATGTCCTGTACTGGGTCATGCCTCGTGTATGAAGCCCTGTACCGGGTCATGCCTCGTGTATGAAGCCCTGTGCCGGGTCATGCCTCGTGTATGAAGCCCTGTACAGGGTCATGCCTCGTGTGTGAAGCCCTGTACTGGGTCATGCCTCGTGTATGAAGCCCTGTACAGGGTCATGCCTCGTGTGTGAAGCCCTGTACTGGGTCATGCCTCGTGTATGAAGCCCTGTACTGGGTCATGCCTCGTGTATGACACCCTGTACTGGGTCATGCCTCGTGTGTGAAGCCCTGTGCTGGGTTATGCCTTGAGAATGAAGCCCTGTACTGGGTCATGCCTCGTGTATGAAGCACTGTGCTGGGTCATGCCTTGTGTATGAAGCCCTGTACTGGGTTATGCCTTGTGTATGAAGCCCTGTACTGGGTCATGCCTCGTGTATGACGCCCTGTGCCGGGTCATGCCTTGTGTGTGAAGCCCTGTGCTGGGTCATGCCTCGTGTATGAAGCCCTGTGCTGGGTTATGCCTCGTGTATGAAGCCCTGTGCTGGGTTATGCCTCGTGCCTCGTGTATGAAGCCCTGTGCTGGGTCATGCCTCGTGTATGAAGCCCTG
The DNA here is from genome assembly GCA_949316495.1 of Amphiduros pacificus. Lineage (NCBI taxonomy): Eukaryota > Metazoa > Annelida > Polychaeta > Phyllodocida > Hesionidae > Amphiduros > Amphiduros pacificus. The sequence continues at coordinate 70,353,511 of OX439000.1, forward strand.
TGCCGGGTCATGCCTCGTGTATGAAGCCCTGTACCAGGTCATGCCTCGTGTATAAATTCTTGGGCAGGGCCATAAAGCTAATATGAAGTAATATTCCCGGTCATACAACTTACATGAAGGCCAGTGTTTAACATATGACCTGTGTGAATTCAGATGTTGAGTCATGAACCTGCATAAAATCTGGACTTGGCCATCAAATCTTCATATTATTGCCAATTAAACATTTTCTGTTGCCAATATCATTAAAAGCATGATTTTTTTTAAACAGTAGCACATTAAAGCCAATTAAAGACATATCCTATTTGAAATACTGCATGATATGAATATTTTTTATCTTCTCAGAAAATAAAAATTGATGTTCCATTATGAGTTCATAATTGTATATGAAACAAAAACTATATAATGTAGTATGTGCTAGTCTATTTTGATACAATATTAAAGTGGTGAATGATAATGGTCATGTGACATGTCTCTCAGAATCAGGAAATCACTACTCATTAATGTTTGAGGCCAAAGTGTGCCATATTTGCCAAGTGATTTTGATTGAATTTTTATACTATGTTATTAAAAGAAACAAAATTGAGATTATGTTGAGGTGTTATTGGATTTGAGGTGATCAGTTGTGTGGTGCTATATATTGTGATTTAATCCAAGCTGCCAGTTATAAACACTCCCGTCCTTAACCCTTATGAGCTGCATGGGGTTCATTAACCCTACTCTTCTTGAAAACATCTTTGTCTTGTACACACCACATTCATACTACAAAAACATTCAAAATAATGTGTTTTGTCATTTTGCCTTTTTGCATATTTTCTGAGATAGATTTTGTAACATTTCTATAATCTGTTTTGCTATTTATTGCATATTTAGTTGTGAGGTAGTCAGGTTAACAAGGATGCCATGTCTGCATCCTGTTTATAATTAATTTTGAATCATATTTGTTCCTACATTTCAACAATTTATCTCCAATGCTTTTTATTCTTATTTATAACTGCGCTTTTAAGATCCATAATCATAACATAATATTTAGGTTTATGAGGGGATTGCAATAAAATGAAACAGCAGAGCTTAACTGATGATAAATGCATTGACAACAAGCACACACAGTGGTAGAATGAACACATGCAACCATGCAGCACATACTGGGAAGAGGCCTCATTATTCTAGAACAACTATTAACAGTTTGACTTGTATGAACTCACTGCTGGCACAATGGTAATGATGTTCTTTTTTTCTCTCCTTACTTACAGTACTTATTTCTATATCTTCAGGGATCCCCAATCATTCTGCGTCCATACAGGTACATTTTACAGTCTAAGGTATCGATGTGTTATGTGTAATATATATGTGCTGCTAACCCTACCACCAGCTAGACGCACACGGCTCCTCGGTCTCCCATGCCACGTGTATATGCTCTACAGTTCTTATCTAACGCCTTCAATTATTGCTGCATACTATTGTGTTGTATTAAAGAGGGCATTTCCGGGATTAATTTCCAGATAACTTGACGCTCAAATGCCGGTATTGTTGCCTTCATAACTGCAGTCTGTGAGGAGGTCTATATTGTGGGTCAAACTTTCTCCACTCAGCAGTAGAACCTTTTGTTTGCACTCATAGTTGTTCATGATATGTAGTTTTCTTTGCATAAATTATTTGTCAAGCCCTAACTTGTGGTTAAGCTTGTAGCACATTGCTGTGCCACATGTTTGTTGAAGCATCTCACTCTGTAGTTATGAAGGAAATTATACAGCAATTGTGATATAGCCATTTGGATGCAAATTTATATTCAGGTGAAATCAATATACTCTTCTAGGCCAAATGTTTTGCCCTGAGTATAAATATATTTATATACCTTGATTGAATTAACTGTGCATTTGTTTTTATCTGATCCTTTTCACATGATCCCAAATGTAATACAGTTGATTTTATTTCAAATAATTATACTAAGCATATCAATGAAGATATCAATCATGTTCTGACAGAGATAAATTAGAAAGTAGTTTTATGACAAGGTAATAATTTATATATAATGAAATGCCTATAATACACTATTTTTCAGAATACTCCACACTTTTAATGCACAGCTGCCACTTCTAATTAGCAAACTTAGTCACTGTATATGGAGTAAAGTCATTCAGTTATGTTTATTAAATGGGAAAGAAATAAAGATAGCCATAGACCATGTCCACTGATTAGTAGCGAACGGTCTTGCTCTGGTCACGATTGTTGATTAGTAGGAATAATGTCAGGCAGTGGCCATATTTCATTGATTAATAGATAGGAATAAAGTCAGGCAGTGGCCATGTTCATTGATTAATAGGTAGGAATAAAGTCGGGCAGTGGCCATGTTCAATGATTAATAGGTAGGAATACAGTCGGGCAGTGGCCATGTTCATTGATTGATAGGTAGGAATAAAGTCAGGCAGTGGCCATGTTCATTGATTAATAGGTAGGAATAAAGTCAGGCAGTGGCCATGTTCATTGATTAATAGGTAGGAATAAAGTCAGGCAGTGGCCATGTTCATTGATTAATAGGTAGGAATAAAGTCAGGCAGTGGCCATGTTCATTGATTAATAGGTAGGAATAAAGTCAGGCAGTGGCCATGTTCATTGATTAATAGGTAGGAATAAAGTCAGGCAGTGGCCATGTTCATTGATTAATAGGTAGGAATAAAGTCAGGCAGTGGCCATGTTCATTGATTAATAGGTAGGAATACAGTCAGGCAGTGGCCATGTTCATTGATTAATAGGTAGGAATAAAGTCAGGCAGTGGCCATGTTCATTGATTAATAGGTAGGAATAAAGTCAGGCAGTGGCCATGTTCATTGATTAATAGGTAGGAATAAAGTCAGGCAGTGGCCATGTTCATTGATTAATAGGTAGGAATACAGTCAGGCAGTGGCCATGTTCATTGATTAATAGGTAGGAATAAAGTCAGGCAGTGGCCATGTTCATTGATTAATAGGTAGGAATAAAGTCAGGCAGTGGCCATGTTCATTGATTGATAGGTAGGAATAAAGTCAGGCAGTGGCCATGTTCATTGATTAATAGGTAGGAATAAAGTCGGGCAGTGGCCATGTTCATTGATTAATAGGTAGGAATAAAATCAGGCAGTGGCCATGTTCATTGATTAATAGGTAGGAATAAAATCAGGCAGTGGCCATGTTCATTGATTAATAGGTAGGAATAAAGTCAGGCAGTGGCCATGTCATTGATTAATAGGTAAAGAAAATGGCCCTGTTTAGTTATTTTGTACAGAATGAAAGTCATATCCCTATGTCCAGTGATTATGAAATTAGATTTTTTTATTTCATGTTTGTAGCTTTGTGTGCAGAAGTTGAGGATTCTAATTGAGGATTCTGACCAGAACTGTAAGTATAGACACATTGCCCTTCTGTGATTTTAAGCTTGATTTCTAGCCATATATATTTGTATTAAGTTGAAAAAATTCAGTAGTGATGCCAAAGGTGGGAATCTATGCTTGTTGTGTTTGTTACAGTGAAGTACCTGGGCTTGCTGGCCATGTCCAAGATTCTCAAGACTCATCCGAAAAGTGTCCAGTGTCACAAAGATCTGATCCTGGCCTGTCTGGATGACAAGGACGAGTCTATCCGACTCCGCTCACTGGACCTCCTCTATGGAATGGTAAGCCTTGCACTGTTTGTATACCTCAGAACCTGTATTATTCCTATTGGGGCTGATTAAATCCTAAATTGAGTTGCTTTAAAGTGATGAGTTGTTGTATTTTAGGTGTCTAAGAAGAACTTGATGGAGATTGTGAAGAAGCTGATGGTTCACATGGACAAGGCGGAGGGTTCTCATTACCGCGACGAGCTCCTCTCAAAGATCATAGAGATCTGTAGTCAGTCCAGCTACCAGTATATCACCAACTTTGAATGGTAAGCGCCTCCCTTGCTTGTACTTGAGAAAATGCTAAATGCTATATATGAAGGATAGCTACATTGTAGGGTGTTTTATGTGCTTTAGGTATGTTAGTATTCTTGTGGAGTTGACAAGGATTGAAGGAACCCGACACGGCAAGATGATTGCATCACAAATGTTAGATGTGGCCATCAGAGTGCAAGCAATCCGACCATTTGCTGTGTCTCAAATGGTGAGTTTTTTCGTGCTAATTCTGTTTTAAAAGCGAAGAATCTTCAATTTTGTCTACCGGTGTAAGATATTATGTGAGTTATGTGGATGAGGTGAAAACAAATTTATTTTTGGTTTTCAGGCAACTTTGTTAGAGAACTCTCATTTGCTGGTAAATAATTCCCAGAGAAATGGCATTTGTGAAGTCTTATATGCTGCTGCGTGGATCGCTGGAGAATTCTCAGAGTAAGTATAAAATAAAAGAGGCATTCATTTCAGGTACTTTTCAGGATTTAGCATGGAAAGAAAGACAGGATATAAAGAGAATTAAATCCTGTATTGATTCTTTCATTGTAGACATTTAAGGGATCCACGAGCCACACTAGAGGCAATGTTACGGCCAAAAGTGACTGCACTTCCTGGTCACATTCAGAGCGTGTTTGTGCAGAACATCATCAAGTTATACTCCAGTGTGTTAGTGAAGGCTGAGTTAGAGGATGACCAGGAAGCCATCCAGGAGGCTGGCCAGCTTCTCATTGACAAACTACCCATGTTTGTACAGAGTGCTGATCTAGAAGTTCAAGAACGGGTACGTATTCAAATATGACAAAAAGCTCCAAATTCGGACACTTAGTGCCTTGATCGGGCACTGATGTGTGATTTCATAACATTACCTGGGTTTAAAGCTTTGTGCCTTGAAATGTTGGTGATGTGTTGATACAGTTCCTTATTGTATTACCTTTGGTCTAGGCCTGCTGCATTCTACAACTGATGAAGTATATCCAGAAGCTACAGGACAAAGGAGTCAAGGTGGCAGATGAAGTCTCCGTACTATTTGCCGGAGATCTTAATCCTGTGGCTCCTAAAGCCCAGAGAAAAGTCCCTGTGCCTGACGGGTATGTAACCATTCACATATTACGAAGTAACTATATGTTTAGATGCATTGAGCCATGGCCAGGATATTGATATCATTGCCTGTTACAGCTTGGACCTGGACAAGTTTATCAACGAGCCGATGTCAGATAGTTCCGAGGAGGAGGTGGTCAGTTCTAGTATCTTTGTGCACAATGAGAACCAGACATCCTCATACAACTCAGAAGCCAACAAGAAGACCTATGAGGAGCCCACAGAAGATGAGCTGGAGAGGGTATGTCTCATACTGGTCTCATACCTGCCACTGTTTACAATAAATTATTTGTTGCTTTGCTTAATTAACAACAGTGTCTACAGGTAAATATTTGTGTTTTAGAGGAGAGAGCAGAGGATAGCAGAACAGATGACGAATCCTCACTACTTGAAGGGAGAAGTCAAATCCAAGGTATACACCTTATAAATAGTCATACTATATAATCTTGACTAATATCTACTTCATTGTCCTTAGTTTTAACATTATGCAGGCTCAGATTATTTAAGTTTTGTTTTCTATTATAATTATAAATGTTAAGTTTACAAGAGTGGTAAGCAGTAGAACATATGTAGAGTTGCTGAAGCTGTAACTAGAAGAACAAATTTTGAATTGCTCAAGTAATTAGCAGAACAAATGTAGAATTGCTTGAGGATGTAACCATCAGAGCAATGAAGAATTGTTTCATTTGAAATCTGCAGAGCAATGTAGAATTGTTCAGGTTATATGCATTTCAGTGTAGAATTGTTGTTAGTTGTGGTTACCAAGTGCAGGAGACTTAAAAGAATGATTGTAAAACATTGTGAGGTGAATGGGCAACAGTTACATTTCATTATTAAGATCTGTTTGATATTCTCTTTGTGTGTCGTGATAGCGACCACAGGTGTTGGTAGGTGTCACTGTTTGCTCTGTTACCATGGTGATGCTTTGTTTAGTTTCCATGGCTACTGTTTGGTCATGCATGGAGAGATGTAATGGCACTGAGTACCAACTTTCGGTGTTTGGTGTTGGGCTCATGATATGCAGTGTGTCAGTATGTGTGTTGTTGTTGCTCAGTCTCAACACAAGCTGCATGAGGTAGACCTGGACTAAGTGAACATTACTAATCACAGCAACTGTCAACATTTATCATACTGTTTTGATTGAGTGGTGATCTTTTCCCTGCTTTCCCTTCCCAGACCCTGGCTGCATACGTTGAGGAAATCACGTCCAATGTGAGCTTCTATTTTACTTGGTAACATATAACACTCTCGTTTCTAACTTGGATAAATGCAGCATGTAAAAAAATGCTTGCCCGTCATGTTCTTCACTGAACTTCTTTGGTTTATATTCACAGAAGTGTAAATTTTGTGTGCTTTTGTAATCTTACTATTGGAGTTTATTAAAAAAAATCTTTCTTGTCGACATACACCCCAACACTTACTTGAGAATATTAGCTCTGCACATTTTTGCATTTATTTACTAAGTTTAGACAGTCCAGATCTGTAGTTTATTTGTTTGTAGTTGGATGAGTTTCTTAAATAGATTTTTAAAATTTAAATAAATAGATAATTTATTATCATAATACGATATAAAGTATAAGAAAATTAATGATCATATTTCGGAAAGATTAAGGCAAATTAATGTGGAATATTTTTTATGTGAAAACTTAACAGTAAGAGATGCAAAATATTTTTCTTAGGTACTTTAAATGTTAAATATAATATTATATATATATATATTTTTTTTTTCACAATATTATATTTGCATTTAATTTCCATACTAAATTTAGCTGCTTCTTGTTGCTTAATGTTCTGCTGTATAACTGGCAATATTTTGAGAACCTCAGAGTGGAGAGAATGTTTATTATTTGCTGTATGTTTTTTTTTGCAGAAGAAGTATGGTGAAGAAGACAATTACAATAATATCCCAATATCCACCCTCGACCTTGAAGTACAGCTCAATGTCACAGGTAGCGTTCATTGCTTTCAACTTGACTGGTACTTACTTGACTGGTATTTCATAATAGCAATGCATATTTTGACATCAGAAATTTAAAGTGTTAAATTTGCTGTGTTAATTGTAATCCAGATATGTTAAGTGTAATAATAATGTTATTTTTACCCTCAGCCCCTGATGTAATCAGGCTGAGGGTATTGCAGTACTCCTGGCGTGGGTATGTATGTTTGTCTGTAGCGATCCTTCATCGCGATAACTCGAGAACAAATGATGGCAGCTTCATGAAACTTGACACACATAAGCATCTGGTGAAAACCTCGGACGAGATTAATGGACGGCGACTTTGACCTATTTTTCAAGGTCACAGGGACAATTATGTGAAATCCCAAGAATTGCAATAACTCACGAACGAATGATGGCAGCTTTATGAGATTTGACACACATAAGCATCTGGTGAAGACCTCAGGATTTGTTCTATGAAACATGACCTTCACCTACTTTTCAAAGTCACAGGGACAATTATGTGAAATCCCTATCATTGTGATAACTTGAGAACAAATGATGGCAGCTTTATGAGATTTGACACACATAAGCATCTGGTGAAGACCCCAAAAGAGTTTGATGAATGGTGACCTTCACCTACTTTTCAAGGTCACAGGGACAATTATGTCAAATCCACAACATTGCAATAACTCAAGAACAAATAATGGCAGCTTCATGAGAATTGACACACATAAGCATCTGGTGAAGACCCCAGATGAGTTTGATGGACGGTGACCTTAACCTGCTTTTCAAGGTCACCGGCCCATCTCAATAATTCTAGAGTAAATGATGACAGTTTCATGATAATTGACAGACCTAAGCTATCAAAGTAAGTAGATTTTATGGGTTTTTTTACCCTTGCATCAATTTGCCTTGGTGCAGTGATGTTTTGTTCACAAATATTGTGTGGAGCAAATGTTGTGCAATAAGTTACCAGGGCTGAGGGTCGATGCATCTCTGATGCCTATGTATTATCTCAGTATGTGGACATCAGATTTGTAACATGTAATGATTTTGTTATTTGTGATCTAGGTATGTCAGCATCAGACAAGTATTTACGCTTGCAAAAACAACAAGATGCCAACAGAAGGGGCAAGAAAAAAGACAAAAAGAAGAAGAAGCGTAAAGGAAAGAAAGGTCAAGCAGAATCTGATTCGGAAGAGGAAGGGGTAACTCCCTCACTTGAAGTTAGTACAGCCTATGACCTACCAGAGGGCGCCAGTAATCTTTCTGATAATGATGATGATTATCGACACCGAGCTGATGACCCACATAAACTACTGGATATTAATCTAGATGAGTAAGTTATTTAAAAAAATTTGAATACAAAATTGAAATAAGATACAAATGTAATTAAGTTATTCATTTGGAGGAATTTGAACATGTTCTTTTTAAATTATCAGGCCTTTACGAGATGATGAAATTCTCCCAGTACGGACCCATAGAATTGTTGGAGATTTATCATTTGAGGAGAGCAATGCTCCAGTTGAAAACGAAAAACCCCGAAAGAAACATCACAGTCATCGAGAAAAGAAAGATAGAAAAGAGAAGGAGAAAAAGAAAGAACGGAAAGATAAAAAGGTTGGTGAAAGGAAATGTTAGATACTTAATAATAATCATGATTATTTATTATGAGAAAAAGTATAGAATGGTGTCAGGGAGAATCTTATTATATATTTCACCTAAGCAAAACAAAAACTATCACTGTTAATTATCCTTCACAATACAAGTTTATGTGCATTCTCATCTCAACACCCTAAAGTGGTGAAGTTAACTGTTTGTGATCATTTTTGAAAATGAAAATACACAAATTCAAATTAATATTTAAAATTTTAATGTGATATGATATTTTGAGCATGAAGTTTTACAAATCTAGGCCCGTCTTTATGAGTGGCCGAATGGTCAAATGAGGCATAATAGATTATCACTCTATGAGGGGCCCAGATCAATTCCATATTAGTGACTTAAAATTCTCATGGCCATGAGACCTAATAATCTGGTTAGGCACCAGATCAAAACACAAAAATTATCCTGATCTTTTAATTCATTTTGATAATGAGTTAACTTTATATTATTATTTGTGTTAAAGAAAAGAGAAAAGAAAGAGAAAAAAAGGAAAGGAGCATTGGAGGACGAGCCTAATTTATTACTAGGAGAAGGTGAAGAGGAGCCACAGATTGTGGTGCCAGCGGAGGAGACAAATGGACCCACAGAACCCAAGGTACCTAACCTATACTACAGATAACATAAAGGCACAAGCTCAAGTCTGGCCTCATATTATTAGCAGGCAAAGCAGGAATATTTCTGTATTTGTAGATGTTATGACCCTTATGTTATCAGTGTAGATGTTGTATATCCTGTGTCTTGCATGTATTCAGACCTTTTTTTTCTCCATGACAGCCTGTGGACAATGAACTGGACAAGCAATTGACTGTATGTTTTATACCATGTGTTGCTAATGTACAAGTTACTTCTCCTTGTGTGCATAACCCTATAGTTCACTAGCTTAAAGATGTCCAAACCTTTCTGAGTCATACTTATATCTACTTTCTCAAAGAGAGTGACCCAAATACATATGTGAAGATTTATATGGAAAAAAGTTTTAAACTTTCTTGAAAAAAATCTTCTCTGCAGGATGAATAGAATATTAGAATCTGTATCCTAAATCCTATAATATAATATTAGCATTAGCATATTAGCATTTAGTGTTTGTTAACAAGATCATTGGCCAAGTTGAAATTGTTTTGAGTTAAGATAATGTGTTTAATTAACATCCATGTCCATGCCTGATTGGACTTACTGACGTATTCTTCTTTCTTATCTGATTAGACTGATAGCATTATTCTTCTGCCATATGAAATATAAAAAATCCTAAGATATTGAGTCAGTAGTATATTTCTAGTTTGACATAGAAATTAAAAGCTCCATAAAGAATTTTGTGAGATGATGTAATTGAAGTTATATTCTTATCATTTAATTAAGTATATATATTTGTGGTTTGAAATGGTGTATTTGAATTTGCAACAACAAAAAATATTTGAAAATCTTTAAATATTTCTTTACTTTAAATTTCAATTATGAATATTAAAGAAAGATATAAAAAAAACAGTTTAAACAGAATTTATTTTTGTATACAAATTGTCATATTTTAATTTATATTGAAGGCTGAAGACATGGATTTCTGGTTAAATAGTAATGATGTAAGTAATGAGACTGTTAAGGCGGCATCTCCAGCCCCGCCCTCTCCGGACAAACATGTTGCTATAGAGTCTGAGGAAGAGAACAAAACTGATGAGGTAACCAACATTATACTGTGTAGCCTTTATTACACTCAGCTGATTTATCAGAGCTCAGTGTGTTCTTGTGCTTTCTCATATTTGCTGTGTGTGTCTTATTTGGATCCCTTTCAAATTTGACTTGTAAACTCTTAGAGGAAATTTCTTGTACAAGTTCAACCATGAACTTTCTGTGACTTTTTGTCCTTCAAAAGTTGGTAAAATTTGAAAATACCAGGTATATTGCTTTTAAAAGCAATAACAAAACAATTTGGATTCCATGAAAACTTGGCATATAAACTCTTGTGCACCTTCTTGCTGATCTCATCATGAGCTGTGCTGACCAGAGAGCACTACAGGTTCATTGTTTGCGTTAAACACTTGGAAAGACGAGTGCTGAGCGTACTTGCATCTCTGATGCCTTTTTGTACAGTTAAACCTGAGTGATAATCCAAAATCTATTTCACCAAACATTCATTGAAAATTGGAACTAAAGTTTTGACCCCAAAATCAATTGATTGCACTGTTTAACAATTATAGAAAAAGAAAAAATCTAAAAAGAAGGAAAAGAAAGAGAAAAAGGAGAAGAGTTCAAAGAAGAAGAAGGAGAAGATGAAGCACAGTGACTATGAGCAGCCGGAAGGCATCACTACGCCCAGCAAGGAGAATGTACCGCCCGGCACCACTCCAGCTGCGTACAAACTGCCGGCAAGTAGCATGTAAACACATCACATCAGGACCCACATATCTGAAACAATATTCAATTATTAACATTCTGTCTGTTATGTAGACTGATAAGATTCTTTATTTTGTTCTTTTAGCCCATGTCCAGTTATGTAAACCTTGCAGAAAACCAGACAATAAAAATGGTGAGTTAATTTGTGATGTATGATTTAAAGAATAAGAAAATATGGTGACCAACTGATACATGAGAGGGGCACCAGACAATTTTCAAAATCAGTTGTGTGTGATGTAGTAGCATTTATTCCCACTGATTTATCTTACACAGTATGTGTGTTCAAATGTTTAGAATGATTTATGTAACTGGGTCACAGTGACCTATATAAGGGCCAGATATGGCACATCTTCCAAAATAATGGCAAGCTGATCCTTTACACACCATAAAAGATTACATTTTGATATTATATAAATATAAATTATCTATGGTAATTTCTTGAGGTGCACTTTTTGTTACCTTTGGTCAAGGTCAAGGTATTACCAGCTATTTTCTAGGTCGCAGTAGTCAATTTATGTAACTATGTTACACTAACCTATTTAAGGGCCAAATAGGTCATTACTTCCAAATTATGGGGAAGAGGATCTTTAAAATGTGGGAGGAGATTAGAACTTGATGTTATTTGTGTATAAAGTGCATGTTAAAATTATTTGTTTGGATGATATTTTTTGTCTTTGGGTCAAAGTCAAGACCTGCATTATTGTTACTTTGATTATGCTCTCCTGAATTTAGGCAGAATATAGAAATAGCCATGTAACTTGGCATATCTAATAATCGTAATAGGGGCTCAGAAGATATTGATATTTGATCATATTGTCAAGTTCACAAGAGTTACTTTGCTAATTCAGATAAATTCCATATTTACAGAACACACAAAATATTGGTTAGTGCCACCACATTTACCCTTTATAATATGTTTATCATTTGGAGAATAATTTAGGTAACAAGGTTACTTTGACCTCCTTATATCATAATAGATATTATCAAACTGTGAGTTGGATAGTGCCAGACCTTGTATGCATTAAATACTGTGCTGACTTCAGTATTGTGCTACTCACAAACCGTTTATGATTTTTTTAAATACAAGAAATGCATGAAGCTAATGAAGCTGATTTTTAATGTTTGAGAACTCTCTATCATTTCTCTATGATCAGAATACTGATGTGAATTGTCTTTTTCAGATCTATGAGACAAGAGTTAGCTTACCACACAGAAATCAAGTGATAGCATCTGTACTCTTCACAAACCTCACAGAGAATCACATCAAGGATCTGGATTTCAATGTGCTTGACTCACTCAACACCAAGCTGGTCAGAGGGGTAAGTGTGTCACTAAGCTTCATACCTCAACACAACTCTAACCCACCCAAGACTGCAATGGGTTAATATGATGCTAACAGATTCTGTAGAGGAGAACCGACAAAATTATGAGCAGTGTTGAATTTGCTTCAAGTTTATTCCTGAGTTTTATAACCATTGTTGAAAAAAAATTACATACAAAATATTATGTGTCAGTATGATATTAGTATATTGTGTGTTTTGTAGCCTGGGGTGCCATCTCATGAGGCAGTCAAGGTACCATTTGTTCTGCTGCCAAACGCCCAGAATGAGGGACAGTTTGCCTTTACTGTAGATAATATCAACATGCCACAGAAGCTCAAAGGCACCTTGACATATGTCATCAAGGTGAGTTGTCATAGAAAAAAAAACAAAAAAATATTGTGTTCTCGATATTTCGTGTGATAAGGAAAAAGATACAACATGTACAAACTTGAATATTTTCAGACTGAAGAAGGCTCCACATTAGACAAAATAGACTTCAAACTAGAACTGCCCTGTACAACCTTCCTGGTAGGCCTGCCTTGTAATGGGTAAGTTGAACTCTGTTCAATATATCTCTTGAACTGTTTTAGATAGAGCCATTTACTTTATAAATTTGATGATTTAACAGACGAATAACTTTCAACTGTTTTCAACTATCTTTTCTCCTGAGAATTTTGGAGCTTTACTTGTATCTTTTAATAATTGATTAAGCCCACAGGTATTGATAATGATAGAAAATCACTCCATAAAACAGGGATAACATGTGCATTCAGTCATCTTTATTTCTCATACATACATCATCATGTATGCCCCTTGTGTTTTAACAGAGATGCGTTTGCCAAGCTGCTGAGCAGTGGAGATCTAACGGAGAAGTATTCCATCCAATTCACAACAACAGACACAGACTTCCCTCCCATTCTAGCTCAGATATGCTTCTTCACACACTTTAACAGTAAGTATGTCCAGGGTCTGAAATCTGCCTGTTTAAATCAGTCAAATGATAAAAAATAGAAGGTAAATGCCTCATTATTTGCTTAACCTGGACAAAAGATGCTTGCTTATGGCAAATGGGCATACCCTAGTTTTGACCCCTGAGTAAATCAGCTTCTTTTACAAGGGAGTTAAGGGGGGAACTTTCATTTGTTTAAATACATGATAACATCTACCAGTTGCTTTATTTTTTAAAGCATCTCATTTGTGTTTCTGGTATTTCAGTTGTCGAACAAATAGAGAATAGTGCCTCATTATATGGCAAGAGCATACAAGGTCATGACGTGTGTCTCCTCGTCAAACAAACAGTAAGTTCAACCTAACCAGGCCTGCGCACTTAATCTACTACTTAATTTCAAATGAAAAACATCTCCATTTATCAGTAAAATTCATAAATATGATCACTGGATTGAGTAATGATGATTCTTTTTGTACTTTTCAGCCCAACCGTGTGCTGAGTATTGATGGGAAGAGCACTGAGCAGTCTCTGCTGTCAAATGTTGTAGATGAAATAAAGACTCTGCTGACCGCAGCTCAGTAGCACACAGCGTCAAGCCATTGTAATATAGTAGCCAACTAGATAGCCAATAACGGGGTGCCAATATAACCACACACTAAATCAGTATCTGGATATACTGATGTCATAATACTATACCATACACAATGGACCATTTCAAGAGTATTATTATAGGAATATCTCTGGTATTTCATTTCCTTTTGTTTTGTTGGTCACAAGTAGCCAGTTAACTTTGAGTGGTACAGGAGAGCCTGTCTGGAAGGTGGAGAGCCTCATACACACCGCATTTTATGATGTCATTAATCTCACCCAAACAGTCAAAGTTCTCTGCTGTTTGACATATATTGGAAAGGGCACATCAGAGATGGGTTTATCATCCAATTGTTAGCATATTCCTAATAGCCCTGAAGATCAATATATATTGTTATATACTTAAATTTATTTTCTTTTGGGATAGGTTTGATAAGTTGTGTTGCACATGTTTCTATTAGCTTTGTCTCATTATAAGAAAATGACCACTTGTGATGAATTCAAAACTCAAAAATGTTTCACCAAGAAAATTAACACAATATTAAACTGTCTCTGCATTTGTACATGTCAGCAAATATGTCAAGAAAGAGAAGAAATTGGTGACTTTTTAAAATAATCAACATTAAATTTGATGTTAGAGTTGAATTTTAGTGAGTTTCATGCTTTTGACTTTTTTTTTATAAATGTGTGACTGTAAATTTGATAAATACTCAGTCTTGTATAAGCTCCAAATGACCAGGTGTAATAATCACCAGAGTGTACTTAGAGTACTTACCAAAACATTCCAACAAACTTCGAACGGGAGTTTGACCTACATGCTTGAGAGTCATCGCAAACAAAGAACTACCAAATATGCCAGTGGCAAAACCTATGTACCAATATATATGTAATTATTGAGAACAGACAGAATGTTGATGTTTTACATTGGGTTATAGATACAAAGGGATGCAAGTCTTGGTTGTTTGTATCAGAATTATTTGTATCTGGATTATACGGACACATGTCTAATACTTTCAAGTGCTATCCACATCAATCCTAATACAGTGGTGTCATGTCGTTTCTCCTACCTTCTGGGACAAGATATTTATAATTTAAACTTGTAAAGTTAAGAAGAGCTGTTCAGCAGTTGTATACTACATAATAATAAGCGTGGTGTGTTTATGGCTAGTGACTCCCCCCAACATGTAGACAAAGCCTAATGTCCTCATATCTGTGAAGCTTGAATGAGCCATGTCCGTCTTGTGCTATGGTTTCTGTCCCTCATCTTGTATATGATCCCTCGCTCAGTGTATATAATCCATACTAGAATATATATCTATATATATGTGATATGGGCTTTGATTGCCTGTGACGCCCAACTCCTGTGCTATTAACATCAGAAAATTATTTTTCAAAAAATGGCGGGTGGTCGTGCTAGTAGGATATTTGCCAAAGGTATATCCCTCAGTAATGAAACAGTTGACATCACATTTGTTGTAGTCACTTTAATACTAAATTTAGTTCTTAGTTTAAAACTGCTTTGTGAAAATGGTAATATGATGTTCTAGTTAAAATGAAGTATTGAATGACATTGTTCTATATGAAGGTCATATTAAGTGAATCAAAGGTACCAGCAGCCTGTCTTCATATAGCATCCACTATTTAATTGTATATTATAATATTAATTTAAATTAAGTGTGATTAAAAAACTGAGACTGTACATTGTGTTTATAAGGTTTATATATATAAAGCTCAGATGGGAAGTGGACACATTTAATACCACATGGGAGAGAGTGAATTATCTTAGATTTGTTATTGAGGAAAGTGATAGAGATGCATTTGTCAGTCAAGAACATTATAAGAGATCTGAAATGCCAGTACGTAGATACTGCAGTGGGTACAGGTGGAAAATTGTTATGCTTCATACCAGAACTGGATTCTAGTGATGTATTATGATCATGTTAAAATGAATTAAAATATAATGATGTCCTAGTTTTGGTAACAGCAATAGTCAAATATAACAAGTTATTAACAACCTTCAGGATTATCATCAGCTTTTCAAAATAAAGTGATAGTCATATAATTAAAATGTTGAAAGTCCTGCTTCAAAAGACCAAAATAATTGAGACAAATTTAAAGGGAAATTAATGCTGTCAATCACAGAATAAACATATACCTTGCTTATGTTCATTTGTGACAGTTTTGGAACATTTAAAGTGATTGAATATGGAGTATTTGGAGTGCGTGGATTATGCGAGTTAGGTGCTGGTCTTTGTGGATGTGGCAGGTTCCAGTCAAGTGTAACTATCCTCTATCTCCATCACAGTCAGTCTGTGGTTTCAGAACAGAGCATTGATCAGTACACAGAAATGTGACACTATTATTACACATGTAAATTATGGTTGAATCATTGCATACATAAATCCATGTAAAACATGTCATATCCAGCATATGCAATAAAATGTATTTTATGACAAAATAGTGATTTTGTTCTTATATTAGTACAAGAAAAGCACACAGTGGGAAGGGAATATGGTGTATACCTTGAAAAAAAAACTATATATGACCTATAATTTTTTTAGCCTGATGAGACGATAATAGATTTTTAACATTTCAAGGTCAATTTAAATAAAAATTCTGATGTGATCTCAATAACACTGCAGTGGAGAACTAAAAAACAATAGCTTTATGGATGAACATTGCATCCTCCTCCAGCTGATAGGGCTATATATGTATTGAATATTTTCCTTAAGAGCAATATAGTTTTACCAACTTGAGCAGAACCATGAAATGTGGCTTTTTGGGAAATTCCAGACCAAAAAGTTCAAAGTATCTGCATGTCTTGCACTTCGTTTTCTGTGGTATTAATAAAGAGCATTGTGATTCAAATGTAATCATACAATTATGACCTTGACCAAAGTTATCCCCTTCACATTTTGTAGCTTTGTTTTTTTGCTATCGTTATTTTCCCTTAATGATTAAGGCTGTGGTTAAATTTCCCAGAGTTCGCTGTAATTAGGTTATAAAATCACAGGACCAAAAGTGGCTTCATGGATTTAAATTCCATGAAAAGATCAAGTTCTGTTCAGGGTTTTGAATAGCACAAGTATTTAAACTAAAATATGACCCAAGGAAGGAGTTCGATTTAGGTTCATATATTAAAGGTATTAAGCTTTAATCCTATAATTAGCTGCTTTAAAAGATAACGTATAAATAAACCTCATGACATTAAATAATTTTATTGGGATTTTAAGAGAAACAACTATTTAGATTGAGAAGTTGCACTATCTGTCAGCCCATTATGGCATTGTGATGGTTAAACATAGCAGCATGAATTCTTGTAACCCCAATTAGGCTCGGTGCAGGTCAGCATTGTTTGGGATCATTCTATCCCCATTCAAAGGACTGCCTTTGATGAAGTGAAGGATATTGCCATGCTTGCTCGACATTGTTCTGTGCCTCTATATTATCTACGTGCCTCTATATTATCACTCCTCCAAACAAAGTGTGCTTTCAAAAGGGTGCTATTAATTTTGTTCTCACTTAAATAGGGAAATTATAAATTTAATAGACATGAAGGGCAAATACCTTCATTACCCATTTATGATTTTTAAAAATCACTGCATAATTCCTTCAGTTGGCATATCCTAATGCGACTGGGTCAGGCAGTTTGTCATCTTATTGCAGGACATTTTACTTTGTTTTGCTTGTTAAAAACAATGGTCCTGTGTAATCCCAATCAAAACATGTGAACAATGAGATCACTCCCATAACTCAAAACCTTTAATGCTTTGACGTGCTTCAATTAACAGTTCTAGGAGTTCACATAGTCAGCAATAGAAGATACAATAAATCTCATTTAAGAAAAATTAAAACAATTTTCACTGTAATACACTTTATTTCAGCAACAAAGAAATATTTGTACAAAACTAGCAGCAGTGATCACGTTCAATAACACTGAATGACATGACATGATTCTTTACAGAATGACATGACAGGACACATTTCTTGAATGACATGATCCTCCAGTCTCTCATGTTATCTTGATTTCTTTCAAACAAATTGCACGAATTAAATACAACCAAAGATTGTTATTTCCTCTTTTTTAATGCCCTGATGGGCTAGATACCTCAGCTTGGAAGGGAGCTCCATTACATGATTTGAAAATGATTATTTCAATAAATAAATGTAAGCCTATACATAGTCTGATGGTTCAGGCATGGATAAAATAGAATGTCTATTCCATGGTTCAGGTGATATACTATATTATTTTCTTTCATTATCAGGGTGGTAGAGCTATAGACCTCAATATTTCTGCTGCCATCGGTCATGCCACTCAAATGGAATCCATGGCCAGAGTTTATCTGCTTCTGTTATGTTCAAAAGTTGGTATCAAGACTTACACCCATTCTTGTTATGTTCAGAAGTTAGTATCAAGACTTACACCCATTCTTGTTATGTTCAGAAGTTGGTATAGACTTACACCCATTCTTGTTATGTTCAGAAGTTGGTATAGACTTACACCCATTCTTGTTATGTTCAGAAGTTGGTATCGAGACTTACACCCATTCTTGTTATATTCAGAAGTTGGTATCAAGGCTTACACCCATTCTTGTTATATTCAGAAGTTGGTATCAAGGCTTACACCCATTCTTGTTATGTTCAGAAGTTGGTATAGACTTACACCCATTCTTGTTATGTTCAGAAGTTGGTATAGACTTACACCCATTCTTGTTATGTTCAGAAGTTGGTATCGAGACTTACACCCATTCTTGTTATGTTCAGAAGTTGGTATCAAGATTTACACCCATTCTTGTTATGTTCAGAAGTTGGTATCGAGACTTACACCCATTCTTGTTATGTTCAGAAGTTGGTATCAAGGCTTACACCCATTCTTGTTATGTTCAGAAGTTGGTATCAAAACAGACATCCTCATCTTGGCTTGAATATCAATATGTTGATTGTTAACAAATACAATTATTTATATTAATAGATACAATATGTACAATGAGAAAGGTTTTCCCAAAAAACAACAGCACATCTCACACTTCCTTCATATTGAAAAAGACCATTGGAAATCCAAGACAACACTCAATCATGTCCACATACTAAATATGACATAAACTATAAATGAGTAAGAATCGTGAAATTATATTAAATCCTCTCAATTCACCTGGAATGTATGGCTTGTATTTCCTCTTTTACATTAGTTTATTACATTCAATTATGCTTCCTCTCTGTTCTCACATCACCTGTAAAAGGGGTAATTTATATCATTTGAGTTCCCAAGTGATATTAATAACAGCTGATCTCTCACACACATGCGGCAGAAACACCAGTCATACTACTTGTAGGGATATATATATATGAAAAACTTTGCCAATGCTATAAAGGGCAGCAATGGCAATTATTACAGATCACCCTGTGGATGAAAATGACACAAATTAAGTATTTAAATAGAAAAGGTTATCTAATTTCTTATACATACTATATTACTTGGCTTGCTAGTTTTTTATGTACAAAGTATTTTGATATTTTGAACCCAGATGTCCACAGATGATATGCAGTGGTTAGGAGGATATTCATGACCTGTATCAATAGTGTACAGATTGGCTAATTGACCCTTGTCCCACCACCTTGCCTTTAATAGGAAGATACATTTTGGACTCCAAATATTTAACATTTTAACAGAAATGGATGCTTTAGTGTGGCTATTTAGGAAAAGAGTTTTATAAACATTTGGACAATTTCATTATCAAATATTTTTCCCATTATTTTTTAAGTTAAACAATTATATATTGTAAAATAATGACCGCATTATGTCTATTTTTTCAAACCATATCTTATAATTACGGGTGTGGTTGATAAAAATTGTTTTCCCAATCATAAAAGACCTTCAAAATGTCCTGACTAGTAACAAAATTGCCACTTGGAAGTGCATGTCTTATACTGTGATAAGTCAGGTTCCTTCTAGAATCCAGTGAAAAATATACATTAAAATAGTCAAAATAGTCAAAAGATGTGAAGGAACAATGAAGAAGCTGAATTACACAAACATAAATTGAAGCCATAGTATTTTGAAAAATTCAGGATTATATGGAAAAAAATCTTCAACAATTCAGTAAATCTACTGTATTGCATAGCACAGAATAATGTTTAAACACTTGTACCCAAAACCACAGCATATGATTGTTCAATGAGAAAGTTTTCTTTAAAACCATAGCCAAGAATTTTAATTACCAATGAAATGCAATTTTGGGGCCTTTTGTGGAGTCAGACCAGTACAAAATTTCCTTGTTTCTTGTGACAGCAAATTAGAATGCTTTTAAATCTGTTTTCAACCAAATTTACAGCCAATGAATTCTTCTTAGATGTCGTTCTGCCAATTATTTTTGTCACCTGGCCAGTTGTATTCTATTTTTCAATGTATTAAAAAACATCTGCCTGGTAACCAGAAACCAGACATAGATATATATTTTCCCCTGGGAAATATAAATACATATTGAATTTATCATAACTATTGTGGAAAGAGTTATTCTTTCAGTTTCACTGGGATTATTCCCTTTAATATTCAATAGTTATCATATGCTGAGGATTTATTTTAATGTGAGAGTCTAAGACATTACCTTTGTTCACACACATAACAATTAAATACTTATCATATCACACAAAAAATGAAATATATCTTAGAATTCCAGACATTAAATTGTAACATATTTCACTTGGAACAAGCCTTCTATCACATCTCAATAGTACAACTGATCCAGATAGGATAATTAGCTTGTGTGGAGTCGACATAATAGAACATTAAATATATTAGAAATGCCAGTAAAAATGATTATTATGATAAAATGCCACAATTGCCAGATTATCTTGATGCATAAATAACCAAGCACACAATGCTTAAGCTTAACAATATCAAAGTTTACAGTCATAACGTCTTTGGACTACCACTTTCATTCATGAACACATTTTCTTAAAATCAGAAAGGCATGTGCCCTCTCGATTAATTCCTTATGACTGGCCTCTTGATCAAGTAAAATGAGCAAAAACTGCAATTCAGAGTACATAGTTTCCAGATGTAACCTAATGAACATACAATCCAGAGTCCATGTCTTTCTGATATAACCTGCTGTACAAACCATCCAGAGCATATTGCTTTCAGATATATCTGGATGTACATACAATATAGAGTCCATGTCTTTCTGATATAACCTGCTGTACAAACCATCCAGAGCACATTGCTTTCAGATATATCTGCCTGTACATACAATATAGAGTCCATGTCTTTCTGATATAACCTGCTATACAAACCATCCAGAGCATATTGCTTTCAGATATATCTGCCTGTACATACAATATAGAGTCCATGTCTTTCTGATATAACCTGCTGTACAAACCATCCAGAGCACATTGCTTTCAGATATATCTGGCTGTACATACAATATAGAGTCCATGTCTTTCTGATATAACCTATACATAGCTTCCAGTGTCTTGCTTTCTGATATAACCTGCTGTACAAACCATCCAGAGGCTTTCAAATATAACTGGCTGTATATACAATCCAGAGTCCACTGCTTTCTAAAAAAGCCTGCTGTACATACCATCCAGGACACATTGCTTTTGGATATAACTGTCTTTACATACAATTCGCAGTGCAATGCTTTCAGATATGACTATCTGTACACATATTCCAGAGTACATTGCTTTCAGATAAATTCTACTGTTCACACCATCCAGAATCAATGGTTTCATATATAACTGGCTGTACAAATAATCTAGTATACATTGCTTTCTGATATATTATTTGTAGTTATTTACAACACAGCAGATATTTTGATATGTTACATAAGAGTTTCTATTTATTTACATCTCGCAGCATATTCTCACACATACAATTATATAGATCTAATCAATAAACCTTATTTTTCATGTCAGATCAATAACATTTTTGCCTCATACATTTAGTACCATTACAACTTGAAATCTTAATATTCATAAAGCAGGTGTGATATTCCATCAAACCCCTTATAACAGAGATCATTTTATGCAACCTTAGGCAGATTTCTTCAAACAAACCAATTACTTTCTTCAACCGTGTGACACAATCATATTTTAGCTTCACACGTACTAACCACTGTGAAAAATATGAACTTAGCTAACAGCTACATGCCAGCAACCATGACGGGTATGTAGTTGTTATCTGACAGCTACATGTATGCATGCCAGCAACCATGACGGGTATGTAGTTGTTATCTGACAGCTACATGTATACATGCCAGCAACCATGACGGGTATGTAGTTGTTATCTGACAGCTACAAGTATGCATGCCAGCAACCATGACGGGTATGTAGTTGTTATCTGACAGCTACATGTATGCATGCCAGCAACCATGACGGGTATGTAGTTGTTATCTGACAGCTACATGTATGCATGCCAGCAACCATGATGGGTATGTAGTTGTTATCTGACAGCTACATGTATGCATGCCAGCAACCATGACGGGTATGTAGTTGTTATCTGACAGCTACATGTATACATGCCAGCAACCATGATGGGTATGTAGTTGTTATCTGACAGCTACAAGTATGCATGCCAGCAACCATGATGGGTATGTAGTTGTTATTTGACAGCTACATGTATACATGCCAGCAACCATGACGGGTATGTAGTTGTTATCTGACAGCTACAAGTATGCATGCCAGCAACCATGATGGGTATGTAGTTGTTATCTGACAGCTACAAGTATGCATGCCAGCAACCATGATGGGTATGTAGTTGTTATCTGACAGCTACATGTATGCATGCCAGCAACCATGACGGGTATGTAGTTGTTAGTTGACAGCTACATGTATGCATGCCAGCAACCATGACGGGTATGTAGTTGTTATCTGACAGCTACATGTATGCATGCCAGCAACCATGACGGGTATGTAGTTGTTAGTTGACAGCTACATGTATGCATGCCAGCAACCATGACGGGTATGTAGTTGTTAGTTGACAGCTACATGTATGCATGCCAGCAACCATGACGGGTATGTAGTTGTTATTTGACAGCTACATGTATGCATGCCAGCAACCATGACGGGTATGTAGTTGTTATCTGACAGCTACATGTATGCATGCCAGCAACCATGACGGGTATGTAGTTGTTATCTGACAGCTACATGTATGCATGCCAGCAACCATGACAGGTATGTAGTTGTTAGTTGACAGCTACATGTATGCATGCCAGCAACCATGACGGGTATGTAGTTGTTATCTGACAGCTACATGTATGCATGCCAGCAACCATGATGGGTATGTAGTTGTTAGTTGACAACTACATGTATGCATGCCAGCAACCATGACGGGTATGTAGTTGTTATCTGACAGCTACAAGTATGCATGCCAGCAACCATGACGGGTATGTAGTTGTTATCTGACAGCTACAAGTATGCATGCCAGCAACCATGACGGGTATGTAGTTGTTATTTGACAGCTACATGTATGCATGCCAACAACCATGACGGGTATACAGTTGTTATTTGACAGCTACATGTATGCATGCCAACAACCACTAATTGTATACATTTGAAAAACTTGGGGGAAAAAGCTTACTTGTGCACATATTGACAGTCATATTAAATGTCGGTTGACAGCTACTTGTGCACATATTGACAACCATTATGAATATGTTTTTGTTAGCTGACAGCTACTTGTGCACATATTGACAACCATTATGAATGTTTTTGTTAGCTGACAGCTACTTGTGCACATATTGACAACCATTATGAATATGCTCTTGTCATCTGACAGCTACTTGTGCACATATTGACAACCATTATGAATGTTTTTGTTAGCTGACAGCTACTTGTGCACATATTGACAACCATTATGAATATGCTCTTGTCATCTGACAGCTACTTGTGCACATATTGACAACCATTATACAACTGAAAACCGTCATGAACAAACATGATAGCTGGCAACTACATGGGCAGGTGTTGAACACCATGAGTTGGAATTTTTCCATAACTGACAGCCACTTTTGTACTGACTGATAACTTTAAATGATATGCACTTGTAAGCTGATAGCTAGTTGTACATCTACTGAAAACTCTGAAAGATATGCATGTTTTAGCTGGCAGTTATTTGCTCCAATATTTTTTGTTTACTGTTCTGTTATGAGCAATTTAAACAATATTTTATGACATATTTCAAGTAATGCTTCTTAACCCTGGTGATTGATATCTTTTATGATTTTTAAATACAAATGCAACCTTAAAATTGTTCTGTCATATTACCATGTTTTTTTGTGCCTTCAATGCTATCATGTATTATTTTTGCCACCGCATGACTCATTATTCAATGGTGCCTTTAGAATAATAAAGTCTTGTTCTTGTAAGATGAACTTGAGAAACTTTGAGGTCCTTCACAAGTGCATATTGTAATAAATATTCTGGTAGAGCAATATCTGAAATGTATGTGGTGTACATTTTTCAATTACTGTCTCACAGAGTGGAAGCACGTGAATTTAAATGTCCTCTGCAGTTGACAAATTCCATCAGATGTTAATGGCAAAATATTTATCAATAAAGAAAATGTTATTGCAATCAAATTTACGCATGATGTATCGAGCATGGTATACAGTTAGCAGTGGATAATATCTGATCTATTTGACAAGGGGTCTTGTTTTATTTTCTTCTTGACATGACATGGATTTATATTTCTTGACTTCTGCCATATACTCTGACCATGCATCCTTCTTTTCTGGCCCCTAGAATTAAATACAATCCACAGAAATTAGTTGTTGTATTATAAAATATTGCCTCAATCAAAGTAATTTAACATTGAAAATATATGTATATGTAGAGCCAATTACAGAAAAGCTAAGGCAAAAGTAGGAGTTATAATTCAGTGTATCACTTACTTTAAACTGTATAAGTAAGACACTTTGGTTTAAAGCCCATAAAAAGAAACTTACTGTTTCTTCTTCATCTTTTTTCTGTTTTTTCACTGCCCCTGTTTTCAGAGCCGGACCTCTTCTTTTTCCCACCTAAAAAGCAAAATTACTTCACAAAATTAGTCAAATTAATTATCAAGTTGCATATCATGTCACAAATCTAGCAAATAATTATGGGTTTTACCAACAGAAGTTAATTGAAACATGAGGAACAAAAAAGCACCCAGCAACATAAATTGTAGGCTAAGTTGACCACTGTGTCATGTTGTTGGTGTCCCTCGCTGTAAACATTAAAAAGTAATAGGAGGCAATGGTTATGGCTTCCATATCACAGGTGTGGAAGGGCAAAAAGGCAGACTAATTGACAAATGGATATGAGCATTAAATGCTATGTCTACAGAGTTGATGGACAGATTAGTTGTCTGAAGGTTCTCATAACTTCCGGTTCAATGCTTACACTGACCAAGAAATGGAGCACCATGCTACCACTGCCACTTAGAAAGTCCACTTAACTAAAAAATATTTTCCTGGTGTCAGAGTAACGTAACTAATGGTTGGTGACTATTTTCTTGTGATAAAGTGGACTATCACTGGCATTAAGGGGCTCATACTTTTACCACTGTAACCAGTGGGTTCAGCCTGACTGAATGCGTTCATTGGTCACTGTTCTACTGTGACAAATAATTCTGTCCCCCATTTCCAACATTGCTAGAAGAAGTCAAGTTGTTACATGGAGAAGCTGGCCCCTCAAAACTCATGAAATTTCCTTCAAGAAGATTATTTGACCCTGACGGCCATAATAACGTTGCCAAGAGAAAATATATATTAGTTAATTTAATTTAAACAAAAATCAAAATTATATGGTTGACAGGCGTATTTAAGATGGTAAGGGAACAGTTAAATGGTGCAAAACAATCTGCCACCTGAGAGATAATTGATGTAATACAAGTAATTATGAATCAATGCTAAGTAATAATATAAATGCAAATACAAACAAGACGGCTGACACCCGGGCTGACCACTGAAGAAGTTGATGCATGGCCGAAACATTAACATTGTTAATAGGTAATCAGCAAAGTCAACCCCCAATTGAACCAAGAAGAACTCAGACTTCTTGAGCCTGACCAGTTTTCTGTCGCTACCAACTACCACAGATTACAGCAGTTAATCCAGAGGGGTTCCTTTTAGCTGCTGGCAGTCATGGTCTACTTCATCAGCAGAAATTGGTCACTGACAGGTACTCACGAGGTACCAGCTTTTCGTTGCTGACTGCAGCAGTTTCAAGCTAGAGGGGTCCCTTATAGCAGCTGACAGTCCCGCTTTCACCCACATTTCCAAAACCACGGATGGGCCCAGTCCCGGGGCCCAGTTTACTTAAGTTAGGGACTAAATTCTTCAGTATTCTTGTTACAGGTGACAACAACACAGCTGCGGGCGACAACACAGCTAGCTGCAGTTCCATATTCAAGCATTTTAAGTGCTTCTGCACTTATAAAAATAATCTTGTCTTGTTGTTGTCTGACACATGCATGTGCCAACCAAGTCAAGTGATGCAATAAACACCGGCAAACAATTGATAAACTACATCACAGCTTTGTTGTCGCCCATGACTCTGTTGTCGTCGCTTGTGTCTGAAACTGAAAGCAATATATTTTATTCTACATCTAAATCTGTAAGTTTACTCCGTAAAACCAATTGGTATGCTGCCAAGAGTGCAAGCTTTTTCGCTCACGTTTGTTTTAACTTTAGGGCTGAATGTTTGAGGTTTAAACCTGATTTAGCTGTAAGTCTTAATTTGGAGCGTACTCCTATTATTGGTCCATGGCGGCCATGTTTTCGACCTGTAGTTTTACACCATCAGATGGCACTTTTCATTCGTGAGAAGTTATTTTTGCATGCAGAGTACTAGAACTTCCTTGGATTATTTCCAAGGTTTATTTTGCAAATGCACGAGCTTGATTTCTTTTTAAAACAACACTTGTTCTTATTGTTCTTAGTTGTAATGCACTAATGGACTGTAAAATTAAATTATAGCAGATCTTACAAAGAATGATGACAATAAGCCAGATTTTTTCGGTAATGAGGTGGGACTGTCTTTTCCATCTGACTTTTGCTCTGGTTGTACTTTGTCTGGAGATTCTGAAATTTCACGTGAATGAGAAGCCACTTCGGACTCAGAAAGCGACGACCTCCTTGGTGTATCGGATTTTTCTGATGTCGACGCATGTGAGCTGGTCCCCTGTTTTTCTTGTTGCTCCTCCATTTTCTTCTTGAACATTTCAAGAAAACTACCGTCATTAGCAAATTTATTTGAACTCGCCATTTTGTCACAAAAATGGTTATTTTCTTTTCGATTGTGAATGGTCAGTTATCTCGCTGCTGAGTCGGACATTTTGTTGATTTCGTTATGAAGGCTCTGATTGGACAATTTTTCAAGATTTTTCTTTTTGTCCAATCAAATCTAGTGTTACGAAGGCACTTCGGACTGCACAATCTCACGATACCCGGATATTTTCGTCTGCAAGAAATGCAGTTTGTTTGACATGACATTGCTTCGAACACCAGAATGGCAGGAAAAGTCGGCATATTGACAACAATATTCCGTAACATAAAGAAAACTCTGGTTGTAGCGAGACAGAGGGAAATTTTGGTCGGTCGGGATCACAATGGAAATACATATTATGAAAGACCCGAGGGTAAAATACGATTAAAATACAACCCATTACCACATGATACACGCATGACATGTGTAGTGATGCACTGTCCGTCTCTGTTCTGAACTTCTGGAGATACTCAGACTGAATTCCATCTCAATCTTCCAAGTAGGAATAGATCATGATTTGGATTGAGGATGAAACAATAGAGAAACATAAATATATAATATTAAATATCAGGACTTACCTCTTTTTTTACCCCTCAGTAAATGTTGTGGAAGGGTATTGTCAGAGCCTGTGCCATCTGGGAGTCTGAGAGTCTCCCTTTACTTGATAACTTGACTCGAGTTGAGAACAAATTATATTTAGTTCTTGACATCGGAGCTATGGATGAATAATTTGAAATTATGCGCTTGACCTTGACACAGTGACCTTGACCTACATTTTAAGGTCCCCTGAAAATTTTGTGATCACAATCGGTTGACATTAGATAAAGATAGCATTGCAATACATAAACCATGGATGCACCTTCTCATTTAATTTGCAGGACTAACTTTTTTTCAGGACTAGTGTATCTGCATACCAAATTGATAAAATTTATAACCATTGTTATTCAATATGCTCAGTGAAGCATTTATGTCAAAAGTTTGTTATTCAAGCAGTCTTATTTCATTAACATAATAACATCGTTACAAGTTGCACTAATGTGGAATGTTACAAAAATACGTAATTAAGCCAGAACAATAGGGAAGTTAAAATTCTTCCTGTCCGTTAAATTGCCAATGGTGGATGGTCATCAGGGGCCAAAGGACATGTGGTCTGATTTCTGAAAATCTTCTTATTTTTTTCTCAGAATGTTCCAAAATTAGTTGCCATCTGGAATTTGGTCAAAATTTGTGATGTTTTATCAAAAGAAAGATATTAGCATGGAATTTGGAAATATGACATTTATGATTTTATTTGTAACCTTCCAAAACTGGTGGTATTCCTAAGTTTTAGGGAAAATCAAACACATTTTAAATGGACTCTTGTATTACAGTCCTATATTTCAAGTCATTCCATTATTGCTAAAAGCCTTGGGATCAGCAGTCTACCAACTGGTGTTTTTTCATAATTTTCCAAATAAGTAGACTTTTCCAGTATATTCTTGTGATAATCCTTCACACATTACATCCCTTTTATAAATATGTATGCCAGGTGCTTACTTTTACTTACTTACTTACTTATTTTCTTACTTACTTACTTACTTACTATATCGTGGTGAATGCAATAATTGATGATAATATGCACTTGACACTGGACGAGTCTTCATATCCATGCAATTTGCTCTATACTGGGTGTGTTAACTGCAGAGCTTCGTGGTGCTCTCACATGAGATGTATCAGGAAAGAATGTTCACAGCAATTAGCAAAATCCTTTGATTGTTGCCAACCTTTTTGTACCTTATCTATAATTTGATTTGGCAAAATCATTAAGCATCTGACAATGATGATTTGAATGGATGTATTGGAGGGAGGGAGTGATATTTCTTTATTTGGATAAAAAATGTATATTATTCAAGAACAATGCTGAACAAAATCTGTATGGTCTGTCTATTATGCACAGATTCAACAAAAGAATTAAAACGAGTGAGATATGTGGAGCGAGCAGATGGAGACCAGTCGACTGCACCAGATGTACCGGTGGAATGGATGCGTAAGTCTGTCATTCGTACAGTTCATCCTCATTTCAGAGAATTAACTTGTATGGAAATTCTTCAATTAGCAATAAGATAGGCTTACTTTGTTTAATTGTTCTGTTTTAATTTTAGCATGGCTCCAGGGAAAAAGAGAAGGGCCTCCTTCTGATCAGGTAAATGTATTTCTCTCATTCAAGGTTCAACTTTTATCATAATAATTTTCACCTCTCTGATAGAATTGGGATGATATGGGCACTACCATTTTGTCAGTATTGGTGAAGTTTGTACCAAGGCAAGTTAAGAGTTACTCTTTATAGCGATCAATAAGAAAATAACACACCAATCAGTAACAAAGTTTCAGGCAGATTAGACCAAAAGAAGAGCCAGTCAAAGTTTTTGTAGACCAAGTTTTAGGCAGATTAGAATGGGAAGAATACTACATCAAAGCATCTGTAGACCACATTTCAGGCAGATTAGACCTGAAAGAATTACACTTTAAAGCTTCAGTATACCAAGTTTGAGGTAGACTGATAGATCAGGCATAACAACACTGTGTGATGGTTTTTTTGTATACAGGGTCTTAGACCGAGAAGAAATCTATGTTCTAAGAAAGGCTCTGTTGCACAGACCGGTATACTATAAGTGAACAGAGACAACGAGAGCCAATCCACACATCACCCAGGGGGGATACTCTTATAACTTTAACCCATGGAGACTGGGATGGAATTGAAAAACCCAGAACCTGATTTATGACTGACTTAAATGTTGATATCCTGATTTAGGGATGATACAAAGCTAAAAAATGATACCCTGACTATGGGGTGATGCAATAAGAAAATGATACACTGTTTTTTGGAGTTCTATGATAGTAACCCCCACGGTCAGCCAGTCCAGCCGATGTACACATGTTAGAAATTTATAGCAGTTTTGAATTTCAACACTGTAGGGTGTAGATCCAGGGTTCAGGTCACACTTGTTTCTACCTCCACCACAGGCAGCCAGATCAATATCACTATTTTTTTATATAACGATAGGTTAATACTTTGTAACAATTAAACACTTTTAACATTTTGAAAGACAGTGGAATTACAAGATGACATGTGAGACACGGGCATCTCAACTGCATAAATAAACATAGAATTGAAATGTTATTTTGCAAACGTAGAATATATTCCAGTCAGTGTAGTCTACATTTATGGCAACTTCTACTTCCATCACTACTTTTATATAGGTTAATAGTTAATATATAAGACTGAGACATAGAGGGGCTGGGGACTTTCACTCTCTGGCAACCTGTGATGTTAACTACCTTAGTCATCATGGCTTCCGGCAAATCACTTGTGCCGTGAGAACAAATAAAGACTTTTAATATTTTGAAAGACAGTGGAATTACAAGATGACATGTGAGACACAACATTCGGCTCAATTGCAATTAGTGATGGGTATTATAACACAGAATTTTGGAGCGATATGTACTTCTGAGGATTTAGAATATTTTTTTGCAAATGTAGAATATATGAAAATTAATAACTTTATGCACAAAAGAAAGGTTTGCTATATGTTTGACTGTGTTAAAAATGTCTGAGCTTCAACTGCCAGTTTCAGACAGTTGCCAGTCACTGTACTCTACATTTACGGCAACTTCAAAATGATGAGAAAATATAAATATCATTTTCAAAAAGGAAACTGTATACAAATTCTTTTTTTTTTAAACTTTCTTGTTATTGTAAATAGAGAAATAAATGTTCATAAAGGCTAAATAAATATATACATCTGCCTGAAAATGGATTTCTCTGCAATCCTTGCAAAGACTTTGAAGTAGTATTATAAATTTAGAAAATCTGAGAACAGTAAAAGTAATAATTATAACATAAAAATATTTTAATGTCTTACTTCAAATGCTGATTTATATTTGGTTTCCCTCTCCTGTAATGTAAAGAGGGAGTTTCCTATTATGTTCCTCAAAGCATTCATGAAAGGAATGAGGTGTTAGTTGCATGAACCAACTATCCAAGTTCAGTACAGGCTAACTCAGATGTTAACTGTTACCATCCCTTTTGAACCTTTTTATGCTGTGAGGGTCCATACAGACATGAGGAGGGGGCTAAAAACTCCGTCAAACTCGGATGTTGCACCAGCAAAAGCAACCAAGCATCTCAGATAACCGATAAGATAACAATTAACGCTGTGTTTGTTCAGAGAGGAATCCATACAACTCAATCTGGTCAATTGTTATCATAACCATGATAACAGATAATGAAGGATGCCATGCTGTGAACAAACCTTGCATCAAAGGCTCAATCACAGTGAAAACAGTCTGGAAAACAAAATTCACACTGGGGATTTTATATTTTGTCGATTCCTACAAATGAATAAATTGGCTTATCTGAACAAAATGGTGGAGGTCCAAAATTAAGATATGCTTCATGGACGAAACACCTCATGGGGACAATAGAGTGAATTGGCTCACTAATGTTTGTCCAATGGTACAGGCTTCACACCCTGACAGACCACAACAGAGGTCACATGACTGTATACATGTGGCCACCTGGTGGTCAAAAGAGTACAGGCAATACTTGGCACATTCAGCAAAACATAATAACCATGGTCAGTGTATTTTGGTTGATATTAGTGAGATAGCTTGCTTGGGTCATAGTTTTGTGGTCATATTTCATTTACGCATACCCTAAGCCTCTGTAAAATTGCCTGTGACCTCTGTGGTTTCATGAATGGTTTAAACCTTAAAACACAAAAAATATCTTGATAAAGTACAAATAAACTTACAGGTAATCACATAAGCTTGCTCTGTTATTTAATATGTATAGCATTTTTTTTTAAATTATGTTTTTATATCTTCAGGAAATAGAAGCAAATTATATAAATATGATGAGGACACAATACCGAGCTAAGGAACTTGAGCAACAGGTTTGTGTTTCATATTAAAAGTTTTTACAGCACCAAATTTGAAAAAAATCTTAACAAATCTAGAGGATTGTACAGTCTTGTGGAATCCCCATCATAATATTGGTCACTGTGTGGTAGCATCGACATTCGACTGAAGAAATGTACAGAAAAAGCCTAAAGATATTGATACATTTTCAGCTATGGGGCTCTAGGGAGCATAATATGCAAAGTTGTATAACATTCTAGTTATTGAACAGGAGACTATTGCATTTGATATATTTGATATCTTTGTTTTCAAAATAATTCACTCAAAAGTAACAAAATAAGTTACTCAGAGTTGTGCTTTCAATGTGCAGCGATTCTCTAAGATACAGTGTTGGCACCTGGTTTGTTGGAATCTGTCAGACATGGAGGAACTTTGGCAATCACAAATTTGGATTGACATGTCATTTCATTTGAAAATGTTTACTGCTTGTATCAGTTTTGTGGCCACATATCATTGTAGCATTACTCTGTAAAATTGCCTGTCCTGTGAGTTCATGAAAGCTTTAATATCAATTATTTTTACACACATTCAGTTGAATGTATATATTTGTACAGCTGAAGCTATTATTTTCAGAGAGATAGTCTGGATGTCAAGGAAGAAAGCATAACACCCAAGAAAAGTATGTATATCTTACCTCTTGTTTCTCTTGTTGCCTCCAACTTTTGGGCCTGTGTGCTCTTCATTTTGTCATAAATTTCAAAACAAACATTCTTCAATGAGGAAAACAAAATGACAACCTAACATTTCATCTCCAAATTCTGCCAAGTGAACTTAATTCTCACAGAAAACAAAAATTATTTTAATTATATCCAATGCCAAATCACAAAAGGATTTTATTTTAAAGTTGCACATAGTTTGAAATATTTAATAACATTGTGAGCTTGAGCATCCACCAAAAATGTATGTATATTTTCTTACTATATTTCACAGGGGTCCCATTTCCAACTTATGAAGATTATGAGATTTATCCAGGAAAAAATCCAGAGAAAGAAGACAGATAGTATTAAATGATAGAACATTTATCTTTCAAATTTAATCCACGATCTTGATTATATTTAAATAAGAGAATTTCTATGACGTAATACAATGAGGTTAAGATTTTTTTTTGGAAAATTGGTTCAAGTTACAGTGATATTTAAGTTTGGCCTGGAAAGCACCTGATTCAACAATATCTCTGCTTCAACAAAAATTTGTGCAGCAGCCAGATACAATGCATTAATTTGCCATGCCCCAATGGATTATTATTTATTGTGGATGATCATTTGTTAAGAACAATATGCAAAGAGATTTGTTAAAAGAGACACAGTGGTATTGTACTTTGACACCTGTTATATGATGAATAAAACATGAGATTTAGATCATTTTGCTGTTACTAAATAAATATTATGAGGTATGAAAATAGTTGTGACATCCTTGGAGAATACCTTATCACATCTAGCTAGATTTCTCCTATTAGTTGAAGTATATTTATTTAGGATTTATATTGTCTTCTGGGATGAGAAGCAGGGGATTGGAAAATCTAATGGAATGTTTATATACCAGCATTAAGATTTATATCATACTTTCGCTTTCCTTTTGCAAATTCAGTGTAAACAGGACTGTCTGGCACATAAAACTCTTGAGCCAACCCTGTATGCCTCTAAAATTGCCCCAAGTTTGGGATATTTTATTATTCAACTTTTTTTTCTATATTTGGTATCTGCTAGCAAAAGAAGTCTTGGGATATAAAAATATTGTGTATGCATACGAGAAGAAGTCACCAATCATGTTCATTTTTTACCCTCAGCCCCTGATGTAATCAGGCTGAGGGTATTGCAGTACTCCTGGCGTGGGTATGTATGTATGTATGTATGTCTGTATGTATGTATGTATGTATGTATGTATGTCTGTAGCGAACATCCTTGTCATCGCGATAACTCAAGAACAAATGATGGCAGCTTCATGAAACTTGACACACATATGCATCTGGTGAAAACCTCGGACGAGTTCGATGGACGGCGACCTTGACCTATTTTTCAAGGTCACAGGAACAATTATGTGAAATCCCAAGAATCACAATAACTCAAGAACGAATAATGGTAGCTTTATGAGATTTGACACACATAAGTATCTGGTGAAGACCTCAGAATTTTTTCTATGAAACATGACCTTCACCTACTTTTCAAGGTCACAGGGACAATTATGTGAAATCATCTTGTCATCGCGATAACTCAAGAACAAATGATGGCAGCTTCATGAAACTTGACACACATATGCATCTGGTGAAAACCTCGGACGAGTTCGATGGACGGCGACCTTGACCTATTTTTCAAGGTCACAGGGACAATTATGTGAAATCCCAAGAATCACAATAACTCAAGAACGAATAATGGCAGCTTTATGAGATTTGACACACATAAGTATCTGGTGAAGACCTCAGAATTTTTTCTATGAAACATGACCTTCACCTACTTTTCAAGGTCACAGGGACAATTATGTGAAATCATCTTGTCATCGCGATAACTCAAGAACAAATGATGGTAGCTTCATGAAACTTGACACACATATGCATCTGGTGAAAACCTCGGACGAGTTCGATGGACGGCGACCTTGACCTATTTTTCAAGGTCACAGGGACAAATATGTGAAATCCCAAGAATCACAATAACTCAAGAACGAATAATGGTAGCTTTATTAGATTTGACACACATAAGTATCTGGTGAAGACCTCAGAATTTTTTCTATGAAACATGACCTTCACCCACTTTTCAAGGTCACAGGGACAATTATGTGAAATCATCTTGTCATCGCGATAACTCGAGAACAAATGATGGCAGCTTCATGAAACTTGACACACAAAAGCATCTGGTGAAAACCTCGAATGAGTTCGATGGATGGCGACCTTGACCTATTTTTCAAGGTCACGGACAATTATGTGAAATCCCAAGAATCGCAATAACTCAAGAACGAATGATGGCAGCTTTATGAGATTTGACACACACAAGCATCTGGTGAAGACCTCAGAATTTTTTCTTTGAAACATGACCTTCACCTACTTTTCAAGGTCACAGGGACAATTATGTGAAATCATCCTTGTCATCGTGATAACTCAAGAACAAATTATGGCAGCTTCATGAAACTTTACACGCATAAGCATCTGGTGAAAACCTCGGACTAGTTCGGTGGACGGCGACCTTGACCTATTTTTCAAGGTCACGGACAATTATGTGAAATCCCAAGAATCGCAATAACTCAAGAATGAATGATGGCAGCTTTATGAGATTTGACACACACAAGCATCTGGTGAAGACCTCAGAATTTTTTCTTTGAAACATGACCTTCACCTACTTTTCAAGGTCACAGGGACAATTATGTGAAATCATCCTTGTCATCGTGATAACTCAAGAACAAATTATGGCAGCTTCATGAAACTTTACACGCATAAGCATCTGGTGAAAACCTCGGACTAGTTCGGTGGACGGCGACCTTGACCTATTTTTCAAGGTCACAGGGACAGTTATGTGAAATCCCAAGAATCGCAATAACTCAAGAACGAATGATGGCAGCTTTATGAGATTTGACACACACAAGCATCTGGTGAAGACCTCAGACTTCTCTTGATGGAACATGACCTTCACCTGATTTCAAGGTCACAGGGACAATTATGTGAAATCATCCTTGTCATCGTGATAACTTAAGAACAAATGATGGCAGCTTCATGAAAATTGACACACATAAGAATCTGGGAAGACTCCAGATGAGTTTGATGGACGGTGACCTTAACCTGCTTTTCAAGGTCACAGGCCCATATCAATAATTCTAGAGTAAATGATGACAGTTTCATGATACTTGACACACCTAAGCTATCAAAGGAAGTAGATTTTATGGGTTTTTTACCCCTGCATCAATTTGCCTTGGTGCAGTTACGTTTTGTTCACAAATATTGTGTGGAGCGAATGTTGTGCAATGAGTTACCAGGGCTGAGGGTTGATGCATCTCTGATGCCTATGTTTAATTCAAAATTTTCGAATCATTTTATTGCTAGGATGGCAATGCCAATATTTTTTGTAATATTGATTGCATAATATCTCCAAAATGTAAGTTTTATATCAGTTTGGTGTTACAAAAAAATAACAAAGTTTGTCGAGCATACAAAAATCAGTTTTAGCTTGATTTATAACTCTAATAAATAGACTACTTTCCAAAATACAGTTATTGTTTTAGCATGATTATGTAATCCATTCCAATAATTTTCATAATCATTACTTTTTTGTCATATCATATAGTATATTCATTCAAAAATAATGGAAGTACCAGTCTTGATTGGTTCAAATAATGATTTTCTACCACTTTTATTCAAAAGTTAACTTCATCCTTCACATTTTAAATATTTTCTCTTTGAAAAGGCATACAAAGAAATTTTTAGATTATTGAAGCTTGCTTTGAATTTGTAGTAGGGTTAACTAGACCAAAAGTTTACATATCAATGCTTGTTGTGCTAAGAAATTATATAAAACAGAATCTATAAATCAGATTTTCAAGCCTGTTATCTTTACATGATATAAATGTATATAAATGTTTATACACTGAACTTTGTGATCAAATGTTATTGCTCATCATATTACCCCTACATTAATTGATTTTGACCTTCATGATTTCATTCAGAAAATTGCTTAAGCATATAAAATGGACTTTAAATGCCTTTATTTGTTCAATCATGCACTCAAACTAGAAGCTGGATTTTCTTGTTCAACTATGTACTCTAAATAAAAGTATTCCTTTTTTGTTCAACCATGCACTCTGAATAGAACCTGGATTTATTTGTTCAATCATGCACTCTGAATAGAACCTGGATTTATTTGTTCAACCATGCACTCTGAATAGAACCTGGATTTATTTGTTCAACCATGCACTCCGAATAGAACCTGGATTTACTTGTTCAACCATGCACTCTGAATAGAACCTGGATTTATTTGTTCAATCATGCACTCTGAATAGAACCTGGATTTATTTGTTCAACCATGCACTCCGAATAGAACCTGGATTTATTTGTTCAACCATGCACTCTGAATAGAACCTGGATTTATTTGTTCAACCATGCACTCCGAATAGAACCTGGATTTATTTGTTCAACCATGCACTCCGAATAGAACCTGGATTTATTTGTTCAACCATGCACTCTGAATAGAACCTGGATTTATTTGTTCAACCATGCACTCCGAATAGAACCTAGATTTATTTGTTCAATCATGCACTCTGAATAGAACCTGGATTTATTTGTTCAACCATGCACTCCAAATAGAACCTGGATTTATTTGTTCAACCATGCACTCTGAATAGAACCTGTATTTATTTGTTCAATCATGCTGGCTATGGATGTTCAATCATGCCTTCTAATTTATCAGTCATGATATATACTGGTAGGTGCTGGTTTTACTAGTTCAACTGTGCACTGTGAAGTCAACCAAGCAATTGGTAAATTATGCACTTAATGTTGAACCTAGCTCAACCTGGCTCAATCATGATCACACACTAAAGATATTCAGTCAAATTATGTACTTAATATTTCACTATTTCAATCATGCATTCATTGTCTACAAACTTGGATTTACTCATTCTGAGGGCAGACAATGTAATGCTCAATGCTTTAATAATAGTATTATTTTAAGCTGTGCTGGCTTTGTCAGAGTAGTTTGGGCTTTTTGCTTGAAAAGAAATGTGGTGATGTAAACAGTCTATCATTTTGTGTACAATACTGTACATTATTTTTGCTACATTGTTTTTGACCTGCAAAGCTTTGTAAATAACAGGAAACAAAAAAGAATGTTCAGCACAGCTCTAAGGCCTTTCACCTATGTTCTATACAATGGAATAAAAGTCACTTAAGAATAATTGACGAAAACAGTTTCTATAGTAAATTGTATTATGAGTAATAAAATTTATTGTTTTAATCAAATGTTTATATAATAGATACTTAAGTCAAAACTGCACATAATTATATTTATGGCAATAATTTCTCCTAAAAATGTATAAGACATCAGCACATACAGAAAATAAAGTTCCATTGTATGGAGGAAAACACTTGCCGTATTATGTGCAGATTGGTCTACAACTATTCAGTTGCCATCTTCAATTGTGACAATAACACATTTGGTCTATTTCATCTTATAAATGATATAAATTGATTTTTTTCATTTTATTTATTTTCAAATTTGATTATATCCCGAACAAAGCAACTACTGCAGATGTAATCAATTCTTGAAATGTTAACTCATTTGAGAACACATTGTCATTTTGTTTTAAATATTTGATATCTTTACACATCTAAATCTGCATTTGAAGTCAACTCTGGAGTTGAAGCAAGATGTGTATCACAGATGTGGAAAGTGAGACAATGATTGGAAAGTTGAGAGAAGTCATGTAACTTGGTGACTTGTGGAATGCTGTCCATGGCACACATTACCTTTGTTACTTTTTCTTGCCAAGGAAGACCACTTTGATGGATTGTGTTTTTCACATTTTAAGTCCTAATCCATGATATATGTTAATCAACTTTCTGTCTTCTTGTCTTTGCTATGTTTGCTTCTCTTCTTGACTTTCTCTTCTTTTCTTTCTCTTTGGCATCTATCTGCTTTGCCAGCTGCCAGGCCAGGATGGCACTTATAGCAAAGAATGGTGACAGTGCCAACAGTACATAGTATACAAATGACCACGGATTCTGTCCAGCATAAATCACAAGGTCCTCGAGAAGCTTTTTCCAGTCCCAGTCAAACATCTTGCTTTCTGAAATTACACCAACAAACACTTAACTTTATAAATGGATATATTACATGTGATTCTCGGGTAACTTTAAGATTTAGACAATATTAGTTTAATCTTGTCATAGGATAAAACAAATTTCCAAAATATTGCAGGTCATATTTTTATGATTAATGTTTAAAATTTCTGCACAAGTGGGGCAATGATATTTATAATGATTGGATAATATTCATAGTCAATTAATACACTTTACATATAGTCATTGTGTAAATCATTGTGTAAAATGCAATAAAATGCCAACTCAAAGGTTGGACTATAAAAACCAAAACTTGGGCCCAACCAGTTTCTGTACCTTCCAATTACTGACAATTAAAGTGGCTACACTATACCCAAAGACATCGTTTTTTTCGTGTTTCCTGAAACATCACGCACTGCCCATCCAATTTAAGTCCCGACTATGTAAGAACTCGACTTCCGGCGACTAACAATCAAAGAATTATGTACTGTTTAAATCAACTTAAGATGTCAGCCCTGTTTGAAAATATTTCTTTGTTTTTTCTTGATCTCAGCATCATTTCGCCATTGTTTACGAGTTTGCGCAATCAGGTGAGAGTGGGTCAGTTTATTCACGGGAGTGACAGCAACGATCTGAAGCTCAACAACGTTGTTGTCCCTCTGACGTCATATGAAGATTCTCCCTTTGCGTTTCCATGACGTCATCACTTGGACTCTTCTAAATGTCATTTCACATCGTCAGGTTTAATATCGGGTAAAAAACTGGAGAAAAAACACTACAGAATGCTCACGGATTTGCATTTATAGACATTATGACAGTGACATGGGTCAGAGCTGCAACAGTCAATCGCCGGAGGTCGAGTTTATTTACTGGGGAAACTTCAATATGATGGGCAGTGCGTGGTGTTTCTAGAAACAGTGGATTTCAAGTCTATTTTGCCGATGTCTTTGGGTATAGAGTAGTCTGGCAGTCATGGTCAATTTCATCCAAGGAAACTGGTGCTTCAACATACTTGATGCTTTATCAGTGTTCTGCACCTATGAGATATTTTTTGCAGATTACCCCTTTACCTAACTACTTTTGCAGATTACCCCTGTGCTGAACTATTTTCCTATTATTTTTTAGTTCCAATTTCTATTGATTTTGGTTCCAATAGTGTGTGGCCCAACTGAGAGATCTGTCAGCCTGAGCACTGCACTCCCATGTTCTTTTCAGTCTTAGAGATCCTTCCAGCCTGAACACTGCACTCACATGCTCTTGTTTTAGTGTTTGCTTTTTAAATATTATAGAACACATACGCTTCACTATGTTTTACTGATGATGAATGCTTTGCACACTGATCCACAGAAGATGACTTGAATCCACATCACAGTGAAAACAGTCTAGGGAGAATAATTTATTTATCTTTTTAACTCAAAATAAATTAGCTTATCTGAATAAAACTGGACAAACGCTGAAATTGATGTCCAAAATAATTGCCTCGTGAAAGAACCCCCGCCCCTTTTTCACAGCCTTCTTCCTAAACAAGGCAAGAGTGTCTGGATTACTGTGCTATCTATTGTGCTGGCCACGTACATGTACATGTCATCTGTCACTGTCGCTGTCGTCAATTCGGGCGGCCGTTCACTGGCACGATACATGACAGCGAACAGAAATCTCTATCAGTAAGCTCGTGTTTTATATCAGATTGACGTAAAACTTTGTCATTTTTATCTGTGGACTATGTTAATTTAACTGCTCAATACTTGCCTGTAAATATATCTCTTTGAACTTTGAAAAAGGATGATTTGCAGGAACCGGCGACGACGATGGTTCTCACAAGGAAGCTGCCATATTTGATGACCTCAGAAAATTGACCTATCACAAGCTGAGTTGGCAAAACTTGACCCAATTTAGATGACTCGTACAGCCTGTTTATTCGTTATGACTTCAGACATCTCAACTTGAATAAGTCTGGCACTTCCAGTCATGTGTGGATGACAACAATGGTGGTGGATTTTTCACCACTCCTCATTTAATGTGGCAATTTGTGTCAGGAGCCCATTTCTTTGGTGGTTGCGCAAGGCGATTGCAATCCCTAGCAGCAAACACTGTACATAAGTCGGGTGAAGCCTGCCCCTTCAGAGAGTTTGAGACTGATCACAGCTTTAGGTGGGTAACATTAACAAAGATTGCAGCTTTATAATAGACCTATAATTTCTTTATTGGACTTTATTAATGAAGCCTGACACAGACATTCAAGTCAAAAAGCTTCATCAATATATAAAAACTTACATTGTAGTCTTGTGTGTGTCAAATGAGAAATTACTTTTACATAATTTGTAGCATGTCTAACAAGTCCAAGTTAGCGAAAAGAAAGTCAGAGATGGATCAAGCCAGCAAGGGAACTGCAAAGAAACCAACACTGGCAACAGGAGCTTCAGCAGCTGGCACTAGTCAGGATGATGGGAAAGAAAGATACACATTCTTCTACACATCATCTTCCCCTTTCAGCAACTGGCATCCTGCGGAATTCACAGTGAATGGGATAAAATATAATTGCACAGAACAGTACATGATGCATCAAAAAGCAGGTGATTATTTCATATTTTCTCAAAGCAGTCAGGATTGGGGCTTACAAGGGTCTACAAAGTATGAAGAATGATTTGTATATAATTGCAATTATAGCCAGGGCCATTTAAATGTTTCAGCAGAACCTACCCAATATTTGGTTGCATGGTTGGATTGTATATGAACATATGAAAATTAGTGACTATAAAACAGCTTGATAAATATGTGTGAAAATTTTCGTTTTTCATGGTTTCTTATGTCTCGATAAGGGAGTGATTTTAAGAAAAAATATTTTTATTTACTTAATTGGGATGAACATATTCAAGAATCCTAACAGTAGTGTGTAGATTGAAATATTTGGTCAGTCTTCAAATTTACCTATTTCAGACAATGATCTTACACATATTCTCATTTAGATACTAATGTCAAAGAGCAAAAAGCAGATTTGGTTGTGTTGATCAGGTAAATGATGATTTAGTATGAATCCATAATTTAATGCTCATTCAAATTTTTTTCCAGTCCTTTTTAAAGACACAAATATGGCTGAGAAAATACTTGAGTCAAAAGACCCCAAAACCCAAAAAGCATTGGGGAGAAAAGTCAGCAACTTTGAAGACAGTGTTTGGAAAGAGAAGTGTCGAGATATTGTAAAGGATGGGAACAAGGCCAAGGTAAATTTAAAAAGATTTTTTTTCGTTCAATAAATATTTTGTGAAGAAAATAGAATAGCCTTCTGCTCAAATGTTATTGATGTTACATCCTTTTGAGCTACATTTCTTTTAGATACATAATTTTTGTAAATCTCACAGTAACAAAATTTGAGTGAAAGCTATTGTGCACCCAACTATAGTACCTAATTTGACAGAAATCAAAAGAATTACAGATTACAGAGTTTTAATACATACATGCTGTAAAGGAGGCGTCTCCTTGTTTCAAAATCTAATTTAAGGATTATGTACTTCTTTCAGTTTGCCCAGAATGAGGATTTGAAGCATGCCATATTTGCCACTGAAGGTACAGTGTTAGTGGAGGCAAGCCCCAGAGACAGAATCTGGGGCATAGGACTTGGGGCCAACAACCCAAAGGCCTTACATAAATCAACATGGAGGGGGAGAAATTGGCTCGGATATGCTCTTACTGATGTCAGACAAGAACTGATGGAGGAAGAAAAAAAATTAAAGTCGTCTTAAGTCTATATTCCTCAAATTTTGTGATATTTTGTGTAAATGTATAGTTTCATGTTTATGGTTTACCAAATTGGTATAGATATTTATTAATTTGAGACACTATCAGCTATTACAAAAAAAGTACAAATGTATGTTATAAAAGACAG
This sequence comes from Amphiduros pacificus, assembly GCA_949316495.1. Classification (NCBI taxonomy): domain Eukaryota; kingdom Metazoa; phylum Annelida; class Polychaeta; order Phyllodocida; family Hesionidae; genus Amphiduros; species Amphiduros pacificus. The sequence goes on from OX439000.1 coordinate 70,396,201, forward strand.
GATCATGTATAGATGTTTTACTTTTACCTTATTTCATTTTAGTGTGATATGTGTTAATTGTTTTAGTATTATACCGGTAGTTATAATATCTCACTTTTATTCTATGATCACTGTGTATTCTGTGCTGTGATTGGTCAATTCCTGGTCACATGAGCTTCTTTAAATTGTTTTATTGACCAGATGCATTATATTGCACGTCAATATACTTTCCACTGCACTGATGGGGAATTCCATGACGTCACCATGCAGACAAACTCGTCCCTTTCATGGCGGGAAATGTTGGGGAAGCCCTATAGTGACGTCACCATACAGACAAACTCGTCCTTTTCAGTTCTCACTTTTAGAATTAAACCAACAATGGCAGTAATTAACACAGTGATCATAGAATAAAACAAATATGTACCTGGGTGTCGTGCAATATGACTTTTTATGGACCTTCGGAAAGTTATATTGCACGAGGCACAGCCGAGTGCAATATAACTTTCCGAAGGTCCATAAAAAGTCATATTGCACTCCACCCAGGTCCATATTTGTATATCTTCCTCATGTTGGATATGCGAGTATCTTAAAACTAAGTGTCATGGATCAAGTATTTGCTCTGAGTATTTATGCTTTAAATTATGAAATTGAAAGTGAACAATATAACATTTTAAATCACTTTTTACATTTTTACTTGTGACCAATATTTTACTATTTACATGATAAGATTTTATATCTGTTAACACAAAAATAGATAAACAAGAATATTTTACTGTCAATAAACCATGTATTTTAAACAAAGTATCTTTGCATTATTGTTATAATGATCTGCAAAAACTTTATTAGAAGCACACTGACCATGTGAGCACAAGTATCTGCATTTGGTCATGTTTGACAATAGTCCTATAAAAAAAATTGTTTACTTGTTTCAGCGTGTCTATCTAAACAACTGTTCCTTAAAATAAAATAAAAAATACAAAGCAGGCACAAGTGGCTGGTATGTGAAGATGCTGACCAAAAAAAATAAAAACTAATTGTTATTTAATAAAAAAAAAGAAGGGTGGGGTGGGGGGATTTTCTGTCAGTCAATTTTTAACTTCTGCTCTTAAACTACAGGTGGGAGTTCTCAGCTATTATTATGCAGGATATTGTATTTTCTGGGGACCAATTCTATCTATTTTCTATTTGGCTCAGCATTGTTTCCATTTTTAAATATTTTTTTCAGAAATTTAATATCTCACTGAGGTGTCAAGGAGGCAGCTATTTGGAATAACATGACAAGTATTAGTCAATGAGAATAAAGATAACAAAATGGGGTCAAATTCAATAATTAATAAGCATTTTTATTTGTCAAAATTATCATCAGCCCGAATACTCCAGGAAAGGATTTAAGTAGGCATTCTCAGAAAATGTTCACAAATATTACAAAAAGCAATGATCAGCATGGCTCTGTAGTCATTGGTCTATGTTAGTAAATGTTTCATGGAAATGACTGTAAATTACTTCATAAATGATCATTCAAATTATTTACCCAACTTTGTATGTTGAGAACAGCCAATGTGGTAATAATAATGTACCCGATATTAGAGGACGTAAGCAGTGAATTTTAAAAATAGGTATAAAAAGCATTTGCCTTTCATGTCTATTTAATGGTTAGGTTGATCCACTCCAGTAAGTGCCTGTAAAAGCTATTTGAAGAAAAAACAATTTTGTAGCACCCTTTTATAGAGGAGATCAAAGTTGATCGAAAATTCCTCCCTCTCACTGCAGAAGCTGGAAATATGAAAATTGCTAATTCAAGACCTGTTTATAACTGAGCTTCAATCTCCTCGCTCAAAGTTTCTTGTTTACTGACTGGGAAAATCAGTAGGAGGGACTAATATATATTTAAGGATTGGGAAGTGTTAAAAAATTGTACAATATTGAGCACAAGTCCAGTCTTTGTATAGGCCCTCACTGCATAAAAAGGTCTAAAAGGGATGGTACCGGTCAAGACTTGTTTTCAAAAACTATTTTTTTTATTAACAGAACAATTTATTTCATATGCAATCATTTACATCAAAATATACAAAAAAACATAATTCATGTTTTACAATAGATTTTTTTCTCTTGATAAAGTAGAAGGGTGAAATGGCTTGTTTCTGATTGCAGCAAAATTGAAACAAACTTGAAACAAAATGCATGCAGTCAGAAACAAGATATCCCTACTGAATTTATAAATGTTTCTTATGTGAAATCCCTGAAAACATAAATTCAATCACATTTTATAGTTTGGATTTGTTCATTTGTTTCATAAGCTTTTCTAGTTTCATTGCCAAGGCCAGGTCTCCTTTTATCTTAAGTTTACCACTCATGAAAGCCTGGGTGGGGTTGAGCTTTCCTGAGAACATCTTGCTAAAGTCCTCTGGGGACATGGTCATGGTGCATCCTGACTTTCCACTAGGTGGCTCTCCTTGTCCTGCTGATCCGGGGGCATTTGCAAGATCCAAGTACCATTTGCCTCCATCTTGAATGACAAAAAAATGTATTATTATTTGAAAATGTTCTAAGATAATATTTTGTTTTATGTTTATTTGTTTGCTTTCCCTTGTCTACAAAAAAAAATCAACCATCACAAACAAATCCTGAATCCAGATCTCTCAGAAACCATATTGTTCCACAATATATCTAACAATGCATTGGCAAATTAACATTATGCATAATTCTAACCAATATAACTCATTTCTCATCATGAACTTTGTTTGGTCTTGAGTAAAATGTAGAAGTTTGTGTTTCTAACCTTTAAGATCAAATGCAAATGTTCCTTTTATGCTATTTATAAGTTCAGGGCTAATCAGGTTCTCTATGGCTTTGAATGTTGCAGCAGGTCCTGACAGGTCACCACCAGATGGCTCTGGTGATTTTTCATCATAGACAAATGCAGGTTTGGCACCTCCCTCTTCCATCTGCTTGACTAAATCTTCTGGTCCAACATCCAGGAAGAAATCTGGCAACAATTTGTTGCCTGAAAGAAAGCCACATAACATATAATACAACTTCTTTTCCAACATCCAAGAAGAAATTGGATATCAATTGTCACTCAAAGGAAATGTAATGTCATGTTTAAGATTTTACTTGTTTGCAGAATAGAAGCCACATATTTCTATCCTAACAGGAGACAATGTTGGCATATACAGCTTGGTAAACTAAGCTTTTTCTTTAATCCTAAATGCTCTTGTTAGTAAACTATGGTGCTAATTATTTTGAAAATATATAATTTGAATTCAATTTACTTTGCACCATAATTATTTGATATTAAACAATATTTTACTGTTGAAATTCGTACCTTTGACACATGCATATTGTTCAAAGTCTTTGACACCTTCTTGGGAGAGGACTTCGTCATCGACAGCGAAGTTGCCAGTGTATTGCTTGCTGTCCTTGCTGAGCATGACATAGGCAGCGTCAGCCATGATGGCGTCTGTGCGGCACTGGGCTTCCATGGCATCACCACCTCCCAACATTGCCATGGCTGCAGTCCAGATAGCTAGGGTGCAAGAAGAATATACAGGGTCTAGCTGAGGCACAGACACATTGATATCAAGAAATGGAGCCCAATATTACTATTATAGCACATAGCTCATATAATTTGTATCATCCATTAAGGTTCTGAGACCTACATATTTTCTGCTTAATGTCAGGCTTTATCAGACAGTGGCAGTCTGTATAATCAGAAGCAGCTACATAACAAGACGTTCCCACATACTGCCAAATATATGATAAGACTTTCCCACATACTGCCAGATATAAGACAAAACTTTCCCACATATTCCCAATACATGACAAAACTTTCCTACATACAGCCAGATATATGACTATACTTTCCCATGTACTGCCAAATATATGACAAGACTTTCCCACGTACTGCCAGATATATGACAATACTTCCCCACATACTGACAGATATATGACAAGATTTTCCCCCGTACTATCCAATACATGACAAAACTTTCCGACATACGGCCAGATATATGACAAGACTTTCCCACATACTGACAGATATATGACAAGACTTTCCTACATACTGCCAAATATATGACAAGACTTTCTTACGTACTGCTAAATAAATGACAAGACTTTCCCACGTACTGCCAGATATATGACAAGACTTTCCCATGTACTGCCAGATATATAACAAGACTTTCCCACGTACTGCCAGATATATGGCAAGACTTTCCCACATACTGACATATATATGACAAGACTTTCCCACATACTGCCAGCTATAAGACAATGTTACCCAGGCATTATCATTGGTATGACACTGGGATACCAGTTATAAGCTACAATGCCAGCTATAAGATTAGGCTTTTACAGACACTGCCATCTGCTTGTGAAAAAGCTTGTCTCTCAGTGTGCAATGTTTTGTCTTACCTGTTCGTGGCCACAAGGCATTGACAGCAATACCATCCTCCCGGAACTCTTCTGACATTCCTAATACACACATTGACATTCCATACTTAGCCATGGTGTATGCTGCAAATAGAAAAAATGTCCATCAAAACATATCATTCATATGATAAATGGGTGTTCAAATATTGAAACTCAAGTGGTGAGAATTCCTACATGCCTGGTACTTATTGACAGATGTTTGGTTCAAACTCCACTATTAGAATATTATCAAAGTGTACACTAACCCACATGATTTTTGAACCATTTTGCTGACATGTTGAGGGGAGGACTGATGTTGAGGATGTGTGGATTCACCCCTTTCTGCAATGCTGGCAAACAAAGTTTTGAGCTGTAAAAATAATAAGACAACATTATTATAATACACAGGTCTATATGATAAATCAGTCTCTATGATGCACAGTCCCAATAAAACACAAGTCTCTTTCACAAAGTCTGTTCATGAGGTCATCCTCATTACCAGTGTACTTTACATTGTACTGTACACAAACAGAAATAAATACCATTGGCCTTAAATATTAGAGTAAGCCCTGTCAAGGGATCATATACCCATAAGCTACTAATGCTAAATATCTACCACAGGCACATTCTTGTGTTAATAAACCCACCAAATACACTTACAACAATTATGTTCTCCTTGTTTTTTTATACCCACGTCATACACTTACCACAGATAAGTTCCCCTGGTGTTGATACCCATCATGAGGTCGTATTTCTTCATTGGTGTAGCCTGGGTTCCAGTTAGATTGATGGCACTGGCATTGTTTACAAGGATGTCTATGCCTCCAAACTTGGACACAGTCTCATCCACAGCTTTCTGTATTTGATCCTCATGCTGGATGTCAACTATGCAAGGCAGACATTTCCCACCAGCATCCTCAACTGAATCAAAAACCATACTTTCTCAATAATGGAAGATATTATTCATGAGTAACAAAAAAATATAATGTAAAAATACATTAAAGAGTGTGGTTAAGGTGTGGTCATTTTGTGAGGGATAAAATTCATTTTGAGAGAGTAAAGGTTTAGTCATTTGTAGAGATATGGGTGTGCTAGTTTCAGGATTAAGTTGTGGTCATTTTGTGAGGGTACCACGGGTGTGGTCGTTTTGTGAGGGTATCACGGGTGTGGTCATTTTGTGAGGGTACCACGGGTGTGGTCGTTTTGTGAGGGTATCACGGGTGTGGTCATTTTGTGAGGGTACCACGGGTGTGGTCGTTTTGTGAGGGTACCACGGGTGTGGTCGTTTTGTGAGGGTACCACGGGTGTGGTCATTTTGTGAGGGTACCACGGGTGTGGTCGTTTTGTTAGGGTAAAGGCTTGGCCAATATGTGAAGGTAAAACATAGTCATTTTGTGAAGATATAGAGAAAGAAAATACTCTCAAAATAGTCTACGCATGTGTGCCTTATAACAGCATTTGGATAAAGAGTAATGAACCAAACTACACCACAACAATGTCGAGACAACACTGGTAATTTCCCCATCTATTGAAATTTCCATAATATTATTCCTTGACCTAAATAATATTGCATGCCTTGGTATATTATGTAATGACGTCATTAAAGGTGAACATGTCACCATTTACTTTCTCGGGAGGAAAAATATGTTGATGCCTGTCATGAGATAAGTCTTTTGCATTTATCAGTGTAATTTTTTTGATAAATAACTGAAACTTGTCTGTGATGTTATAAGTTGCATGAGTGATACAACCACTGATATAATTTCCTTGTTTTGATATCTATGGTGTGACAAGTGACTTACTTTCCTTGGCAGCAGTGTAGATGGTCCCAGGCAGTTTTGGGTGTGGAGTGGCAGTCTTTGCTGCAAGCACTATGTTAGCACCATCTCTTGCACACTTCTTAGCAATAGCTAAACCAATGCCACGGCTCCCACCGGAAACAAAGATTGTCCGTCCTGCTAACCTCCTGCATCACAATATCATTTCAAAGTACATAAATGGCAGAACTTCAACAACAAAAATTTTTTTTTCAGCTGATCAGTAGGAGTTTTTCTTTAGTCATTTAACATTAAAATGTACCTTAAAATACATTTTTTATGTGATCAATCAAGTCTCATAAAATATGTTCATAAATAAACTGGCTGAAATGATACTCCACATGGAGCAATGAAAAGTTATAAATGAGGGGGGATTCACAAGAAAAGGTACATCTTCTAAATAATCAATAATTCTTTTGGAAAAAAAAGTCTCGAATCTTTTGTCTTGCAAAAGAAATAAGATGTCTATAAAATTCTATATAAATTTAGTGAGTTGATTCAATAAATTGCATGAAAGGTATTGCTTTGTCCAAACCAAGGTCAAAACTTGAGTGAGCCTGCATCATATGTAATTCATCCAGGATGAAGTCTTCTAACTATGGATATTAGATTCAAAATTTCATCCATCTACGGGATATAATTAAATTTATTTGCAAATTTCTTCAAGATTGGAAATAGAGATACATTTTACCTCACTATCCTGCCCAAATCGAAATGACATGAATTGTTACATTCACAAACCCAATGCAGGTAAATGAAAAGTGGAAAGCTATTGAAAAAGCCAGAGGAAAGGAAAAAGATAGCTCCAGGAGAGACAGAATTGTAACATTGAGCTTGATGAAAACTGCAACCAATTTAGCTCTGATATTCCCCTAAGTTTGTCTGCAGTTCAAAAATTATAAAGCTGCCCCCAAAACATCCAGAACAAAGGGTCATTTCTGAGCCATTTTTCTGCCAATCCCTTCATTCCAGCCCAATCCTTATGAATGTTATAAGCCTTTCCAGTTGATCCCGGCCATGCTGTACATTTTTAATTAATGGGAAATAAAAAAAATAATAATTATGAGAGGATAATTGTAAGAGGAGTTAAAAAAAATGTATGACCACGTTTTTATATCTGGTTTATATTGCTAAGCTCACAGTTTTTAAGTTGTTATCTCAAAACTATGATTTTCTGCTAGGAAGAGACAAGTGGTTGGGAAGGCCTGAGAAGCTTGTTTTGATTTCAAAGAAGGCAGGCCTTGCACCAACTGCATGTCTGTCACCATTGATAATAATATTACTGCTCTCAGCTTTAAGCCATTATCGACTTGACCGAGTTTCAACCCCCCCCCCTCCTCAAAGAAGGGGCTTATAAGGAGAGTTATTTTGTCCAAGCAGTCTGTGATCGTTATTAATATTCATATATGCATGAGAAACATGCCACCTGAAGACATAATTTGTGAATTTGTGATTGTCAGTTTCATATGAATATTTGCATGTTCTTGTCCATTGATAAACAAGTCACTGAAATATTCTTTGTTTTATTATGAATTGGAAATTACTATTTTCCTCTCGAGATAATACAGAAACTATCATAATTTTTTATGGAAACTACTCTTAGTAACTCTTTGCCTACACTACACAAAGCATTATATCCAAAAGTGCCATGAGCAGACCTAGTCTGCAGCTATTTCTCACCTATGCAGCTTTCTCTCACTGTTGTATCCATCTCTCAATGTTGTAGCTATCTCCAACTTGTGAAACTATCATAATTGTAACTATCCCACACTCGTGCATTTATCTCTTACCTTTGCAGCTATCTTTCACTGGTTGTAGCTATCTCTCGCTGCTGTAGCAATCTCTCACTTGTAAAGCTATCTCACGGTTGTGAATATCTCTCATGTGTGCAGCTATCTTTCACTTATGCAGCCATCTCATTCTAATGCAGCTATTTCTCACCTTTGTATCTGCCTTTCACTAATGCAGCTATCTTTCTGATGTATCTCTCACTGTGGAAACTATCTCTTACCTGTCATGTTTGTGCAGCTAACTCACTACTATAGCTGTCTCTCACTCACTTGTGCAGCTATCTGTCACTTGTGCAGCTATCTGTCACTTGTGCAGCTATCTGTCACTTGTGCAGCTATCTGTCACTTGTGCAGCTATCTGTCACTTGTGCAGCTATCTCACTGCTGTAACAATCTCTCACATATGCAGTTGTCTCGTACTCGTGAAACTGTCTAAGTGATGTTTGCTTTTTTCCATGAAGGTCCCTTTGTGCAAAACCTAGCGGGACCGCTGGTTCAATAATTAGGTCAAATTACTGATGGTTGAAAACAAAGCTCTAATACAGAAATATCGGCATATTGTGGGTAATATTTCGTATCTAACATAATTTTGTCAAAAATTAAGTGAAAACTACTCTATTCCTAATGTACATAAATAAAACTGAAGTGGAGACTGGTTTAGCGTCAACAAAGTCCACCAGAGGGCAACCCGGAGAAGCAAAAGTGAGATTTCACATTCTTTCAGTGGCAAATTTTAGAGCGGTCAATATCTTAAACAGCAACTTATTATTTATTTTTTTCAAATCTTGTCAGCCGTCCTTTCTGATCACGATCATGCTTTTTATATAGTAATAATTATTATTACTCTGCACTGCAGTAATGAAATAGCAGTTCATATGATCTGAGAGCAATTTATTATTGCTCTCAGATATGATAATAATATAATAATAATAATAACGATTTATATAGCGCTATATCAGACCAAGTCTGCTCAAAGCGCTTCATTAAGATAGTGTTTTCTAAATAGAAATGTTTTAAGTTTATTCTTGAAAGTTTCAACAGTTTTACACTTTTTCACTTCAAGGGGCAGCGCATTCCAGTTCCTTGGCGCATACGCCATGAAAGCCCTATCTCCATAAGATTTCATATTAGTCTTAGGTACTACGTATTCATTTTTATCATTAGATCGCAGTCCCATACCCAACTGTTTATATTCTAATAAATCAGACAAATATTTTGGGGCAAAGCCATTTTGCACCTTCCATGTTAATAAAGATATTTTGAAATCAATCCTAGCTTTTACTGGTAACCAGTGAAGTTCCTTAAGTTTTTGCGTGATATGATCTCTCTTTTTGAGCTTCCCAACTACCCTTGCCGCAGCGTTCTGTAATTTTTGTAATTTGGCTAATTCACACTCAGGAAGACCCGCTAGAAGGGCATTTCCATAGTCAAGGGTAGAAGTGACAAATGCATGAGCAAGGGTGTTGGCTGTTCCCTCATCTAAACAATTTCTTACTCTTGATAAATTTTTTACATGGAAGAAACCGTTTTTACACATTTTTCTGATTTGTGATTTCATAGATAGTTCTTGATCTAGAATAACCCCTAGATCCTTAACAGAATTTGATCTAGGGATTCTAGTTTCCCCTACTAGAATATCTTCAGGTACATTTTTCTTTCTGAATTCACAGCTTTTACCACATAAAAGCATTTCTGTCTTTCCATCATTTATCTTCATTTTATTCTCTATTAAGAATTTTTTAACCTCTATAATACAATTTTCCATCTCCTTGCAGGACTTAACTCTAGTTTCTTTAGACTTAGGATCAATGGTGATGTAGAGTTGTGTATCGTCAGCATAGATGTGATGCTTGAGACCATAGTTACCAATTATATCTGATAAAGGCTCCATATATGCCATAAATAATAAAGGTCCCAAAACTGAGCCTTGTGGGACACCATATTTAATCTTAATATTATCAGATCTTTCACCATCTATTACAACACATTGTTTTCTATTAGACAAGTATGATCTAAACCATTTAAGGGCAGTCCCTGTGATACCACATCTTTTTTCCAGTCTATTAAGCAATATTTCATGATCAATAGTGTCAAAAGCCGCTGATAGATCAAGTAGTACCAGCATTACCGTTTTACCATCATCAATATCCATTAAGATGTCATTCTGCACTTTGAGTAATGCAGTTTCAGTACTATGGAACTCCTTATAGGCTGATTGAAATAGGCCTTGAATATCATTTCTAACCAGATGTCCTACAAACTGTTTAGCTACTGCTCTTTCTATTAATTTTGATAAGTAGGCCAGGTTCGAGACTGGTCTATAATTCTTCTTTATCAATTCCAGGCCCAATTTCTTAATTAAGGGTCTAATGATGGCCATCTTCAGGTCATCAGGCATGTCTCCTAATGAGATTGACTTATTTATGATGGCCTTTATTAATGGCAGTAAATTCCCCATGCATTCATTTAGAAGCCATGTAGGGATTGGATCCAGCTCACATGACTTCTTTGCAGATTCTTTAATTATTGTTTTGACTTCTGAATCACTTAACAATGTGAATTTTATCAACTGTGTATCAAATCTGACTTCCTCATTTATTTGTTGATTATTTTTATCAATTTGGTCCATGGACTCTCTAAGATTCGAAATTTTTTCAAGAAAAAAATTATTAAATTCTGAGGCTAACTCCTTTTTGTCATTATGACTAGGGAAAGGGGTGTCCTCTTTAGTATGTAGTAATTTATTTAATATTTTAAATAATTTTTTCGGATCTGATTTATTTGAATTTATTATTCCCGAATAATAATCGTTTTTCGAATTCTTAATGATATTATTATATTTGTTCCTCTGTATTTTAAATTGTATCTTATCTGAGGAGAGGCCAGTTTTATCATGTTTCCTTTCAAGTCTTCTTTTCTTTCTTTTTTCAATCCTTACATCATCAGATAACCATGGTGCCGGTTTCCTAATATTTATGGTTTTCTCCACATTAGGAGCATGTTTGTCAAGTACCATTGTCAATTTGTTATATTTATCAAGTAATTTATTTAGATCTGCATCTTGATATGATTGACTATCGTTGAACATTTCCTCAATGTCTCTTTTAAATTCATCGATATTCATTTTTTTGTAATTTCTATATGATACAGTTTTTTTGTTATTGACTTTAGTCTGCAGATTTAAGGTAAGTCTTAGGATATTGTGATCTGATATTTTTTCATCAACTATATGTTCCTTAATTACATTACTATGTATGCCTGTTATTAATAGGTCGAGCGTATTTCCCATAATATGCGTTGGTTCTGTCACATGATTATGTAAATTATATAGATCTAGGACTTCATTGAATTTTATTACATTAGGCCTCTCGGGTCTATTCATGTGAAAGTTATAGTCGCCCACCAATATAACTTCATGTGTATATGTGCTATAATAAGACAGTAGTTCACTGATGTCCTATGATAAATACTCGGGTATAAATAGTTATCTCACACTCTGTAAAGACAGTGTTAGGATGGAAAATAGATTTTAATCACGAATAATGTACAAAAACACTTCAAAATGTTAGTGAACTTTTTTAACCTTGTCTTGATATTTTGATATCAGACCAGCAAAGATCAAAATCTGGTGCCAGTAACAGTGGTGGCAGAGTTCAAAATATCATAGCAAAACAGTAGTCATTACTACCAAAACATTGCAAGTTTTCCACCAACATTTTCATTGAACAAGTAACTCACCCTGTGTTGGCAGCCATTTCTTTTGTTTCTTTGTATTTCTATATACTTGCTGCGCCAGTGGCTTCTGTATGAGCGAAATGGTCAAAGCTTCATGAGATTGAGAGACCAAAGGGCATCGACCAAGACCAATGTGCCGGCACAGAGATTGCACTAAATCTAGGTCAAGGTTCAAATTGCAAATAGGTCACGGCCGCAGAATATTAATTCTACAAGTCTAGATAATGCATAACATTCAACCTCCGGATACATTGTTCTATTTAAACTTGTTTTTTGAATGTTATATATTCTATCTTCTCGTGGAAATTATTTCTGGTATTTTTTATTGTTCCAAGAGAAAATAATTTATTTTTAAGTGCTGATCACCCATAGCGGAAATGACCTGATTTGATCATCAACAAACTTTCAACTTTGACAGCTGTTTCAAGTGTTTGCCCTAGAAAACATTTAAGAAATTAACTTCGTGTAGATTTTGCACAGTGAATTTGTAAAATTACGTTTTATGAATATTTTACAAAGGTCCATAATGAGTGCCAATAGAAGAACATTTGTGGTTGGTGTTGGAATGACAGGATTTGAAAAACCCTTGACAAAAAACTGGGACTACCCTGACATGGGAAGAGAGGCAGGTAAATAACAAAGTTGACAAAATGGCCTTTTAATTTAATCTGACAACTATTTTCGTACCTAGACTTTCTACCTAGAATTTTTTAGATTTCAACTCCAAATTCACATTTTTCTGTTATATTGCTGTTATTAGTATTACCAAGGAGATTTTGATATCACGATTCATCGATGAGGGAACCATTTACTAATACTATAATCTAGCAAGGATAATCTTAGACAGAAAGCCACCATTGCTATACTCTGTCAGTGCCACTCAAGTATGACAGATCAATCAGTGATAAAAGATGATTATGATTGTACTTTGCCTTCTTCAGGCACAAATATGACAAAACAGTGACAAATATGGTGACTTTTAGGCAATTGGATCCTGCTTCTATCACCAAGTCTTGGCAAATAAATAAAAAGATGTGAATTTTTAAGTTAACAGAGAAGAATATGTGATATGGTCATCTTATGGTTACATAAAGAAGAAAAAGTGGTGCGCCACATGTAACACAGATGGGAAAAAAAATAACAAACAAAACAAAAATTACAATAAACAAAACAAAAATTACAACAAACAAAACAAAAATTACAACAAACAAAACAAAAATTTAAATAAACAACAAAATACATTTAAACACAAACAATCATTGCAAACTGATGGGGTAGTTGAAATTATTTTTATTCATCCTTTAAAAACATTTAATTTGGTATATGAATGAATTTTTTAGCACAACTTTCTGGAAAGATGTGCCTTTTCAGGCTCGATTACGTAACTTGCTCTATTATCGCAAATCATCAATCAGACTTTTGCATGTGATTTCTGTTCTAATTGTCTGATTTCACCAAATTTGAACTAAACTTACTGAAAATTCCTTGTTCTAGCAATTGGGAAGCATTTCCAGGCAATTTAAAGAGATACTTTTATGCAACGATGGGCGAACACGATGACATTGTTTTGAACATTCTGGTTTGTTTACATCACACACTTCATCTCTTTTGTTCACTTCTGTTAGATGTGTATTCATTCGCCAGAATCTTTCGCCTGCACACGATGAACACTCCACAGTGGCGTCAATTGCTTCAACAATTATGACCACAGAAAAAAACGAATTACAACCCACAGGATATGACTTTTCCCATAATCATACCGATCACAGAATAACACAGATAGTTCCTATTTCTGACAATGTTTGCCAACAGGTAATCATTGTCAAAAAAGGAACCATCCATGTTACAAAAAAAGCATGAGTTCCCGTGATCAGAGAGGAAGTGTTACAAGATTTGAAAAATTAAAAACAAAATTGCTGTGTGAGGCTTGGCTGCAATAAATTTTGCCACTGATAAGAGTGTGCGATCTCGCTCTTCCGTCACCACGTTGCCTACCCTCTGGTGACGCTAAACCAGTCTCCAATTCAGTTTTATTATGCAAGTTTATACGATGTTTTGCACAATATGTACATTAGGAATAGAGTGGTTTCACTCATTTTTTGTCAGAATTATGTTAAATATGAAATATTACCCACAAATATTTTCTGTAGTGGATTTTCAACATCACCATTTCACAGCTTCCAGACTATTCAATAAAGTGTTTTATTACGAGGGAATTTTTTCTTCTAAAATTCCTTACCAGATGGCAGCACCAGATCAACAAATCTTTTGGAAATAATTATTTTTTCCAAGGCATCAAAAAGGTTTTATGAAGGCAATAGATCAAAAAGAAATCAATAGGATTTTGCATTGTTAAAGTATATATGATTTAGCGATGTTCAGGAGACGTGTATGGAATATAGCAGTGTGTAGTGGCATAAAGAAACATTGAATTCTGAGGAAAGTACTTTTTAGTTTGGAAATTTCCATTGACCTGCATTACAAAGCAGTCTTCCTGATAGTCACTGGACATTTGGTCAAGTAAAGTTGATTCCTTTACCAGACTGAAAGCATTTTTACTGGACCAAATAAAATATTCATAACTTTACCTATGGTGTTCTGTATGGTATTCTCCATGGAGAGACAGAGTGATTACTGTGAGGTACTAGAAGCTAAGTTACCCTCCACTACCTCAAGTAAGTTTTATATAACATAGCATATTTAAACCTTTTCTCTGATAATTATGAAAATGTTAAAAATTATCCAAAAATTATCCAGGACTGGCTGTCAGGTGGCAATCGGAAAGACTGCAAAAAGCAGGAAGGCATTTGACATTTGGTTAAATGAAATAAGGGGATACCTTTGTGTGTTTGTGTGGGTGATCTATGATTACTTTTGACCTTTTGGTTGCTGATCTTGTTTATTATGTGGCAAATGTCTTTAAAAATGACATTATTCAGTAGAATGCAAGTGAGCTTCACAACAGGACAGATCACAGAACTGAAACTAGTTCAGTAATAGCAATTACAATTGTAAAGTGTCATATGTAATCTGGTGATACCATTAGTGATGAAAGTCAGCATTCAGGAAAAAACCTGAAACCCTTAAAAATTAACCTGAAGATACCCCTACTTCCTTTCAGAAATGTCATTTTTGGATGTTTCAGACTGAGTTCAGACCATTTTAAATTTAACATTTGAAGAAAAAAATCTGAATTCAGGTTATTTCCTGAAGACTTTCATCACTGTACATGTATAATCTTCTTCTTGTCACCAAACCACTATAACGGTGCCTATAATAGTGACAAAATTATCATTAAATCTATTTCCAACAGAAAATATTGTAACAATTTCCCCCAAAAAATAATTCCTGGAGATGCCGGGGATTGAACCCGGGGCCTTTCACATGCAAAGCGAACGCTCTACCGCTGAGCTACATCCCCTGGTATACTCCTGTATGGAAAGTAATGGTACTGCTGCAATACAAGATTTTTCCTGATTGTTTGCACAGCCATATATAAATCTAAAGGCATTTTGGTGCACCCAGTGGAAAGATTAAGGACAGGCATGACATGGAATGAAATTTAAAACATAAAATATGGATTTATGATTTTGGAGAGGTATTACATTATCTTATGTCACATATGGTGATGATGTGACCTGATGTGTAATCATCAGATTAAAGTTCACCACACAATCAGAAGGGGAAATGTATTATCATTCAAACATGGAAATACAGATGTACTATTTCATTATTTCTTTAAATCCTCAATTTTTTATTAATATAGCATAAAAAATATATTATTACATTTGTTTATATGATTTTGTAATGTGCTCCTGTAGGTGACCAAGAGGTAGCGTGGCCGAGCGGTCTAAGGCGCTGGTTTTAGGCACCAGTCTCATTGAGGCGTGGGTTCGAATCCCACCGCTGCCAGATTTTTTCTTTTAATCGGAACATTTTACTCAAGATAATTGAGCATATTAATGTCCCTCCCAAATGCTGTTTACCAAATTAATGAATAAATATTTTATGGTTTTGACCCCCCCCCCTTAACAAGTTATACATATGTTTAAATATTGGCTTTGATGGGGTATTTTATGTTGTCTCTTTTCCTTGAAATATCATTAGTCCATTATTTCCTACTTCATGGAAGAAAAGAAATAATAAAGATTTGGATTATGTTATCAATTAAAATATGTATTTATATATATTGTTTGAGGCAACCACAGAGGTAGCGTGGCCGAGCGGTCTAAGGCGCTGGTTTAAGGCACCAGTCTCCTCGGAGGCGTGGGTTCGAATCCCACCGCTGCCAGAAAAATTTTACATGTCTGTTTTTTGGGGGTTTTTTTTAATGGGTGAGGGGAATAATTTCAACCAGGAATAATTCACAGGAGTAGAGTTACAGATATGTAAACATTCTGTTTGACCAAGCCACATGGCTTTATATATTGAATGGGTCAATTGCAAGTTCAATAAAGGTCCACATGTGCTTATGCTCAACAAGATTTAATGGTCAGGTTTACATGAAAAATAAGAAGGAGCATGCCGATTTTTTGCTGTTTTCTGAACATTTTATTCCCATCTGTGACATTGAACCTTTTTTATTTTCCGAATTTTCTTATAAGAAAATATCATCTTGACAAGTCCAATCATAAAACAACTTGAAAAATAGAATAAACCTTATTGGAAGTGTGAATAATTTTAACATCGGGGAGGGTACAATTTGTTATAAAATAAGGCCCAAGCATTTACACAGGGAATAGAGTCCAGTCCATAAAATACTTCCTGCCACTTGTTCGCCTAATTTATACTGTAGTAAAGTGCTGACCTGACTGTGTTAATTTGACCTTTGACCTTTGAGATTGCATCTGTTTGGAGCTCAGGATACTGTCAATCATTACCTGTCCTTTTTTATGAAAATGATAGCTTGAGAAACAACAATATTAAATTACATAAAGATTAGAGCCATCATATAAAGATCTTGAAATGATTACCTTTACCTACATGACAAGATTAGGTGACCCCAACTCTGAAAGCCTTGAACATAATAATTGACAACAATACGACAAAATAATTCACAACACAATAATTCACAACAAATAAAGATAGCTTCACCTTACAATGTCTCAAAATAGTGTTCTTGTCAGGTGACCTTGACCTTTATTTTTAAGACACATGGCCCAACCTGTAATAATCTTGTTAAAATCACAAGTTAGCAAAAACATAAACATAGAATCACTATATATGTGGTCAACTCACCCAATTTAGAAAGATAACTGATAGAGTACAAAAGCTAGATCATTAGGTCATGCACCAAACTTTTCATATAGCACAGTATCTTTTGTGACATTTGCCACAAGATATCTAGTTTGCTCAAGGTCAAAAACATGACTATCTTGCCACAGTCTTTATGAGCTTAGGAAGAAAACAATAAATGCCAATTGCAGACTGATTAAGAAATTTCTTATCAAAATTTTGCAATGTCATTCAAAAGTAACCTACTTTTCATTGCATTTCAGGTTTAGCAGCTTTGTCCGATGCCGGGATTCCATACACCTCAGTTCAGGGTGTGGTGGCCAGTTATTGCTATGGGGAGCCAACTTGTGGTCAGCGAGCAGTGTATGGCATTGGGCTGACTGGTATTCCTGTCTTCAATGTCAACAACAACTGTTCATCAGGGTCCAGTGCTCTCATGCTGGCACGATCTTTGGTGCTCGCTGGCAATGATTGCGTCATGGCAGTAGGTGAGCCATAACTATATGTATGACCTGTCATGAACTCAACTCCAACAGAACCAAATTATATAGTCTTATACTGTTCAAGTCATCCTTTTAAATATTTTTTGATACATTTTTATTATTTCTTGACATTTCAGGTTTTGAGAAGATGGAAGGAGGATTATCAGAGAGATACAATGACAAAGTGTCTCCAATAGATCGCCACATTGACCACCTGGTGAAACTTGGTGCAGACCCTAATGTCATTAGGCCAGACTTCAATAATATCACTTCAGATGTCATCAAGATGTTTGCCTATGCTGCTAGGGAGTATTGTGAGAAGTATCCTGACACAAAATATGAGGACTTTGTCCAGATTGCGTATAAAAACCGCTGTCATGGTGTCAATAACCCAAAAGCATCCATGAAAAAACCTGCATCGCTGGCAAGCATAGGCGACAAGCGGCGGATGTTATGCCATCCCATCACAGTGGGAATGTGCGCTCAGACGGCAGATGGGGGAGCCGCTGCTATTGTGTGCAGTGAAGAATTCGTGAGGAAGCACAACCTTGGAGGCCGTGCCATCGAGATAGCAGCACAGCACATGGTGACTGATATGCCGTCCTCGTTTGGTCAGAAATTCAAGGATCTGTGCGGGTACAGCATGGCTAAGCAGGCCGCTGACCGTTGCTATAGAGACTCGGGACTCACTCCCAGTGATGTCAGTGTGGTGGAGGTCCATGACTGCTTCTCCTGTAATGAACTGCTCATGTATGAAGCTATGGGACTGGCCAAAGAAGGAGAAGGGCCTGCTCTGCTTAGAGGAGGACAATGGAAAGAGAATTCGCAAGGAGGCAAGCTCTATCAGATGGGCGGTAAATGGGTTGTTAATCCGTCAGGTGGTCTGGTCTCAAAGGGTCATCCTATTGGAGCTACAGGTGAGCATTTAATATTACACAATAATTCATGTCCTTGCAATAACGGTAAATACTCATAATTCTAACACTCATATTCAAAGACCAATAATGCTGAAACTAAGACAAACAATATCTTTTCATGCAGGCCTTGGTCAGTGCAATGAGCTGGTGACCCAACTCAGACAGGAGGCTGGGAAACGCCAGGTAGAGGGAGCCAAAGTAGGACTGCAGCACAATTTTGGTATAGGTGGAGCTGCTGTTGTGACCATGTATAAACAACCAAGCTATGGAACATACTCCAAATTATAATGAACAATCACAAGAAATTATTATAAGATTATTATACAACTAAAAATCAACATTTCATGATGAAACTTGACACCTTTGTAAATTTATGTATAGTTTTGCTAAAAGATAAACCGTGGGGGGACGAGCGGTTGTAAGGGGAGGATGGAGGCTGCAAATTCATGATGTTGTCATTGAAATTTAAGCTTTGTCAGGGGAATGTCAAGGAACTAATTAGATCATCTGTGCCAACCATGATTTTTATGCATTACTTGAAGACATTACATACTGTATGGGACTTGAAATTATGGCCACAAGGAATAAATGTGTTGTTTCTGGTTGCTCTGTATTCTGACACAGAGAACTAAAATCTTTTATTTTTTCTTTATTTTATTTTTTTTTAAATCTTTTAACTAGAAAAGTGAAATATATGTTACAGAACCATGTTTAGGCATCTGTTCACTTTTAGGTAAGTTGCAATATTAACAATAAAAAAAAATTACAATATCCAGAAACAAGATATTTTGCTGTTCTGGCCTTGCCAACAAATGACTGTGATATTACATACTTCATTAATTGTATGTTGTTATGTGCATATTAATTAGAATACATGATGTAAATCAAGAGATCAAGAATCTCTTACTTCCATTATTCTGTCATATTAATTACCAATATATTGTCAATAATCTCCTAGTTTATTATTAAATGATTGATAAATTGCTTCTTTTACTCTGTCATTATTACTAGATCGTTTATTCTGTCATTATTAGCATGGTTTAGTACCTAATATCTGAATATATAGAAACATGTACACGGCATGGTATAGGAATCAGCTCAGCAGTTTTATAGCAGTCTCCTGGATTTATACCAGGCTCTGCCAGTAATGGCTTCAAGTTGCATCCATTATAGCTTTAATCTTTAGCATAAAGCCATGCAGTTGATACACAGCCTAAACACAACTCCTGCCTTCTTTGAGTCGAACAGACCATTAATGACCAGGGGAATAAACATTTAGTGGTTTGAATTCTGGGTGTAAAAGATGAATATTGAGATTGGCATGCATCTACCTCACTGTGCAGAACACACCCTCCATATCAAGCCTTCTCTTTCATATCAGTCCCTTGCCCCTGGTAAAAAAAGTACATACAGGATTGGCCTGAAGGTATGATTGTTCATAAACATAGGCCAAGGGCCTTAGAGCTTTGGTGATCATTGCATTTATGTTATGTTTGTGAAAATTTTTTAGAAATGCCTGTAATTTGTTTCAAATGATTATTTAAATTCTTTCCTAAAGCAGACTTGTGCAGAAGATAAATTTGGCCAATCAGAATGTTTGTTACATGTTGAATTCGGCCTCGACTTTCATTTGATTGAAAATAGATAGAATTGGTCCACTGAAAATACAACATCTATCCTACTAAGAACTCTGGCAAGTAGTTTGAAGATTGAAATTGAAGGACAGAGAAAATGACATAAAATGTCTCCTCCTCACTGCAAGCATAGCAAGCATAGCATAGCTTAAAATCAGGCTGTGGACAGATTGTAAGAGAATAAATGAATATTTATACAGATTTTTATCTTGCACTGACTGGCAAGAATCTCAGTCGGCAAACTGATCACAGGTCATGACTTGTCCATTCTAATTGGATGATATTATGGTGGGTATGACAAAAACAGCAGAGGATGTGGGAAGATAGAATGACTAGCATACTACCAATGTCATACAGAGAACATGGTGTAGTAATATAAGAATATATAAAAACAAGTTCTCAGCATGGTGTAGTTATATTAGAATATATAAAAACCAGTACTCAGCATAGTGTAGTAATATAAAAATATTATAATATTCTATTTAGGATAGTAAAGGAATAATAGAATATATTGAAACTATTACTAAAGAAATTAGTACTCAGCATGGTGCAGTAATATTAGAATACATAGAAAATAGTGCTCAGCATGGTGCAGTTCTATCATAATATATAGAAACTGGTACTCAATTTGGTGTAATAATACATAGATATATAGAAACTTCTACCCAGGATGGTACAGGAATATTAGAATTTTAGAGTATACTGAAATAGATATTCATGCAGCAGGGTGTAGTAATATCAGAGTATCTAGAAACTATTTATTCTCATTTTCAATGGGCTCGCTATAACACCCTCTCTAATTATTATGCGATTACATTGGCTTGATCGTGTGAACTTAACGTGTGGTTTGGAGACTGAGCTTGATCTACAACCCTGTTGGTGCAGGCCTGGGCTCATATGAAAACTGAGAAATGAAATCAAAATCGGCATGGCCAGGAATTGAACCAATGAGCTCTGGATCATCACAGAACTGGTTCTCATAAGCATGTGCTCGAACCAACTGTGCCACATTATGGAGGATTGATATTTGCATCATTTCTACCAATAATTCATATTGATTCTGAATAATTTATTCAAAATCACCAGAAACCTACAAATATGAGAATACCATCAGCTGCACTTCAAGGTAATTATTATCCAGTATTGCTAGCACTTTTGTGGTCTTTCTGCATTCAAACTGAGCACTTATTAATTATTATATCTTGAAGAATGACAGGCAGGAAGAACTTAAATGTTCTTTTTGTATGCAGGGGAGGAGTCAATAAACAAGATATTATTAACTTGGACTTTCCATTTTTCTTAGAGTGATTGCATAACCAGAAAGATTCAGATAGAGAGCCTGGTTTACAACTTTATGATTTCCAATTCAAATCTATATCAATGTAGCAAAAATAAGATTTTGTTTCAGGCAGTAAAATATTTTATTTGATAAAAGATACAGATGGTTTTTAAATATATAAGCAACAGTTTAATCTTAACAAAGGATTCTACATTTTTTCTCTCTATCATGGTTAATCATTTGTTATCAGCACAATAAAATTTCATGTGGTTTTTGTATAATTCACACATCAATCCCCCAAATAAAGTGGTTACTTTTATTCATAAATTAGCCATTCTAAAATTATTTTAACAAAAACATTTAAATACTTACTGAAGGTTTTGATTTGAAATGTGTTCAGAAAATTGCCCTTGATGCCTTGTGTCTACGTTTCGGGCAGGTGTTCAACATCGATTACCGTATTTGAAAGAACATTCATCAGGTTCTTTTTTATTTCTTTAAAGTAAAAATGGTTAAGAATAAAAATTAATAGTATATATTTTAAAAACACCTGTCTAAAGGCAAAGTTTTCATGTTGTCTTGACCAGAAACAGGATTTCCTTGGCCACTGGTAATCATTGAGGAAACCACAAGTGGAACTTTTCCCCATTTCTCATAAGAGTTGAAATAACATTTGTTACCATTTAGCAGTATTATCATTTGTGTATTTACAACTAATATTGTGGCTATAAAAATGAGCAAATATTTGAGTATTATATACATTGCATTTGAAAGATACATAACGACTATTGTGTGTGGTTATATGCATGTTCACATAAATATATCTCATTTTTGAAACTTTTAATTAAAGTTGTTATCACAGCCTTGGCAAAGATTTGTGATCACAATGAAACTTCTACAAGAATATTGTTTGATATGAAGCTTTACAATCAGCTGACTATTTGTATATAATAAAATAAACTACTAAAAATAATCTGATAAAGTATAAAGTGTATCTTATGAAATCTATTACACTAAATACAGATACATTAGAAGTCAACCTGACCTAAAGTAGACCATTTTCTTGACATTTACATAAAAGGGAAGGTCACCCCAGATATTTTCCAGTCGTTAAAGAAGGAAAGGTCCACTGCTCAAGAAATGAAGGTCATTCACTTTGCCCCTTTACTCATAAAATGTACCTCTCCAAATATATATTGAATTCAGGGCTGCACTCCGCATATAGATAAAATGCTCCTCATTTGTCTTGATGCAGCTCACTTTGCCTTGGACAATGCCAATAGTTCTTCAATCTTACCCAGGCTTAAAAACACATCACTAAGCAGTTGTGTTTTAAAATAAATTCAATGTACAAATTGCTTTTGGAATATGAATTAATACAAATTTCATTAACATTTTCAAGAAGACACATTCTCTTGGGGTTTGAAATTACACATCATAAACTATCCTTTTTATATGAGGAAATGTTAAAAGGGTTATTATATATGTGTGCTGTCTGAGATAGTATAAATGATACATGCCAATTATCCTAAACATA
The DNA here is from genome assembly GCA_949316495.1 of Amphiduros pacificus. Lineage (NCBI taxonomy): Eukaryota > Metazoa > Annelida > Polychaeta > Phyllodocida > Hesionidae > Amphiduros > Amphiduros pacificus. The sequence continues at coordinate 70,419,016 of OX439000.1, forward strand.
TAACATTATAAACAAACAAATCAACCTTGGATAGGTATAAAATCTGTAAATGATAATAAATTCTGACAGGATTATGTGTGACAAATACTATCACAGACTATGGTCACAATGTCTCAATGTAACAATGAGAGGAGACTGCAGAATCACATGTCCATTAACAGCTTCCATCAACTCCCCTATTTGAGTGCTATCTTTCAGTTTAATTACAAAATATCAACATTAACATATGGAGAAATTAGTTTAAAATGTAGCTCTCCAATATTGAATATTTAACACTGTTTGAACTATATTATATTTATGGAAGTCCTTCCTCCGAAGAAGACCATTTACTCGTTAAAATATGGTTTACAGTTTTGTTGAAATATGGTTTACAATTTTTCTAGATACGTGGTTTCAATGATATTTACATAAAGACAGTTAGAGTGAATCCAGTTCTAAGAATACAACTAGTGACAGCAGTATTGGAAATATCCAAGAGCAGTCAGTATGAGAAGATAAATATCAGATAAATAACATCTATTCAAGGCCACCCAATATACTGAGACAACAGTATAGTTATATAGAGTATTATAACAGTGAGCACTGCCATGCAAAGAAGTATAGAAAACACACTGGGCTCTGCACTAAAAACTGAGAAAAGCAGATGTGATTTGGGAGGGAGGATAGTACCGGTATATTTACGATCTATTAGTAGAATAGATATGCATGGAAATAATGACATTGATTTTATTATATTTTTCAGATGATTTAACAGTGTGAGATAAAAGGCTGGTTATAAACTTTGTACAAAAATACAAATGTAAGTGCATATTGACATTCTTTTTAATCCCAAGCAGTAACAGGATGGATGCAAGCTGCCTGATTTAAATATATCAACTCCCTTGTGCTGGCTGACAATAAACTAGTTTGAATAGTGAGTATAGCTGCAGGATGTGAGGACTTGACATACCATAGTTGAGACTCTTAACTGTGGATGTGATGTCATGATATATGGTACAAACTGCAGAGGTGAATTCCTGACATCACAGTTGAGGCTACTGATGTGAGATCATGACATCCAATACTTGAAAATGTTTAATTTGGGTCATGACATTCCATAATCAAGGCCAGAGATATGAGGTCAGGACACATGTCCTTCATGCGACCTGAATTATGGATGTGGGGTCATTTAGTTGAACTGTTGGATGTGAGGTCATGACATCCCGTAGTTGAGACTGTTGAGGCTCTGTGAGCGGTTATGATACAGACGAGATAAGCGTTGGCTCACTGTGTGTCCTGGATTCCATGACGCCTTCTCCAGATTGGTTGGTGGTCTACAAACAGAAAAATACAGTCTTAATCTTCTCCACAACTACACTGTAAATTAGGTACACCAATGGTACAGTTTGTGTTGGTAGAAGCATTGTAAAGCCTACCTGGTTGTCCTGGTGTATTCAGACTCATTCATGTTGACTTGACCGGCTGCAGTTTTCGCTTCAGCAGCAAATTGATAAACAATGAGAAGACAGTCACGACACAACTGCACAATGCGACGACAACACCCCATCTCTATGTGTGAAATGGAGTCCGTACTCTTGCTGAAGATGGTCTCCCAAGAATTCCTGAAATCATACGTATTTACATGACATTTTGCATAATATATCCTAAATATCCTGTGATATGATGAGAATTACCATCTCGTCTATAGATATGTAGTGTGAAATATACCCTGCCGACTGGAAGCAGTTCCACAGTCCCTGGCCATGACTCCACAGCAATCTGTTGAACACTCTGCTGAATATGCGATAGATCCTCAGATTGTCCACGTCTGGATTCTTCCATGTCCTCTGAAGAACTGCCTTTACATTTGACCGCACTATGTCTATCACCTGACAACAAATTATTGAGACAAGATCAATTATATTTCTGCAAAGCTAAATGTAAAGTGATGCCACAAATAAGTCTTAAATGCTACATATGAAATGCATTAAAGTAGAGCAAAACAAGAACCTTTCTCCTCTTGATTGAGTCAAGCTTGACCAGCCAGTAAGATGCTATCCGAGGTTTGTGGAACTTCCAGTTTTCATGCAACTGCAATTCGAAATATTATTTCAAGGAATTTATTTTTCAAGTGAAACAATATGCAGTGTTGAAATTACCGGTAGTAATATGACAGTGCTTAAAGGGGTTTATGTGCATGCTGACCTTGTCCAGGATATACTCTGCTTCCTCATCTGTTTTCCCTGGGAACTTGATCCTCATGTCATTCAGAGCTGTCAGTGTTCTTTGTATTAGCTCATCATCTTCACCCTGAAATTTATGACAGACTGGTTACTGCAAACCTTCATGCATGCATCCCTTTATAATGCAGGAGGATCCGTGTAACTTAAACAGGCAATGAGTTTGTTCAGGGAGATTTCCATATGTGACACTGGAGGATAGATGTAACTTATATAGGAACTAAACATGTTCAGGACACCCTCCATGAAATATGTAAATTATATAGGCACTGAGTATCTTAGTGGTGACTTTCCATAACACTGGGGGATACGAGATTATATAGGCACTGAGCATGTTAGAGGAAACCCTCCATAACACTGGGGGATACGAGATTATATAGGCACTGAGCATGTTAAAGGAAACCCTCCATAACACTGGGGGATATGTAATTATATAGGTACTGAGCATGTTAAAGGAAACCCTCCATAACACTGGGGGATACGAGATTATATAGGCACTGAGCATGTCAGAGGAAACCCTCTATAACACTGGGGGATATGTAATTATATAGGCACTGAGCATGTTAGAGGAAACCCTCCATAACACTGGGGGATATGTAATTATATAGGTACTGAGCATGTTAGAGGAAACCCTCCATAACACTGGGGGATACGAGATTATATAGGCACTGAGCATGTTAGAGGAAACCCTCTATAACACTGGGGGATATGTAATTATATAGGCAGTGAGCATGTTAGAGGAAACCCTCCATAACACTGGGGGATATGTAATTATATAGGCACTGAGCATGTTAGAGGAAACCCTCTATAACACTGGGGGATATGTAATTATATAGGCACTGAGCATGTTGAAGGAAACCCTCCATATCACTGGGGGATACGAGATTATATAGGCACTGAGCATGTTATTGGAGACCATCCATAACACTGGGGGATATGTAATTATATAGGCACTGAGCACGTTAAAGGAAACCCTCCATAACACTGGGGGATATGTAATCATATAGGCACTGAGCATGTTATTGGAGACCATCCATAACACTGGGGGATATGTAATTATATAGGCACTGAGCATGTTAAAGGAAACCCTCCATAACACTGGCGGATATGTAATTATATAGGCACTGAGCATGTTAAAGGAAACCCTCCATAACACTGGGGGAAATGTGAGTATATAGGTACTGAGCATGTTAAAGGAAACCCTCCATAACACTGGGGGAAATGTGAGTATATAGGTACTGAGCATGTTAAAGGAAACCCTCCATAACACTGGGGGAAATGTGAGTATATAGGTACTGAGCATATTAAAGGAAACCCTCCATAACACTGGGGGATATGTAATTATATAGGCACTGAGCATGTTATTGGAGACCATCCATAACACTGGGGGATAGATATAAATTATATAGACACTGAACATAGAGATCCCTGAATAACATAGAAGGATATATGTAACTCATCTGACACAGTAAGTTTGTTCAGGGAAATATCATAATATAGAAGTATCTTACTTGTCACTGAGGTTTTTTTCAGGGATATGCCTTCACTGAGGATGTATGTAACTTGCCTAATGCACTGAGTTTGGTCATTGAAATATATTCAGAAAGCAAGAGGATGTATGTAACTTTTATGTAAGTTTTTCAAGGCGATGCCTTCACCAAGGATATACAGTGACCGGCAAGTGTCCAAAACTGGCAGTTGGAACTCAGACATTTTTAACTCAGTCAAATATCAAGCAAACCTGTGTAGTATTCAGCTGAATGTTGTGTCTCACACATCATATTTTATCCTGTCTTTTAAAATGTTAAAATTAATTATTTGTTTTTATGACACAAGTGATATTGTCACTGTTAAATTATGTCAGAAGTGGTCATGTGACCAAACATAATCGTATGACTCCTCATAAAACTTGGTCAAACTGCAGGTTTGCTGAATGCATGACTTCTGTCAATTTCCTAATATTTCTGTACATATTGAACATGTATCATTTCCACTCCACATACCCTTTAAGTAGATGATCTACTGTCGAGGTGAGCAGTTTTTACTCAGTTTTGAATGATTCTGTGAAAATCTGGAGTGAAAAACATGAAAATGCCTGGATTTGGCTGCTGTCACTGTATGTAACTTACATAGGCATTGAGTTTGTTCATGGAGATTGGTCTGTTGAGACTACGTGATCTTGAAGTGTAGCTTGTGGATCTGCCAGATGTAGGTCGCATCATGTCTGAGCCTGGGCGTGACCCAACCGCTGAGCCTGATGGAGGTTTTCTGTGGAGGACGTCCTCCTCAGAGGCACTCTCCTCATCTTCATCCTCCAGATCCTCATAGTCATTCTCCCTCACCAACACTGGCATGCTCTGAAGCGGCTGCAAACAAAATATATACTCCATCACATCCCTCACTCGTCACTCTTATCATAATCTGCGTATGTGACCTTGAAAAATATGTCAAGGTCAACCAACATCCAATGTATTATTGTGAGAGACCATCCAGGGTGCAATGGACTTTTCTGAGATGATGTATTCTGAAAGATATGAAGCAATTCTGTGAATTGATTCCAGCAGGGAATAATCATTTCTGTGAGCAAGTCTGTTGTTTGAGTGTACTTCTATAATGAACATTCAATTGAGCATGTATGGTACGATAACTTTGTGTTGCCATGGATAAGTCATGATATCACACAAACACACACACAAACACATACAAACACACATATTCACACTCACATATATATCCATGTCAATAATGATGGGGCCAAAAACTCTGATCTTTGCAGGGAATTCAGCATGGAATTACTGTATGTGGATAGGGGAGCACACAAGATCTCAGCAGGGAACTCAGTGAGGAACTATATGGATAGGGGAGAGCACACAGGATCTCAGCAGGGAACTCAGTGAGGAAATATGTGGATAGGGCAGCACACAGGATCTCAGCAGGGATCTCAGTGAGGAACTATGTGGATAGGGCAGCACACAGGATCTCAGCAGGGATCTCAGTGAGGAACTATGTGGATAGGGCAGCACACAGGATCTCAGCAGGGAAATCAGTGAGGAACTATGTGGAGAGGGGAGCACACAGGAACTCAGCAGGGAACTCAGTGAGGAACTATGTGGATAGGGGAGCACACAGGATCTCAGCAGGGAACTCAGTGAGGAACTATGTGGATAGGGGAACACACAGGAACTCAGCAGGGAACTCAGTGAGGAACTATGTGGATAGGGGAGCACACAGGATCTCAGCAGGGAACTCAGTGAGGAACTATGTGGATAGGGCAGCACACAGGATCTCAGCAGGGATCTCAGTGAGGAACTATGTGGATAGGGCAGCACACAGGATCTCAGCAGGGAAATCAGTGAGGAACTATGTGGAGAGGGGAGCACACAGGAACTCAGCAGGGAACTCAGTGAGGAACTATGTGGATAGGGGAGCACACAGGATCTCAGCAGGGAACTCAGTGAGGAACTACCGGTATGTGGAGAGGGGAACACACAGGAACTCAGCAGGGAACTCAGTGAGGAACTATGTGGAGAGGGGATCACACAGGAACTCAGCAGGGAACTCAGTGAGGAACTATGTGGAGAAGGGAACACACAGGAACTCAGCAGGGAACTCAGTGAGGAACTATGTGGATAGGGGAGCACACAGGATCTCAGCAGGGAACTCAGTGAGGAACTATGTGGATAGGGGAACACACAGGAACTCAGCAGGGAACTATGTGGATAGGGGAGCACACAGGATCTGAGCAGGGAACTCAGTGAGGAACTATGTGGAGAGGGGATCACACAGGAACTCAGCAGGGAACTCAGTGAGGAACTATGTGGAGAAGGGAACACACAGGAACTCAGCAGGGAACTCAGTGAGGAACTATGTGGATAGGGGAGCACACAGGATCTCGGCAGGGAACTCAGTGAGGAACTATGTGGAGAGGGGAACACACAGGAACTCAGCAGGGAACTCAGTGAGGAACTATGTAGAGCGAGGAGCACACATGAACTTTGCAGTCGGGATCTACGTGGGGCTGGGAGTTCAAAGGAAAGCATGAAATGCATTTGGCAAGGAAGCTCAAAGCGTCCAGAAATTAGGTGGAGAGAAGAGCTTACGGGAAGTTAGCAACATCAAGAGATAAGAAGAGATACATAAGTGTTAGTGAATGTCTATATCATGTGTAGAGTGTATTTACCTGAAGCTGCCTGCTGGCAGGTCTCTTAGTTTTGGTAGTATCAGGGTCAGAGAAGTGATCTTGCTGTACAAAGATAGCACACAGTCAAACATAGAAATATCATGCATCATAAAGAAATATATTCATTGGATATATCATGCATCTAAACAGATAGAGAGACTATGCAACATATGGAAATATGAAGCAGTGCATAAATAAGAATAAAATAAACTACAAGAGGAAGTCATGCAGACCTTGGGTCCCCTTGGGGGTCGACTGGAGGTGACAAGACGTCCATCTCTCTCATCAGCCTCACACTGAGCTATCATATCCAAGATATCCTCCTCCTACAAATACATCAATAGCATTAATATTGGCTCACTACCACATTACTCACAGCCAGCAGATATACCACCACAAACCCTACTGGACAGTATGATTATGAAAAACTCCCATTAATTGTATTGATGTATGTGCAATCCTGAGAAAGAATGAAGCACAATTTTTAAAAATTCTAACTTTTAAACATTTTATTACAATTGTTAAATGATATAACATTAAGGCTTAATGAATCCATCTTACTAAGTTAGAAGTGCTTAAACAAAGTTGAATGGGGATAAAATGCAGATAACTTACCCTAAGTTTGTTTTGATAAGTTCTCTTGATTTCCTCTTGGAGAGCATTTCCTCTGCCAGATAGAAACACTCCATAGGCCTCTGCCAACAGATTGGCATATTTTTCTCTTCGAAACTTGTCATCAGGAGGAAATATACGTTTGAAACGACCACTATTTCTATTTTCAAAGTCTTCCCGTGCAGCTTCTTTCCTTATGCGAGTTAGCATGTCTCTCTGCATCACAAATTATCACAAAACATATCAACACTGCTAAGATGCAACTGCTTGCTTTGTTTATGTTCATTATATTAATTGATTATCTCATACATAAATTATATCTGTAATGTAACAAGAATAATATTATAAATGATTGCAGAGTTGTTTATACTTTTTAAACAGCAAGTTGACAGTCGGTTTGGTTGTGATTTGACCCAGCCAAGCTCAAATGTCCAACTTAGGTCAGAGAGAAATATTCTGTTTCTGGTCATATGCATTAAAATTTTAGCTATGTTAAAAATGTCACCCTTTGTGGTTAATTTCAAAGGAAAATTAATAAACTTCTGGTAATGGCAACTGTTACAAAATGTAACAGGTTGATAGATGGAAATATAGGCATCAGAAAGATGCTTTTTACACCACAGCAAATGTGCACTCTTCATTGAATCTACCCCTTTCCCACCAAAATGTACATTGTCATTAATCTGATTGGCTTTAAGATGGCATTGCCACATGTCTTGACCAATCAAAGCATGCACAGAACTTGGTGACAGAAACTCTTTGAGGTAATTTTGTGGTGATAGACACTAAGATAACCTTAAAAAGCAGTCAATTGAAAGAATATTCAGCAGCAGATCATAACACTGAAGAACTGATCTCCCCAAAATGCAATGGAATTTTAGCATCTTCATCTACATTCAATATCAGTATGAATTTGATCAAAGTTGACAGACAGACAGAATGACAATACATTTCTCCCACTCACAGTAGAGGCTTTGCTATGCATAGCTAAAATTAGACTATTTTTTAAAACAATTACTGACTTAGTTTTAATCACTTTGAGTCACTTAAACTACTACCGTATTTACTCGTATATAAGACGAGGTTTTTTTCCAAAAACTCTTAGTTAAAGTTTAGGGGGTCGTCTTATACACGAGAGCAGTCTTATACTCGAGTATTTACGGTAAAACGTAAATACGGTAAAACGTAAATACGATGTTCATATTTTCGAAATAACGAATATCAGACGTAGCAGATTGATTTTAATTGCGTTTTAAATGATAAATAAAGGTATTTACCCAATATTATCACAAAACGTAATACGATGTACGTGACGTCCTTTATCTTAGCGTCTGGGTGCCCACGAGACAAAAGTGGAGCGGCCAACATGTCAAATTGAACTTTCATATCCGTAGCTGATCGATTTTAATTGCGTTTTAAATGGTAAATAAAGGTATGTACTTAATATTATCACAATTACGTCGAGAATTTCTCCACATCATTGATTTTAGCCTCAAAACAAAGCGTTTTCATTATTTATCATTTGAAATGCAATTAAAATTGATCCGCGTGTGAAAGCATTTCTGTCAACAAAGAAGACACGACTCAACGCAACACGTGGTCGCAATTTTGAAAGGCGGAAGTGACGGGAAGAGGCTCTTGTTTTTAGCGCGAAAACGATTGTTAATATATTGCGCAATAATGGATGGTTTTGTTCTGTTCTCGACCTGCAAAACGTAATTTGTGATAATATTATGTATATACCTTTATTTATCATTTAAAACGCAATTAAAATCGATCCACGTGTGCAAGCACTTCTGTCAACATGGAAGACACGACTCAAAGCAGTGGAAACAAAGACGAATTGCAAAACTGTGAACGCTGATAATTGGTATCAGTGAGAACAAAGTCAAAACAAAGCGCTTTAAATGATAAATAAAGGTATTTACCCAATATTATCACAAATTGTTCGAGAACAGAACAAAACCATCAATCCATTTAAAACGCAATTAAAATCGATCCACGTGTGAAAGCATTTCTGTCAACAAGGGAAGACACGACTCAAAGCAGTGGAAACAATGACGAGATGCAAAACTGTGAACGCTGATAATTGAAATCAGTGAAAACAAAGTTAAAACAAAGCACTTTGAAATAATATGTTTTAAATGATATATAAAGGTAAAAACAAGAGCCTCTTCCCGTCACTTCCGCCTTTCGAAATTTCGTAAATATCATGTACGTGACGTCACGTTAATTCACGTCCGCAACACGAGGAGAAGCCAGGGATCCATCATTGCACAATATATTAATATTTCAATGCGTGTTATGTAGGCTCTGATCGTTTTCGCGCCAAAAATAAGAGCTTGTCCCGGTCACTCCCGCTTTTTAAAATGACGACCTCGTATTGCGTAATGCATGTTAAATGGATGAATGGTTTTGTTCTGTTCTCGACCTGCAAAGCGTATTTTGTGTTTATATTGGGTATATACTTTTATTTATCATTTAAAACGCAATTAAAATCGATCTGCTACGGATATGAAGGTTCAATTTGACATGTTGGCCGCTCTACTTTTGTCTCGTGGGCACCCAGACACTAAGATCAAGGACGTCACGTACATCGTATTACGTTTTACTTCGTGGAGAAATTCTCGACCTGCAAAGCATAATTTGTGATAATATTGGGTAAATACCTTTATTTATCATTTAAAACGCAATTAAAATCAATCTGCTACGTCTGATGTCTATTATTTCGAAACACTTTGTTTTGACTTTGTTCTCGCTGATTCCAATTATCAGCGTTCACAGTTTTGCATTTCGTCATTGTTTCCACTGCTTTGAGTCGTGTCTTCCCTTTTTGACACAAATGCTTTCACACGTGTTTCGGTTTTAATTGCATTTTAAATGGATTGATGTTTTTGTTCTGTTCTCGAACAATTTGTGATAATATTGGGTAAATACCTTTATTTATCATTTAAAACGCAATTAAAATCAATCTACTACCTCTGTTATTCGTTATTTCGAAAATATGAACATCGTATTTACGTTTTACCGTATTTACTCGTGTATAAGACTGCTAAGATCTTTAAGTTTTCATATTTAAGTTTCACTTTTTAAAAGACCGCTAAGCTTCAGCTGAAGCTTGAATGGTAGCAGAGCCGATATGTCAAGAAAAACCAACTCGTCTTATATTCGGAAATTTTTTTCAAGCTAAATAAGCTCAATTTTGGGGGGTCGTCTTATACACGAGTCGTCTTATACACGAGTAAATACGGTAAATCAAGTATAAAAGGTATCCATTAAAGTCCAGTTCATGAAAGCTTTAAATATTTGTGTGCTATAAAACTTGACCTTTTTGAGTGATAAATCACTTGAGCTTATTGTGCGATCAGTTTCTTGCCTATATTGTGTGATGAATAGCTTGGACCTTTTTGTGTGAAATAAATCAATATTAATGAGACTACTTGGTTTTTACAAATATAATATAAAATCATAATTTGCTGACCAACTCATCCTTTTTCTTCTCTGAGTTTTGCCTCTTCCTCTCCATCTCTGTCATTTCCTGGTCGACTCGTTTGGTGGGCCGCATTAATCTCTTCTGTGCCTCTGCTTTCTGCTGAGCCATATTCTTACGCTTATCACTCCCTCTGCATATACATATATCATTTTGTTAATCATTAAGATTTGGCCAAAGGTCACACACAATTTCTTACAAGATAAAGTTACCTTAATATGCCTTGGAAAAGGATGAATGGATGGTCAAACCAAAAGGACCAAAACTGTAACATTAGAACATGTGACTCACTTGATGTTGAGAAGTCGCAGTGAATCTCCAATCACTCCAGATTTGATGTCATAATCAATTTTCTCATCTGTGCCAAAACTTGGAGACCGGTTAATCTGAAAATATCAATGTTACATATTGGCTCATGGGAATAATTCAAATAATGTTCTATAAATTATTCCCAAAAGTTTTATTACATATTTCCTCATGAACTATTATTATTATATAATAATCATACCTCTAATAGCCAAGGTCTCAATTTCCGGTCCAACATTATATCAAAGCCTAATATTTCGAAGCACACACTGTCACTACCAGGCGCCTGTCCCGGTCGACACATACGATAAGCATGTAATACATGCGGGTGTGACACTATCAATGTCTTTATAATAATGTCTGTTATGTTTTTCCACAAGAAGGCAACATCATAGTCATGTCTTCTCAAATAGTCGTTGAAGTATTTGAGAGAACGTTTGCTGCCAGTGTCCACTGTTGTGCTCTTCTCATAGTTGTCATTGTGTTTATTCACTGAATAGTTTGTCAAGTGCATATATAAATGTTCCTAAAATAAAAAAAAATAAATCATCTCAATTTTTACATCAAATCTGACTATAGGTGTGATTGGACCACACCTTTGCAGAGAACTTACCAAATTGTTGAAATAATAAATTGTCTTAATTTTTCATCAATATTTAATTGAATATAGGTGTGTTTGGACCACACCTTTGCAGAGAACTTACCAAGTTGTTGAAATAATAAATTATCTTAATTTTTCATCAATATTTAATTGATTGTAGGTGTGACTGGATCACACCTTTGCAGAGAACTTACCAAGTTGTTGAAATAATAAATTGTCTTAATTTTTCATCAATATTTAATTGATTGTAGGTGTGACTGGATCACACCTTTGCAGAGAACTTACTAAGTTGCTGTCTGTGGGATGAATGTATCTCTCTGTTCCCATTCTCAGCAGCCCATCATGATAGAGGAATATTTTGAGCGGATCACATGATGTGACGAGCACATATATCCTCATGTCACACTTGTAGCCGTCCACCATGAAGGGTTTATCTATATACTCCTGGACAATCATGTGGTCATTCTGTGGAATTTTCTCCCCGTTACGAATCAAACAGATCCTAAAACCACGGAAATCTAATGATTACAATCATTTTGCAGCAAAATACCCAAGCACATTTGCAAAATGTAGGTGCAGAGTGACACAAATTAAACTGGAAAAGTCAGAGATAAAGGAAATATTGCACCTTAAATCATATCTTCATTAAATCTGAACTGAATGATGACATACGCGATATCAATTTCTAAAAGCTTTTAAAGCTTTAAAGCTTTTAAAGCTTTAAAGATTTTAATTAGCATCTAACCAATTTGCTTTTTTAATGACAAAGTGACATTATCAAAACATTTACCAAATTCTACTCATATACCTAATTTAACCTTTTTATTACAGGCTTCCTTGTACCATATTTAACCCTTTCTAACATGTTTCTATTCTCAATATTTAACCCTCGATCACAGATTTCCATGTATATTTGTGTATCATTACAGGTTTCATATACTTGTATCACATACTTGGTTATTGTTTATGATGTATTATCTTTAGCTAATTATATGAGAGAAAATTAGGATGAACACAATAACAGTGAAAGCTCATGGAGATTTATCTATATTAAGTTTGTCAATTCTACTCCAAACCATTGTGAATGTTCACAGAAAGTTGAACTTAACATGTGATTCTTATTTCTAAATATTTCAATTACAAAATTATGGTTAGTTTAATAATTTGCTTTGACAGAAACCAATATTTCTTTGAAACTGTATGACTAGACAGAAGAATAGCTGGTGCTATGAAACATGCATGAATGTTTTGATTCAATTCCCTAGATATAGGTCAATTCATCTATCTCTTTTCTTACTGCAATTCTCTGAGGCTTAGTGTTCTAATTAAGAGGGTCAATCTTTCCTCGGGATTAATAATTAATAAGTCAGCCCGATAGCAGCTATGATTCTATAAACATCAAACACCTCTCATCTCCTGGGCAAAATAGACAAGTCAGTTTGATTATCAGCCTCTCGGCAGATGCCATGTTTACATGAGAACAGCCTCTCTGTGCATACATGTGGCCAAACATAATTCTGCTTAACTTTTATGACTTCTTGGGGCAATTTTCTATGCAATGAAGGAACTCACCATTATATCCCATATCAAAAAAGTACTCAAATTCCTAAATCAAACCTCAAAATGCATATTTATTCTATTGTGCTTTTGAATTTTTTCTTCAAAATTCCATTATTTCTGAGAATTTCTTCTTTGTTAACAAATACTTTCAGTAAAATGTATAGAGGCAAAACATCTCAAATTCTTACAAAGCTGTTCCATACCATAACCTTTCATTTATTCTTGTAATAACTAATACGTCTGGGCCTTGATATTTGAGATTTCAGGTGAATAGACTGATTCAGAACAAGCTCCACTTGCCATGAACAGAATAAAATAATATGTAAACAGTTAAACAACCCATGTTTGTATTTTGAAATCCTTACCCATTTCCCATAGCACCATTAGCGGGTTTCACAATGAATGTCTTATTCTTTTTCTTCTTTTTAAGTTCTCTGTAGTGGTTGATGAAAGCACTGTACTCAGATGGCAAAATCCAGGTTTTTGGTACAAAATTAAACTCTTCTGGGTGAGCTTTCTGGATTCTGTAAGTGAAAAAAATAAGCAATTCAGAAAAGACATTTTAAATAATATTATTAATTTCATATATTTTAAATTTATAAAATGGCCAGTCATTGGGACAACCAAGTATGAGTCAGCAATATATTACTTTGTCAGAAAGGGGACATGCTTCCTCTCTGACTATTTACACAGGAGCTGTTGATTTGGTTTCATTGGTTGGACAGTTACCACCAAGCAATGCTGTATGAGAGGTTGCCCCTGTCCCTAGCCTCATAACACCAACTCATCGCATGACTGCACGCCATCTCACATAAGTCTAACTTGCAGGAAAACAAAATCACTTATGTGTAAGTACATCCTGCAATAATACTGACTGGCAATCCTATAATTAAATTCTAAGACTCTCAAACCACATATTAAAGTGGCACTTCCAACCATAATTTCCAAAAGTACCAAACTTTGCATCATACAATCCACAGGTTACAATTTTCCTATCCTCCTGTCAATTAGTTCTAATCTTCTCATCAAATCCTCTCTAGTTTTAATCCTCTCATCAAACCATCCATCTTCTTATCTAGCTATTGATTAGCACAAATACACAGAAATATCTATGAATACCAATTTTTGTCTCCTACTATCTATTAGTACAAATATAAATAATCCTTGGTGCCACCTTTTACCATTCTTTGGCCCTCATCTATCCATTACTACCAATTTATTCATCCTGCCATCCATTATCTCTCAGTCTGCTACCCATCAATACCAATCTCTCATCCTGCTATTTGTTAATACCAATCCCTCATCCTACTGTCCACTATGTCCAATCTCTCATCCCGCTATCCATTATTTCCAATCTCTCATCCAGCTATCCATTATTTCCAATATCTCATCCTGCTATCCATTATTTCCAATATCTCATCCTGCTATCCACTGTTTCCAATATCTCATCCTGCTATCCATTATTTCCAATCTCTCATCCTGCTATCCACTATTTCCAATCTCTCATCCTGCTATCCATTATTTCCAATATCTCATCCTGCTATCCACTATTTCCAATATCTCATCCTGCTATCCATTATTTCCAATATCTCATCCTGCTATCCATTATTTCCAATCTCTCATCCTGCTATCCATTATTTCCAATCTCTCATCCTGCTATCCATTATTTCCAATATCTCATCCTGCTATCCATTATTTCCAATATATCATCCTGCTATCCATTATTTCCAATATCTCATCCTGCTATCCATTATTTCCAATCTCTCATCCTGCTATCCATTATTTCCAATATCTCATCCTGCTATCCATTATTTCCAATATCTCATCCTGCTATCCATTATTTCCAATCTCTTTTCCTGCTACCCATAATTTCCAATCTCTCATCCTGCTATCCATTATTTCCAATATCTCATCCTGCTATCCATTATTTCCAATCTCTCATCCTGCTATCCATTATTTCCAATCTCTCATCCTGCTATCCATTATTTCCAATCTCTCATCCTGCTATCCATTATTTCCAATCTCTCATCCTGCTATTTGTTAATACCAATCCCTCATCCTACTGTCCACTATTTCCAATATCTCATCCTGCTATCCATTATTTCCAATATCTCATCCTGCTGTCCATTATTTCCAATATATCATCCTGCTATCCACTATTTCCAATCTCTCATCCTGCTATCCATTATTTACAATATCTCATCCTGCTATCCATTATTTCCAATCTCTCATCCTGCTATTTGTTAATACCAATCCCTCATCCTACTGTCCACTATTTCCAATATCTCATCCTGCTATCCATTATTTCCAATATCTCATCCTGCTATCCATTATTTCCAATATCTCATCCTGCTATCCATTATTTCCAATCTCTCATCCTGCTATCCACTATTTCCAATCTCTCATCCTGCTATCCATTATTTCCAATCTCTCATCCTGCTATCCATTATTTCCAATATCTCATCCTGCTATCCACTATTTCCAATATCTCATCCTGTTATCCATTATTTCCAATCTCTCATCCTGCTATCCATTATTTCCAATCTCTCATCCTGCTATTTGTTAATACCAATCCCTCATCCTACTGTCCACTATGTCCAATCTCTCATCCCGCTATCCATTATTTCCAATCTCTCATCCTGCTATCCATTATTTCCAATCTCTCATCCTGCTATCCATTATTTCCAATATCTCATCCTGCTATCCATTATTTCCAATATCTCATCCTGCTATCCATTATTTCCAATATCTCATCCTGCTATCCACTATTTCCAATATCTCATCCTGCTATCCATTATTTCCAATATATCATCCTGCTATCCATTATTTCCAATATCTCATCCTGCTATCCACTATTTCCAATCTCTCATCCTGCTATCCATTATTTCCAATATATCATCCTGCTATCCATTATTTCCAATCTCTCATCCTGCTATCCATTATTTCCAATATCTCATCCTGCTATCCATTACTACCAATCTTTTTGTCCTGCTCTCTGTTATTACCTCTCACCTATTATGTTTAACTCATCTGTTATGTTTAACTTTCCCATCCTGTACTACCCATGAGCAATATTATTTTCACTAAAGTTTGTTTTGCCTTCAGTGCTAGCTGTCTGATTTTCCAACAATACTACATAAGCAGTAGTATTGGTTTCAACTAATTAGGCTGTGAGTCTATGGAGCATCACTGTATTATCACCCCACACAATTTATTTCAGCAGCCATTTTTTAGAGTTTTCTGTCAATATCTGTCAATTTAGAGTTTTTTGTCAATGGTGTTTTGTATGAAGGTGTTTTGTATTGGAAGGGGTGAAAAGTGAGTATCAAAAATATTCAGGCTTGGCAAAGTAATTCTGGATGTCAGCTATGACACTTTTGTTTTGATTTAATATCATTTTAATTTACAAAATCTTGCACGAGCTTGATTTATTTCAAATCACCACTTGTTTATTATGATATCTAATGGTATAAAAATTTCCGAGTATTTCCCCCCAACATTACCTCACAAATATGACTGGCTAAATCTATAAACATCCTTTGAACAATTACGTATATTACAGTAAATACGAATGTATGAAAAAGGAACCTAGTTATCTTGGTGGAGTGATTTCTATTTGTTGTGTATTCGTGATGTGTGCCTGCTTTCATGATTTGACCATGACATTTATGGCTTAGCAAACAATTTGCTCACTTAGGTTTAGACTATTTAACTGTGTCTTGTTTACCTTAATTTCCCTATTTGCCTTTCTCCACTTAGATCAAGCAACTGACACTACATGACCAACTACTATATGATCCAAATCCTCAACCTGATCAAGATTATGAAATATCTTACAGGCAATACATATATGTCAGTCATTCAGGCAATCCATAGATGCATGCCATAAAGACAGTTCATAAGGTTATGCTACATAGATTGTCCATACAAGTATGTTAATTAGGCAGACCAGAGATAAAGGCAATCCATGGATGAATATCATATAGGTAGTTCATAATTGTATACAATAAACATCATCCATGGAAAAAACATGTCATGTGACATACATCTATTGATGGTCTTTGTGTTATACATCTATGGAATACCTATATTACACATGTCATATATATGTAATATGCATCTATGGATGTATATTATATAGGCAGTCCAGAGATTTATGTCAAAAAGGCAGTGTATAGCATGTATGTCATATACTGTATCTGTATGTCATACAGGGAGTTAATTGTTACAGGTCATATAGGCATTCTATTAATGTATGTTAATGACAGACAATTAACAGATATTTGTCACATCAAGTCAGCTGACAGATAAACATTTCATATATTATAGGGGATAATATTGAATTTACAGCAACTCATTTACATTAATATTTTTAAGCAGCCCTGATGTTTATCAAACAGGCAGTCCATTGATATATATCACATTAGTAATCAGTATAACTTGAGGAAGCAAAGTTTAATTATATAAAGATACATCTAATCTTTAATAATTATACTGCATGTAAAAACAGCAATGTAATAAAACCATTTTCTTCCCAATATAAAATCTTACAGTAAAAAATTGCATTTCAATGACATGCATAATAAGAACAGTATCTATATATTTATAAAATGAAACAAGCATGAAAGCACATGACAACAAGTAACAAAGTGCTGATCAATAACATGACAAACAAACACATCCCTCACTTCAATGAATATTTAATGTACATAATAACACACTCACTTGGCCATATTTCGTGATAGGCAGTCTTTACGGCAGATCTCTCCCATGCCTGGGAAGTGATTAATCCTTTGGTAGGATTTCAGTTCAGAAATTCTTTCCGTCGATACAAAACTATCATTCCAAAATAGATAACTGTCAAAAAAATAAAATATATATATATTTATAAAGAATCAATAACCACATATAATTAGTTCTATTTCAAGCTCAGAAAAGTATTTTTTCAAATCTATAAAAAAAAATCCATAGTCGTGTACCGTTATGCAACACTAGAAATTATTTGGTAGATGCTAATATAACAACTGACCATTATTGTCATATGTTGAGGGGGGCAGCAACTTACAAGACGATACAGAGATATAACTAAAAAGAATGATTAAATTACAACTCACCAGGATTGGTCCTCCTCTTTCGCTATTGTGAAACCCAAAGCTTCTGTCATTTGACCAACTGAAAAGTAAATGATTGACATTATATCCAACAAGATTAGAATGGTTTTACATTTTCACCCATTACAGGCTGTACTAACATTAAGATTGTGTCATTAAAATGCCATGCTTTTTATGGTATTTATCCTGCTTCATGATAATTTTCTAAATCTATTTGCATTGTGCCAACTTCTCATTGATTCATTGATCTTAAAAGCTTTGCAAAGTAGGACTATCTTCCTGTGAAATATAAAGATCAGAAGAAAATTATTTTATACTTGATTGATCTTCTGTTGATATATTCAATGAGACAATGTATCAAATTAATGAAGACTTTTATATTTGAATCATGAATAAAGAAATATGTAGCAAGATATATTGATAAGAAGTGAAAATCTCATATATTTTGAATATTTTTTACTGAAAACTCAATTGAAATTTATTTTCATGACAATGTGTTTAGGTTGTCCGATCCTGTTTCAACTTCAAGCATATTCCTAAGACAAAAAGCTCATAATTAATCCTTCAAACTTTTGCCAAAGAAACACTTGTCCTCTTGACTTTCTATCAATTTGTTAATGTGTATATTAATAATTTTGAACAATTTTTGGGTGGAAAATATAGCATTCACTTTGAAAAATCAAATTTTTGGTGATGCCTCAGGACCTCAGATTGCCTTTCAGGAGATATATTTTACCCGGACTTCTATCACGTTTGATTTCACTATTTGCTTCTCATTAATGACATTGATGAAACCGACTCAACATATCTCATTATAATTTGTCCTGCTAAAATTTTAACAATACTCACAGCTATCATATTTGACCTCTTACTACTACTTACTGATAAGGAATGTTTATTTTTTTTACTAAATGTTCATATTTGACCTCATTACTTCCTTGAGATAAAGAGATACAGATTATACTGACTGACATCACACCTTGCCTCATAACTTCTTTCTGACCAATTGTATCTTGACCTCATTTCTTCTTATTGATATGGAGGCTTAACATATACTGACTGATTCTAACTGATCTCATTATGATAAGGAGAAGTAAGTGATACTGACTGATATCATATCTGGTGCCACTCAGGTTGGCAGTGACAGGACTTCTCTTTTTCTTCCTCTTTTTGTGCGAGGAGGATACGGAGGCTGATGCTGGTACATTCTGCTTGGGGGGCCTTGCTTGTCTATCATCATCATCTTCTGCTGCCAGGATACTGGGCGGACGTGGTCGGTCTGTCAGATATGAACCTCGCCCACTTGTCAAACTTTGTAAAGTCAACTCTAAAAACAGGAAAATAGTAAAAGATATAATAGTGGTGTATAGGTAATATTGTCAAATAATGACAATACTCAATCTATTTACACAATAGCAATTTCTACCAGGTAATACATATAGGCATAGGTAAAGATCATATAAAGTCAATTAATATTTCCATCAAAAAATGTTTTTTCTTTATATTCAATATCTAAAATCCAGGATTCCCTTCCATGACATTACTGGTTGGCATGAAACTTGTAGAATCTGAATATAAAATTCAATAAATGTTAAATATTGCATATGCCTAGCTTACAAGACAAAAGGGAGTACAATCTCCATGCATACAATAAGAATACCGGTACATACTGCTGTCATCATTTCTAAGTCTAAATCTGGTAGGCTTTAGACGGTAGGGCGGAGCCTGGCGATTTGATATATACATTGAATAATTAGCACAGGCATCAATATTTGGTAGAAATCCCATAGTCAAAGCATGACAAATATTTGATATTTCATTTCCGGTACAACTCTATTGTATAATATAGCTAAAACTATCATAAATCCCATGTGGAGAGTGTGGTATAAATCCCATAGAATGGTATAAATCTCACAGTGGAGGTTTAATACTAATACCATCATCATATAAATATCACAGTCTATACTATCTATGTATATACTTTGCATATATCTATATATTAAATGTTAAAAGTATGAATAAAATCCTGGCATAACAGGTGAATATATTGTCTCTCTGTACAAGAAACATCCTTGATGAATATAAAGTACAGCATACAGAGACCAGGGCTCAGTGGTGGCTGCCGCTGGGTGACAAAGTGATTCTCAATAATCGGTTATTGACAGAAACCTGAGGACAGAATGGATAAATGATTCATAGGAGAGCCACCCAGGTGTGTTGACATAGGAATGACAGGAGTCAGTCAGTCCACATACAATTCACAAAAGGTTTGAAAGCTTTGAACATGCTTGGTGGATCCTGTCAAAAACCTTCATTTTCAATAAGATCATAACATAAGACCTTGACCTGGTATGTATAAGTTCAATATTTCATGAGATAAAGCATTTACCTGAATGCACAGATATATATGCCTTAATCAAGTTTCCCTCTGAGAACAAGATGTACTACTGTTAAAAAGGTTGATAAATAAATATTATAAAACTATGTTTAGTTAGTGTCATAATCAATACAAGATAATGCTAGCCTTTAAGCCTGGTGTGAGATAAATTTAGATCCTCACAAATTCTTCAACCCGATAAAGAGATTTGAGTTAATACAGTAATTACATGTGGCAAAGTCTCTCCACCTATCACGAAACAGTTGCATGCAGAGACAACCAGCCAAATATTCTCAGCCATTTCTTTTGAAGGTACATACTTGCATTACCAGTTTAATAACCTATCACAAGCTCTATTCCAAAGGGACAAAACAATGCCTCAGTGAGGTCAGAGAAGTTGCAAAAGTTTGTCACTACCAATGAAACAAATGCATGCTGTAAATGAAGCTATGAATTCTACAATAGAGTGTTGTCTATATGGCAACAATTCTTTTCAATAACATGCTGTCAATATAGCTACTAATGCTAAATGATCATGTTGTCAATGTAGCTATAAAGGCTATATCCTGTTTTCAATAGAGGCATCAAGGCTGTAGTATCATGTTATTAGTGTTACTACCAATTCTGCATGAGGATTTGTGTTAATCTCACCACCAAAGTCAATACAATCATTTCAATGTTGTAAAGAAACTAAGCCTAATGCTCAAGAATAATCTAAAAATGTTTTGACAACATACCAGGAAGGAATCCTTTTCTTTTACGGACCATCCTACCATTTTCTAGCCAATCAAACCAGTAACACTTGATCCTCTGTGTGCGCTTCTGTCACATTTACATACATAAATGTATTTTCCTTTGTAATTGTTTTTTCTTCCTCTGTTTTTGCATTAACGATTCCAAATCCACACATATTTTCTTAGCTACGTCTTGTACATTTGAATAACATTTGCTGATTGGTTTTCCCAAGCTTACAGTTTTAACATTGCATAAGTAGTGTCAAGCTGTGCTATACACAGTGGCTACAAATACATACTGACCCAGGTTGCCAGCACAAGTTTATGGCTTTCATGTGACTCTATACAAGGTATGTTTGATAAGAACCACTGAACACATGGGTGCAGGTAGTGTGCCAATAATCTGCACTGTCCACCTCCTCATTGTGTGTGCTTCTGCTTGCAATACTGCTTCAAGTACATTCACAGCCAAGACACTGCCCTCAGCTCACTGCCACCCATGACATCTAATCACAACCAAGACACTGCCCTCAGCTCACTTCCACCCATGACATCTAATCACAACCAAGACACTGCCCTCAGCTCACTTCCACCCATGACATCTAATCACAACCAAGACACTGCCCTCAGCTCACTTCCACCCATGACATCTAATCACAACCAAGACACTGCCCTCAGCTCACTGCCACCCATGACATCTAATCACAACCAAGACACTGCCCTCAGCTCACTTCCACCCATGACATCTAATCGCAGCCAAGACACTGCCCTCAGCTCACTTCCACCCATGACATCTAATCACAGCCAAGACACTGCCCTCAGCTCACTTCCACCCATGACATCTAATCACAACCAAGACACTGCCCTCAGCTCACTTCCACCCATGACATCTAATCACAACCAAGACACTGCCCTCAGCTCACTTCCACCCATGACATCTAATCACAACCAAGACACTGCCCCCAGCTCACTTCCACCCATGACATCTAATCACAACCAAGACACTGCCCTCAGCTCACTTCCACCCATGACATCTAATCGCAGCCAAGACACTGCCCCCAGCTCACTTCCACCCATGACATCTAATCACAACCAAGACACTGCCCTCAGCTCACTTCCACCCATGACATCTAATCACAACCAAGACACTGCCCTCAGCTCACTTCCACCCATGACATCTAATCACAACCAAGACACTGCCCTCAGCTCACTTCCACCCATGACATCTAATCACAACCAAGACACTGCCCTCAGCTCACTTCCACCCATGACATCTAATCACAACCAAGACACTGCCCTCAGCTCACTTCCACCCATGACATCTAATCACAACCAAGACACTGCCATCCACCCATTCATTACCCTCAATATTCTCCAAACCAAGACACTGCCCTCAGCATACTTCCAACCAAAAGAGTATAATCTCAACTAATGTATTCACCTCAGGACACTTCCAACCTAGACATTGCCCTCAGTACACTACAAATCAATAAACTCTGTGCCCTTCTTATAAAAACACTACCTTCAATTCACTTCGATATTGCTCTCAGTACACTCCTCACTAAAACAGTCCCTCAGTGCATTCAAACAAGCACTCTACTTGTAATTCTATCTTTAAGCAACACACTAAACCCTGAGTGCATTCACTGCCAACCACCACACTGCCTGTATTAATTTCCAACCACCACACTGCCTGTATTAATTTCCAACCAACACACTGCCTGTATTAATTTCCAACCAACACACTGCCTGTATTAATTTCCAACCAGCACACTGCCTGTATTAATTTCCAACCAACACACTGCCTGTATTAATTTCCAACCAACACACTGCCTGTATTAATTTCCAACCAACACACTGCCTGTATTAATTTCCAACCAACACACTACCTGTATTAATTTCCAACCAACACACTGCCTGTATTAATTTCCAACCAACACACTGCCTGTATTAATTTCCAACCAACACACTGCCTGTATTAATTTCCAACCAACACACTGCCTGTATTAATTTCCAACCAACACACTGCCTGTATTAATTTCCAACCAACACACTGCCTGTATTAATTTCCAACCAACACACTGCCTGTATAAATTTCCAACCAACACACTACCTGTATTAATTTCCAACCAACACACTGCCTGTATTAATTTCCAACCAACACACTGCCTGTATAAATTTCCAACCAACACACTGCCTGTATAAATTTCCAACCAACACACTGCCTGTATAAATTTCCAACCAACACACTGCCTGTATAAATTTCCAACCAACACACTGCCTGTATAAATTCCCAACCAACACACTGCCCTCAGTTGCAGGACATTCCTAATTGACATGACCAGCATAATTAAATCTGCTTTTTTATTGTTGAGTCTAAGCCATTCCTTGGCAAGATCAGGTAGTCCATACAAAACTAATCTCACCAGTTATGATCTTTAATTCATTTAATCATTTTAAAATGTGGATAACAGTTTAAGAGGTCATGTAAATGTTTATCACTGTGTAGCCTAACATTTGAAATATTAAATATTACGATTTATTACACCCTGTGAATGGCCATACCTTGCATCCCCAATATAGAGTCCCATATAATATAATAATAATAATAATAATAAACATTTGTATAGCATATTCCAGACTACAGGTATGTCTGCTTGTAGCGATTTTATATAATAAAAACTAAGTTGTGACTGTTCACATATATGTTTGCACATCAAACTTGTCTTTGTGTGCATGCCCAATAACTGGTGTAACATTAAAATGGTATGGTACAATTTAATAATACCAAACATTTAGTATCAAATAATACCAAACATTTACCTTCAAGACATTGGCATTATCAACAGTCATAGTTTTTTCTTATTAGAATATAATTAGGACTTTGTGGTCACAGATTCCTTTATATGTTCATCATATGTAAGCTGGGTTTTAAGGTTCCTACCACCTGGCTTAAGACCAGATAAGACAACTTCCGGTTCTGACCAAACACTCATCATTATGAAATATTAGATGACATACAGTGACATAGCCGTATATATATACCGGTATATATATCAAGTAATTTATGATGAACCTGTATTCCCTTTATAAGGTGTCTTCAAATAATAAAAGTTATTTTATGCAAATACTTATGGCCTGCAAAAAAAGCCTCTTTGTGGTTCATTTTTTTACTAAAGAGTGACATAATATGACTTGCAAACCATTTGTATCACCTATATTTGACATTGCTAAGTGTGAGCGTGATAGCAATGATATTAGTCAAGCCTAACTAAAGCCAGCTTTATCAAAACCCACCTCTAATCATACCATGGGGATCTGAATAGGTATTTATAATCAGGATTAACCGCCACACCAGTTCATGGGGTTCAATAAAAAATATAGAGTTGCTCTCTTTGCATGGAAGAGTATCCTGGCTAACCTGAAAGGCCCTTGAGGGAACTATGGTGAGCTTCCCTGGGGGAATCATAGAAATAACTCAAGTTAAGTGACAGGGAGGTCTAATTGAAGCTAACCTTGGGGCAACTGAGACCTGAATTAAGCTAGCAGTCCTGGAGATCTCAGATAGGACTATTCAAAGTTGACCTGACTCAGGTTAGTTGACCTGAAGACAGCTAAACTCAGGTTAGCTGACCTGATAGAAATATTCAAGGCTGACCTGAGGACCGACTCAGGTAAACTGACCTGAAGACATCTAACTTAACACAAGCTGATAGAAATATTCAAAGCTGGACACAAGCTGACTAACCTGATAGAAATATTCAAAGCTGACCTCAAGACCAACTCAGGTAAGCTGACCTGTAGACACCTACCTAGACTTAAGCTGACTTACCTGATAGAAATATTCAAAACTGACTTGAGAGCAGCGGACCTGTTGACACCTACCTGGACACAAGCTGACCAACCTGATAGAAATATTCAAAACTGACTTGAGAGCAGCGGACCTGTTGACACCTACCTGGACACAAGCTGACCAACCTGATAGAAATATTCAAAACTGACCTGAGAGCAGTGGACCTGTTGACACCTACCTGGACACAAGCTGACCAACCTGATAGAAATATTCAAAACTGACCTGAGAGCAGTGGACCTGTTGACACCTACCTAGTCTTAAGCTGGCTCACCTGATAGAAATATTCAAAACTGACCTGAGAGCAGTGGACCTGTTGACACCTACCTAGACTCAAGCTGGCTCACCTAATAGAAATATTCAAAACTGACCTGAGAGCAGTGGACCTGTTGACACCTATCTAGACTCAAGCTGGCTCACCTGATGGAAATATTCAAAACTGACCTGAGAGCAGCGGACCTGTTGACAACTACCTAGACTTAAGCTGACCAACCTGATAGAAATATTCAAAACTGACCTGAGAGCAGTGGACCTGTTGACACCTACCTGGACACAAGCTGACCAACCTGATAGAAATATTCAAAACTGACCTGAGAGCAGTGGACCTGTTGACACCTACCTAGACTCAAGCTGGCTCACCTGATAGAAATATTCAAAACTGACCTGAGAGCAGTGGACCTGTTGACACCTACCTAGACTCAAGGTGGCTCACCTGATGGAAATATTCAAAACTGACCTGAGAGCAGTGGACCTGTAGACACCTACCTAGTCTTAAGCTGACTAACCTGATGGAAATATTCAAAGCTGACCAGAGAGCAGTGGACCTGTAGACACCTACCTAGTCTTAAGCTGACTAACCTGATGGAAATATTCAAAGCTGACCAGAGAGCAGTGGACCTGTAGACACCTACCTAGACTCAAGCTGGCTAACCTGATAGAAATATTCAAAGCTGACCAGAGAGCAGTGGACCTGTAGACACCTACCTAGTCTTAAGCTGACTAACCTGATAGAAATATTCAAAGCTGACCTGAGAGCAGTGGACCTGTAGACACCTACCTAGTCTTAAGCTGACTAACCTGATGGAAATATTCAAAGCTGACCTGAGAGCAGTGGACCTGTAGACACCTACCTAGTCTTAAGCTGACTAACCTGATGGAAATATTCAAAGCTGACCTGAGAGCAGTGGACCTGTAGACACCTACCTAGTCTTAAGCTGGCTAACCTGATAGAAATATTCAAAGCTGACCTGAGAGCAGCGGACCTGTAGACACCTACCTAGTCTTAAGCTGGCTAACCTGATAGAAATATTCAAAGCTGACCTGAGAGCAGCGGACCTGTAGACACCTACCTAGTCTTAAGCTGGCTAACCTGATAGAAATATTCAAAGCTGACCTGAGAGCAACAGACCTTGGTAGGACTTAAGCTTGTTTGATCTGTAGACATATAAGAAGATCTGAAGACACATAAGAAGGCCATAGAAAGATAGATTTGTGAGTGGGGACCTGCTGTGAATTAGCATATCAAGTGACACTTTATAATATGTATGTAATACAGTATTTACATTTTATGTGTTGTGATATAAAGTGGAGTTAAAACACAACATATACACCAATGCTTTTGTATCAAAACACAACATCAATCCAACACAACAATATGGTACCAAACTTCTTACAACTTCATTCAGAATTGATGCAAATATATCTTGAGTATATATAAGATACTAGAAGAGATTATAATAATGGACAGCTCAAATGACATAAATCAAGACCTGCTTTGCTCTCATGAAATGGTTTCACAATCTAATTAAATATTTATCCATTGTTTCATTTCATGCTGTGAACATGTCTTCTGAGCTATGACTCGTGGTGTATTATACATATCCTGAGCTTTTTCCCATGCAGTGAGGTGCCTCCTTAGCTCATTTTCATGTGACTCTGGAAAACAACACTCATAATATGTATGAGACTGCAATCTCTATAAATGAACATCGCATTTTAAGTGAGTTTTATATACGTGCATGTGTTTTTATATTTACCACTATAATGTTGTTTGGGCGTAATCCTGTAAAAATCTGAAAGTAATTTGACAATGGAAATTTATAATTTAGACCAATCCTCAATCCACCAACACAAAATTAATGTTTTTGACATATTTGACACAGTCACACATAGCCCAGTATCATCATATGGCATACACACAATACAATCAAAATTATGGCCACTCAAAAAAGGTCACCTTTACGGCCAATAAATAATGTTAACTTTATGGCCACTCAATAAGGTCATATTTATGGCCAGCTACTCAATAAGGTCATATTTATGGCCAGCTACTCAATAAGGTCATATTTATGGCCACCCAATAAGGTCATATTTATGGCTACTCAATAAGGTCATATTTATGGCCAGCCACCCAATAAGGTTATATTTATGGCCACTCAATAAGGTCATATTTATGGCCAGCTACTCAATAAGGCCATTTTTAGGCCACCCACTCAATAAGGTCATCTTATGGTCATTTTTTTTTGCACTCATTTTCGTTCAATTACAAAACTGCTCAGTAAAAGCCATTCTTGCTGTAATCTTTTGTCTGTATGTCATTGGCAATGTCATCTGTTATGTCACTCTACAATGAAATATGCAATGTCTCTCAATAATAATATCTGCTATGTCACTTAATGTCATCCACATTGTCATTCGATAATGTCTTCAGCTATGTCACCCTATGTCATCTGCTATGTCACTCCATAATGTCATCCCTGATGTCACCCTATAATCTCATCTGTTATGTCAGTCCATAATGTCATCCCTGATGTCACCCTATAATGTCATCTGCTATGTCACTCCATAATGTCATCCCTGATGTCACCCTATGTCATCTGCTATGTCAGTCCATAATGTCATCTCTGATGTCACCCTATGTCATCTGCTATGTCACTCCATATTGTCATCCCTGATGTCACCCTATAATCTCATCTGCTATGTCACTCCATAATGTCATCCCTGATGTCACCCTATAATGTCATCTGCTATGTCACTCCATAATGTCATCCCTGATGTCACCCTATGTCATCTGCTATGTCAGTCCATAATGTCATCTCTGATGTCACCCTATGTCATCTGCTATGTCACTCCATATTGTCATCCCTGATGTCACCCTATAATCTCATCTGCTATGTCACTCCATAATGTCATCCCTGATGTCACCCTATAATGTCATCTGCTATGTCAGTCCATAATGTCATCTCTGATATCACCTTATAATCTCATCTGCTATGTCAGTCCATAATGTCATCTCTGATGTCACCCTATGTCATCTGATATGTCAGTCCATAATGTCATCCCTGATGTCACCCTATGTCATCTGCTATGTCACTCCATAATGTCATCTGCTATGTCAGTCCATATTGTCATCCCTGATGTCACCCTATAATGTCATCTGCTATGTCAGTCCATATTGTCATCCCTGATGTCACCCTATAATGTCATCTGATATGTCACTCCATAATGTCATCTGCTATGTCAGTCCATAATGTCATCTCTGATGTCACCCTATAATGTCATCTGCTATGTCACTCCATAATGTCATCCCTGATGTCACCCTATAATGTCATCTGCTATGTCAGTCCATAATGTCATCCCTGATGTCACCCTATAATCTCATCTGCTATGTCACTCCATAATGTCATCCCTGATGTCACCCTATAATGTCATCTGCTATGTCAGTCCATAATGTCATCCCTGATGTCACCCTATAATGTCATCTGCTATGTCAGTCCATAATGTCATCCCTGATGTCACCCTATAATGTCATCTGCTATGTCAGTCCATAATGTCATCCCTGGTGTCACCCTATAATCTCATCTACTATGTCACTCCATAATGTCATCCCTGATGTCACCCTATAATGTCATCTGCTATGTCAGTCCATAATGTCATCTCTGATGTCACCCTATAATGTCATCTGATATGTCAGTCCATAATGTCATCCCTGATGTCACCCTATAATGTAATCTGCTATGTCACTCCATAATGTCATCCCTGATGTCACCCTATAATGTCATCTGCTATGTCAGTCCATAATGTCATCTCTGATGTCACCCTATAATGTCATCTGCTATGTCACGCCATAATGTCATCCCTGATGTCACCCTATAATGTCATCTGCTATGTCAGTCCATAATGTCATCCCTGATGTCACCCTATAATGTCATCTGCTATGTCAGTTCATAATGTCATCCCTGATGTCACCCTATAATGTCATCTGCTATGTCACTCCATAATGTCATCCCTGATGTCACCCTATAATGTCATCTGATATGTCAGTCCATAATGTCATCCCTGATGTCACCCATTAATGTCATCTGATATGTCAGTCCATAATGCCATTTGCTATGTCACTCCACAATGTGTTTGTCATTGTTGCTCAAAATGTCTTTTGCTTTTTTTAATATACATAAGCTTTTAATGTTGTGCATGAACGGGATTCAACATTAGGTTACAATAGTACTGTCATTCATCCATAAATGGCAATTCAAACTTAAAGCATTCTTCTAGCTCCCCATCATCCATAATTGCAAAGAAACGGTCCTGTTCTACTATTTCATGAAGCTCTTCCAAATTCATGCATTTACCACAAAGCATAAAGTTTATATCATCTGTTACATTACAATAGTTGCATTTGCTGTCTGTTTTTATGGCTATATTCTGTAGTAGTTACATATTCTTGACCAAATCATCAACTTAAAATGCCATTCAAATCAATCAGGATGTCTTAATTGTCTTAAAAATAAGTCACATTTATTTCATTCCAATAAGACATTTCTATTGTCAACTTGTAAGTAGAATTCACTTACAATAAGGCCATTTTCATTTTCACTCCAAGAGTAAAATTCACTATCAAAAAGGCCATTTTCATTTTGACTCCAAAATGTATGTCACTTTTATCATTTGATGAGAAATCTTTGATCTTTATTGGTAAAATATTAAAAACTATCACTCCAATATATTTTTTTATTGTCACTCAATAAGGTAATCTTAATTATCACTCAATACATCTGTCACAACTTTCATTTAATAATGTAAAATGGACATTCATTGTGTGTATCTTCACTGGGAAAGCCCCTGTAGGTAATATGGGATGACTCCCCTTGTTCCCCATCCAGACCCCCTCTAGTTAGGATGGAAAAACCCACCTTGTTCCAAGTACCCTGGGGAGCAAGTAGACCCCCCCAGTTAAGATAGAATGACTCATCTATTTTCAGATATCCTTGGAAACACCCTATAGTTATGATTCACCTTGTTCTAAGTACCCTGGGGAGCGAGCAGACCCCTTGTATTTAAAATAGAATGACTCACCTCGTTCCAAGTCTCCTGAGGAAGGGGGAAGACTGCCTGTATTTAAGATAGAATGACTCACCTTGTTCCAAGTCCCCTGAGGAAGGGGAAGACTGCCTGTATTTAAGATAGAATGACTCACCTTGTTCCAAGTCCCCTGAGGAAGGGGGAAGACTGCCTGTATTTAAGATAGAATGACTCACCTCGTTCCAAGTCCCCTGAGGAAGGGGAAGACTGCCTGTATTTAAGATAGAATGACTCACCTCGTTCCAAGTCCCCTGAGGAAGGGGGAAGACTGCCTGTATTTAAGATAGAATGACTCACCTCGTTCCAAGTCCCCTGAGGAAGGGGAAGACTGCCTGTGTTTAAGATAGAATGACTCACCTCATTCCAAGTTCCCTGAGGAAGGGGAAGACTGCCTGTATTTAAGATAGAATGACTCACCTCGTTCCAAGTACCCTGGAGAGCGAGCAGACCCCCTGTTGTAAAGGGAGGATGAAGAGTTAGAAGATGGAATGGGCATGGTCCAGTGTAGCTCTGCACCAAACACTCTCACACATGCATTAGTCTAACCCATTATATGTATAACTGCATACTCCTCTTGATATTATTCACATCATCTGTGCCTGCAAAATAAATCATACATTGATTAAATTCTATTTTCATAAATAATAAGAAAATTAACATTAGCAAAAGCCTGATATCAACAGGATCAAGTACGAGTCTCTCTGAGGCATTAAAAAAATCACAGAACCTTGGACAATGTTTGCCAATAAAATGTAAATGCCAGCTTTTTCTGCTCCTCCACTCATTTAGCTTGTGTTCACAAGTACCTACATCATGAAAGCCTTATAGTGCTGCTCAGAGTTTGGTACTTAATGATGTGCAAACATCGTGCTACCACTTTAGTGTCTCTATCTCTATCTATTGGGTTTACCACTGACATCATGAAGACAAATACACAGAAAACATTATTTGATGAGGAGTCTGGAATAAAGGTTTTTTTCAGATATACCAAGACTGTGGAAGGCTTCTAGACATGGGTACAGTTTAGCAAAGGTAGTTTAATTAAAACAGAGATATTTGGTCAGTTACCAAGCACCCCACTCATTTTGATGCCTTTTATCAGTACACATTGTCAAGTGACAGAGTGTTGATAATATATATATATATTTATATAAATATACATACACACCCACATGTGTGTGTGTTTGCTAAAATTCTGATAATTGGGAGATTTATGAGGACTTGACATTACATAATCAGATTGATCAATGTCCATAATCTTTCTGTATGACATTATAATAAGTCATATTTTTATTTCAAACCTCCTGGTAATTTCTCCAGGCATACTTTCTCCCTCACTTTCACTGACATACAGATTGTGTAACCCAATAGTAGCAAGACCAGGTGTTAATTTTGAGGTAATTAAAAGGTAAATCAGCTAAAACTCACAGAATATCTTATTAGACCTTGGCATTAAGGATTTGGTCACTGGTCTGAACAAAATAAGCCATTTCTCAATAACAAAAATTAACAATGGCAATTTTAGAAATATTTTTAAAAATCTGACCAAGTCAAATTTTAAATTCACAGGTCTAACTAGCATGGAGGCTACAAAACCTCTTTAGTGCCACTGAACCAGTGCTTAATGTGAAGCCCTGCTTCTTTATATCCTTATGACTAAAATGCCATTCTGCATAAAAATCATTGCCAATATTGCAATACTCTCAGTGTTACATTGTGGTACAAACTGATTCAACACAAAATATATGGAGAAGATGTAAGTTCTGATCAATCATATTTGAATGATAAAACCACCCTTTTGATGTCAAGATAATCAAAAATCAAACATAACCTCCTGAGTTGACAGCAGCTGACTTAAATGGGAACTTTCACTTCTCTGATACACTTTTGTAGTTTGGAAGAGAATTATATGCACATTAATCTGTGGGGTCTGTAAGTATGACTGCATCGTGAGATAATAACCTACTTACATAACTAATTTGTAACGAACAAAGAATGGAGCTAAATATTGAAGCTATTATTTTAGATTTTAGATTGATGTTTTGTACTTTTTATTCACTTTTAATGGTTGTGAAATGTTGCATGCACAGAAATTTTGAATTGAAGGCCTCTGTGCCAAGGTCAAAGGTCACTTGACTAAAAAAAGTATGACGAGCCACAGCTATGTCCCAAGATATTTCTGTAAACCAAGTATTGATTTCCTCCTGTAAATGGTGGCTGAGTTATATGCTCCGTACAAAATTTGTGACCTCGAGGTCACTGCACCAAGGTCAATGGTGATATCAGCATGATTTGAAGGAATCTGAATTTTCACCTCTATATCTACCTCTGTATAAAATTTGAAACATATATAACTGGTAGTTTTGGAGATGATTTTTAAAGAAAATGTTGACAGACATACAGACAGATGGACTGACATTTTACCTACTCCTAAAGCTCTAAGCATAGCTAAAAACCAACTCTAGGATGGTCCCCATGCTAGCGACAAGTCTCCCTTGCCCATAAAAGATGATTTTTGAGTTCTGGGTTCTTCTAAATAGAGCTGAGAAAATGTTTTTGAGCAATTCTTGTCAAACCTTCTGCTTTCATAGTACTCGTCATGACAATATACAATAGAACAGCATATAACAATTTTCCAGTGAGAGGAAATTAATGTATTCTGGGTCACTTTATATTTAGATTATAATTGGAGATTGAATTCTGGGTCACTTTATATTTAAATTATAAGGAAAGGTTGACTGATTTATATAAATATACACACACCCACATGTGTGTGTGTTTGCTAAAATTCAGCCTATAAAAGATGAAAAAATGATCTTCATGCACCTACCTCATTGGCAGAAACTAAAAGAGCAACCATTTTCTTGTATTCTGCTCATCATTTATGAAAGGCAAGAGTCATATAAAAGGCAGAGGGCCTTGTGGACAGCTTAATTATCACACATTTGCTGAGAACAAGCAGGAAACAAAAGCTCACTTTACTGACTTTCCAAGTCAGCAGATGGAATTAAAATGAGAACAGAGCTGCAGTTCCATTTTCAGAGCCTTCTAAGTGCATTTACACTTTCAAATATATTCTGACCAGATTGTTGTCAGACAAGTCAATGTGCCAACAACATCAAATTGCATGATAAACATCAGCAATCAATTGATAAAATGAAAGGCAGCTGTGTGTGTTGTCGTCCGCAATTGTGTTGTCCTCAGTTATAATCAGGAAAATACTGTCAACTCCATCTGTTGTTAATAATTTTAGTAATATTCAAATATAAAATGTTTGTTCTTCCAGACAACCAATAAATTTGCAGTTGGTTCATTTTATTGAGATTGTTGCCAAGCTTCTACAGTTTTAACTGCTGTACAGCTTTAAATGCTGGTACTACAGTGGTAGAATGGTTACTTATCTGTACTGCCACTGACAGCATACAATATGGTTCCATCGTAGCTCCAGAAATATGAATAGTATTTCCAATAAAGCTCAAAGCTAGTCATGGAGAAAGTTTAAGAATTGACTCAGTCATGAGATTACACTTTTTCTATCATGAGTCTCTGGCCCAGGTTTTGATCAATCAATGACTGTGGAGCAATAGCTGGATGAGGACATGACCTTTCTATAATTTCGTTCTCATACATCTACATCTACATCTATAAGTTTACTCGGCAAAACCTATTGGCATCCCGCCGAGAGTGCATGGTTGCACTAAGGGGTGCAGCTGGTACACACCAGCTACTTGTTGCTAACCTTTATACTCTGGCTAGGGAGTTCCTGAAGGATGCCGAGCTACCTGTTTCCAATGTAGTTAAATGAGGGGGAAGATTGTTCCAGTCAGTTACTGTCCTTGGGAAATAGCTGTATTTATAAGGGTCACAGCTTGTCGCCATTTCGATATAGCGATTTCCCTGGTTTTTTCGTGTAGGAGCTGATTTCATTTTGACATGTTCTGGAAGTTTCAAAGCTATTTCACCATGTATAGCCTTGTACAATAAAACCAGCCTCTGTGTCCTTCTTCTCCCTGCTAGTGAGTCCCATTTAAGATCTTCCAGGATTTTTGTTACAGTGCCTGTTTCTCTCTTCCAGTTGCCAGACACAAATCTAGCAGCTCGTCTTTGAACTGATTCTATACGGTCTATATCTTTTTTGAGATAAGGGTCCCACACACTTGATGCATATTCTAAGTGAGGGCGCACAAGTGTATTGTAGGCAGCCTCTTTGATATTTCCTGGGCACATATTGAAATTCCTTCTTACAAATCCCAGTACTTGATTTGCTTTGCAGACAATGTTGTTGATATGTTCATCCCATTTCATATTTGTTTGGAGCTCAACTCCAAGGTAGGGATGATGTTCAACATGTTGCAAGATGTGACCATTTAATGTATATTTTCTTGTATCAAGAGCTTGGCTTTTTTTCTTGCTGCTCAGGGTGTTTGTCAATGCTGTTAATCGAGTCAAGGAGAAAGTACCATACTCTAAAGATCAGGAATGGAGTCAAAACAAGTAAACAGTAAAAAGAGTATAGTATACTATTTCTCATTGATTGAGTCTTCAGACTTCGAGAGGCCTATTTCTGTAGCGACAACATGCATGCAAGTTGTCAGTGAACAACACCTGTGATTTCATTTTTTCTTCAGCCTTTTTTGAAAATAAGAACTATGATAATACATGTACTTACGTAGACATATAGTTATCAATCAAATCCCGTACTCCGCTTGGAAATAGTTGTCATTATTTCAAAAAGAAAACAAAGCTGTCAACGCAGAGCGCCATATTTGATTAATCACGTGGTTTATGTCCTTGGCAACGACCAAACTATCAAGAGCTTCAACCTGACAACCGCAGCGCACCTGCTGGGGCTCTTGGAGGGGGTTGGTCATCATCTGGGTCATGAAAATATTTAATAAGGAACAACACGAAAGGAAGGGCACATTATTTCTTTAAATTATTATTTCTTTTACAATCAATATGCTGTTGTAGTTTTATACATTTCCCAGATTTTCAATTTGGGTGTGTCTTAAAGACTGCAGGAAAATACGCGTTTTGTTTCTCTCCCCCCCCCCCCCCCCTTTATTACATGTTGCATTGGGGGCTATTGGGAGGATATTCAACCCTTAATTACATATCACATCCTCTGACATGTGAAAAATAAATAACATCGTAGGTCACCCCTATAACTATAAGGAGATTGTCATATCCTATGCCTTTACAAAAAAAGTGGTCAGACTTCGGTCCCAACAGAATAATTTTATTCAATAATCCCGTAAGTTGGAATAATGAAACATTTCTCGGTTATTCTTTAATATATATATATATATATATATATATATATATATATATATATATATATATATATATATATATAAAAGAACCTACGCACATTATGGGAAATACGCTGGATCTATTAATAACAGACATACATAGTAATATTGTAAAGGAACATATAGTAGACGAAAAAATATCAGATCATAATATAATAAAACTCACTCTGAATCTTCAGACTAAAATAAACATCAAGAAAAGGGTATCATATAGAAATTACAAAAAAATAAATATAAATAATTTTAAAAGAGATATTTAAGAAATGTTTAAGGAAAATCAAACCTATCAAGACACTGATCTCAATGACTTATTAGAGAAATACAACAAACTGACAATTATACTGGATAAACATGCTCCTGAGGTTGAGAGAACCATAAATAATAGAAAACCTGCTCCATGGTTATCTGATAATATACGGGCCGAAAAAAGAAAGAAAAGAAAACTTGAAAGGAAATGCAGTAAAACTGGTCTAACCTCAGATACAATACAATTTAAGATACAGAAAAACAAATATAATAATATCATTAAAGACTCTAGAAACAATTATTACTCGGACATAATAAATTCAAATAAATCTGATCCAAAAAAATTATTTAAAATATTAAACAATTTATTACACACAAAAGAGGACACTCCTTTCCCTAAACATAACGACAAAAAGGAGTTAGCCTCAGAAATAATTTTTTTCTGGAAAAAATTGCAAATCTTAGAGAAACTATGGACAAAAATGATAAAAACTCGGAACGATTAAATGAAGAAACTAAATTCAATACACATTTGGAAAATTTTACATTGCTTAATGACTCTGAGGTTAAGAAAATAATTAAAGAATCTGCAAAGAAGTCATGTGAGCTGGATCCCATCCCGACATGGCTTCTTAATGAATGTATGGGGAACTTATTGCCATTAATAAAGGCTATTATAAATAAGTCAATCTCATTGGGAAACATGCCTGATGATCTGAAAATGGCCATCATTAGACCATTAATTAAGAAAATAGGTCTTGAATTGATAAAGAAAAATTATAGACCAGTCTCTAATCTTGCCTATTTGTCAAAATTAATAGAAAGGGCTGTGGCTAAACAATTTGTAGGTCATCTGGTAAGAAATGATATTCAAGGTCTATTTCATTCAGCATACAAGGAGTTCCATAGTACTGAAACCGCATTGCTCAAGGTTCAGAATGACATCTTGATGGATATCGATGATGGTAAAACGGTAATGCTGGTACTACTTGACCTATCAGCGGCTTTCGACACTATTGATCATGATATATTATTGAATAGATTGGAAAAAAGATGTGGTATTAAAGGGACTGCCCTAAAATGGTTTAGATCGTACTTATCAAATAGAAGGCAATGTGTTACAATAGATGGTAAAAGATCTGAAAATATGAATATTAAATATGGCGTCCCACAGGGCTCAGTTTTGGGACCATTATTATTTACAGCATATATGGAGCCATTATCAGACATTATTGGTATCTATGGTCTCAAGCATCATATTTATGCTGATGACACGCAATTATACATCACCATCGATCCTAAATCTGATGAAACTAGAGATAAGGCTTGTAAAGAGATGGAAAATTGTATTATAAATGTCAAAAAATTCCTTATAGAGAACAAAATGAAGATAAATGATGAAAAGACAGAAATGCTTTTATGTGGTAAAAGCTGTGAATTTAGAAGAAACAATGTACCTAATGAAATTTTAGTAGGTGAAACCATAATCTCTAGATCGAATACGGTTAAGGACCTAGGGGTTATTCTAGATCAAGAACTATCTATGAAATCACAAATAAAAAAAATGTGTAAAAACGGTTTCTTTCACGTAAAAAACTTATCTCGCATAAGAAATTGTTTAGATGAAAAAACTGCTAACACTCTAGCTCATGCATTTGTCACCTCTACCCTTGACTATGGAAATGCACTTCTAGCTGGCTTACCTGGGTGTGAATTAGCCAAACTGCAAAAATTACAGAATGCTGCAGCCAGGGTAGTGGGTAAACTTAAAAAGAGAGATCATATCACACAAAAACTTATGGAACTGCATTGGCTACCTGTTAAGGCTAGGATTGATTTCAAAATATCTTTATTGACATGGAAGGTACAAAATGGCTTTGCCCCAAAATACCTTTCTCAGTTATTAGAGTACAAACAGCTAGGTATGGGACTGCGATCTAATGACAAAAATGAATATGTAGTACCTATGACTAATACGAAAACATATGGAGACAGGGCCTTCATGGTATATGCGCCAAGGAATTGGAATGCCCTTCCCCTGGAAGTGAAAAACTGTAAAACTGTGGACACTTTCAAGAAGAAACTTAAGACATATCTATTTAGAAAGCACTATCTCGATAAAGCGCTTTGAGCAGACCTAGTCTGATAAAGCGCTATACAAATTGTTATTATTATTATTATATATATATATATATATATATATATATATATATATATATATATATATATATATATATATATATATATATATATATATATATATATATATATATATATATATATATATATATATATATGGTTAACTTTAACATGACGAGAGAGGATACCTATTGCCAGCCAAATAGAAGACAGATTTTGTTGTTTTTTCAGTATTTATATGAATATTAATCACAAAATGTCGGAAATATGTCACAAGGGAATCATTTTAAATGTGTAAAATAACCTTTTTGAAATATCAAATCATGATAATTTGTCTCTTAATAAAGAAATGCAAATAATTTCATGTCAAATCACTTCTGAAATTCACATTAAAACCATATCATTTCAAACAATTTTGTGTGCTGATAATCGATCATAGTAATATTTATAATATCTTGTAATTTATTTTAATTTCTAGTAATCTATTCTACTATTGTTATCTATTCTCTTGTAATCTCTTGTACTATGATTTGTAATCTATTCTTATCTATTTATTTTAGTGAGCTTGTGTATTCTATTTTATTGCAATGTAATATACATGTATTCTATTCAATTATGGTTGATTTTAATCTGGGACAATCTTATTAAAAATGTACCTAAAATTAATTCCAATCAAACATATCTGGGTAGATAGCAGACTCCCACCCGGAGAGCTTGAGTTGACGGCTTGTCCCTTTGGGGAATGTAAAATCTCAAATTAAATGGTGTCCTCTGGTGGTAAAATTAATCTTTCTCCAGAGTTGGAGATTTAAACAAGCTATGATGGTCATGTGGTTTCCCGGCGGACGTGGAGGCTTGGTTTGGTTGATTCATGTTCTTTGGTGAGATCAACTCAAAAGTTAGAAGAATGACTGGCATGGCAGAGATAACACTTTTGTCAGCACTGTCCATGTTTGTCCGATGGAGTATTTCTCTGAATTCGTACTCGGGTAAGATTGCCTTGAATACAATTCGAACTTGCACAAGATGAGTTTCT
The DNA here is from genome assembly GCA_949316495.1 of Amphiduros pacificus. Taxonomy (NCBI): domain Eukaryota; kingdom Metazoa; phylum Annelida; class Polychaeta; order Phyllodocida; family Hesionidae; genus Amphiduros; species Amphiduros pacificus. Next base: position 70,458,150 of record OX439000.1, read on the forward strand.
GAATTTGCCAATCCAGAGTCAAACTCAAACATGAAACTTCAAACTTAAATCAAAGTGAGTGTGGCACTCTGTCATTACACAATTTACATAGTCAGCCCGCCATGCACTCACTCACTCAGTCACTATCAATCATTCCCAGTGACAGTGTCACCAAATATCTACCACCATGGACTGCAGAGTGTTGCTTGTATTTGTTGCAAAATGCTTGAAATGGGAAGGTCCAAATCACGAAACATTATTATTCATTAACTTATCCCCATATTCAACATTAAAATGGACCACTGTTTTGATAAATACCTGCCCATCCAAATTATAAGTCACAACTCCCTACAACTTATTCTCCAGCAACAGGTTTCTTTGTCACTTTGTCAGGCTTGTCAGAAAGGCAGTGGTGCTTCTGACATCAACTGATGTTGGACCTTTACAGAGAACAAAATTATTTATCACTGTGAAACTAAAATTCTCAACATCTGCGTAAAACAATTTGAGCCCAATGTTTGGATGATTTGTTGATAGTGATATTTGTGTTTACAGGGGCTGGTAAGGCGCCCATGTTTGGTGACTACGAGGCCCAGAGACACTGGATGGAGATTACTTACCATCTGCCCTCATCACAATGGTACTTCTCTACATTATTCCTACCACTCTGCTGACCATCTGCCATACTTTACATTAGACTTAACAATTACCATCCCATATGAACCTTTTTAATTGAGGGTGTATACAAGGAATGGGATAGAATGTACTATTTTTTGCACTCATACCTTTCCTGATTCGCATCCCCACTGACTTTCCAAGTCATAAATGGAATCTTCTCTGTAAAATCCTAGTAGTCATTGAGGCAGCCAGGCCAGTTCCTATTCTTCTCAGCATAATTTGGTGCAAAATGACACTCATAGTATGACAGTGCCGAAAAGCTCACAAAAAACAAACACAACATTCAAAATCAATCTGCATACATATTTCTTCAGATTTTCACCCTACTAATATATTTTTATCCTTACTATATTAACACCGGCCTGTGTTGCTGAAGAAACCTGGCTATCAAAATCCAAGCTTTATCAGGTTGCCCACCTCATCCTATACCTTATGAATAACCTCTAGATATTTTGCAGGTATTTCAACACCTCAGATAATGATCTGATGTACTGGGGACTGGACTATCCCCCTCTTACTGCTTACCATAGTCGCTTGCTTGGAGCCATGTAAGTTGCTGATAATCCTTTTCGCTGTTGAATATTGTTGAAACTGATTTATAGTTTTGAAGCTGATTTTGCATTGATAATGATTTTTGGTTTTAGTATTTTCAAATTGTCATAATAAGATGAGGTATATTTTAAGTATGAGATCTACTTTTATTTACAGTTCTAACAAAATAAACACATCATGGGTTGAGCTGCACCAATCAAGAGGAATTGAAAATGAAGCCCACAAACTATTTATGAGATATTCAGGTAATGTTAAAATAAAAATAGAAAAGACAGCCATATGAAGCTTACTGTGAAAATATATACATTTATTAATTTATTTGATTATTATTTGTTTGTTTTCAGTTTTGATAGCTGATTTGCTCATATACTTCCCTGCAGTATTTGTATATTTCTACATTATCCTCCAGAAATTGAGCCATAAACAGAAGGTATGTATCACTTTTCATTTTGACCAGCATCCTCTGAGTTGGTTAAAAGGTAGGCTAGAATGTCAAACCGTTTTCTTCAAGTACTAGAGTAGGCTAGGATGTCAAATCGTTTTCTTCAAGTACTCGAGTAGGCTAGGATGTCAAACCGTTTCCTTCAAGTACCAGAGTAGGCTAGGATGTCAAACCGTTTTCTTCAGGTACCAGAGTAGGCTAGGATGTCAAACCGTTTTCTTCAGGTACCAGAGTAGGCTAGGATGTCAAACCGTTTTCTTCAGGTACCAGAGTAGGCTGGGATGTCCAACCGTTTTCTTCAGGTACTAGAGAAGGCTAGGATGTCCAACCGTTTTCTTCAGGTACCAGAGTAGGCTAGGATGTCAAACCATTTTCTTCAGGTACCAGAGTAGGCTAGGATGTCCAACCGTTTTCTTCAGGTACCAGAGTAGGCTGGGATTTCCAACCGTTTTCTTCAGGTACCAGAGTAGGCTAGGATGTCCAACTGTTTTCTTCAGGTACTAGAGTAGGCTAGGATGTCAGACCACTTTCTTCAAGTACTCGAGTAGGCTAGGATGTCAAACCGTTTTCTTCAAGTACTAGAGTAGGCTAGGATGTCAAACCATTTTCTACACCTACTAGAGTAGGCTAGGATGTCAGACCATTCCTTATATGTACCACAGTAGGCTGGGATGTAAAATTTAGTTTGTAATTATTATTTAAAACTTGTTGCAGCTTTTGGGCAGCATGCTGACCTTGTTGTATCCAGGCCTTGTTCTTATTGACCATGGACATTTCCAGTATCCTTTGCCAAATCCAAAGCCTCATCATATGGGTACTAATTTCCTGTATTTTATCTATTTATGGAAACTATGCCAAGAAATTTTCAGAGATGTTCATTTGTGAGATATGTTCCTTCAACTTGGTTCAGATACAATTGTGTGAGTTTAGGCTTTGCGCTGTGGGCTGTGATTGGATTATGCAGCGGTTGTGACCTACAGGGGGCAGCAGCATTTGTTTTAGCTCTCAACTACAAGCAGATGGAGCTCTACCATGCCATGCCCTTCTTCTGCTACTTGCTTGGCTCCTGCTTCAACGGCAAGCAAAACTGGTGAGCTATGCATTAAACCTATGTCAACAGTATTAAATGTAATGTGTTTTTTTCCTCCTTTTGAATATATATATATATAATATAAACTGAGATGATATGTTATTACCACAAGGTTGTGGAAATTGGTGAAGCTTGGAGTTGTGGTGTTAGTGACGTTTGCGGTGTGCTGGTGGCCGTTCCTGCATAATGTGCAGGATACTCTGCAAGTTCTACATCGTCTTTTTCCATTTGCTAGAGGTCTTTATGAGGTAATATCTCACAAAATTGTTAACCTGTTCTTTACTTCCATAACATTTGAAATTAATGGTTTTGATTTTATCCATAATCAATTGCAAATTCCAGGATAAAGTGGCCAATGTCTGGTGCAGCATCTCTGTTCTTGTCAAACTCAAAAACATCTTTTCTGTCCCTTCATTAGTTAAAGTTTGGTAAGTTAAATTTAAATCTGCAATATAAAAGTCATTCCCATACTTGTTCTTGACAACCAGGTTCCTTTTTTGTGTTTTTAATTACTCAGTTGGGATACAATATCAAAGATTTGATTGCTTGAATATTTAGAGCTCACAAATAGTGATGAAATAAGTAAAAATTTTGAAGTAATATAACTTGGATATCTAAAGTATATTAAAACTGCAATATGTGATTGTTGAATGTTTGTATGCAGCCTGGGCAGCACAGTGGTTCTTCTAATACCTTCCTCCCTGCATCTTCTGCTTAAACCATCAACCCTCAGGTTCAGACTGGCCCTGGTAAGCTTACATCTGAAAAAAGAAAACTATGTCTTTATTATCATAATTTTTGAAATTTTTGTACATGCAAATCTTTATAAATGTATATATACATATTTTATTACAGATCAATGCGTCCATGGTATTTTTCCTATTTTCCTTTCAAGTCCATGAGAAATCAATTCTTTTATCAGCATTGTAAGTATCTAAGGTTTCCCTAAGATCTATTCATGAGTATATAATATAACATATAAGTTATTCATGTTATACATGACATTTATGTGTGAGCAGAGACATATATTTATATAAACAGATTGGAAACAAGCTTAAGTTCTGCATTATCGCTCAGGTGAACTGATCTTGTGGCAGTGCAACTGTTGCCATGGTAAATACTATAACACGGACCGGGATCCGGATGCACAGACTTGCAGACTTGTATAAATGTCTTTTTTGCAAGAATTTATTACGAGAACAACTTTTCACATATCTATTTTAATCGTACATCATTGACATCAAGACTAGAAGAATTTATGTAAGAAATGCAAAACAATTTATCGCTAATCTGCAACAGTTGCATGTCTGGTTGACAGAAAAAATGGCTTCAAGTCTGCAAATGAAATGAACAAATCTCCATGGTGATCAGCTGGTTTTTAAATTGCTGGTCCGTGATCCTTAGGCCCATGAGGAGCGTTTATTGCTCCAAAACTGCCCCAGATTTCATCTTTTTTTACTCATAATGCCTGTGAATGTGTTATAAACATTCCATTTTTTTCTTTCCAATCTCTGTTTAAGGGTTCGCCTCCATCTTTCAAAGGGGTTTTTCCAAAATATTTAATATTTGTCCCTAAAAGAGGCCCTATCTTGGAACTACTTTTTAGGGGGCCCATTGGCTAATAAGGGGATTTCAGATATGTTAAATAAATATATAATGATTAATAATAAAAATATTTCCTGTTAATGATAATATTTCATGCTAATAATAATCCTAATATATTTATGCAATATGTTTTATTGAATCTTTATGAGAAATTGACAATATAATAAATCACAATATGAACAACACCCAAACTGATTATTAGAGCCATTGAAAAATTATTCATACAGAAAAGTTGCTCTCACGTTTTTTCTCATAACTTTTGAACGAATTATCTGATTTACGGTAGCTACTTTTACCACCAAGTGAAAGCCAAGAAAATTCTCTATCACACCTGCAAATAACAACTTCCTAGCTACTCTATAAAGCAGTGAGAAAATTTGCCATTTTATTTTGCATTCTCTGGTGTGAGATAGGATTATATTACAATTAATTATATCACATAACATTGCAAGTATCTGGGATATACCTGAGATGTATACACAAGATATATTATAAAGTAATGCAAGTATCTGTGGTATCAAGGTAAAGACCACCAACAGGATGAACTATGTATTCTTGAGACCAACAAATGAGATTTTATTTGCAGAAAAATAACACAATCATTCTAAGCCATTACAGGGCCTATTTTCACCAATACTAATTAACTCAAACCCATTAGGAAAAAATGTTCTTGTTGGAAGTGGATTTCATTGATTCATAAGTATTTGCTTAAAACTTATTGTAATTTTTAAATTTGTTGAAATGATCCAATTCTCAGGTAAAACATATTTTCATCTTGCATTACCAAATATTTTCATCTTGCATTACCAAAAAATAAATTTTTGAATGAACAACCATATATATCTGCTGACCATTAACAAGAATGTGGACCAAAATTATATTATTTTCAGACCTGTCTGCTTGTTGTTGCCCTGGAAACCATTTGGTGGAATCTGGTTCCTTATTGTGTCTGTCTTCAGGTAAGGCTCATTTCAACTCCTTATTATACCACACGAAAAGTGAAATAAAAATATAAGTGATAATTAATAATTGTTGATTGGCGGGTGAAGATTTACTCATCTTCTCAGAGGGATGTGTGGGAGGGGATAATTCATGGTTTCTATGCAGTTAGTAGAAGTTAAAAATATTGTGGATCTGGCAGCAAAACTACATCTATGAGATGACAATTGTTTTTGAGTAGGCACTGGTGATGCTTCTTGTTTGTTGCAGTATGTTGCCCCTGATCATCAAGGATAACCTTGTGCTGCCATATGCTGCGAGTATGTTGCTATTTATAGCTTTGTCATCCATGTTGATGAGCAGTCTCGCAGATACAACACAGGACAAGCTCAACAAGGTGTCATGGCTACCCAGAATCATGGTAGAAAATATTTATTACAGTTCATCAGTTAAACAATTACATCATTTCAGACTAATTGAGATTTTTTTGCTTGTCACATTTGCTCAGATTATTTTTAATTCTTTTCTTTCCAGTTCTGCCTGTCAATGACTGGTTGCCTTGTCTTGACAATCGCAAGCCTGACTGTGCTGCCACCTAAACATCTGCCAGATCTTCTACCACTAGGTGTCTCTGTGTACAGCTGTGCACATTTCCTTGCATTCCTGTTATATTTTCATTGGTTACAATTCACATGTGAAGATAACATTCCTGTAGTAATGGAGTCCACACAAGCTTCAGTGAAAGTTGTGCCTTCATTTGAGCAGCAGATTGAGAGAAAACTTGGGTCCATGTCATCAGCCAGTCACAAGTCACCTAAATCATCACTTGGACCAAAACAAAGGACGAAAAGTAAAGAAGGAAAATATATGAAGAAAAAGAAATAACAGTTTATAATATTATATTTATTCTTTTATTTTGTTGCCATCCCCAAAACAACTTTTCTGAGATCTGACTATTTTGGATACATGGTCTGTAGGAATACAGTGATAGAAAGAAATATTATTTATGATAAAATGTTACCAGTACCAGGGAAGATTTTTGTCCTGATCTCGCAAAATCCTTTATAAAAGGTTTTACAATTGTATACAATATGAATAAACCATTGTATGATTTATATGAATAAACCATTCCTTACATCTTTTTGGAAATATAAAGTCTGTGCTGTTTATTTTCAATTTCTATGCAAACAAAATTGGGCCATATGCCCTTCTTCAAATACAACATAATATAGCAAGAAGATATTTGCCAGGCAGTCCCTTTTGTGACAATTCAATATCACAGTTGTTTTCTGGCCTGTATCCAACTTTTACCTTATTTTTGTGAAAGCTATGTCAGAATATATCATATTTAGTCTTTGGACAGACTTTTTGGGTGTCCTAAAGTGTGCCTATATATTATTGTACTTTGTACATCTCAATGCCTTTCAAGTAATTCTGAAATGGCATAATACATATAATTGCTCACTATAACCATTCAACATATATATCCTGATTGGTAAATCATACAAATTTTCAATATCTGCCTCCAGGACCAGGGATTATGAAGTCCACCTTAATTGTTCCTCCAGCACCACTTAAGATGTACCTCGCTACATAGGTCTACATTATTTGTGCCTGCAGCACAATCCTGCAAGATCAGTTTACATTATTTGTTCATCTAGCACCACTTCAAATTCACCTTGCTAAAAACTACATTATTTGTGCCTCCAGCGCAATCTTGCAAGATAAGTCTGTAATATTTGTTCCTCCAGCAGTCTTTAAAATATCAGTGTGTATCAATTAGATCCATATAATGTGTGGCTCCATTGTCAGATTGCAAGATCAGTTTTTCATGCAAGTCCAACTATTGTGCCTCCAACCACTCCTTGCAAGATAATTCTATATTATATAGGTCTATATTATGTGTGCCTTTGCCACATTGTAAGATCAGTCTAAATTCTGTAGGTCTATATCATATAGGCCTCCAGCATCATCTTGCAATATCAGTTTTTCCTGTAGATGTATGCCTCTAGGACCACATTCCGAGGCCTACCTGGTCGATATCGATTGTTTATATACAAGTGGCTCACGGTGAAAATATCCTGCAAGTGAACAGATCCTTTCAATGTCCATCACAATTCCTCCAACTGTTTTCTTAATGTCATATACAGCTGGAATACAAAAAGAAAAAGATTTAGAATATTTAAAAAATGACTAACTGATGCTTTTTTGATGCTGATATTTGCTGGCAATACAGCAAACAAATTTGCATCTATATTAAATATATGAATGAAATTTCTGTTTTTATCAAGGCACATTCTACAATCATGAGAAGTTGGTGATATATTTGCCCAAAATCTTCATTACAAAAAAAGATAAATATTCATGATGCAACAATGCTGTTGCTGGGGATTTCTGTGCTACAAAACCTTATGCTGCAGGAGCCGTGAAGTTTTTCTGGGATACTCTATTTGCAAATACAACAGTTAAGAACTGCAACAGGAATTTTGAGTTATTACTAACAAATCCTGTACGCAGGCCATTAATTTCAGATGGTGGACATTTATTAATATCAATTTTAATGATTAATTTGGAAAAGTCTTAATATTTGAGAATCAAATATTCAATATGATACTATTTACTAGTTCGCAATGTGTTTTCTAATTTATTTAAAGGTTATGCATCAATCTCACAATTTGGAATATTAAAAGCATGTAAGCTTTGAACTGCATGTGCAAGATAAACATCGCCTCCATTGTTTGACATCATTCTACCCCTATTTAAAGAACAATGCCTTTCATGATGTCATAAGCATATTACCATATTCCCAAGGTCACTTTTCCTTTCAGTACCTCCAAGATAGAGTCAAACAAGAAGACTATTTTCAAAGGTGGTTTTTAATTGGGGTCATGCTCAAATAGAATTTAGAGACACTTGAAGCATCAATCAAAACAGTTATGGGTACTAGACATTAGAGGCAAATATGTTTATCATTTATTTATGATTTTTGATTTTTTTTTCTTCAAATCTGCTAGATCGCCAAACCACTTACTTGTCTGTTTAGAAATAATAATGATCTTGATATATAGAGCTGTTTATTGGCCTCTGAAAATCTCCAGAAATGTATAACATCTCCTGAAAATATAAACAATAGTCACAATTTTTCTCAAGTTTGGATTTAAAATTGCCCATTTTCAAACGCTCATCCCAAAATTAAGACTTCTTTAAATTTAACTTAATGTTTTAATGAAGCTCACATTTTACCTCTTCTTCATAGTAACAGGAATCATAAATTATGTAAACCGGATTTTTTTGGTGTGGCTCAGATTTGAGGTCAGCACTTCTAGTGCTGTGAAATAGCAGGTTAGAGTTACCTTGATTGGCTGTCCCTTTATAGTTGCCAGAGTCATCTGCAATAAAGCACTGTCCTGTGAAGAATGAGATCTGCTCTATGTGTCGAGTGTTGATCAGTATGTCCTCTGTGATCGGGTGGAACAAGAGGGTTTGCTTTGCTTTGAAGTGCTCTGTCTGATACACCTCACCCACTGCTGGGATGGCCAGAAACTTGCGTTTCTGTGAAATCACTGGGTGTGAGCAACAACCTGGAAGATAACATTATTTTTGTTAATGTGATTGGTGTTAGTATGGTGACATTGTATGATTTCCTTCAGCATTTTGTGGTCTGTGTCTAAATATCATCCTTAAATCAAATCTCACCCTCTCCTCTCTTCTCTGTCTTTTTTTTGCCTAGAATCATTTATTTCCAAAACCCTCATTATCTTCTGCTTGGTTCTCATCTCGGGTGTGGTATAAAAGGGCTTTAATATGTTCCTTCTCATATCTGCCACAATATGGTCATCTTATATCCCAAGTGACCTCATTGCCCGTATCTCTCATGTCTGGGACAATAGGATCATACTTTAGCCCAGAGAGACCTCATTGCCCGTATCTCTCATGTCTGGGACAATAGGATCATATTTAGCCCCGAGAGACCTCATTGCATGTATCTCTCATGTCTGGCACAATAGGATCATGTTTAGCCCCGAGACCTCATTGCATGTATCTCTCATGTCTGGCACAATAGGATCATGTTTAGCCCCGAGACCTCATTGCATGTATCTCTCATGTCTGGCACAATAGGATCATGTTTAGCCCAGAGAGACCTCATTGCATGTATCTCTCATGTCTGGCACATTAAGATCATATTTCGTCCCGAGACCTCATTGCATGTATCTCATGTCTGGCACAATAGGATCATATTTAGCCCTGAGAGACCTCATTGCATGTATCTATCATGTCTGGCACAATAGGATCATATTTAGCCCTGAGGCCTCATTGCATGTATCTATCATGTCTGTACAATAAGGTCATACTATGGCCCTGAGAGATCTCACTATGTGTACCTCATAGTACTAAATGATAAATAAAGGTATTTACCCAATATTATCATAAATTATGCTTCGCAGGTCGAGAATTTCACCACGAAGTAAACCGTATTACAATGTACGTGACATCCTCAAAATAACAGACATCGGACGAAGCGGATTGATTTTAAATGCGTTTTAAATGATAAATAAAGTTATTTACCCAATAAAACATGAAAGTTCGTAATGAAAACGCTTTGTTTTGACGAGGACGTGGAGAAAATCTCTACCTGCAAAGCCTAAGTTGTGATAATATTGGGTAAATACCTTTATAAATATAATTTAAAATGCAATTAAAATTGATCCACTATGTCCGATATTCGTTATTTTGAAAATATGAGTGTTCGTAATGAAAACTTGTAGAGCCGTAATTTTTTGGCGTAAACCTCGTCCACAGGTTGCTCTCGTGTATAAGACTACCCCCCAAACATTAACTAAGGATTTGTGTACAAAAAAACTCGTCTTATACACGAGTAAATATGGTAACCTCACTAAATAGGTTTATACTGTGTTTTATTTTACCTCTGTTCTCCTTGGTGTCAACTTGCATGATTGGTTCTTCCATTCTGCGTTTCTTGGCATTTAATGTACCTCCAATATGAGGTGTGAAGCATCCATTGTGTTGTATGCTACTCCCTCCACTTTGCCAGCTGCCAGTGTTACTCAGTGACATGCTTTCATCAACCTGCAAGCATAGAAATCAATCTCAAATCTAAAGTGAAAAAATGTGTGACAAAAGCTATATTTTTAGTAAAAAAAAAAGAAAAGAAAAAGTGATGGTTCATATGTAACCCAGATGACAAAAAAAAATAGTAATTTAAAATCAACAAAAAAAATCCAAGTGAGAAAACAAACCAAAAAATAAAGGAACACCACAAAATTAAAACAGGACAAAAATGAAAATAAACAACTGAAATATATAAACAAAACAAATATACTTGAAATTATTTAAATTTATTTTTGGACAAAAAAAGGAACCATCCGTATCACACAAAATCTAAATTACATACACCCTACACTATAGAAACACTGAACTTCATCCAAAAATGTGAAATCAAAAAGTTGCAAAATGTTAAATCAAAAAGTTGCAATGATTGCAGAACTTAAAATTATTTCAACGGTGGGATCACAGCACTGTAAAGTTTCATTAGATTTTGGTTGAGGCTCCAAGTTAATTGAAAAATAGAAAGCTGCAATGATTGGAAAGCTGAACCTGGAATTGCCTCAGAGTATTTGTCACCCCTTTTCAAATGCTATATTAAATAACATAAATATATTTGTTTTGTACTGGCAGTTGTACTGATTGGTCAGTTTGTGGGTCAGACACCTGATTACAGTTTACATCAGGTTTTGACTTGGGATCAGGTATCGGACCCATAAACTGACCAATCAGTCCAGCTGTCTGATTAGATTTCATGAAGCATTTATTCTTCACCAATCAGTTCACAGCCAGATTACTATGAATTCTGAGGACTCGTGGTTGATTCTGTGCACACCTGTATACCTTTGGTGGCAGGGACGGATATGAGAGAGAAGTCCTGCCATGTTGAGAAGTGCTGGTCTTGAAAATCTCTAAAACATTCCTTTGAGAGAAAGAAAGTTTTTTGGTAAATTTTATTTTTGATATTGGCTTAAAGTTGAGCCCAAGAATGCATGAGTCTTGTTCAGTTCAACCAACTTGCTAATCTGTGGTCTCAGATACATGCTAGTGCTTCCAAGCAAAAAAAATGGAAAAAATAAAAAATCCCTTTTAAATGAATGGAATGAGATGTACGGTGGCTGGCCTATTGAAGTTTATCCTGCAAACATTTTCATAATCTACCACTAAATTTGGAATAAATTGCCACAAATTTTTCAAGATCTTATCCAGTTTGCTATGTTGTTTGTTTGCTCAAATGAGATAAAAGAAAATATATTAATAGTATCATCACAAGAGTTACTTCCTTGTCTTCAGGTATTTCACAACAAAATATAATATGGTGTTGAAGTGACACATGCACCAAATTTCCCCAAGATGACAAGATCAAAACTATGCAGACCTATGGAGAGACAGACTGTAAATAACAAAGCCCAGGTTGAGAGGGCACATGCTGGGGCGAAATACTTAGACAGTGGAATTCCTTATGGACCATGTTGACCTACATATATCACTGTTTTGATATGGCAGAAATTGTTTTTAAAAGATTTCCTTCCCTTTTTTCTTATTGAATGTGTTGCAGTGTACCTTTAAAAGAAGGCTTCCCTGAATGCCAAAGAGTGGAATAAAATTGGCATTCTAATAATCTGTATTTTGTCAATATTAATCTCAAATAAAAGGGAGGATTAAAATTGATTTAGTTTGATATTCTTGGTATAGTATTCTGATATTGTCACAACTGTAAATATGGTTGACACTTACAGAAAAAATTCTTTGATCAAAACCTTATAGACAATTTGGTTTCTGAACAAGTTCTGCAAAGCTCTTAACTGACAGAATAACTTTTGTAACATCCTATGTATACATGCTAACACTATTTACTATCTTTTTGCATATGGCCTCAGGAGTAACATAAAGTATACTGGAATATTGTTGTGAAAGCATTGATGAAATTGTATATGCACATCTATATCTCTATGAACACGAAATACTCACCATTGACAAATCCATAATTGCACTATACTGGATGCAAACTGGGAGTATTGACTGAATGTTCTGATGTCAAGCTGGTAGCCAGATGTTTTATCACTACTTTGTATCCAGTCTGTGATCCAGTGTGCATAAGTTTGTCCACTCCTCACTGAGTGTGTTGGTGAAATGAGGATAAATGTGTCATGTTATCTATTAAACCAGGCTGCCCTGCCACCATTTCCACTTTCCACCCTGAACTGTTCACATATTATCTATGTCAGATAATCAGACTAAGATACTGGGTCACCAGTCTGCACACAGAAATAAAGATCACAAAGTGATAAAATGTGTAAGGACAGGCCATGCTGGTCTGGATGTGTGAGCGACCCTCTGTGTGATAAAACAGATGTGTAAGTGGTGATGGATTGTAAATGTTTCATGGTCCTGCTTCAGTGAAGAACTAGTGCAAACATAACACAGACTTGCATTGATGAGCTGAAGGGGTCGAAACACTCTCTCGACCACAAGTAACATCAGGCCAGTCTGAATACTTAACCTCAGGTGAATTCCCCTGGTCACTCTTAAAATATACCCTGACCTTTGATGATCTTTTACCTTAAGAACTCTCAAACATCATAATCTCTCCTCTGATGAAACTATTCATTTCTTCCACATTATGTTCACAACCTCTAATTATCCCTCATAATACTGTATACCGAGAAAAATTCGCGCCTAGTTATTTTCGCGCCATCGCCGACTAAGACAGGTTCGCGCCGTTTTATTTTCGCGAATTTTGGATTTCTAGTACATAATATTATCACAAATTACGCTTTGCAGGTCGAGAACAGAACAAAACAAAAAATTTCGAAACACTTTGTTTTGACTTTGTTCTCACTGATTCCAATTATCAGCGTTCACAGTTTTGCATTTCGTCTTTGTTTCCACTGCTTTGAGTCGTGTCTTCCCTTTTTGATTGCGTTTTAAATGATAAATAAAGGTATTTACCCAATATTATCACAAATTGTTCGAGAACAGAACAAAACCATCAATCCATTTAAAACGCAATTAAAATCGAGCCACGTGTGAAAGCATTTCTGTCAACAAGGGAAGACACGACTCAAAGCAGTGGAAACAATGACGAGATGCAAAACTGTGAACGCTGATAATTGAAATCAGTGAAAACAAAGTAAAAACAAAGCATTTCGAAATAATATGTTTTAAATGATATATAAAGGTATTTGCCCAATATTATCACAAATTATTTTTCGCAAGAATTTCTCCACGATGTAGAACGTAATACGATGTACGTGACGTCCTTGCTTTGAGTCGTGTCTTCCCCTTTTTGACAGAAATGCTATCACACGTGGATCGATTTTAATTGCGTTTTAAATGATAAATAAAGGTAGAAACATAATATTATCACAAATTACGCTTTGCAGGTCGAGAACAGAATAATACCATCCATTATTGCACAATATATTAATATTTCAATGTGAGTTAACAATCGTTTTCGTGCTAAAAACAAGAGCCTCTTCCCGTCACTTCCGCCTTTCAAAATTGCGACCACGTGTTGCGTTGAGTCGTGTCTTCCCTTCTTGACATAAATGCCTTCACACGTGGATCGATTTTAATTGCGTTTTAAATGATAAATAAAGGTATTTACCCAATATTATCACAAATTATGCTTCGCAGGTCGAGAATTTATCCATGAAGTAAAACGTAAATATCATGTACGTGACGTCGCGGTAATTCATGTCCGCAACACGAGGAGAAGCCAGGGATCCATCATTGCGCAATATATTAATATTTCAATGCGTGTTGATAGACTCCAATTGTTTTCGCGCCAAAAATAAGAGCTTGTCCCCGTCACTCCCGCTTTTTAACATGACGACCTCATATTGCGTAATGCATCTTCAATTTCGCGTCCATTTAATTTCGCGAATGACGTCCTGGCGCGAATTAACGCGAAAATAAAAAGGTCGCGAAAATTTGTCTGTATACAGTAATAAAAATGATAATAATAAGTTATTTATATAACACATACACCAATCATTGATTGTTTGAAGCTAAAATGACACATCCATAGCTTTCTGATGATCCCTAGGAACAAACTCATAGCCTGTGATAATCTGTTTACATTATCATAGCCCCCAAATATTACTCCATACAATCTCACCCAAAATGTTTATAACCTAGAGCTGATATCCTCAATCAGTACACTGATAGCCTCTGAGCATCCCTTGGTGCACTGATAGCCTCTGAGCATCCCTTGGTGCACTCAAAGCCTCTGAGCATCCCTCGGTGCACTCAAAGCCTCTGAGCATCCCTCGGTGCACTCAAAGCCTCTGAGCATCCCTTGGTGCACTGATAGCCTCTGGGCATCCCTTGGTGCACTCAAAGCCCCTGAGCATCCCTTGGTGCACTCAAAGCCCCTGAGCATCCCTTGGTGCACTGATAGCCTCTGAGCATCCCTTGATGCACTCAAAGCCTCTGAGCATCCCTTGGTGCACTCATAGCCTCTGGGCATCCCTTGGTGCACTCAAAGCCCCTGAGCATCCCTTGGTGCACTGATAGCCTCTGAGCATCCCTTGGTGCACTGATAGCCTCTGAGCATCCCTTGATGCACTCAAAGCCTCTGAGCATCCCTTGGTGCACTCAAAGCCTCTGAGCATCCCTTGGTGCACTGATAGCCCCTGAGCATCCCTTGGTGCACTGATAGCCCCTGAGCATCCCTTGGTGCACTCAAAGCCCCTGAGCATCCCTTGGTGCACTCAAGGCCTCTGAGCATCCCTTGGTGCACTCAAAGCCTCTGAGCATCCCTTGGTGCACTCAAAGCCCCTGAGCATCCCTTGGTGCACTCAAGGCCTCTGAGCATCCCTTGGTGCACTCAAAGCCTCTGAGCATCCCTTGGTGCACTGATAGCCCCTGAGCATCCCTTGGTGCACTAAAAGCCCCTGAGCATCCCTTGGTGCACTCAAAGCCTCTGAGCATCCCTTGGTGCACTGATAGCCTCTGAGCATCCCTTGGTGCACTCATAGCCCCTGAGCATCCATTGGTGCACTGATAGCCTCTGGGCACAGCCTCTGAGCATCCCTTGGTGCACTCATAGCCCCTGAGCATCCCTTGGTGCACTGATAGCCTCTGAGCACAGCCTCTGAGCATCCCTTGGTGCACTAAAAGCCTCTGAGCATCCCTTGGTGCACTCAAAGCCCCTGAGCACAGCCTCCGAGCATCCCTTGGTGCACTCAAAGCCCTGAGCATCCCTTGGTGCACTCAAAGCCTCTGAGCATCCCTTGGTGCAATCATAGCCCCTGAGCACAGCCTCTGAGCATCCCTTGGTGCACTCAAAGCCTCTGAGCATCCCTTGGTGCACTCAAAGCCTCTGAGCACAGCCTCTGAGCATCCCTTGGTGCACTCAAAGCCTCTGAGCATCCCTTGGTGCACTGATAGCCTCTGAGCATCCCTTGGTGCACTCATAGCCTCTGAGCATCCCTTGGTGCACTCAAAGCCTCATTGTCTTTTAGTATCCCTAGTATACACTCATAGCCTCTGATGGTTCCTCTGTATTAACTTAGCCCCTGAGCATCCCTAAGTATTCACTCATTGCCTCTGATTATCCCTGAGAACACACATAGTCTCTCATTACCATATTAATTAGCCTATGTGGTACAAACTATTTAAATGCTCATTGAGATGTGAATGTTTGCTGAAGCATGTCATTGCTTGTGACTGATAAACAAGGGTAACATGAACTCTTTGTGACCCCAGATGAGGCTCAAAGTAGGCTAGCACTCCTTGACGTCATACTGAAACCAAGTACAATGCCTTTGATGACTTCATAAACTAATGTCATACTTCTATAACATCCTTTTACCTTTCACTGCCTTAATATTAACATTCCTCCAGAAAATTACGCCAATAGAGGAGAATGCTTTTAGAAAGGGCTATCAATAAGGATCTTTCTCAGATTGAACTTTAACACTCTTATCAGAATATCAATGTCTTACATATTCTGATAAGAATATGTAGAAACAAAGGCAAATATATTGATCAACCTTATAAATATGGTTTTTAGTGTTTTTTCCAAATTAGTGCTTAGTGTGTGTATATACACGTGGACACTGTCTTTGACTCATCTATTCCATTGAAACCAATAAACAAATGGCGTCATCACTTGGACTCTTCTAAATGCAATCTCATGTTAGTATAAATGCTGAAGAAAGGGCACTGTAGTAAACACTGGGGTTTTTATTTGGAAACATAATGAATCAGAAAGATTGAAGTGTATATATAATAACTCTAACAGTTAATCTTTGGAGATCACTCAGTTCAACATTGTCATGATATACATTGAACTATACACAGTGGGAAGAATGTGTTTTTCAGGCCCATTTTGCCGATATCTTTGGGAATAACTTTGGGTATAATTTGATTGATTGAATAAATGTCTTTATTGACAATTTTTTAATGTTAGAGGGAACATTATCTTCTTTTAAGTTCTTTTTCTCAACAAACAAAAAAAAAACAATTAAAAAAAATAAAATAAATAAAAATAAATAAATAAAATAATTAAAAACAAAAAAAATTATGCCTCACATCTGAACTTCTAAAAATGACAAAGTGAAAAATAATTGCTGTGTTAAAATAACTACAAAAACATGTGTCAAATGCCAAGGAAAGGATGTACCAATCTGTATAACTGAATAACTTATTTTTAGCTAGAATGATGGTTTGTCTTGCAATATGCCTTAATCTTTTTTTGAAAATTGTATTATAAATCCATTATAGTTTTAAAGATTTTACATCAATATCTCAGCTAATAATAGACTTTGATAAGTGATTTAAATATCATGATATCGTGAGAACAGGAACATAATCAATACGAATGTGTTAAGCTGTGTTCCCATATGTGCAGTCTGTAATAGGCAGATTGCGGGTCGCCATATTGCCCCATTGAAAACAACAAACCGGAACTGCACAATCAAATCCAGAAGTGCACAAAACTTTCTAATATCCAATCATAAAAAAAAAATAGGATGGAAACCCGCAATTGCACTATGCTGTGGGTAAAGCTGTTTCCATATGTGCAATGCGTCATGCAGCACATCATGCAATTTTTTTGCACACCATACTGAATAATGCAGGGGTTTTCATGGATGGGTATTACTGTCCGTATGACGTCCATAAACGAATTGACGCATAGCATTTTGCATAGGGTACCGAATGAAAATCTGACACATGGAGTGACGCATAGGTTTCCCACATGTTGTTAGTCTAATTTTGGCACCAAATTAGAAGTTTGACTGTGAAAACCAACACATATACAGTGACCGGTTACCAAATCCAGACATTTTCATGTTTTTCACTCCCGATTTTCACAAAACATTTCAACACTTTGTAAAAACTGCTCACATCGATAGAAGACCATCAGTCTTAAAGGCCTGTGAAGTTACAATGATATCCGTTCAATATTTACAGAATTATTGAGAAATTCATGCATTCAGTAAACCTGCAGATTGTCTGAGTTTTACATTGAGTTACACTATGATTAACGATGATGTTGGGATACGTCACCACTTCTGACGTCATTTGACAGTGACACAAACATTTGTGCCGTGAAAACAAATAAACACTTTTAACGTTTTGAAAGTCAGTGGAACCACAAGATGACATGTGAGGCACAACATTCAGCTCAATTGCAATCAGTTCAGCAAGGTTTGTTAGATATTTGACTGTGTTAAAAATGTCCGAGTTTTAACTGCCGGTTTCGGACAGTTGCCGGTTACTGTATGTGAACACCAAATCATGACGCTTTGCATGACATACCCTATGACTATGTGAAAGGCTATGTGTCAATTTGCTTTAAGACATTATGCACTGACCATTGATTCTTTCAGCGGAATGGTAATTGGTTTTGCCGCGTGAACTTATAATCAATTCAATTCAATTCAATATATCTTTATTATAGTGAAATATGTATACAATACAGCGCATAGGCTGTAAAATACATCCAGCCCAGTGGACTTACAATTCACTTTTAGCTCAAACATGAAATTAAGTCAATTAAGATCAATTAAGACTGTACATATATTGTCTTTTGTCTAGTATCAAATGCATTATTTACAAACTGAGCAGTGAGTTTGATTGCTTCATCTGACATTAAAAGTCTTACTTTTACATCATCATCTTCAATATCAAAATATGGAAATATACATCTTATTCTGTTAAACAGATCATATCTCAAAAGAGCATATTTACCACAATATAGAAGGAAATGAATTTCAGACTCCACAACATCATCCTCGCACAATAAGCAATATCTGTATTCAATAGGTATATTTTGGTACCTTCCTGTTTCAATATTCAAGGGCAAAATACCACATCTTAACTGTGCAATAGCAGATCTTTGCATTCTATTATATATTTCTGTTACATATTTTTCTGGTTTATATTCTGACTTGAATATATTATAAAATCTTAATTTAGGAACCACAGTCTTATCATTAATCCAGTTTGTACATACATTATCATGAAAAATATCTTTAGCTGTGTTGACATTAACAGGCATATTTCTGCTATACTGTTCTTGAGCATTCAAATCTATACACAATTGTTTAACCTCATTGCACCAATTCCTTTTACATAATCTCTTGTCCCAGTTGAATACTTTTCTTAATATTCTATTCTGGTCTATATTAATTAGTCGATTCCATAACCTTAACATCTCAGCTTTATGTCTGACACCACTTGAGTGCCAACCCATATCTCCATTTATGGCAAGGTTTGGAGCAAATTTGTGCACTCCTAAGAAAAATCGGATTGCTCTATTTTGTACAGTATTCATTTTTTCAGTATTTCCAAAACTCCATACTCCAGAACCATAGTCCATAATTGGGGTTACTCCAGTGTGAAACATCTTAGTATAAGTACTATATCCTAAACCTTTGTTTGCCTTAAATTTACTTATAATAGCTCCTAATGCTCTTCCTGCAGAATTAGCTAATACGCCAGCTTATAGATATAGATGGAGACGTCGAGACTGCACTGCATGTTGCATGACACACTGCACATATGGCATGCTTAGTGACAATAGTGTGCACGTTTGCTTGTTAGACAACTGGATGAGATTTGCATCATTTGGACTTCTCGACATCATAATTCTAATCCCAAGTAATGGTGTCACTTTCAGCCTTGTGATATTCAATGAAATAATTGAACATTCAAATAATTTCCTCAAATATAAATGACAAACTAACCGTAAAGTTGGACCATTTGCAACGGACAGGTAGGCACAAAAGATTTATTTTCGATCTTGGCGCACTTGTTTGGTTTAGAACACAGATATGTGTCCCCAAGTAATGTTGGCTAACAAAATTACACAAAAAATATTAAGTGAATATATAAAGTAAAAACCTTTAATTAAAAATATATTCGTTAAAATTCTTTATAAATCACTTGTGTAATGGTATTTTTAATGCAGTATTTTAGCGCATTCTATAAATGTTTGAGGTGACAATTATATTTTGCTATACCGGAAATAGGATATCTGAGGAAGAAGAAGATTCCGTTTCCAATAATTTTTACACAAATTTATCCAATTTTCCAACATCAGAATGTCAAAATGGTATAGCATATGGTAAAAACAACATGGGTACGATGTTATGATCGTGGTAAAGTGTTGATATCTGCTAAAACAATCGTTGAATTGTGAAATAGAAAGTTACATAGCCGGTGTCCATTTTGGACAGATGTGGCACTGGCAGCTTGTCAAAACCGAAGAAATAGGCGTGACCAGTAACAAGCGACGGATCCAAATTCACCTCCAAATAGATTTGATTTTTAATTGGTGAGTATTAAAGTAGATGGGAGATATCCAAAGAACAACATAGTGTAATTTATAAATGATTTCTTATGGCACACTGTTCTTCAATTCTAGTACGGCAATCAGTACCCTTTCCTCCTTGCAGGTCCCCGACCTGGGAGGAGGGTACTGACGACTTGTGTACTAATTTTACGGGGGTGCGCCTCGGGAATGAAGGCGCTAATTTTAAACTGCGAAAACAATGTCACACCTGCAGTTGTTAGTCAAATCTTCTGGGCACTTCATTCCAGTTTTGATATCCACAGGTATTGGTGAAGTAAATAAAAATTGGAGTATCCACAGGATTAAGAAAATTGTATCATTCTACTGCCATAATGAATGGTGCATTATGGTATAGAAGTAGTCAACCTTACTCCGTGGAGCTGGATTCACTTGTGAATTCAGCTCCATTTACTTTTAATCATTTCCTTGGTCGGAGTTTGAATATCGTTGATTTCACCTACTTAATGACAGTTTTGTCTTATTCTCAATTGAGGCCCTGGCCTCAATCTAGCTCATCACCATCAGAACATCATTATTCAATGAATAAATTGCATTAATTATGCACTTTAATCCTCACAATAACAAGGAGTTGTTTTTCAGCCATTTTATAAAATGGTGACAAGAAGGCCAAACCACTGCATGAACCCAGAAAGGAAGTCAGAAAATAGGATCCGGGGAGTAATCTATCTCAGTGAAAAGTTACGCCTCAATTAAAAAGTATTTTTTCCAGGGTTCTTGTACTTGCATTCCCAAGACTGATCAGTATAAATTGTGGAAGAAATGTGTCCCAGAATTTTGATCGTTACTCTGTTGAATACTGCGTTTGGGCAAATAAGGTGATATGTTACGGCCGACTGGGTGTCTGATTTGTATTTATATGATGCCATTTGTTCACACATATTCAAGCCATGGTACAACATTATAATGTAATGAGATTAAGCCATATTGTTTGGCCATGATTATGTGTGACCTGATGTGATGTTTGACCCTGACTGGTGATTTATTTAATGCATGCTGTGTTCTTTCCCCCTGAATTCACATGGGGATTGACAGATTGCAGTTTGTAGTCATTTTGTGTCTCACTTGTGTATTTGCAGGTTATAATATTATAGTGTGAAGATGTCAGCATCAGCAGTGTATTTGTTGGATGTGAAGGGGAAGGTAGGAAGATTTACTACTAATAAACCTTTCTACAAAAAAAATGAACTTGTGATAATCTAACCACTGTTAAACTAAACATTTGCAACCTTTCCAAAACATTTAATATTAATTCCTGGTGTAAATATTAAAAATGTTACTTCCCTTATGTAGAATTAATGAATTGTCATTTGGCCTGTAATGCATATTATTTTTGATGAGCATTGCAGTTTTCTGACTCAAATATGACCATATCTGGCTCACAGTGACTTATTGCCGGACTCATCTAACCAAACATGATTGGCACTGAGCTGTTGATTGAACCATGTGACCATGTACATGGATGACTCACTGGGCTGTTGATTGACTCATGTGACTAGATATGACTCACACTGGGCTATTGATTGACTCATGTGACTAGATATGACTCACACTGAGCTGTTGACTGAACCATGTGACCATGTACATGGATGACTCACTGAGCTGTTGATTGACTCATGTGACGAAGTATGACTCACACTGGGCTGTTGATTGACTCGAGTGACTAGATATGACTCACGCTGGGCTGTTGACTGAACCATATGACCATGTACATTGATGACTTACTGGGATGTTGATTGACTGTGACCAAATATGGCTCACACTTGGCTGTTGTTTGAATCAATTGACCAAGTTTAGCTCATACTTGGCTGCTGACTGACTCATGTGACAAATGTGGCTCTAACAGTGGTTTTGACTGACTCGCGGCTGGCACTGCCATTCGATTGAAATGCACCCTTCTTAATGATATGTAATTATACAAGTTATTTGTTTTCATAACTGCAGGTGCTAATATGTCGCAACTACCGGGGAGACATAGACATGTCTGTGATAGACAAGTTCATGCCACTTATGATGGACAAGGAAGAGGAGGGATCACTGACCCCCATACTACAACACGGCAACACCACATTCATCTACATCAAATATAACAACCTCTACTGTATCCTTTCTGCTTGTAAATACTTATATAGTACAATATGGGAATGTATAACACGGCATAGAGAGAAGTATATTTCTTATTTTGGATGGATGGGTAAGGCATATGATATTTCTCACTGTAACCAGTGTCCAATGGTTGGTTATTAAAGTGTTATCATGGCAACGGGGAGGTGTATTTTATCATTGAAGTTATAAACCTTAACTTTGTGATCAGTGGTGTCTACAAGTAAGAAGAATGCAAATGTAGCCTTAGTTTTCCAGTTCTTACATAGGATAGTACAAGTAAGTATATCAAACTTTGGTCAGCCTCCCATCAGTCATATCTATATATAGGGCTGTGTTAGTAAAGTCCTAACACAGAGGTGGTCAGATGTAATGTAATGGGGATCCAGACAGGGAAAATATATTATCATAGTGTGCTACATCTCAATTATAATTTCTAAATTATATTTGTAAGTTATCATTGTGATCTATAAACACAAAAAATAGTGTCCCCAGAAAATCACAGTAGGGACAACATTGATGGCCATCATTATCAGTGCCTTGATATGCATGGCTGCATCCAGAATATATCAATTAGTTTGGTCAGCATTATTCCCACATTGCTATAAACTGACAATGTGGATTCCTAATGTAATGGGGCCATAATATAAAGTCGGCCCAGATTAATCCACCATAGATAGATATTTTGGGTTGAATATTGAAAAAATCAATTAAAAAAAAATAATAATAATAATTCTTTACAAACTATTGGTATGATCAGAGCAATAAAAGCTTGCTGAATTTGTTGACAAATGAATGCCCCAAAATATTTTCTCCAAATCTAGCAATAAAAGATTATTTCTGAATTCCTAACTCTAAGTGGAATGTTTTTTCTTTCACCTTGGGCTGCTGAAATATAGCAATATGATTCAGAAATACCGAGACAAACAGCTATGGATTGTTTGTGCTTTATTGCATTGCAGGTCATGTGTGAATATTTCAAAGAACTAGAAGAGGAGAGCATCAGGGACAATTTTGTGATTATCTATGAGTTGATGGATGAGATCATGGACTTTGGCTACCCTCAAACTACAGACAGCAAAATCTTACAAGAGTGAGTAAATTTAAAATATTGTATTTTCAAAAGTATTCTTGATTTTCTGTCTCCCACATTGTGTAACATCCATTGAAACTGTGACATAATGTCAATTGAAAGTATGACATATTGTCTATTGAAAGTGTCCCATCTTGTTGATCAGAAATATGCCATTATGGAAGGGGATGTTTATTGGAGAAAGTTTGCTTCAGGTACATCACACAGGAAGGCCACAAGTTAGAGGTAGCGCCGCGGCCTCCTATGGCAGTCACAAATGCTGTGTCGTGGAGATCTGAAGGCATCAAGTATAGGAAGAATGAAGTTTTCCTGGATGTCATTGAGTCTGTCAACCTACTAGTGTGTATCTTCTATATCTATCAGTATCAAAATAAATAAAATAACATAAACATTTTTTATTTTACTAAAAATATAAAAAAAGAAATGGTCATGAAAAAATGTGTTATGAAATTGGAACATTTTTGGGTGAAGTAACATTAATTGTTAAGACACTTTCTCAAACACTCTGTAGTCAGTACATCTATTGCAGGCAATTATAGCAAAATGTTTAAATTTTCAGGTGAGTGCAAATGGTAATGTATTGCGAAGTGAGATTGTGGGAGCCATCAAGATGCGAGTGTACCTGTCTGGCATGCCAGAACTCAGGCTCGGACTCAATGATAAAGTTCTCTTTGAGAGCACAGGAAGTAAGTATATACTAAGTATTACCTCGTCCAGGAAGTCAGGATTTAATCATGATACAATTGACATGCTTATATATATGGTGGCTTAACCTTGCTGCAGCATTATGTTATTACCAAGTTCTGTAGCCAGTGAAAACGTACTGTATACATACATCCTAAAGTGGCAATAAGTAATCAGCAATAATGATCATGGGCCATAATATGTGAGAGATAGAGCGTTTTATGGATAATGTTTCTCAGGTGATGGCTTTGACTGTATTGCATATCAGGAACCCATTGATACACTAGCATAGTTGCTGCATAGTTTGTTGGAACAGTGTCCAAATCGTGTGATAATATGTGTGGTGTACGTTTCTCCCTTCACAGCTAGCACATCAATATATGGTAACCACATTGTTGAATCATTAACACTTTGCAACCAGTTTATGTTATTAATGGAGATAACATGATTACTATCTAATATTTGCAAGTTGTTTTTCAGCAGAAAAGAGCACAGAAAGTTTGCAACTATTAACTGTGTTATATTACATCATTGAGCTTTGTGTTTATCACTAACTCTGGACGTATGTATCCCTGGATGAGGTTATGTTACGTGTTCACAATGTCTTGTCAGCTTTGTTTACCTTTGTTACTCTGTTTTTTATTTTTATGAAAACGATAAATGCTAGAAACTGATAGGAAATACTTGCAATCGGTGTGTCTTAGTTCAGCATGTGTTTTTGTGAGATTTAAGTCTGTCTATCATTTTTCCTCAGTTCAGTGCTGTAGATGAGCTCCTATTTATATTTGTTTACTGACCTTGAGTACATTTGAGTTCCATTAGTTTTGGTTTGCACATAACTGCCATTAAGTGTAGAAGTTTGAATAATCACTCTGTCATTCAACCCTTATTGAAGGAGGAAAGAGCAAGTCAGTGGAACTGGAAGATGTCAAATTCCATCAGTGTGTGAGACTCTCGAGATTTGAGAATGACCGCACCATCTCCTTCATACCCCCAGATGGAGAGTTTGAACTTATGTCATACCGCCTCAATACACATGTGAGTTGCGAATAAAACTTGTATCTTTGACAATCGTTTTTTCTTTAAAAAGGAAAGAAACTAATCATTTAAATAATTGATTGATAAATGAACCAAAATGAAGAAAACAAATCATAATTAAAGAGGTATTGATTGTCAGCAATATTGTTTAAGGTGAAGCCGCTCATCTGGGTAGAGTCCGTTATTGAGAGACACCAACATAGCAGAGTGGAATACATGATTAAGGTGACTTGCAATACATTTCTTAAATTGCTAACAGTAAAGTAGCTTATTTTAATACTGTCTGTATTATTGTTTTCAGTATTATTGTTGTTCTGTGCCCATCAAATAATAGTTCATATGAAGCTTTATCAGAAGAAGAAATTTTAATAGAATAATTTTTACCTTTTTTTCCAGATGAAATAGTAATGCTCACAAATGAATAAAAATTGAAATTTTATATTCTAGGCAAAAAGTCAGTTCAAGAGAAGGTCGACAGCTAACAATGTGGAGATAGTGATTCCAGTGCCCCAGGATGCAGATTCCCCCAAGTTCAAGACAACTACAGGCAGCTGCAAGTATGCACCAGACCAAAGCTCCGTCATTTGGACCATCAAATCCTTCCCTGTAAGCCGAATTAATAATAATAATAATAATAATAATAATAATAATAATAATAATAATAATAACTTTATATTTATATAGCACATATATGAAACAAAGCTTGCTCATGATAGACAGTCAAGCCATTTCCAATCAAGTCTAATTGACCATGATTCCCTTTTAGTAAAATATTCCTTTATATTTGTCCAAACCACCAAATTATCTTCTGTTTGTCTAATGTACTGTTATCTAAAATTATCAAGTCACCCTTGTCTTATACTTACAACTTAACTATTAGGTCATTCCCTTGAAGTCTAAGTTCTAAGACATCTGTTTTATTTAGATATTTCTGGATAGGCCTTCACAGATATAACGTTGGTTTGTGTTGTATTGTGTATGTAGGGAGGTAAGGAGTACCTGATGCGTGCCCACTTTGGGCTTCCTAGTGTGGAAGGTGAGGATCTAGAAGGACGACCTCCAATACATGTCAGATTTGAGATTCCATACTTTACTGTGTCTGGAATACAGGTCAGTGTTACAATTATATAGATATAAAATAATTATCATGAAATATGATTTTTTTTATTCAAGGCATGCACATAAATTATATAAAGCTACTCTGTTACTTCTGGGTTTATTTTTTAAGGGCTTTGTTAAATTGTCACTAAATTAAATATCCTTATTTTTGAAATGAAATATTCTTAATTTCCTGTGTTTTGTCTTCTAGGTTCGTTATCTAAAAATCATAGAGAAGAGTGGTTACCAAGCATTGCCATGGGTACGATACATCACACAAAATGGCGACTATCAACTGAGAACACAATAGATCTGATCTCAATCAACTTGCTCGTTGTCATGACAACTATAATATATTTAAACAGACTTGGCAACCACAGATCTGAGTTTGTTGCCATGACAACTGCAGATCTAAATTTGTTGCTATGACAACCGAAGGTCTGCGTTTGTTGCCACAGCAACCTCAGATCTTAGTTTGACTTGGCAACCGTGGATCTGGTTGTTGTCAGGACAAACATAGATCTGACTAATATTGTCATGGCAACCAAAACAGCTGCTTTTGATGGCCTCTTGCCTTAAAGTTGTAAGAAGTGCTTCTAATTGGTTACCTTGGTAAATTTTTATTCAGTGTAAATCTGTCCATCCTAGAGCTTACGTTAATTTCTGAGGTCAAGGGTCCCTTTTAATGGAAACACATATAATGACCAGTAGTATCTCGTACAGTTGAATACTTGCACCTAGGACATAGTAGTGTTTTTTGTTGAGTGGGTGAGAGGCTTAGTAAATGTGAATGTTACGAGTATATGGCAAGCAGTTGCATAGTTTACCAAGGTGACTACACATTCCTGCCACAGTTTTGTCAATCTATTTCTATGTCCGTGATTATTTCATCTTTAATCACCAGAGGGCAGCCATTTTGGTTACAGTGTACTTCATAATTATTTCCCCTGTTGGTGATGATGAGAATGTCATAAGCAAATCCCAGGTTGTACTCTTTTCAAATCGCAAAATAAGTTTAACTAATGTAACAAATGTCATTCTTTTAATTGGTGATTCCAGTCATCTTATCTTACTCTTTACTATCTACAGCTAAATCATTATATTTATCTTGCAAATAATTTGAAAGTTATAAATCTGTCTCTGTAGGCCAAATAATAGGTCCATTTGTAAGCAACTGGATTATTTACATAGTTGAGTCTTCAAGAAAGATCTGACTTTATTTTCGAATTTTTTCAGGGATTCTTTTTGAATGAAACATAGGCACAGTTGATTGTGATTTTGTTTGTAACATCTTTTTTTTATTTTATTTTTTTTCGTTAATTTTTTTAATTTAAGGAATGCATATTTAAAAATCTCACAGTTATGCAAATAAGGGCAAGATCTGACCAGGGAAGCTACATTTTTGTACACATACCTCAGAGTTCTATTTATTTGGAACCCCTAAAAAACTGAAGCCTGTGAAGTGAAATGTTGGCATGAATTTTGTAATATGCCACATGTTAGAGGTTAAGAGAGTCGGGATGAAACCCTTTTGTACTCAGATCTACAAATGTTTTTGACCCTGTGGTTAAGATAAAGAAAAATAACACGAAATATTTTGTTTTATTTTTAAGAGATGTAAATTTCTTATTATAAGAGATGTGTAAAACTCCTGTCAATTATGTGTACAAATTAATCTGCATAACCTGTATAGTTCTGTGTTGTTATAGATGTTATATTTAAGTTGAGTTGTGAAGACTCGCCACAAATGTTCCAAAATCAAATGCAAATAACACAGCGGGCCAGGAGTACTGATGGTCTTCTGTGATGTAATAACTTACTAGGTCAAACTTGTAAACAATAAATAATGAAAAGTCATTTTGAAGGTTTCTTTTTTTCTTTCACGAAATATTGGCTTAATAAAAATGTCAAAGTATATTGATGTTGACATCCACCTGCTATGAATGGGAAATATATAAATGGCATCCCAAATGCAGGTGAGTGTGCTCCATCAGAATACAGTTGAAAATATCAATTCCCAATCCAGCTTATGACGAGTAGCTCAAAGGGTGATGGTTTCTCTTATGTATATACATGTCATTATAAACAGTTTAGTCTGTAGCAAGTATAGTCTCTAAAACAAATTTGGTTGATTATTGAGGTCAAACAAAGGTCAACTAAAAGTCAAATATTTTCCTGAAAAGAAGTCCACTTGAGTCATAAATTTCCCAACTATACCCTACAAACTTTCTTTCAACTGATGAGAAAGTCTTAGTTTTCCCCTTATTTTACACATTCCCTCAAATGTCTTCCTCATCCTAGGATCTCCTCAATATTTTTACCCTCAGCCCCTGATGTAATCAGGCTGAGGGTATTGCAGTACTCCTGGCGTGGGTATGTATGTCTGTCTGTCTGTAGTGAACATCCTTGTCATTGGGATAACTCAAGAACAAATTATGGCAGCTTCATGAAACTTGACACACATAAGCATCTGGTGAAAACCTCGGACGATTTCGATGGACGGCGACCTTGACCTATTTTTCAAGGTCACAGGGACAATTATGTGAAATCCCAAGAATCGCAATAACTCAAGAACAAATGACGGCAGCTTTATGAGATTTGACACACATAAGCACCTAGTGAAGACTTAGACATTTTTGTATGGAACATGACCTTCACCTACTTTTCAAGGTCACTGGGACAATTACATGAAATCCTCATCATTGTGATAGTTCAAGAACAAATGATGGCAGTTTTATGAGACTTGACACACATAAGCATATGGTGAAGACCCCAGATGAGCTCGAGGAATGGTGACCTTCACCTTCTTTTCAATGTTGCAGGGACAATTATGTCAAATCCATGTCATTGCAATAATTCAAGAACAAATGATGGCAGCTTCATGAGGATTGACACATACACATCTGGTGATGACCCCAGATGAGTTAGATGGACAGTGACCTTCACCTACTTTTCAAGGTCACAGGCCCTTCCTCTCAATATTTCTAGAGTAAATGATGGCAACTAGATGTGCACTATTATGTTTTTTACCCCTTCATCAATTTGCCTTGGTGCAGTGACATTTTGCTCACAAATGTTGTGTGGAGCAAATATCGTACAGTAAGTTACCAGGGCTGAGGGTTGATGCATCTCTGATGCCTATGTTTCTTCTCACTTTGCTCAAACCTCAACAACCCCCCCCCCCCCACACACACACACATTTTCAGAACATTGGGGCCCAATGCATATTACTATGTACCATTATAAGATAAGGATGAAAACGTCATATAAAAATATAGATACCCTGTTAAAAGCAGATATATCCCTTATATTCTGCTAATTGGATTAAATATAGTATGTATGGCCTTCTCAGACATGTAGTAATGGGGAGGGGGGTCCTTAGCCACCCTTGTGTTCAGGCCCTCAGCAATCATGGGCAAAATCCTTGAGACAATCTCTGACAAAGTTGGAAATCTACAAAACCTTGGTTTTAACACTTTCTAAGGGTATTGTCACTGGCTTCACAAATTTTAAGAAACTAATGCTTGACTTGTCCAGAACAGCCCCTAAATATGCGGGGCAAAATCGGTGAAAAGGAGATATGGCCCATCTTTTCTGACACTGAAAAGTCTCATATGGGACCAATTGAGAAGTTAAAAACCCATCTGCATTCAATTTAGTTATCACCCATGTTTTACATCAACCACTCGTGGAATATTTTGTGCATTATGCACCACATATTTCTAGAAAATATTATTAATTAGATATTGTCAAATTGTAAAAATGTGAGACCCCATTAGTCAATCGAAATTCCTTTTAATGCTCTCACAACTATCATTGAGAGCAATTTACAAAAAATGATGTATTTTCGACATTTAGACTTCATCAAGGGAAAAGGGCTATTCCATTGGACTCCGATTTATGCTCCCATGTTGTGGGGTCTAGACAATCTAGACATGTCTATCAAGTATATCTTAGGCCCCATCAGTCAATTAACATTTCTTTTGGTACCCTCAACTCATATCAGTCACTACATCGCATATTTTGACTTTATCAGAGGAAAAGGGTTTTTCCGTAGGACTCCGATATATGCTGCCATATTGAAGGGTCTAGACTCTAGACATCTAGATATGTCTACCAAATATGTCTATGGCTCCATTAGTCAATCAAAATTCCTTTTTTATCACCACAGCTCATATCAATGATAAGAATATTGAATATTTGGGTTTTATCAGAGGTAAAGGGTTATTCTGTATGACTCAGATTTGTGCT
Organism: Amphiduros pacificus; assembly: GCA_949316495.1. NCBI lineage: Eukaryota > Metazoa > Annelida > Polychaeta > Phyllodocida > Hesionidae > Amphiduros > Amphiduros pacificus. The sequence goes on from OX439000.1 coordinate 70,488,595, forward strand.
CTCATATTGAGGGGTCTAGACATGTCTACTAAGTATGTCTATGGCCCTATTAGCCAATCAAAATTACTTTTTGTACTCTCACAGGTCATATGAATGATGAGTATATTGAATATTTGGACTTTGTCTTAGAAAAGGGGCTGTTCCATTGGACTCGGATTTATGCTGCATATTGAATCTTGACATGTCTACCAAAGGTGGTTGAACACCCACTAATCAATCAAAACTCCTCTAGATCATTTCATTAGACTTTGAAAGGTATAAATGCACAAAAAAGTGGATATAGGGAAAAGGGATATATCCACATTTGACAGGGTATATATGCTTTTATATCCTTGTTTGACCCATATCCTATAAGTATATAGGGATATATACTTGGAGGCATATTTTAAAAAACGTATAATATCAAATATCAAATGAACTTCACGCTCGTCCAGGAACACCCACTTCTTTGGAGTCCCACTCATTTAAACCCATTGTTTGGGATGGACCATATTAATCGCCGAGGAAAAGAAAAATGCTGATTTTTCCCATGCAAGTCCATATCAAACTTTATTCCCAACTTTTTTCCCGTCATTTGGGTAACCGATATTTTCTTAGCACACACACCCTTATATTTATACTTATACGTATGTTTATGGATATAGGATATAATGCTTATTTACTCTGATTTACAATTGATATAACTATTTCAATAAGTATTTCATTATATAGAAACTTATATAGATAATTTATTGACACAACACATGCATGAAGATTACATCATTAATTAATAACGACCTACATGTATCTGTACTAAATTGTGATAGCCCATTTTAGGTATGGGCTACATAAATGAATATCTTAAATTAAATAAATGTTTCATTTAAATCTTAAGTATGACTGAAGAAAAAAACCTCAATGTCAAAATTCATGTGTGGCCAGGTTAGGACACAACCCCAAACAGTGTCACAGTGACATCATTGAAGTATAAGACTTTTTGGAACACTTTATGGAAGACTTTTTATAAAAGAAATTATTACAAATACTAATTGAGATATTTCTTTAATATTTGCAAAATTTGATGACAAGTGGAACTTGATTTAAATTGTTTTACTGAATCTAGTCAAAGAAATATAAGTCCCATTTACTTGATCGTCTTGGAAAGGTAAATTGTGCCCATATGTTACTGCAGACCAAATGATAAGAACCTATCTTTATTCAGCATATGTTACTGCAGACCAAATGATAAGAACCGATCTTTATTCAGCATATGTTACTGCAGACCAAATGATAAGAACCGATCTTTATTCAGCAAAGTGTCTTCTCACACGTCTACTTACACTGTTACTGTATATAAACCAAGGACATGAAAACATTCGCACCACTATTTTATCAATGATATGTTTCATAAAATAAAAATAATTAAACTTCTCTTAAACTAAAAGGATATATTCAACACAATGCTGAGACTGAATGGCATTTCTGGTGAATATTATACTCAACGTTTGTTGTGTTCATCTATTTGGTGTTTATATTTATGGCTCAAGAGAAATTTGCAATAGTGATTCAGTGATTCAGTGGTGAAATAAGTGTCAGCCCCAGAAAATATGCATAACTTGTGCAACAAGTCCCTAATTATCTCACAAAATTTGCAGGGCAGGGCAATCTGAAATTTTGGTTTGCCCCAGAAAGCACAGGCTAAAACATATATTATTATAAATATAATTATTGCCTATTATGTTTTTATGTAAGCTAGAAATCAATGAATGGAATAAACATGAGGCCAGTTGGTGGGATCACCTGTTTGCTATCTCTAATTCAATGTAAAGTTCTATTTTTTTCAATCTATTTGGTATCTTGTCCCAAATAATCGGTTTGGGACAAGATACCAAGCTTACCTAGTATTAATTATAAGTTTTATTTGGATTAGTTTGATCTGTTCTTGTGATAGTCCTCTGGTTATCCCACCAATAACAAAACATGTAGTTGTCACCAATGAAATCAAAATAAGAATAGATGGGAATAGATAAGAACCAAATATAATTAGATTAAAGTAGAACAGATCAGATTAGAATAAAATAGAATAGATTAGAATAAACAAAAATAATGATTTGACTATCTACCAATAATAAAACGGGGAAATTTAATGGCGAAACATTTCCATCCACTCATTATATTCTCCTCTTTCCTCTGGTATAAAAAGCTGTGATCCCTTTAAAAGCCATTGAACTATGAAAACGTTCATGGACAAAGATCTGCACCTTCCCATAACAGTCTGGTGTGGATACAGGCATCAAATTCCAAACCTAATATTGGCTGAATATAGGACGACATTATTTCAGTCATTTCATGACGAGACCTACATGTAGCAGATATCCTAGCAGGTCCATGACATGACAACCCACCTAGCCATATATTTTCAGGGACAACAGATCAATCTTTCAGGCACGGGCCTCAGGTCAAAAATAAGTTCTCATGTAGGGGGGTTCACTAAGATAGTTTGTTTATGGCATACAGTTGTTGATATCATCTCATTTCATGAATCCACAAAAGAGATTTTACTTCCAAGTTTCGACCCTATACAGAGAGCTATGATCCTACAAATAACACTTAATTCTGGTTAAGTAAATCTGTTACTTTTCTACCTTTTTCTAACTCCAATGTTACATGCATCAAAATCATCATTTAGCTGGGCTATTAACCACAATACTTTAGCATCAAAATGAGCTCTAGTGAAGTACATTCTTCACAATAGTTTCGCTAAAAATGTGTTGATTTTCATGTTCAAAATATAAATGTTTTTTCTTAAAACTAGTCAATTTCCTAATAAGACCATAATGATTCTTATTTATGTGTTCTCAGTATATCTGCGAATATCTGATAAGAAAGTCCAGTGTGGGTTAGCACATTTGTACTGATAAGTTGTTTATAACTTATTAATGGCCATCTTTCAGAATATCGCCATTTTGTAAGTTGTGAAAACCTAAGATCAGGGTAGAAAAAGTTGTTTGCATGATTCAGAATGTCTACCCTAATTTGGCACTCCTTATGCCATGGATAACTGACTATGTCTATAATTGACTATGTCTATTTATTCCATGCTTATACCTTGCCCAAACATAATCTGAGGTGATACTGTGTTGACATATAAATGCATACAGGACTTATGCCAGCTGAAGAACTACATTATTACCCCAAAACAATAATATTCAAGATCTTATAAAAATTGTCCAAATTTGCTCATGTCAACCATGATGGAAATCAATAAGTGACATGTCACATGTACGTGAAACAAATATCTTGTCCTTGTCGGATCATAGAAAATAAAAACAATATCAAAATGATTTTTTTGCTTTTTGTCTTTAATGTGTGACAAATTTAGTAGATTTGGGTATCTCTTCATAAATGCTGGAAAAGAATTGGTGACTCTAATAGCTGTGAATCTGACACAAAGAATGTTGTTAATTTTGTAAATTTATAAGCAAAATATTATATGCAAACAGAATATGGGATGACAATCATGTCGATTTTAAACAATTTCTGAAACATAAATTCTTAAACAAAGATTAGAGAGGGAGATATTAATTCGAAACAATGAAGATAAAAGTCAACTTTTTTAATGAAAATATCATTGCAATAGGAATGGATTGAAACCAGTAAATGATTTACTCATGCAAATATGTGTTTTAGAAAATAGACTGGAGCAATGTGACCCTGAAGCCGTTGACTGAATATATGCATTTATATTTTGATTGTTTTATTTTAAATGATTAACATTTAAAGTGTTGACAAGAAATCTAGCAAGTTAACCTGAAATATTATAATATTATTATTATGATATTATAGGATATTATATTATATCATTTCGAGAACAAATATAGTTAATATAAAAGAAACATGCCATAGTGCGTGGGCCCAATCTCAGCTGCAATCTTTTAAAAATGAAAGTTGTGAAATATACGGACATAAAAAATCGAAATACTTTATCAGATTCTGTTTAAATAGTGAACGTCCACCTCTATCACCTCAGTGCACCATGGCATATGCTACAGATCCAGAAACATTTAATATTCCAGAGCAAGTTGGAAAGCTCAGCAGAAAAGTGGCAAAAAGTATATTATATAGCAAACAGCAAGAGGACTGCAGTGGCAAATATACATTCACACTGTTCTGAAGTTTATGCAGTGGCAAATATACATTCACACTGTTCTGAAGTTTAGGCAGTGGCAAATATACATTCACACTGTTCTGAAGTTTATATATCTCTATATATCGACTAATAAACCAAGAAACAGGGGGTAAAATCACTTGACAATACACTGAAACGTGAGTACCTATCTATAGTAGATGAGGTTTGATGTTCAACCCTCAACCCGCAAGAAAGGCCCTAATTTCTAAGTTGAGAAGATATCAGGAAACACATTTTTTAAGAGGTTTGTCCCGAGAAGGTTATAATGCATTAAGTTAAGCCCAAACTCTGTAAAATTGCCTGTGACCTCTGTGGTTTCATGAATGCTTTAAGGCATAGCTTTACATCAATAATCACAGTACCCTGAATGAGGTTTTAATAGTAAAAGTGACAAGCCTTGGTGATAAAGTTGATTCTCTTGCACCCAGCAGACAAATCAAAGAGAACGTTTTAGAATGCATTTATCTTTGTCAGTTTTTATGTATAAAAGGCATGGTCTTGCCATGTGAGACCCTGATATACCCTGCATTCTGTGTCCTGCAGTTGGAGTCTTGGAAGATGGTTAGTTTTGGTTGGGTTGGATGGTTCCAAAGTGGTCATAGGTAAGGGGTGGGAGGCGGCCCATGATCCGTCATTGTTCGGCTTTCCTTGGGGAGTCATTGATCTGGTGGGGATGCTGAAGTAAGGAGGCCCTTCTCCTCCTTGGGTCCCTCCTCTGCCAACCATTCAGTCCACGCCCGCTGCACCATGCCACCATTTGAATATCTGATTAGTCATCGCACGGGCGCTTGGTTTGGCTGCTGCGGCTGCCGCTGTAGGGAAGCAGGCTGCTGCTGATCATGCTGATGCTGCTACGCAGGCCTTCATTACATTATAGGTCTGATGTCCTGCTGACTGCAGACTGCACATAGTGCTCACCAACGATTCTGCTGTTTGTGGCTTACACATCACTATGGATATACGTGTGGCTGACGTGCTGTGATCAGACAATAGTTTGAGGTGTGAATGATACTGGTCTGCAAACATGGCGACATAAGGTGAGTAGACAATCCGCTGTGGTCAGATGAATCTCTTGTGGAGGTAGAGAGGTGTCCGTGGCCAGCAGAAAGGGTCATTTGAGACCTTTGATGGTTGTTTGCAATGGGCACCTGGTAGAGCAGCTACCCACAAACAGCACCGACTGAGCCCACATCTTATCAGCTGACAGCTCCCTTCACAAAATCACAACCAGATTATATTGTCACCAAAATAGGTGAGATGTGAGGAGGTGTGATGGTGTGACAAGCCCATATCTCACAGCCCTGGCTAATTATAGCTTTCACACTGATACAGTATTAAACAGAACATACCAGGCCCAAGAGATTTTGTCATTTACACTGCTTAATATAGCCGTTCCCTGATTTCCATGTTAAGAGGCTTGCTCTGTATTAACAGATTGGTGCAGAGATGAGCAAGGTAAAACTCACAAATATGCAGGTGTTATGCATATATATATGTATATATATATATAAATATATATATATATATATATATATATATATATATATATATATATATATATATATATATATATATATATATATATATATATATATATATATATGTGTGTGTGTATTTGTACTTGTACTATTCCAGCATTAGTATTCCAGCATAAGTATTCCAGCAAAAGTGTTCCAGCATTAGTATTCCAGCATAGGTAGTCCAGCATTAGTACTCCAGCATAAGTATTCGGCAGTATTCCAGTAGGACCTTTAAGTTTGCATTGTGAAAAATACAGAAAAAACCTCTCGTGATCCTCAATATAAACATATCGCTAAGGTTTATTCGTGTTACCCATATAGAATTTTGAAATTTGTTTAGATATCTCAACTCTTTCTGGGATACTATCATAGACATTTGACATTAATTGCTCAACTAATTCGTTCCAAGGTAGGATAAATATAAGTAAACATTTATTTTGAATTCTATATGAATAACTGAAAAAGAGAACTGATAACTTTCTGGTATAGAATGTTCGGAGGCCAAGGGTTAATTAACCATTTTTAACACACACACAAAGTAGACATTAAGCATAATTCTCTCAGATACAGTTCACATTAACAAGCTTAATTTAATAGGCATTTGGTGTTTGTCAATCTTTCATGGTCAATTGACACTTACCAAACCAAAGATTAAAATGCCTTTAGTGTAAATATATCATGGCCAACAAGCCTTTTCTAAGATATGACTGACATGTATTTGAGATGGATCTCTCAGAGTAAATCTTAACTGGCCATGTTAGATTTAATAGGCCCTTGGTGTGGATTTGTCTCTCTCTCTCTGCCATCGTGGCTTGATAAGGGTCATTGTCGAAGCTGTCAAGTACTACTGACTCCTGTGCAAACCTCATTACCAGCACTTCACCAATACTGGCAATCACAATTGTTATATAACACTGAAAGAGCATATTATTTTCCGCCAGCTGAACATATTGTCAAATAAATACAATGCCCAGTATTTTTGTTACACAAACTTATTTCGTATGTTTAAGCCAATGAATGACTTTCCCAACAGGTTAAGGCTGTATCAAGTCACATAGAACACGCTACTGGAACACAGTGCCCTGCATCTGACCAATAGTAGCCAGTGACCATTTCAGCTTACCGCGTGTGTATAATAAAATGAAAAAAAAAAACTACTTGAATAGATCCACAACAAATGCAGAAATATTACAAGTAATATCTCGTTTTATTCATTCTTTTTTGGCAATATTTATTCACGAGAAGCCAATTTTTGGTTGCGTTGCAAATTGTCAGCCATACATTGAGTTACATGCAGGACCAATTAACACATGCAGAAAATCTTGACTTAGAAAAAAACACAGATGAATTCATAATTTGTTTGCCTTTAACATGCAAGAAAATAAATGTGTTTAAGTAATCCCGAATCAAGTTTTATCAACTCGAAACAATGTCACAAGAATTTACAAATTACGTAATGATTTTTGCAATTATTAGAGGGAATGAATAATTATATTCATCCAAGTCGGATTGCAGCAACTCAACTTAATAGATTGCAACATTCTCCTACTTGTTTAAATGCATCATCACCCAACTTGTTTGATTGCAACATCATCCAACTTGTTTGATTGCAACATTCTCCTACTTGTTTAATTGCATCATCACCCAACTTGTTTGATTACAACATCATCCAACTTGTTTGATTGCAACATCCTCCTACTTGTTTGATTACAACATCCTCATACTTGTTTGATTGCAACATCATCATACATATTGGATTGCAACATCCTCATAATTGTTTGATTGTAACATCATCCAACTTGTTTGATTGCAACATCCTCCTACTTGTTTGATTGCAACATCCTCACACTTGTTTGATTGCAACATCATCATACATGTTGGATTGCAACATCCTCATACTTGTTTGATTGCAACATCATCCCACATCCTAAAACCAGATGACCTTTGACAATTGTGTTCTGTGATGGTTAAGTTAACTACATACTTTGTCATATCTCCTGGTTTTCATGCCAACATTTCAGCGTCCTCTTAGTGGTCAATACAGTGACATATGAGACGACATTTGTTTACCACAGTCATGAGCAATCTTCAAAGGATTCGCTCATATCGAACACCCTTCTGTTATGCACGAGACCATCTATCACTGTTGTTAATTTGGCTTAAAACAACTGAACACATTTTAGGGCCATTTAGGGTAGCTATAAATGGTTTGATACCTACTAAGCTACTATTCGACATTGTTGTAGTCTTACCCAATTATATTATGAAACTAGTCTGACATATGCTCTCACGTTGGATTGTACCTCGGTCTCTGTGGACATGTCTCACTGCTGCTTTCTAAAAGTGTCCTTCTAATATATCCACACGAGGCTTTAAGCTTATATATTCTTACGTTATGTCTACTCTACCTTTGTTCCGAGATTTTCTGCTCAACATTTTCTGCTCAACAACCTCACTTTACATTATGGTCAGATTTCTACCGATTTGTACCTTCACTTATCATTGGCCTAATATTTTCTGTTGACCAATACCAACACTAATCACTGTGCCTTGATGATCAGCTTACATGTGCTCTTATATTGCTAATGAGCAAATCGCAAAGCTTTCTGCTGATATATTTCTTTCTCGACATTTTGCTTTTGCAAGGAAGAAAAAAACCCTACCTGGTTAAATGTAAAAGATCGGGATTTATTTTAAGTGTATATATCATCGCGTGACAATTTTTGTAACCGATATCAAAGAATGAAATGCTGGGTAAATGAGCAGTATTTATTCACACAAAGCAGGAGGGTACACCCAGTGCACATCTATTCTCAGACACATCATGGAGGCAGGCTGCCATCAGGGGAGCCATTACCAGCCAATGCCTCCTGCAAAAACACCAACAGTGACACTGCCTTCTTCGTCAACACATATTGTATACAATATATATATTGAAACATAAATTTATGGTCAGTCTCTTAAGTGATTTCTATCACTTTTAATTGCATAATTATAATTAAATGATGATAAAAAAGTATGTGCAAGCTCTCAATGCCGATAACTTTAGCTAGCCATGTTTAACTACGGTTGGCATTTGACTTTATGAGCGTTGTGCACACAAGAGATCAATGCTTACAATTGACACGAGTGAGAGCGTCATCTACAAAGACAGCAGCACTTGTGACCTTTCCATGCATCCTGCATGATATCAGCTTCCCAGAAAAGTACTTATTCTGAATGCCGACTTCATCACAACTGTGAGTAATATGCAATGGAATAATGTAGAGCAAATGACGTTAAGGGAAGTCAAAGAAAATACTGAAGGCCCTACATTTCAATATACAGGGAGCCATGTACCCCTAAAGCATAGGTAAACACTATTTATATCTCAGGAATAGTGTGATGGTTATAGCCCGGATGTAGTTCTGCACACCATCTATGTTCAGAATGATGGTTAGAACCATGGTAAGGACTGGGCTTAATCAAACGATATTTTTTTAAGCCAATTTACTATTTTGGGGAAATTATGAAATTCAATCTGAATTTATTTATTGTCAATTGAATGAAAATATATGCCTAATTGGTGATTGATTCTGTTTATTTCAAAACAATATGTTTATTGGCTAAGGCACCTGAACTCGATGATATATTGAGAAAGACATTTGAACATTGAACTATGAACTTAAAAGGTAGGTCAACTCACTCGACAGAAATATTTCAGATCCGAGAAGGAAGTGTTAATTGAACTCATAAACACACATAGTTAAACTGACGAGGTTAAATTGGTAAAAAGATGGGTGATAGAATTTTACTATTAAGAACAACCAGAGCCATATAGCTACTTACTAAGGGCTGTGTTTTATGTTATTCTGAAGAAAATAATGTTCCTAATCACCACTTAGTAAAGAGAATGGCATTAAGTAACAGTGCCAAACTATATAGGTCAGATATTAGTTTGCGCCAAACATTGGTTTAAAGTTAAATTAGAAAGTCTGCATGTCGTGTAAACAGATGATACAGTTAACTTATCTATAACCCTATTGTTCAAATCAAATGGTTGTTTGGTTGGTTTAGTAAGATATCTCCCATCAAACTTAGACCCAGCGCACAGTAAGCCTTCATGGACATCACGATATAATGCCACTGCTCTGACAGAGGACATTAAGCAATACTTGGGCTTTACTATCACAGTTAATTATATATGGTGCAAGGCAGGCGGAAACGGAAGGAAGGGAATGATGTTTTCTCGACTCACAACAAATCATACACATATATAAACATAGTTAGAGTAATATAATAATTAGGCATTGCATTTGTTGTATTTCCAAACTGGTGTAAATGTTTGATGAGCCAAGAAGGCGGGCTCCATGACATTGGCACGTTGTACATGGCAAGCACCCCACTTCAGACATCGATCACTGCTACCTGCCAATAAACCATATACCAACCTACATCATTGCCACAAAGAGATCAATCTACCTGTCTATGTCAGTGCCATCCGAAGAGCCTCTCCATCTGGCAATATGTCTGCCCGCCTCCGGGAAATAAACCATTCATCCTAATCCACATTTCAACTGAGATGTACAAATATTCTGGGCGACAGATTGTCATCTTAGGCTTTCAGACGGTCTACATTAATCAGTTAATATATCCTCATGTCAACTTATGTCATAAGACTGTCTATGTTCATTCAATAATAAAATATCATGTCAATATATATATATATATATATATATATATATATATATATATATATATATATATATATATATATATATATATATATAATATCCCGATGTCATCTTAGGCTGAAAGGCTGTCGATGTGTATCCGTTAGTATATTTTGATGTGTGTCAGGCTGTCCTTGCTCATCAGTTGGTGTTTCTTAATGTCACCTAATGCTGTCGGGCTGACCATGTGCTTTGGATGATACTTCCCGATGCCATCTGAGGCTATCAACGCTCATCATTTAATATATACTGAGGTAATGTTAGGCTGTCAGTCTATGTTCTTCAGATAATACGTCCTGATGCCATCTCAGGTTACCATGCTTTCTTTGTATCCTGATGTCACCTTAGACCATCGGGCTGTCTATGTCAACACTTGATGTCATCTAAAAGTTGTCACACCAATCATATATATATACGTTATAAATATCATCTATGTCTATTTATGTTCACCGGTGAGTACATACATAATTCTTAATGTCATCTTCGGCTGCTTATGTATTACTCAAATGTAGTGTTGTCTTTACTACAACATGTAGGTCGTGTAAGCAATTTTCACAGGATACTGCATTTCTATACATTGGCATGTCAAGTGGCACCCCAATTTTCTGATATATTGATTTTTATGCGGATATGAAAATAATAAATCAAAGTATGAAGGAGTATGGAGTTGAGCCTAATATCCCAGGCGATATTGAAACCCACATTCAATTTATGTCCTACATGTCACCATAACAGATTGTGAATGATGATGGATTAACAATCTATCGATTTCACTTCTGGTTTTATTTGATTGTTCGAGTATCTGTGTCAGCTACTTCATTGTGATACAAGCAATACTTGCAACATTAATGTATGCTTGTGTCCTACACTTCACTCTGATAAGGGCAATACTTGCAACATTAATGTATGCTCGTGGCCTACACTTCACTCTGATAAGGGCAATACTTGCAACATTAATGTATGCTCGTGGCCTACACTTCACTCTGATAAGGGCAATACTTGCAACATTAATGTATGCTCGTGGCCTACACTTCACTCTGATAAGGGCAATACTTGCAACATTAATGTATGCTCGTGTCCTACACTTCACTCTGATAAGGGCAATACTTGCAACATTAATGTATGCTTGTGTCCTACACTTCACTCTGATAAGGGCAATACTTGCAACATTAATGTATGCTCGTGTCCTACACTTCACTCTGACACAAGCAATACTTGTAATATGTAATCCTGTTTGTGTCCGATTGTTCTCTGCCATAAGACAATTTAGGTGTATGTGTATACTGGTATCACACCATCGAATATTGTCAATGACGAGTAATCAGAAATGAGGTGAAACCGTGAGGAAATGAATACGGGGTGATTAAAACATCCAATACATTCTTGTTTATCTATGTGTGTATATGTGATTGCTGGAAGTGGAATGGTCAGCTAATGTACTACATATATTATATATGATATCTTGCGTATTATTCAGCCAAACCTGAGACGAATACATAATAGAATATACTTTGTGCAAGCCATTACACAGATGAGCATGGAGAGTGTGGTATGACTTAATGGGTGGCATATATCTCTAGCCATTGATCCTGCCCTCATTGTAGACTGCCGGGGATGAAGCAGGCCAGGGGATGTGCTGCAATCATTGGCCAAACCAAGCGAGAGCAAGTCCACTTGAGAACGCTTGCAACCAGGAGACAATCAGATAAGAACATAGGTCACATTTAATGATTCTGTGTCGTATTTGGCTGCTCCTTGAAGGTCATTACGGATCACATGGGGCGCATGCCACAGGATCAATCCTCATTCTTAATCCCGCTATGAAATACTGATTGTTAGCCGTCACTACTGATGTCTGATCCACAAAGTACCAAAGTTATCGGGAAATATTTGTTTAATGATTAATAATTGTACAGCATTCAGCAAAGGGGGGTGCAGTATTGTAAAGAAAACATAAAAGTACAACTCCGTTATCTACTACAATTAATGGTCAAGAGACTGACAATACTGTACTATGTCTCTATTGTGGATGGGACACAGCTCCCTAGATTTGAGAGTCACAAAGGATATGGCATATATTCAAACATGGTAAAGAAAGGTAGATTTCACATATTAAAAATTCACATTTTAAAAATAGAACTAGTCACTAGTATATCAAAGGCCTTGATTTGACTAATCATAGCCATTTGGAAAGACAAAGCATTCCAGCCACTCCCCAGAAAGAGTAGGTCAATATGCACCGATTATGACCATGACCTCATATGTACAGCCTGCATTATGTTGAGAAAATTGGTAATAACCATCGATCAATAACCACAGGTTGTGTTATCACTACCTGATGCCAGTGTTTATGTAAGTAATTGTGGAATAATTCATAATGTGCATCATAATATTCATAATATAAGTTGCACAATGGAAGTGTTATCATAATCAGTATGAAGGAATAATCTATATATGTCTTATTCATTGCACAATAGCTGGCATATCAGCACTTGAAGCTTCGCAAATTGCTTTTGTGGCTATATTTTACCCTAAACAAAGCATTTAAATATTTTTTTTCAAAATCCGTGTACCACGCTTGTAATATCAGTTTTGGCAGGATGGGTCATATAGGCTTTGCGATTGTCAGCTTCTTAAAGTTATTAAATTAGATTGGTTGTTTTTAAAATCATGTTTACAAATTCTGTAGCCACATATTTTTTCGGACCAATTACGGCTCCGATTTTGTAAATTCATGAATTGCATACAAATTTAAGATCGCTATTTACTTTTTATCGTCCATCGATATTCAAACCTAATCGAAAAAGATAAAGGCAAAAATTCATTTCATGTATTAATGCTTTCAGGGAAAGGTCATGGAAATGAGGAAGAGACACACATACATAGGCTTAAATACGAACTCATGATCAATAATGTGGGATAATTTGATGGTGTTAGTGGAGAGAATCAGGCACTGGTACACGCAGCACCAGATGTCCCCATTCCTTTACAAGCACTGCAAATAGCGTCAAATAAAATCAAGAACGTATTCATAACCTAATCTTTATATGCCTTGTGCTTCAGATCAGAAGTAAGTCTCATAGAGGTCCAAAGTTCAAACAGCAACAGACATCTTACGATTGAGCTACCCCTCATTTCTTAATTCAATGGATGCCTTCAGAGACGAATGTATGTCTCAGCTTCCTCAGACTAAGGGAATCATACAAGATCAGAATCCGCGGTTCTCTAGACTATACGTAGTCAAAGCAACGAGAAAAATGAAAGACCTCTCATGTGATAAACCACATTAGAACGTCAAAAAGCTGTACAGTCCAACACAATCAAATTTGCATGCAGCAAACGTAATGTTGTTTATGAAACACTCAGATACTGGTTACGTGCACACATTCACATTGCTTTGGGTGACACAACAAGCGTTCACCATGTTCAATATTGAGACATGTATGGATCACACAAAGTGATTGAATCTCAGTGTGCCCTGATGCCGCTGATAACTCAGGGCAGCCGGCACCGTGTGGGGCCGGCCGATTGTAACTTCCCGGTCGGCGCCCGGCGCAAATCCTCACTGAGGCATTACATAGAATTCACTATTTTTCTAAATTTGGCATTGACACCTCTTACTATCTCTCCTTATTTGACCTTTTATCCCCTGGAAGCCTCTATCATTATCTCTCTCCTTAATGACCTTTTATCACCGGGAAGCCTCTTTCAATATCTCTCTCCTTATTGACCTTTTACCACCGAGAAGCCTCTATCACTACCTCTCGCCTTATTGACCTTTTACCACTGAGAAGCATCTATCATTATCTCTCTCCTTATTGACCTTTTACCACCGAGAAGCCTCTATCATTATCTCTCTCCTTATTGACCTTTTACCACCGAGAAGCCTATATCATTATCTCTCTCCTTATTGACCTTTTAGCACCGAGACGCCTCTATCATTATCTCTAACCTTATTGACCTTTTACCACCGGGAAGCCTCTATCACTACCTCTCACCTTATTAACCTTTTACCACCGAGAAGCCTCTATCACTACTTCTCACCTTATTAACCTTTTACCACCGAGAAGCCTCTATCACTACTTCTCGCCTTATTGACCTTTTACCACCGGGAAGCCTCTATCACTACCTCTCACCTTATTAACCTTTTACCACCGAGAAGCCTCTATCACTACTTCTCACCTTATTAACCTTTTACCACCGAGAAGCCTCTATCACTACTTCTCGCCTTATTGACCTTTTACCACCGGGAAGCCTCTATCACTACCTCTCACCTTATTAACCTTTTACCACCGAGAAGCCTCTATCACTACCTCTCACCTTATTGACCTTTTACCACCGAGAAGCCTCTATCACTACCTCTCACCTTATTGACCTTTTACCACCGAGAAGCCTCTAGCACTACCTCTCACCTTATTGACCTTTTACCACCGAGAAGCCTCTATCACTACCTCTCACCTTATTGACCTTTTACCACCGAGAAGCCTCTAGCACTACCTCTCACCTTATTGACCTTTTACCACCGAGAAGCCTCTATCACTACCTCTCACCTTATTGACCTTTTACCACCGAGAAGCCTCTAGCACTACCTCTCACCTTATTGACCTTTTACCACCGAGAAGCCTCTATCACTACCTCTCATCTTATTGACCTTTTACCACCGAGAAGCCTCTAGCACTACCTCTCACCTTATTGACCTTTTACCACCGAGAAGCCTCTAGCACTACCTCTCACCTTATTGACCTTTTACCACCGAGAAGCCTCTATCACTACCTCTCACCTTATTGACCTTTTACCACCGAGAAGCCTCTAGCACTACCTCTCACCTTACCACAACAGCTTCTCTCTCTATGTTTCTCTCTGTCTCTCTCTCTTTCTCTTTCCTTCTGCGTGTCTCTCTCTCTATCACTCTGTCTGTCGGTCTCTGTCTGTCTCTTTCTCTGTGTGTGTCTCTCTCTCTGTCTCTTTATCTCTCTCAATCACTCTCTGTCTTATATCTCACCTTATATTGACCTCACCCTCTCTCACTCTATCGTTATTGCCCTTGTACCAGTTGAGCAGCCTCTCTCTCCTTAATGACTTGTACCAGTTCGGCCTTTTTTTTCTCCTCATTGACCTTGCATCACTACCACAGCCTCTCCCTCCTTATTGGTTAGTCTCTTATCCTTAGTGGGGGCCCTTCCACCTTAAAAGGGGCCCTTCCTCCTTAATAGAGGCCATTCATCCTTAATTTTTCCCAGTTGACCTGGTGCTCGTGAATAATACATTTTTGTTATGTAGTAAATATTCAATATAATAACACTCATATCTATAGCAGTTCATACTTTAATATCTTGACATAACAATATTGACGACCCTATTTAATGTTGTAAGTTGGAAAATGTTGGAGATCTAGGTATCTCGGCTTGCCGATATATCTGGTTAATATCATGTTCATGGCATTCACCACATTGACTCAATGTTAAGCACCTGCCAACATTCACATCTGATGCTTCTTGTTTCTAAATATAACTTTATTATATGTAAGCTTCGGGGTCCATGTGTTAATATTGAGGGCCTTCCCTTCAGATGTCTTGTATCATCCATCCTTGTCACATTATTGTATCTTACAGTTGGTCCCACTGTAGCTATGGTGTAGGCAGGGACGTGTAAGCATTTAGTCCAGTCAAAATATGAAATGACCCAGAACAAATTAGAACAGAAACCATTTTGGTGTTGTTTGTCTCAGAATGTTACCCAGATGAACATATAAAAAGTCTACCAAAATCAACTTAGTGGAACACCACCTAATTTGCATAAATTCAAAATGGCTGACTCTCGTTTGACGTTTCACCCTATTTCAGGCTTACATTCAGGTTTTTTCGTATGGTTAAAAGTTCCCTGCACACTGAAATGATATTATGCCCTTGCTGTTGGTGTAAAGCAGTTATTTTAAGGCCATGATAAGGAAATAGCTTAATAATATGTAGTGTTTCTTGTAATGTATTTCATATGATGATAGTATCATTCTGCTATGAAATACATTGTATATTCAGTACATTAGGTGACTACCCAGCTCCACTACCCAGCCACTAAGGCCTGGTCTGCAGACAGGCTTCAGTATAACACAAAGGTCCTATTCACACATACATAATTTGAAATATCAGTTCAGATATGAGTTACTTTGTACACTTAATTATCAAGGATCGAATCACAGATTACATGTCAGATTCGATAAAAGTGCCAAATACAGATATGTTCATATGTTCATGATACAACAGATACAAAATAATTGGCAACATGAATTAGGTTTACATCATCTGTGTAATCTTTATGAACATGAATTGTCATTATTCACTGGAAGCATTTGTTGCTGGCATTACAAGAATTTCACTTTATAGACTATGCACCATTAGTAATCATAAAATTAATTATGGAATTTAATGTTGGAGTATTCTTTTCAAGAACTATGTGGACTTTGACGGATTTTAATAAGACTATAACAATGATAAAGTCAAAACATCTCATGTACACATCTAATACACCTCTAATTCTACTGCACATTTTAGAATCTCTAACATAATCTAAAGCCTCTTCCCAGACTTCATTTAAAACTTCAGAATTCACAATGACATTGTTCATAGCATCTGCCTTTACTGTCCCTCTGGTTGGACAAAGAACCCTTATGCCAGGAGAACCAATAGTTATTGTTTCTTTTATCTGAGCGGTCATCAAACAGACCAATGAAGAGTTTCAATAGGTTCTCTGGCAAAGATGGAGTTTGTCTTCAGACTACTAACAGATACCTTCGAGTCAAGAGATTTTGGGTCGTCAGTTTTTGCGATGCACTAAACCTTCTTGCCATCAGCTTTGAACTTTCTATGTGGCAACTTAAGTTTGAGAAAAAATGGGGGCCCCCGAGACATTAAGACATTGCCACATGAGCTTCCTCTTGCTTCAGAATATCATTAAAGGAGCTGATGCAAAAGTTAAAGTAGCATCAGTTGGCCAAGCATTGGTTTAAGCATTGGTTTAAGCATTGGTTCATCCAAGTGTAGTAGTGGCTCCATTGCAGCTAGGTCTTAGTATCCAACTGCACCATCAGGTTTTAGGCCTGTACCAATGTGCAAACAATAATGGACAAACTGGCCTCTGTGAGCCAAATCACTCCATTGCCCCAATGTGAAGGTGCCCCATTGTTAGAAAACTTTACAATGCTGGTGTTTGCACTAGATCAGTGGTCAGCTAAACAAAATTTGTTGACAAAGTGTCAAAATTTGGATTTTAGTAGAAGACCCTCTCCTTTCAAATGGCACAGACCTTGATGTTGGTGAAATCAGATGGGTAATGACATTTGATTGCAAAGTTTGGGATATAAACATTTAAATTACACTGTAAGGAAAAGGTGCTTGAAAACCTCATTTCGTGAATGCTTTAATCATACTCTGCATAAACGCATAAACTTGGGACTTTCATGCAGGTACAAAATATAAATATAGTGCAGCAGTTTGTGATGGTGTAAACATTCCAGGTTATTCTGATGGACACTGTTCAGTATGTTTGACAATGCAGTTGCAGAAAACATTGGCTAGACTGTTACACTGCATGCAGACAATGCAGAAGAGTCTGCAAAAATGGATGATGATGAATATAATACTTATTGTTAAGCTAGGTGTAGTATTGTAATGTATACAATCTGGAAGTAATTATCACACATATTTTATGGTACTATTTGGTGTTGGTAGTAAATTCAACTTTTACTTTGAAGCATTCAAAGCTGCTAGTACAATCCTAGGAAATTAGTTAATCTAATTATGAGGCAAAGAACAGAAGAAAAAGAAAAGAAAAAAAAATAACAAAACAAATTTGTTTGTTTGTTTGTTTGTTTGGGGTTTTACATCACTTTCAACATTATTTCAGTTATTTCGTGATGATACCTACTTGTAGCAGATATAGTGCTGCCTCACTGAATTGTCATGTCGCAGGTCCTTGACATGACAACCCACCCGGTCACAGATTTACAAGGACAACGGGTTAACCCTTTGGCACAGGCCTCAGCTCATGTGGGAAATTGTATCATGAGTTCAATCCCGGCACGACCGGGGTTCGAACCCACGACCTTTGGATCACCACAGAGGAACTGGTGATAATAAGCTGGCACTCTAACCAACTGCGCCACGGCCCGTGGCCTAACAAAACAAATAACAGCAAAGAAATAAATGTTATACCAAAGACAATAAATGGTACTTTCCAACCCACTATGTGGGACTGAGATCAAGGTGTCATAACATAGAAATTTTAAATGTGGTCCTTTCACATTCTTTAGTGAGGGAAGGTGATTTTTGGATGAGACAAAAAACCAAGGTCTCATGAACCTGAGTGTCTATGTCAGGCAGCAGGTTTAATATCCCTCCCCACTTTTTGAAGATAGCAGGGGATTGCCTCCCTGTGTGTGAATGATCACCACTAATAGTCACCTATAACTTGCAATAGGTCATTAAACACATTTTTTTTAAATTCTATTTGAAAATTATTGTTCTCTATCCTTTTTGATAACTTGTTATTGTAGAATAATATGTGTTGTAGAAGATATCCCAGAAAAGATGTAAAACAGACAGATATAATC
The DNA here is from genome assembly GCA_949316495.1 of Amphiduros pacificus. Classification (NCBI taxonomy): domain Eukaryota; kingdom Metazoa; phylum Annelida; class Polychaeta; order Phyllodocida; family Hesionidae; genus Amphiduros; species Amphiduros pacificus. Next base: position 70,507,600 of record OX439000.1, read on the forward strand.
AAAATACAAGCAAAGTGCTAATTTTCGACTACTCTCTCTACATTTATTGGTAATTTTTTAGAGGAAGAGCACCAAATATGGGTATAAGCATTTTGAAAAGTTTCCCAATGGATTTCTCATGTCCAAAAAAATTAAAATAGACTCTAAGATTACTCAAATGTGTCAAATAGGAGCCAGGCTATATAATTTTTAAGATTTGCCCTGCCATGTGTCGGCCATTTTGGATCTATGCAAATTACGCATTGTTCCACTACTTGGATTTTGGTAGACTTTTACTATGTTATTCTCAAGGCTCTTCTGAGACATTTTCTATCAGTTTCATTTCTGTTCTAATTTGTTCCGGGTTTGGCCATTTTTTGTCATATATTGACTGGACTAATTGCCCTGTCTTTGTTTCTGAAATATATGGAGGCGATACTTGCTTATGTGAGTTCCTGTTAGGAAGACCCATGTCATAAACTTGTTGTCACAAGCCTCGGTATGAACTGTTCTGTGTGTTCTGTGCACAGTTCTGTGCGGCTTGAGAACTGCTATTCTGTAGTTTACAATAGTATGCAGTCTCCCGACATTGATTACCTTTCTGCTGTTTAAAATGATCTACATTGTGACTTTGGAGAACACAAAACCTCTGTGTGATTTGCAGTTTTCTGCTGGTAGAAAATGGAAAACTGGCCAATTATTTGCTGGCTGAGGATAGAGACATTTTATAGTTTAAACAGTTATGTACAGGTTCATAAATGACTCTTTCCAGGCAAGATATTTAATTACAACCTGTATTAATGATAATCACCTTAGTTCAGTGTGTGCATTCTTTGGTGACACCTCACATTGCTTGGTACTGAGCTAGGAGATTGAGAACCCATCCTGGTCCGTGCTTGTATAACCACGTTAGAGAGCTTTTAGGCTGCGATGGTGAAGCACAACAGAGCATTCTGATGGACAACACCAGGGCCACAGTGCAAATAAGCAAGTAACAAGATTTGCGCTACACTTGGATGCGATGGCCACCGCAACAGAATCACATTTGTACTTCGCACGAATTCATATTTTCTCGTCCAGTTAATGTCTCATGCGAACACAAGATAGAGCAGAAATGAAATTACGGTAAACATTTTGCGTGTGCTTTGATTATATTTGGTTTGCTGTCAAATTATCCTTTGCCTCTTTGCATCTCGCTTGATATCCTTGTACATATGCATCTCTGTCTGTCAAGTGTCTTTCAGACCATTGCCACTTTCGTCTGAGACATCTCCTTGAAGAAAGACTTATGACAAAATTGTGGTTTTATACATATCAATACTGGCTCATTTATAATAACGGTAAAGAACATTAACAAATCCACAGTGGTACAGTATATTATGATCTATCCTAATGTGTGAGAGGTTTGTCTCTGTATATGCCAATTTTCGTCGACCCTGATGCATGGTTTTACAGATACTGATAAGTATTGTAGCCTAAACAACGAAGATAAAGAGAGTGATGAAATACCCCCAAGAAATATAACTTAATGTATTACAAAATGACCATAGTATACATGTTATCTCCACTATGTGGCAGGGTGGCCACAGTAGGTGTGCACAATACCGATATGTATGAGAGGGTGGCCACAGTATGTGTGCACAATACTATGATGTATGAGAGGGTGGCCACAGTATGTGTGCACAATACCGTGATGTATGAGAGGGTGGCCACAGTATGTGTGCACAATACCGTGATGTATGAGAGAGTGGCCACAGTATGTGTGCACAATACTGTGATGTATGAGAGGGTGGCCACAGTATGTGTGCACAATACTGTGATGTATGAGAGGGTGGCCACAGTATGTGTGCACAATACTGTGATGTATGAGAGGGTGGCCACAGTATGTGTGCACAATACTGTGATGTATGAGAGGGTGGCCACAGTATGTGTGCACAATACCGTGATGTATGAGAGGGTGGCCACAGTATGTGTGCACAATACCGTGATGTATGAGAGGGTGGCCACAGTATGTGTGCACAATACTGTGATGTATGAGAGGGTGGCCACAGTATGTGTGCACAATACTGTCATGTATGAGAGGGTGGCCACAGTATGTGTGCACAATACCGTGATGTATGAGAGAGTGGCAACAGTATGTGTGCACAATACTATGATGTATGAGAGGGTGGCCACAGTATGTGTGCACAATACTATGATGTATGAGAGGGTGGCCACAGTATTATTAGCCAGTATAACTAAAATAAACACACTGGATCATAGTACTTTGTACAGATATTGGCTAGCTACCCTGGCATACAACACAGTACTTTGAATAAATAGTGGGTACCCTGACACGCATCATAGTTTGAACAGGTAGTGGGTACCCTCCCATATACCCTGGCATCACAGAGGTTTGAACAATTAGTGGGTACTCTTGCTTTAGATAATTTGAATATAATGCGTATACTGGGGTCACTAGCCATGTATCATAGTATTGCATACACATACTGTGGCCACCCTCTCATACATCATAATTACTCCAAGCTATTACCAAATGATATATAATCCTTCACGTGGATGACATTCATCTATAAAGCCAATAATGTCATTATATTTAACTTGACACAAGGGAAATCTAATTAGGTAATTCTTCATGTGTGCAAGACATGAACATGAGCAATCTACATACACATGTAATTGAGTGCAAGATAAATTTTATAGATATTACTCATTTAGTAATTGGTAAAATAAAGACAAACTGGTCTGTTCCTATAAATCACTTACACATTATGCAATATTTGATATAGATATATGCATATTTTCCCAATCAGTGATGTGTATACCATTTGAAATGTTGAAGATAAAGGAATCGCATACATATATTATAGCAATGGGACCATTGCTCATAAAAACCTTCCATTGTGCTAATTAATGCATTATATATGTCATAATAATACCGGCTAGACTACCTATTATGCTGCATACAGGGGCACGGGACACCTCTGGAAAGGCGGCAGTAACATAAAGGACGTGCATTATACAGTGTAAGACTGTGTGGACAGGCCAACTTTGCACTGTAATGTGAGCAGATTGATTTGTGCCTTGGTTGATTATATAAGTGGGGATGGTGGGTGCCTTGGTTGATTATCTAAGTGGGGATGGTGGGAGTGGTGGGTTCGAATCTCACAGCCGCTATACAGTTATTTTCAGACCAGTTGAAATTTACTTGGAAGGCGATCTGATATGACTTACGTTGCTTACAAAATCATAAAAAATAATTTTTTTCAGGTTGTGTATTGTTTGTGAGGCGATTTTGAAATGTCATATGGTACGTCATATTTGATATGAGTAATGGTCTGGGACCTACATTTGCTACCTGTACACAAACATGACAATTCCCAGAATGTTACTTGGACAAATTACGGGACACCACAAGAATTTGTGGTCAACCATTAATTTATATCTATGAACGACTCGTTCAGCACAATTTAGACTTTATCAGGTTTGCAAAAATCCTATTATTCGGACTATTATCTCTTAATGTTGAATCACTCTGAGAAATGAGTTATCTCCAATCTTCGATGTCAACCTTACCACACAGTAACAAACAATATATTGTTATGTGCATATGAATAATACATCTTTTGTAATAATAATACAATTTTTATTTCATCAGATATAAATGGAACGAAGGTTTCATATCACTAACAAGAAACATTAATGTGATGTGAATGCTGTATAAATGATTTGTTTGTTTCACAAATTTGATTTTGTAAGGATTTCAGCTGGGGAAATCAATGTCTCCCCGAGCATGATGGCGATGTTAGTCTCGGCCAGTCATTCAGTCTCCAGCCATCAGGCAGTAAAGACAATTTTCATGCCCTTATGATCGTTATGTACTTCTCTCACATTGAATTATGCTATACGCATGTAAACAGACATATAAAAAATAAAAGCACATAATCCTCATATTAGTTTCTGGAGATTTTTGGGAGAGGTACATTAATTATCGTAATTGTGATAGACCATTTCAGATAGTTGGTATAGGTTTCACAACATGCTTATATGCATGATTGTTAGAGGTACATGTTGGAGCAGACAACTGTTGGCGTTTGTCATAACAGAACCCATTCTTCAGATCACGTACACTGTGTTTTTATATCGATAATATATAAATAAAGATCGCGGATTATAAAAACATCAAGATTTAAAATAAGTTTGCACAAATAGATCATATTCTGGTAATGTGTTTTGTCCAAAGGAATGGACCATTAGTATATAAATGCACATTTCTTCCTGTAAATTTTAAGGATATGAAACCGTTTTTGTCAGATCAGAGCTTTTTCTCACCCCCCAACGTCAGTCTTCTTGATATGTTATTTTCATTTAAGTGCCTCGACGATTCATTTTACCAATTACCCCCAGCGCCCCCCCCCCCTGAATCATAAATGGTAATACCTTAATGACATTTGTGTGACAATCAAAACCAAAAATGAAATAAGAATGGTGACGAGAACAATGTCCTGTCTCCTTTCTGAGCATAGCTTACAAAATGTCTCAGAATCAATATTTATCAGAAATCATATTATTTAAACGGGCTGGTGAAATCATATTTGACTTGTTGGCGTGTGTTACGTGTAACATATTTGGTACGTATAGGCTATGCATAGTCTTTAATAAATCAGACTTTCATAAATATATTCATCAGCGATAATCTAGGATGTGTGTGTTCCTATTTAACAATTGGTGGCTGTGTATTTAGCAATTACATAATTACACCAAAATGCGTCCCCAATTAATCAAGTCTAATTTGAATACACATTGTCCGGGTGCCATTGTTTCACCTTATATACGGTAGACAATCTTATTCTCTGGGACAGCTTCTCAATCACCATTCCGGCATGGACAGTGAAACATATCTTGTGATGTTGTGTGAACTCCAATTGTGTGTCTAATGCCTTCTCACAAAATCTCCATCAACAAATTTTAGACAACATCTCATGTTGTGTCTGGACCTTGTACATAAGGCACATACAGCAAAGTATGCGCTGGCAGTAACCTGCACTGTCTGGTGTCCTCTCATTGTGTTGTAACCTCTGAAATATTTACTGCATTGTCTGGTACCCTCTCGTGAAATTTGGAGAGGTACCCTCTGCTCGGCAAACCTCTCAGGCTATGTACAATACGGGAGCGACATATGATGTATTTGGATTCATGTTAGAGGCAATATGGGGCTTCACATTGGTATGTACTCAATAGCAGGGCAATAAACGAGACGAGGAAATGGATGCAAGCATTGACTGGGAGCCTGCAGGGACAGGCATTGACTCAGTACCTTATGGAGCTTGTATAGATGACAGACTGATATGTAGACATACTTAAACATGGTTAGGTACTTTTGTCGTTCACAAACATGATAGTAATAAGTAATGTCTCTTGGAAAACAATTGTGGAAATTTAAGTAAATTGCTTTCCATGGCAACCAATTTTCGCATTTTAAAAGGAGAGCATACATGGGATGGAAGTGTTACTGAAGTTACTCTGCCTGGAAGTATATTGACAGGTTACTCTGCCTGGAAGTATTTTGACAAGTTACCCTGCCTGGAAGTATATTGACAAGTTACTCTGCCTGGAAGTATATTGACAAGTTACTCTGCCTGGAAGTATATTGACAAGTTACTCTGCCTGGAAGTATATTGACAATTTACTCTCCCTGGTAGTATATTGACAAGTTACTCTGTCTGGAAGTATATTGACAAGTTACTCTCCCTGGTAGTATATTGACAAGTTACTCTGCCTGGAAGTATATTGACAAGTTACCCTGCCTGGAAGTATATTGACAAGTTACTCTGCCTGGTAGTATATTGACAGGTTACTCTGCCTGGAAGTATATTGACAAGTTAATCTGCCTGGAAGTATATTGACAAGTTAATCTGCCTGGTAGTATATTGACAAGTTACTCTGCCTGGTAGTATATTGACAAGTTACTCTGCCTGGTAGTACATTCAAGCCCCGCCAGTCCGTCATGGTCTGTCACACATAATTCTGCCGGTTTCACGAGTCTGACGGTTTGATGAAACGGACATCAAATGAATACAAATAAAGAAAGATTAGAATGGTTGCAGCCAAATCACTGTCGGTAATTGATATGCCGGATTATCGGGGGACGGTCCGGCGAGGTCTGACTGTATATTGAAAAGTTACTCTGCCTGGTAGTATATTGACAAGTTACTGAGCCTGGTGACACAGTGATCTAGTATATAATAATATTGACATAGTAGCTTTTATAATACTGAAGACACATCAATCTACCATATAATGATATTGACATAGTAGCTTTTATAATACTGAAGACACATCGATCTACCATATAATGATATTGACATAGTAGCTTTTATAATACTGAAGACACATCAATCTACCATATAATGATATTAACATAGTAGCTTTTATAATACTGAAGACACATCAATCTACCATATAATGCTAGTGATAGCAATAGTCTATGTAGTTCTAGTGACACAGTATTCTACTATATAGTGCTGGTGACAGTATATAATTCTACTGACATAGTAATCTGTGTAGTGCAAGTGACATACTAATATATTATGTTTTACTGGTGAAAGTAATCTACTACATCGTGCTTCTGACACATCCATCCACGATGCGGTATTAGTGGCACAGTAATCCACGTGGTAGCATTAGTGGCACAGTAATCCACGTGGTAGCATTAGTGGCACTGTAATCCACGTGGTAGCATTAGTGGCACAGTAATCCACGTGGTAGCATTAGTGGCACTGTAATCCACGTGACAGCATTAGTGGCACTGTAATCCACGTGGTAGTATTAGTGGCACAGTAATCCATGTGGTAGCATTAGTGGCACTGTAATCCACGTGGTAGCATTAGTGGCACTGTAATCCACGTGGTAGCATTAGTGGCACTGTAATCCACGTGGCAGCATTAGTGGCACTGTAATCCACGTGGCAGCATTAGTGGCACTGTAATCCACGTGGTAGCATTAGTGGCACTGTAATCCACGTGGTAGCATTAGTGGCACTGTAATCCACGTGGTAGCATTAGTTGCACAGTAATCCACGTGACAGCATTAGTGGCACTGTAATCCACGTGGTAGCATTAGTGGCACTATAATCCACGTGGTAGCATTAGTGGCACAGTAATCCACGTGGTAGCATTAGTGGCACTGTAATCCACGTGGTAGCATTAGTGGCACAGTAATCCACGTGGTAGCATTAGTGGCACTGTAATCCACGTGGTAGCATTAGTGGCACAGTAATCCACGTGGTAGCATTAGTGGCACTGTAATCCACGTGGTAGCATTAGTGGCACTGTAATCCACGTGGTAGCATTAGTGGCACAGTAATCCACGTGGTAGCATTAGTGGCACAGTAATCCACGTGGTAGCATTAGTGGCACTGTAATCCACGTGGTAGCATTAGTGGCACTGTAATCCACGTGGCAGCATTAGTGGCACTGTAATCCACGTGGTAGCATTAGTGGCACAGTAATCCACGTGGTAGCATTAGTGGCACTGTAATCCACGTGGTAGCATTAGTGGCACTGTAATCCACGTGGTAGCATTAGTGGCACAGTAATCCACGTGGTAGCATTAGTGGCACTGTAATCCACGTGACAGCATTAGTGGCACTGTAATCCACGTGGTAGCATTAGTGGCACAGTAATCCACGTGGTAGCATTAGTGGCACTGTAATCCATGTGGTAGCATTAGTGGCACTGTAATCCACGTGGTAGCATTAGTGGCACTGTAATCCACGTGGTAGCATTAGTGGCACTGTAATCCACGTGGTAGCATTAGTGGCACTGTAATCCACGTGGTAGCATTAGTGGCACAGTAATCCACGTGGTAGCATTAGTGGCACAGTAATCCACGTGGTAGCATTAGTGGCACTGTAATCCACGTGGTAGCATTAGTGGCACAGTAATCCACGTGGTAGCATTAGTGGCACTGTAATCCACGTGACAGCATTAGTGGCACTGTAATCCACGTGGTAGCATTAGTGGCACAGTAATCCACGTGGTAGCATTAGTGGCACTGTAATCCACGTGGTAGCATTAGTGGCACAGTAATCCACGTGGTAGCATTAGTGGCACAGTAATCCACGTGGTAGTATTAGTGGCACAGTAATCCACGTGGTAGCATTAGTGGCACAGTAATCCACGTGGTAGTATTAGTGGCACAGTAATCCACGTGGTAGCATTAGTGGCACAGTAATCCACGTGGTAGCATTAGTGGCACTGTAATCCACGTGGTAGCATTAGTGGCACAGTAATCCACGTGGTAGCATTAGTGGCACTGTAATCCACGTGGTAGCATTAGTGGCACTGTAATCCACGTGGTAGCATTAGTGGCACAGTAATCCACGTGGTAGCATTAGTGGCACTGTAATCCACGTGACAGCATTAGTGGCACAGTAATCCACGTGACAGCATTAGTGGCACTGTAATCCACGTGGTAGCATTAGTGGCACTGTAATCCACGTGGTAGCATTAGTGGCACTGTAATCCACGTGGTAGCATTAGTGGCACAGTAATCCACGTGGTAGCATTAGTGGCACTGTAATCCACGTGACAGCATTAGTGGCACTGTAATCCACGTGGTAGCATTAGTGGCACTGTAATCCACGTGGTAGCATAAGTGGCACTGTAATCCACGTGACAGCATTAGTGGCACTGTAATCCACGTGGTAGCATTAGTGGCACTGTAATCCACGTGGTAGCATTAGTGGCACTGTAATCCACGTGGTAGCATTAGTGGCACTGTAATCCACGTGGTAGCATTAGTGGCACTGTAATCCACGTGGTAGCATTAGTGGCACAGTAATCCACGTGGTAGCATTAGTGGCACAGTAATCCACGTGGTAGCATTAGTGGCACTGTAATCCACGTGACAGCATTAGTGGCACTGTAATCCACGTGGTAGCATTAGTGGCACAGTAATCCATGTGGTAGCATTAGTGGCACTGTAATCCACGTGGTAGCATTAGTGGCACTGTAATCCACGTGGCAGCATTAGTGGCACTGTAATCCACGTGGCAGCATTAGTGGCACTGTAATCCACGTGGTAGCATTAGTGGCACAGTAATCCACGTGGTAGCATTAGTGGCACAGTAATCCACGTGGTAGCATTAGTGGTTCCACGTTCTGCCCAGTTATGACGCTGACGGTGGGCCACTCTGCCTGCTGTTTGGCCATTAACACATCACTATTGACGGATTCCTCTAACTCTTGGTGATAATAACAGCTTTGTCTGTCTAAAACCACCCAGCGTTTAAAATACCAGGCGTTAGCAAATACATTTTCAAAAACACGGTTTACAGCCAGAGTGACCAATGATATAAAAAAACACCGAAATATCGAAAAGACGGTCCTCTTGGAGGCTTCTCCAGATTGTACATTCAAGTATTTTGCACAAATACTGCTGCTACTGCATATTTGCTTATTGCAATCTTGTGGAAGAGTATTCGGCCTTTATCTTCACTGGCAAACATTGGAAGGTGAAATGACAGAGAACGACACACTGAGTGTTGAAATAGTTAAAGCATTCATGAAACCTGGAAGGTTCCAGGTGATTTTACAGTGGTTTAAGGTATCTGAAAACAATATATGATCTTAAAATTGACATACATATAGGCTATCTGTCTGAAATCCACAAAAGAACATCTGCCCTGAGAATTATGATTTTTTGTGACCACCAAGTACTGCCAGTACTGGACAGGAAGTGTGCTGTGTGACCTTGACCTTTGAACTCAGGGGGCTCTGTAAGTCACAGGAGGTGTTTGTTTACCAATTGTCAACATTGGAACAACACATTTTTGGCCTTTTTTTTCACTATTTAGAGAATGAATTGGAAGATAACATTTATCATGATGATAGTGCCTTTTCTGGGCTTTCTTTTGGTGGTAAATTTATTAAAAACAGATGAATATTTATGAGATTCTCAGTACAAATGTCCAAGAAGATTTTGCAGAAATTGATAATTCAGTTTTATAAGTTCTGATGTGTATATCTCTTAAATAGAACCCCAATATGAAGATTTCATCTTTGTCTGCTATATAAAGTCATTATTCTTAATATTTTCTACGTTTGCAAAAAATAATTCAATTCTACATGTTCTGATGTGTATTTCTCTCAAAACATTCAGTGGTCTGAAAAACCCCAAATTTCATCAAAGAGGGTCAAATCATAAATTTCACTGATACCAATTATCAGCATTCACAGTTTTGCCATTCAAAGTCCTTGTGATTTATGGCCAAACCAGTGATCAAAGGTTTTTATGTCACTTTTTCCATATCTTGGCCTTAAGTTAAGGGGGGTTCCTTAATGTTGAATCTGTGATGCTGAACTCGTCAGAGTGAATCTGTGAGGACAAAGCTGTCAGACTGAATTTATCAGGCTGAATATGGCTACATCTCTTCTCTATAAGGACACTGAACCTATCATATTGAATCTGTCAGGCTGAACCTATCAGGCTGAACCTATCAGACTGAATCTGTCAGGCTGAACCTATCAGGCTGAACCTATCAGACTGAATCTGTCAGAATGAATCTGTCAGACTGAACCTGTCAGACTGAATCTGTCAGGCTGAACCTATCAGGCTGAACCTATCAGACTGAATCTGTCAGAATGAATCTGTCAGACTGAACCTGTCAGACTGAATCTGGCTACATCTATTTGTTGTAATGATCTATTATTGAAAACTTTATGCATTCTTCGATGGCTATATATGCATTAAAAACTGCACAAACAATGTTTCTCAGAACATGAATGCTCTATTATCTAATATTGTGTTTGCATATCGATTCGTGCACAATAAATGTCACATATGCTCGCTCTAATCTCGTGTTACCCTACATCCTAAGTATAGCTAATCTCGGAGAGGATAATCCGTGAATGACAAGGAATAGCCTACTGGTGGGATTATTATACGTATATTTATTATACCAAATATTTGAAAGATTTACCAAAATAAATGTAATTTAATATAACCCAAGGTAATACTAAGCTTAATTACAATTGTAGATCCAGAATATGGCAGGTAAAAGTTAACTTTAAAAGCATTAAACAAATGTAACAAATCGCCTTACATGTATATCCTGACCGACCCCAGTGGTTGCTGCAACGATTTCCGCGTTGAAAATTATTATTAAATTACGGGAGACGCTTCTGAGAACTGCATCGCTTTATCTGTACTTGGCCAAGTGTTCAGCTGCACACAATGTGCTGTGATGGATGATTTCATTCATTCAAACAATTTCAATCTCACATATCTTCAACCCTGTGCGAGACCATTATCCGATGCCCTTGTGGTTATGAATTGTATAGGTCTGTCTTTGATTGTTCAAGAGTTATGTAGACATAAAGATGAAAATGTCCCAGCAGGAAGGACTTTGACACCCCAGAATATGGGCACATAGCTCATAGGCGAGGGACCACATCTTAGACTATGTATATGGTATATAGTCTCCAGTTATACAATATATAAAATAACTCTTGTTTGGCGTACAAACCGCTCTGTTTAAACATTATACGGCCAAATCGTGAAATAAGTGAAGTATTGGGGCAGCTTATTTGATACCTGTAATCGAATAAAGTATATTAGATGCGATATTTTAGTGCCATGTGTTTACTGTATTACTCTGGTACTCGTGTCGTGTGTTGACCTTGTCCTATGCACATTTTCTTACATACAAGATACAAGATACAAATCTTTATTTAAAGTCACAAAGAGTACAATAGACTTGTGGTATATGCAATGTTATGATTGTATTGCAGAGGTGGTATATCTAATCTTATGCTTATATTACAGAGGTGGTGTATTGAATACTGTGCTTATATTGTACAGGTGGTATATCTAATCTTATGCTTATATTACAGAAGTGGTATATTCAATCCTGTGCTTATATTCTACAGGTGGTATATCCAATCTTATGCTTATATTGTACAAGTGGTATATTTAATACCGTGCTTATATTGCAGAGGTGGTATTTTCAATATCTTGCTTGTGTTGCAGGGGACCCAGATCAATGGTGAGGCTATGTGGAGGTGATCACCATGGACTACATCAGGAAGTTTGATATAGAGTTGGACAAGGAGCATTACTATGCTGGGGAGAAGCTCAAAGGACACGTCATAGTAGAGGCATTGGAAAACCTCAAAGTTAGAGGTCAGGGCTGTAAGATTTAAAGAATGTTGCAATCTAAAATTATTACTGTAAAATGGCTTTTTTATAATAATATTCATATGCATAACATAGTTTACAAATTATATAGTATCGCACAAATGTATGCCACTCTTTGTGTACTCATTGATATTCCAGACAAGATCTGTAGTGACCATGTGTCCAATTAGTATTGACCATCTTACCTGCACGAGACACAACGATGATAGGAACAATAAGAATGATCAGACGGTCCATATATTAATTCTGGTAACAAACGACAGAGATCATATATTATTCCAAGAATACCCTATATTAGATAATAGGGACCGTCTATTATGCCTCAAATGCCCTTGCATTGGATGATAGAGACCGCATCTTATTCTTTTTGATAATAGACCGTATAATAACCTGGTGTTGGAGAACAGAGAATACTATATTGAACAATTTAGTAACTCCTATATTGGACGTGGCACCGGTATTGGATATAAATGTTAGTCATCCGATGTCAATAGGGCCACCACGGGATGGCAGAAGCTCTTTGATGCATATATGTCACTTTGTGCCCCACAGGTGTTGCTGTCCTGTCCCCACCTGAGCCGATCTCACAATAAAGCAATGTACCTCTGATCACACATCACAGTTTAGAAAACTCAACTCTACAGGCATAAAAAATATGACAGCGGGTCTAATGTGCCCAACCTTCAAATGAGCGCCGGAATCTGACAAATGAACCGGGCTTAAACATAACTAGAGGTTTTTTTTTCTGTGTTAAATAATGTCACCCTTGAATGTATATGATTTATTCAGGTGTCCGTGTGTTTCTGCGGGGGAAGGCACATGTAGAATGGAAGATAACCCGTGGAGGGGAGAGGAGAACAGTCAAAGAGGACCAATACTTTATGGATGAAAAATCCGTCATATGGGGCAAAGGTAACATAACATGTGGTCATCTTTGCAGCAACTGCTCTGCACTTACGTAAATAGCCATTATTACAAATAACCTTAAGATTGTAGTCGTCATAATAAAGAACAAATCTCACTGAACAAATATTACTGTGTACATCATTGTATAAACATGTGCAATAAAACTGATACAATGAAATTTATTCTTGAAATATAAAACAATTTTTTTTCATGCCAATCAGAGGTCTTTAAATCATCTAATGTCTCATTATATTGACACAATAAACAAGATTAAAAACATCCATAAACAAACCCCATAAATACTGTACATAATCTTGCCAAGATGTTGGTTTTGAACATTTACATGATAGAGACACATTTCAGATTGTATCCTACGATGGATTTCCGTATTGTGCACTTTTTAACCATGAATGTAATGCATTGAGTTAGCTAGCTGGTGATGTGGGTAGTAGCTAGAGGCATGTGTTGCATGCATGTTGTGATGTAGTGAGTAGAGGGCCCAAAATGAGGCTCAAGCACCTATCTCTGCCTAGAGTACTGCTACATGAGGAATGCAAGGTGAACAAATGACTGAGGTGACTGAAACAAATCCAAAATGACAAATAATGCACACAACAGTGTATTTCTAGAATATGTGTGATATGGACGCGAGAAGACCTGATCGCTTTCTCTGTTTACTGATTTTCTTTTTTTTCTATATCCATCACTTTCTGCACTCACAATTATATCTTCTTCCCTCACTGATTTATTTTCTCATACTATCTATCCTCTGTCCTTCCACTCTACCTCTTCATCCACTCCCGACCCCACTCAACCTCAAGCCGGATTACGTCCATTACATATATTTTATCAAGCATTTCAAACACATTCCTCGGCTCCTCCAGGTTATGCCATTATAAAACACTCTAAATATTTGGATCTTTTTCTGAAATCAAAGATAAACCCATATAATTTCCAATGTATCCATTAATGCATACCCCAGAATATATAATATATCAAATTAATTACTTCCCTCCTAACCGACTGCACATCACAAACGATTTTATCCAATTTTCCTTTGGGAAAATGGAAAATCTAAATCATAATGCACAATTATATATTAAATTAGGTATCACATAATATGTATCACCATATATGCCTTGCGTGGCATTCTTCTGGGGGTAAGTGAATGGTGTAATTCTGATGAGAGAATATGTAGGCCAAGCTTTAATGGTGCAAAAATATAAATATATAATAGTAAAAAGCTTAATATATGACTGTAGTATTCCTTCCAGGCACTACTGCTTCTTCACAAAAAACTTCTCATTCGGTAATTCCCAGTTGACCTAATTCTAAAGCCACTTCCGGTTCCTTGAAGTTGTCATATGTGCATATGACCAATGTTTGGCTTCATATGCTGCTGTGATGGCGTGCACACTCCTGCAGACCCCCGCGGCTCCTCGCCGGGCGTACTCCTACCCTTCCCAACTCACCGGTCTCCTTCTCTCTTTCATAAGCACCTCAGCCTAAAAGTGAAAAGGTCCAAACAGAAAAGAGTGAACAGATTCCTTTTGATCGAGAGCAATCTTCTTCATGTCCTAATCTTGCAAGACCAACCAGTTTGAATTTAACAGGTATTTTACATTTTCCTTATATTCATAAAAAGATAACAAGGAACAAGTTGTGAAGGTGATTAAACACATGAAGAAATGGCACTGTCTGCTGGAGACATGTGGAGCTTGTATTCACACCTTTATATATTTGGCCTACCTTTGTTTGTGTGTGTGCTTTGGCTTATTATCTTGCATTTGACCAGTCACCTGCAGCATCAAAAACACAACAAAATTCATTGTGGAATTTAAGAGAATTATGGTACAAGGCTATACCTTGCTTGTCACCAAAGGAAACAAATTGACCTCTCATTGCATTAGTGGAGGCTTGGACAAAGATATACGACTTAATATAGTGAGAACCTCAGTGAGAAAAATGGTAAGATATCTATAATGAGTGTTAGTGATATTTCTGAAGTGGTTCTATACCAGTGACGTTGTTCATGACATGGGGTAAAGTGTTTTATAGTGATAGCAACAGTGCATGTAAGAAGCTATTGTGCCTTGCACGATGCCATCACCAATAATGTCAATGTGACTAAACCTTATGCTGCTTCACTTCCAGATAAAAAGGATGAGGGATCTATACCTATAATGCCCAGAGGAGAACATAGATTCCCCTTTGAGTTCCAACTGCCAGAGTATGCTTTGCCATGCTCGTTTGAGAGTAAAATAGGCACAATACGTTATTACCTGCGAGTGATTATTGACATTCCATATGCCTCGCCTCCACAAGGACTCAAGTATTTCACCATCATTGGACCACACATAGACTGCATGGAGGATCGTTATCTGGTCAGTATATCTTAATATAACTGTATCATTCATAGTCATAACCCGGTGAGTATTCCACCATAAGTGGGACCCACATAGACTGAATGGAGGATCGTTATCTGATCAGTATATCTTCATAAAATTGTATCACCCACTATCTGGTCAGCATATCTTTCATATAGTTGTATCACTCATTGTCATAACCCTGTTAATATCCCATCGTCAGTGGGACTGCTGTCTGGTTAGTGTATCTTAATGTAATTGTACTCATATATTTTTCATTGTATAGTTGCAATCAATGTTACTGTCTCACTCAAAAGCCTCATGTCTACGTGACGTGAGACTCTCAATATGACATGTATTTTGATCATTTTCTGCTATATCTAAAAATGTTATACATTTGCAACACCGGATTATGACATTCCACCATTATCTTTAATATAATAACATGACATAATAATGCCAAGTTTACTTCTTGTGCATTCCTTCTTTAAATCCTCGGTATCTCAAACAGTGTGGCGATAACAAGCAGGCTAATAAATGGATCATAGTCAGCCTTAGGCAGAGGGGAAGAGGAGCAGTGTTTTATTAAAGCAGAACATTGACATTTGCACTGTTCTCTCAGGCATGCTTGATTAGCGCATTCTTCCCACAAGAGTAAGCAAACCTTTGTTATGGATGTGTGTCTAATGGCTGTTGGGCAGTTAGCGTGTTAACACAGACACTGCGAGGGGTCAAAGCCATGTGTGACAATCATTGCAAGGAAGGGTCACTGCCTCATGGGCAGATGCCCAACATCCAGTCCATTGTGCAAATGGTTGTAAATTGATTCTGGGGCTTGGCTGAATTCACAATAGCAACATGCATCACTCTAAGGAAACAGAAACCCTTTCATTTTCAAGACAAAATATCAATTATATTTGAAGAGTAGTATCCTTAATGCACATATTATGTTAATATATAACGGCTTCCTACTGTGTACATTTGATACAAACTGACATGACAGGATATATCTCTATACAAGGCCTTTAAATCATCTGTTCTATAATAGTTCCAGTCCCACGGCACAGCACTGAAAGGTCCATGTTTTGTATGCTGGAACTCTGGGCAGTCACTGTCCTAATCGTCTGAATCTATGACTGCCCCGAGCATCTAGATAAACTAAACATTCTAAAAAAAACACATCTTATGACAGATTCCGTAAAGTGTAATCAGCAATATATGACAAATGCTTAGATATATTTTGTGTTGCCCTCTGCATCAAAGTAAACATTATTACAGAAGTCTACTGTATTGAACTAAGGTGAAATACAATAGCTTAGTTGGCCTGTGTCAATATTTTGAGTCTGTTCATAACTGTGAGAAAATGACAATATCTATATATTATCCATGTATGGTATTGTGAATCAATATATAGTGTACAGGAAAGGTCAACATGAAATACTAGAATATTAATTGCAATTATTCATATTTGTGCTGCCATGCGTCTTTTTTCATACGGGAACTACTCAGATCCCAAAATAGGTCAACGACTTTACTGCAAGGCTGCATTGCTTGTTTGGAGTGGCGCCACCAATGTTATTTGTACAGTTGATGGTCGGATGTAGTAAATATTGCCTAAGTACCCCAAGGAAAATTGGTAGTGCTCGCAAGCATCACCTTGCCACCATTCGAGTCTTAGAGAACGACTTGAGTGCTGCTGCATTAGACATGTACACTGGTAAATATCCATCTCCAATATTATTCTAAAATAGAAACAAATTATCATGTATTATCGTGCCTTGAACTTCAAAGGGTGACAGCTTCATGAATATCCATATTAAAGTAGTAAATTTAGTCATTAAGAAACGCCAACGCTAAATTAGTATATGCGTATGTAATAATAATAAAATTGTTTTAAAAAACATTATTAAAATTGTCAAAATCTTTCTCGCAATGAGAAACTCTCCAAACAAATATTAAAACTATTCTAAAATCTTGTTGCGTTTCAGTAGCCCCCAGTTCATTCCTGTACAGTCCCTGGGCAAGCATTATCTAACAGCCTGCTTCGTATTGCATTGGCAATGAAAATAATAGATACATGTGTTTTAATTGAAAAGTGACCCTTTTTGTACTGATTACCATAAAAGGAATATCAGAGTAGTAATTGATATTGACACTTTAATTACAGGGTTATTCGAAACACAACAATTGTTAAAGCATTTCAAAAAGCTAAAATAAATTGGTAAATATTTATTTCTGTTACAAATCTTTTGTGATAATATGTACAAAAACCTAGATCCAAATTTAATCAGGTGTTTTAAATTTATGTCAAAACGTTTAGTTTCAATTACTGACCTCTGATAACAGTATCAACTGCTATTTCCCTAGTCGCATGATATACCGACAAAGAATATCGAACAGTATTAATTTCGTATCGTAAATTAGCAACATATCGTAGTCCCTTTTTAAAATTAGTGAGAGACGACGAGCTAAGTGTTGCCTAAATCTTCATGTTGTCAGCTTATGTATTTTGAGTTAGACCCCTGCAGGCATAACGCAAGCAGATGGGATGGTTCTCTCTGTCAATCTATTCATAGAATCACCACTCCCTTAAAAGGCAATAATGTTTATTGATTCATGGGATTTCTATGCACCTGGGACATCATGATAAAATTAAATAAACAGAACATTGTTTTAAATTAATTGAATACAGATATTTAGGGCGAGGCATTGGTAGAACAGTAATAGATATCCCCAGCAATGAAACAAGATAACCATATTCAGGTTACACATTATGTGATATAATTATGATTGATATACTATTAAATAGGACATTGAGCTTTAAATTCTGCAAAAATCATTTGTGGTGTAGATTGCTGGAGTGAATTGGTGGTCACTGTGTTGAGAAAAAGAAACGGGAGTGGTTTTGTGTTGTTAATCTGTGTATCCCAGGGGAACTGTAACTGTAACCATGACTGTAACCAAGAGGTATGGCAGAAGGTCCGGGAGTAAAAACAAATTACATGCTTTATTAAGCGTTGAGTGTAATCAGAGAAGTACACACAGAAGCAGAGGTTGGTGTGGTGAACCATCTGAATCACAGGTCTGGGTCATTCTGATAAACATGAAATGTGTCCTGCATGTAATAATGCTTGCCCAACGCTCCTGGACTATTAAAGCATACGTTTAATATATGGCTTGTCTTAAATAATCTCTGGAAACGATACTTTACTTTGCTCTCATCCAACAGAATGATTCGTTCGAATAAACATACACCCTGACAATATGTAAAAAAAAATATTTCTCATAATTCTACATTCTGTTCTTAATATTTTCTTGCGACAACATAAACCCACTACTACACAAAACAATGTGCGAAAATCCTACATGCATATTGGATGTTAATAATATGACCATGGACAGTAACGGTTTTGACCTGCGTTCTCTCCTTTACAGATGTAAACCTTGGCAAATTAAAGGAGGGAGATTTGATCACAATGATCTTGTGCAGGAAATAAAAACCTGAGAAGACTGACAAGATGTGGGCCAGACTGATCTGATCTTTGTCCTGGCCAAGGTGTTCTGAGACAAGCCCTAATCCCGTGAATCAATAGCACATCCGGAAGCCTCCCTTCACATTCTTATATAACTGCTGCAACACAAAAACCTCATAGAAGGAACAGTTTCCTGTGTGAATGAAACTCCCTCAAAAGATTATTTCGGAAAGGGTATTTCTATCAATCTGGATATTAATTCCAAACCTTTTTATACCATAATTACAAATCCATTTCTCAAGTATAACTTATATATCATTTTTTCGTGATATTGTATTCCTTTATTTCTTTTCTCTGTCATCGGATGGAACAGAATAGAAACTGACCTATTCGATTACATATTCCTTTAAGCTTTCGTGAAATAACGGAGGTCATAGGCAGTTTTGAGATTTCAGGTATGCTTAAATGAAATAGGTCTTTATACCAGGACACATTGAAGCTATCTCCCTAAAATCAATCAAAATAAACCAAACAGGCTTGTAGTGTTTTGCTGCAGGAGCCTAGCACTATGCTTGTACCCATGTGGTCACTCCATTTTCCCAATATTCTGAAACAGGTCTCTTCAGAACACACTAGCGGTTCATTGGGAGTGGGAGATTAGCAGGTGGGTATACATCATCCGAATCAAGATCATAGAATATCAACTATTTCATTGTCAATCAAAAGCATAAGATTTATAGCAAAAAGATGAGTATCCAAATGATGTCTGACAGTAAATATCAGTGTTACAATTGTGTGGAGTATATTTGGGTGTATTACAGTCCAGGTGGTGCTGACTGTGTAAAGTCCAGGATTGTGAGGAGTGATATATTTGGTTGTATTGCAGGCATCTGTGTCGTGCTGGGTTGTGAGGAGTGATATATTTGGTTTTATTGCAGGCATCTGGGTCGTGCTGGGTTGTGAGGAGTGATATATTTGGTTGTACTGCAGGCATCTGGGTCGTGCTGGGTTGTGAGGAGCGATATATTTGGTTGTACTGCAGGCATCTGGGTCGTGAGGAGTGATCTATTTGGATGTATTGCAGGCATCTGTGTCGTGCTGGGTTGTGAGGAGCGATATATTTGGTTGTACTGCAGGCATCTGGGTCGTGCTGGGTTGTGAGGAGCGATATATTTGGTTGTACTGCAGGCATCTGGGTCGTGAGGAGTGATCTATTTGGATGTATTGCAGGCATCTGTGTCGTGCTGGGTTGTGAGGAGTGATATATTTGGTTTTATTGCAGGCATCTGGGTCGTGCTGGGTTGTGAGGAGTGATATATTTGGTTGTACTGCAGGCATCTGTGTCGTGCTGGGTTGTGAGGAGCGATATATTTGGTTGTATTGCAGGCATTTGTGTCGTGCTGGGTTGTGAGGAGTGATATATTTGTTTGTACTGCAGGCATCTGTGTCCTGCTGGGTTGTGAGGAGCGATATATTTGGTTTTATTGCAGGCATCTGTGTCATGCTGGGTTGTGAGGAGTGATATATTTGGTTTTATTGCAGGCATCTGTGTCGTGCTGGGTTGTGAGGAGTGATATATTTGGATGTATTGCAGGCACCTGTGTCGTGAGGAGTGATATATTTGGTTGTACTGCAGGCATCTGTGTCGTGAGGAGTGATATATTTGGTTGTACTGCAGGCATCTGTGTCGTGCTGGGTTGTGAGGAGTGATATATTTGGATGTATTGCAGGCACCTGTGTCGTGAGGAGTGATATATTTGGTTGTACTGCAGGCATCTGTGTCGTGCTGGGTTGTGAGGAGTGATATATTTGGATGTATTGCAGGCACATGTGTCGTGAGGAGTGATATATTTGGTTGTACTGCAGGCATCTGTGTCGTGCTGGGTTGTGAGGAGTGATATATTTGGATGTATTGCAGGCACCTGTGTCGTGAGGAGTGATATATTTGGTTGTACTGCAGGCATCTGTGTCGTGCTGGGTTGTGAGGAGTGATATATTTGGATGTATTGCAGGCACCTGTGTCGTAAGGAGTGATATATTTGGTTGTATTGCAGGCACCTGTGTCGTGCTGGGTTGTGCGGAGTGATATATTTGGAAGTATTGCAGGCATCTGTGTCGTCCTGGGTTGTGAGGAGTGATATATTTGGATGTATTGCAGGCACCTGTGTCGTGCTGGGTTGTGAGGAGTGATATATTTGGATGTATTGCAGGCACCTGTGTCGTGCTGGGTTGTGAGGAGTGATATTTTTGTTTGTATTGCAGGCACCTGTGTCGTGCTGGGTTATGAGGAGTGATGTATTTGGTTGTATTGCAGGCACCTGTGTCGTGCTGGGTTATGAGGAGTGATGTATTTGGTTGTATTGCAGGCACCTGTGTCGTGCTGGGTTATGAGGAGTGATGTATTTGGTTGTATTGCAGGCACCTGTGTCGTGCTGGGTTATGAGGAGTGATATATTTGGTTGTATTGCAGGCACCTGTGTCGTGCTGGGTTATGAGGAGTGATGTATTTGGTTGTATTGCAGGCACCTGTGTCGTGCTGGGTTGTGAGGAGTGATATATTTGGATGTATTGCAGGCACCTGTGTCGTGCTGGGTTATGAGGAGTTATGTATTTGGTTGTATTGCAGGCACCTGTGTCGGCGGCAGAGCAGTCCAGGCGGTGCTGTCTGTGTTGTATGATAGGACCCGTGGTGCTGGAAGCCACCATGGAGAGAAGTGCCTACTGCTGTGGAGAAAACATCAAACTTAAAAGTGAAATACAAAATGGCAGCGACCAGAATGTTTGGATCATATGTAGACTTATACAGGTAAGTGCCAAATACGATCATCGCAAAACTGACTCCTTATTTTACAAAGTTGTGCAATCTTATCAAGAAGGTACTGAAAATTGTTGAAACTCGCAAAACTGCTTGAATCGTATTTCAGTTCTATTCCATGAAACGGACTGTAATCACTCCCCTATGGCAATCCTTCTCGGTATAATAATAATAATAATAATAATAATAATAATAATAATAATAATAATAATAATAATAATAATAATAATAATAATAATAATAATAATAATAATAATAATAATAATAATAATGATAATGATAATGATAATGATAATGATAATGATAATAATAATAATAATAATAATAATAATAATAATAATAATAATAATAATAATAATAATAATAATAATAATAATAATAATAATAGTATTCCATGTATGGGGGATTTTTCTTAGTTTTTGGATTAATACTGTGTTGGAGGAGTATAGATTTTCATGTTTTAATCAAGCTTTTCTCTTTTCAGACTGTTGAATACCGTATAAACAAAGGAGTGCTTGGTTTGTCGAAGGAGGTGTCGCACGTAGTGTGGGAATTTCGAGGTCCTTCTGTTCCTCCGCATACCACACGCAGCTTCCATGACCTTCACAAAAGCTTGCAGGTCCCCGTGATGCCGCCGACCCTGGCCGAGGTGTGCAAGCTCATAGAGCTCTATTACGTGCTCAAGGTAGGTCTCAGTTAGGTCTCAGTTAAACCAAGCTCATATAGCTCTATTACGTGCTCAAGGTAGGTCTCAGTTAAACCTCTTCACAAAAGACTCATCTCTTATTAGCTCGAGGATCTCTAGCAGTGAATTTGCCTTTTGTTTATTTGTGTCCGGTGGCCATTACATTAAAAACTAACCCCAAGCTGCTCAAAAAAGTTAAAAATGCAAATAAAATATAGCAGAAAATATCCTAAGGAAAGGGCTAAGGGAGTCGATGGCATGACTAATCTCTTATATTAACTTTTTAATAAACGATACCTATTAGCCGATAACATAAAAGATGAAAAGCTTTTGGGATGTTCCAGTTTTCAAGATAATTTTGGCAGAAGATCAGAGATAGTTAGGATTTAAGCCAAATATCAACCATATGTTTACAGTGTTCTAAAGGACTTCAGAGAAATAAGACAAACTTTCTTCACAAAAAAAAATCTTTTGATCTATAAATCGTACACAGCTGGGACAGCCGTTCACCTATTAATAATAATAATAATAATAATAATAATAATAATAATAATAATAATAATAATAATAAAACTTATATAGCGCATTTACCAAACCAAGGTTTGTTCTATTGCTTGATCCTGACCAAGATATGACAGTCACAGACACTTTACAAAGATGTGGTGTCCTTTAAATGATAAACAGCCCCTTCATTTCCTAAAAAATGTCTTTCTGGTGAAACCATTCTTGATTTTTCTTCCAGGTAAGTCTGGGAATGGAGAAATCGGGAGAAGATTTGGACATGGATTTCCCACTGGATGTTGCAACTGTGCCATTTAGGATTCCAAACCAGCCTGGGACACCGGAACTCAAATATGGTAATAAACAAATAATTACTTGTTTGGCAATAAAGGTTGATATACTTTGCCAGTTTAATATTGAAAGCTTGTGCTTGTCATTACAGAGGTGGCAGACACAAGAGTAGAAGGAGGCATCTACATAAGTCCAGAATTCCAGCTGGGTCAGGTCTATGATGGAGGATTAGACACAGATGAAGATATCATCTTATATCGCCCTGTATATGTATGTGTTCCCCATAAAAAATTGGCAGTGACCAATACAAACAATGCTCCTGCAATAGCCGCGAGCCCTGATCTGCCATCGCCACAGGAAGTCAGGGACACTCGCGTCAATGCTGATGGCAAAGTGACTCTTGATAAAGAGAGTGAAGAGGATGCAGAAAAAATGACATCAGTATAATGTTTCTTTGCTGGGTAGACCAATTAACCATGATGATCAATGATATTATTACAACTGCAAAAAAGCAAGAGTTCCCTCTGGAATTCTGCAATATTAAATGTGAAATCATTTTATAAAGCTAGGATGGCTTAATTTGTAAACATTGAAATAACTTGTCTGCAAAAAAATGGACATTCCAAACATATTGGATTAATACCATTTCAAGTGATGTCACCAACAGAAATTCTTCATGGAAAGCTCCTCACCCGAAGAGATATAAATGTTCTGGATATTTCTATCTTGTAGACTAACAGGCTTCACTCATCTCAAGAATACCTCTTGTCTGATACAACTTATTTAAAGAGAATATAGTATCTAATAGAATGGTTGGCTTGGCTGAAGACAATGATATCCCTCATCTACTAGAGTGCTTCTAATCTAATAAAAGGCAACTTAAGAGTATCCCTTATATGACAGAATGGCTGGCTTGACTCAACTGATGAGTATCTCTACATGCATTTATCCATATTTTGACTTCATTGACACCATTCATGCCAGGCAGTGTTGGGACAATCCTTCACATCGTACTAACAGTTAAATGATTGAAGGCCCTTGCTACCAGGATTATTATTGTCAACTCAAATGCATGAATGTGTAGATCCAAAGTGTTGACAGCTATTATAGTTAGAATAGTACTGAATCATGAAAGCTTGCTACATAGAAGCAAAGACAAACTTTGTTGTTCATCTGAGCATGAGCAGGATGATGATGTGTATAGTAGCATGGTGTTGCTGTCTACCTTATCTAGGCACTTATATGACAAATACTCAAGCTATGTGAGGGACACATGTACATAGCCCTGCTTGTTGCTAGTATTATGATGTTCTTCCTGGGTACTGTCCTGTATGGCTGAGCTGGTGGTGGACACTGCCCACACTCCTAACATCACCTGCTTGCAAATGAACATATATTTAGCCTAATACATTTTATAATGATATGTGAGTAATAATCATATATACACATATCCAGGAGATGGCTTCAATTAAAGTTTGAATGTGCGTGCATAATACCACAGTGTTCCTGCAATCTGAGCTGCCATGAAATCGTCCTTTTTGGCCATTTTCTTCACAATGTCTTATTTTGAAATGAGATATAACTTTTGAGATATAACTTTTTTTAGCATGAGGTCTTTAGTTTCATTTCTGTATAATTTATCTGATCTTGATAAATCATTTGACTTGTGATATTTGCACCTATTTTTCTTATCGAAATGATCAACAAAACCAACTTCATTGATCAGTCCTTAAAGAATGAATGCAATAATTGAATTATATGACCTGTAGCGAAAGAGATAATATAGTGAAGTGCTGACTGGAATGTATGGATTGAATCATGGGCAGTAACAGAGGAGGTTACTTGTTTGTTTTCACACCAAAGTTGTTTGTTGTGCCATTGTGACTGCACAAAATACTATTGTAAACCTATATTTATTTAACATTTATTTGTTTTAATGGTATGTCACAGCTTTCTGTAGAAAAGCCTGGTATTCAGAAGAATATATAGGTTCGTAATTTACTAAAGATGAACAATATCATGATGAGAGGTTCGCATAGGCCCATGGTTTGTTTGACCATGGTAAATAATTCTATCCCCCAGATTGACTGTGGATAGAAGGGGTCGGTCCCCAGGAGAAGTGGGCCCAGTTATGCTGCGACTGCTCAAAATGCGTGAAATCTCCTTGGAGAAGGCTATTTGACCCCCAAAGCCAACCTTATGTTGACAGGTGAGAGTAGAAAGTAGGTAATTTAATTGAAAGTATGCAGTCAAACATGCATGGTCAAACAAATTATGGTTGAACAAGGAAACATTTGAATAGGGACCTGTGTGAAACAGCCTGTCACTAATATTTGACTTTATTAGGTTCTTCCATACATGTAATTTGGTTGAGAAAAACTGAATTAGATAATATTCCCCACGACAACATATAAACATCCTTGAACTGAAGCAAAATATTTTAAAACAATGAAACTTCAAATTTTTATATCATTCTAACCTCAAGATATTCTAAAGTTTTTGTAAGGTCTCCTTCAAAATGTGCACTTTCTATTAAATGAAACAAAATATTTTATTGAGGAAAGTAAATAAAATAACAGCTGATATTAGAGTAGTTGTGTAGACTCCAACTGCCTCTAAGTGATCTTGGTAATTACAGACTTGATGGAGATATAAACATAATTCTGTAAATAAGCTCCACATGTACATGTCCAAACAAACATAACTGCCATACCACCATTTTATAACTTTAATGTAACACTTTCATTTTGTAATATATCATTATTGTACACCATTAAGCTTTGTCTATTGCGAGCGTGCACTCCCTTGGATTGTTCTGCCTCGGGAAGCATGTATGTTCCTGGCTTACCCATGCTACTGTGTTCATCCACTGTGTCAATATCATATTCTTCCCATATCACCATCTCATCCTACTTCATTTCCTTTTGAATAACAAAAACAACTGACATGTTTTACAATTCATTTATGGTATGGTTTGCACACTATATAAAAGTTTATAAATAACTGTTGCATCTAGAAAGGTATACATTCTCTAATTCATTACCATTATTGTCTTATTATAATTCATTTCATGAAAATGACTTGGTGAGGATATAAAAATGTCTTTGTCTGGCCTTCAGTGCCAATTTGTTGTATTAGCAAAACTGTATGGGACTTCCCAACTATGTTTAGTAAAATAAAGTGTGATAAAATATACCAAATACTAGTTCTTTCTTGAAACATCAAGGCTGGTTATTGAAGAAGTTTCAGTGGCATACATGACTTCCATATCTTTGGATGGTGCGATTTACGAAGGAAGCAATATAACCCCTAAGAGACGCGAAGGACGTTCACATCCCTATTGTTCTGACTCAATAACATCATTTTGTAACATTCCCTTGGGCAGCAACTTGTTACAATGTAATCTTTGATTAGATCATGAACTTTTGACCAGCACTTCATGAGCATATTGAATAAACATGGTTTTAAATTTTATCAATTTAGTATGTAAACACACAAGTCCGGAAGAAAATGTTTATTCCTGCCAACAAAATTTTGATAGGCTAGTCTCCAAGGGGTTAAATAAATTTTATAATCTCTCATCCAAAAATAACCTCATGCATATAATAGCATATAAGTCAGAACTATAACTCTTTTATGTATAGAATAAGTGATCAAATTTTGATATTTCAATGTTGTATTGTATTGTATCAGTACTTCTGATTGAAGCCATGTTCATTCTATCATTGTGTCAAACATGATCCATAATACAATTATATAATTTGATTTAATATTTAGTAAGGGGTAATATGGCTGTAATTCATGCATCTCCTGAGTCTGAGTCAGAAGAGCTGTATTGTATTCCTAATGGGTTTGTCAATGTCTTTCCAATCTCCTGGTGTGAAACAATAATATCTCTCCCTGCTTCCTCAAATGTTTGTGACTTCACTTTGCGGTTATGTTGCTGCTGAAATGTGAGAGATTTCCTTGTGTCTGACAAGGATGACATGTCCTTTGCTTCTGAGTGACCTTCATGGCTTTGCTGGCAACATGTGATATCTTGTGGTACTGTGCTGCCATCTGATGACAGTATACTGTCTCCTTGTGTATCAAGCAAACATTTAAATTGTAATGGCTGATCCTGATCAATATTAGGATTGATATCTAACACTAGAGGGGGCTGCCTCTCAGCAGTGTATTGTTTTTCAGAAATTGAATTCAGTATTGGAAGATCAAGTCTATTGAATTCTTTGTTGGCTGATACATTGTTTCTTTCTCCTGTGCACATCCCTGAAAGCACATCATTACATTTTATTATACATTTCTCTGTGTATATTACTGTCAAGCACCTCAAATATTATGTTCTCTGACAATCATACAAAAGGTTGCTGATTAAAATAATTTTTAACACCGATGATCAACAAACGAACCTTTTAAAAATATGTTTTGCACATCAAACTATACTATAAATCAAGAAGAAAAATGGTAGAAAATAAAATGTTCAGGAAAATGGAGAGGAAATTATCATATTCTAAACCTTTTAATGCTGACAACTTTCATAACTTCCACAGTGACAATACAATCTAATGTTGACAGTCATCCACTTCTGAAAATAGCTTTAATTTACTTGAGGTTGTACCTGATAATTTTCTCTGTTTGTGTTGGTACGGCCTGTCAGTCCAGGGCACATGACCAGTGGAAGGCTCCAATTCTCTAAGGCGTCTCACAAATGCCCAGTACTCTTTCCGCAAGCGATCTATCTCTCCTTCAAACTCTTTGATCTTCCTCTCGGGGTAACACAGTACTTTGCTTTGCTGAAAGTGATATTGACTTATTAGATGTATCAGATATTGTAATTTTGTTGGATTCAAGTGCCTTATTTAAAAAAAGAAAATGACTTAAGTCTATGTTGGATCAGTGATATATAGATAATATTCTGTTTTTGGGGAATAAAAATTGATTTGTCAGTGATTTGAGGTGATTCCTTAGAATGCTATCAATACATTTAAAATAATAAGACATTTATAAGTAAATTATGTATTGAATATCTTACATATTACATATTATTTGTGGAATACTGTATCTTGTGCATACAACTTTTCGCATATACTGTTGGGTGAATTTCATTTGGCCAGAATTGTCTGTTAAAGAAAGATGGTTAAATATGCAAATATATACCTTCAAATAAAAATCTATATCTCTCTTTATTGATGGTAACCACTTCTTGATTTCCTCTGCCTTGTGCAGTGTGTGCTACAACAATAAATGATGAATAAATTAGAATCTCTCTCCCTTGCAATCACTCATAATGCCACTCACTATATCTTGAAACATAACTCATATGGCATCATATGATCACATATTGTATGCACATCTTGGTATGGCATTTACTTACTCTCAATCTTGTTATATAATTTCAAGTGCTAACTTTGTAAATATATTTTCTGCTCGCGTTTATTTTGACTTTAGGTCTGAATGTTCAGCCATGATTTTGGCATGTAGCCATGATTTTGGCACGTATTTTCTGCTTACACCATCAGATAGCGTTTTTGTATGAGAAGTGATTTGTGAATGCATGGTAGAGTAAGAAGATTTTCTTGGATTTTGCCTTGAATTTTGCCTTTGGATTTTGCAAACTTACGCAAGCTTGAATTTTTAAAAATCAACACTTGTTTCATTTGTTCAGATAAAATAATACTCACAAGTTTTGGTCTTGGGGGATTTTTCTTTTCTTCTTCTGTTAAAATAACAAAAATGAAATAAAGTTAAAGCTGTACGATAAAGCTGTAAGGGTAAGGAAAAATATCTACACTATAGTATACAGACTCGGACATATGCACTTTTTAGGATATGTGTAATTATATTTTTTAAAATCTTGCATACGAGTCACTGAGAACTATTCACACTTTCGATGAAACTAGACAGGGAATAACATCAAATAACACATAAATCCAGGCCTCCATATGTGTTTGTCATAGAGAAAGTATATATGGGGGTATTATACCGTATATATGTACCTGTTCAAATTGTATTTATTCTGATAATCTTCAAGTGTGAAGGGCAGCTGTATTGTCATAGAGATATCAATCAAACACATTATTTAAAACATTTTTTTGTGTTATGAATTATTCACTCACCCTCTCTTTGCTGTTGCAGGAGAAGTCTATTGAGTCTTGTTACTTGTTTCTCTTCATTTCTCGCCATATCAAAAAGTTAAAACTTCCCGCTGCACATATCAGTTTTCAATGAAAATCAGAGTAACTACCCGTTATAACACGAGCCAGTTTTTCGACATTTTAAGTGATTTGTGGCTTCATTTCCGGTGCCTGGAATATAACAAAACATACCGAGTCGGGAAGCTGGGTGAGCGGATTCAGTGAGTTGGTGATTGCGGACGGATACCCTGAGCCGAAGGCGAAGGGTATCCGTCCGCCATCACCAACGAACTGAATCCGCGGTCACAGCTGACCGACGAGTGTATGTTTTGTTTTTATACCTCAGACAACTACTGTATTTTTAAAAAATGAAACATGAAACAAGATATTTATCGTTACAAACATTTGTAAACAAAGCGCACTTCATTTGACCCCGTCACGTGACCCGAAAATGGCGCGTACAGCCATAGACTGGTTGCTGCCATCTGTGTATAAACACGATGTTCTTGACACTCGATGGGGGACCAGTCTAAAGATGGCCGACACAAACTAATCAATATTTTACAAATAATCGGCATGCGCGTATTCATTCGAAATCGCATAAATACGCGCATCACTGAGGTATAAGCACCGAAGAATCTACTTTCGGTTTTTGTAAAACGATTTCAAATTACCAAGAAGATATCAGAGTTTAAAATGGCCACAAACCAGGTAAAATGAGAAGTACATTTACAGTAAAAGAATATGAAACTTTATGATTCAGATGACACGGTCAAATCATTGATACTCCAAGCGGGCGATAATATGGAACTTGCCCATTGAATAGGTGTTTATCCATGGTCTTTGAAAATATAAAGATCAAGCTCCGCTTGAAGGGTGGACACTAGCATGGAGGACACAATTGGTCTATCTCAAAGGCTTACATTAGCACTTAAAGCACAACTGAGCCATTTTAACTGCCGACACCAGTACCTGGCATCAAAAGGGTTGCTGGCATTTTCAACCGTTCTCAATTTCGACCGTGGCATGTTCGAACTTCGACCATGGGAAAAATTCTGTCCCTCGATTTGGCGAGAGAAAGCAGGCCGACAACGCGTCGACCCAAAACACTCTGTAACAGCTCAAAATGCACGAAATATCCTTCGAGAAGGCTAGTAATTGACCCTAAGTGCCAAACTTCCATATAAAAGAAAAAACAGACAGGAGATATTAATTGACATAATAAGGCCAAACAGGCACGGTCAAAGAGGTTGTGGTCAAACAGGGGAACGGTGGAACAAGAGAATGGTCGAAACAGGCAGTCACCCTTAAAGGTCTTAAAAGTAAAAAGCTGACATTTATATACCGCTGATACCAGACAATGTCTGCTTATAGCGATTGATAGTAGCTGGCTAGGATTTGAACCGAGAACCCCTGTATCTCAATGCGGATACTCGGATTCCGGATACTCTACCAATTGAGATACTTTGTCCAGTTAACTTATACTGAGTTACACTGTAAATCTTTTGTCAGATGCAGAAATTCAAGTCTGTCAACCAAACCTGCAACCTTTGCAGATCAGTGATATATAGTTTTACAGTTATTGCACAAAATCTTCCATTCTCATGTCAATGATGTTTGATTAACATAGATATGTGAGAAGTAAGTAGTTCTCGTTTATAATTTCTGACAAAAAATACATATTTATACAGGTGAGTCCGCGAATCCGGATCCGGGTCTGTGTTATAGTATTTACCGACCCGTTCCACTATGGCGTTTTGACTGTAGCAAAGCATTCTGTATCCAGTTTGACCATGGCTGAAAGAAGTCTTACTTTTTAAAGAAAATTGTAAATTTTATTCTCAAAAATATGATGTGGAGCTGAATTTTGATTACCCTTAATTGGCCAGATTGGTTAACAATATTGAAGGACAAATGTCTCAGCTTAAATTTTGAACATAAACCGATATTATATCATTCTTATTTGTACTCTTGGTATTTCCAATGAGATAATCTATTGTCTCTGAGTAATATACTTTCCTGTTCAAATTGTATTGTAATTTAACACAAAATGTCTCAATTTCCTTATCAGATTCCAACAAATCAGATTTGAACATGGGACCAGATGAACATGAGTCTTTTATTTTTGGCAATTTCTTCACAAAATTTCTGTTGATTTGACTACTGCTCCTCAAAAATCTTGCATTTAAATCATTATCCTACTCTTGACTGATTCAGATCTAGATATATCTGATCAAGATTTTTGCAAGTTAAAAATCACTTTAAACATCCTTGAGTAGAGTTGTTTTGACTCATGTAGTTCACCTTTCATACGCGTAGACTTCAATGTGATCAACGTATATATAATTTTATAATTTTTATTAATTGTGATTTTAAAATGTTTCAGGCATCATCATCTGCACCAGCCCAGGAATATGTTGTGAGGGTGCCAGCAAGTGCCAAAAAAAAATATAGTGTGTTGAAGTTTAACCCCTCCAATAATGTAGACTTTACAAAGTGTGGATCAGTGAGTATTTTGATATTATCATAATCTTGTCAGGTTTTTGGATTGGTGTTTTAAGATAATTCATTATTTATTTATTTATACTATGTGGTAAGTTCTTAATTCATTGTATTAAATATTTGTTGAAGGCAAAGCTAGAACGTGAAAATAATCTGAAAGAGTTTAACCTTTCACATGATATTGGAGTTATGCCCAAGTTTGGAGCTGGCAGTGAGTATGGACGCGAACAGAAGGAAGAGGCACGAAAGAAAAAGTATGGGGTCAAGGTTAAAAAGTACAACCCTGAAGATCAACCATGGATTTTAAAGTTGGGCTCTGGGAAACAAGCAAAAAAGTAAGTTGTGGAGATGTTCAGAGGCACAGAAAATTTTGCCTGATGGGTACTTCCAAGCTTCTTTACATCATTGACATTGTAATGCATGATGTGATATATGAAATAAAACCTATTTATGAATGTATTTCAGATTAAAAGGTACAAAAGAAGGAGGTATATTAGAGAATGCTTCATACTATATCTTTACGCAATGTGCTGATGGTGCATTTGAGGCATTCCCAGTAGAGGAATGGAGCAACTTTACACCAATCGTCAAGTATAAACATCTCAATGCTGAGGAAGCAGAGGAAGAATTCATAAAGTAGGCACATCTGCAAAGCTTTGCATTATAAATTAGTGTATTTATTTTTGACATTTTCCATTATCTTATATAAACTTTAAAAACATATACTTTAAAAAATGAGATTTGAAATATGTTGAATAATATGATTTTAATGAAGGCTGATTATTTGTAATTATATATCTCTCAAAACAGAATTCTTTGGTAAAGGTAAATGAACTCAGGCTGTTATTTTAATGATGTTAACCTTAGGGAATTGACCCATTATTATATGGTGAATAGTATGTCTTCAGGAGCACAAATCTCATGTGCTAGGATAATGTCCTGTATGTTCTGTATTCCATGACTGACTATATGTATATAACACATCTTTGACAGGAGAGATAAGACCCTGAATTTATTCTCCATCATGGTGAAGAAACGGCTGAAGAATGAAGACCATGATGATCCTGATGAGGAGGGGGAAACCAAGGGCAAAAAGTCCAAAAAAGGAAAAGAATTTGTGAGTGCCCTAACATTTCAGAGATAAAACACATACATAAAGGATATTTTCTGGACCTTTATACTCATTCAGGCATGTTTCATGCATAATCCTCAAGCAATCAGTATAGGTCAGGCCAAGCACTACTTTTCAATGGGAATGTAATCCTTATGAATTTCATACGTAAAATTTCCAAAACATAGTATTAATTAATTTGATTATATGCCTTACTGGTTATTAATGCTAATAGAGGTTTGGCCTATTTCAGAAATTGACAGACTTGGATGAGTGGGGGAATATATCGGATGATAGCAGTGATGAGGAGAACAGTGGAGATGAAGGTGAGTATCTGGTCATCATTTTGTCATTTACAAATGTAACATTGATATCTTCTGGTCTGGTTACTTTATCTTCAAATTAGATTATGGCATCACAAATCATTACCAACATTGTTTTTAGTGACTATTAATACTTCATATTTGGTCTCTTGATGTTTTCCTTATTCGAAAAAAAAAACATTGTCTAGTTATAGAAAATTATGTAACAGTCAAGCAAGACATAACATAACAGAACATTACACTGATGCCTGAGATGGAAGTATTGAAATCTTGAAATAAAATAAATAATAAGTAAAAAATAATAAATTAGTGTCAAAACCCAATAACCTATATAACTAATGTTCACTCACTGTAGGGACTGATAGAGTAACCATTTTTGCAAGCCTGTCCTGCTTGTCATCGCTATTACCGGTAATATATGCATGGTAATAACAATACAAGTTGCTGGCCCAGTGCAAGAGACAAGGAGTCCGACAGCAGTCAATTATCACAACTTTTATCAAGAACAATCAGCACTGGCCCAGCTGTCCCAGCAGGGGATATCGAGGCACATCATATTAAAAAACCCTGCTTTAATGAGTGGAAAGCATATAATTAAATTTTGGAATCTAAGGGTTGAAATCTGTGCAAAAATGGCACAATCATTCACTCTTGTCAGAAGACACAAAAACATGATTTGAACATCGCAATGTATATTTGCTTTTAACCCATAAGAATAACAAGAAAAATGTCTTTAAATACGTATTGATACTGTGCTGTTAAAATGATGTTGTCTAAACACTCATTATGTAGATTTCTCATGAAAAGTCAAGAAATTGTTTTTCAGAATAAAGATATTAAAATCATTATACAGGTATTTATAATTCAAATTTGGCACTAAAATTAGGCAGCCATGTTTGCACAAACTAATGACATATAAAATGTCAAGTAAGAAAAGATTAGGGTTGTCGCTGAAAGTATATATTGACTGCTCGATTGTGATCTTTTAGAAATACTTATTTTCTCAAAGATCAAGATAGCCCAGTAGAAAAAACACTTGCCTGATGTGTCACATTTTTTTCCATTGAGAATTTTTCCTGGCCTTACCAACTCCTGCTGTTTGCAGGGACCATCTGGGCCATGCTCACAAATCAAGTTAAATTCATTATATTCCAGTGGGTGTGCAAAATAAGATTCTTGATTGTTATTTTTTCATAGATAAACCCAAAAAGCCCAAAAAGAAAGCCCCCCAAAAAGCTAAGGCAGGTCGTAAGAAGAAGCGTGGTTCAGATGATGAAGCTTTGGAGGACAGTGATTCAGTGGATGAAGGTGCTGAGGTGGACTACATGACAGACACAGACAGGTGGGTGCAACATATCCCATATCTGTTATTACTATATATAAAACCAATAAATGACTATTTAATTGAGATCATTTTTATATAAATTGTATCATATATAAGTAAATAAAGTGAAATAAGATATGAGTAGAAATTTGTATTTTTGTTTGTACCTTGGCGGTCCTGTCAAGCTAGTGTCACCAGCCTTTTTGGTGTTTCCAGCAATGGGATGAGACCAGTTTTGCAATTACATATATATGGGATGAGCTATATGTAATTTTGTGACTATTTTCAGTGATGATGAAGACATGTACAATGATTCAGCGAGGCAGAAGACAGACAAGTATGAGGACAAGGGAGTGGTAGATGAGGACGGTCTCAGGAAGATTATAGACTCCGGTGATGAGGACGAAGAGGAGGAGGAGAAAAAGGAAGGAGAAGAGGAGGAGGAGGAAGAGAAGGAGAAGGAGAAGACAAAGAAGGAAGGCAAGTTTATCTCATACATTATTAATGTAATCATAAAAGGTTTAAAATGAAATTTAAAATGATTTCAAGAATGAGCTGATAATGGAAGAATTTGGAAATATTCTTTGCTTTACCTGATAGCTTTATATTATTTTCTGTTGTTTTTTTTAGAATCAGGCAGTGAAAGCAGTGATTCTGGATCAGATTCTGATGTAGAAAAAGATGCAAACTTCAGCTCTGCACTTTTTATGCAACAGGTATGCATTATATTCTGTCTTCCTTTTGCAATTAAGCTCCAATAGACAAAAAGTTAAAGCATTACCAGTACCAAAATGGATTGCCTATGAGAACTCATGTTATGTAGACAACGTAGGTTTTGGAAATTACTCTGAACCATTAATGTTGAACCAATTTATAGACCTCAAGTGTCCATACCATTACATCACAGGATCTTTTCAATGTTACCCTCCATTAATAGGGGAAAAGAAATATAAATAATGCTATTGATTGACTGAAATTGGCTATTAATTGTCATCTTCACTCTAAAAAGCTGCTGTTCAGGGTAAACATGTAGTAATATAAATATATGGACTCCAGTCTTTGGAGTCATTAATTTAAATTCCTTATTTTTTCCAGAAAAAGAAGAAATCGGGAAGCAAAGAAGTGACTCCAAACAGCAGCCGTTCAGCAACACCTACTGTGCCTGGGGATGTGGAAGAGGGCAAAGGTAAACAGAGAAACATTTATAAATTCAGTATCATTCTAATTATTCTTGCAAGGCTTGGATCAGAATTCATACCAGTTTGAAATTTCATAAACACACAGACAGTTTTATTTTATTTTCTTGTGGGAAATTCTTAGATATATTGATTACTGTTTATGATGATTCATGGCGGATCTGTTACATTAATAGGGAAGAAACGAAAACAAGGTGACACAGATAGTACTCCATCCAAGAAATCCAAAGCTGAGGGTTCACCAACCCCATCCCCAACAGAACCTAGGGGAGCGTAAGTATAATTCTTATGGATTGAGGCCTCAGGGCAACTTTACCAGGGATTGCAGTTTTGAAAATATCCATATACCTCCTCCCACATAAGGAAATTAAATATTTAAGGTGCAACAAAGGCACAGCAAGAAAACACCTAAGCTTTCTCAATTTAGCTTATATTTATAAAGTATTATTTATGAATAGACAATTAAAAACTTTCTGCACCTTTCTGTTGATATGACTTTTATGTAAACCATGTTAGTTCTGCAAGATTCAAGTGATTTCAGAAAGGTTTATAGCTTGAGGAAATCTGAAAGGTTTGGTTTGCATTGTAGCTACAATGTCTGATGTTCATGTTTTCAGGGAGGGAGTCACAGAGGAGGCAGTGAGGAGGTATCTCATGAGAAAACCTATGACCATTAAAGATCTCTTACAGAAACTACACAAAAACACTGGACTGGGAAAAGACAAGCTTGTCACATCCATAGCTCAAATTCTCAAGAAACTCAACCCAGAAAAAGTCACAAGGCAGAAAAAACTTTATCTTCATATCAAGAAGGAATAACATTGAGTTTGTGCCATATGATGTTAAATATGAAATGTAATGGAGAGGTGCTAAGCAGAGTGATGTATGAATAAAAAGAGTCAATACTCTTTCAACCATTGAGAGGGTACATTTATTTCACTCTCAATGTGAAGGAAGAACCCTGCCCAATTTCATAAAGGTGGAAAGTGTCTGGTACCAGGCAGCATTGTACTCACAAACATGGGGACTGTGGCAGCTGTATATCCAAAGATCTTGAGATTTATACCAGACAATATGGTACTCACGGACTTGATGATTGCCGGGCATTTTATGCCAAAAATAGTTCTAAATTTCTCATGCAATTGGTGAACAGTGGTATCTTGACTGAAATTGCAATGCTCATTCCTCTGGAAATGCTCTCTTTTTCTGATTGCTTATCACAGTTTTTACTATTGTAAGAAGAAAATAATTATTTATGGAGTGAAATGAAAAATAAACATTACACATTCCCATTCACTTCAAAGGATGAAAAACCTGTACATTGAAAATGTACTTCATATTTTAGGGAAAATAAATTCTCCCTTTATTAAGTCGGATCAAGAGGTAATATGTTGAGATACAACTATTTATAAAAATTGACTAGGACTATCAATGACATGTGATTTAGACAAGATAAATAAATTTATCCACTTTGAAACAGACTGCTGGAAGAATATTTAAGCCATTCACAGCTAATAAATATGACCTGGAATTTCTGTAAGGAAAATGAATCACATATTAAACAATATTGCCAATTTTAAAATGAACTTAATATGTTAAAATATTTAAAATGTTTGAATTCTTTATGAATTTAAAACTGATATCACTAAAATAGAGATCTAAAGCTGATTAAACTGACCAACAGTTTTATATGACTTGGCTGAAATGAATTGACTTGTGAAAGTGGTGGAATTTATGTAAATATACCTTATGTTGTGATAAGTGAAGTGGTACATTTGATTCTGCTCATATTGTAAACTTCTGTCATTTTTGACCAGGGGTGAGTGATGGTGCATGTTCTGAACATTAATAAAATTTATAGATAAATGCAGATTAATATCATCTTTCTTTTAATCTGAACATATGAATTTAAATTTATGTACTACCTTGTTTTGCCTGCAATAGTTTTGGATAAAACTACAATTTCCTTTCAGTCCCCCGTCTATCAACAAATATATTGTTGAATGTAAGTGAACACTTTTTAAAGAAGATATTGAAAAGGACTTCAATCAGTAGTAGAGCTCTTATTTTGGGAAGAATGATTCATCTTGATGAGAAGTATTGATATCCCAGATGGAAATCATCCTTGAGTGAGAAGTCACTTCTGAAGTCAATTCTGAACATTTTCTTTTATTGAGGAACTTATTTGTTTGTTCTTCCCCAGTAAGTTATATAAGGTTACACAATATCAGGGAACTAGGTGGGGAATTGATCCTTTCATCCTTGCTCGCTGGATATATAAGCTTATGTAACATCAGCGGGCATGATCCTTTGATCTTTTGGGTCACTGGGCAACTGTGACTAAGTCAGGCATTGATCAGATTCCAACTTTATCACATACACAGGACTCTATAGTCCCTCCATTGTTGCTATCTTTACTCATTTCAGCTGTTTTTATGCAAAACTAGTATGCCTCAACTGGAAGACCTGTTGACCTATATTTGAACCATCAGTGCTATAAATAACCCCTGACTTTGCTTCTGCTGGTAGTGAGTGTTGTATACAGTTCAAAACCCTTCTAGTGTTCTCAGAACTTCCTGCTTACTGGCCGCCATATTGAATTTAAGTTGTTGAACAAAACAAAGAATATTTTAAATGCACATTAAATGGGGAAATGTTCAGCATTTAAACATTTTTGTATGTCCCTATTATTCACAGTTTGTATGTATTATTAATGTCTCTTGGCGATAATTTGACTCGAAAACACAGTTTAAAGGCATCACTGTTTACCATTGATTTTTTTAATCATAAAATTTGAAAACAATCTGAGCCTTGTGGAAAATAAATTAATCTCCTGCCAATAGATTTTACCTAAAATATCTGAAGAAACCCACCCTTGAAATTGCTTAGAAATGTAGGTTTGCAGATATAGTGCTGTCTCATTTAATTGTCCTTGACATGACAACACAGATTTAGAAGGACCTTTTGGCATGGGCCTCAACTCATGAGATATTGTAACATAAATAAACACTGGTAAGACCAGGAGCTGAACTCACAACATTTGGATCACCATAGAAGAATTTGTGCTGGTAAGCTTGCACTCTCATTAACTGTACCATGGCCTATGGCCTGGTGGAAATGTGTACTACAATGTTCTTCACGGGGGCTTGTTAAAAAGTCCTGCTTTAGTGAGGTATTGTATCTTAGTGAACACATTTGGATTTATTCAGAGGATGTGAGAGAAAACCTCTAAGTTTTTGAAACATTTTGAAACATGTTTGTTCATAAACATGTTTGTTAAGTAAAGGAAATGTTTTGGAATGTTTAAAATATTTTTTTTTTCATTTTGATTCTTTTTTTAAATGGCATATAAATAAACTCTAAGGTATACTCTCTTTATTTACTTTAACATATGTTTTGGTAGAATGATACATCTTGAAGTGTATTTTTGGTATCCCAGATGAAAGTCATGGCTTAGTTAGCATTATGCCTAAACACATATGCTTTCTAATATTTACATTATGTTTTCATTTTGATCATTTTGATTCATGATGATGAACCATAATCATATTTATGAACATTTTATTTAAAACATTAAATGTATTAAGCATCAATTCTACAATTTGGTGTATTGAAAGCTTAGCCACATATGAATATCATGACGAATTGAAATTATGATAGATTAATAAGATAAGTTGCTATAAGCCTTAAAAGTTGCACTTCATGGAAAGATCTATCTCAGCCATAAGCTGCACGTGACGGGTAAATATGGGTAGCGTGAACTTTGTTTGACCTCAATTGAGGCTCAAAGTGGGGTAGCATTGTTTGACGTCATTCTGGCACTATCTAAAGGACAATAAATTTTATGACGTCATAAGCATATTGCCATTATTTTATGACGTCATTCTACCTTTCAGTGCCTCTATGGTCACACTTCACATAAAAATGACGCCAAGAAAGAAGCGTGCTTTCAAAAGGGGGCTATAAATTAGGTTCCTGTTCAAATAGGTTTTACAGACATTTACTGGAGTGCATCAACCAAAACAATATTTAGATATGAAAGGCAAATATCTTTATCGTTCGTTTATGATACTTATGCATATTTTTCAAAATCACTGCTTAATCCCTTTAACAAGAAGTTCACATTTATTTGGCACATGAAAATATATACAGATGTTTGTAAATAACTAAAACAAGTGTAAATGTCTCTTCATTCCTCTACAAAATGGTTATCCCACACTGATACTGTTGATGTTGGTGCTTGGTGACCAAGACAAT
The DNA here is from genome assembly GCA_949316495.1 of Amphiduros pacificus. Lineage (NCBI taxonomy): Eukaryota > Metazoa > Annelida > Polychaeta > Phyllodocida > Hesionidae > Amphiduros > Amphiduros pacificus. The sequence continues at coordinate 70,547,664 of OX439000.1, forward strand.
GCAACAAAAATTGATTATTAGAGACCCAGCTAGATATTCCCACACATATACACTACATGTTGATTACTGGTGGCCAAGCCAGACATTCGTACACAGAAACAATACATTTTGATTATTGGTGGCCAAGCCAGATGTTCCCACAGTAACCTAATAAATGTTGATAATTAGTGGCCAAGCCAGATATTCCTTCGCTGGAACAATTCATGTGTAGTGTCTCCAATTTATATATTACCGGTATATCTTTTTACAAATATATACATGGATGTTTAAATTTAGTCCCATTAAAGGTGGGTAAAAATGTGCAATTGTTTATTGTATTGGAATGATGTGAATATTTCCAGCAGATGTTGGAGAGGCAATCATCGTCTGTGAGCTTGCTGTATGAGCCACTCCATGGCTGGCACCACTGCCTGCATACCTTCCACCACACAATCATGCACCTACAATCATCAAAGCCAATATAATGGAGACATCTGTTTATCAAAATTTTACACATATAATTATATCTGGAATTGTCATAAAATGGATTTAGTATGTGAATAAGATTTAAAGAAGGAATAGAGATTTGGCATCTGTTATAATGAAACTTACCTGCCATGGCCTTTGCACGTCTGTTAAATGCAGATGCTTGACTATATCTATGCATGGTTTTCTGTTGTCTTCCTGACGGGGTACAAACGATAGAATTAACAGAGGAAGTGAAGGGTCTGTCTCTCTTAACATGGCCTCCAATTCTACCCTGCCACAACGCACTGAAACAAAATGTGCAACATTGTATATTCATAATTACATGTCTATGAAATCTCAAATAGAAACATTACCGGTACTTTGATTACTGTCAAGGTTTCATCAGAATTCAAGCTAAATACACCTATAACTTACATGTCTCTGAATCTTGTGTGGCATCAGTCACAAAAATGAGAGCATCCAATGTGGCACAGAATTCTTTTATCTGTGGGTTTAGGTCATATTGTTCCTCTACCTCTTCACTATCATCATCAGCTGCCCCCTGGTGGTGAGCTAACATGAGATTTTTACGTAGTCTTTCATGACCCTGTAATTTTCCCCTTTCCTTTCGTGTGGCTGTGTACAAGGTACTTAAATTGAGAACTGCACCTCCTGCCAGTTTTATGGTGAATCCGGACCCAACACCTTTGGAAAAAAATAATTTTTTTTAATCAATGTTTATCTTTGGGTGGAAATAAAAACATGAGATACTCCAAACCAATGTGGTTTGGTGTAATTATGGTTCTCAATATGTTACACAATGGATACATGTAATCAATGGATATTTATTTGAGGATATTTAATATAGGATAAGGAAACAGAAAATTGTTGATTTTACATACCACCATTTCCAGGGAACATTCCTGTCGTGGTAAAAAGACCAGATGTATCGCCCATTATTTTTCTGGCAACCCCACTAGTACTGGATTCGAGACCTGGACCAAACATGGCTGTTTTTGGTGTCTTCTTTGGCCAGAAAGATCGTAATAAATTTGACAGATGGTGGAATCCCTGATATTGTTCTCTTAGTTTCTGTTGCACTTCAGGTGAACATCGTAAATATCTGGAAGATGGTTGAAACAAAGTAAAATGGGTTTCTCAGATTCATTTTGGAACAGACAACACATGTAATATTGTGTACCTATACCCAAAGACATCGTCAAAAAAGACTTGGAATCCACTGTTTCCAGAAACATCACGCACTGCCCATCCAATTTAAGTCCCGACTCTAAGAACTCGACCTCCGGCGACTAACAATCAAAGAATTATGTACTGTTTAAATCAACTTAAGATGTCAGCCCTGTTTGAAAATATTTCTTTGTTTTTTCTTGATCTCAGCATCGTTTCGCCATTGTTTATGATTTTGCGCAAAGACGTGAAAGTAGGTCAGTTTATTCACGGGAGTGACAGCAACAATCTGGACACTCCACAACGTAGTGCTTGTGACGTCATATGAAGTTTCTCCCTTGGTGTTTCCATGACGTCATCACTTGGACTCTTCCAAATGCCATTTCACATTGTCAAGTTTGATATCGGGTAAAAAACTGAAGAAAAAACACTACAGAATTCACAGGGATTTGTATTTTTAGACATTATGATTGGGAAAGGTAGTGACATGGGTCAGAATTGCCGGAGGTCGAGTTTATTTACTGGGGAAACTTCAATGTGATGGGCAGTGCGTGGTGTTTCGAGAAACAGTGGATTTCAACTCTATTTTGCCGATGTCTTTGGGTATAATATTGTCGGGTTTTTAAAAAAATATTACTTTGTATACTACTCACATTTCTTTGTTTGGCCATTCTGGGTGTTGTTTCTTATATTGTAATGGGTTGGTTGCATGTCCAATTGTTTCCCAGTGTTGCATATCAATATCAAGTCTGCTTTGCCACAGTAAATTATCAATGTTCAATAGATGCCAATATTGGCAAACTTGAGCAGCAATACAAAGTTCCTTGGCATTCAGGAATGAAAATATGTGAAGCTGGATACAGTCCTGTAAAGACATAATTTGCAATGATAACTCTGTAGTAATAACATTTATATTATTGAAAGCAAGCTATTTGAGTTCCAAATTTATACATTTTATTTTTCACTCTAATGGAATCAGACTGGTATTGAATTTTGATTTTCATTTTTGTCATCGTCTCCCACCATTGTCTCCACTGCCGTGATTGGTCAGCAAACTGGATGTGTGTGCGGTGCTCATAGTATTATAAGTAAGATGAGCACTAAACTTGTTCATGAATACATGCAATATATTGAACTGAATATATCAATCTGATCACTTTAAAATGGACTAAGACTAAGACCTGACTGACATCCTGGTTTTGAAATCATCACTTCCCATATAAATATTTTACACAATTTTTCACAAATATGACCAAAATTTAAAATATTTTTTCTGAAAATGAGGCCTCAGAATAGAAGTTTTAATGTTGGATAAATAGTCATAAATAAACTTACGGGAATGTCGTGAAATGTTGTAGTTGGGCTTGTTCCTGATTTTCTTCTGGGCTGTTCCACATAGAATTCTTGCCTTTGTGCTTGCTTAATGAGGTATTGTTGAAGTCCACCAACCATCACAAACCCATTCTCCGCACCATCGTCCCATTTTGAGCCATACATCTTCAGTAATTGCTTGAATGAAGCCACAAGAATTCTATCAACATCAAAGTTATTATCAAAATCACTCTTTGGTGTGTTTCCTGAACTCCAATCATTAATGTTGATGTCAGTGTCAATCACAGAGTCAGTTGTTGGGTGACAAATGTCAAAACAGGAGGGGTAAACTGCAACTTCCATCATGATTCTTGTTTAACAGTGAGTTAACCTCTTCAAAATCCAATCTTGCAGGAATTTGCTGGAATGTATCACGGTTAGAATCTGCCATCGCTTTATATTTGTTGACTACGCAGTGATGATTTTCCTAAAGTGCTGTCACTTCCAGCGTGGCCAGTGTTGACGTGTTGTCGTGTAAACAATCTTGTCGACGCGTGCTATATCTATTGACATGTACGATTTTAGAGCATACACTGAATGGTGACCCGGTTAAAGAAATGTGACGTCATGACCGGAAGGGGAAACTAAGTAACGACCTCTTTTATCAAGCCTCCCAGTCAAGATGGTGAGTTTGAGAATTTCAATTTTGAATCGGTCATCATCTCTATTATCCTGATCCACGAATTGTCCTAAAACTGAAGGCAGTTGTTAGAATACATATTTTGGGATTCATATATGTAAAAATTATTGAGATAACTGTGATAATGGTCTGATAATCCATGGTATTTTGTCCATGTTTCACCATGCTGAAACCCACCGAACACGATAAGACTTCGAGGCAGAAGCATTTATAAATTCCGAATCAAAGCTTAAACACAACGTATAGTGTTGAGCAACTTAAAATTGAGACCTTAAAATATTGAAAGTCAAAGTGATTCAGTGACAAATCATTCAAACCCTTCAAAAACCACCATTCTGTGAAACTCGCAATATTTTGTCCCATTTTTATTTAACAATTCCTTTTGGTTCTTGACAGTTTTTCAACTGGGTTTCTTTCAATTTAGGTTTTTAAAGATTAGTTTATTAATACAATTAAAATAGGACAACTAACTCTCAACTGGATGTATATTATTGTTGCGTGTAAATTGTTGAACGAAATACTTGTTTCTTACAGACGAAGGGAACATCTAGTTTCGGAAAGAGGCATAACAAAACGCACACACTGTGCCGCAGGTGTGGAGGAAGATGTTATCACATCCAGAAGAAGACCTGCTCCAGATGTGCATACCCAACACCCAGGATGAGGAAATGTAAGTACTGTTTTACTTTAATGTGCAGTCAAATTTAATTGCTGTAAAATTATTGTTTGAGACATTTGAAGTCATAAGAAATGAATGCTAGACGATCCTCTTTGATACAACTAGGGTATGACTGAGTGAATAAAGCCTCCATATGACCACATAGGCCCCCTGAATTATGGTCAAAATAACCTTATGACAAAGTGGACAGCGGCACAAGGGCCTGTGCGTTTTATTTGTACGCTACATATTCCCTCCTCTGACCTAGAACCTGAAGATGGCTGCCAATATTAATCTTAATCAGCTACTTTCCGCCATAATTAGATGTAATATCTGGCATATATTTCTGTGAATATTATCACTTTTCATTCTGGCACTGACATTAGACCTACGCATTCAGGTTTGGAGGCCAATTTAAGTTTTCCAACATGTAAATAATATGCACTTCTAAGCATTGTTTCCTCCAACTCTGGAATAATTTACACTTGTGGATAATTTAGATTCATAAAATGTCCAAATTCAGCAGTTTGACCACACTGTAATGTGGCAGTTCAGTATCGCAGTCCACTTGGTATCGCAGCAATTTTGACCAGGTACTGGCCCCCCCTGCCAAAGTTGTACACTTCTGGTTCCACTAAAGTTGTACAGTTCCGGTGTGTACTTTTCAATGGGGGAAAAACATAAAGATCAGCAATTGGCCTATAGACAATAAAAAAATTTTTTTTGTTTCACCTGTAGATGGATATTCAAAAGTCAAAGGGTCGTTTGGAAATTAGAAAACATTAATTTTTGACAGATAACAAAGTTCTCCAAATAATACATGTATAGCGTTTGTATAAGCTTTACTATGCCAATCTTCATAGGCCGATTGCGGGTCGCCATACTGCCTTTTGAAAAAAAAACATTGGAACTGCACAATCAAAATCGGAAGTGCACTAAAAAAACTCTTAAAATCCAATCATTAAAAAAAGAAAAGACAAGATGGAAACCTGCAAAGTACACACTAGAACTGCACAATTTTATTGGAACCATAACTATTCTCAAAATTTAATCATTGACAATGGAAATGATTATTTAATCATTGATAACAGCTGGGGTGGGGGTTGGGCTATTCTTTTTAAGTAATTTTCACGATAAAGAATATTTATGAAAAATGGCCCTCATGTATTTAAGCTGGACATGTAGAAATTTAAAAAATAATAATTTAACTAAACCCTAATACTCTACAAACTTTTTCAGACAACTGGAGTGAGAAAGCATGCAGAAGGAGGACACAGGGAGTTGGCCGCATGAGGCACATGAAGGTGGTTTACAGAAGATTCAGGTCAGTGTTATAGATCATGCTAATAGCTGTAAAATTGGGAATCTTAACCTGTATTTTTTTCTTTGGTCACCATTGAAAAGGGACTGATGTTATGTAACATACAGATTCTTTGATACATGTGTCTGTGATGTATTTAAATTGACATTGTTGTATATTCAGATGTTGAGGTCAAAAATTTGTCAGAATCTCATTAAATTTTGTAACTTATAAGCCAGTGTTGGCTGGGAGATTATAAAAAATAATAAATAAAAAAGATGTTAATTCTTGAGTCCACTTTGGAATTCATGTTGCATGTATGTCTCCAGTCCAAGTCCAGTTTGACTAACATCCTGTTCTCCTGAGCTCAATTTAAATACAGTTCAAATACATGTCAATATTTGACTTTTTGGAATACTTATAAGATATTTGGCTCCAGTCGATAGATTTATAGACGACTTGCTCATTCAGTTTTGACTTGTCTGTAAAAATTCTTTATGAATCTAGAGATAGTTGTCAAATTGTGATACTGCAAATGATGTCTATAGATGTCCACTTTTACTTTCAATAATGTGTGTGAAGGAAGTTATTCCACCCCACCCCCAAAAATGACATTTTGAAATTCTTGCACATTTATTCTCCAGCCCTTTCAATATGGCAGACAACCTGGACTATGTAGCACATGGTCATTTCTGTGTCTTTGCCAAGAAATTTGTAATTTTGTATTTTTTTATATGTCTAATTAAGATATCTGATGTGATGCAAATCAATGATAACAGTGTCACAGAGTTTCAAAATGGCAGACTACATCTTTGTGCATAAAGTTGAATAAAGAGTGGAACATTTTGTGATTGTTTAATTTTAAATTGTTAAACATTTCAGTATCTACATAAATGATGGTTAAAATTAGTTTTGTTTTTCTTCAGGAATGGCTTCCGTGAAGGCACAGTCCCCAAGCCCAGGAGGAAGGTTGCTGCAGCTGCTCCAGCCACTCAATAAATTAAGACTGTACACAATTACACAAAAAAAACATTGAAAACCCTTTCCTTCGATGCAAGATATGTACAGCTACCTTTGATGCAAATAAATGTATTTTGAGGGAAATTTAGTGTTTTGTTTAACTTTGTAAAATGAACTCCGGTCATCAGTATGCCTGATAAGTTACCAAAATTCAGTTAAAAGGTCCTCATGTACAGGTCTCCTTAGTGGGTATCAAAATTATCTTCACATTGGTATATAATGAATGGAGTGGTGATTGTAAATTGCGGTTGTGACCTGGCAGCCCATTTTTTGAAACCATGGAAATCTTGTTTTGCTGTTATGTTTCACTGCTAGCGTTGAGACCTTTTTTTCAAGATTGGGCAACTCGACAAATAATTCATATTTAGGTTCGGTTTGATCTAATTTTATTTGGAACACTTTAAATGGGCATGTCCCTGTCCATCTAATTTACTGTAAGAAAATATCTGAACATAAAATGACGAAAATAAGAATAAACCAAACAGGAAGTAAATGGAAAGGGTGCAGATTTCAAAGGGAAATGCAGAAAAAACTGAGCCAACTAATTCAATGGAGAACCTGACCAGTAGTTGCAGAGAAGTTCAAACTTAATGGACAGAATGACAGAAAAAATCTGCAGTGATAGCTCTGCTGAAAATATCCTAAGAAAAAAAAATGGTCAACACCACTTTTGGGCCTTGATGTATATCTCCACAGAGACATTTAATACAGAGATTGGAAACAAGTTGAAGTTCTGCATTATCGCTCAGGCGAACTGATCATGAAAATACCACATGTAGCCCTATAACAAGGACCTAAATCCGGATTTACGCACATGTGGACTTTGTCTTTTTTTTTGCAAGAAATTATGACAAGAATTACTTGTCGCATATCTATGCTAGTCATACGTCAATTAAATCAAGAATGGAAGAATTTGTAATAAATGCAAAGCTATTTATCGCTTATCCACAACAATTGCACGTCAGATTTGCTTGGTCCCCGCACTGATTCCACTGAAGTTGTACAGTTCCGGTGTGTACTTTTCAATGGGGAAAACAAAGATCAGCAATTGGCCTATAGACAACAAATTTTTTTTTTGGTTTCACCTGTACTCGTGAGGGACCAGTTTTCCGTCGCTACCAGTAACCGCCGATTACAGCGGCTCAGCTGGTGAGGACCCTTGTCGCCGCTGCCAGTCACGGTCTACTTCATCGGCGGTAACTGGTCCCTTGCGAGTAGATGGATATTCAAAAGTCAAAGGGTCGTTTGGAAATTAGAAAACATTAATTTTTGACAGATAACAAAGTTCTCCGAATAATACATGTATAACGTTTGTATAAGCTTTTACTATGCCAATCTCCATAGGCCAATTGCGGGTCGCCATACTGCCTTTTGAAGAAAAAAACCACTGGAACTGCACAATCAAAATCGGAAGTGCACTAAAAAAACTCTTAAAATCATTAAAAAAAGAAAAAACAAGATGGAAACCTGCAAAGTACACACTAGAACTGAACAATTTTATTGGAACCATAACTATTCTCTAAATTTAATCATTGATAATGGAAATGATAATTTAATCATTGATAACAGCGGGGGTGGGGGTTGGGCTATTCTTTTTAAGTAATTTTCATGATAAAGAATATTTATGAAAAATGGCCCCAATGTATATAAGCTGGACATGTAGAGATTTAAAAAATTATAATTTAACTAAACCCTAATACTCTACAAACTTTTTCAGACAACTGGAGTGAGAAAGCATGCAGAAGGAGGACACAGGGAGTTGGCCGCATGAGGCACATGAAGGTGGTTTACAGAAGATTCAGGTCAGTGTTATAGATCATGCTAATAGCTGTAAAATCGGGAATCTTAACCTGTATTTTTTTCTTTGGTTACCATTGAAAAGGGACTGATGTTATGTAACATACAGATTCTTTGATACATGTGTCTGTGATGTATTTAAATTGACATTGTTGTATATTCAGATGTTGAGGTCAAAAATTTGTCAGAATCTCATTAAATTTTGTAACTTATAAGCCAGTGTTGGCTGGGAGATTATAAAAAATAATAAATAAAAAAGATGTTAATTCTTGAGTCCACTTTGAAATTCATGTTGCATGTATGTCTCCAGTCCAAGTCCAGTTTGACTAACATCCTGTTCTCCGGAGTTCAATTTAAATACAGTTCAAATACATGTCAATATTTGACTTTTTGGAATACTTATAAGATATTTGGCTCCAGTCGATAGATTTATAGACGACTTGCTCATTCAGTTTTGACTTGTCTGTAAAAATTCTTTATGAATCTAGAGATAGTTGTCAAATTGTGATACTGCAAATGATGTCTATAGATGTCCACTTTTACTTTCAATAATGTGTGTGAAGGAAGTTATTCCACCCCACCTCCAAAAATGACATTTTGAAATTCTTGCACATTTATTCTCCAGCCCTTTCAATATGGCAGACAACCTGGACTATGTAGCACATGGTCATTTCTGTGTCTTTGCCAAGAAATTTGTAATTTTGTATTTTTTTATATGTCTAATTAAGATATCTGATGTGATGCAAATCAATGATAACAGTGTCACAGAGTTTCAAAATGGCAGACTACATCTTTGTGCATAAAGTTGAATAAAGAGTGGAACATTTTGTGATTGTTTAATTTTAAATTGTTAAACATTTCAGTATCTACATAAATGATGGTTAAAATTAGTTTTGTTTTTCTTCAGGAATGGCTTCCGTGAAGGCACAGTCCCCAAGCCCAGGAGGAAGGTTGCTGCAGCTGCTCCAGCCACTCAATAAATTAAGACTGTACACAATTACACAAAAAAAACATTGAAAACCCTTTCCTTCGATGCAAGATATGTACAGCTACCTTTGATGCAAATAAATGTATTTTGAGGGAAATTTAGTGTTTTGTTTAACTTTGTAAAATGAACTCCGGTCATCAGTATGCCTGATAAGTTACCAAAATTCAGTTAAAAGGTCCTCATGTACAGGTCTCCTTAGTGGGTATCAAAATTATCTTCACATTGGTATATAATGAATGGAGTGGTGATTGTAAATTGCGGTTGTGACCTGGCAGCCCATTTTTTGAAACCATGGAAATCTTGTTTTGCTGTTATGTTTCACTGCTAGCGTTGAGACCTTTTTTTCAAGATTGGGCAACTCGACAAATAATTCATATTTAGGTTCGGTTTGATCTAATTTTATTTGGAACACTTTAAATGGGCATGTCCCTGTCCATCTAATTTACTGTAAGAAAATATCTGAACATAAAATGACGAAAATAAGAATAAACCAAACAGGAAGTAAATGGAAAGGGTGCAGATTTCAAAGGGAAATGCAGAAAAAACTGAGCCAACTAATTCAATGGAGAACCTGACCAGTAGTTGCAGAGAAGTTCAAACTTAATGGACAGAATGACAGAAAAAATCTGCAGTGATAGCTCTGCTGAAAATATCCTAAGAAAAAAAAATGGTCAACACCACTTTTGGGCCTTGATGTATATCTCCACAGAGACATTTAATACAGAGATTGGAAACAAGTTGAAGTTCTGCATTATCGCTCAGGCGAACTGATCATGAAAATACCACATGTAGCCCTATAACAAGGACCTAAATCCGGATTTACGCACATGTGGACTTTGTCTTTTTTTTTGCAAGAAATTATGACAAGAATTACTTGTCGCATATCTATGCTAGTCATACGTCAATTAAATCAAGAATGGAAGAATTTGTAATAAATGCAAAGCTATTTATCGCTTATCCACAACAATTGCACGTCAGATTTGCTTGGTCCCCGCACTGATTCCACTGAAGTTGTACAGTTCCGGTGTGTACTTTTCAATGGGGAAAACAAAGATCAGCAATTGGCCTATAGACAACAAATTTTTTTTTTGGTTTCACCTGTACTCGTGAGGGACCAGTTTTCCGTCGCTACCAGTAACCGCCGATTACAGCGGCTCAGCTGGTGAGGACCCTTGTCGCCGCTGCCAGTCACGGTCTACTTCATCGGCGGTAACTGGTCCCTTGCGAGTAGATGGATATTCAAAAGTCAAAGGGTCGTTTGGAAATTAGAAAACATTAATTTTTGACAGATAACAAAGTTCTCCGAATAATACATGTATAACGTTTGTATAAGCTTTTACTATGCCAATCTCCATAGGCCAATTGCGGGTCGCCATACTGCCTTTTGAAGAAAAAAACCACTGGAACTGCACAATCAAAATCGGAAGTGCACTAAAAAAACTCTTAAAATCATTAAAAAAAGAAAAAACAAGATGGAAACCTGCAAAGTACACACTAGAACTGAACAATTTTATTGGAACCATAACTATTCTCTAAATTTAATCATTGATAATGGAAATGATAATTTAATCATTGATAACAGCGGGGGTGGGGGTTGGGCTATTCTTTTTAAGTAATTTTCATGATAAAGAATATTTATGAAAAATGGCCCCAATGTATATAAGCTGGACATGTAGAGATTTAAAAAATTATAATTTAACTAAACCCTAATACTCTACAAACTTTTTCAGACAACTGGAGTGAGAAAGCATGCAGAAGGAGGACACAGGGAGTTGGCCGCATGAGGCACATGAAGGTGGTTTACAGAAGATTCAGGTCAGTGTTATAGATCATGCTAATAGCTGTAAAATCGGGAATCTTAACCTGTATTTTTTTCTTTGGTTACCATTGAAAAGGGACTGATGTTATGTAACATACAGATTCTTTGATACATGTGTCTGTGATGTATTTAAATTGACATTGTTGTATATTCAGATGTTGAGGTCAAAAATTTGTCAGAATCTCATTAAATTTTGTAACTTATAAGCCAGTGTTGGCTGGGAGATTATAAAAAATAATAAATAAAAAAGATGTTAATTCTTGAGTCCACTTTGAAATTCATGTTGCATGTATGTCTCCAGTCCAAGTCCAGTTTGACTAACATCCTGTTCTCCGGAGTTCAATTTAAATACAGTTCAAATACATGTCAATATTTGACTTTTTGGAATACTTATAAGATATTTGGCTCCAGTCGATAGATTTATAGACGACTTGCTCATTCAGTTTTGACTTGTCTGTAAAAATTCTTTATGAATCTAGAGATAGTTGTCAAATTGTGATACTGCAAATGATGTCTATAGATGTCCACTTTTACTTTCAATAATGTGTGTGAAGGAAGTTATTCCACCCCACCTCCAAAAATGACATTTTGAAATTCTTGCACATTTATTCTCCAGCCCTTTCAATATGGCAGACAACCTGGACTATGTAGCACATGGTCATTTCTGTGTCTTTGCCAAGAAATTTGTAATTTTGTATTTTTTTATATGTCTAATTAAGATATCTGATGTGATGCAAATCAATGATAACAGTGTCACAGAGTTTCAAAATGGCAGACTACATCTTTGTGCATAAAGTTGAATAAAGAGTGGAACATTTTGTGATTGTTTAATTTTAAATTGTTAAACATTTCAGTATCTACATAAATGATGGTTAAAATTAGTTTTGTTTTTCTTCAGGAATGGCTTCCGTGAAGGCACAGTCCCCAAGCCCAGGAGGAAGGTTGCTGCAGCTGCTCCAGCCACTCAATAAATTAAGACTGTACACAATTACACAAAAAAAACATTGAAAACCCTTTCCTTCGATGCAAGATATGTACAGCTACCTTTGATGCAAATAAATGTATTTTGAGGGAAATTTAGTGTTTTGTTTAACTTTGTAAAATGAACTCCGGTCATCAGTATGCCTGATAAGTTACCAAAATTCAGTTAAAAGGTCCTCATGTACAGGTCTCCTTAGTGGGTATCAAAATTATCTTCACATTGGTATATAATGAATGGAGTGGTGATTGTAAATTGCGGTTGTGACCTGGCAGCCCATTTTTTGAAACCATGGAAATCTTGTTTTGCTGTTATGTTTCACTGCTAGCGTTGAGACCTTTTTTTCAAGATTGGGCAACTCGACAAATAATTCATATTTAGGTTCGGTTTGATCTAATTTTATTTGGAACACTTTAAATGGGCATGTCCCTGTCCATCTAATTTACTGTAAGAAAATATCTGAACATAAAATGACGAAAATAAGAATAAACCAAACAGGAAGTAAATGGAAAGGGTGCAGATTTCAAAGGGAAATGCAGAAAAAACTGAGCCAACTAATTCAATGGAGAACCTGACCAGTAGTTGCAGAGAAGTTCAAACTTAATGGACAGAATGACAGAAAAAATCTGCAGTGATAGCTCTGCTGAAAATATCCTAAGAAAAAAAAATGGTCAACACCACTTTTGGGCCTTGATGTATATCTCCACAGAGACATTTAATACAGAGATTGGAAACAAGTTGAAGTTCTGCATTATCGCTCAGGCGAACTGATCATGAAAATACCACATGTAGCCCTATAACAAGGACCTAAATCCGGATTTACGCACATGTGGACTTTGTCTTTTTTTTTGCAAGAAATTATGACAAGAATTACTTGTCGCATATCTATGCTAGTCATACGTCAATTAAATCAAGAATGGAAGAATTTGTAATAAATGCAAAGCTATTTATCGCTTATCCACAACAATTGCACGTCAGATTTGCTTGGTCCCCGCACTGATTCCACTGAAGTTGTACAGTTCCGGTGTGTACTTTTCAATGGGGAAAACAAAGATCAGCAATTGGCCTATAGACAACAAATTTTTTTTTTGGTTTCACCTGTACTCGTGAGGGACCAGTTTTCCGTCGCTACCAGTAACCGCCGATTACAGCGGCTCAGCTGGTGAGGACCCTTGTCGCCGCTGCCAGTCACGGTCTACTTCATCGGCGGTAACTGGTCCCTTGCGAGTAGATGGATATTCAAAAGTCAAAGGGTCGTTTGGAAATTAGAAAACATTAATTTTTGACAGATAACAAAGTTCTCCGAATAATACATGTATAACGTTTGTATAAGCTTTTACTATGCCAATCTCCATAGGCCAATTGCGGGTCGCCATACTGCCTTTTGAAGAAAAAAACCACTGGAACTGCACAATCAAAATCGGAAGTGCACTAAAAAAACTCTTAAAATCATTAAAAAAAGAAAAAACAAGATGGAAACCTGCAAAGTACACACTAGAACTGAACAATTTTATTGGAACCATAACTATTCTCTAAATTTAATCATTGATAATGGAAATGATAATTTAATCATTGATAACAGCGGGGGTGGGGGTTGGGCTATTCTTTTTAAGTAATTTTCATGATAAAGAATATTTATGAAAAATGGCCCCAATGTATATAAGCTGGACATGTAGAGATTTAAAAAATTATAATTTAACTAAACCCTAATACTCTACAAACTTTTTCAGACAACTGGAGTGAGAAAGCATGCAGAAGGAGGACACAGGGAGTTGGCCGCATGAGGCACATGAAGGTGGTTTACAGAAGATTCAGGTCAGTGTTATAGATCATGCTAATAGCTGTAAAATCGGGAATCTTAACCTGTATTTTTTTCTTTGGTTACCATTGAAAAGGGACTGATGTTATGTAACATACAGATTCTTTGATACATGTGTCTGTGATGTATTTAAATTGACATTGTTGTATATTCAGATGTTGAGGTCAAAAATTTGTCAGAATCTCATTAAATTTTGTAACTTATAAGCCAGTGTTGGCTGGGAGATTATAAAAAATAATAAATAAAAAAGATGTTAATTCTTGAGTCCACTTTGAAATTCATGTTGCATGTATGTCTCCAGTCCAAGTCCAGTTTGACTAACATCCTGTTCTCCGGAGTTCAATTTAAATACAGTTCAAATACATGTCAATATTTGACTTTTTGGAATACTTATAAGATATTTGGCTCCAGTCGATAGATTTATAGACGACTTGCTCATTCAGTTTTGACTTGTCTGTAAAAATTCTTTATGAATCTAGAGATAGTTGTCAAATTGTGATACTGCAAATGATGTCTATAGATGTCCACTTTTACTTTCAATAATGTGTGTGAAGGAAGTTATTCCACCCCACCTCCAAAAATGACATTTTGAAATTCTTGCACATTTATTCTCCAGCCCTTTCAATATGGCAGACAACCTGGACTATGTAGCACATGGTCATTTCTGTGTCTTTGCCAAGAAATTTGTAATTTTGTATTTTTTTATATGTCTAATTAAGATATCTGATGTGATGCAAATCAATGATAACAGTGTCACAGAGTTTCAAAATGGCAGACTACATCTTTGTGCATAAAGTTGAATAAAGAGTGGAACATTTTGTGATTGTTTAATTTTAAATTGTTAAACATTTCAGTATCTACATAAATGATGGTTAAAATTAGTTTTGTTTTTCTTCAGGAATGGCTTCCGTGAAGGCACAGTCCCCAAGCCCAGGAGGAAGGTTGCTGCAGCTGCTCCAGCCACTCAATAAATTAAGACTGTACACAATTACACAAAAAAAACATTGAAAACCCTTTCCTTCGATGCAAGATATGTACAGCTACCTTTGATGCAAATAAATGTATTTTGAGGGAAATTTAGTGTTTTGTTTAACTTTGTAAAATGAACTCCGGTCATCAGTATGCCTGATAAGTTACCAAAATTCAGTTAAAAGGTCCTCATGTACAGGTCTCCTTAGTGGGTATCAAAATTATCTTCACATTGGTATATAATGAATGGAGTGGTGATTGTAAATTGCGGTTGTGACCTGGCAGCCCATTTTTTGAAACCATGGAAATCTTGTTTTGCTGTTATGTTTCACTGCTAGCGTTGAGACCTTTTTTTCAAGATTGGGCAACTCGACAAATAATTCATATTTAGGTTCGGTTTGATCTAATTTTATTTGGAACACTTTAAATGGGCATGTCCCTGTCCATCTAATTTACTGTAAGAAAATATCTGAACATAAAATGACGAAAATAAGAATAAACCAAACAGGAAGTAAATGGAAAGGGTGCAGATTTCAAAGGGAAATGCAGAAAAAACTGAGCCAACTAATTCAATGGAGAACCTGACCAGTAGTTGCAGAGAAGTTCAAACTTAATGGACAGAATGACAGAAAAAATCTGCAGTGATAGCTCTGCTGAAAATATCCTAAGAAAAAAAAATGGTCAACACCACTTTTGGGCCTTGATGTATATCTCCACAGAGACATTTAATACAGAGATTGGAAACAAGTTGAAGTTCTGCATTATCGCTCAGGCGAACTGATCATGAAAATACCACATGTAGCCCTATAACAAGGACCTAAATCCGGATTTACGCACATGTGGACTTTGTCTTTTTTTTTGCAAGAAATTATGACAAGAATTACTTGTCGCATATCTATGCTAGTCATACGTCAATTAAATCAAGAATGGAAGAATTTGTAATAAATGCAAAGCTATTTATCGCTTATCCACAACAATTGCACGTCAGATTTGCTTGGTCCCCGCACTGATTCCACTGAAGTTGTACAGTTCCGGTGTGTACTTTTCAATGGGGAAAACAAAGATCAGCAATTGGCCTATAGACAACAAATTTTTTTTTTGGTTTCACCTGTACTCGTGAGGGACCAGTTTTCCGTCGCTACCAGTAACCGCCGATTACAGCGGCTCAGCTGGTGAGGACCCTTGTCGCCGCTGCCAGTCACGGTCTACTTCATCGGCGGTAACTGGTCCCTTGCGAGTAGATGGATATTCAAAAGTCAAAGGGTCGTTTGGAAATTAGAAAACATTAATTTTTGACAGATAACAAAGTTCTCCGAATAATACATGTATAACGTTTGTATAAGCTTTTACTATGCCAATCTCCATAGGCCAATTGCGGGTCGCCATACTGCCTTTTGAAGAAAAAAACCACTGGAACTGCACAATCAAAATCGGAAGTGCACTAAAAAAACTCTTAAAATCATTAAAAAAAGAAAAAACAAGATGGAAACCTGCAAAGTACACACTAGAACTGAACAATTTTATTGGAACCATAACTATTCTCTAAATTTAATCATTGATAATGGAAATGATAATTTAATCATTGATAACAGCGGGGGTGGGGGTTGGGCTATTCTTTTTAAGTAATTTTCATGATAAAGAATATTTATGAAAAATGGCCCCAATGTATATAAGCTGGACATGTAGAGATTTAAAAAATTATAATTTAACTAAACCCTAATACTCTACAAACTTTTTCAGACAACTGGAGTGAGAAAGCATGCAGAAGGAGGACACAGGGAGTTGGCCGCATGAGGCACATGAAGGTGGTTTACAGAAGATTCAGGTCAGTGTTATAGATCATGCTAATAGCTGTAAAATCGGGAATCTTAACCTGTATTTTTTTCTTTGGTTACCATTGAAAAGGGACTGATGTTATGTAACATACAGATTCTTTGATACATGTGTCTGTGATGTATTTAAATTGACATTGTTGTATATTCAGATGTTGAGGTCAAAAATTTGTCAGAATCTCATTAAATTTTGTAACTTATAAGCCAGTGTTGGCTGGGAGATTATAAAAAATAATAAATAAAAAAGATGTTAATTCTTGAGTCCACTTTGAAATTCATGTTGCATGTATGTCTCCAGTCCAAGTCCAGTTTGACTAACATCCTGTTCTCCGGAGTTCAATTTAAATACAGTTCAAATACATGTCAATATTTGACTTTTTGGAATACTTATAAGATATTTGGCTCCAGTCGATAGATTTATAGACGACTTGCTCATTCAGTTTTGACTTGTCTGTAAAAATTCTTTATGAATCTAGAGATAGTTGTCAAATTGTGATACTGCAAATGATGTCTATAGATGTCCACTTTTACTTTCAATAATGTGTGTGAAGGAAGTTATTCCACCCCACCTCCAAAAATGACATTTTGAAATTCTTGCACATTTATTCTCCAGCCCTTTCAATATGGCAGACAACCTGGACTATGTAGCACATGGTCATTTCTGTGTCTTTGCCAAGAAATTTGTAATTTTGTATTTTTTTATATGTCTAATTAAGATATCTGATGTGATGCAAATCAATGATAACAGTGTCACAGAGTTTCAAAATGGCAGACTACATCTTTGTGCATAAAGTTGAATAAAGAGTGGAACATTTTGTGATTGTTTAATTTTAAATTGTTAAACATTTCAGTATCTACATAAATGATGGTTAAAATTAGTTTTGTTTTTCTTCAGGAATGGCTTCCGTGAAGGCACAGTCCCCAAGCCCAGGAGGAAGGTTGCTGCAGCTGCTCCAGCCACTCAATAAATTAAGACTGTACACAATTACACAAAAAAAACATTGAAAACCCTTTCCTTCGATGCAAGATATGTACAGCTACCTTTGATGCAAATAAATGTATTTTGAGGGAAATTTAGTGTTTTGTTTAACTTTGTAAAATGAACTCCGGTCATCAGTATGCCTGATAAGTTACCAAAATTCAGTTAAAAGGTCCTCATGTACAGGTCTCCTTAGTGGGTATCAAAATTATCTTCACATTGGTATATAATGAATGGAGTGGTGATTGTAAATTGCGGTTGTGACCTGGCAGCCCATTTTTTGAAACCATGGAAATCTTGTTTTGCTGTTATGTTTCACTGCTAGCGTTGAGACCTTTTTTTCAAGATTGGGCAACTCGACAAATAATTCATATTTAGGTTCGGTTTGATCTAATTTTATTTGGAACACTTTAAATGGGCATGTCCCTGTCCATCTAATTTACTGTAAGAAAATATCTGAACATAAAATGACGAAAATAAGAATAAACCAAACAGGAAGTAAATGGAAAGGGTGCAGATTTCAAAGGGAAATGCAGAAAAAACTGAGCCAACTAATTCAATGGAGAACCTGACCAGTAGTTGCAGAGAAGTTCAAACTTAATGGACAGAATGACAGAAAAAATCTGCAGTGATAGCTCTGCTGAAAATATCCTAAGAAAAAAAAATGGTCAACACCACTTTTGGGCCTTGATGTATATCTCCACAGAGACATTTAATACAGAGATTGGAAACAAGTTGAAGTTCTGCATTATCGCTCAGGCGAACTGATCATGAAAATACCACATGTAGCCCTATAACAAGGACCTAAATCCGGATTTACGCACATGTGGACTTTGTCTTTTTTTTTGCAAGAAATTATGACAAGAATTACTTGTCGCATATCTATGCTAGTCATACGTCAATTAAATCAAGAATGGAAGAATTTGTAATAAATGCAAAGCTATTTATCGCTTATCCACAACAATTGCACGTCAGATTTGCTTGGTCCCCGCACTGATTCCACTGAAGTTGTACAGTTCCGGTGTGTACTTTTCAATGGGGAAAACAAAGATCAGCAATTGGCCTATAGACAACAAATTTTTTTTTTGGTTTCACCTGTACTCGTGAGGGACCAGTTTTCCGTCGCTACCAGTAACCGCCGATTACAGCGGCTCAGCTGGTGAGGACCCTTGTCGCCGCTGCCAGTCACGGTCTACTTCATCGGCGGTAACTGGTCCCTTGCGAGTAGATGGATATTCAAAAGTCAAAGGGTCGTTTGGAAATTAGAAAACATTAATTTTTGACAGATAACAAAGTTCTCCGAATAATACATGTATAACGTTTGTATAAGCTTTTACTATGCCAATCTCCATAGGCCAATTGCGGGTCGCCATACTGCCTTTTGAAGAAAAAAACCACTGGAACTGCACAATCAAAATCGGAAGTGCACTAAAAAAACTCTTAAAATCATTAAAAAAAGAAAAAACAAGATGGAAACCTGCAAAGTACACACTAGAACTGAACAATTTTATTGGAACCATAACTATTCTCTAAATTTAATCATTGATAATGGAAATGATAATTTAATCATTGATAACAGCGGGGGTGGGGGTTGGGCTATTCTTTTTAAGTAATTTTCATGATAAAGAATATTTATGAAAAATGGCCCCAATGTATATAAGCTGGACATGTAGAGATTTAAAAAATTATAATTTAACTAAACCCTAATACTCTACAAACTTTTTCAGACAACTGGAGTGAGAAAGCATGCAGAAGGAGGACACAGGGAGTTGGCCGCATGAGGCACATGAAGGTGGTTTACAGAAGATTCAGGTCAGTGTTATAGATCATGCTAATAGCTGTAAAATCGGGAATCTTAACCTGTATTTTTTTCTTTGGTTACCATTGAAAAGGGACTGATGTTATGTAACATACAGATTCTTTGATACATGTGTCTGTGATGTATTTAAATTGACATTGTTGTATATTCAGATGTTGAGGTCAAAAATTTGTCAGAATCTCATTAAATTTTGTAACTTATAAGCCAGTGTTGGCTGGGAGATTATAAAAAATAATAAATAAAAAAGATGTTAATTCTTGAGTCCACTTTGAAATTCATGTTGCATGTATGTCTCCAGTCCAAGTCCAGTTTGACTAACATCCTGTTCTCCGGAGTTCAATTTAAATACAGTTCAAATACATGTCAATATTTGACTTTTTGGAATACTTATAAGATATTTGGCTCCAGTCGATAGATTTATAGACGACTTGCTCATTCAGTTTTGACTTGTCTGTAAAAATTCTTTATGAATCTAGAGATAGTTGTCAAATTGTGATACTGCAAATGATGTCTATAGATGTCCACTTTTACTTTCAATAATGTGTGTGAAGGAAGTTATTCCACCCCACCTCCAAAAATGACATTTTGAAATTCTTGCACATTTATTCTCCAGCCCTTTCAATATGGCAGACAACCTGGACTATGTAGCACATGGTCATTTCTGTGTCTTTGCCAAGAAATTTGTAATTTTGTATTTTTTTATATGTCTAATTAAGATATCTGATGTGATGCAAATCAATGATAACAGTGTCACAGAGTTTCAAAATGGCAGACTACATCTTTGTGCATAAAGTTGAATAAAGAGTGGAACATTTTGTGATTGTTTAATTTTAAATTGTTAAACATTTCAGTATCTACATAAATGATGGTTAAAATTAGTTTTGTTTTTCTTCAGGAATGGCTTCCGTGAAGGCACAGTCCCCAAGCCCAGGAGGAAGGTTGCTGCAGCTGCTCCAGCCACTCAATAAATTAAGACTGTACACAATTACACAAAAAAAACATTGAAAACCCTTTCCTTCGATGCAAGATATGTACAGCTACCTTTGATGCAAATAAATGTATTTTGAGGGAAATTTAGTGTTTTGTTTAACTTTGTAAAATGAACTCCGGTCATCAGTATGCCTGATAAGTTACCAAAATTCAGTTAAAAGGTCCTCATGTACAGGTCTCCTTAGTGGGTATCAAAATTATCTTCACATTGGTATATAATGAATGGAGTGGTGATTGTAAATTGCGGTTGTGACCTGGCAGCCCATTTTTTGAAACCATGGAAATCTTGTTTTGCTGTTATGTTTCACTGCTAGCGTTGAGACCTTTTTTTCAAGATTGGGCAACTCGACAAATAATTCATATTTAGGTTCGGTTTGATCTAATTTTATTTGGAACACTTTAAATGGGCATGTCCCTGTCCATCTAATTTACTGTAAGAAAATATCTGAACATAAAATGACGAAAATAAGAATAAACCAAACAGGAAGTAAATGGAAAGGGTGCAGATTTCAAAGGGAAATGCAGAAAAAACTGAGCCAACTAATTCAATGGAGAACCTGACCAGTAGTTGCAGAGAAGTTCAAACTTAATGGACAGAATGACAGAAAAAATCTGCAGTGATAGCTCTGCTGAAAATATCCTAAGAAAAAAAAATGGTCAACACCACTTTTGGGCCTTGATGTATATCTCCACAGAGACATTTAATACAGAGATTGGAAACAAGTTGAAGTTCTGCATTATCGCTCAGGCGAACTGATCATGAAAATACCACATGTAGCCCTATAACAAGGACCTAAATCCGGATTTACGCACATGTGGACTTTGTCTTTTTTTTTGCAAGAAATTATGACAAGAATTACTTGTCGCATATCTATGCTAGTCATACGTCAATTAAATCAAGAATGGAAGAATTTGTAATAAATGCAAAGCTATTTATCGCTTATCCACAACAATTGCACGTCAGATTTGCTTGGTCCCCGCACTGACCCTAGTGGCAAACCTGCTTTTTCAAATCTCTGTTTAAATATCTCTGATCTCCATTGCTGTGTGTTTTTTTGGTTGGTGATTAAATAATAAACAGCAGTATGATGCATCATCTGATCTGATTTCCTCAATTTTTACACCTGAATTAGTATCGGGAGATAAATGGGCTTGTCATATGGGCTGCAGGTGGCGGGAGTCCCACTGAGAACACATCTGCCCAAATCAGTGCCAACATATACTAGAATTTTTTTCTGTAATCCATGAATTTTCAAAGTCATTTGGGACTAATGGGAACTGGGCATGTCCGCATAAAATGGTTTGATTCGCCTTCTACTCCTCCAGTGGAACATCCACAGGCCTTGTATGAACAGCACACACTATGCTACATCCATCCATATGAGGCTATGGTACAAACAGCCCACGAGGCTGCAGTACACTTGAGAGCTGTGGTGCACCCACAAGCCACATGCATCCTTACATCATTTAAAAGAAATTCATCAACCACTCGGCCACGGTCCGTGGCGCAGTTGGTTCGAGCACCAGCTTTTTAGCACCAGTTCCTCTGTGGTGATACAAAGGTCGTGGGTTCAAACCCCGGCCATGCTGTGATTGAACTCGTGATACAATTTCCCATATGAGCTGAGGCCTGTGGCTAAAGAGTTAACCTGTTGTCCTTGTAAATCTGTGACCTGGGGGTTGTCATGTCAAGGACCTGCAACATGACAATTCTCAAAAATTCTAGGATGTGCATTCATGTACTGCTCAGTGCACATGACATAGGATGTACATTCATATACTGCTCAGTACACCAGACATAGGATGTACATTCATGTACTGCTCAGTACACCAGACATAGGATGTACATTCATGTACTGCTCAGTACACCAGACATAGGATGTACATTCATGTACTGCTCAGTACACCAGACATAGGATGTACATTCATGTACTGCTCAGTACACCAGACATAGGATGTACATTCATATACTGCTCAGTACACTGGACATAGGATGTACATTCATGTAATGCTCAGTACACTAGACATAGGATGTACATTCATGTACTGCTCAGTACACCAGACATAGGATGTACATTCATGTACTGCTCAGTACACCAGACATAGGATGTACATTCATATACTGCTCAGTACACTGGACATAGGATGTACATTCATGTAATGCTCAGTACACTGGACATAGGATGTACATTCATGTAATGCTCAGTACACTGGACATAGGATGTACATTCATGTACTGCTCAGTACACCAGACATAGGATGTACATTCATATACTGCTCAGTACACTGGACATAGGATGTACATTCATGTAATGCTCAGTACACTGGACATAGGATGTACATTCATATACTGCTCAGTACACTGGACATTGGATGTACATTCATGTAATGCTCAGTACACTGGACATAGGATGTACATTCATATACTGCTCAGTACACTGGACATAGGATGTACATTCATGTAATGCTCAGTACACTGGACATAGGATGTACATTCATACACTGCTCAGTACACTGGACATAGGATGTACATTCATACACTGCTCAGTACACTGGACATAGGATGTATATTCATATACTGCTCAGTACACTGGACAAGGGATGTACATTCATATACTGCTCAGTACACTGGACATAGGATGATCATGCATGTACTGCTCAGATGTATTCATATACTGCTAAGTACATACAAGATAGGGTACATGTGCATTCATAGGAGACAGTTGTTAAAAAATCTACTGTTCTGTGTTAAATTTCCTGGAGATAAATACATGTTCTGTTTAGGGAACCAGGTACATGTAAAGATGACCACTAGATCATTTTTTTTTTTTTTTCAAAATATTTCCAGAAGAGGATGTGGCATTAATTGAGACATACCGGTAAGCCAAGGGCCAAAGAGCTATGCTGATCATTGCTTTTTTGTAATGTTTGTGAACATTTCCCAGAAATTGCTTAAAAATGATCATTTATTTTCCCAGATCAAAATGCGTTACTTTTTTAATTTGGCCGCAACTTATCTTGATTTTCATTGGCTAATATTTGTCATGTCATTCAAAATGGCAGCCTACCCCACAACTCCGTGATAGCTATTAGATTTTTGAAAAACAATTCTGAGCCGAATGGAAAAAATAGAATTGGTCTCCTGAAAATACATCTTACCTACTAATAGCTAAGAACTGGTACTTTCAGTGAGGGACAGAATAAACTATGCTATGCACAGCAAAATATGCATGGTTTTCTATCAAGCCACATGTGTAAGGCTTATTTCTGCAAGAAAGTAATGATGGAGAGGGATAGAAGCAAATCTCTTTCCTTTCTTTCAAATCAAGTAAATTCACAGCATAAACTTGACTGAGTTTCTAGTCCCCTCCTCATGCCTGTATGGACCCTCATAGCATAAAAAGGTTCATAAGGGATGGTAACATTTAAAGCATCAACAAATTTACAAATGAGATAAATAAGAACTCTAAAGCAAGATATACAACATGATTTTATTTTCTTTCACTTTCCAAAAAAAAAAAATTAAATCCATTTTTATGTGCAATGCTGTCCTGTATTTTTTCCAGTTGGCCAATAAATTGTATTTTATTTTGTAGCATAAAATATTTGCTTTACCTTAATAATTTTTCTAAAAAGCCTTAAAAAATCCTTGTTTTCTGTAAACATGTTCTCCTTAATAGTAGCTTTTGGTACTTGATATATATGGTGAATATAAATTCATATGTAGAAGGTATAAACCCAAAATGTCATGAGACAGAACATTTCATTCATGTCTTTGGCATGAGATACCCCCTTACACAAAGTGGTCAGCTTGCAGCCAGCCCTCAAGACAGGTTCATCATTCTAATCACTCTCATTGCTTAAGGTTATCAGATCAATTTGCAAAATAATTTTCTTAAACCAAAGCCAGAAATCTCTGATAACAATGTTATGGATTTGCCTCAGAAACCTCAGAAACTTCATAATTTCTTCTACTTTTACCAAATTATTAATATTTACACAAAAATGTCAAGCTCAGATGACATGGAAATATCTTGACCTGAAAATGACCAAAAAAAAACCCCAATAAAACAAAAACAAACATAAATCTTAAATCAACTATATTGAATAGTTCAAATTTAATGAGCAGTGTAGAAACATATGCAGGCTCATCACATTCTATATATATACATATATATTTACACACAGTAATAGAACAAGTCTTCCTGGACACAGATATTGCAGGGAATGAACTACCTTACTTTGCATCCATTTTAAAACAAAAACTCTTCTCCAGGTCATATTTTGCCTGGTTAGTGGGCCCCCTTCCCAATCTAAATACTTAACAAGAATCTTCCCAGCAATAAGAAATAAGGTATCATTTTCCCTGGACAATATTGTGAAATAGATAATAAGATTTTTGGAGAAGACTTCATTTATAATTAACAGATGGCTCAATCTTTACATTTCTCTCACATCCTTTCATTACTTTCAATGTTGCCAAATGTTTACTTCTTGATTTGTGTTAGTCCTGGCTACTTTTAAGCTTCAAATCAAACAAAGTTTTTTTTATAATCAAACTGGTTATCAAACAATAGACATTTCTGGAAGATTATTTACATTTCACACAAATTATTTAAGGGTGCTTAATAGAATATAATCTACAAACTCTGAGCACTCAAATCAAATAACATCCTCAATTATATCTTGGATATTCCCATTAAAATGCACAAATTATTATTCAAAATAAACATTTCTAACAATATCTGACAAAATCTGCTTACTGAATTACAGGAGACATTAAGGACATGAACCTTCTCTTGTCAATAACCAAGCACTTTCGTCAAATAGAATTAAAAAAACACTACAGAAGAGGTACCAAACACAATTATTAACTGAATACATGCATATCAGTACTTTAATGTAACCCTAACATTAAAACATGTAAGGGGTGAATCTGGTTGGTTACATCAAATATTTTAAGTATTTTGCCTTTTTTTCCACAGAGAATTTATATTTTGTATGTTTATAGTTATGTTAAATCTAATTCATTTAAACTGGCTAAATTTTGATATATAAAATGGCCAGATTTGAGTTTTCCTCTGATAACTTACCTTTAATGTAATTAACCTGATTTCTTCCCTTTCATTTGTCTCACAAAATATATCGTCAGAAAGGTTCTCCTTGGTGAAACTTGGTGTTGAGATGTTGGTATCTGGTTGCTTCCACTATGGCATTTGTCTTGTAAGCCAGATGTCAAAATGAAGTTGTACAAAAATACCAAATTCATTGATACTCCACACAGCACTCAAACCATGTAGTATACAAACATAAATGTTCTAATAATGTACGAAGCACCTTGAAATGTCCAGTGGGCAACAGTTCATACTAACAATATACACTCCCACATTCCTGTCCTTTATCCGAGGCGAGGAAAAAAAACCACACTTCTCATCTCAAAAATATTTTCCCTCTAAACATTGATCTGGCTTATGATAGAAGCACAACAATCAGTACACTTGGCTTTATTCACCATTGCTACAGTTTGTGCATCAAAAGCCCATTGTCCCCATTAAAAGCCTGTGTGTGCCACCATGTCCATCACAGTGCTTGCCCTGTCAGTCTACTTTGCCAGTGTGGTAATTAAGTTGGCACACATTTCAAAGAATTCTAGAGTCTGGTGTGGCGAAGGCCCATCCACTTCCATATCTGAAATTTTAAAAAGCACTGAATTACTCTTTTCATCACAAGGATTTTTCTTTCAACATGTTAATGTTATGCAAGTTATTTAAATAATATCGATCGAAGACAGCAGACCCCTTGGCTAATAGTAAAAGTGGATGGGGTAAGTGTTTTAGGATGTTATGCATCAATGGTTTGAGTTTGGCAATACTTTCTGAATTTGTTGTCAAATCATTGTGTTCTGATATTTTCAAAGATCAGGTCACATGGCCCTCAAAAGTTGGTCAATGTCACCAACAAGAGTACAAATTCGAGACTTATTCGTTGTCAACAAAGATTTTCAGAGATCAGGTTATGGTACATTAAAATGTAGTTCAAGGTCAATGACAAGCACAAGACATCAATAAAATTAAGTATGCTAATGCTATCTTAATTTATTGTCAACTTATCATATTCACAAAATGTTCAAAGATTAGGTTACATGACCTTTAAATTAAGTTCAAGGTCACTAATAAGCACATCTTTATGTGACATTGTTAAGATGCATCCATGATTTTAGTTTGGTAAATCTATCTTTATTTTTGGCAATTTATCATTTACACAAATCTTTTGGAGGTTCCATGACCTTGAAATGTAGGCTAAGGTAACCAATAAGTCCTCTTCTTTGAAACATTAATAAAATATCTCTACCGTTTGAGTTTAGTAAAGATATCTGTGTTTTTTACCAACTTATTATGCTCAAAAGATTTTCAGAGATGGGACTTTAAAATGTTAGTCAAGGTTACTAACAAGGTCACCATTTCATGACATCTATGGTTTAGGTTTAATAATCTTTGACACTTAGGTTTCTTTGATAAAGTAGCTTGCTTTACTGACTGGGAAAGTCAGTGGGTGGGACTCCTACAAGTAACTTGAGGAATTTTAGGATTGGGAAGTGTGCAAATATGGTACAAATCTGAATACTATTCCAGTCCCTGTATTCACCTCACAGCATAAAAAAGGATCATAAGAGATATTCACATGATACTAATTAATATTGTTGAACTAGTTATTATTTATAGTGGAATTACAGGTTACCATCTTTTTTCTAATGATTGGACTTGAGAACTTTTTGTGCACTTCCAATTTTTTTGTGCACTTCCAATATGCTGTTTTCAATGGGGCAAGATGGTGACCTACTTATGCCAGTTTTCAGTTATGCATGTGGTAACGATACATAAAAGATTCCAACATTGTATATGTAGCTATATCTTTCATTATAAGGTCAAGACTAGTGCTTGTGGCCTCAATATGCATGTGAAAGAATCAATTCTGGACAGACTTCACCATTCCTGTCACTGACCTAGTAAAGAGTCTGAAGTGAGGGATTTGGTGCCCATGGCTGACCGGGTCATACGCTCTACTCGTTTAGCATCTGGATGGTCCGGCGTATTGAGTGATTTAAAATCCAACAGATAACTCTTCTGGTCGACTTGATATAATTGTAAACTCATCTTTGTCTGAAAAGACAATGACTCAAAATGCAATTCATTTCCATATTCCCCCCCCCCCCCCAAACAATTCAATTTAACAAGAAATACTATACAAAATGTACTTTTCTATGCTCATAACTTTTCTTTAGTTATATGCTCATATATGATATTTTAAAATTCAATTTTGATAAATAGAGACTCATCTACCGGTAATGATAACCATCGTAAACAAAACAATGTTGGTATTAAAAAATGTATACATACAAACTTTCCATTGATGGGATTTTTTCTTCTTACTCTGACATGAAAGGGATTCACTGTTTTCCACTCCTGAAACCAAAATATATACCATTGATAATATATTGTGTCAACATTGTTTACCTCATAAATAAGTTCAGATATATATGCATCCATACAGAACTTTAATCTAATTTTCATATGTTATGATATATGGCACTAGATGGCTCCCATCATGATCATTCAGCTCTGATCTATTAGCTTGAAATGAAGGAATACCATGAACTAAAAAAAACCCAAAAAGCGCAGGTCCTTAAGGCTGCATAGTGGTATGAATACTGGAACCATCTAAGTGACATGTATCAGTCTAACTTCTGTGCCACCAGAGAATAGTAGTTTCTGCTCTTCGATTATATCTTTGTGCAAATTCTTTCTTTGTGCAGATGCAGAAAGTGTGAAAATATACTTACATAATCTAAAGATTTCATAGCCCTGAACACCTCATGCATAATATCATTTGGCTTACTCTGTGACCGAATACCTGAAATATGAAAATAAATATTACACATAAACTTCAAACAAAATATTTCCTTTACAAAATAAATCCAAACGTTGATGTTTTCCTTAAAATGTCTCTGTATTATTCTCCAGAAATGATGTCTCAGAGTTACTCCCATACAATGGCAC
This sequence comes from Amphiduros pacificus, assembly GCA_949316495.1. Classification (NCBI taxonomy): domain Eukaryota; kingdom Metazoa; phylum Annelida; class Polychaeta; order Phyllodocida; family Hesionidae; genus Amphiduros; species Amphiduros pacificus. The sequence continues at coordinate 70,576,336 of OX439000.1, forward strand.
TTCCAGATATCATGTGGAGATAAATCTCCGAACTCACCTAAGTGCCACTTTGCTTTCTTCATGGGAATGTTCTTTTTTTTCTCTGCCAAAAGTGGATCCAATGTGGGTGTGATCTGCACCTCTGTAAAACCATCCAGCAGATTCAATGCCATCCAACTAATTCATTACTTATATTATCATATCATACTTGCTTATAAAATTCATCTTGAAAGAGAAGAGAAACTACTAAGATATATAATGTATCGTTTAATTTATATATAAAAGAATGAAGAAAATTCCTGAATTGTATTGAATACTAATTATAAAGCATATGGGTTTTATTTGGGAGTTGTTTTACCTGGCATTCGCTCAGGGTGGGGCTTGAGTGGGCTTGCAGGTGGTGGTACTCCTTGGTACTGCTGCAAACAAACATAAACACCCCATTATGACAACACATGTTTTACCACCTAATTAACATCCATAAATATTCCTATCTCAAACCAAATATTTTCTCAAACAACTAAATAAGTTTGTAATCTCTGATGAAATGCATAACATTATTCTCCTCCATATATTATGGTACATACCACCATGAAAGTCTCTGATGGAGGACTTGATGCCAGATAAAAGTCTCGAATCTGTAGCTTTGCAGCTGAAAATACAGAAAATATAATTTTCTCTGACAAATGGACAAATGGATTCAAAACAACTTTTTATAATTTGTACCAATTTATTCTGAAATAAAAACAATGATTATGCACATGTTAATAGATGGAGATAATTAAACTTCTAAAAAAACATGGTAATTCAGTGCATAAAACAAACTGCATTTGTGCAATGAAAAATGGAAGCTATTGGGGAAGAGAGCACAACTAGAACAGCCCATTATCTGGGAATCCCCCCTCTATTTCCAGTGAAAAATAATATTTTGGACTCCAGAGAAAAAATTATGAAATGGATTGGAAATTGTGAACCTTTGAAGTTTTTGCTGAGCAAGTTTTCAATGATTGTAAATCCTTCCCTAAACTTATAAAATATTTGTGTTTGGAATAGAATATATAAGTTACCTAACATTGCAACAAGAGCGACTAAACTTCAAACTTTACCTTATAGAATTGTCCACAGAATATTCTCCTCTAACAAATAGTTGTATAATATTAAAATGGCAAATGCCAATTTATGCATCGTTTGTGATGAAACGGATACCAAATGGCATTTCTTGATTGAGTGTACCGGTAAGTCTTTAAAACAGTTCTGGAAAAGCTTCCTCTTGTGGTGGGACAGAATAAGTCCCATTACAGTTGAAGAACTCATAAATGTAAATGAGCTTAAGGAATGTACTAGTATGTTTGGTTTTCCAGGAGACAAAAAATATTATCACAGTTTTAAATTTGTATATAACATTGGCCAAATATTATTTCAGCATAAATAATATTTGGATAAATTGTAAGGTAAATATCAGAAACTAAATTATTTCCAGTCGGATGGGGCTTTCACTAATATTAAGCATAAAGCATTTCAGCAATGATTTCATCAATTTGATTTACCAGATCTTTTTAACTTCACACTCACTCACTTGGTGGCAGCTGCCATATGCAGCTTAATAAGAAATTATGTTTGTGCAAAAATACTTCTATTATTGATTAACCACTTCAGTCAGTAAAACTACACACGCCTTTCAGTTTTATTTTGGATATCACACATGCAGTTGGATCTACAATTTGGTTGTCAAGATCCAACAGCACACAATGTAATATTGTAGACCAAGGTTGATTTTACTATACTAGGGGTGGGAGAGCTCTGAACCATTCTGGGCAGTAAATGACTGTAAATCTGACCCAATCTGGACAAATCACGCCATTCTGGACGCTCACAACAGAGCTGGGCGCTAAAGCTAAGTCATTCCGGATGCTTGGAACACAGCTTTACACTAAATCATAGCCAATCTGGGTGGTATCTGCTAATGAACAATGGCCAGAATGAAAAAGTTCCTATCTTTAATCTTTATATATCAACTAACATACCAAATTTTTAAAGAAATTAACACGCACTTCAGTTACAGGTTGAGACAGGTTGCTTTATGAAGAGTAATCCGGACTTGGGAGCACAAATATTTATATTAATAAATCTACACCATCATAATTAACACACTGATACACACACAACTGTAATGAAATTTGTTACATTTTGTAATGATTCTGATGTGATTTTTATGCCTTCTGTGAGACAAAAAGTTGTTACATAACTGAACCATCCAGATTGGTTCAGATTTGATGTAGAACAATGGATCTAGATTTGCTGCGATTTCAGTCCAGAACTGTTCAGAGCTCTCCCACTTCTGTATTTATAGCCCAAAGATATGTTGGGATATCTTCTTAAGCAAAATATGAGGAGATTTGACCCCCTTCATATCTGTATGGTTTTTAGTTTTTTTTATGCAAATACATTCAAACACCAAACACCATCTCTTCTTAGGACTGGCAGGCTGGCAGATGTAAATTAGGTCAATAGGTCAGAGGTAGACCAGCAGGTTCTTACAAAAACTGAAGGGCCAATGAGATGATAGCAATGGGTAGAAAGTTATGGCAAAACAATGTTTTATTAACAAAAAAAAGGATATGGTAAGGATGGGAGACTTTCCACTATTTTCCGTTAATGAGATCATTCCAGAATTTTGTGATAGAATTCACCATATGATCAGTGATATTATATATTGTCAAAATGAAGCCTCAAAATGGAATAAGCTGAAGATAAAGCATCAGTGTTGGGAATTAAATATGCTTTCAAATGTTCAGGTTGAGAATATATATCAAGCAGCTATCATCATTAATTGCTGAAATATGTGACAAACAGACCAACTGCCCACCAGTAGCAACAGCAATAAACATACCCCTGCCTTTATCAATTTTTTGTGTTTTGCCTATAGTGCCTTGTACTATCCTTGTACTCATGTGCACCACTCCAGTGTCCCAATCTGAAGGTGCCCCACTCTTAGCAAACCTTTACAGAGTTGGTAATTGCATTATATAACTGGTCAGGTATACAAACATAGTATCAGGTTGAAATATTGTTAAATAGATGATCTGGATTGTTTAATAGATGATCTGGATTTCATCTACTTTCAAATGGCAAAAAAATATATGTTGGGGGTAATATGATGAGTAATAACATCAGATCTCAAAGTTTAGGGTATAGACATTTATGTTATGTAGGGAAAAAGTTTTTGAAAATCTGATTTCAAGAAAGCTTTTAGATTTCATTATAACAAATGTAACAAATAATTGTCATAGGCTGATTGCCGATATCCATGTTGTTTTTTTCCCCATTGAAAAGTACACACCGGAACTGTACAACTTTACCGGAACCAGAACTGTACGAGTCCTCTATATTTAATCATTGGTCGGAGAGATTGGCAGGGGGCGTATAATTTTTTGTTGTTGATAAGTTGAACATGTTTAAACTTTAAACTCAGGATAAATTCATCATCAAAGTGGAAGCATATTCATCCTCTTTAATGGATAAAATTGGCAAGCCTAATTATACTTGATGCAAACTGTTATAATGAAAGTTTTTTAACACTAGCCCCCAAAAGTGTGACAAACACTGTATATGGCTGGTTCTGCAAGCTTGCTTGTCAGACAACATGTTAAGACATAGTATTGACGGTTAGAAGGGTCATTGTGATGACAACAAACACTATATCAGTAAGCAACTCACTTAGTTTTAACAGATGTCTGATACAATACTCTGCAAAATATGGTCATTCAAAACACTGCTTTAGTATTGAAGATATGGCAAGTGAAGTTATTGAAGAATCCTTTATATCAATAGACTCTGGTTAAACTCAACCACCATCTACTCTCTGGTAATTTAGCCTTGTGTGGTCTCCACAATATTACATGTGTGTATCTATAGAATGCATAAGAGGTATGTGGAGTTACTTACTTTCGTCAGCTATTCTCTTGTTGTCTATGACAAGGTTGTAGGCAATCACTAGCTGATCTTGTGGATCACCTGCCAATAGAGCTCGGTGAACTTGTCCTTCATTCACCTGGCATTTCTGAACAAACACATTCATGTCAAATTAATATACTGAATAAAAATGGTCAATTTTTCATTTCTTGTTAATTTGATTTTTTTCAACATCAAAAACATTTACAGAATAGGTATAATAAATCATCAAATAGTTGTAGCTACCCAAGCTTATATCCTGATCATATTATATTAAATTCTTCCATTACGTTTCTTGACCTTTAAAAATGATACATTTGAATACATACTTCACAAACTTCCTTAACTGCCTCCTGGTCCACAATTGAAGCATCAACATCTCCCTCTGGTGGGAATAAATACTCAGGCAGATCAACCTGAAACCACTCATGCTCCCTGCCAAAAAAATTATGCAAATCACCATCAAATCAACTCATATATTTTTGGCACTCATTCAATGTCCTATCTAAAATAGTTAATGTTTCCATATTTTAGTTACTATTGTTATATTACTAGCTAATATTACCTGATATTGGTGATGCTAGCTCGTTTAAGTGGGTCAACCTGCAGCATATGCACCAACATGCTCACCACAGACTTCTTGAGGTAATCTGGGATGTGGAAGATGCCAGCTGAAGTACACACAACACATGTCACTAATATACCACCTGCTGCATTTCTGCTACATCACTATCCATAGCACAATTATGCAAACTGTAGTACTACATTTAGAGGATTTTTGTGATTTGTCGTACTTACATTTGATTTTCTTGAATAAAGTAGGCACATGCTCATCATCAAAAGGGAGCTGTAAAAAAGGCAAATATAGAATGTTCATATATCAACAGATCAGTCTAATATTGAATATCTGTTATAATGTTGTTACCACATTATTCAGTCTGGTGTTGGATGTGGAGGAGAGGGTGTGTGTTCAGTCTGGTGTTGGATGTGGAGGAGAGGGGGTGTGGTCAGTCTGGTGTTGGATGTGGGGGAGAGGGGGTGTGGTCAGTCTGGTGTTGGATGTGGGGGAGAGGGGGTGTGGTCAGTCTGGTGTTGGATGTGGGGGAGAGGGGGTGTGGTCAGTCTGCTGTTGGATGTGGGGGAGAGGGTGTGTGGTCAGTCTGGTGTTGGATGTGGGGGAGAGGGTGTGTGGTCAGTCTGGTGTTGGATGTGGGGGAGAGGGGGTTTGGTCAGTCTGGTGTTGGGTGTGGAGGAGAGGGGGTATGGTCAGTCTGGTGTTGGATGTGGAGGAGAGGGGGTGTGGTCAGTCCGGTGTTGGATGTGGAGGAGAGGGGGTGTGGTCAGTCTGGTGTTGGATGTGGGGGAGAGGGTGTGTGGTCAGTCTGGTGTTGGATGTGGAGGAGAGGGGGTGTGGTCAGTCCGGTGTTGGATGTGGAGGAGAGGGTGTGTGGTCAGTCTGGTGTTGGATGTGGGGGAGGGGGGTGTGGTCAGTCTGGTGTTGGAAATGGGGGAGAGGGGGTGTGGTCAGTCTGGTGTTGGATGTGGGGGAGAGGGGGTGTGGTCAGTCTGGTGTTGGATGTGGGGGAGAGGGGGTGTGGTCAGTCTGGTGTTGGATGAGGGGGAGAGGGGGTGTGGTCAGTCTGGTGTTGGATGTGGAGGAGAGGGGGTGTGGTCAGTCTGGTGTTGGATGTGGGGGAGAGGGTGTGTGGTCAGTCTGGTGTTGGATGTGGGGGAGGGGGGGTATGCTGGATGTAGGGGAGAGGGGGTGTGGTCAGTCTGGTGTTGGATGAGGGGGAGAGGGGGTGTGGTCAGTCTGGCGTTGTTTAGAGTATAGGGGACATGGTCAGTTTTGGATGGGATGTGAAGTGAGCTACTCACAGTTCCACAAAGTAGTGCATATAGGATGACTCCACTGCTCCAGATGTCGACCTCTGGTCCAGCATATAACCTGCACAAAGACAAAAGCACACGATTCATATTCTTTGTGGTCATTTATTTATATTCCTCATTTCTCAAATGAAGCTTGGGTTTTTCTGTATAGCCTGTTGCTTAAATTGTCCATGTAAAACAACTTAAGAAATCTATATATAGGGATGGGAGAGCAAAAAAGTCTAAACTTATCTGTACATTTTGCAGTATTCACAATATAGAAGGAGCATAAATTCTGGATGCTCACATTGCTTTCTTTAAGCTTTATAAATCAAATATCACATATAAATTTTGAAGAAAATAGAATGATCATCAGAAATAAATATAAGTACATGACCAACTGGGTATAAATTTTGACAAGACTTTGCCAGTAATGTGCCCTATTTTAAAACTGTAAAATACAAATAATCTAGACTTTACAAAGTCAAAATCTAAACAATATTATTTACTCAACCATTATGAGATCTGGTCAATTTTGTGACGAAGTTAATGGGATTTGATGCCTTTTGTGAGAAATCAATAAATTGTTTGATAGCAGAAACACCTGGATTTGAGTCTAATAATGATATGATATCAGACCACTCTACAATGGTATTTAATCAAACTTTAAGGCTGAGTGGATTGTTTTATTTATGTCTCAACGTGTGATGCCTACTTTCCGGAGATGACCTCTGGGGCAGCATAGTTGGGGGAACCACAACTGGTGCGCAAAAACTCTCCATCTGTCATCATATTGGATAATCCTGCAAATAAATCAATTAAAACTCTCCTTATATGAATTATTTTGAGAAGCTGACTGTTTACCTTTTTTGTAAGTGCATAAATATGCTGTTCCCGTGTCAACTGAGCAAATTGCTTTGAATATGAAAATTTCTAGTACAGTGATGAAAGTCAGCATTCAGGAAAAAACCTGGCGGCCATTTTAAAAGTGAAACGTAAATATGCTTACGATACAAGATCTTAACGGTCTTATATGCGAGTATTTATGGTAAAATGTAAATACGATGTTCATATTTTCGAAACGACAAATATCGGATGTAGCGGATCGATTTTAATTGCATTTTAAATGATAAATAAAGGTATTTATCCAATATTATCACAAATTGTTCGAGAACAGAACAAAACCATCAATCCATTTAAAACACAATTAAAATTGATCCGCGTGTGAAAGCATTTCTGTCAACAAGGGAAGACACGACCCAAAGAAGTGGAAACAATGACGAAATGCAAAACTGTGAACACTGATAATTGGAATCAGTGAGAACAAAGTCAAAACAAAACATTTTGAAATAATAGACCTCGGACATAGCGGATATTGGGTAAATACCTTTATTAATCATTCAAAACGCAAATAAAATCGATCCACTATGTCAAATATTTGTTATTTCAAAAATATGAATGTTTGTAATTAAAACTTGTAGTGCCGTAATCTTATGGCGTAAATCCTTGTCCACAGGTTGCTCTCGTGTATAAGACGAACCCCCAAACATTAAGGATTTGTGTACAAAGACCTCGTCTAATACAAGAGTAAGTATGGTAGCTATAAATTATATAGTATATAAGTCAAAGATCAAAGGTGATGGACAGACAGGATGACAGAAAATTCCCCCCTCCCTGACAGGCTAACATTGTCAGCACAGCTTAAAAAGTAACTATGAGCTGTTGTAAACTTAACAAAGTAATCCTTTATCATAACAAATCTGTAATTAAAATGTATGATAATACTCACCAAAGTCTGCAATTTTGACATTCAAATATCTATCCAACAGCAAATTTTCTGGCTTTAGGTCACGATGGACAATCATATGTCTATGGCAGTAATCTACACCAGATATAATCTGCTGGAAAAATCTACGAGCATCGGTCTCCTTTAACTGAAAGATACAAATCACAGAATTCAACCAGTGATTGATAAAACACAGAATATAACCAGTTTATCAGGTTTTATAAAGTTAATATCATTATTTCATAACATTATGATGATATCACTTGTTCAAAAACCTTCTTTAATTTTGTGGATAATTTATGAAAAAATAAAGATCATGTTTACCTTTCCATTTTTGACAATATAGTCAAAGAGTTCTCCACCAGACACATATTCCATAACCATGAATATGTCTGTGGGTGTGCTGATAACCTGGTATCTGAAACAGGCAAATGTCCAAAAATCCATCTTTAAATTTGAAAAAACAATTATTTCTCATTGACCTTGCTCATTTTTTGCTAAATTTGTGATTTGATTGACAGAATAAGATAAGGCTAAAATAGCTCTTCTTGTCATCTGATTTAACAATGGGATGAGTGCAAGTTTTGGTCTATTTTTCAAAGAATTGAGAAAAGACAACTGAATGCTCTTTAAATAATTTGGGAACAACATTGATTTAATAAATAGTGCCTTTTCTCTCAAAATGCATTGATCAGTAAGTCCTAGATTCTCATGCAAATTTTCCCACTGAATTAGTATACCCATGTCCCCTCAAACTTTGGAAGGAATAGAGAAAACATGCAAATGAATTAAATTTTACCAGGATAAAGAAATGTAAAAATAACATTCATCTTTATGTATTTCACAAAAAAATAAAATAAAATAAATAAATAAATAAATAAGAGAAATATAGCAAAGAAACTTCATATTATACACAATTTCCACGAATAGGTTGTAAGGCACAAAGAAACAGACATTTATTTAAACTCACAGTTTAATAATATGTGGGTGCCTAAAAAGTTTGAGATTTTGAATCTCACGACGAATTTTGCCCACCACATCCAGGGACTTGATCTTCTGTCGGTTGAGAACTTTAACTGCTACTTCATGCCCTGTCAGCTGGTGAACGGCAACTGTGAAAAACAAAACATCCAAACCCATAAATTACATGTTAAATTGATCCTTGGTGTATAATGAACGGAGTTGTGACACCATAACAAAGATACAATGTGTGTTATTGCCAATTCATTGTGTCTTATGACCCAAAAACTTGATTCACATTATTAAATTTATGACAATTGTGACTAACTATAGACTATAGTTAGACCTCGACATGGCAAGTGAAATGTTCTTTTTCCACTACTGTACTGATCAGTTCTGATTGTGGAGACATAAATTTTATTTTTCTACTCCAAATGTAGATGATCCTATAAATGAATGGAGAAAGGCAAAATATCATTAATGAGGAGAAGAATCAAGTGAGTCTTTCTTAATTATAAAATGTTAGGCCAAAAAAAGAAATGTGTGTTTTTGGACTTTGTTTTTGGAAGATTTACATTTGGTGTTGACTGATTTATAAAGTATTTGGCTGAGCCAAATCAAATTTCTTGGATCTATTGATTGGAATGCATATCCACAAAGTGTGAAATGAAAATTTTAGGCTTTAAAAATATTGAACTTTGACAACCATTTGTAGTTTTTGTCAGTTTCTTAAGGAATGACATCATCATGCACTCCTTTTTGTCTTTGGTTGATGTGAAGAAATATATGCAGTACACAACAGATGATGTACAATTATATTGAAATAAAAATGGTGATGCCATGGTTGAAGTCAAAGTGTGAACTCTGAAGTCATCACAGTAGGACCCACATGCAATTTCAAAGCATAGACTCAAAAGTATACGAGTTTTTTTACTTGGGTTCTCATTCATTTGTGATATATTCGCTCAAGCATGATATTGTTATTAGTTCATGTAAGAGTCTCCATAAGTGTGAAGAGCCTAACCTTTGTAACAGGCAACATAAATCTGTGTTAAATGATTAAGCACCAATTTTGCAACAACAAAAAAACGTTGAAAATTCAAATATTGATGATAAAGGTATAAATTTGTCTTTCATGTCCATTAACTTTTTGATTAATGCCAGGGACTGTGATCGTTGTCCAGCTCTTTCTTGTGGATCCTTGCCTTTTCTACTGTTTTTGATTAATGCAACCCCAGCAGTGACTGTGAAATCTACTTGAACAAGACCCTAATTTTTAGCCCCCTTATGAAGACAAACTTCTTTCTTGGCATAATTATGATGTGGAGTATTATCATTGAGGCACTGAAAGGTAAAATGATGTCATAAGCATATGGCAATATACTTATGACGTCATGAAAGGTATTGTCCTTTGAATAGTGCCAGAATGATGTAAAATAGTGCTACCCTACTTTGAGCGTCAATTGAGGTCAACCAAAGTTCATGCTAACCGTGTTTACCCGTCATGTGCAGCTTATGGCTCAGATAGACCCCTGCTGGGAGTGCAACTTCTATGTCTCATAGCAACCTAACTTATAACTTTATGCAAAATTAAAATTTTTCATGATGCTCACATGTGGATTCAATACACCAAATTATAGGATTAATGCTTAATACCTTTAGGTTTGAGTCTCCAGACCATGTGTGGAGAGCCTAACCTTTGAAACAAGTGACAGAAGTCAATGCTAATGTTTTTCTTGTTCATGCTTGTTCGTGCATGACATATCCACTTCAGTAAGACACTGGTGACCATCAGTGTTAGGATCTCCCTACCAGATGTGTAGAGCCCAACTTTAATGATTTGATAAAAATCCATGTTCACTGCCATAGGATGAACAGACCAGGGCTGGGCGGAAAATGTTTTCTGGTTCCGTCTGTAGGTTTGTCCAAATGAAGGTTGCCATTTTTTATCTGCACGTTTGTAACAGGCATCAAGTTGATGCCTATATTTTCAATATACAGCTGGACACCCTGTTGGACGAACGACTCAAAGAAATTTGCCTTTGCTTAGACTCACATTGCATTGCATGTGAGTCAACAAGAATGGTCATCACTGACATCAGTCAAATCATACATTTTTTTTTATAATTTATTATCGCTTCAATAAAATAATGATCATGATTTATATCCTATGGTTTCATGTTATATACAAAATACAAACATTACAGCCATTCATAACAAAAGATACGTAGATCTGTAACACTGCAATAAATTTGTAAAAAGATTTGTTTCTCTGAGTGTTACCTCAGTACTCGTCAAAACCGGATTGTGCCAATGTGGGAGAATGTTTTATCTGTCAAACAGGGGACGTGAAAGACACGCTTGTGGAGACTGTCATTTCGCTAACAAATGCTAGAAATGCTGATTTTGCAAATGCAAGGTATTCTTTTACTTACTTTTAACCTTCCCAAATGTGCCAACACCTAAAGTGTCGCCCAAAATGTAGTGTCCAATTTTCGCTTGCGCTGGAGACTTGTCCGCCATACTTTACTGTGGTTTGACCTCATTAATATTCGTCGATACCGGAAGTTGAAAAATGTTCTATATAATTTGATAATAGTTTCATTATCTTATTCAATTTTGTTAAAATTACAAAAATCAGATACTATAGCATCAAAATAAAATCTAAAACTCCTTCGGTTATTCACGGTTTTAGACGTACGAGGCACTTATATGTTTCCCAAGCTGTAATTGGCCAATAAAAGAGGCGCGGTCCCATCTTCATCCAATAGGAAATGTTGTTGCACATTATAAAACTTAACATGCACGAGGAAATGTTTACTAAATGAAGACATGCAGGTCTATGAGGGGCCATTCGGGTCATATTGGAACCAATCAGATTCTAGGGATAAGTATCTAGCGCGCAAGCATGCGCAGAACATGCTAGAATCTGATTGGTCCACAGCGCGTTTCCGGTTTTTTGATTGGTTCCTAGCGCGTATCCGGTCTCTGACGTAAAAGTAAAACAGCCAATCAGAGCGCTTCTAACAAAATCCACTGAATGCCTCTCATTGGCAGCATCCAGTCACGTGGCACAAAATGGCATCAACAACACACTTTGCAGACAGTAATTTAGCAGAATTCGTGATAGTTATGTTAGTTTGACACGTTTTGGAGCATGATAATTCATTAAATGCTTCTCATATACATTGTTTAACTATGTGAGTATATTTTGTTATTATTTTTAAGACGTGTCAGTGTGATTTATAGCTAAAACGATGGCAAATACAGAGTAGCATCAATGACCACTCAGTGAAAATAGCTTCTGCATACTGGGCAGTCAAACATGTAAATGTAGCACTAACAACCACACATTTCACGCATTTTGGTCTTTGTCAATAAATAAATAACATAACATAATTGTAAAATGCACAGTTATCTTTATGTATATTTATATGTATATCTATATGTATATTTCTATCTATACAGGTAGTGAAGCAGTTGATGGTGGATTCCATGTAAGATTCCATGTAAGTATGAGAGTAGTTTCCAACACAAAATGTAAAATTTTCTGTGTTATCTTGAGAAAGAATTTTTTGTCACAGAACATTATTTAAAACAATTTAAGACCTGTGGAGAAGCCCTTGTCGGAAACTACTGCCTGTCCAAAACTGCTCAGATGCCTGCAAACATTGTGGGTAGGGCTGTATGCCTTGCATCTTTGTACAGGTCACCATGGATTAAATAGTCCAAGATGTCACTGAGAGAGTTCACAATTTTGGCATCAATAGTTTGATATGAATAATACTAATTAACAGGGATTTGAGAATGACTTCAGATGTATGTACAAACAGTATGAACCGATGATCCCTGTACGTACTGAAGTGTCATTCTCCTTACAACCAATTTATATATGTTTGCAGACACATATTTAGTGGAATTAGTTCATGACATAAATAATAATATAAGATGCTGCAGATGTTAACATGTCACCATGTCACAAAAAATGAATGTTTTGTTGATCATATAATCTTTTCTAGGAATATATGTGGATAAGCTGTGCTTCACTCAGCGTAGTATGTACAGATGATCACCGTGCATCACTCAACGTCACCAGCAAGTGTGTACAGATGGTCACCGTGCATCACTCAACGTCACCAGCAAGTGTGTACAGATGATCACCGTGCATCACTCAACGTCACCAGCGAGTATGTACAGATGATCACCGTGCATCACTCAACATCACCAGCGAGTGTGTACAGATGATCACCATGCATCACTCAACGTCACCAGCTAGTATGAACAGATGATCACCATGCATCACTCATCATCACCAGCGAGTATGAACAGATGATCACCGTGCATCACTCAACATCACCAGCTAGTATATGCAGATCCCAATGCATCACTCAACTTGAATCATAGATTAAAGTGAGTATTCAATGTTACAATTTAAATTGATGTCAGTTGTTTTTAACAAAAATGACATGCAGTACATGTATTGGAGACATGTCAAGCTAGCACTCATAAGATTTGCCCTCCCATAACAATGTCTGAACTATTTTACAGAGTAACAAGGAATTTTACGTAAAAAGCTTTAATATAAAATGTTCTTAGCTTTCTCAGTAGTAAAAATCCTTTACCAAATATCCTGACAGAGAATTCATCAATTTTCTTTTGGGGGTAAGTTAAATTTTGTTTGTGAAAATCATATGAATATTTTGATATTTGTTATTGTTGATATTTGTCATTGCATATATTTCAGGACTAAAGTAAGAGAAGACACAGGATAAATTGGAGGATGTGTAAGCTTGCCAGAATATACAGGATTTGTCAAATCGTCATCATATATACAAAAAGCAAACGTCAACTTGCCATCAGAAACTGGATGTGTCAAATTTCCATCCCATACTTAATGTGTCATTGTGTCATCACATACAGGATATTTCAACAAAGACACCATGCATCACTCATCGGCACCAGTTAGTATGAACAGATGATCACCATGCATCACTCAACGTCATTTGATATTCACACCTTAGAAAATTAAGAGAGTCCTTTTCCTGAACAGTTATTGTTACATATCAAGTGATATGAGATAATATGAAGTCAATATATATTATACCTAAGGATAAATCAGGTAGCTGACTCCTGCTTAAATTATATCACATATCACATAAATGTGTATTGTTGCATTTCTCATGATTTGTAAACTTCTATTCCATGAGCACACAAAATAAAACGTATTGGTTAATTATTTTGTACTCTTACAGTCAATTTCTTATTAAAGTTACCAAAGAATCAAACATAACATGACACAGGAATACATAGCACAGGCCCAATCCTAGTCAATGTACATTATATTTATCTACAATGTACACCCTACATGTCTACAATATACATCCTGCATGTCTACAATGTACATCCTGCATGCCTACAATGTACATCCTGTATTTCTATGATGTATGTCTTAGACTTAATTAATACAGAAAACAAAGAATGATGCAATCAACATATTGGAGTTTATTTGACTGCTGTGCACATCAGATCATTTGGAATTGCATTGTTTTTTTGCAGACATAAAAAAATAAAAAAAATAAAATGAAATAATAGACAACAAAGATGTAATCTTCATATTGGGGTTTTATTTGACCCATATGCAAGACAATTTAATAATGTACATCAAATGATTAAAGTAAGTCTGGTTCCATCATTGAGACAAACCTTGTATACACTTGGGATGGTTTAGCTTAAATGCTGTCAAAACCAATATTTTCCATCTACCCCTATTCATGTATATTGAGCCAAATTAGAAAATGGTAGTTAAAAGTGTACAAAACATTTTATTTTATTTTTCAGTTTCATATGGCAGTCTCTTATCTCCTGTAAGATCATTTAAAGTTACAGGAACAGGAACTAAACATTGACAAATGGTATTAACTTCCAAAATATTTTTTGAAAAATAAATGATTTAAAAAAAAAACATTTATAGTCCCTATAAGAAACTGAAGACATTTTGAAGTTGGAAAAAAATATACCAGCATCATATTCTCCACCTCAAGAATATTGAGGAATACTGAAATGATACTTTATATTATGATTTAAAATAAAAAGATGACATTGATTTTCAGTAATATTCTATATTTGTGTATCAAATGCACATACAAAGTCTAATATTTGCATAGATTCATCTTTAATAAATTTAAAAATTAATACTGACCTTTATAAAACTTGTACAAAAATAAAGATATATTTTTCTTTAAAAAAATAATACTGACTGATATGAGAATATAAATCAGACAATTCTGAAGACAAACATAAACATACAATACATGTACTACATGTCTGCACTACACATACCCCAGGTCTGCAATACACATCCTACATGTCTGCAATACACATCCTACATGTCTCCAATGTACATCCTACATGTCTCCAATGTACATCCTACATGCCTCCAATACACATCCTACATGCCTCCAGTATACATCCTACATGCCTCCAATATACATCCTACATGCCTCCAATACACATCCTACATGCCTCCAACACACATCCTACATGCCTCCAATACACATCCTACATGTCTCCAATATACATCCTACATGCCTCCAATACACATCCTACATGCCTCCAGTATACATCCTACATGCCTCCAATGTACATCCTACATGTCTCCAATATACATCCTACATGTCTCCAATATACATCCTACATGTCTCCAATATCCATCCTACATGTCTCCAATACACATCCTACATGCCTCCAATATACATCCTACATGCCTCCAACACACATCCTACATGCCTCCAATATACATCCTACATGCCTCCAACACACATCCTACATGCCTCCAATGTACATCCTACATGCCTCCAATACACATCCTACATGCCTCCAATATACATCCTACATGGCTCCAATACACATCCTACATGCCTCCAGTGGCTTATTGTTTGTCTACAATATACATCCTGTATGTCTACAATATACTTTGAATAGGTATACATGTTTGTTAGAACTTAACAACACCCAATATGCAAGAGCTCAACCTAATATATTTATTTAATATAGATAAATATCAAATTGGCCTAGTTCTGCAGATGTAATAAAATTACAAGATAACAGGTCCCATTATTCATGATGGCAACATTACATCAAACTGACTGAATCATTTTAATTAAAACAAAAACAAGATTATACACCAAATGGAAATGTTTATAAAGAAAATATCAATTGTGTACTATTCACAATTTTAACCCAGCATATTATTAAAAATACATTCACATCTATAAACTATTAGACCTCACACTTGTAAATTCTTAATTTTCCCTCTTTTGACGAATTCAATATTGCACATGATATACCGTATTTACTCGTGTATAAGACGAGGTTTTTTTGCAAAAAACCTTAGTTAATGTTTGGGGGGTCGTCTTATACACGAGAGCAGTCTTATACTCGAGTATTTACGGTAAAACGTAAATACGGTAAAACGTAAATACGATGTTCATATTTTCGAAATAACGAATATCAGACATAGCAGATTGATTTTAATTGCGTTTTAAATGATAAATAAAGGTATTTACCCAATATTATTGGTCTATTATTTCAAAACGCTTTGTTTTGACTTTGTTCTCACTGATTCCAATTTCACAGTTTTGATCAAGGACGTCACGTACATCGATGTGCGGAACACGGTAAATTTGATGTGCGGCAACACGAAGAGAAGCCAGGGATCCATCGTTGCGCAATATATTAAATTTTTCAATGCGAGTTGATACACTCCATTTGTTTTCGCGCCAAAAATAAGAGCTTGTTCCCGTCACTCCTGCTTTTTAAAATGACGACCTCGTATTGCGTAATGCATTTAAATGGATGAATGGTTTTGTTCTGTTCTTGACCTGCAAGGCATATTTTGTGTTAACATTGGGTATATACTTTTATTTATCATTTAAAACGCAATTAAAATCGATCCACGTGTGAAGGCATTTGTCAAGAAGGGAAGACACGACTCAACGCAACACGTGGTCGCAATTTTGAAAGGTGGAAGTGACGGGAAGAGGCTCTTGTTTTTAGCACGAAAACGATTGTTAACTCACATTGGAATATTAATATATTGCGCAATAATGGATGGTATTATTCTGTTCTCGACCTGCAAAGCGTAATTTGTGATAATATTATGTATATACCTTTATTTATTATTTAAAACGCAATTAAAATCGATCCACGTGTGCAAGCACCGATGTACGTGACGTCCTTGATCAAAACTGTGAACGCTGATAATTGGAATCAGTGAGAACAATGTCAAAACAAAGCGTTTCGAAATAATATTGGGTAAATACCTTTATTTATCATTTAAAACGCAATTAAAATCGACCCGCTACGTCTGATATCCGTTATTTCAAAAATACGAACATCGTATTTACGTTTTACCGTATTTACTCGTGTATAAGAGTGCTAAGATCTTATATCGTAAGCATATTTAAGTTTCACTTTTAAAATGACCGCCAAGCTTCAGCTGAAGCTTGAATGGTAGCAGAGCCGATATGTCAAGAAAAACCAACTCGTCTTATATTCAGAAATTGTTTTTTTTTAAGCAAAATAACCAATTTTGGGGGTTCGTCTTATACACGAGTCGTCTTATACACGAGTAAATACGGTACATACCAACCCCCAACCTGCCCCATACATGCCCCCAACCTAAATTTTTGGAAAGAACAGCTTTCTGCATATGTAAAATATTTAAGATGGAAAAACGTCCAATTATCAAGAATAAATATTATTAAGGTTCACAAGAATTAATTTTGTATTATTTTATGATAGTATTGTTCTGTGTCCAATCACAACTAGCTTCTCAATTGGGGTATTGGGGATTTAATTAATCAATATGCCCCAAATATCTGGAAACTTAAATATCAGATATTAAAAAAACATGATCTGTGTGAACAAAACATTTTGATATGGAAATCAGGATTTCATATATCTTCATATTAACTTTAATTTTGGCAAAATTTGAATAACGTGCACAAAAAAGATTTTAAGTTCAAGGTCAAATGTGTAAAATCCATACCAACGATGATATACATCCCAACGATGATATACATCCCAACCTATCCCAATGCTCATCCCGGCCTACTTCAATACACATCCCAACTCACTACATGACTCCAATACACACACTTGCAAACGTCTTCAATTTTGTCATTGATAACATGTCAAGAAAAATTCATCGGAACAAATTACCTTTACATGTATATATCGAGAAGTTACATACGCAGAAGATTGTTCTTTTCCACCAACTTGTCTTTAATACACATTCAACATGTCTACAATACACTGACAACACGTCTACAATACACATTCAACATGTCTTTAGATTCACATGCAAGAAAACTAGAATGCACATGTAACATGTCTCCCAAACATGTCTCCCAACCAGCACCAATGCACATTCAACACATCCTAATACAAAGTCCAACCTACATATACGACCTGTCTTCAACAGACATACTACATGCCTCCAATAAACTTGCAACATGTCTGCAATATACATACCACATGCCTCCAATATACTCAATACATGCCTCCAATATGCTTAATTCATGCCTCCAATATACATACTATATGCATGGGTGCTGGTGAGAATTATTTTTTTGACGGAGGAATTGATTTGACGGATTTTCCGTTCACGGATTTTAAATTTTGACGGAAATCCGTCTGGAGACGGAGGACCAGCACCTATGCGATAGTCTGAGACATCCAGCGTTGTCATTTTCGCGCGAAAAGCGAGCCTCGCAAACTTAACCGAAAAGCGATTGGTGTGGGTAGCCGAGTCGTCAAAATATTAGCCAATCAAAATCCGTCAAACTCTACCGAAGCAGCCCGCAACACCAAAACAAGGCGGCGGCCACAAGCGGTAAGCGAACGACTGAATTTTCGATGTTTTGGGTCGATTTGTGCAATTTTGATGAAACAAAATTATTTTATTGACGGAGGAATCGATTTGACGGATTTTCCGTTCACGGATTTTAAATTTTGACGGAAATCCGTCTGTAGACGGAGGACCAGCACCCATGTATATGTCTCCAATGTTTTTTAAATTATGCAGAACTTCACATTAGTTCTGTTTTTATACAAACAATATTTAAAATAAAATGTATTGAATATGCAGTATCAAATGATGGTAATAACAAAGTCTAAGTATAATCTATGATGGAAGCTTTGTAACTAACTTAGCTGAGTCTTTTAAACTAGATATAGTGTTGACAGTCAAAGGATACAGATTTTGTGTGCATTGTGATTGCTGTTTTTGTGTGTGTGACACGGGACATTTTATCATTATTATTTTTTTATTGAGTTATTAATCTATTGGGATATTTGTCTCTGTAAGCTGGGGTGTGTATTGAGAATTTTATAAATAATTATGAATAATATTTCACTTCAACAAACTTTTTTTGTTCATGTGTAACAAAGATATTAAGATGTTCCCTTCTAAACAAAATATCACCATCATTGTGTGCATAATACTATTTAAGTACAAATGGATACCTTGAAATACACATACTACATGTCTCCAATATACACATTCCATGTCTGTAATGCACATACAACATGTCTCTAATTCCACATGAACATCTGTCCATTCTTGCTGGTGACACTGAGTGATGCACAGTTACCATCTGACCATACTAACTGGTGATGTTGAGAGGTTCATGGTGATCATCTGTTCATACCAGCTGGTAAAAGATAAGAGAGGCATGGTTATACATTCATACAAAAATTATGATACAGACACCTTGACTAGAACATCACTTAGATTTAAGAAAATATTTCCACATGATAATGATTGAATGTATCCCTTTACATTGTGAATTATGCTCAATGGCCAAGAAGCTATTATTGTAGAGTTTATTGGAAGGTAATATACATAAATGCTACCCTGTATTAACCATTGATCTCCAACTTTTAAATAAATTGGTCAAATAAAGGTTTGTAATATGTATTATTAATGTAAATGTAATTACATACTAGCTTGTGATGTTGGGTGATGCATGGTGACCATCTGTACTAGCTGGCGGCATTGAGTGATGCATGGGAACCTTCCATTCATACTAGCTGGTGATGTTGCTGGATGCATGGTGATCATCTGTTCATACTCGCTGGTGACGTTGAGTAATGCATGGTGATCATCTGTTCATACTTGCTGGTGATGTTGAGTGATACACAGTGCTAAATTTGTGTCTGCAAATATATATAAATTGGTTGTAAAAATCACTGACACTTCTCAATTAACAACAAGGCATACATACATGTACAGGGGTCATGAACAGCCGTATTCACATAGTTTATTGAATATTGAAAGAATTCAGCTTAATTCCTGTCTGCAAATTGGTTGTAAAACTGACTGACACTTCTTAAAACTAGCAACAAATTATACTCACATAGAGAAGAATTAGATGCTCTAACATGCTCCAAAATGTGTAAAATACATCGTAAATTCCTGGTGACATTGTGTTCATTCTGTTCAATTCCCGGTGACATTGAGTGATGCACGG
The DNA here is from genome assembly GCA_949316495.1 of Amphiduros pacificus. NCBI lineage: Eukaryota > Metazoa > Annelida > Polychaeta > Phyllodocida > Hesionidae > Amphiduros > Amphiduros pacificus. The sequence goes on from OX439000.1 coordinate 70,596,415, forward strand.
TGATCATCTACAAACTAGCTGGTGACGTTGAGTGATGCACTGGTTGTCCATTCCTAGAAAAATATATATGTTTACCACAATATTCATTTTTGGAGACATAGTAACATTATGTGGGTAAAACTGACTGACACTCTTGTTAAAATTAGCCGACATGTCTCCAGAACATGTACTGCATGTCTACAATATTCAAACTGCATGTTACATGATAAAATGTTTGTATTTACAAAAATTATCATGTTGAGTTTAAAAAACGACTGAAATCACTTTAAAGTATAACATTGGATACTCACGTTAATCTATGATTCAAGTTGAGTGATGCATGGGGATCTGCACATACTAGCTGGTGACATTGAGTGATGCATGGTGACCATCTGTACATACTAGCTGGTGACGTTGAGTGATGCATGGTGACCATCTGTACATACTAGCTGGTGACGTTGATTGATGCATGGGGATCTGCACATACTAGCTGGTGACATTGAGTGATGCATGGTGACCATCTGTACATACTAGCTGGTGACGTTGATTGATGCATGGTGACGATCTGTACATACTAGCTGGTGACGTTGAGTGATGCATGGTGACCATCTGTACATACTAGCTGGTGACGTTGATTGATGCATGGGGATCTGCACATACTAGCTGGTGACATTGAGTGATGCATGGTGACCATCTGTACATACTAGCTGGTGACGTTGAGTGATGCATGGTGACCATCTGTACATACTAGCTGGTGACGTTGATTGATGCATGGGGATCTGCACATACTAGCTGGTGACATTGAGTGATGCATGGTGACCATCTGTACATACTAGCTGGTGACGTTGAGTGATGCATGGTGACGATCTGTACATACTAGCTGGTGACGTTGATTGATGCATGGTGACGATCTGTACATACTAGCTGGTGACGTTGAGTGATGCATGGTGACCATCTGTACATACTAGCTGGTGACGTTGATTGATGCATGGTGACGATCTGTACATACTAGCTGGTGACGTTGAGTGATACATGGTGACCATCTGTACATACTTGCTGGCGATATTGTGTGAAGCCTGGTGAGTGGGGCACAGACACTGCTTATCCACATTCATTCCTAAAAAAGATTATATGATCAACAAAACATACATTTTTGGTGACATAGTAACATCTGCAGCATCTTTTATTATTACTTATGTCATGAACTAATTCCACTCAATGTGTGTCTGCAAATACATATAAAAGACTGACACTTCAGTACAGTGATCATTAGTTCATACTGTTTGTAGATACATCTGAAGTCATGCATGCTCAAATCCTGTTATTCATATCAAACCGTACCCACGTTGTTTTTTCACTTAATTCCTGTCTGCAAAATGTTATCAATAATGAGGCAAAATGTCATCAATAATGGGGACAAATGGGTCAAATAATATGTTTGCAATATGTATTATTAAATAAATGTAATTACATACAAGCTGGTGACCTTGAGTGATGCACGGTGACCATCTGTACATACAAGCTGATGATGTTGAGAGATGCACGGTGATCGTCTGCCCACACTAGCTGTTGATGTTGAGTGATGCATGGTGATCATCTGGCCATACTAGCTGGTGACATTGAGTGATACATGCATGGAGACCATCTGTACATACAAGCTGGTGACTTTGAGTCATGCATGGTGACGGTCAGTACTTTCTGGCGATGATGAGTGGGGTACAGCCCGGGGGGGGGGGGGGTACTCTCATAGTCAGCGTTACCGGGGAAGCTGGGCTAAATAGGGTCCTTTTCGCTGATATTTTCCCTAAAACAGGTTAAGATATTTCATCATTTTCCCTAAAACAGGGTACTATTTTTCAAATTTCTCCCTAAAACAGGGACCACAATCCCCCTTTCCAAATCTCCCCCTTCTGCATCATCCCTAAATGAGGATATAAAAAATTCAGCTAGTCCTAAATCAGGGTACCAATAATGATAGAATATTTCCCTAAATCAGGCTCTGGGGTTTTCAGTTCCATCCGGGTTAAGATATTATATTATTTTCCCTAAAACAGGGTACTGTTTTTCAAATTTCTCCCTAAAACAGGGATCACAATCCCCTTTTCCAAATCTCCTCCTTCTGCATCATCCCTAAATGAGGGTATCAAAAATTCAGCTAGTCCTAAATCAGGGTACCAAATTTCAGCTAGTCCTAAATCAGGGTACCAATAATGATAGAATATTTCCCTAATTCAGGCTCTGGGGTTTTCAGTTCCATCCCAGCCTCCGCGGGTTAAAATCATGAGAGTACCCCCCCCGGGGGTACAGCCACTGCTTATCCAGATTTATTCCTAAAAAAGATTATATGATCAACAATACATTCATTTTTGGCGACATATCATTTGTAGCATCTTATATTACATGGGTGCTGAGAAATTTTTCTCAGAAGACTGAGAATTGTGAGAGTCACAATTTTGGAGACTGAGGATACGCACCAACGGTGCGTACCATTGCGCCGAAGGCGCAATTAAACTAGGGGGGTACGGGGGCATGCCCCCCCGAAAATTTTTGTCATTTTCTTGTATTTTGGTGCATTTTGGTGCATTCTGAGCAAAAAAATGCATAGCTGATGAAAGTTGCTTTCCTGTTGTACTTTGACTTGTTCATAGTTGATAAAAAAAATGCTTACCTGCTGTACTTGTTCATGTTGAATGTTCATTGTTGATAAAAAAAATGCTTACCTGGCTGGGTCAGTTTTACCACAGCAATGTCATTAAGGGTGTGCCTTACCTGATTGATTTTGCATTGTGAGCATTAAATCATTACTACCTTGCTGCTAGGGAAGTCTGGAGTGCTGGTGGGGACAGTTTTACCACAGCTGCCAAGGGACAGTTTAACCAGCACTGTCAAACTCACTTTTGACTTGACTTAAAATATTTCATGATGTTACCAATTTTTTTCATGTGTGGTTTGAACTGTTCAATGATATGAGTGCAAAAACAGATTTGGCGAAGCTAATTCCCCAGTTCCTGAAATTAATTTTCTATGGCTATTATTTTTGGAAAAAGAATCAAACCAAGCAGGAGTAGATGCACATTACAAAACAATGGTTGAACAATGGTGTACATTCATTTTTATTGTTTCTGGACTTGCCAAGGGTGCACAGGCTCAGAAACTAAGAAGCATATCTGATTTTCTTCTCCAAAAATGTCATGCTTCGTTAACACCGCTGGGTATCAACATGACAGATCAGAGACGATATTGATTTTAAAAAAATCAAAGATGCTCCTAGTGGCCTCCTTGGAACATGACACAGCATGAACATAAACAAGTCAAGTTTTTACCAATGCTCATCCAGTGGTGTGCAACATGGTCAATAAATAATAATACTGTTTTTTAAAACTTTGGAGTGTGTGATTATTTTGTGTTTATTTTGCATTCAAATTGTTAATGGCATGCATGGCTGTGCCACATAATATTTAATTTTAACAAAATAATTTATCTTTAAGTCCTTCTTTTGTAAAATATAGCGATCAATTTAATTGAATGACAGATTATGGGCAGCAGAGCAAGCATTGCTACCCATGCACATGATTTGTATCCATGGCCATGTGCTTTAAGATCATGTAACAAAAGAATGTATGATCAATGCCTAAATCAAGTACATTAAAAAATTTTTTTCATTTTTTTTCTTGGAGAATATCATTTAAGAACAAATAAAGGGTTCAATTCAATTGAAATAAATTTATTATGGGCAGCTGATGAAGCATGGCCATGTGCTATGCGGTTATCTAACAGATCTAACATGGCCATGTGCTTTGAGAGAATCCATGGATTATCTACCAAAAGAATGTATCATCATAGATTAACCTTAAACCAATTCAAAACAAATAAGTTTTTCAGTAGTTCAAGTCTTCAGTACAAACCTGTGTTTAACTTACCAAATGTGTAATCTATTCAATTTGGCTTGAAAATTCTTGATTCCAATCTGATAACTGCAGAACATTGACAATTTTCACAGAGATGCATAAGGGGCGATCCATTTGATTTTTGTGGGGTGGGGTGGGAGATTTTGGAGAAAAAAATTTATTCACCCACCCCATCCAAGAAAAAAAATTTATTCATTCACCCTACCAAAGAAAAATAATTTATTCATCCACCCTACCAAAGAAAAAAAATTTATTCATCCACCTCCTTCCAGTTTTTCTATCTTCTATATGGATTGCTTGAAATGAAGGATCAGAGTCTGGGGAAGCAACAAGAAAAAAAATTTATTCACCCACCCCACACCAGAAAAAAAATTTATTCACCCACCCCACACCAGAAAAAAAATTTATTCACCCACCCCACACCAGAAAAAAAATTTATTCACCCACCCCACACCAAAAAAAAAATTTATTCACCCACCCCACACCAGAAAAAAAAATTATTCACCCACCCCACACCAGAAAAAAAATTTATTCACCCACCCCACACCAGAAAAAAAATTTATTCACCCACCCCACACCAGAAAAAAAAAATTATTCACCCACCCCACACCAGAAAAAAAAATTATTCACCCACCCCACACCAGAAAAAAAAATTATTCACCCACCCCACACCAGAAAAAAATTTATTCACCCACCCCACACCAGAAAAAAAATTTATTCACCCACCCCACACCAGAAAAAAAATTCATTCACCCACCCCACACCAGAAAAAAATTTATTCACCCACCCCACACCAGAAAAAAAAAATTATTCACCCACCCCACACCAGAAAAAAAATTTATTCACCCACCCCACACCAGAAAAAAAAATTATTCACCCACCCCACACCAGAAAAAAAATTTATTCACCCACCCCACACCAGAAAAAAAATTTATTCACCCACCCCACACCAAAAAAAAAATTTATTCACCCACCCCACACCAGAAAAAAAAATTATTCACCCACCCCACACCAGAAAAAAAATTTATTCACCCACCCCACACCAGAAAAAAAATTTATTCACCCACCCCACACCAGAAAAAAAAAATTATTCACCCACCCCACACCAGAAAAAAAAATTATTCACCCACCCCACACCAGAAAAAAAAATTATTCACCCACCCCACACCAGAAAAAAATTTATTCACCCACCCCACACCAGAAAAAAAATTTATTCACCCACCCCACACCAGAAAAAAAATTCATTCACCCACCCCACACCAGAAAAAAATTTATTCACCCACCCCACACCAGAAAAAAAAAATTATTCACCCACCCCACACCAGAAAAAAAATTTATTCACCCACCCCACACCAGAAAAAAAAATTATTCACCCACCCCACACCAGAAAAAAAATTTATTCACCCACCCCACACCAGAAAAAAAAAATTATTCACCCACCCCACACCAGAAAAAAAATTTATTCACCCACCCCACACCAGAAAAAAAAATTATTCACCCACCCCACACCAGAAAAAAAAATTATTCACCCACCCCACACCAGAAAAAAAATTTATTCACCCACCCCACACCAGAAAAAAAATTCATTCACCCACCCCACACCAGAAAAAAAAATTATTCACCCACCCCACACCAGAAAAAAAAATTATTCACCCACCCCACACCAGAAAAAAAATTTATTCACCCACCCTACCAAAGAAAAAAAAATTATTCATCCAGTACTGCTGTCCCACCCCACCACACAAAAATCAAATGGATCGCCCCTAATGTTGAAGAAGGATGCTGAGATGTCTCGAACATCCAGTGTTTAAAATTCACGCTAAATGTTATTTCATTATTTGTGGTATCCATTAAAAAGCGAAATATGAAATGTAGAGTCGCAATATTTTTCGACCAATAAGAATTCTCGTATTATACCGTGTTCGTCTTCATTTGTCTCGGCCAATCAGATTCCGTCTTATACGCTTTGGAATTTCAAGATGGCGTTCCTCTTGTTATCAATCGCTACGATGTTTTAGCGATGGCCTGCAAAGGTAAAATTTGTTCTGTGCATTAGATTTTGGCTTTAACATCTATAAGTTTACTCGGCAAAACCTATTGGCATCCCGCCGAAATAAATGTTTTAGCGTTACGTCGCGATGGACGCTTTGGAAATCCAAGATGGCGTGCGTTCTTCGCTACGTGTTTTGTTGATAATTTGCGTAATAGATTTTGGCTTTAAAAATCCGTCAAAAGACGGAAGATTTTTGTCCAAACTCAAAAGACGGAAGATTTTTGCCCAAAGACGGAATTCCGTCTCAAGACGGAGCCTCAGCACCCATGTATATTATTACTAATGAACAAATTCTACAAAATTTGTGTCTGCAAATACATACTCGTATAAATTGGTTGCAAAAATGACTGACACTTCAATACTGACACTTAAATACTGACACTTCAGACAAGTTCAGTACAGTGATCATCACTGATATGTGTTTGTGCATACATCTGAAGTCATGCTCAAAAGTCAAATCCCTGTTAATTTGTATTATTCATATCAAACTTTACATGCCATCTCTCAGTGCAAAGTGTTATCAAATTGGTTGTAAAACTGACTGACACTTCTTAAAACTAATAACAAAATATACTCACGTAGTTAAACAATGTATACGAGAAGAATTAGATGCTATATCACGCTCCAAAACGTGGAAAATACATCGAAAATGAGAAGATTTCTGCTAAATTCCTGTCTGCAAAACGTGTTGACAAAGCCATTTTGTACCACGTGATTGGAAGCAGCCAATGAGAGGCATTCAGTGGATTTTGTTAGAAGCGCTCTGATTGGCTGTTTTACTTTTACGTCAGAGACCGGATACGCGCTAGGAACCAATCAAAAAACCGGAAACGCGCTGTGGACCAATCAGATTCTAGCATGTTCTGCGCATGCTTGCGCGCTAGATACTTATCCCTAGAATCTGATTGGTTCTAATATGACCCGAATGGCCCCTCATACAGGTCCTCACGCATTGTGAACACAAATCGACGACGTGACAAAACAGAATGTTTAGTTCCAAGGAATACTTGGAAAAGAAGACCGGACCGTACGGAATAGGGAGATTTAGTTATTTACAGTTGCTCGTCACAGAATTTCAAGACACAGATAGCCAAGGTTGGGTTTTCACTTTCCCGGTTTGGCCTTTTGGGTACTGCAGTAGCATCCACTCCCTAAATAACTTGCCCTTTCCTTAGGATATTTTATGCTATATTATTTAATTGCATTTGAAACATTTTTTGAGCAGCTTAGTTTTTAGGTCGTGGAGTTCTTCAGTAAACAAGAAAAAGTGGTGCTCCACATGTAACACGGATGGTAAAAAAATAACCATGATAACAAACAAAACAAAAATTACAACAAACAAAACAAAAATTACAACAAACAAAACAAAAATTACAACAAACAAAACAAAAATTACAACAAACAAAACAAAAATTACAACAAACAACAAAATACATTTGAACACAAACAATCGTTGCAAACTGAAATTATTTTTATTCATCTTTTAAAAATATTTAATTTGGTATATGAACGATTTTTTTTAGCACAACAGTATGCACAGATGTGCCTTTTCAGGCCTGATTACATAAGTTGCTCTATCATCACCCAGGCGCTATCGCAAGTCATCGATCAGAGACTTTTGCATGTTATTTCTGTTCTAATTGTCCAATTTACACCAAATTTGAATTAAAGTTACTGAAAATTCCTTGTTCTAGCAATTGGGAAGCATTTTAAAGAGATAATTTAACGCAACGATGGGCGAACACGATGACATCGTTTTGAACGTTCTGCTTTGTTTACATGACGCACTTCTTTTCTTTTGTTCACTTCATTTAGATATGTATTCATTCGCCAGACGCATGCGCGAATTGGAATCTTTCGCATGCACAAGACGAACACTCCACAGTGGCGTCAGTTGCTTTAGCAATAATGACCACAGAAAAAACCGAATCACAAACCACAGGAAATGAATATGCATTTCCCATGATCGTACTGGTCACAGAATAACACGGATAGTTCCTTTTTTTGACAAGCATTGCCTGTCGGCAATGCTTGTCAAAAAAGGAACCATCCGTGTTACAAAAAAATCTGGTTTTTAAATTCTCTTGCCTTCTTCATGGAAATTCACTGTTTGCATAATAATCTTGGAGGAACATTTATTGGAACCTCACCATAAATATTTCTTACCTATTTTTGAATATGACTGCATGGTTAGTTCAACTTTTAAAGTTGTACATTCCTGGTAAATTAAGGACAAAAATTTTAATTTGATCACAAGAAATCTCCAAGTGTTTGTAATAGTAAAAATGTCAAGAAACATCACCTGATAAAAACACTCCTGAGACAGTGAAAAATCACTTCCCACAATAAACAAAAGTGGAGGGTGAAATGTAGTCACATGGTCTTAAAGGGATTAAGCACCGATTTTGACATTTAAAATTCACCTATTGGTGATAGATGTAGTTGTCTCTCATGTCTTTAAACTTTTTGAAAAATGCATCCCCATCATTGTCTGTAAAATCTCATTGAACAAGAACATAATATATAGGCCCCTGATTAAAGCACACTCTTTTCTTGGCGTCATTTTTATGTGGAGTGTCATCATAGAGGCACTGAAAGGTAAAATGACGTCATAAGAGTATGGCAATATGCTTATGACGTCATAAAATGTATTGTCCTTTGAATAGTACCAGAATGGCGTCAACCAGTGCTACCCTACTTTGAGCCTCAATTGAGGTCAAACAAAGTTCACACTACCCGTGTTTACCCGTTACATGCAGTTTATGGCTGAGAAAGATCTTTCCTGGGAGTGCAACTTTTATGGCTTATAGCAACTTTTCTTTTTAATCTATCATAATTTCAATTTGTCATGATGTTCATATGTGGCTAAGCTTTGAAATACACCAAATTGTAGAATTGATGCTTAATACCTTTAACCAGTCTCAACATTGGCTGCCATTTCAATTTTTGAGGAAGCTAAAATTCTTGGACATTTAAATGTGTGTTATCTAACTTAGAACTGGATAAAATGAATGTTTTACAACTGGATATTGAAGAAAACAGATTAGCCTTTATATACAATCAGCCCATGTAATCAGTGAGTACGTAATTTGGACACCTGCAGTGTGTGTTTACCACGTGCAGGCAGATGAAATTTGACGATCTCTCTCTAGCTGTGAAATGGCCACCGGACCCAAAATAAACAAAAGGCAAATTCACTGCTAGAGATTTTCAAGCTATCTTTTGGGATGAGGAAAGGGGGATTGGAGACACAAATATTTGCATCATGGTCTGATGATGGTTGGCAGCTGTTCAACCATAGCCCTGTTCAACAGTTCCCCTGTTCAGAGACATTTAACATGTTTAAATATCTCTGCCCTGTTTAACCATTCTCTAGTTTGACTGTACCCTGTTCGATGGTTCCCTTTCAGACAGTAAATTGCCTGTTGTAATTAATTCGATTACTTACAGTGGTGGCCCAGTAAGGGCCAGTTTAGCTTTCAACATATTTAAACACAGTTTAGCTTTCAACATATTTAAACAGAGGGTGCACATGATTGAATTTGGCACCAAAATCTGCCACTATACTGCCAGATCTGCTGGTTATACACGATTGACGACGAAAGCGGCGGTCTGACAAATCCACTGGGCTATACCTCCCGGCGGGCCGGTGAACTAGGTAGCGAGTGGACTCGCCGCTTGCACACGATTGGTCTGGCAAAAAGTGCCACTTTGTATACGATTGTGTATAGGCAGGCATGTCGGCGGATTTCGCCGTCTTCCGTCGACAGGTTCAAATCGTGTGTACCCAGAGATTGGAAAGAGCAGGTCTGCCACTAGGTGTCAGCACAGTGCATCATCCAACTCTCACATGGTCTTGCGCAATCGTTTTTGCACAAATTACAATACAGTTCTCCATCTAAATGCTATGAAACAGTACCTTTATAATCTACCGCGTCCACTTGTTTGCAATTGCGGAAGTCATTTTTGGAGCCAAAAATGATATCCACAAAATAGATACACATTTGAAGGAAGTCTGCCTTCTTTTTGTACATTTATAATCATTTTAATTTTTTTTCTTTGTGCATAATGTCAGAGTCTGATGCCTGATTGTGGTATATTATATTTTACATTTAATTTTTTTCAATTTTTAGTTAGAGTTCATATTTATCGTCTGCTTTGAGATATGAACATTATGAAATACATTTTTGTGTTGTACATCAATTAGGACAAAAAGTATTCAACAATCTCAAATTAAGGAGAAATGTCAAATTTGGAATGATGCTTCTATTTTCAAATTAATTTATGTCAGTGTTATGAATGGTAATGCCAATATTTTTTATTATATTTATTACATGGCATGTCAAAAGTGTAACCATTATTCAAGTTTGTCCCAAAGAAGATGATAAAGTCATATATTACAATCAGATGAGCTTAATCTTATGCTGTACTGGCTTTCTCAGCATTCACATTCTCTGGAGTTTGCAACAATAAAATGCTGACCCACGTTGAACTGGAAATTCAATATTTTTCCATCAGAAATCTTCCCCCTTATGTGGGCATATTGTGTATATTTTGCTATAACCTCCTCACCAAATTTATCTCAATGAACCACCAAAGGTTCAAAGTTCCAGTTATTCCAAAGTGCATTCTGTCTCAATTTCAAGTCAATGTTCCTTAGATAAATTTAGACATTTGATTGTCAAACTTGAAGCATTGACATTGTTCCCTGAGGTTATTGGAGGGCATGTATATCATCAAGGAATCAATAGGTGATCTTATTTTTCAGTAAATATGTTTATTGTTTACTTCCAAATTTTTGTGTGTGTGTTGAAACAAAGTGTATAAGATAAGATAAGATAATATCAGATTCCTTTATTTCACCTGGATGGCTCATTCAACATACTTAAACATTGATTTTTCATAGTCCTTGAGGACCATGCACACACAATTACTTTGTACATATTCTTGTTATTAAGTAAAGAGTAATGACAATAACATAAAAAAATGGTTTAAAATAATATTATCGTTTAAAACATGTCTTGAGATATGCTAATTTTAGATTATTAAGACTAGATAATTCTCTTGTTTGCATGTTCAGTTCATTCAATTGTGTCACACAGAACGATTTCTTCATTTGATTGTGTTTTGGCTTGACTGGTATGAGATCATTACATGTTCTGGTCCTAGTTTAATGTTCATGTTTGCTTTTTACATCAAGGAACTCTTCTGCCATATTACTAGATACCAGACCATTTCTCTACATTTACCGTATTATCCCTAATAGACGCCCTTTACCTAATTACAGCCCCCCTCCCAAGCCAGGCCTTGATGGCTAGGGTAGTGGAGCTGCAGGCTTATAATCCACAGGGGTTTGCTATCTCAGTAATTATATCAACAGTACTCACAGCTTCACTTATCAAAGAAAACACACCCCTTGTACTGTTTTCCACAAACACCTGTTCAAGTGATGTTACACTGTGATTAACTCCCCATGTTGCATCAATGTGTAAGATCTGACACCTGAATGCTGAGTGAGGGTCACATATGGGTCACAGTATGGTGCCCAGTAGTACACCCCAGACTTAATTGGTTAATTACCCTACAGGCATGTGGTCAAGTGGGGGAACTACAGGGCTCAACACTGATTATAAAAAATTATCATTTTCAATACTTAACATGCTTAGTTGTTTTGTGTCTGGACCGACATATTCATTTTTATTACCGGTAGTTCATCTAAAATATATTGATTAATACTGTACTGTACAATTATTCTTACCATCAAACTTTTCTTGCAAGTGCAACAAGATGTGGCCATTTAGTTACTAAACATCTATAGTGAATCTGAAAAACAGTCAATTTTGAACCCTGGTCTTGGTATCTATGCAGTCACATATTAGTGGCCCAGAGGCAATGCTTCCGCCCCCAGGGTGGCAATTAGGGATAATACGGTATACACAGACACATTTTATGAGACTCTACTCTATCCTTTATCTTCATCCACTCCAGATCTTTAAGCATGTCTGCAGTATGTGTTCTGTAGTCACAGCCTTGTAGCTAATGTCCTCCCTTGTTCTGAAGCATCTACACTCCTTTTAGAGCACTTGTACTACAATTTTTATAAACGTTTGGTAGTTTCTATGGTATTAAATGACAAAGGACAGGCAATAAAGGGCAGGTAATAAAGGACAGGTAGTGATATGTTATTCCGGTTTGAATAATTCCATGTTGTATGAATTTTTTCCTTACAAATATTAGGTCAACATCTGTGGGTGTTGCTGATGTTACTAATACTATGTAAGCATATGGTCTTGCTTATGTGGTATTAATGTTACTATGGTAGGCTGATCCCCTATTGGATCCATAGTTTGGTTCTCACATAATTCCTGTACCATCCAGGCTTGGTACCTATCAGGTATGAGAGCATCAGTGTTTATATCACCAAGTATATATAATTCCTTTTCCTCAGAGCTGACTTTATCTTTGTGAGTACTTGTTGAAGTATTCTGCTGGTGATATGGGATGTCTGTACACTGATCCCTGTCACTAATATTGGTTTGGTGTTGGGGAATTTGATGTCAATCCATATAATCTCCCAAGTTTTCTTCATTCTGCTCTGTTCTCTCTACATAATTCAAGTGGTCTTGTTTGTTAAAAAATCTTTGTTGTGGAAATTCAGATTGATTTCTGGTGAATAAAAACAAGCATTATGTTATGAATAATGCCATTGTGAACTTTCCAGAACAGCTAATGTATTAAAGATGTAATTCTGATTAGGACAAGTAACCCCCACTCAGACACTATTCTCTGTACAGTCTTATCTACAATGCTTTTTATTGTACACACATCCTATTATCCTCAGAAACTTCGGGACACCATTTCTTACACTTTGGTGGCCCAACTGGCTGACCAGCATTTTTCTCTTTATATCAAGGTCTGAACACATAATTTGAATATGCAATGACTTCTGCTGTTGCAAACTCCACCAGAGGGCGACATGGTGACCCTATATAATAGTTTGCGTGTGCCTCTGGTAGACAGTGTGCTGCTTTTGCAGATCCATCACAATATAGGCCCTAGGATAATGCAATTCTGTCATATTCTGTGTGTGCTCTTAACTGTCAAGCATTTATACAGGGGGTGATTCAATAATTGAATGCACATTTTGGGGAATTATAAACAATCTGGACCATTTTTAAATAACCATAAGCATGTGATCAGGAACTTTTGTTTCTTTTTACAATTTTTTTGGGCCGGAAATGAAAGGAAAGATATTCAGTACTTATTATCAGATTGTATTTCAATAAGTACATGTCAGGACTCATGCGAGTGCCTTTTATTTCAAATTATGAATATATTTGCATGTTTTACAGAGGCCAAGGAGCAGGTGCTGGCAAACTTGGCAAACTTTGCATACGATCCTATAAATTATGAGATCTTCAAGAAACTAAATATCACCGATTTATTCCTAGGTGAGGTATTCACATTACTTGAAGTAGTTTTTTGCCCTCTTTCTTTGAAAGGAAACATATATTGATGATTTGTTCTTTCTGTGTATCTTTGTTATTAAAAATCAACCAAATGGTCTTCTGATCTTTCTTTAAAATGCATAAAGGCAATGCAGAAGAAAAATAAATAAATCAAAGGTTAAGAATTAAAATTATTAAGAGAAAATGATTTTTTTTTCATGTTGATTTTAATATAACTTCTATAATTTCAGACTGTTTAACAGAACCTCATGAGAGATTTATTGAGTATGCAGTTGGTGGTCTGTGCAATCTTTCACTTGGTAGGTATGAGCTTAATTTCAAATTGCATATCCATCATGTTCATAAAAAGTGCATTGCATAGTGCGAAAAGGATATCACTCAAATATTGGTTTTCTTGCAACAGCAGAAGTGTAGAACACATCTCTAGTGTCATATCATGAATTTGGGACTGATTTGTTATAGATTTAAATAAAATGACAAAACATCTGTTGCATAAAAAGTGATCATCTTCCATCTTAAACATTCAGTAACATTGCCTCCATGGAGGCATTTTGCTGTTTATACATAATAATTTATAACTTACTAAAGATCATCTATCAATCAATTTTATGTTATGTCATTATATCGGTCAATATTATAGTATCGTGAAGTTTACAAAACCAAATAGTGCCAAGCAACTTCTGTTGCATGACGAGATGAAGGCATCTGAAGATCATCACAAAATAGCTTGAATTTAACACATAATTCTGTTTCTGATAATGTTATCCTTTATTATTTCAGATAAGGAGATGAAGGAACATATTTTGAAGAATGATGGTGTTAAACTTATTACCTCCTGCTTATCAAGGTATGGTCATCTTCATAATAATTCAAACAGCTTTTACATATTTTTGAAGATTAGGAAAACGATATTCTAAGTTTTAAAAAAAATTGAATAAGGAAGAGGTTTTATCAATAATCATATTAAATTTTTTATTTTATTTATTTTTTATGAAATCTTTTTTTTGTCATAACTGTAAGATTGATGCTCAAAGATAGACCATTCACTTCTGGTACCATTTTTTTTTTATCTTTGTGCATTATATTTTTTCTCTGAAATGTATGTGAAAAATAAGTAGTGGCTATGGCTTAAAACTTCAGTCAAGATAGGCCACAAATATATTGGTCATTTGTCATGTATGCGTGTATGTCTGTCTGCAGATCCAACGAGGACACTGTTCTCTCAGCTATCACAACTCTGATGTACCTCATTACACCGACATCAAAACCAGGTGAGATATAATAATCAGCAGTGGAACAGGACCAGTGGCTGAAAATTAGCCGGGATATAATTGTGTGGCGTAATTTGCCGGGCCATGATATTATGATGGTATGAAATAGAGACACATCGTGTCTTTTGATATTGGCACCAGATCCTGATTAGCTCTATGTTATAACTTTGGCTGTCTCTGAGTCCGTAACAAAAATGTAAAGTACTGATTGAAGAAACATGAAATGAATTATTTTCTGTGTACAGTATTGTCAATCTGGTGGTAAATAACATGTTTATATACATGCATATATTGCAGCTGTCTAAGTGATATATAATGTTTATTAATCTGTGTGGTCAATATACGTTGTGTGATTTCAGATATTACATCACTGCCCATCATTGATGCTATGTTGCAATTTTCACAATCAAATAATACCCGTCTATCAAATCTGGCAACAGTATTCATTCAGGTAAGTTATATTCTCAAAATAGATTTGACTTATGTTATCTCAGAAAGTAAGGACATCTGGTGGTTAATAACATAATATGTGTATTAACATTGTGAAATATAGGTCAAGTTTTTGAAGTGTCTTTTCAGACAGTTGACTGCATAAATTAATCAAAGTAATCATATGATTTATTTATTGAAAATATAACTTTTTGGTTAGATATGATGAAAAAACATCTCAAATGTTAACTTTTGCAAATAGGACTACTGTAATGAGGATCAAGTCTTGACTGTGCGTGAAGCAACAGCCCAGATGGCAGCTGAAGATGCCTTGTCACACCCACCAGGTGACAGCTGAAGATGCCTTGTCACACCCACCAGGTGACAGCTGAGGATTCCTTGTCACACCCACCAGGTGACAGCTGAGGATTCCTTGTCACAACCACCAGGTGACAGCTGAAGATTCCTTGTCACAACCACCAGGTGACAGCTGAAGATTTTTTGTCACAACCACCAGGTGACAGCTAAAGATTCCTTGTCACAACCACCAGGTGACAGCTGAGGATTCCTTGTCACAACCACCAGGTGACAGCTGGAGATTCCTTGTCACAACCACCAGGTGACAGCTGAAGATTCCTTGTCACAACCACCAGGTGACAGCTGAATATTCCTTGTCACAACCACCAGGTGACAGCTGAAGATGCCATGTGACATCCAGATGAGGATGCTTTTATCCACTCACCAGATGGCAGCAAATCATACTTTATCACATCATCAATATCAAAATAGTCTGTGGTGACCTACATAGCTTTGTAAACAAAAATTACTTGAGGAAATCCAAGTTCTTCATGAAAGCCTGCTGGGTTCCCTACACATTTTTGTTTATGGATAATATAAACATTTACCATTGGTTCATTTGAGTCCTCGCTGAATGTATTGAACCTGACCCCTTAAATATAAAAACTACATTCACAATTAAAATGCAGCATTCCATTGAAGATAATATTCAAGATTTTGAATTGCTAAGAAGGTATGTATGCCACACAAATGTCACTATCTGAGTACCATCTAATCTACAAATTATCCAGTTAGATCTGCATGAAGTTATGAACTGATAATATTAATTTACTTAAGAGAATTTTCAACAAGAGTACCTTCCAAAGTGAGCATTTTAGTGAAGTAAAATTAAGAAAAATAACATTCAACACAAATGTTCAGAAATGTTTTGAATTTTCAAAAACAATTGTCATGTACCATGTTTTATACCATGTTTGAATAAAAATGACTGTCAAGTTGTGATTGTTTTAGATGTCACAAGGCTATGCTGGTGGACGATGCAGTACATCTTAGAAATATTACAAAAGATACCCCAGTACCAGAGGCCTATGTGAGGAGACTTATAATTAAATGCCTGGTGGACAAGAAATTGAAATGCTTTGAGCATTTGATAAATCTCTATCAAGAAGTGTCAGAGATATGCTGGCAGCAACAGAAGTATACATACTTGTTCTTGGCACAGCGTGAGTGTGATTTTAATGAAATAGACATATTTCAGTCAGTTATAGATGAGGAATTTGTTTCATCAGAAAAAATAACACGTGGAGTAATTAAGGAAGCCAGAAAATTCAAAACAAAAGAAGAATTGTGTGATATCTTGGGAAAGTGTCCATCAAATCTGGCATTGGATGAAAAGGAAAACACAGCAAATGGTGGGAATTCACACGAAACATTGCTTGAGTTATGGTTCATGGCTGCGGCAGAAGGAAACTGTGAGTGGCTGAAAGTTCTGCTAGAATGTGGATTTGACATTAATACTGCCAATGTACAGGAAAACGGAGCCACTGCACTACAGATTGTGTCAGCTCACACCTACTTCAAGTGTGTGGAATTCCTGCTGCAGAATAACGCAGACTTCACCAAGCATTTAGCTGCAAATACTTTACCTCAGCCAGTGGTGTGTCTGAGAACTATGCCAGCTGGCATGCCACCCTCAATACAAGGACTAAGAAATCCCAAATGGGAACTAACCCCACTCGTGTTAGCCTGCTCTGCAGTGGACATTAAGTATGAGCATCAAGGATGTCTTGAGTGTCTGAGATTGCTGGTGCCTGCCATGAGGATCGCATGCTCACCGGATGTGTTTCAAGAGGAGATATCCAAAGCATTGCTCTATGCTTGTGGCTACTCTGAAACTTCAGCAGATGTTGTCAAATATCTGGTAGAACAGGGAGCAAATGTTGACTTTATCTATGAGAAGATCCATTTTAATGGTAAAACTCCTCTTTGTGCAGTGTTTGAAAGGTCTAGAGCCAACTGTCTTGAGGTAGCAACATTGCTGCTTGATGCAGGTGCGGCAGTGAACGGTGTACAAGATAGTATACCTCTATATTCGTGCTGGAAGGCAGACGATATAATGTTCCTACTGAAGTACAAACCTGACATAAACAAAACTAATAGTTTGGGAGAAACGCCTCTGATGAACTTGATCTCAAAGAAGAATTCATATAGAGGGGTTAAACTTCTCCTGGAATATGGACAAGAGAACGGCATCAGAATCGACTTGAATCATAAGAGCAGCAAGGGCATATCACCGTTACTGCGAGCTCAGCGCAGCTGTGCTACCAATGTTACCCGTCTGCTTCTCTCACTGGGAGCTAGTCCAAATATAAGGTTGAACTGGTCATCAGTCAGACAGACAGAACCTCACATTAGTATTATGAAAGAGCATATCAGGTATGGGGCAACTATTATAGATGCAAAGGGAAATCCTCTTGCCATGGTGTTGAATAATGGCAAGGCCTTGTTTGCTGAGATGATGATGGCGGCTGTAGCATCACATAGAATGCTGAAGATTGTTGAACAGAACACACATGCAGGTATATTGGAAACCATTCTACCTGATTCTGCCATCTTAGAAGTGATTTCCAATCCTTTTAAGCTTAAACACTTGGCTCGTGATGCGATAAGGAGGCAGCTTAGTAACATGTGTAATATAGACAAACTGCCTGTTCCAGAGCTAATTAGGGTTTACCTATGGTACCCAGAACTAACACTGAAGTAAACAAATATCAAGCTGAAATGAATTGTTATTCAGAATTGTCTTCATGAAAAGCAAACTAATTTCTTTTGTGTTTTAATTTGATAAATGTCAATTATTTAATCATTGTGCTATTTTCATCTTATGACAAAAGAAGTGTTCAAATACAAAATTTCATGCCGGTCTTCTTAGCTCCCAATGCCTGTGCAATACACAAATTATAGTGTCAGCCATGTACCTATCCATCCATTAAAAAAAATTCACGTAACCTCACTATCTGTTACATTTCCACTAATTTTGACTTTAGCAAATATTGCAGTAATTCTGGGGCTATGAGTCCCATGTATTGTGAGAAATTAAAATTATGGATATCAATAAAATAAAGCACATAATCATTTTATATCTAAAATAAATATGGTTTACCAGATTGTTTCAGAGCAAGAGTTATAATGACTAAGACAAACATTCTTGAAACTTTTTGTTCCAACCAGTTTACCAGAACTGTTTATTAAATGCTGTTGTATAGTACATATATAAATTATGTTAATGTGATGAAGAAAAAGAGAATTTCGAAGCCACTCATCAGAAAGAGCAGAGCATTGAGTCCTGGTGACGGGTGCCTATCTAGATTGGCCCAATATTTGGTACAGGAATGTGCTGCGTATAATTTAGCATGAAGCTAAAATTTTCAGCACACATGGAGCATGATTTTATTGCTATTAGGGCAGCCCTACTTGATTGCTTCATATGTTTACTGCAAAAAGTAGGATCTGCCAGGGTGGCAAATTTTAGCAAAGAAAGTTGCAAAAAATTCCATATTCAGTTTTTAAGCAAATCAGGACATCACCGAGTTGTATTTTTGATAAAAATTGTGAGACAAAAAGTTTGTGTCTTATTGTTCTTATATGTCTTATTTCAACTTATCTTATTCCCCAATGGAATCTTCCAGAATTCTTTTGGATGTTTGCATGTCTATGTAATTTGGGTATGTACCAGAGTAAAAGATTGGTGCTTTAAAACTTTTTAAAATAGTGAGATTTAAGAAAATCACACTATTTAAAATCATTAAAAATATTACAAACCCTTCTACTCTCTTGTAGACAGTATTGAATATTTTAAAATACAGACAAACTGTGACATTCCTTGATAAAATGGATAGTATTTTTCTGTTACTTTCACATGATGGGCATTTTGGCCTCAGTTACTTCAGCTTAAATATAATTCAACCTGTTTGCAGATCATATCTCCCCATTCACAACCTTGCATCCTCCATTGAATTGCTGACCTTCTATTGATGTGGCACAGGAAAGCACATTGCTTGGATTTTGAGATATGACCTTTCCCAGTTTGACATGTCTCGTCCCTGCAGGCATGGACCATTGATGTTTCAGACATGTAAAAACCAATATTTTATCTCTCAAGACTGTTTTACATGCAAGATGGTCACTTCATATCGGGATGAGATTTGCCCAGCCAGTAGATACTGTCAGGTATGGACAAGAGACATCTACATCTATAAGTTTACTCAGCAAAACCAATTGGCATCCCGCCGAGAGTGCAAGGTGCACTAAGGGGTGCAGCTGATACACACCAACTGCTAGTCGCCAACCTTTATACTCTGGCTAGGGAGTTTCTGAAAGATGCCAAGCTACCTGGTTACAATGTAGTTAATTAAGGGGAAGATTATTCTTTAGTCACTGTCCTTGGAAAATAGCTGTATTTATAAGGGTTGCAGCTTGCCGTCATTTTGATATAGCGATTTCCATGGTTTTTTCGTGTAGGAGCTGATTTCATTTTGACATGTTCGGGAAGTTTCAAAGCTATTTCACCATTTATTGCCTTGTATAATAAAACCAGCCTCTAGGTCCTTCTTCTTCCTGCCAGTGAATCCCATTTTAGGTCTTCCAGGATTTTTGTTACAGTGCCTGGTTCTCTCTTCCAGTTACCAGCCACAAATCTAGCAGCTTGTCTTTGAACTGATTCTATGCGGTCTATGTCTTTCTTGAGTTAAGGGTCCCATACACTTTATGCCATATTCTAAGTGAATTGTAGGCACCCTCTTTGATATTTCCTGGGCACATGTTGAAATTCCTTCTTACAAATCCCAGTACTTGATTTGCTTTGCAGACGATGTTGTTAATATGCTCATCCCATTTCATGTCTGTTTCGACTCCAAGGTAGAGATGATGTTCAACATGTTGCAAGATGTGACCATTTAATGAATATTTTCTTGAATCAAAAGCTTGGCTTTTTTTCTTGCTGCTCAGGATGTAGCATTTCTGAGCATTGAAGTCCATTTGCCACTCATTTGACCATTCCTTCAGCATATGTAGGTCCTCTTGCAGCTTTGCTGCATCGTCATCATCTTCAACTATTCTATATAGAAGGCTGTCATCAGCAAAGAGCCTTATGTTTGAATGTTTTAGCTTCTCTCTAATGTCATTAATGTAAAGTAGAAATAGTATTGGTCCAAGTACTATACCCTGAGGCACACCAGATTTAACATGGACAGGGTCAGATTCATCACCGTCAATAACTACCCTCTGTTCACGGTTCGTAAGCCAGTTTTTTTATCCATGAGCCGACCTGCCCTGAGATTCCATAATACTCTAGCTTGCGATTCCTTTATCAAGTGATTTCTGGAATATTTTTTGAACGATTGGAGCTATTTCCTGTGAACATTCTTTCAAAACTCTTGTGGGAATTTGATCCGGGCCAAACTTTTTTGCAGTTCAGGTTAGAGAACAGTTTTTCTACACCAGCAATTGTGATGGTAATTGGTTCTATTTGTGGAGAATTTGGATCACCTTTGTCAGGAATATTTTCCATGTTTTCAGTAGAGAAAACAGATTTGTACTGACATGAAAGAACTTCTGCCTTGCCTTTACTGTCTTTCACTTCAATGCCATTTTCTGTTAGTGTTGTTACACCAACAGTATCTTTGCGCCTGGATCTAATATAGTTCCAGAACCTTTTTCCCATTGATGGTCTACTGAATTCAATGTCAGGTAAATCGAGCAGCCCAAGGACATTTCATTGTGGGATTCTTTGAACTTTTGTTTCATGTGTTTCCTAAGGTTTCTGAATTTTCTACGGTCAGAATCCTTTTTAGTTCTTTCAGCCTTGTTGTATAGTCTTTGTTTTCTTCTGATTTGTCTCTTAAGAGGCTCTGCCTGTAAAAACCTGCAAAATGTGGCGAAGGGTGTTCTCACAGATCAAGACAAGTCATATGTCATTTGAAAGGGTAGGGTCTAACTAAGATTTTTGCCAAGGGATTTTTTTCAGAAATTGATGGTTGCCATGGTAACATCATTTAAACACCCCAAAGTCAGGGTACCCCTTTTTAACAAAAAACACACATTTGAAAAATAAAAATCCCTAAATTCTGCAATATTTGCATCAAAATATTTCTTAATGAAATTGTATTGATCTATGATGCATGTATTTATTATATAGGACCAGTCTTTAGATTTTCATATTTGACCTTTACTTGACCCTTGACCTCATTAAATCCATACATTGGTGTCCCCTGGTGGCCATATTCGGAACTAGAGCCAAAATGTGAAAAACAAGGCAAGTTTATGGACATTTTTCTCCCAAGGCCAGCCAGATCCAGAAGTCTCACTATTATGGCAATATAGAGCAACACCTATATTACCAACATCAACAATAAAATTCACGGGAACTTTTTTTTTTTTTTTTTAAACCCCGAGGAAAAAATGAAAAATCAAATTTGTCATTTTTTATATTCAATAAACAATACAAGTAAAACAGGCTCACAAGACACCAAGATCACATGGGAAATGAACATAATCTCACACAATCACACCTGAAGGGCTCTAGTCGATGTTGGTAAAACAAAACATATTCAAGGTCAAAGGTCAAAGTCAAGGTCATGCATCAAATGTTTGGCATTTTTCTCATTTTTACTGATTTTTGTTAATAATGAACAAATATGAAACAAAAACATATACAATTTAATGAGATGTTTGATTTAATCAAGTTAGATTGGTTATAACAGATCTGTAAAATATTTCTGTATAGATTTTAAACTTAAATAACATGTTTTTTTTCAAATTATTGTCCAAGTTCGTTGGCACAAATCTGCACAAGGTCATCAGTTTTTCAAAAATAGCATTTTCATCAAAATTTGACATATTCGACCTCCATGATCTCAGTGACAAATAATGTGAATATACTAGCTAACTGGTGTACATTATTCAACACAACCTCCTCTTCAATGTCCGATTCCCAAACCATTTGCTTTTAACTATGTTGCTATGGTAACCAGGTAATCAAAATACCTTGTCCTCAATTCAGTCCAATTTTTCGAATTTTGATGATTTTTGCAATGTTTTGCATTGCAATTACTCATTATAATGACATTGATTGAACAAACTATGTTATCTATAATGGTACACATAGGTCATGCCCTTATTTTACATACAGAACATATTTCAGATCAAATGTGTTGCTATGGTAACCAGGTGATGCAATTACCTTGTCACTCACTCAGACTGAATTCACCGATTTTGATGATTTTTGTGATATTCAGCAATCTTATTCTGAATGAAAAGCAACTTGAATGGACCATTTATATAGTCCCATGTGATAAACACAGTCCATACCTTTATGTTTCCCACATTGAAAAGTTCAGATCATATGCATTGCTATGGTAACCAGGTGATAAAGATAGCCAGTCCCTGATTCTGACTGACATCACCGATTTTGATGATTTTTGCGATATTGAGCATTTTTATTCTTAATGAAAAACAACTTGAATGTGTCATTTATATAGTCTTTTTTGATAAACATGGTCCATAACTTTATGTTACCCAAATTGAAAAGTTCAGATCAAATGCATTGCTATGGTAACCAGGTGATAAAAATACCTTGTCCCTCACTCAGACTAAATTTACTGATTTGATGATATTGGGCGATATTCAATATTGTTTTTCTAAACGATAACCAAGTTGAGTATACCAATTTTATAGTCTTTTGTAATAAACATGGCCCATACTTTAATATTCCACACATAGAATGTTTGAGATAAAATGAATTACATGGGTTGCTATGGTGACCAGGTGATGAAATTACTTTATCCCTCACTCAGACTAAATATACTGATTTTTGACAATTTTCAGCTATATTCAATATATACATAGAATTTTGAGATCAAATATGTTGCCATGGTTATCAGGTGAAATTACCCAGTCCCTCAATCAGACTAAATTTACCATTTATTGATGGTTTCCTTTTGTATTCAATATTGTTATTTGATTTCCCTTTGTATTCAATATTGTTAATGTACCATCTTTAAATCTGTTGTGATAAAATGACCTATGCCTTAATATTATACACAAAATGATTCAGAGCAAATGCTATGGTAACAAGGTGATGATATTACCTTCTCCCTTACTCAAACCAAAATCCATATAGTTATTAAGTCAGCACAAGCTGACTTTATGTTCTTGCTCCATTTCCACTGCTTCTGCCACGTCCGCTGCCGTACTTTGTTTTCTTCTTCATTCAGTAATGCTTGGACATTATTATACTATAACATGATAATATGTAGGTCTAGGAATTTTTGTAGGCTAAACTTTTTGTGGCCGTGGGTCAAGGTCAAGGTCATGACCAGCACAGGAGCAACTTCACTTGTTAATGCTCTTTTTTCTAACAAAATACAGCAATATTGATATTACTTGGTAGATGTGACAAACATAATTGGGGTTTGAATAAGTATGATATTGGGTGACCTTGGGCAATTTTCAAGGTCACAAGACCCAATTATCTAAATCAAATATTTGTGATATTTTGAAAAACATGATAAATAGCATTTATTCTGACTACATTTATTTTATTCAATATCTTTTTCCTAACTTTTGAAAAAACAATATGTAACTAGGTCACAGTGATCTACTTAAAGGCCATATAGATCAACGCTTCTAAAATATTGTGAATCTAATCCCTTACAAATCAGAGAAAGTTAGAGCTTGATATTATGTAAATATAGGTAAATTTCCATATTTTATTTTGGTGCACTTTTTATGACTTGGGTCAAGGTCAAGGTCATGATCAGCACAAAAGAACTTTGCTTCTGTTTGTTAAATTTTCTTCAAGATTGCAATCAATATGATTTGGCAGATGTGATCTACCTATGAGGGGCTTGGAAAAGTTCAATGTTGGGTGAACTTGAGCTATTTTCAATGTTTAATGACATCAGCAGTGACTCCAATGCCAAAGAGTGCACCAGCCCTCCAAAGGGGATTGGTCACAGGGCGTTGATTTTATTCCCTTACTAGACAAACTGATTTATGAGTTATCATTGTAATATGGTTATTCCTCTTTATGATCATCATTTATGTTCATGGCCTTTGGTTCAATGACAAATAAAACATTTTTTTAAAATCTGTTATGAAATACATACAGAATAGTTTGGTAAGAAATACATATACCATATTTACTCATGTATAGCATGACTCGTGTATAAGACGAACCCCCAAAATTGAGGTTATTTTGATTGAAAAAAACCAATTTCCGAATATAAGACGAGTTGGATATCGGCTCTGCTACCATTCAAGCTTCAGCTGAAGCTTGGCGGCCATTTTAATGCGTGTTTTGTGATAATATTGGGTATATACCTTTATTTATCATTTAAAACGCAATTAAAATCAATCCACGTGTGAAAGCATTTCTGTCAAAAGGGGAAGACACGACTCAATGCAGTGGAAACAAATGCCATAAAACTGTGAACGCCGATGTCTATTATTTCGAAACACTTTGTTCTGACTGTTTTCACTGATTCCAATTATCAGCGTTCACATTTTGCATTTCGTCTTTGTTTCCACTGCTTTGAAGTGGATCGATTTTAATTGCATTTTAAATGATAAATAAAGGTATTTACCCAATATTATCACGATGATTTACAGCTGATCGAGTGCTATAAACGATAATAATTAAAAGCGATATAAATATAATATCTTGTGTATTATAATGGCTTATAATACATGAAGAAATATTCTACCACGTGTTAGTTTTGACGCTAAGATTAAGGACGTCACGTACATCGTGTTACGTTTTACTTCGTGGAGAAATTCTTGACCTGCGAAGCATAATTTGTGATAAGATTGGGTAAATACCTTTATTTATCATTTAAAACGCAATTAAAATCGATCAGATACATCCGATGTCTATTATTTCGAAATACTTTGTTTTTACTTTGTTTTCACTGATTCCAATTATCAGCGTTCACAGTTTTACATATCGTCATTGCGGATCGATCTTAATTGCGTTTTAAATGATAAATAATGAAAACGCTTTGTTTTGACGCTAAGATCAAGGACATGGAGAAATTCTCGACGTGGAGAAATTGTCACAATATTAAGTACATACCTTTATTTATCATTTAAAACGCAATTAAAATCGATCCGCTACGGATATGAAAGTTCAATTTGACATGTTGGCCGCTCCACTTTTGTCTCATGGGCACCCAGACGCTAAGATCAAGGACGTCACGTACATCGTATTACCTTTTACTTCGTGGAGAAATTCTTGACCTGCGAAGCATAATTTGTGATAATATTGGCTAAATACCTGTATTTATCATTTAAAACACAATTAAAATCGATCCGCTATGTCCGAT
Organism: Amphiduros pacificus; assembly: GCA_949316495.1. NCBI lineage: Eukaryota > Metazoa > Annelida > Polychaeta > Phyllodocida > Hesionidae > Amphiduros > Amphiduros pacificus. Next base: position 70,622,203 of record OX439000.1, read on the forward strand.
ATTCGTTATTTCGAAAATAAGAATGTTCGTAATGAAAACTCGTAGTGCCGTAATTTTTTTAGCATAAATCCTCGTCCACAGGTTGCTCTCGTGTATAAGACGACCCCCCAAACATTAACTAAGGGATTTTGAACAAAAACCTTGTCCTATACACGCGTAAGTACGGTACATACTGTCAACAATTACAAAGATTTATATTGTTTTTAAATTTAGGATAACAATATTGAATATTGCTGAAAATTGTCAAAAATCAGTATATTTAGTCTGAGTGAGGGATAAAGTAATTTCATCACCTGGTCACCATAGCAACCCATGTAATTCATTTTATCTCAAACATTCTATGTGTGGAATATTAAAGTATGGGCCATGTTTATTACAAAAGACTATAAAATTGGTATACTCAACTTGGTTATCGTTTAGAAAAACAATATTGAATATCGCCCAATATCATCAAATCAGTAAATTTAGTCTGAGTGAGGGACAAGGTATTTTTATCACCTGGTTACCATAGCAATGCATTTGATCTGAACTTTTCAATTTGGGTAACATAAAGTTATGGACCATGTTTATCAAAAAAGACTATATAAATGACACATTCAAGTTGTTTTTCATTAAGAATAAAAATGCTCAATATCGCAAAAATCATCAAAATCGGTGATGTCAGTCAGAATCAGGGACTGGCTATCTTTATCACCTGGTTACCATAGCAATGCATATGATCTGAACTTTTCAATGTGGGAAACATAAAGGTATGGACTGTGTTTATCACATGGGACTATATAAATGGTCCATTCAAGTTGCTTTTCATTCAGAATAAGATTGCTGAATATCACAAAAATCATCAAAATCGGTGAATTCAGTCTGAGTGAGTGACAAGGTAATTGCATCACCTGGTTACCATAGCAACACATTTGATCTGAAATATGTTCTGTATGTAAAATAAGGGCATGACCTATGTGTACCATTATAGATAACATAGTTTGTTCAATCAATGTCATTATAATGAGTAATTGCAATGCAAAACATTGCAAAAATCATCAAAATTCGAAAAATTGGACTGAATTGAGGACAAGGTATTTTGATTACCTGGTTACCATAGCAACATAGTTAAAAGCAAATGGTTTGGGAATCGGACATTGAAGAGGAGGTTGTGTTGAATAATGTACACCAGTTAGCTAGTATATTCACATTATTTGTCACTGAGATCATGGAGGTCGAATATGTCAAATTTTGATGAAAATGCTATTTTTGAAAAACTGATGACCTTGTGCAGATTTGTGCCAACGAACTTGGACAATAATTTGAAAAAAAACATGTTATTTAAGTTTAAAATCTATACAGAAATATTTTACAGATCTGTTATAACCAATCTAACTTGATTAAATCAAACATCTCATTAAATTGTATATGTTTTTGTTTCATAATATTTGTTCATTATTCACAAAAATCAGTAAAAATGAGAAAAATGCCAAACATTTTATGCATGACCTTGACTTTGACCTTTGACCTTGAATATGTTTTGTTTTACCAACATCGACTAGAGCCCTTCAGGTGTGATTGTGTGAGATTATGTTCATTTCCCATGTGATCTTGGTGTCTTGTGAGCCTGTTTTACTTGTATTGTTTATTGAATATCAAAAATGACAAATTTGATTTTTCATTTTTTCCTCGGGGTTTAAAAAAAAAATTTAAAAAGTTCCCGTGAATTTTATTGTTGATGTTGGTAATATAGGTGTTGCTCTATATTGCCATAATAGTGAGACTTCTGGATCTGGCTGGCCTTGGAGAAAAATGTCCATAAACTTGCCTTGTTTTTCACATTTTGGCTCTAGTTCCGAATATGGCCACCAGGGGACACCAATGTATGGATTTAATGAGGTCAAGGGTCAAGTAAAGGTCAAATATGAAAATCTAAAGACTGGTCCTATATAATAAATACATGCATCATAGATCAATACAATTTCATTAAGAAATATTTTGATGCAAATATTGCAGAATTTAGGGATTTTTATTTTTCAAATGTGTGTTTTTTTGTTAAAAAGGGATACCCTGACTTTGGGGTGTTTAAATGATGTTACCATGGCAACCATCAATTTCTGAAAAAATCCCTTGGCAAAAATCTTAGTTAGACCCTACCCTTTCAAATGACATATGACTTGTCTTGATCTGTGAGAACACCCTTCGCCACATTTTGCAGATTTTGCAGGTTTTTACAGGCAGAGCCTCTTAATTTCCTTTGTCATCCATGGCACATTCCATCTACCAGTTATTTTCTTAATAGGAATGTGTTTATTGATAGACACCATAAGCTTAGCTGCGAACTTATTGTTCAGAGTTTCAACTGGAGATTTGAATCCTTAACTTCATCTTCAAAAAGGACATGCATGTCTTGTTTTATTGCATTCATGTCTCCTTTTTTGTACAGCAATTCATTTCTTGGCTTTTTCTTGGCCAGTGTGGCTTTTGCAGTGATTTCTGTTATCACCACATCATGGTCACTCATACCTGGATGGACAAATACTTTACTTGACCAGGCTAGGGTTTGTCGTACCGACCAGATCTAACCTATTTCCTCCCCTGGTTGGGTGCGGATTTACTTGAGACAATGTTCATTAAAAGTATCAATCGTTGCTGTATTTAGGTCGATCCCATATGCAGGGCTTGGCTTAAAGGACATATTATCCCATGTGATGTATGTTACATTGAAATCCCCTGTTAGTAATATATTAGGGATGTTTGTGTCAGATTGGGGACTCTTTCCAAGAGATGCATTTAATTCATGGACGTTAGATATATTTCTGTCTGTTGGCCTATAGTAACATCCTATGGACAGTGGTTTTGTTCCAGTTATGTTAAGTTTTCTCCATACAAGTTCACAGTTAGTTTTTAGGCTCTCTTCCTTTGGGTCTGACAGCCACCTTTTATGGATACCAGTCAGTACCCCACCACCACCCTTGCATCTGTCTTCTCTCCCTATATCATAATCATGGTGGATGACACTGTTTGCAATAGTGTGGTCAATGTGGGATTCCGTAATGCATAATATATCAGGGTAATTATGCTCAGTTATTAGTTCCTGTAGCTCCAATTGTTTTTTGGTTGAGTTTAGGCCTCTACAGTTCACTGTCATAATCTTAAGCTTTTGAATTTTTTGCTTTTTTCTACCTTGCTTTGGTCTTGCTTGTTGTAAGTTTTTCCTACAGATTGATCTTCTGTTCTTTCACTTGTGATAATTTCATCACATAGTGTTTTGAAGAGGTTACTTGTTTCAAGTTCATTTTTAAAGAAAGCATCAGAAATATTACACTGCATGGCTCTGACTTTTGGCAACTGGTCCTTCACACACTCCACGGAGGAATTGAACAGGCCCTGGATGTGGGTGAACATCGCCACATAATAGTAGCAGGGATATCAGGAAAAGTAGCACAAAATTATTGCATCTTTTCTTAGTATTTGTTTTATCCCAGTAGCAAATATTTTGTTTCTTATCTATCATGCTGGCTTTGTGAAAGGCAGTGCCCAGTATTGGGTTTCTTTGAGACTCGTATGTGGAACTACCGGGTAGAAAGATTATAAGAAAATATAAGCATCATATCGTCTGTTCTAATATGTCTGTTTTGTACAAATTCTACGTTTGTATCCAAATGAGCACATGGAGAACATGCACCTTACAAGTGAAAATTAAGGAAATTCCAATTTTTATTATCAAAATATGAACGAATTGTTCTGTAAAAACATCTTAATCCTGCCAATGCGTGAACAATCTTCAGCAAGAGTTAATATTTAACATCTGCAGTGGGATATTCTGTAGACTTATTTGTTCTGTTGAATTATGGGATATAATCAGATGGTGCAGTGAGGATACACAGAATTCACATGGTTCGGGCAAAAAATATTTATTGCTCATTAATGAATAAAAAAGGTAATTAAACAAATATTGCATCCTATATAATGCATGTTCGTGATAACCGTCAAACTAGACATTACAGATTGCATATCGTAAGCATTTCAATGGCTTCTAAAGATAAACATGGTTCTGGCTTTAGATTGCAATCAATAAATGTTGCATGTTATCTGTTTGCATAATTACTGCCGGTCAAACTGTAGAAATCAGAGCTATCTTGGAGAATTCAAACTTTGTTAAAGGTTTATATTTCACAAGGTTGGTCCTGATCCAACTCCACATACCTGAAAAATGTGTAATGAATGTTATTTTACATGTCTAATATAAGCACTGTTTTAAATCTAATTTAAAAAAATTGTGAGAGAAACAATTAAGCACACTAGAACATGATGCACGTATAATTACTGTCAAATGTTTATATAATCGACTTACTTGTTATTGATCAGAAAATGTTTGATAAAGCCTGTGAATTTGGTTGGATGTTCTGCACTTGGTTGCGAGGAGACGAGGTTTCTGGGGAGGTCACCTCGTCCAGCGTATACTGACATGAAGGGCGTGGACCTCTCCAGATTGAGCATCCGGAAGTCGTACACCCCACAGCGAAGCCCGTCCAGGTACAAGCTCGACCTGAAAAGTCAACAGTGCTTGAGTATGTTTTTGGTGAGTGAAATGTTGTAAAATGTTTTGGATGATAATATCAAGAAATATATGGCTCACGAATCGTTGTGGAATCTGAGTAGAATGTGATGCCATTGGCCGTCGTTTGGGGTGATATGGTAGCAGAATGCCCGGAAGGGCCGACCCTGGATGTGCCCCTCCCATAGCAGGGTGCTTCCGTACACACGTACAGTAAACACGTCCTTAGGAAGCTGAATAGATAAAACAAAATGCCACACAGTCCACCAAGCCAAACATACACAGCGAATTAATGCTTCTCCCAAGTGCTTAGATAAGACAATTGATGATTAACTGATCTAAGTTTAATTATTTTCTGGAAGGGTTGAGTTTTTTGTGAGTGAGCAATATGTGAAGGTCAAATGAATACTAAATTTCCCACATATCAATATACATCATGTGATATACGCACCGTTTGATACAACAGAACAGTTGCAATGCTCTGGGTAGTTAGGAACGATAAAGCTACAGTTGTGTCTTGGGGTAAATTTAAGAGGAAGACCCTGTCATGGCGCTGGTGCAGACAACGATTATCAACCTGAAAAGCATGGAAAATAAATTATGTTTTTATTTTGAAAAGCACAAAACCCAAAGCATGTTCCGAGGGTAAGTTTAAAAGAGACCAGTTATGTTAATAGAGTCGAGAGCAAAGGATCATGGGAATATTACAGGGTTCCTGAGCTGTGTGTGCAGGGAGGCGGCTAACCCCAGTAACATCTGGATGTCCTCGGTCTCATGGCAGGAGGAGTTGGATTGTCTCCAACTATCACTCGGCCACAGTAGGTATTTATCCACCTGCAGATTGGTCACACACATAGAAGCGGCGTCTCCAACCTGTAACACAGTAGTTAAATATATGATCATTTAAAGAATGTCAACATATGGTCGATAAACATTGCCGTTTGAGCCAATGAAAATCTTTAAACGAGATGTACCAGTTCGATGAGCTTTATCACTTACCTTTGATAGTCCTAATGCTATGTGTGCTGGGATCGGGCTCAGAGATACAGAAAAGGGCAGGGTCATCTCTTTTTTATTCCTTAGCTTTGTCATATTTCCTAACATATGAGAAGACAATTTTACTGTCTTTCCCTGCCTGGACAATAAATGAAATACATTATTAAACACAGACATCTAAGTTGGGATGAATGTTTCTTTATGAATAGTGCTACTTTACCGATATTAATGGATTTCTCATGGCTGAATGGAGGTTGAAGGTACGGTCAGAGATATTTAAATATCTCTGATACAGTTGATGTCTCTTATCAAATTCATGTGAGTGGTTTTGTAGTAACATGGGCGTTTACCTTTCCACTTTTATTGAATGCCAGTTGCCGTCATTAATGATTTGTTTGCACGTGACTTTGTGAACCTCTCCTGCTTCATTCCAGATTAAAGATGGCCGCCCACGACGAAGGTCCAATCTCATCGAACGTAAGTTTGTCTATAATTGTTGAAAGGTTCATCTTGTTAATAAAGGACACTTTTTGTAATTCATTAGACCTGTTTGAATTATCATCGACTTATCAAATATTGGAGTAGAAAATATTTTAAAAATTGAGCTGTCAAAATATGATCTTCATACTCCAGTCAGTGGATTGGGAGGATCTTCCAGCGTGATGATGTTGCCCTTGGACGCACTGGTTTTGACATCGAGGCTGAGAGAGTTGGCGAGGGCCGCCTGCCTCACAATGGGCGGCACCTCCGCAGTATACACCTCAGATCCATCCACGTGCAGGATTGGCTTCAATTAAGAATATATATCAGCCAGATAACGAATTGGCTTAAGAAAACAATCAGCAAAACTTAAGATTGATAAATATTAAAGAAAGAAAAAAAAGAAAAAAATGCAAATGGATGGAGTGATCTTGGAGTAATTACAAGGAGTGATTATCACGATGAAATAAAGCCTATATTAACCTGTATAAGGTCTATGTGGTCCCTTGTTTGCTGTAGCTGTCTGCGGATGTCGTCCAGGTTTTCTCGGATTCCATCCGACACCCTCTTCATCCTGTTGTGTCGTTCTACAAGGTCAGTCTGGATTTCGTCAATCTCCTCCCACTGGTCGTCCAACTTACTCGTAACCACTGGGCAGACCGACATAAAAGAATCATTATGGAATGAATATTATACTATAATAATAACAATAAAATACTTATAAAACCCAACACCAGACCAGATTTGATCAAGGCACTTAAGTGTAATTTAAAATATTATTGAGATATCATAAAATCATTAATATAAATATATAAGATGCTATTTAAAAAAAAAAAAAAAAACCAAAAAACAACAAAAATCACCTTTCTTCCGACTGTTCATTACAGAGAAATAACACTTTTTTAACTATTATGATAATAAATCACTTTAGATTGAAGACTAACCGTCCGCTTGCATATCAATAGTTGCGCGCTGAACCATTTGCCCGACTCTGATGAAGCGCTTCTGGGTCGCATTGACCTTTTGCATGATGTTGTCTATCTGAGTGGACAGTTTGCTGTTGGCGCTAGTGGTGTGCTCCGCCCTACTCACTGCCTTGTGTATTCTGGGGATATACTGGGTGGGGGCGGCTGACATTGTGGACAGGGCACGCCTCAGCTGGGCAACTCTGGCACTTGGTTTGCTAATGTTGTTTTCCTCACTGCCCACTCTGTGTTTAGCAATGATGTGCTTTCCCCACAACTCTATAACCGTGGTAAAAAGTCTAATTTAAGATTATTTCCTGAAGTTGCATATTATATATATATACACACACACACACATATTAGAATTTACTGTGATCGCTGAAGGCCTTAAATGATTTATTGTGTAAACATGCCATATATTCATCAGACATATAACATCCTCTTAAATATAAATATGTAAGTCTAGAAAGATTTGGGGAAGGGGACATTGGGTAACATTACAGCATGTACCTTTGGAGACATTCTTTAATAAGCTTGCTCTGTGTGAAATCATGTTGCTCTTCCCAAAATCCATACTCATCCGTCGCACTGCCGCTTGAACTTTTTGAAATACAGAATAATGACAATTAAAAGCCGAATAGTGTTAAAATATTGAAAAAAAAAATGTAATTCAAATTTATTAGTTTTTGCTCTTACATTAGGATTACATCTCTTACATTAGGATTCTTTTACTTATCTTACCTGTCTTTGAATAAATATATACTGAGTTTGATGTACACAAATGTAACATGATATACCATATCGACCAAACAGGTACATTGGTAGACCTATGTAAACATCTATTAAATATTTAATTATATTTTAGCCAAAACAAATACATTATAATTGGCCCTTCCTTCAACATATTTCCTCCTGCATTGAGTATAAAACTTGCATTACCTATATAGTAGTATGTTCTCAGACTTATTTCCTTCCATTCAAATACGGTAGTTTCATCATGAGATATTTCCTTGTGGATATTATTGTCAACGAGAATAAGATCATCTTCTGAGATATCAGGGTTAGACAGGTCCCCATCCTCTGAGATATCAGGGTTAGACAGGTCCCCATCCTCTGAGATATCATAGCTATCCCTTTCTTCCTCTGTTTCTGATACGACATTTCGCCCCGCATTTGATGCCAAATCTAAGAGACTCAACTTGGTCGGTTCGAATGCTGGAGACGTCAGAAACATTGATGACGTTGCCACTGTCGTTGTCTCCGTTTCCTCAAACCACCACTGCAATGGATGAATGGAAACTGAGTTTATCATTAATTCTTCCACGACCTGTTCATATGTTTAAATATTTCAAGCGTGTAGGTATTTCACTTTGCAGTGAAAACAATTAGATCTTCTGCAAACTCATTTTCATACATAGTTTCTACCCCGGGGGGGGGGGGGGGGGGGGGGGGGGGGTACTCTCATTGTCAGCGTTACCGGGGAAGCTGGGCTAAATAGGGTCCTTTTCGCTGATATTTTCCCTAAAACAGGTTAAGATATTTCATCATTTCCCCTAAAACAGGGTACTATTTTTCAAATTTCTCCCTAAATCAGGGATCACAATCCCCCTTTCCAAATCTCCCCCTTCTGCATCATCCCTAAATGAGGGTATAAAAAATTCAGCTAGTCCTAAATCAGGGTACCAATAATGATAGAATATTTCCCTAAATCAGGCTCTGGGGTTTTCAGTTCCATCCGGGTTAAGATATTTTATCATTTTCCCTAAAACAGGGTACTGTTTTTCAAATTTCTCCCTAAAACAGGGATCACAATCCCCTTTTCCAAATCTCCTCCTTCTGCATCATCCCTAAATGAGGGTATAAAAAATTCAGCTAGTCCTAAATCAGGGTACCAAATTTAAGCTAGTCCTAAATCAGGGTACCAATAATGATAGAATATTTCCCTAATTCAGGCTCTGGGGTTTTCAGTTCCATCCCAGCCTCTGCGGGTTAAAATCATGAAAGTACCCCCCCCCCGGGGTTTCTACCACCACGTAACTCTACAAAATGAAGTGAACGCTCACTTTTTGAATTGCAAACAAATTTGTTCATAATTGTATTTTTGAAGTTTAGTCTTTCATGGCAAAACGTTTTTTTGTGTGGCGTATGGATTATCATGTTTAATATAAATCAAAAGCTCATCATTTTCATGGTAATTTTTCCATGACTATTTTGGTTTGATAACGAGCACTGTAATATTGCAGTTAATTTAAGAAACATAACAACAAAAGATTAGTTTCCTTATGGCCTGCACGATATACCCACCATCATGAGGCTACCCACTAGCATGATGTTACCCACCAGCATGATGTTACCCACCAGCATGATGTTACCCACCAGCATGATGTTACCCACCAGCATGATGTTACCCACCAGCATGATGTTACCCACCAGCATGATGGTACCCACCAGTATGATGTTACCCACCATCATGAGGCTACCCACTAGCATGATGTTACCCACCAGTATGATGTTACCCACCAGCATGATATTACCCACCAGCATGATGTTACCCAACAGCATGATGTTACCCACCAGCATGATGGTACCCACCAGTATGATGTTACCCACCATCATGAGGCTACCCACCAGCATGAGGCTACCCACCAGCATGACGTTACCTACATATGGTGTACACAATACCACATATGATGTCCACAATACCACATATAATGTTCACAATACCACATATGATGTTCACAATACCACATATGATGTTCATGATGCAAGTATCAATTAAATGTGAAATCAGTTCAACTGTTTTTGAAGTTTCACAGTTGTTGTCCGACATGACATTGCTTGGAGAATCAATACTATTTGTTACATCGTAACTCTCACATTTGCAAATCCATATGTATTGCCGTGTGGTTCACATTATGTTTGACATTAGCCATGCACAATCCGGTGACTATTGCAGCGACACTATAGCTTTTTGAACAAGCAAAGCGGCCCAACATAGCAACATCAGAACAACATAGGAACTGTGATGAAAGTACACACATGAATCATGATATTCGCAAGTAAATAAATTGGCAACGGATCTGTTAACAGTTCAACAGCAATAATCTGAGAATTTTCAGATCCCAAACGAGATAGCAACCTGTGAAAACAGTAAAATATCCTTTGATATCCTTTTCATCGTGAAAACTAGATGTGACATCATAACTCAGATGCCTCACTTCTTTGCAAAGTCTATTGAGTTTAACTTTGATATCAGAGTGGTACTCCTCATAAATCGTATTGTCTTTTCATTCAATTTCACATCACATTTGTTGGCACTGAAATTTGAGATATTTCTCGACAAACTTACAGCTTGTTCACCACTATCACTAACAACACAATGCATCTGTGTACCTGGAAATGCTCTCCCCACGAGACTTTATTTAACGTTTTAATCTCCCACGTCGGTTCCATACAAAAAACTTTCCTATCAAAATTTGCTCTTAGGTTATCAACACGTCATGCTATCGTGGTATCTAATATCATCAATATCACTTCGGAGTATTTCAATGTTGCTATGGAAGCAACTAAAAATCAAAACTTTATCAAAACAAAGATATTTCATGTATAAATAAAATTAAAAAGAAAAGGATTTAACAAATATTCTTCAATGTAGCCTTATTCTCCACATGCATATAGAGGTGGGCCTCGTTTTCTGTTCATAACACAGTAATTTGCCCAAGCATAAGTACAGCTTGTCTATATAATGATATAATGAGCAGCTGAGACGACAATACTCAGAACTGCTTCATGCACAGCGCATTCAGTGCGCTTGTTGGTGGAATCGATTTTTGTGGAATAAATGATATTGCTCTCTTGAGTAATCTGTGCAGATAAAACTTGTCCACAGTTGAATTCATACACGCGCTTGAGTGAGAGAGGGTGACCAACTGTCAAATATCATTATTCTAAAATGAAATAAGATAACATATGACATGTAAAAAAAATATAAATATGCATTCTGTTGGACAGTATTGCAGATCACTACCGTGAAGGGATAGTCAGCAAAATAGTGAGAAAAAATAGTGAAAAAAATATGTATTGACAATATGAAGATGGAAATTAGCCAGACGCTCACTGTACTCCTAATAGTATTGGTCACAGAAAGTAAGTAAAATTTACTTATAATATGAACTACAAGCATAAACTTGACCTGTAAATGTAATATGAATATTAATGGTCAAATTAGATCTCCATATCGTGTTATCGATTAATTGGGATAATGAATAGAATTGACGCCCTTTAACTTTTCATAGTATTCATTATTTTCTGTATTGTCTGTATTGTCTGTATTCATTATTTTCCTGATGAAACTGCATTGATGTTTTGTTCACAGTATTGTTAATATTTTAGCGCTATTCCAAACCGGAAATATCTTCTGATAATGCTCAATAGGGTTTAGCAATAAGGCATAATTATTATCTGGCATTTTACTAATTTGATTAATGGCCATTCATATCAAGACGTAACGCCTTTTTAAACACTTATTTGTTATCTTATCTGTAATGTTATCTTTGAAACCTCGAACACATTTGCCCCGCACATGGTTCCCCAATACTTACCAGCCTAACAGATACATGGCCATAACAAATACATGACCGTAACAGATACATGGCCATAACAAATACATGGCCATAACAGATACAAAGCCATAACAAATACATGGCCATAACAAATACAAGGCCATAACAAATACATGGCCATAACAAATACATGGCTGTAACAAATACATGGCCATAACAAATACATGGCTGTAACAAATACATGGCTGTAACAAATACATGGCTGTAACAGATACAAGACCGTAACAAATACATGACCATAACAAATACATGGCCATAACAAATACATGGCTGTAACAAATACATGGCTGTAACAGATACAAGACCGTAACAAATACAAGGCCATAACAAATACATGGCCATAACAAATACATGGCCATAACAAATACATGGCCATAACAAATACATGGCCATAACAAATACATGGCCATAACAAATACATGGCCATAACAAATACATGGCTGTAACAAAAACATGGCCGTAACAAATACATGGCTGTAACAAATACATGGCTGTAACAAATACATGGCTGTAACAGATACAAGACCGTAACAAATACATGACCATAACAAATACATGGCCATAACAAATACATGGCTGTAACAAATACATGGCTGTAACAGATACAAGACCGTAACAAATACAAGGCCATAACAAATACATGGCCATAACAAATACATGGCCATAACAAATACATGGCCATAACAAATACATGGCTGTAACAAATACATGGCTGTAACAAATACATGGCTGTAACAGATACAAGACCGTAACAAATACATGGCACCATGAACATAAACTTTGATGTCATAACTCTTTATAAGATATATTCAATATCAGGGACAAAAGCATAGATAGACAACACCGTAGAACATATATAGCAAAACAATCTCAGTGCTGTAACATTGAATAGTCACTGTACTCCAAGCTGTGAATGAACAGATCTGACCTAAGGCCAGGAGAAAAATGTTTCTCATTCCTTCAGTGCCCTATTTGTGATTCATTGAAGTAAATTTCCAGTTCCCATTTCATTAACAAGACGTCCATTAAAATGGAATGGACAGTACTTTTTATCCCACTTTAAAACTGCTGTACAATTTAGTCAGAGATTTTATTTAAAGTTGGAAAAATTAATTTTCGGTTTTGAAAGGTTTCATGAAATCATTTGACATTCTCATTTAATCCTGGCTACAAACTGCATCTTGAATGCGTGGTGTGCTGTGAATTTCTGGTAGATATATCTGGTCAGGCCATATAAAATAATACCCTTGTTTCAGGTAACATGCCTATAAAAAAATGTAGGTAGGTAGCGATTTCAATTGTATTAGGGGGACATGAAGACTTATCGATCTGCACCAACCTGCATTGACTAGATTATATTATACTAGAATGGATAAGATTAGAATACATCGAAACAGAAAATATAAGACTCTATTAGAGTAAGAATTCACTAGAATAGTCAAGAATTGATTGGAATGGCTAAGAATTGATCAGAATTAGATGAGAATGGATTGGAATATATTGCAATAGGTATTTAATTAACATTGATTGGTTGGCTCATTCAATAACATTGTGACATTTTTTAAACCATTGACAAGATAAGAATTTTAAACCATTGACGATTGTCGCAAAAAAATATTTGTTTTTCAAAATAATTTTTCACACGTCAATCTTATAAGCAAGTACATATCATTCCAAATAAAAATTTCTATACCAAATTGAAATTTTGGACGGAAAATATTGAGAAATGTGCAAGATTTGGATATAAAATATCTACAACAAAATATTTTTGTTATTTTTTATTTTATTTTATGAGTAAAATTGTCTTTAATGAATAAAAATCTGCCCTTTTTAACTCTGCTGACTTCAAAGAAGTCGCAGAGCTTTAGGTGTGGGGAAAATGTCTGTTCGTCCGTCTGTCAACATTTCTTTTAAAAATTTCAAAACTACCAGTAATATATGTTTTATATTTTACATAGAGGTAGACAGAGAGGTGAAAATTCAGATTCCTTAAAATCTTAGTGATGTCACCATTGACCTTAATATAGTGACCTCAAGGTTACAAATTGTGTACAGAGCATATCTCAGCAACCACTTAAAAGAGGAAATTAAAACTTGGTAAACAGAAGTGTTTTGGGTCATAGCTGTGCCTCGTCATACTTTTTTTTCGTCATGTGACCTTTGACCTTGACACCTTGACCTTGAATTCATAGTGTTCTCCAATCACCAATCGGCAAAGCCCAGATAGGTGATCTGGAGGGGTTTGTTGAACGTCCAAGGTCTCTACCAATTTCAACCAAAGAAAAGTTTGGTGGAATTGTTAGAGCTCAAATGAAGTAAAAAGTCGCCAGCTGCAAAAACTGAGGTAAACCCGTTTAAACGTCAAAATTGAACCCGTTTCAACTGCTGTTAAAACGGGTTTGATTCAATGTTTGCAGCTGGCGATTATTATCAAGTATTTATATTTTCTTTATTAAATGTTATCCAAAAAATAATCAAGCTTTTTTGTGAGATTTTAGACATAATCATACATAAAATATGAATTATCACTTAAACAGTTGGGTATTTAAAAAATCACATCTGAACGAGATTATGACCAAAAAGCAAAAATCTCAGACCTCTCCAGATCACCTATCTGGGCTTTGCCGATGGGTGATTGGAGAACACTATTGAATTCAAAATTTGTGTACATGCAACATCTTGACCATTAAAAGTGAATAAAAAGTACTTCATATATGTTATATATCAGCACAATGTTTAAAAATCTCTAAGACTACCAGTAATATATGTTTCAAATATTATATAGAGGTAGATATAGAGGTGACGATTCAGATTCCTTCAAATCTTAGTGATGTCACCATTGACCTTAGTGCAGTGACATTGAGGTCACAAATTATTTTTGGAGCATATCTCAGCAACCACATATAAGAGGAAATTAAAACTTGGTTTGCAGAAACGTCTTAGGTCATAGCTGTGTCTCGTCATACTGTTTTTGTCATGTGACCTTTGACCTTGAATTCTAAATGTGTGTGCATGCAAAATCTCACAACCATTAAAAGTGAATAAACATTTATCAATAGCCGTAAAGCTATGCTTGTCATTGCTTTTTTGTAATGTTTTTGAACATTTCTTCCTAAATGATCATTTGAATCCTTTTCAAGAACAGACTTTAGCAGATGGTGATTTTGACCAATCAAAAAGCATGTTTCACATCAAATTTGATCCCAGTTTGTTATCTTGATTCTCACTGGCCAATATTTCAAGTTAGCAGAGCTATCAACACATGGGGATATGTTTGATAGAATATTATGTTATGTGGACGTAATATAAAAAAATCAAACATTAAGCATAAAATAAGATATAATGTTCTTTTACAACAGGAAATGTGACACGTTTATAGTAGGAGAGGAGCAATCATAACGATGGCATTAAGATCCCCAATTCTATTTCGTCTCTTAATAGGTCTCCATTTTGAGCTAAATTTGTTAAACTTAAATTTGGTAACAGTTAAAGCATTCATGAAATCACAGAGGTCACAGGCAATTTTACAAAGGTTTGGGGTATGCTCAAATGATCAATGACAATGAAACTGTGAGTGTGATACAAGCAAGCTAGGCCCGTGCCAAAAGGGTTAACCCGTTGTCCTTGTAAATCTGTGACCGGGTGGGTTGTCATGCCAAGGACCTGCGACATGACAATTCAGTGAGGCAGCACTATATCTGCTACAAGTAGGTATCATCACGAAATGACTGAAATAATGTTAAAAGTAATGTAAAACCCTACACGAACAAACAAACAAGCTATCTCAATAAAATTATCAAAGTATCCTGATGATTATCATGGTGACAATCAAGTAAGTGATCTCCCCACATTTTAAGTCTGTAGGCTGTGTGGAGTGCATATTACATGATTCCAGACCAGAGAGTGTGGATGTCGAGACACACTGGGAAGTGAATGAGAAGAAACCAACCCAGACTGTGTGACAGAGTCAAGATAAAAATCAATCTCACACCAAGTGGCATATAGGTGCTGCTGAGACCCTAACAATGTATATTTATTACCACAGAAACATTATCATCCCTCTATAACAAAATCTTTGAGAAATAAAACTTTTTCTTTTATCCCAATCTCATCTATTTTATAGTCGAGTTTGATTGAAAAACTGTGATATATGTGTTTATGATTTAGAGAGACTGGTATTTGGTGGGGTTTGTGATGGTCTGGGAGTATATCCATACTTCCTGAGGTCTTCTACCAGTGACTGCCACTTTGTGACGTGTACAAGCCCCCCAACTGGGCCAGCCATTGAGTATGACCAGGCTTGTGCACCAGGTACCTCCGTCCCTGCCAACTACAATGGTGGAGAATCCAATCCCTGCACCTTAATCCAAGCCTGCCAAAACAGTAGTATGCTTTATAATCTAGAAATAAAATATTTTATCTATTCTTATATAATATCAATATTATTCTCACACATGCATTGATTTGATTTGATTTGATTATAACAAATTAAAACAATACTGACCAATAAGATTCCTTAAAGTTGTTTAAGAAAAATTGAATCTAGTCATTAAATTTTCGCCAGAGGTTCAAGGTTGGTAGACATTGATTATAAAAGCCCGGGGATTCTCTTGTCTGTCTTGTTTACCCACACTCTAAAATTTACTTTTATAGACCTGCTATAAACTCATAGAATAAAGCTTCATGTCTCCCCAGTGTTTGATTCGGTCTGCATGTAGTTACTTTCTGAATATAATGGGGCATTGGGGTTCGATGACAGGCTATATGACCTCATTTAGCCGCATGAAGGTCAAAAGTTCGTCAACAAAATTCAACTTATTCAATTATATAAAATTAACATTTCAAGGGTTAAATTACATGCACAGAAGAAGCTAAGCATTTAACTTAATAGATAATATTAATAAGTACCAACGAAATCACAATTCTATAATACTTGTGTTTCGGTTTGTGGCAGATACAGATAAGCATACAGATACAGTGAGTCCATGGAGCGTGAGGGCTGCAGGTTTAAATATCTCCGTGGCAGAGAGCTTTGATGGGTCAAATAGTTCATGTGTGAGCATCTTGCCCGCTGACCTGCCTTTCACCAGCGCCGTGCTGCGTGCTGTCCATGACGACCCTATCCTTGGAGCAACATTCCACGTGGTGCATTCTGGTCTACACTGTGGACCAAGGCAGGACAGGAACTGTGAAGCGATCCAGACTACCGCTGCCATTGACTACGTCTGGAACGTGACCTCGATTCGTACCTGTTGGCCATTCTGTGGCGGAGCAGCTAGCTGCGAGTATGACGAGTCCAGTTCAGCCGGGGAGTGCATCTTCAAATGTGAGTGCCCCTCCGGGGCGACGTGCAGGCGGGTTGCCCTCATCATTGGTCAAGACTCCTTCACAACAAGTCAGATGGATCTCTGTGAATTGCACTTTTCTGGAATCATAACCTAGTCCCAGGGTGTTTGTGACCTTATTTTAACAACTTGCATCTGCAATTATAATTTATGCAACAACTGATGTAAAGGTTTTGATCACATTGAACATTGAATTTCCTCGACCTCATTTGATATTGTAACATAATTCTTTAAATGCAGCAGCTCAATGAACAGAGGCAACCATCATTCGAAATAGATCGGTAGGTTATTCAGCCGCAGCATAGCATCACCTATCAACCAGCAGCGACTGTAAAATAATGTTATTAAAAACAAATAAAGCATACATAGATACATTATGATGATTAATGAGGCAGTTACTGAGAAAGAGGAACCAATACTAGTTTGTAGTGAATTTGACCGAGACTCTTTTACTCTGCATGGCGAGGTAGAGTCACATACTAACTCTGCAACAACTGGCATGAAATGCGGAAAACTTTTCCTCACATTAGCATGCAATTAATAATAATAATAATGATAAATTTTGTATAGCGCTGATACCAGACAAGTCTGTTCATAGCGCTGTGTTCGGGAAGTGCATCCTGAAGAGATGGGTTTTCAGTCTATTCTTAAATGAGGAGACTGAAGTACTTGTCCTAATCTCAGTAGGCAAGGAATTCCATAGTCTAGGGCTGACAGATGAAAAGGCCCTGTCACCCACTGTCCTTAGCCTGGTATCAGGTACTTGAAGATGGGTGCCGTCGTTGGATCTTAGACAGCGTTCCCCTTGTTTGATTTGGAGTAGATCGCGTAAGTAAGGCGGGGCCTTACCATTAAGGGCCTTCCAGGTTAAGAGAAGGATTTTAAAATCTATCCTCGCATGCACAGGGAGCCAGTGTAGTTCCCGTAGTTTTCCTGAAATATGATCAAATTTCCTAATTTTTCCTTCTACCCGTGCAGCAGAGTTTTGGAGGTATTGTAGCTTCCTGATGTCTGTTTTAGGAAGTCCTGCTAGCAGGCCATTTCCATAATCTAGGGTAGACGTAACAAAAGCATGGCTGTTAACTTGGTAATTGTTGTGCTCACTTTCCAGTCATAACAATAACACCACTCGGCCATATGGCAACATGTACAAAATATCTGATTCTGTGCTTATTGGCTGCTAAAAAGAAGAAAAAGAAACTTGTATAATAGGTGTGGTTTCCTTGAACTGTCAATCCTGGTCTATACTTGCTGAGCCAGGTATAAATCCTTGATCTGGTACGTAAGGATAATGGATAATGTTGACCGAGTCAGAGGACATGGTGCCACTTGCCCTGTGTGACCAGGGAACCAGCCCCACTGAGAAAGCAGCCATTGTCACAGCCATGTTAACCACAGGTAAACCACAGGACTTTCCACCTAGGAAACCAGAGATGAAAGAACATCTACTTCTTGGTAGACAGCCAGGTGATGTTCATCTCAGTCAGTTTACTGGAGAAAGATCTTGGCTCATGATTGAACGCTTTGATGTGCTGACTGACTGGATGCAGCTCCCTCCCCAGGATTGGATGGGAGTTCCATCATATGATAGATTCAAGAATCTAGTGGATGGACTAGAAGTGGTAAATGACTGTGCAGAAAGGTCTATTAAAGACATGACTGAGTATGTGAACTATGTGAAGAATGCAGACAGACAGGATCGCGTATTGTTCATTGTAAATCACCACTGCCAGCTCCTAGATTTCCACAACTTAACAAAACAGCAAATGGATAATATGGATGACTATTTGTAGTTTCGTAGAGGTTCTTCAGAGTGTTCAAATTTGAACCAAATTTCAAAACAGATGTTATGATTGTATCTTAGTCATGTAGCACCTAGAGCATGTACTGATTATGACTATTAATGTACTTTTTTCATATATTTGAATATGAATAAATAAATACTAAATTGACAAATGGTACTTTAAGACTGATGCTGCACAAAATATTGATATTCTGGTCCAGTTTCCAAAGTCTTATCATGTAAATAAAATTCAAGAGGTTGACTCAAAAATATGACAAAAAAGGCGATTTTCAGTATTTTGAGCTATTTTTCAGGGTCAAGCCATCTATGTAGAGAGTTGTAATTTTCAGATCTTTATTTTGTTGTCAATAGGAATGGGAATACAAATGTGCTTAACTCTATGACGAAAGAGTGATACTTTGGAACACCCTAAGGCACTTGTTGAATAAAAATTGATTGATGAAAATTAAGTAAAATTTTGGTTTATCTATTTAACTGTAAAGGCACGAAGTGTCAGTCAATTTTGTGTTAAAATGTTATTAAACAAATTATAACATATCTTCCTCTTGTTATTAAATAACTTTTGACGATAAAAGGTGATTATTCTAATTGCAAGCCATTTGAAGCTTGACAAGTTGTCTTTTGTCAATTGTGTACTTAGATTTTTCCTTAAAAATATCAAAATTATTTTTACAATGAAATCATTTAAATCATATGAATATACATTAATTCTAACATTTGAAGATTACATAATTCAAATTTCATGCTACAGTTAGACTGCCATGACACTCTAAATGATGAAGTTCAACACGTCGAGTGTACTAAAATTAGGGTTGCACATGACGGGAAAAAATGGAGGATCCAGCGATCTGCCACTCTCACTGGTGGAGGCGGGTGCCAATCGTATGCAGCCAATACCAATCGTGTGCAGCCAATACCTCCTGGTGGACTGGCAAACCAGGTGGCGGATGGACTCACTGCTTTGTGTTCTCCAGTCAGTTCTCCAATCATCAATCGGCAAGCCAATAGGGGTGAACTATCGTTAGAACTTGCTATTTGAGTGTGGGAGGCAATGTAGGTATGTATTTAACTGACTTATCTTGTTTCCGGAAAGGTGCAATTTCGCTCACCGGTGAGTCTTTTGCAATCAGAAGCTTGGACAGCTGCTGCGAAGACCAATGCCACATGGAAAGGACTGCCACAAGTGCGGAAACAAGCATCATTTCGCAAAAATGTGCAGGGCGACCAGTGCAACAAATACCTCAAAAAGACAGAACCAGCACCAGAGAAGACCTCGCAGAAGGCACAACAAAAAATATAATGTCCATGAAGTCACACATGCCACTGGTGATGCGAGTGAAAGTGACAATGACAACAGTATGTCAGATTAGTGAGTACAGAGGAGAGCATCACACCATATGGGCAAGAAAGTGTAAAACCAATAGGTGTTTTTTCAGCCACAGTATCAGTCAAAGACACGTTCATAGAAGAGAAGTTCTTTGTCATGCCTGGTAAGAGTGGATGTCTCTTGTCTGGCTGTGCCAGTGAGAAATTAAAACTTGTAAAGATTAATCATGGCCTGAGGGTTAATACAGTACAAGCACAAGAGAGTACTAGTGTAGAGTCGCTACTGCGTGAGCACCCAGAGCTGACAAGTGGTATTGGTTTGTTAAAGGATTTTGAAGTAGACTTACACATTGATGAATCGGTGACACCAGTGGCGCAGAGACACCGACGCATACCATTCCATATGAGAGCGAAAGTTGACAAAGAGTTGCAGCGCTTGATCGATTTGGACATAATCGAGCCGGTTGAGGGCCCGACGCCATGGGTCTCCCCGATTATTGTAGCGCCAAAGCCGAAAAATCCGGATGAGGTCCGTATATGCATCGACATGCGAGCGGCTAATAAGGCGATAATCCGTGAGAGGCATCCGATGCCCACGGTTGATGACGTCATAAACAAGCTGAATGGTGCGACTGTGTTTTCGAAGATTGACTTGCGAAGCGGCTACCATCAGTTGTTACTGAGTGGTCGAGGTACATAACGACCTTCACGACACATAGCGGCCTGTACCGATACAAGCGTCTGAATTTCGGTATATCGAGCGCTAGTGAGGTGTTTCAGAAGGTGATCAACAAGGTGTAAATAAGACGAAAGCTCTAATCAGAGAGAAAGTCTGGTTTCCAGGACTGGACAGTTGTGTGAAAGCTGAGATCAGCGGCTGCGTGGCGTGCCAGGCCAACCATGACGCGCGACCCCGCGAGCCGCTACGCATGACTGAACTACCAGACCGGCCTTGGATTCACCTGTGCACTGACTTTTTTGGGCCGCTCCCGTCTGGACACTATCTCTTGGCCATCATGGACGAGTATAGTCGGTTTCCAGAAGTAGAAGCAGTGAAATCCGTAGCTGCATCGACTGTCATACCTATATATGACAAAGTGTTCTCATCACGAGGCATACCTGAGAAACTAAAATCGGACAATGGTCCACCTTTTCAAGGTGAAGAGTTTCAGCAGTTTGCCAAGGAAATGGGTTTTAAACACCAGCGAGTCACCCCATACTGGCCTGAGGCTAATGGCCAAGCTGAATCATTCATGAAATCGCTGGGAAAAGTCGTGAAATGCGCACAGCTGGAAGGCAAGCCATGGCGTAGAGAGCTCCAGAGGTTTTTGCGGAGTTATAGAGCCACGCCCCATGCGTCTACAGGCGTAGCTCCCGCCACTGCCTTGAATGGCTACCCCATGAAAATCCAGCTACCAGAAGTCACGGAACTCACTCACCCAGGAGATGAGAGAATTCGACAGAATGACCGTGAAGCAAAAAGAAAAATGAAAATGTACGCTGAGCAGAGAAGGAACATTAAACCTAGTAGTGTGGAGCCCGGTGACGAAGTGCTGATGAAAAACGTCACTAGTAAGGGCAAGACCACCTCCAAGTTCCACGCGGAACCGTTTCAAGTTGTGGAAAAGAAAGGTTCCATGATAATTGCAGAGCGTGGAGGTGAGAGGAAGGCTAGAAACTCAGCTCATTTCAAGAAGATTCACACTGGAGAGAAGCCATATAGTGTTGATGATATCCCAGAGCCTGCTCATCTGGAACTTAAAATGCCTGACCCATACGAGCCACCCACACCACATATCCCACATGTTCAGTTGCCAGAGCCAGTGCAACCAGGATCTGAACCTATCCCACAGGTTCCACCACTGCCAATTCTGGCGAGTCCTAACACTGTAGGAACTCCTGTGCGCAAACAGCCAGCCAAAGCTGTTCCGCACACCCCGCCAAGGTCAGTCCGTCCCAGGAGACTGACAAGGCAACCAGCATATTTGAAGGACTATGTGACCAAACCCTAAGTTCGAAAGTGAAATTGGTCAAATGTGTGAAATGCCACATATTTTCATGACATTTTATGTTTAAATGAATGCTATTATTTTGAATTTGCTAAAGAAATGATCCAAAAACAGTTCAGAGACTTTAGTTTAAACTCAGAGACAGTAAAAGTAAAGAGAAATAATTTTCATTTTAATTTCCATATCTGAATATGACATTGATGTGAATCTATGCTTTTCATTCAATGAATATGGTAAAAATGATTTGAGTGTGAAATCTATATTTTTCATTTAATTACTATGGTAAAATCTCTAGCATGAATGTTTGTTAATGTTCAACTTTAAAGGGATATTTTTACTTTTCTGTTCAAGGGGAAAGAGAGTGTATTATAGAATTGAAATTGAAAATGTATATTTCACTTGATAGCAAAATGTGAGAATGGTTCATTGTTACCACGTTGTGTTCAATTTAGAATTATTGGTTAAAGCATAAAAGTAAAACAAGAAGGTTTGAGCTTCATATTTTATTGCTCAATGTTTATTTTACAAAACAGAAGTATTTGTTTATACAGGTATTTTATTGGTACAAGATATGTCTAAAAGTTTGGGGAGATGTAATGGATTGATTTCCCGCCACTGATAGAGTTGCTATTTTACATATAGCCAAAACCTGGTTCCGTTCCGTTTGTACTCAATAAAGATTACTATGTTATATGCACCCGCAATGGCAGCGTCTTGTTATGATTCTCCTTGATCATTATACCTTCTGCCGGCTGATTCCAATAGTGCACACCCTTGGTTTGGCTATGATATTTTTAGTTTTAGTGCCACTTGACCTCGATTTTATATAAATATGTTATTCCTGATGACCGAGACGGCCCTGTATAGAACCTTTCTCCAATATGCAATTTACGATTACCCAAATAATCCGATTTGGTTGAGTATCCAAAATAATTGATGGACATGGACAACATTAGAAATCACTTCAACGGCAAAAGTGTACACCATATTAGGTGACACCACGTACTTTTTTTAATTGAAAATAAAACATAGGCCAAAGATTGTATTTTGCAATGTTTGTGAACATCTTCTGGAAATTGATTCATAAATGATCATTTAAATCATTTCCCAGAGCAGCTTGAGCAGATGATAATTTTGACCAATCAAAATGCATGTTACATATAGAATTTGGCCCCAACCTGTTATTATTACTAATAATAATAACAATAATAATAATAATTATAATAATAATAATAATAATAATAACTTATATCGCGCTGATAACAGATAATCTGTTCTTAACGCTAGGTTCAGAACATGTATTCTGAAAAGATGAGTTTTAAGTCTACTCTTAAATAAGTCGACTGAGGGACTCGTCCTAATATCATTAGGAAGAGCATTCCATAATTTAGGGCCGATGGAGGAAAAGGCCCTATCTCCTATTGTTTTTAGACCGTGTCCTGGGTACACATAGATAGAATAGGTCCCTTGAAAATACATCTTCCCTGCTTATAGCTAAGAATTCCAACCAGTAGTGTCAGAGGAGAAGATTATAGTCTCCCATCACTACAGAAGCTACTCTGCCCATAGCTAAAAAGCAGAATGTGATTTACTTTTTGTGATGAAAGTATTTGCTGGCAATACATGTCGTGCCTGGAATGAGACTGGATGCAGAAAGAAAGGATCAGTGTAGGTTTCACAGATCACAAGAATTGTGAAACTATTTGCGATGTGTTTCCCCAGGTACTTTGAGGTTTGTAACTTTTACTGAGAAAGAAGCAAAAAATACAGCCGTATAAAAACAGGTGCTCCTTACGTGTAGCATTATATTCAATTACCTGACAAACAGTGATGCTTATAGCAGAGGCTTAACTCAGGATTGGCCAGATGCATGGCCACATATATAACAGATATAAGGAAGTGTACAAACATTGTTATTACAATTACAGAGTAAGAATTACAGAGACTAAAAAATGCCCTATTATGTCATAAATGTGAAGTGCATATGGCATGACACACAGTAATAGCAGAAGATTTGCGGTAAATATTTAAATGCTGAAGTATTGACATGTACCTGTGAGTGGCAGCTATAAATGATGTAAAAACTGATAAACCTAACTGTCATAACATGTAATTAACTTAAATATACCAAACATATACAAGTAACCTGTTGTCACGCTAAACAACTATTGGCTTATTAGAAATCTATAGCCATCACTTAAAGGCGGATCCAGACACACACCCCACTCTAGGTGCAGTTTTACAAGCTGTGCTGGCCGTGTATATCTAATACAAGTTAGGGGAAGACGATCCTCCATCTGTCCGTAAACTTAATCTTCCCTTCTGAAACTGCTGGCCAGATTTCTCAGTATGTAGTATTTTTGGGAGATTAATTTTATTTATTATCCACGAGGCTCAGATTTTATTTGTTGGTCAATTATTAAAAAACAACTACATTGGCAAAAAGTGAATTGTATCTCATATGACAAGACACCCGATGCCTTTAGTGTCTCATTCTGCTAATCAAAATATAGCCCCTGTTTGAAACTATTTTTGAAAAGTAATGTGGTGCTCTTGTGTTTTGGTGATATTGTGTACATTACTTCACATTATCTTTGCTGCATTAATTGTTCTTGACTTGCAAAGCTTGGTCAATAACAGGGAATGCTCATAAACCTTAAAAAACAAAAAGGAAATGAAACATACTGATGTACATAATGTCATGTTTATATAAGTTCATAACAAATATTCTATTAATGAAGCCTCCTTGTGCCTTGAATACATTGATATTAGCGACTTTCATACAATAGCACATCATTAAAATCGACCAAACTGAGAACATCAGTAGTTTATTAACGGGAATTCCATGTTCGTGACTTTATCAGATAAAGAACAGAGCGAAATTATTACTTTGTCGGGTAGATTATCTTCCCGTCCATAACAAAGGAATCAGGTAATCGTTATGTCCCTTTTAACTTTTAATTTATTGATTTCACTTGTTTTTGGCGATGAAAGAATAACAAATCGCCCTTTACGTGCCTGTATTTACATAATACTCTCATTTATTATAGATGAATCGTTTCATGAAAGCTTTGATTTCAGCAGATAATTGTCGAGAGCATGTACTTTTTTATGTCTGCATTGTTGCACATTTTGAAGAGATAAACATTATTGGATAACTGTTGTAATTTCATATGATTTGCATAAAATTAAGACAACTGGCAATCATTAATTTTTTTCTATAATATCGGTACACTGTAATTAGTTGTGAGAGTAAATCTTTACGGCAAAGGTTTGCTGGCAGTACTGTTACCAGCGACTTTTGCTGTTGACTAAAAGCAACTTCTAGTTTTACGTTCACATTAACATTTGCTGTGAAAAGATTTGCGCCTATAATAAATATTGCTATGAAATATTATTACAGATCAATGTTTGTTTGAATAATCAGGCCTTGACACACTGGCCCGGTGGCCCGAGGCCAACAGATTCTCTGTTTGGGCCAGTGAATGGTCTGTTGTAGTGGCCCAGTTGAGCAACCATATTTTTGGTCTTCTACTGGCCCAAACTGTCTTGTCATTCTTGATTTTATTCTAATCCTTGATAGATAATTGTCTCATATCATGATCAATGGACTCTTTGATTGGAACAAGTTTTGATTTGGACAAGTATCCCCACATTAGTCACTATACATGTTCAGCCTTATGTATAATGCTCTTTATTGTATCACACATCCTATTATCCTAGAAACTTCGGGCCACTACTTTTCATGCTCTGTTGGCCCAAGTGGGCAACCGACATTTTTCTCTTTATTCCAAGGCCTGGATATATCTCTTAAGGAATCTATTTCATGACCCTTGCAAAAGTTTGACGTTTTGAACTCTATTACTGGCAGGATGCAGTATTTACAGTATTATAATAATGCAGATCTCAAAGTATTATAATGTTATCATGATTTACAGTACAAATATGTGTAATTTGACAGCAATATACACTGCTAATTTAGGTACAGTATAAAGTTTGTGAAAATAACTTTCTACAGTTACTTCTCACAGTGTATAATGCATATTTTACTTCATGATAACTCGTTCAATTAACTCTATGTCAATTATTAAATATACCTTATTTAAGTTTTCAGTTGCCTTTCCATTTCAGTAAGATAAAATCACAATGCACAACAAAGAAAACGTCTGTTATCCGACCGCTATATATCAATTTCGTAATCAAAATTTGTATCAAATGAAATATGTACAACGCAAGCAAAATAAAATCGTGTTAACACATCATGTGCGTAATCCATTTTTTTTATGTGAGAAAGCAAACATAATATTCCTGAATTTTGATTTGCCTTGCAATTATATTCTTGACAACAGAATGATGATGAAGAGAAAATGTCCTTAATTAGCTGTCGCCTTGCTCATAGAATTTTACCCGAAGTACATAGATTAAAATGACTGATATCAAAGCTTATATATTCTCTCATTTCTAAAGTATCATACATGCAGTGCCAAGGAACAATTGAACATATTCTTAACTCACTGCTACTGGTGCCACGTCTTGAACGCTCTCAGCAATAATTTCTTCTGAATCCGATTCGCCGATTTTCATGGATTGTTGTAAATTCACTATCCTGTCAATGACAGTTTCCCGTTTCTTCCGGCGATTCCAGTTCCATCCAGCAGCCTACATATTCAAGGCATTTCAATACAGTGTATTACTGGACCAAGTGATAAGACGATAAAAACATGGGTGATGCAGTATGAACACAGTTTTAGAGCGGGATTGAGGTGGGTGGGCATAGTGTTGAATTAAGATACTTTCATATACTAGTATAGTTACTGAAGAACTGTACTCTAATATTAATAATGATGGGATGATTGTCAGTGTTCATGTAGTTTAGTTATTAGGCTACACATTGGCGTCGGAATAGGGTGGTATCAGTGATGCTAAGACTCGAATTTCAACGGGATTTACACCTTAGATATGTTTACTTGAACTACAATATTTTCTTTAAATTACTGTACCTGAGTGGTGACCTCTTCCTCGGCCTCTTCAGTTGGGAAAGTTGGAGCAACTTCAGTGGGCTTGCGTGTAGTTGATGGCGTGGTACTGGTGGATGTGCTGGATGTAACAGCAGAAGAACTCACTGTTGGGGGTCTAGAGGTAGTACTTGGCGATTTTATTGTTGAAGAGGAGAGTTGTGTGGTAGAAGGAAGAGTTACTGTGGTTTTTTGCTTCTTTGTTGTCGGTTCAAGTATATCTACAGCACAGTCAAACACATTTTAACAATAAACATATTGTGAGAGTCGGTGACAACCAACCGAGGAAATGTTACTATTAACCATTACATTTAACTTAAGATATGTGTGTAATTCTTGTCACATTAAGCTTTAGTTTCTCTTAGGAATCCACCTTATCGCAACAATGTGTCACGTAATATGAATAGCATAGGGAATACCTTCTCCATCCCCACTGTGCACTGCACCACTACCAGTTTCCTCCTGAAAGTCAGAACAGAGTTTTGTATAGTATTGTGATGCTAGCAACCATTTATCTGTATTTTGTTCATTTATGACTCTATTGTCTGTCCATAGAATAAAATATTCCGTCCTTGCTAAGCAACTTAATGGTATTTTCCAAGAATTATTTACTTCAGGAGAATAAGAACTGGGTGAGATTATATCATGGAATATCAAGACGGAAAAAAGATAGATCCATGCTTTATTGTTTTCAAACAAATCTCTTATCATATCCTGGACAATAATTGAACAAGTATCCTTGAACAAGACTGCCATGCCAGGATCTTCAACAACCAAACTTTTGCATATTTATAGTTAATTTAGTATTGTTGTCCTGCAATGCTTACGTCAATATCAGGTTTTACTTTTGGAGGCGTTGTGACAGTTGCCAGAACAGAAGACTCTCCTTTGAGCTCAGTTGTCGTTTCTGCAATACCATTAATGATAAATTGGATATATCGGACTCCCCTGACGAAATGTTGACATGTGTTTTCAAAAAATAAAATAAAATAAAATAAAGATGTGTAAACGTACCTAAATCTCCATACTTGGGTAGTTCTTCACCTGAGATATTCAACAAAATTTTAAATAATGCCTGAAAGAATAATAATCGGTTGATAAATAAAAATGCATGCAAATATTTGAATATGGCTTTATTGAATATGACTATATATATATATATATATATATATATATATATATATATATATATATATATATATATATATATATATATATATATATATATATATATAAAGCAGAATTAAATATATACCATTGTTCATGAGTGCAAACAACTGACCTTTATAGATTTATCTGTATGTTGGCAATCTTTCTTAGCTTGTCTGATGAGTTCAGTGGCATTGATGTTGCCTCCGACCACATACATGTAAGGCCTGGTGTATGCAATGGGATAGTCCATGACCCTGACCAAGGAGACGCTAACATTATTGTAATATATTCACTCGCAACAAAGAGAACGAAACTTCTTTTGTATATATCTTTATATCTTTAAGAACATTGTATTCCAATTAGTCTAGTGAATAGTATTATACGGTTTGATTGTTTAATTGAGACGCACTGTTACATGTTAAACTTGTGATGTTCAAAAGGAATAAAATCTTCTACATTCTGTCATGCCCTTGTTCGCCGAACCTTGATGGCGCTTAGGTACATTAATTAATGTCTGAATGGGTCCACAAGATGATAACTGTGGACCTTGATGGTTGCACACTGGGCCCTTACCTCATACGTCTCGTGGCATCCTCCACAATGGGCCCTTACCTCATACGTCTCGTGGTATCCTCCACACTGGGCCCTAACCTCATATGTCTCGTGGCATCCTCCACACTGGGTCCTTAACTCAAACGTCTCGTGGCATCCTCCACACTGGGCCCTTAACTCAAACGTCTCGTGGCATCCTCCACACTGGGCCCTTAACTCATACGTCTCGTGGCATCATCCACACTGGGTCCTTACCTCATACGTCTCATGGCATCCTCCACACTGGGCCCTTACCTCATATATCTCTTGGCATCCTCCACACTGGGCCCTTAACTCAAACGTCTCGTGGCATCCTCCACACTGGGCCCTTACCTCAAACGTCTCGTGGCATCCTCCACACTGGGCCCTTACCTCATACGTCTCGTGGCATCCTCCACACTGGGCCCTTACCTCATACGTCTCGTGGCATCCTCCACACTGGGCTCTTGCCTCATACGTCTCGTGGCATCCTCCACACTGGGCCCTTACCTCATACGTCTCGTGGCATCATCCACACTGGGCCCTTACCTCATACGTCTCGTGGTATCCTCCACTAGCAGAGAACTGTGAATCTTGAGAGCCTCCAACATCTTGTGGATATATCCGATAACTTCGCTAATATTGTGAGTCCTGCGCTGAACAAGGGGACCGGTTCCTCGAATATGACGGAGACATTTACCAACTGACTTAAATACAAATCACAATCAATTTACATGAATCTGCATTTATCTCAGTAGGATTTGAATTCGTTTCTACAATTTCTATGATTACTGCGTAAAATTTTACCTCCATATTATCACTGATATTATATAACCTTATTCCCGCTTTTTCATTGAGGTTCTTCAGTTCATTCATAAGAGTCACGTGATCTAAAACATGGCGGCGCTTCCTCTGGCAATAACCAAATCATAAAAAGAACAATTATAGATGTTAGATTTTGAAATTAATGTCAATTTTCAAAAATATAAGTAATCGAGTTTGAATATTTTTTTTACAGTGGTTTATTCTTTGTAAATATTTTCTAGATATTTCATATGAAAATGTCTACCTTGAAGACCATCCTTTAAAATTTTTAATTTGAAGTCAGTTTTGAGCATGTCATTTGTTTATTACAGTTCTCATATTTGTCATATTTCATCATGTTGAAATTTTATATGCCATTTTACCTGATATTGTTTGAACATTTGACTTTCAAGGGAACTAAAAGTTATTTGGGTATTTTACTTTGTGTCCAGCAAGACGTAGCAAGCCTACCATCAATCGCCTATGCCTGTGTTTCATTTTGTCGATGTATATTTGTATCTGTGAGCACTGCATGATGGTCCTCTCTGAATGTTCCAGTAGCTCCTGCCCTCGCCGCTTCGTTCCATTCGCAGATTCTATCACCTCGGCGATTTTTATTATCCTTGTTTCTTGATTCTCAATTGTCCTATAATAAATGTAAATTCATCAAATAAAGGTGCATTGAATGGATTTCACTATAATCTGCATAAACAAGAAAATCTTTTCAAAAAAAAAGAATGTGTATGCAATTTTCTTTTTAAATTGATATTTATATTTCTCCATCGCCCAATGTGACGACATATATGCGATCTTTGTTTCTGAGTGGATTTGCGGACTGCTGAAAAGAAGGAAATGTGCACAGTTCGGAGCACCGCCATCCTAAACGAACCGAGTGCATCACAGAATGACACAGAAATCTCTGACGTATTCGCAACAGCCCTCGTCGTCTCTGATCACTCCATATGCAATTTTATCATAATATAGTCTATATTACTACATATATTTATTATTGCAAACAAAAATAGTTCAAATAGATGTGTGCATACTAACTTGATGAGGTTGCGAGCTTTGCGCAGAGTCCTGGCCGCCTTGAAGCTCGCATGGACAGTTGTGATGTTGCTGGTCTTAAATCCTCGCCTAGCAATTGTTTCCATGTGAGGCTTGTAGTTATCGGGGAAACAAGGAGGGTGAAATATTCTGAAAATAAAGTTTATTTTACCAAAATGATTTAAGTGCTAAAGACATAATGATAATCTAAACGAATGTGTAATCTCAGTGTATCCAGATAGTATTGAATTGTCACTAAATCCTCTCAAGAATAAACAACATAGGTAACCTGCACTTAAGGTGAGTCACAGTAGAAGTAACCTGCACCTGAGGTGATCACCTGAGTCACAGTAGGAGTAACCAGCACCTGAGGTGGCCACCTGAGTCACAGTAGGAGTAACCTGCACCTGAGGTGACCACCTGAGTCAGAAAAGGAGTAACCAGCACCTGAGGTGACCACCTGAGTCACAGTAGAAGTAACCTGCACCTGAGGTGGCCACCTGAGTCACAGTAGAAGTAACCTGCACCTGAGGTGATCACCTGAGTCACAGTAGAAGTAACCTGCACCTAAGGTGACCAACTCAGTCACGGTAGAAGTAACCTGCACCTAAGGTGACCACCTCAGTCAGAGTAGGAGTAACCTGCACCTAAGGTGACCACCTGAATCACAGTAGAAGTAACCTGCACCTGAGGTGACCACCTGAGTCACAGTAGAAGTAACCTGCACCTAAGGTGACCACCTGAGTCACAGTAGGAGTAACCTGCACCTAAGGTGACCACCTCAGTCACAGTAGAAGTAACCTGCACCTAAGGTGACCACCTCAGTCACAGTAGGAGTAACCTGCACCTAAGGTGACCACCTGAGTCACAGTAGGAGTAACCAGCACCTGAGGTGGCCACCTGCACCTGAGGTGACCACCTGAGTCAGAAAAGGAGTAACCAGCACCTGAGGTGACCACCTGAGTCACAGTAGAAGTAACCTGCACATGAGGTGGCCACCTGAGTCACAGTAGAAGTAACCTGCACCTGAGGTGATCACCTGAGTCACAGTAGGAGTAACCAGCACCTGAGGTGGCCACCTGAGTCACAGTAGGAGTAACCTGCACCTGAGGTGACCACCTGAGTCAGAAAAGGAGTAACCAGCACCTGAGGTGACCACCTGAGTCACAGTAGAAGTAACCTGCACCTGAGGTGGCCACCTGAGTCACAGTAGAAGTAACCTGCACCTGAGGTGATCACCTGAGTCACAGTAGGAGTAACCAGCACCTGAGGTGGCCACCTGAGTCACAGTAGGAGTAACCTGCACCTGAGGTGACCACCTGAGTCACAGTAGGAGTAACCTGCACCTGAGGTGGCCACCTGAGTCACAGTAGGAGTAACCTGCACCTGAGGTGACCACCTGAGTCACAGTAGAAGTAACCTGCACCTGAGGTGACCACCTGAGTCACAGTAGGAGTAACCAGCACCTGCACCTGAGGTGACCACCTGAGTCACAGTAGGAGTAACCAGCACCTGCACCTGAGGTGACCACCTGAGTCAGAGTAGGAATGACCTGTTCATGTGGTGACCACCTGAGATGCAGTAGGACTAAAATGCGCCTTAGATATTTATGAATAAAAGTCACTGAAGCTCAGTCAAAAATTAGAGTAGTACACACCTGCTTATAAGATGACCACCTAATCGTGACACTAAAACCACATTGTGTATGAACCACATTAGAACTCACCTGCGCCGGAGGTGGCCACCAATGCGTGACATCTGTCGGCAATGCCTTTCATCAGCGAGAAATGTCCGTGTGAGGTTATAGACCACATATTGTGCATCTGTAAAATACTATGCAATTGTATTTGGATATGAATCAGTAATTAGTGCTGTAATCTTTTGCAAGAAAAACGTCTTCCTTTTTCTCCTTGTACCAGTAGTAACATGTGACGTCACAGCTGCACATTTTGTGATGTTTCATTTTATCCCATCACATAACTCCACAGATTATTTTCAAATTTCAAATACAACAAGAAACATAACATGAAAAAATTCTTTAAAAAAGAAACCACTTTGTGCTGTAAACATTTGAAATTTATTTCAAACACATTTTTTGTGTGGAAATTGACATCTGGCGGGGATGTTTTCGAAAAATAGCGCTTTTATGGCAGTGCGTTAATGTGCGTCAACATGTATGTATGTGCACTTATTGTGCTTTTATATATATATGCAGTTAAGCACTTACATTGCATTTAAACATTCCCATGCACATGACAATATAAAAACAATGATCACTTTTTATAATGTGCTATTACGATCAATTTGAAATATACACAGGGTTCTATCTCAATCTAGCAAAAATCTAATCATGATTTGAAACTGTGTCACGAGTTCAATATCGGCATGGCCGGGGATCAAACCCACGACCTTTGCCCGTTGCCAATTTGTGTCAGATACTATCAGAAATACGTCTTCGTAAAAAACCAAAGTTTTCAAGTTTTCAGCACATTATGTATAAGCAATGGCTGCCCTATTAATGACAAGTTCTATCTCTTGTAAGAAAAACGTCATCAGTTTGTGGGCTTCTGATAGTCATGTAAACATTCCCTCCAAATATCTGACATTGTTCAGAAAGTTGGTGTTTCTAATTTAAAGAAGTTTGTCTTGTTATTCAGCATACCTCTCCAGACCTTTTTAGACCACTGATTTGTGATAAGACCTATACTAACCATGAATCCTGCTCGACATTGCATGAATCTGTGGCATCACTTCCTGCGCCTGCAGAATCAAATCCGATATCTTCTTCCTTTTTGCAATGCCACTCCTCATCTGAATATACACAATGAAAACAGGAAATCAATATAACCGGAAGCGGAAACATTATGCAGTCAGCATTGTCGAGAAAGGTAATATTACTACAGGTCAGGTGATTATAGGTCGTATTTTGTGTTCACATGTAATTTTACGGTAAAAAGATCACTAGATAATATTTATATATATATTGATATATATTCATATATTTCCTAACTTCATGATTGTTGATGGAACCAACAAATTAATATATTATCTTATTCAAAACTGACCATATGCAATTTGCGTTTTACATCATGTCGTCGATTACTCAGGGTATTGACCTCGGATGCTATGCTGGACATTGAAGACATTTCATCTCTGAACATAATCTACAAAATGATATTTCAAATCATGAACACTGGTTTTTACAAATCTACGAATAATGAGTGTCATTGACGAACGAGCCCATAACAATTGGCATTTTTAAATTAAAATACGCAGTGTATTCAAATTAATAAATTTACGGATAGAAAAATCAGCTTTTTGTCATTTTGTCAAAATTAGTATATTGAACCTTACCTGCTGGCCGAAGTAGAGTTCAGATAGTTGATGTTGATTTATGGGCATGTATGGAGAGGGATGTAGATCCACCATTCTCTGCAACAAACAGCCTCAAACACTTAGGTCAAAGATCTTAGGATATTTAGGATTTGTACAACTGAATTGTTTTCTCTGTGTGGGCAATTCTACTGGGATATCCATTTGATCTTCTCCCTTCCTTAAATGTTCAATGACAATTGGTTATTGGAAATAATATCCCATTTGATATATTGACAATATAACAAATGATCTTTAATCAGTCAATAATTAGAAAATAAAAAAAGATATCTTATCACCCGCTGGTTATTTGTCTGTTGTCCGCAGTTACATGATTGTGAAAAGCTTGATGGTATAATATAATTTAATTCATGATTTTACTTCAGAAAATAGAAATAGACCTACTTTCATTGTGAGGGCATGCGCATTGATATTATTTAGCCGCATCACAGTGAGTTTGTGTCTGGCGGATGTAGAAGAGGAGACATTTAAAACCGACACCACCATTGGTAAGGCGTCCATTCCCAACAAGCGAGGTCCGCAGTCTGCAACACCAATCAATATCCTCGTCCTGCTCACGCCTCCACATTTTATTCAAACAATATCTAACAATCATGTTAATACATGCGGCCAAATATAGGTCTTAACCTCGATAAGATGGCAGAAAAAACTTTGTAGTTTTATATATTCATTAGGTGCCAACAAAAAATAACTGTAAACAAAATTTTTCCTTTTCTTTCCAAATATTTCCTTTTTTCGTAAGTACTATATCATTTTCTTGTGGTTGTTGTAATTATCAAACTAGACCACAATACAAACACTATTAAGTAGAGGGCCTTGTCTGTAATATATATGCATTGTGTACGTAACATATCAATTACACATAAATTTATGTCTAGCGTTTTGATATTTGGAGCAGATAAATCGCAATCATTTCATACAACGATATTTGGGCCCTAAATTATAATGTTAAACTACATGCAGTACTTATTCCAATATCAATCTCTTACACAGATCGTTTTATAAAACAACAAGCACTGTGTATAGAATTAAATTTATCAAATATATATACTAGTATATGGAAATATATATATATTGAAATATGGAAATCATATGATAATCTTAATCTTACCGGCCCTAGCAGTGAGTGAGCTATTAGGAGAGCTGGATGGGAGGGCGATGTTCTGCATCTCCAGACACTGCCACATATAAAACTTGTCACCCCTAGCCACTCCAGTGAGGTACAGCACCATCAGGCCATTGACGAGGGCACCGGGCATGGTCACTGAGTCACCTGCACAATCAGGTCCACACTCCAAATGTTAATACGTGGAGCAGTCAGTCTGATTGAGGGTGAGAGCGGAAGGGGACGTAATTGGGTTGAGTGTACAGTTTTATTATCACCCAGACATGATCAGACCACTAGCGATAATTAGGACATGAAGCAGTGGTAAATTA
This sequence comes from Amphiduros pacificus, assembly GCA_949316495.1. Taxonomy (NCBI): domain Eukaryota; kingdom Metazoa; phylum Annelida; class Polychaeta; order Phyllodocida; family Hesionidae; genus Amphiduros; species Amphiduros pacificus. The sequence continues at coordinate 70,657,708 of OX439000.1, forward strand.
TGGGGCATCCGCACCCCAGCTGGCATGGCTATCATCAATATTCCTATGGCTAAAATAATTGTCTTCATGGGTTCTGCATATTTTGTACAAAGTGTATATGTATGTTAAGTAATATCTCAGTCACTTTTTACGCCGATTTCAGTTGAGATGCCCGGCCGACGGTCTTTTTATACAAAATCGGCCGGCGTTTCCATGATGTCTTCTCACCAAACATCACCTAAACGTACACGGCGGGCTCTCATGAGTGTCCCGCAGGCATAACTCAAGATTATCTTAGGGCTGCCGGTGGCATCGCACGGTGAAAATAGGATTTAAAAAAAATTATTTAATGTGTTCACCGGCAATCGTGAGATGATTCTAGGGGCCCTCTACAATGTCCTACAGATATTTGCGGCATTTATCAGACGTCTTTAGGATATCCTATGCGGCGTCCGTGAAAAATGTGGACACAGCTGCAGCCATATGTCAGATTTTCGCTGATAAACTTTCCGGCGCCCGGGACCCTGCAAGGCCGGCCGATTCTTCCATCCCGGCCGGGGCCCGGCGCAAATGAGACTGCTCAAGGCGTTAATAGCCGACATGGGGCCCATCACGAAGGTGATATTAGGTCATATTAGAACACAAGAAAGTATCTTTTGGTAGGAAAAATAATTTTCGTTTGTTTTTTTTGTCATTAACATAGATCTTTGATCCCAAACAGTATTTAAACTACCAACTATTACCAAAATAAGTATTCTAAATGCTATTTAATCTTCCAATCACACCCGATATCCTACACATATCTATTTTAAAACATCCACTTATTTATTAGAGGAATACAATTTTAGAAACATACAATTTCCTCTAATTTGTTTGACTGCAATATACATGAATAAACCATAAAAGCTCATTTTTGTTGAGTTTTGTACATGTGTTGTTATTCTATCTAGCATGGTGTGAGTGTGTATACCATTTTGATAGGAGTGTATGTAGATAGGGGTATCATTAGTCCCCCACTCCGCTCACCCTTCTATGTTGACTTAGGTGACACGCTGCCAATCACAACTTTCCCAATCAAGCTATTCTCTGAGTCTGGTCACGTTTAACAAAACATGGTTTTTTATTAGGAAAGACTCACTTTGATTTCAGTGTTGTGCTGGCTCCTTTCCATTGTGCTGGCTCCTTTCCAGTAGGAACAACCACTGTTGCTGAAAGGGTCATAAACACGCCATTTTGAAATTCAGTTTTTCACACTGAGGCAAGGAGGATTGTTATTTCTCACAGCCAAGTCGTGGAGTATTTGGAGAATAGCAATCGAGTGGGACATTGTCCACCTCAGGGTCCAAGAACAGGCCTCAAAACGAATAAGATAAACAGAAAAACTTGCTCAAGCTGGAGGATAGATTTGTAAACCAATAGCCAAGTGATCAATTTAAATCTGATGGCTTGTAAACTATGTCTCATTGTGAAATTATAAACGATATCTTGCATAGAATTGAGATTTGTATTTGTTTCTTTTCACTGATAATCAGAAATTCTTTGGTATATTTTATTTTGTTGTTCCCATATATAAAGAAAGTTAAATGTTGACAAATTGCATCATTGCAGGAAGACCTCGCCTAAACTACAAATATTAATCAAGGAAGTTATGTTATTGAATATGTTTAATCAGATTTTATAATAAATGGCTGGTAAAATAGTTTCCCAGTCGCTAGTAGATTACCTTTACCAGTAAAGAACTTGAAGTAGTCATGTGAACATTGAAATAATATCAATTACGAATAGAATTAAAATCGAGACAATATTGATGAGAGTTTCTGTGAAGAGACAAATTGAACCACTTGAAAGGAAATAGTCACCCCTATGGTTTAAAGCCATGCAAAAAAATTGATGTTCTAACGGTCAGTCATAGACCTTAAACCTTTTATATTTAGCAAAGTTATTGCAACTATTGGATTATCGTATCTTTTAAAAAAAAGAATGAGATTTTATGTCCGAAGCTATTTTGAAAAATGGACAGAAAAATTTGCCAATCAATATTTCCGATAGGATATTGCCAATTTTTTTGTGCTGATATATTCAAGGTGCGATAAAAAAAATCAATCACAAGCAGTCTGCAGAAATGTGGCAAAATTAAAATTGACCGAAAAGACTATTAAAACAAAAAATGGTAACAAATCATTCACTGGCCTTCATAGCTCAGTGGCTAGAGCACTGGTCTCGTAAACCAGGGGTCGTGAGTTCAAACCTCACTGGAGGCTATAGTTTGTTTTGACAAGTTTGATAGCAGACCTATTGCATTTATGATTCGGTAATAGCCAGAATGCTCACAGTTCCCGCGAGGGTAATATCCTGTTCAATTCAGCTGTAGCAATGGGGAAATATTGATTGGGGAAATTGGCAGTTCCCTGTTGTGTCTTGCATGGTGAACTGAACTCACATGGTTAATTGCTCTTGAACACAAAGTAAATAGGATTCAATATCTCCATGCTAACTTTATTTTTGGTTTCCGGGCATTTTGAAGCCATCGTTGCAGTAGTTCTTGAAAAATAGAAAGAATTATGAATTAAAACTGACAAAACACCTTAAGTTTGGAAAGTATTCAAATTTTGAGTTTTGCTAATATTGAGCTGAAACTGGATTCTACATGCTTGGTAGATTTTGTTATGTTTTGGTAAAGCATTGGAGTAATTGTGGGTGGAATATAATTAAATATCCAAAGTTAAAATCAAACGTAAATAGTATTTGGATGCATCATATCATAAGTATGATCAAAGCTGTTTGCATTAGTATTCTTATTATTAGAAATCAATTAATGTTTTTCTTGATTTGTGATTTGTAATTAATTAATTATTTACTCGGAGAAAAATCATTGAGGCATCAAAGTAAAAGGAAAGTGTGATCAACGACGCTTTAAATCAGTGCAACTATTTTCATTTTGAGTAAAATAAAACACTTTACTTCCGCCTTTGAAGCTAAGTTCTCAGTAAAGAGGTATAACAATGGACATGCCCTTCATTCTTTTATCATACATCATGTGTTTTACTTGAAGAAATAAATGATTTTGACACTAACGCAATGAGCGCGAATGCTTTCCCCGCTCTACCCCATACACTTTTTCACCCACCCCCCCTCCCCAAAACTGTTGCCTACATTTGTGTTTCACACTCCAAAGGCAGTTATGTTCGCTAGTGGAAAAAAACGCATCTTGCAGAAGGTCGATGGACATATCCTCCCGTAATCATGCCTTTTGTTCGAACTGGCTTACCTACCCCAAATATATTGAAATGTTTTGATGTGCATATTTTGTCTATTGTAGAAAATGTAAATTTTATTTCAACAAATTTAGTAATAGCACAGATCAATAAATGTCTTTCAAATGAAACTCATAGATTTCCTCACAAGTCTGTGCAAATTTATTGCTTTTGCAAAGAAACAAATATCAGCTAAGATTATCCTCGTTCAAAAGGATACACATATATTGCTCTATGCCTCACAGTAAATGAGTTTTCCATTGTACTATTGATATCACAAATCAAAGAGGTTGTAAATGTATTCTTCTATGCATTAATACATGCTTCCTCATTTACTTTGACTACTTAAAAAGGAAAATGATTCAGCTGAACTCAAAAATATATATTCAGTCATACATAACCTCATATTTCTGAGGCCTATGAATATGTATCTTTGATAAAAGAGAGTAATTATTAATATGTATTTGTTTCGGTTGATTCACTCTCATCTCATAATGTATTTAGAATTCAAGCGAGACACATTTATGTACACATTTCCAAAAGGGTATTGGTGTTAAGATTTAGTTGTTTACAACTAGAAAGTGCACATCCTATGTTTAGATGGAATGAAAATAAACATGTTTGTCCAGTTAGAATGCTACATTTATCTTTGACATAACAATGTAGTTGCAATATAATTAGTATGCATCATACATCCCTGTCATAAGTTGCATTTTGACTTTATGCTTCAAATATCTTTATTTAAAATGTGGATTGAACAGTGCATCGAACATGGCAGTCTTTGCAGGCCTTCATAGCTCAGTGGCCAGAGCACTGGTCTCGTAAACCAGGGGTCGTGAGTTCAATCCTCACTGAAGGCTACTGTATGTTTTTACAAGATCGCATTTACACTCGAAATAAATCTGTCTTTAAAAATACAACCTGCAGCATGTTTGAGAAATGGAAAGAATCTAAGTAATTATATTTCATGTTAAGGTCTATAATCCACAATGAAAAACTGGGACAGACTTATGTTTTGTTTGGCTTAAATGTGTTCAAAGTAATGTTATTTGTTAATTTAGCACAGAAAAAGTAAACTTAACCAGCTAGTCTTAAATTCTTATTATTTAAATTGAACCCCTTTTAGCCCGTAGTTAAAACGGGTTCGACTCAGTTTTTGCAGCTGGCCACTTATATGAAGTATTTATATTTTGAAATATGAATTATCACTAAAAGATTTGGGTATTTAAAAATCTCACGCAAACAAGTTTGTCTGCCATGTGTGCCGAAGGCAGTTACGTAAATACACGAGACCACACGAAGTTCTCTCCAGATGCTTCAAACTGATTGTGGATTATAGACCTTAATCTGAGTTTATTTTTTAATTTTAAAATGCCATGGTGAAAATGCTTCTGTTTATTATTATTGAACAAGATTTAAATTCTCAGCAATCATACATTAATGGCCCATCGTGTTGTGCTGCTCTGAGGAAGAGTGGGTGAATGATATAGCTTATCTACCCCAGCAAACATGATACGATAAGCATGGTCAATGGTCAGTGAGATCGAACAAAAAGGGAAATAATATTTATCAACTGATTTCTTTATCCAAACAAAAACTACAACGTTCAGGCGCGTTGTCAAGCTTATTTCAAAGAAAAGAATTGTAAATGAGAAATATTTAAATAACTTTATTTCAGCAAATCCACTCTGAGAATATAATTACAATAATAGTAAGATGTTACTTGAGATTAACTGGTGCGAAAAGCCAGTCAGGGATCTCAGTAAAGGACATTATAAATACCTCTTTATCACAAATTCTGTAATTGAATTATAGATATATTGTAAATGCCTACACCCATACTTTGCAGCTGACTCAATACCGATAGAGACCAGTCTATAAGTATAAAAAAACTGCATCCGGTTGCATCCGGTTTTTATCACCATAACACCTCAATCACTGAGATTTTATCAGAATCTTTGGAAAATGCTGTATAGGTGGTTTATTTATTTTACTCAGTATTTATTTTTCATCTCGGATGCAATAAAGGTAAATCTTACGTCATTGCAGGTTTTTCCCTTAAGCCAACATACCTTCCAACAAGAATAAAGTCTCAGGTCAGGGTACCAGAGGTAGATCTTCAAAATGTGAGCTGGCATCATGCTGCAAATGCTTGCTTGCTGAGATTAGTACTCAGATTAGTGGGGTGTGTGGCCACTTTCACAAGTAGTGGGCAAATCACTGCACACACATCTGAGCATTATTATTACACATATTTATGTATTTAAATTGTGATTTTATTTGACAAAAAAAGTAATAATTGCTATATTTGATATTTTTTAGATATAGAATGTCTAATTCAATATTGTTGATAGTGTTTAAACTACTGTGAAACTTGTGAACTATTTTGGAGGTTTTGACACAATTTCCAAGAGATGATCTTGGCATGTTGGCGGGTCTCACTGGAAAACAGAGAAATGCACATACAGGTGACATGTGACCTGCAGATTTCCATCCTGACTGATATGGTCAAATCACAGGCTCGATGCATGTTAATATTCCACTTTCATGTCAGGCCATGCCGATCATCAGATTCATGTAGTGCATTAGGGAAAGGCATTGAACACATTTTTGATTATGCCCTGACTCTCTGATATTTCAATCTTATTTATTTGCTTTTTTGACCAAACCGACCATTCAACTTGCCTTTGTTTCCCTAACAGTCTTCAAACTGTTCTCGCCCACCTTGTTGTGAGTCACACACCACTTGACATTATGTATTTTAGCTCAAATTAGCCAGGGAACTCACAGTTCACAGTTGACTTCAACCATGACATCGTCATTTCCTTTCAACCTGAAATGAATGTTTACCTGGATTCTCATTGCTTGAAATCAAGGTGCTGAGCATTTTTGACCAATTAACAACTGATAAACATAAACAGGAAATGACGGGTCTGTGGACGCAATCACCACACGTTCAATACCTTTCCCTAATGCACTACATGAATCTGATGATCGGCATGGCCTGACGTGAAAGTGGAATATAAACATGCATCGGGCCTGTGGTCAAATATTGACAACTCCACATTTTGAAGATCTTGAATATTGTTTTCGAATAAATAATATACTAATCTGATGGAATGTATTTAAGAATGAGCATTATTTGCAGGTGTGTTTTTAGGGTTGATGAATTGTTTTAAAACCTTGGATACACACAGTCCATGTTTATTTTGAAACTTGGATCCAAGCAAAATGTTGAGTGAGCAATCTTGCCAGGAGAAAAGGTCAAAGCATATCATCAGACCTGTGAGACACATGCTGATACTGAAACATTTGGAACTATTGCATTGCACTGGATATATTCAGAGATGCTCAAGATTGGCCCCATGATCAACTTACTTGAAGTTTAAAGTCAATGATAAAATCTTGAAATTGGATCCATGTTATAATTTCTTTTATCAGAACTCAAATGAAATCGGAATATGAAGATTTCATATTTGTTTTATTCATAAAGTTACTACTTTCATATTTTTATGTTGTCAAAAACATATTCAATTCTATATGTTCTGACATGCATATTGCTCAAATATTACCCTAATATGAAGATTTTTTATTTGTTTACTGTATAAATTCATTTTTAATCATATTTTCTATGTTTGCAAAAAGCATCTTTTTCTTGGTATCGTCATTTCTATTATTTTATATTCTTCATTTGCAATAGACAAATCAATTTATGTTTTCTGAAGTACATATCACTCAAACAGAACCCCAATATGAAGATTTCACCTTTAGCATGAAAATAATACTTTTCCCAACTGGGATTCGAACCCTTCAACTTTAACATTGTTTGATTTCTTTGCTAATGTGTCATTGCTCAAACTTAACCCAAATATTTGCCATCTTTGTTTTCTGTAAAAGACATTTTAGTTTATTTTTTCTTTAAAAAATCATTTTATATGTTTGGACTTTCATATTGCTAAAAACATATCCCAACATGAAGATTTCACCTTTGTTTATTTCAGTTTCTTTGTAATATTTTGTAATCAAAACAAAAAAATGGTTCAATTCTGTATGTTCTGAAGTGCATAATGCTATAATAAAACTTCAAAATGAAGATTTCAGCTTCAGAATGAGAAAAATAAAAATGCTTGTTCCCACCAGGAATTGAATCCCAGAACATCAGCATGGGAGTCTGAATTGTTTTAAACTGAGCCACATTGAATAGTATGATTGAAACTGAGCCAAATTGAATAGTATGATTGAAACTGAGCCAAATTGAATAGTATGATTTTACCTTCTCACTGGTAAATCACACAAATAGTTCACATCTTTTTCACTTTATAAAATTGTTTTACAAAGCAATATTCAGTAATTTTACACAGCAGCCTAGATTAAATTCATAGACTAATTTTTTCCCAAAAATGTCTCAGATGATATCAATAGTAAATGCATATAGATCAAAAGAACATCATTTAAATCTAACCATTTTCTAGTTGATTATATGTAGGTAGGTATATAAGGGTAGCATGTAATTATTTATATTGAATATGAGGTGTGCCATATAATGTCCAGACACATTTTATACATTTAACTTGAACTCATAAAACAGAAAATTGTAATAAACCAAGGAGAGTCAGTTACTGGAGTGGTGCATATTTTTCAGTGGTGCTCATTCAAATACTATTAGACTATTTGTGGAGTAATTGATCATGGAAAAGCAATTATAACAATTATTGTTTGGAATCAGACAAAAGTGCTTAGCACACTTATTTCTTCCCTAAATTTATAGGTACATGCAATGTATTACAAAATGTTTCTGCTCTGACAGAGAAAAACAATTATAAATTCCGACGCATATAAAAAACAGAGTAACACATGGTCAATCTTATTAATACAATTCCCTCATTAAGAGACAGGTCAGCTGACTGAACATCGTGGTGGCTGGGAGACAGAAGGTAGCGTCACCATCATTGGTCCGACAGGCTTGTCTGGCGCTTCCTCTTACTTACTATCAATTTCAATATTGGTATAATATTTATCAAAATCTTGGTTGAGAACCATGGCGTCCTCCACATCATATAAGGACTTGATATTTTTTAGAACTGCAACAAAACAAACACAGAATATTCATCAACCCATTATAGTAACAGCTATTGCAACATTGGCTAGACTGGGGAAACTTAATGTTTTATTTCTTGATTAGGGATATGACCGAGATGATACACAGAAAAGCAATAGTTTATTAAGACAAAAGTTTGTTCTAACTTGTTAAATAATATCTGTACAAATCATAAAGAATTATTCCAAAACCAAAAATCACTTTAATTGTCATGATAAAAGTGTTCCCTTCACAACTTTGCCATATTTCTACCATGGTCTGAAATGCACTTTGGAGGTATCGTCTACCTTTTGCTACCTTATTAATTCTAATATATTCTGTGAATTACAGGCAACACCTGAGTCCAATTCATAAACGTGTTGTTACAACAGCGACCTACGTTATCAGCTGCTATATTGTACCCATAGTGCTATCTTGTGTGTATCTTGTTTTCAGCCACCATCTGAGCCAGTCACATTGTGGGTTAAATGCTGTTTTCAGCCACCATCTGAGCCAGTCACATTGTGGGTTAAATGCTGTTTTCAGCCACCATCTGAGCCAGTCACATTGTGGGTTAAATGCTGTTTTCAGCCACCATCTGAGCCAGTCACATTGTGGGTTAAATGCTGTTTTCAGCCACCATCTGAGCCAGTCACATTGTGGGTTAAATGCTACATCTTAGTTTTGAGTTTCATTGCGTGTATTATACTACATTTTTTTTCTTAAGTGGCATTGTTGGTAAAATTCTACATCTTTTGTCTTGAGGTTTGTCGCGAGTTTTATGCCACATGTTGTAGCAATCGTTAACAATTATTCATATAAATACATCAGTTAATACCTTGTTCTTCTTGCTTTTGTGGGTCGGAATCTGTCAACCAAACGCTCTGATTGTAAATAATTGGATCGTCTACGCCAAGCTAGATAATGAAAATATTTATCATTTGTACCTTTATTAAGACTATTTACTGCTATTTTAAAAGACAAACAAATAATAAGTAATAAATTTCCAGGAATGTTTGAGGAAGTGAAGCAGGTGAACAGAGCAGCCATATATGTGGGCTGAAAAAATCCCTGGGTAAAACACTTAACTTAGGCCCTGATACATGACTTTTCATGATATGTGAGAACACAAATAGCCATATTCTGCAGATTTTACAAGATTTTTACAGAGCCTCTTATTAAAATGACTTAAATCACGTGATCTGGGCAAAGGCGTTACGGATACCTGCGTTAGGGTGACAGTCCACTGTCCTGGTGCTAGGTCACGTTCTAAACCCATCCGCATTGAGTCTATGGTGAAACGTTTCTGCAAATATCAAATATCAACCGCCTATGATGGATCATCTCCGGATTATCTAGTGCAACATCGTTTCTAACCAATGATAATAGAGAATTATAGATATCCAAAATGGAGGAGGATTAACGATTCCTACAGGATACATTTGATTGGAGATTATAATGCTGTCAGCCTGGAACCAGACTTGATGATGATGATGATGATGATGATGATGATGATGATGATGATGATGATGATGATGATGATGATGAGGAATGAAAGTTGAGACCTCAGCAAAGCCGCCTTCGTGTATGATCACATTACCTGAGCCGCCTGACAGTGTCATCTATGAGAGGGTTGTATGATGGGTGTCACCAAGTGCAATGTAGATTGGGTGTGATACATACATGACTGTGCAGTCCTTTGTGCGACTTGGCCAGGTTGATGACACTCTGACCATATATGTCACCTTTCCTGTTTTTCAACACAGCTCCAAATGTTGATCTCCCGGGCTCTGCTAAGTTCACTCCACGTAATGTTTGAGCCTTTTCTGTAATTTAATTTGATGTAATTAAAATATTATAATATATCTGAAATCAGAATTCACTATGGGAGTACGACATTTAGTGGAGTATGATTCATATGCATCTTAAGGATTTTGGAGGATATTTAACCAGATTGTACCTTTACATTTCTCATCTGAGGTAGAGTTGAGTTGGACAAATAAGTTGACAAATACATTTTTCCCCTCTGCGCGACTGGTTGGTATTGGTATTCCTCCCAGAATTGGTACACTACAAAGATTTAGAAAATTCTACTGACTAATCTAATTAAAATAGTATTTGGCATCTAGCACAGAATCATTAAAAAGTTCAATTCCAGAAAACGGGACAGGACTTAAATAGGATGTGGTAACACATAGGAATTACTCTGCATTACAAAGAAGTATCTCATACTACCTCTGCCACTAGATGCACGGAATTGCAGCTATTTGTTCCGCATGTCGTTTTCATAATCCAAAGAAAGGTGCTCAGTTGATGCACTGGACACGCACAACACCCAAGTTCCTTGAATTCCAAACAAGCTACCACCACCATACACGTGTGCTTGTCGGTCTTCTGAGACTGGGGCATTGTTCTTACTTTGCCACAACTGCTGTGCATTGATTACACAGTACAGTGCGATTGCACAGGATGCTAACCTATTTGTACTTGGTATATTGTTTGTCACCATCTTTCATCAGATAATGAGCAGTTGATAAATAAGACAAGAAAACAAATGTTGAAATGGACCTTAAAACCCCAGTACCTCACTATTAGAGGAAGTACAGGCTGTGCCGATCATACGTTGTGTATTCATCTTATATTTTGCCCAATGGAATTTATAACAATAATTTCTCAAGCCGTAACCTTGACAATCAATATTTTATGTAATTGTCGACTGATTTCTCTGTTAAAAATATTTATAGGGACATGAAAACAACTTTAATCGTTCTTTAATTGTCCTGGAAGTAATTATTATGGTAAATTAAATGTTAATTTATTGTAAAAGTTGGCAACGTTCCAACACTTTGCCTCAATTGGCTCCAAAAACCATAAAAACTGTGAAAATTCTATTTTCATTTGAATATGGAATCACGATATACTGTCTGAGGTTTTATTCCTCCACACCGAAGGTAAATTAACCCATTTACAGCGATTAGCCGCCAGGTGGCACTCCTCGTCAATATTCAGTGGGGTTTCTCGAGCTCACCTGTCTTCCGCTTTGCAATCACCAATTTCTCTGCATTTCTTTACATGGAGGGGATTGAAACTCACTGACGAAATAGTAGCATGACACAAATGGTGAGCTAAACAGCCGCGACTAATGATTTATCAAATAAGCATTACGACAGTAATTCATTTTAATTTTAGGACTTCTGAAACTAAGAAAAGAGGTTTGGAGGTTTTCATGCTCTGAGTTATTGAGAAAGAGATACAATTGACTGACGAGAGAGGAGCAAGCTAAAAGTTCCACTGCTTGCCGTGTGAATTTGCTGTGTCGAAAAAAAAAATAAGTACAAGCGTGAAGTTCATTTGATGTTCGATATTTGCTATTTGTCAAACATAGATATATACCATTGTCTGTAATAAACCCAATTTTCTATGTATATATATAACTTTCTTAAACTGATTAAATGGTCTAAAGAAATATTGATTAACTAATGGGTGGATAAACATACGTGGTAGACATGTTTAGAGCATTAATCTGATATCGAATCAACCATTTTGTGATTTCATCCCAATACAGATGGACTAGTTGCATGATCTAATGGAATTTTTATTGACTAATGGTTCACTTCATATGTTTTTGTAAACATGTACATGTCTAGACCTTTCAATATGAGAGCATAAATCTAGATACAGAAATACGACCCTTTTCCTGTGATATAAACCATATATTTACGCTGAAGTCTGGGACACCACATACCACATACCATATAAAAACCACCACCAGCATGTTTTAGAACTTACTTTGTTCTCTTGGGTGGACCTTCATGGAATCTTGTAGACACCTGAATAGCTGCCAGATGACTATCAGGAATACAGGTATGTGGCAAACGGGGCACCTTAGGTGTGAATAACATGGATTGCTTATATCTTACATTCATTAAAGCAAGTGATGGGAACATATAAATAATCTGATCAATAAAAAACTATCTGTATTGGGTGAGGTTACTATAAGGAATAGGAATATTGTGTGTTGGAGAATAGATTACCAAGGAAGCTCTGGCATCCAGTGTTTCACCTGCCTCATTTTTCTGAAAAAAAAAACATTCAAAAATTCAATGCATCATCATGTGAACAGCACAGTGTTGATATATTTCCTTGATTATCACAGTATGCTCAATAAATAGTACTCACTATATATCGTATATCTATTTTAACATACTTTGTAATTCATCATATAGTGTTTCCTACTAAGATTGTTGAGAGATCTTCAAGATAATAATATGCAGTATATAATTTTCTTACCACAACTCTCCTTATTCCATTAACATGCTATTTGAGATTTTCTGTCTCGCTTTTTATCGTTTTATAATTTATTTTCTCATGATTTGAATTATGAGGCGACGTACCATCGTAAAGTCAATCCATACTCTAAACTGCTCAAAGAATATATCCCTGTCGCAGGGACAGCAGGGGTCCTTGGGGGCCAGCATGGGCAGGAGCCGCCAGTTTGTGAGCTCCGACACAGAATATCCCGCATGAGTGGCCTCAAGTCGCTCACCCCAAGCATACTCGGCCAGTGCTCTACAAGAACAGGACAGATCCTGAACTAATACAAGAAGACACAGAAGACCTGGACCAAATAAAAGAACAAAGCAGATCTCGACCTAACACAAGAACATAGAAGATCTGGACCTAACACAAGAACATAGCAGATCTAAGACTTATTACAAGAGCATAGCAGATCTGGATCTAACACAAGAACATAGAACATCTGGACCTAACACAAGAACATAGAAGATCTGGATCTAACACAAGAGCATAGCAGATCTGGACCTTACACAAGAACATAGAAGATCTGGACCTAACACAAGAACATAGAAGATCTGGACCTAACACAAGAACATAGAAGATCTGGATCTAACACAAGAACATAGAACATCTGGACCTTACACAAGAGCATAGCAGATCTGGACCTTACACAAGAGCATAGCAGATCTGGACCTTACACAAGAACATAGAAGATCTGGACATAACACAAGAACATAGAAGATCTGGACCTAACACAAGAACATAGAAGATCTGGATCTAACACAAGAGTATAGCAGATCTGGATCTTACACAAGAGTATAGCAGATCTGGACCTAACACAAGAACATAGAAGATCTGGACCTAACACAAGAACATAGAAGATCTGGATCTAACACAAGAGCATAGCAGATCTGGACCTTACACAAGAACATAGAAGATCTGGACCTAACACAAGAACATAGAAGATCTGGACCTAACACAAGAACATAGAAGATTTGGATCTAACACAAGAACATAGCAGATCTGGACCTTACACAGGAGCATAGCAGATCTGGATCTTACACAAGAGTATAGCAGATCTGGACCTTACACAAGAACATAGAAGATCTGGACCTAACACAAGAACATAGAAGATCTGGATCTAACACAAGAGTATAGCAGATCTGGATCTTACACAAGAGTATAGCAGATCTGGACCTAACACAAGAACATAGAAGATCTGGACCTAACACAATAACATAGAAGATCTGGACCTTACACAAGAACATAGAAGATCTGGATCTTACACAAGGACATAGAAGATCTGGACCTAACACAAGAACATAGAAGTTCTGGACCTAACACAAGAACAAAGCAGATCTTAGACTTATTACAAGAGCATAGCAGATCTGGATCTAATACAAGAACATAGAACATCTGGACCTAACACAAGAACATAGAAGATCTGGACCTTACACAAGAACATAGACGATCTGGACCTTACACAAGAACATAGAAGATCTGGATCTAACACAAGAGCATAGCAGATCTGGACCTTACACAAGAACAAAGCAGATCTTAGACTTATTACAAGAGCATAGCAGATCTGGACCTTACACAAGAACAAAGCAGATCTTAGACTTATTACAAGAGCATAGCAGATCTGGATCTTACACAAGAACAAAGCAGATCTTAGACTTATTACAAGAGCATAGCAGATCTGGATCTTACACAAGAACATAGAACATCTGGACCTAACACAAGAACATAGAACATCTGGACCTTACACAAGAACATAGCAGATAACAAGAACATAAATGCAAGAATTGGACAGCATGGGCAGGAGCCGCCAGTTTGTGAGCTCCGACACAGAATATCCCGCATGAGTGGCCTCAAGTCGCTCACCCCAAGCATACTCGGCCAGTGCTCTACAAGAACAGGACAGATCCTGAACTAATACAAGAAGACACAGAAGATCTGGACCAAATAAAAGATCAAAGCAGATCTGGACCTAACACAAGAACATAGAAGATCTGGACCTTACACAAGAACATAGCAGATCAAAGACTTATTACAAGAGCATAGCAGATCTGGATCTTACACAAGAACATATAAGATCTGGACCTTACACAAGAACATAGAACATCTGGACCTTACACAAGAGCATAGCAGATCTGGATCTTACACAAGAGCATAGCAGATCTGGACCTAACACAAGAATATAGAACATCTGGACCTTACACAAGAACATAGCAGATCACAAGAACATAAATGCAAGAATTGGACATCACTTAATATTAGTAATAATAATTGGACATCACTTAATATTAGTAATAATAATTGGACATCACTTAATGTCAGTAATAATAATTGGACATCACTTAATGTCAGTAATAATAATTGGACATCAATTAATGTCAATAATAATAATTGGAAACCACTTAATTCAGTAATAATAATTGGACATCACGTAATAGTAATAATAATTGGACATCACTTAATGTCAGTAATAGTAATTGGACATCTCTTAATGCCAGTAATAATAATTGGACATCACTTAATGTCAGTAATAATAATTGGACATCTCTTAATGTCAGCAATAATAATTGGACATCACTTAATTCAGTAATAATAATTGGACATCACGTTATGTCAGCAATAATAATTGGACATCACTTAATTCAGTAATAATAATTGGACATCACTTAATGTCAGTAATAATAATTGGACATCACTTAATTCAGTAATAATAATTGGACATCAATTGATGACAGTAATAATAATTGGACATCACTTAATGTCAGTAATAATAATTGGACATCTCTTAATGTCAGCAATAATAATTGGACATCACTTAATTCAGTAATAATAATTGGACATCACGTAATGTCAGCAATAATAATTGGACATCACTTAATTCAGTAATAATAATTGGACATCACTTGATGACAGTAATAATAATTGGACATCACTTGATGACCGTAATAATAATTGGACATCACTTGATGACAGTAATAATAATTGGACATCACTTGATGACAGTAATAATAATTGGACATCACTTAATTCAGTAATAATAATTGGACATCACGTAATGTCAGCAATAATAATTGGATACCACTTCATTCAGTAATAATAATTGGACATCACTTAATGTCAGCAATAATTATTGGACATCACTTAATTCTGTAATAATAATTGGACATCACTTAATTCAGTAATAATAATTGGACATCACTTAATTCAGTAATAATAATTGGACATCACTTCATTCAGTAATAATAATTGGACATCACTTAATGACAGTTATAATAATTGGACATCACTTGATGAGAGTAATAATAATTGGACTCACTTGATGACAGTAATACTAATTGGACTCACTTGAGTAGCGTTTCTGTGTAGTAATCGCTCATGGAGACATGGTACATGTCCTGCTCCAGGGCATTCAACATCGCCTGCCTGGTATTATCACTGGAGTTCAGGGCAAACTTGCGAGCAAAGAAATAGGATGAGGTACCTTGTATCAATCTACTAACATCCTTCATCTCAAATATTTTGGGCCCCTGGAATATATGGTGACGTGTCAACATTCAGTGGCCTTTTTTGAATGCTATTTGCATGAAGTGATTTTTCAGATGGTTTATGAGATGCATACCTTACCGCACCCATCACTTTCATGGGAGTGCCTGCAGAGATGATCAGCAGTTTCGCCATGAAACGACCCCATGAGATGAATGCCCGTAGCAACCAGTAACGACCTGAGAGTAAATCAAATAATAATGTTATGGAATACTTGGGTCTACGCATTTGAATGACCTCAAAATTAGTAAGTATGTTTTATTTTTAAAAAGAAGGATAAATACTGTGGTGTCAAAAACGATGTTATTTTATATAGAAAACTATTACAAGAAAAGAAATTTGGTCTTAGAAATTGAAGACTCCTTTACCAGCCACAAAATAGATATTATATACCTAACATATGGACTATACACGATAAAGGTCTTTCTATGGAATGTATGCATCATTTTTTTCTGATTTATTAACACAAACGCTGTTTCTGTCCCTTGGTAATGTCTGTGTGGTGGTGGCTATCTCACCTGTATCGAGACTTGAATATAAGGCCACCCAGATAGGACTCGTCAGGAATAACTGAGGTCTGTAAAAAGAACTGTAGGTCTGTCATCATCTCACTCCTGTCCTCTGCTAAAATCTCCTCCAGGAATTCTCTGTTTGAGAAATATTGAATTCATTAAACATTTCATGTTTGTGTAATTCGAAGTCACACAATAGACCAAGATTGATTGAATTGATTCTCTTGGGATTTAGTGTTTCATTGAGGTGATTTATTGCAATATTAGATTGAATTATGGGAACATTCAGGAATTAAAAGTGAAATCAAGTTCTATCCATATAATTCGATTGCGGTTCTTTGATGTGTTCAGAATTATCATCAGACAAGCGTCTTCACAGAATCTGAAATCAATCAAGATGTTATTTAATGGACTGTTATTTCACCAAAGCCGATGATCTCCTAGCTGATCTCCTACCTGCTGAGTATCACCCAGACAGAGTGGGTGTGTACCTGCTGTGTACCTACCTGCTGAGTATCACCCAGAGAGATTGGCTGTGTACCTACCTGCTGAGTATCACCCAGGCGGAGTGGCTGTGCACCTGCTGAGTATCACCCAGGCAGAGTTGCTGTGCACCTGCTGAGTATCACCCAGGTGGAGTGGCTGTGTACCTACCTGCTGAGTATCACCCAGGCGGAGTGGCTGTGCACCTGCTGAGTATCACCCAGGCGGAGTGGCTGTGTACCCTACCTGCTGAGTATCACCCAGGCGGAGTGGCTGTGTACCTACCTGCTGAGTATCACCCAGGCGGAGTGGCTGTGTACCTACCTGCTGAGTATCACCCAGGCGGAGTGGCTGTGTACCCTACCTGCTGAGTATCACCCAGGCGGAGTGGCTGTGTACCCTACCTGCTGAGTATCGGCCAGGTGGAGTGGCTGTGTACCCTACCTGTTGAGTATCGGCCAGGTGGAGTGGCTGTGTACCCTACCTGCTGAGTATCGGCCAGGTGGAGTGGCTGTGTACCTACCTGCTGAGTATCACCCAGAGAGAGTGGCTGTGTACCTACCTGCTGAGTATCACCCAGGCAGAGTGGCTGTGTACCTACCTGCTGAGTATCACCCAGGCAGAGTGGCTGTGTACCTACCTGCTGAGTATCACCCAGGCGGAGTGGCTGTGTACCTACCTGCTGAGTATCACTCAAGCAGAGTGGTTGTGTACCTACCTGCTGAGTATCACCCAGGCGGAGTGGTTGTGTACCTACCTGCTGAGTATCACCCAGGCGGAGTGGCTGTGCACCTGCTGAGTATCACCCAGGCAGAGTGGCTGTGTACCTACCTGCTGAGTATCACCCAGGTGGAGTGGCTGTGTACCTACCTGCTGAGTATCACTCAAGCAGAGTGGTTGTGTACCTACCTGCTGAGTATCGCCCAGGCGGAGTGGCTGTGTACCTACCTGCTGAGTATCGCCCAGGCGGAGTGGCTGTGTACCTACCTGCTGAGTATCACCCAGGCGGAGTGGCTGTGTACCTACCTGCTGAGTATCACCCAAGCAGAGTGGTTGTGTACCTACCTGCTGAGTATCACCCAGGTGGAGTGGCTGTGTACCTACCTGCTGAGTATCACCTAAGCAGAGTGGTTGTGTACCTACCTGCTGAGTATCACCCAGGCGGAGTGGGTGTGTACCTGCTGTGTACCTACCTGCTGAGTATTACCCAGGCGGAGTGGCTGTGTACCTACCTTCTGAGTATCACCCAGGCGGAGTGGCTGTGTACCTACCTGCTGAGTATCACCCAGGCGGAGTGGCTGTGTACCTACCTGCTGAGTATCACCCAGACAGAGTGGGTGTGTACCTGCTGTGTACCTACCTGCTGAGTATTACCCAGGCGGAGTGGCTGTGTACCTACCTTCTGAGTATCACCCAGGCGGAGTGGCTGTGTACCTACCTGCTGAGTATCACCCAGGCGGAGTGGCTGTGTACCTACCTGCTGAGTATCACCCAGGCGGAGTGGGTGTGTACCTGCTGTGTACCTACCTGCTGAGTATTACCCAGGCGGAGTGGCTGTGTACCTACCTGCTGAGTATCACCCAAGCAGAGTGGCTGTGTACCTACCTGCTGAGTATCACCCAGGTGGAGTGGCTGTGTACCTACCTGCTGAGTATCACCCAGACAGAGTGGGTGTGTACCTACCTGCTGAGTATCACCCAGGCAGAGTGGGTGTGTACCTGCTGTGTACCTACCTGCTGAGTATTACCCAGACAGAGTGGCTGTGTACCTACCTGCTGAGTATCACCCAGGCGGAGTGGCTGTGTACCTACCTGCTGAGTATCACCCAGGCGGAGTGGGTGTGTACCTGCTGTGTACCTACCTGCTGAGTATCACCCAGGCGGAGTGGCTGTGTACCTACCTGCTGAGTATCACCCAGGCAGAGTGGCTGTGTACCTACCTGCTGAGTATTACCCAGGCGGAGTGGCTGTGTACCTACCTGCTGAGTATCACCCAAGCAGAGTGGCTGTGTACCTACCTGCTGAGTATCACCCAGGTGGAGTGGCTGTGTACCTACCTGCTGAGTATCACCCAGACAGAGTGGGTGTGTACCTACCTGCTGAGTATCACCCAGGCAGAGTGGGTGTGTACCTGCTGTGTACCTACCTGCTGAGTATTACCCAGACAGAGTGGCTGTGTACCTACCTGCTGAGTATCACCCAGGCGGAGTGGCTGTGTACCTACCTGCTGAGTATCACCCAGGCGGAGTGGGTGTGTACCTGCTGTGTACCTACCTGCTGAGTATCACCCAGGCGGAGTGGCTGTGTACCTACCTGCTGAGTACCACCCAGGCAGAGTGGCTGTGTACCTACCTGCTGAGTATTACCCAGGCGGAGTGGCTGTGTACCTACCTGCTGAGTATCACCCAAGCAGAGTGGCTGTGTACCTACCTGCTGAGTATCACCCAGGTGGAGTGGCTGTGTACCTACCTGCTGAGTATCACCCAGACAGAGTGGGTGTGTACCTACCTGCTGAGTATCACCCAGACAGAGTGGGTGTGTACCTGCTGTGTACCTACCTGCTGAGTATTACCCAGACAGAGTGGCTGTGTACCTACCTGCTGAGTATCACTCATACAGAGTGGCTGTGTACCTGCTGTGTACCTACCTGCTGAGTACCACCCAGGCGGAGTGGCTATATACCTCGCGATGACCCCTCACCCTGCCTCCGACAGTGTATGTATGACCACCACAACTATACCTAAAATAATTTAACATTTACCTTAAATTGTTCATGTTTTGACATCCGTTCAATTATTTATTTGGGTCAAATTGGTTTATTTTTGTTTCGAGAAATATAACCGGTCCCTTACCAAATCATAGCATTGTTTTGATCGTATGTTGGGGATCCTTTATTTACTCTCAGGAATATATGACCTGTATCAAACAATGCAATAACTAAACTGCAATTTAGCAATGATGCTGTATTTATACAGTTCTTTCTTCAGTAAAAGTATATAGTATTATAATAAAAGAGATATGACACATAACACAATAAAAGAGCAACACTATAAACTCTACAGCAAAATTTAGTAAAAATAAAACCTTCTTGCCAGATTTCTTATATTTTAACATGTATAAGAAATATAGAAATACATTACATTCTGAAACATTTTGAAACATTATTTTCCCAACATTTGTTACAACATTCTGAAACATTTTGAAACATTATTTTCCCCCAACATTTGTGGCAATGATATACAACAATAAAAACATCTAGTCACCATGCTTTGCGTTATCAAACTATCCATTATCAGTGCAGATGTTGAGAATACAATGTGTGCTTTACCTCTGTAGGGCGCCAGTCCTGCCGCCAGATCTTCTATTTCTCGTAAAGGTAAATCTGATCCACTCAGTATTACCGCAAAGTCCCATACTCCCATTCGCAATAATTCCTCAAACCCCTGAAATCATTACAGAAATAGAATAGGTCACAATTTGCCATTATTGTAGGGTCTTGCGAATGTCTAGATATCCCTTTGAGGATGATCTCCACGTGCATCTATAGCCAGTAAGGTACATCTATAGGCAGCAAGGTGCATCTATAGGCAGTAAGGTGCATCTATAGGCAGTAAGGTGCATCTATAGGCAGCAAGGCACAGTTATAGCCAGCAAGGGGCATCTATAGGCAGTAAGGTGCATCTATAGGCAGTAAGGTACATCTATAGCCAGTAAGGTATATCTTTAGCCAGTAAGGTACATCTATAGCCAGTAAGGTACATCTATAGGCAGTAAGGTGCATCTATAGGCAGTAAGGTACATCTATAGCCAGTATGGTATATCTTTAGCCAGTAAGGTACATCTATAAGCCAAAAAGGTGCATCTTTAGGCAGTAAGGTGCATCTATAGGCAGTAAGGGACAACTATAGGCAGCAAGGTGCATCTATAGGCAGCAAGGTGCATCTATAGCCAGTAAGGTATATCTTAAGCCAGTAAGGTGCATCTATAGCCAGCAAGGTGCATCTATAGGCAGCAAGGTGCATCTATAGGCAGCAAGGCACATTTATAGCCATTAAGGTACATTTATAGCCATTAAGGTGCATCTATAGGCAGTAAGGTACATCTATAGGCAGCAAGGTACATTTATAGCCATTAAGGTGCATTTATAGCCATTAAGGTACATTTATAGCCATTAAGGTACATTTATAGCCATTAAGGTGCATCTATAGGCAGTAAGGTGCATCTATAGGCAGCAAGGTACATTTATAGCCATTAAAGTGCATCTATAGCCATTAAGGTACATTTATAGCCATTAAGGTACATTTATAGCCATTAAAGTGCATCTATAGCCAGTAAGGTGCATATATAGCCAGCAAGGTGCATCATCAGAGCACTTAGATGTGCAGCCCAGTCATTCAGGCAATGTTCAAAATGTTTTCATCTCCTGTTCATTCCTTTTATGAATATCCAATTCATTGCCTATGTTAATGATGCTTTTAAAATATTTTTTTCTTTTGCTTTTAGCACATTTTTCATGGGTAACTAATGTTTTATAGATGAGGCTTGGACTCGCCTTATGGCTGCATATAGATTAATACACATCTAAATGCATTGTGGAACTCGAACAGACATAAATTCAATATTGATATGTAAATGCGTAATAATTTTCATAATCCATAATGTTACAAACAGAGAAGATTTCAGAGAAGGTAGATAGCTTACCTCTAATTCCGCTCTCATGATTTGATATGACCCCCATGATGCAACAAAAGATCTGAATGAAATAGAAAACAATGAATCAATAAGTGTAATATAAATGGTTAGAACCCCAGAGGACGAAATCCGATGACCTTTCTGACCCACCTTTCCTTTGGCAGGACTCTTATGTTATTTGCTTCAGGAAACACCAACGATATCAGCGCAGTCAAATCCTACAAAGAAAACAATAGAAATATTCTGTATATGATTACGATATGGAAAATAGAAAAGTAAAACACATAAACGTGGAAAATCAGTATTTAATTGATACCATTCTGGTTTCATCTTGTCTGTAGTCAACATGGTAGACATAGTAATGTTCAGGTCGGTATATCAGCTTCAGCAGCTCCACCTGCAATAGCCAGGCACTAACTGATGTATCCAACAAGCAATGTTAATCAACTAGATATATAAAGACTATAGACGCATTTATTTCAATTTGTGGATTGAAAATATCATGGCAATTTCTTTCTCCACATTAACCAGGTTATCGAGTAATGCCTCAGTCACATTTGCGCCGATTTCAGTTGAGATGCCCGGCCGATGGGTATTTTTTTTTACAAAATCGGCCGGCAGTTCAGATTGCCGTGCGGGCACCGGGAGATCATCGGCCACAATTGGGCATCTTTAAGACGTCGGGCGGGTCATCGGGAACTTTTAGCTGCAACATAAAAGTTGCCGGCGTTTCCCCGATGTCTTATCAGCAAATATCATCTTAAAATGCACGGCAGGGTCCCGGCAGTGTCCCGCATGGACACCGGCAGATTATCTCAGGGCTGCCGGTGGCATCGTGTGGTAAAAATAGGAAAACAGGGCTCCCTCCGATATCACATAGACGTCTTTAGGATATCCTACAGACGTCTGTCAATGATCAAGACGTCTTTGGGATATCCTGCAGACGTCTGTGCCTATTAGTCTTGCACGTGCCGTGCCCTTCAATAATGTGACCACAGCTACGGCATATCTCAGATTGTTGCTGATAAACTCCCCGGCGCCCGGCAGACTGTTAACTCGGCCGATTGTTACTTCCCGGCCGGCGCCCGGTGCAAATGTGACTGAGGCATTAGGGGGGCAACATATTGATTTACCAAATATTGTGGATTCCCGTGCACGACAAACAGGAATCCTATCCTTACTGGTATCAGGCTCATATGTTTATTATTGTAAACTGAAATGCAAAATGAATCCAGAATGAAGACAATATTCTGGCTAATCGATCGTTTAACACATCACTGTGAAATGGAACTCAATTTTATGTTTTAGGAAACAAAACCTCTTCATATTTCTTGCAAATCTCTTTTGGCAGTGCTAAGGATATATATTTAATAAGACTCACTTGTACGGTATGTTGAAACATTATATCTTTTTCCGGGAGTTGGAATGCTTTTGTAGCCGAACCTGGGAGATCCATCCTTAGCCTTAAATAAAGGGTATAATAGGCTTTCACTTGACCTTGACAACATATATATATTGTTTATCATACAAATTCAGCACTAACTTTATGTTTCAGACAATAAATGCAGAATAATATATCTTTAATCATAGAAAGTTGAGAGAGAGGCTGTCCACCTTGGCCGATAGAACTGGAGGAACACAGTGACCTGTGGGGTCGTAGGCGTAGGCACAGAACACTTGATACAACTGCTCACGACACTCGTCATCAGGAGACCTGTTATAACACAGCAATCATACTGTAGAACCCCACACTTATCGGGGAGCACATATACAGACTGTATCCTACACACCTCACACTAGCTACTGCTGATTCTCTGTATCCTACACACCTCACACTAGCTACTGCTGATTCTCTGTATCCTACACACCTCACACTAGCTACTGCTGATTCTCTGTATCCTACACACCTCACACTAGCTACTGCTGATTCTCTGTATCCTACACACCTCACACTAGCTACTGCTGATTCTCTGTATCCTACACACCTCTCACTGGCTACTGCTGATTCTCTGTATCCTACACACCTCTCACTAGCTACTGCTGATTCTCTGTATCCTACACACCTCACACTAGCTACTGCTGATTCTCTGTATCCTACACATCTCTCACTGGCTACTGCTGATTCTCTGTATCCTACACACCTCTCACTAGCTACTGCTGATTCTCTGTATCCTACACACCTCACACTAGCTACTGCTGATTCTCTGTATCCTACACACCTCTCACTGGCTACTGCTGATTCTCTGTATCCTACACACCTCTCACTGGCTACTGCTGATTCTCTGTATCCCACACACCTCACACTAGCTACTGCTGATTCTCTGTATCCTACACACCTCACACTAGCTACTGCTGATTCTCTGTATCCTACACACCTCTCACTAGCTACTGCTGATTCTCTGTATCCTACACATCTCACACTAACTACTGCTGATTCTCTGTATCCTACACATTCTATATATCTATATATCCTGTATATCTCACATTTACTATTGGAAGCACAAACATCAAACATATACTCCTTCCTTGTGCCACTGAAAAAAATCTGTACACTTATTGTAATAGTATGGATTTGTTTGTTTGTTTGTTTGGGGTTTTACATCACTTTCAACATTATTTTTTTCTTTTTTGAAAATATGAAAATAGCCATCATAACACCCCTGTTGAAGAAACTGGGTCTAGAACTGGTTGAGAAAAACTACAGGCCCGTTTCAAACCTGACATTTATCTCAAAGCTAACTGAGAGGGCAGTAGCCGACCAGTTAGTCCCTCATCTTGTAAGGAATGGCCTTACTGACAAGTTCCAATCTGCCTACAAGGAATATCACAGCACCGAAACTGCTTTGTTAAAGGTGCAAAAGTCAGTCATCTTGCTGCTGCCTTTGACACCATTGACCATCAAATCCTATTTGATAGACTGGAGGCCAGATGTAATGTCAAAGGTCAGGCCCTCTCATGGATTCGGTCATATCTGAGGAACAGGAAACAATGTGTGATGGTTGGGACCCATAGGTCATGCCTGAAGCCCATAAAATACGGAGTACATCAGGGCTCGGTTCTGGGTCCCATACTGTTCACAATTTACATGACACCCCTCTCTGACATTCTGGCCAAATATGGCCTGAGCTATCATATCTACGAAGACGATACTCAGATCTACATCCCTGTTGACCACACTTCCCTCCACCATGGGGATATAAGCAGACACAAACTTGAGGAATGTGTCTGTGAGGTCAGAAACTTCCTTATATCTAATAAGATGAAGTTAAATGATGGAAAGACAGAGATGATCATATGTAGTGACAAGTACAATACTGCAACCCGCAGTAGTATCCCTGACACAATCAGAGTTGGTAATTCTGATATCTCTCCTAGTGAGTCAGTAGTGGACCTTGGTATCACATTTGACTCAAATATGGGCATGAAGGCTCGGATCAGAAAAATGTGCCAGAAGGGCTATTATCATATCAGGAACCTGGCTGCCATTAGACATTGTCTAGACGGGAAGACTGCTGTAACACTCACCCATGCTTTTGTAACATCTACTCTGGATTATGGTAATGGCCTGCTGGCTGGTCTTCCTAAAACCGACATTAGGAAGCTACAATACCTCCAAAACTCTGCAGCACGTGTCGTAGGAAAAATTAGGAAATTCGATCACATCTCAGGAAAACTACAGGAATTGCACTGGCTCCCGGTGCATGTGAGAATAGACTTTAAAATCCTTCTCTTAACCTGGAAGGCCCTAAATGGTAAGGCTCCGCCTTACTTACATGATCTACTCCATATTAAAGATGGGGATCGCTGGCTAAGATCCAACGATGGCACCCATCTACAAATACCTAAAACTAGGCTAAGGACAGTGGGTGACAGGGCCTTTTCATATGTCGGCCCTAGACTCTGGAACACCTTGCCTACTGAAATTAGGACATGTCCTGAACACAGCGCTATGAACAGACCTTGTCTGGTATCAGCGCTATACAAAATTTATTACTATTATTATTATTATTTCAGTTATTTCGTGATGAGACCTACTTGTAGCAGATATAGTGCTGCCTCACTGTATGGTCATGTCGCAGGTCCTTGACATGACAACCCACCCGGTCACAGATTTACAAGGACAACGGGTTAACCCTTTGGCACAGGCCTCAGCTCATGTGGGAAATTGTATCATGAGTTCAATCCCGGCACGGCCGGGGTTCGAACCCACGATTTTTGGATCACCACAGAGGAACTAGTGCTAATAAGATGGCGCCCTAACCAACTGCGCCACTGCCCGTGGCCGTAATAGTATGGATTAACTGTCTATATATATATATATATATTCTCTGAAAATAATATTATTTTTATACACATTAAACTTTATACTCGTATGACTCGTATGGTAGGAAATCATCAGAATTAACCCCCGGAGAAGTGATATGCTCACCGTCCTAGGGATGTCCACAGGATCTGTGAGGCACCTTCTGGGTCTGGAGATAGCGTGCAGTTGCCCCAGTACCTGCAGCGTAATGGTTTCAATGTATTTTATTCATGTAATATATTAAACATTTGTAATATCTTGTAAATCATTATTTGTCTCGTAAGATTCCTTCTTTATTTTAGAGTAAAGGGCGCTTTTGTTTTTGTAAGTATAGTTTAGTAAATGCTATTTTTTTAAAATCTGTAAGTGATTTTAAATAAAGCTTTTGTATTACATTTATTTTGTATTGTAACATAACTCTATTCGTCTAATTTGCTTAAATCATATATTCTATCATTAGAATCATCACATATATATCCACGAGATCTAGAATGAAATCAAACCCCATCCTTGTAGCCTCTTGGAGGGATGGACACTCCTTTTGGAAAACCTCCTCCTCCTTGATGTATTGAGGGTCGATATTTGTTGTGTTGTATTGTGTTGATCCCTGTTGATTGACCGGCAAATACATGGGATACATAACAGTCTCAGGCAAGGTGCTTATATTATGGTGAGTGTGCACCTTAAGATCTGAACCTACTCCCATATTACGCAGATACCCTGTAAACATATCTTCTTTCTCGCATGTTAGTGTGATGTTTAAGAATTTTCTAAATCCCGGGAAGGGGTCGTTTAGACAGAAATCATTGCTGAACCTCAGCAGGCATGCCTGGTGTCCCACACAGTGTATCAGAGATCCACATGGCCCAAAATCTACTGGATATGTATCTCCAGAGCCAGGAGCACTATCCGTCAAATTAAATTCACCCTCAATCCCTTCTGCATCACCATAATCAGTGTTTAACTCTCTAAGATATTTCCGCCTTTGATGGGTATCGTTATCTTCATTACAGAGTGTAGGAACCGGGATGTTCATTGTGTTATTTTTGCACAATACAAAGAAGAGTTTGTCTGATAGGGTCAAGTTAACATCACTTTCCATGGTAGTACCCAGCAGGTCCTCATCGGTGTATAGTTTTTGTGTTTCTGCAAGTTTCAGTCTCATTCGCAATATAAATATGTTTGTTACCACCTCTTGCGAATAAGTTATTTGTGTGACTGTGTTATGTGGCCCAGGTTTTTTATAAAATCTTTCTTTCAGTTCCATCCATTGATCTAAATCATACTGAACCTCTTCGTGCAATCTCTCTTTTTCTGTCGCATTTATTAGACCTTCCATTTTATGCTTCATGTCCATCATCTTCCAATATCTCTCCTTTAATCCCATTTGCCATGGGCTTAATTCTTCATTTGGAATGTCTTTAAATGAATCGAGAGAGACGATGAAATTATATGCTATCTTAGAAATGAAACTTCCCTTGGGACAAACCATACCACTCCATGGATGTCGTTCCCCAAATTTATAGTTTTTGTAAATGACATTTACCCCAGGTCCGGGCAGGGGTGTCAAATAAGACCACGGTATCCCATAAAGCACTTTGAGGTCCTCATCATCGACTTCGTCATCAGTGACCTTCGTTGCAGCAACGATACAACAGAGAAGTGGAAACAGCAAACATATCAGATGCATTTTGACAAACACCTCCTACCTGAAATAAAATATAACATATTGAGTACAAATCAAATCCATGACAAAATCTTGTTATCCCATTCACTTAGGTAAGAGTAAGATTTAAACAATCAAATCAAATATTAGCTCTCTTTTACTTATCATTCCCTTGCAGTTTGACTTAAGTCAAATATGTTATCTCACTATTCAACAACTGCATTCTATACAAAGTGTTGCATATGTCCAGGCTGTTTTAACTATATTGTAATTGGATATGTTAGTCTTATCCCATAAACGTGTGATATACAAAAACATAGATCATAAACAAAAACTTCTATAGCGCTATTTCAGACCCGGTCTGCTCATGGCGCTTTGTTAATACATTTCGCGGTGCTTCGCCCATCGTGAAATATCCCAATACCCCTCCTGGAAGTAGTTCTCTGACCATTGCATATTGGTTTTCTTTAATGACGTGCAAATGGCCAGAATAGCATTAAGAATGGCATCATAAACCAGCTCCATATGGATGTGTCACCATATCACACATACTACATATCACTATACAGATCTATAAGTGAATAATTGAAATAAAGTATAGTGGTTTCATACACAGATGTATCGCAGAAAAAATAAGTGGCATGAACACACTCATCTCTTATATATTTCGTTACTTTCTCATATGAACTGGATAGGAATTAATACATACAACTAGATACACCCACCTATATGTATGATCATACATTTAACACCTGGAGATCTTCGGTGCATTTGGTGTGTGTACGATGTATACGATTCAAAATAGGTCAGCGTTCGGTCAGTGATGCATGGATGACATTTGCGAGGGCACTCGCCTGCGACGATCTTCAAGACACCGTCCTCGTAATTCTGCGCAAATATAATATCAACAATATCTGTAAAAGAATTGGGGTCATCGGCTTCTTTTCAAGATATAGTCAGATGCCATTTCTTTCTTTTCTCTTTACCTTCATTTGACCTTCTTACCTTTAACATTTCGTACTGTACAGGACGTTTGGAGATTGAAGTTATGTTTAAGCAAGGGAAATGTGTTCTTGCATTGCCTATACCATCACTGACATGTTACCATAGAGAAGTACATGCCCCAGAGGATCTCCCACAACCTATTTATAGGCATGTCTACTTCTTTAAAACTTTGTCATGAAAGGACCGCGAGAACAATAGGTCATTCCACTTATACCGAGGTCACATTTGCGCCGGATCCCGGCCTCACACGGTCCCGGGCGCCGGGGAGTTTATCCGTGACAATCTGAGATATGCGGACGGACCATTATTCATTCAGAGGAAGGTGTGGAGGAAAAAAAAACGTTTTTTCCGTTTTCTCAGCCAAAAAAACGTTTTTTCCGTTTTCTCAGCCATTCCCATTTTTTCCTGAACCAAACGAAATCTACATACCTTCGGTCTTGTCTCATCTAGCAGGCCATTCCACACACATTCGGCAACCATTTTTTCAACCTGTTGTCCTCTTCTGCAAAGAAAATTGAAATTGAGGAGTTCATGTGCATGAAAATCTCAAATGCAATTTTTTACAATTTTTTATTTTTGATATAAAATTGTACTCACATTGAGCGACATTCTCTGAGAATTTCTACTGTTGAGTCCACCATCACCTTGACATCTGCCAGCATGACATCGGATCTCTGCAGCATCATGGAAAGCCTGACAAGGGGTTCTAAGAGGTTCTGAATGATAATATTTCAATGATAATTACACATCAGCTATGCACATAATAAAAACTGAAACTAGCTATTCATTGATAAAAAAAAATGTATTACCTGAAGAACTGCTGTAAAGATCATTACGTTTCGTAAAACAATAATCCTTGCCAGTCCATTGGCCTTGGGAACGGAGTTTGACTGGTCCTCCAGGTGTGATACAAATCCACCGTAGCCCTTGAAAAGTACCTCCAGGGCCGCTTTCATGTGTCCCATCCACCTGGTCCCACCAACATGCTTTGGAATGGCACTCCTAATTCCCAAAACCTGTAAAAACCAATCACCATTTTATTTTTCTTTCTTTTCTAATAAACATTTCTTTTATTTTGTAAACTTCCAAGTTCCAAATAAATCAAATCATCTCATGTCCGCAGTCCTTTCCGCTGTTTAGGGCTGCGCCTATTGAAGTAGTACAATCCAACAAGCAGGGTGGTCAGTTTGTCATAATTTTTGTCCTTCCCAAAAACATCCTTGAAGGCCAATTCCAGGCGATGGGCATTACAGGCAATCCCAATCATCTCTGGGTATTTGTTCTTCAGCAATGTGACCAGGCCTCCTTTTTTCCCAACCATGTTGGCCGCTTGGTCTGACCCAAACCCGACGAGCTTATTGGTGTGCTGTGAGATGTTGAAATCTACCATTTTAGATTCAACAAATTGGAGGAGCTGCTGCGCAGATGTTCCCTCTGGCTCCCCAATGCACATAAACCTGTTCTCCACTTTCCCCTTATGACAGAATCCCAAGAAGAGAGTCTCCTGTTCTGTCGTGCCATCATCCGTTGAACCGTCCATGGTCAAGCTGAAAAATCTGTAAAAATAGGTATTTTTAAGTATATGATAACAATCTATTTTTTCTTAGATAAGGAAATTAAAAAAGAATTTGATCTTTTAAATTTTATCACAAACCTGATCTGGCCGACATACTCCACAAGGGAATCTTGCTCAACACCAGCAATATTTGAGAGTATTTCCCGTGCATATACTGGGTTATCATATGACGAACCAGTGTCTAGCCCTTTTGCCCTGTCGAGTTGATTTAGCCACACAAAATCCTGCAGTGGCCTGTTGTGCTTGATTATGGCATGCACATTGCGGAATTTTAATTCCAGTTGTTTCCTCATATTCTCATTTAGTGCCACCAGGCAATCTCTTGCGGGGGTCTCCTTTGCCAAAACAAATGCTTTAGCTTCTAAATGAAGCTTACTGTTCTCATGGTCCTGAATGGCTGAGATTTTTAAATTTTGGCAGCCATGTACAAATTGAAATTTGTGTTTTATATGTTTAAAATCGGTTTGGCCTTTCAAATCAGTAAATTTGATGCACCAAAGGCAGGTCATTGCATCTTGGTCATTGTCATGCTGCAGTCATGGCCTCTGAATGGTCCACTTATTTTGAAAAGACCTTTTCCTGAGATCAGACTCATACCTTTTGTTCTGAATTTGTTTTTCAGACTCAGCCTTTCTTTTTACTGGAGCCTTTCCAGGCTTTGAACCAGGCTGAAACTGGATCAACCAGCCTGACATGTGGATTTTGTAAAAGATTCTTCAAAAAAATTCAAAAATTGTTTTAATAAAGTTTTCTTGTTTGGATTTTAGAAGTAACCTTCTAGCTTCTAGCACTGGTGTATCCAAGGACAACAAAAAATTACACACTCCACACAGTGGAAACTGCATTATCAAAATGCTAGATAAGAATAAAATGTATTTGTTACTGTTTAAAGTGTGCGGGTCGCCATTATCAACCAGAATTTTGTATATGCAGAAAACAAAATGGCGACTTGGGTAGCAAACATCGCTCAACTCGACCAAGAGATTGGGCATTTTACACAGTTTCATGATGTATTTGACGTAAAATAGAGGTAAGAATTCAAAAATTGTGCCGGACACAAAGTCCGGCACTGACGTAAGACCAGTTGGTCCCGTAAAAAAATGCCAGTCACGGTCTGGCGGTCTGATGGATATCTTAAAACCAGTCAGGGATAACCGGAGAATTCCCAGGCCTTGGAATTCTATCATAACAGGGAATCCTACAGTTTTGCATTAAAAGGTTTTTTTCAGGAGGATAAAAGCAGAGTACTGTGGTAAAATGTTTTGATTTTTATTGTTTATCTTGTTCATATGATTCTTAAACACTGTTGGCATATTATTGGTCATTTACCTGTCAATAAACAACAAAATGGTGAACACGGGCGATAATAGAGGTTTTCAGCTTTTTATTGGGGAATTCTACAGTATTAATATAGTAGAATTCCCCTACATCCTGGTAATTTATTTATGAATGCAGTTTCAAAGTTTTTCAGCCATCTGTAGGACATTTTCAAGAGAAATCAGGTATGTTGTGGCAATCCAATGCCATCCTATTTTATATTGAATTTCTTTTCATAGACAAACACTTTTTGCATGAGCAGCAATGAACTTTTACTAAATTGCACCTTCCTTAAAAAAAAACAGTCATAGAAACAGATTTGTGAAGGTATCCATGAAATAAATAGAATAAATAGAACCATCCAGGTTTGTTTAGTGGGTACATATGATATCAATGTTTTATATTCAACATCTAGTTGTAAAAACTAAAGTCACTCCTCACTCTAATTTGACTCGCATATAAAATCTTCAATGTTATGCTTAAGCAAACATGTCGTGCAAGATTGAAGAAGTAAAAATCTTTTTGAATATCATTTTGTACTGCATGCTAGTCTTATGAGCCTATGGCTTGCTAAATTTGATTTTGTTGATAGTGTTTAAATTAACATAATTAGGTTTTTGTTGGTCTAGACATCATCTGCCTGATGAGACCCTGGATGTTGAATGGCCTGCTTCACTAACATTATTTAAGAAAGCTGGGGGTCGAAACCATTGTGAAGTAAAACTTGAAAAAACATTTCTTTCACAATAAAGAAATAATACTATATGATTATATTTAATGAAAAAATATTAATGAAAAAATATAGTACAAGTATTCACAGTAGTCGTTTGTTTGTTTGTTTGTTTGGGGTTTTACATCACTTTCAACATTATTTCAGTTATTTGGTGATGAGACCTACTTGTAGCAGATATAGTGCTGCCTCACTGATTTGTCATGTCGCAGGTCCTTGACATGACAATTCACCCGGTCACAGATTTACAAGGACAACGGGTTAACCCTTTAGGCACAGGCCTCAGCTCATGTGGGAAATTGTGTCATGAGTTCAATCTCGGCACGGCCGGGGTTCGAACCCACAACCTTTGGATCACCACAGAGGAACTGGTGCTAATAAGCTGGCGCCCTAACCAACTGCGCCACGGCCCGTGGCCCACAGTAGTCGTAGAGAAATATGTTTACTATTAATTCAAAGAGAAGATACATAATACACTCGTGCAACTGGCTAAACAATGTCTCCATTTTACTCATGTAGGACTTTGCTGACAATGATTGTCAGGCCTTGACATTAACATTTATGACCCACCTGCCCATCGGGCAAGTAAATTTTAAAATTTACTTGCCCTGAAGTACAATTCAATTGCCCTGAAATTTTGCCCCAATATTTGAATACAGTATATCTATTTAACCATTTATACATTGGAAAGCTGGCAACTCTGTTTTTATGACTGAAATAGGTTGTATGTTATCTGTGCTATTTTTAAATGGTGAAATTAATTGTATTGTATACTGATATTTTGAAGCACATGTGTTTGATTAAGGGTGGGGGGATATATGTATAAGTTATTTCAGCAAGTCTTTAAATTCTTAAGTTTTGTTGCATTTTTGTGTAAGGTTATCACAATCACATAAATATTCTGAATATCTGAAAGTATTCTTTTCAGTAATCATTGGGAACATGACAGACCGACAGATCAAGATTCGATGGACGGTAAAAGGATACCACCATTTTCGTATCAATCCTCATCCACAAATCCCTATGACTGTGCTACCAGAACTTGGTAACAGATTTGATCCCAATGCCATGTGTGTCAGGATGCCTCAACTGGGTGATATTCCTGCAAATTTGCATGACGACCTCACCCGTCCTGGTGATTATTCCCAGCGTGTAACAGCATTGACTGGTCGACAGGTTGGCAGGGTGCCAGCCAATTTATGTAGGGCTCTAAGAGTTTTGCTAAATCAAGGGCTGATCAGAGAACTAAAATGTGTATTCACTGATGAACTCCCTAATGTGTCACAGCATGGTGTGCCAGGTGGGCAGAGATACCAAAGAGGCCAAAGGAGAGATACACCAGGGGGTGGTACAGAGCTAAACTGTTTTTACTTTATGACAACTAATAGGAACATCCGTGAAGTTATGCATGTTTTTGAAGAAACCTTATCTGCAGATGAATAGAAAATTGTTATTGCTGAAATTAAAAAATAAAATTTTGATTGCTGAAATGAAAAAAAAAATTGCTGAAATTAAATAATAAAACATTTTTCAAACAGCAATCTGAATTAACATTCTTGGTTTCTCATATCATAAGCATGAAAACACATAGCTTATAGATAAATGTTATAAACTGGATCACACTACAGTATTGAAAGCAACAAAACTGAAGAATTGAATGACAGCTGTTTTATTAGATTTGTAATGATGAATTCTGTGATTGTTTGCAATACACATGTGCTTTGCAATACACAAAATGTAAGCAGAAAATGAATAAAGATATTTAAATTTTTTGTTTGGACAATTGCACATTATGCTATATTTTACAGAAATGGATTTGAGAGGTGGTAGCAATGAAAGGAGATTTTTGAAAAGGTGTGGTTGCCTTGTGCATGAACCAAAAAAAGGGAAATCAAGATTGTGGAGCACAAAAGCCAATCTGAGAAGGAAAAGTGTGCAGGATTTGATTCCCCATGGTTTGCTCTCCAAGAAATGTCGCTATGTATGTATGGGGTGCCTGGCGGAAGCAGAGAGAAGATTTAGTAAAAATACCCACAGAACACTGGGTACTCCTGTAGCCATGGAGGAGTATAGTGATGTTCAGAAGGATATTGATAGTATGGATGCAAATGATGAAGACTTTGGTAATTCTGTCAGTGATGGTGGTGATGTTGGTATTGATGATGATGACGATGATGATGATGATGACTGAGGTGATGTTGATGTTGGCAATGATGATGATGTTGATGTTGGCAATGGTAATGATGTAGGTGATGATGATGTTGGCAATGATGATGATGATGACGATGATGACGATGATGATGATGAACAATGTAATCGGGATGCCAGTATAGATTGGGATGATAAAACTGCCCATGCTGATAAAGCATATCGACTTGGAAAGCTCATCAGCAAGAGCCTGTTTAGGGATAGTCTCAATATTTTGAAAGAATTCAAAACAAATGAAGAAGATCAAATTCAATAGCTTGAGAAAAGAAATCCGCTGTTGACAAGATTTTTGGAGGGGTGCACTGGGGCAACACTACATGGGGACGTTACTATTACAAAGAAAACAAATGTTGCTCTTCATGCAGTCGAACAAATTGTTAATGCAAGGAACTTGAACACCATTTGTCCATTTGCATTCCGTCGAAATGTCCTGACATATTCAGAATCAAAGTCGAAATTAGTTACACAGTTAGCTGGTGCATGGGAGCCTGCTGGTAGTTATACCACTGTACATTCATTTATATCTCAGCCAAGAGATGCTCCAAGCCACCCAGCTGATGACTCCCATATGGCAGTGGACAATGCCCAGTCTGTTTCATCAAATTCAGGAAGGGTGAGGGAGGCTTCAACTGTGCCTTGTTCCATCTGCACCTCAGTCAGTTACCTTACCCCTGGCTTTGATGATGAAGGCATTACACAGGTAGCTGACCTCAAGCCTGGTGTATGATTAAAGGAACCAAATTAGGAAATAATTGGAATAGTTGATACAGAGGAAGAGAAGTCCATGGAATTCTTCATGGAACATCGCACACATTTTCTGAAAGAAAAGCTGGAGAGAGTTGTGTGGGAGCAGAAAGAACACGTGCTTGGTAAAAAATGTTTTGATTTTGTTGACGTTGCTCTCCAGCATGAACAGAATTCTTTTCTCGTTTGCAGTCAATGTACATTTGTTTATCCCCCCCAAGAAGATAAATCAGCAATTATCTGTCCCTCTTGTGGCCACAACCCCATTACATGGAGCCTGACTATGACCCATATCACTAAGCAACCAATAATCATCCTTCAGAGCCAACAACAGTCAGAATTGGAGCTCCGTGCAAAGTCAATCCAGCGAGCATGACAGCGCTCAAAGAGCTCTTTGAATTCATTGAGAACTCTTTACCTGATGAGAAAGAATGGGTCATGGTCTGGTCAGATGGCTTGCCATATATATTTGGAGCCCATCTCCAGGACTGGATATTTATTTGCAGAGAATGCGACAAAATCATCGACATCTCACTTGAAAGCATTGAAGACAACCCCCATGTATTGCAGAGATTATATGACTACATATACCTCAGGCCAGGCCCAGGTCATATAGAGATGGACATGGCACGTGTTTTATGGCAGTATTTATGGTCACCTATCGCAAGTGATGTTGCCAAGCGCCTTGGTTTCCATACACCAAGAGCCCAGGAGGTATTCAGAAGAGGTGTGAATCATCACAGAACAAGATCAGTCTTGAATATTATGCTAGATGGTTTGGCTGCTGAACTTCTTGTGCCATATGTCCGTTCACGACTTCTTTCTGCGGGCACAATCACAGCATGTGATTATTTTGTGTGGCTTGATTCTGTGAAAGATGACAATTATTTATTTTTATTTTACATGACCTTCACTCCACTGCTGGCTTTCAGATTGTATAATTCGGCTATTAGGAAAAATGACAGCAAACTGATGATGGCGTCCCGCATAGCTATTCAGCCATTATTTTATGGGAAGCCCCATGGCAAATACTGGGAACTTTTTCTTTGCGACAGCTGTACCAGAGTAACATCTTTTGGAAATGTTTGAAAAAACATCTTTTGGAAATGTCTCATTTGGACTCCAGCAGCTCTTCATCCAGGAAGTATCTACGACATGACCTTGAGGTAACAATGGTCCGCAAAATGATTCGAAAAAGTTGTATGTTTAATGACCCACATGTATACAAAATTCCATTATCAGTAAGTGGTGCTCAGTTGGATGCCTCAATCGGCACAATTAAAGAACAGACACAGGCCAACTACGACACTTATAAGCAGGCTGTTGCAAAGGCAACATGTTTCAGCACACAGAAACTTCCCCTGGTCTGTATCACTCTGGAGGACAGTGTAAAGGTCAGCAACATAGAAAAAAAAACAAAAAGTGAAATTATACAAGAGATTCACATGTTGATTGAGACCATGCCTGACCAGAATGTTGCAGCAGATCATAGGCACAGTATGATTAATATAAAGACATCTGCTACAAAGAAAGACATGATCCTGGCATTGTATTTTGAGATTCAGGAATCTCTACAACAACAGCTTGCAGTGGCTATAGTAGCAGTTGAGAACGAAAATGAGGCATTTATTCCTTCCTTGCTCATGTAGTGAGCGATTTAGGCGAGAAGATGTAATTTAATACCTAGCGCTACCCTTGAGGGTCCTCAGACTCAACAGATTATAATCGCCAGAGATATTAAATTAATAATGCAAATGGCGGACAGAAATATGCCTTACCTATTTGAGAAAGACATGAAATTTTACTGTACCATCTACAAGATCGATCAGAAGTTATTTGCACGAGTCGGGTAGTGATGACCGTCAATTTAAGTCGCCAATTAACGAGTTAAGAAACTTTAATTCGACGGATTTTAATAGGTTTTGATAAGATTTACGGACCTTAATCAAAAACGCTACTGACCACCTCGACGCATGCGCAACTTCATATCAATATATACATACTCTATTTACAATATGAAGTATTTACTTATGATTATAAAAATATTGTCAAAAATAAATATTTGCAGACACTGGTAAAATCTCATTAATATTAAAAATCAGACAATCTTAACACAATGTAAACTGTATATGTAAATTGCATACATAAAGAGTAGAGTAGAATAACATGTAAAGTATCATGAAAGATGACAATTTTTTATTTTTATTTTACATGACCTTCACTCCACTGCTGGCTTTCAGATTGTATAATTCGGCTATTAGGAAAAATGACAGCAAACTGATGATGGCGTCCCGCATAGCTATTCAGCCATTATTTTATGGGAAGCCCCATGGCAAATACTGGGAACTTTTTCTTTGCGACAGCTGTACCAGAGTAACATCTTTTGGAAATGTTTGAAAAAACATCTTTTGGAAATGTCTCATTTGGACTCCAGCAGCTCTTCATCCAGGAAGTATCTACGACATGACCTTGAGGTAACAATGGTCCGCAAAATGATTCGAAAAAGTTGTATGTTTAATGACCCACATGTATACAAAATTCCATTATCAGTAAGTGGTGCTCAGTTGGATGCCTCAATCGGCACAATTAAAGAACAGACACAGGCCAACTACGACACTTATAAGCAGGCTGTTGCAAAGGCAACATGTTTCAGCACACAGAAACTTCCCCTGGTCTGTATCACTCTGGAGGACAGTGTAAAGGTCAGCAACATAGAAAAAAAAACAAAAAGTGAAATTATACAAGAGATTCACATGTTGATTGAGACCATGCCTGACCAGAATGTTGCAGCAGATCATAGGCACAGTATGATTAATATAAAGACATCTGCTACAAAGAAAGACATGATCCTGGCATTGTATTTTGAGATTCAGGAATCTCTACAACAACAGCTTGCAGTGGCTATAGTAGCAGTTGAGAACGAAAATGAGGCTTCTTAATCATGAATCTTTGATAATGAATCAAACTTTGCTTATATGGGTCACATGTGGCATTGTTGTTTGGCATGGCAGAAATGCCATTGATGTATGAAAGTTAAAATTGTGAATAATGACATTGATGTGTGAAAGTTTCAAATAATTTTAGATGTATTTTAATAGCCTAGGCTAGAACAAGGAAGATTACTCTGGTAATTGCATATGAAGGTTGGTCTTAACTAATGTGAAAGAAATTGTAACAAAGAAATTATAAACTGTTGTAAACTTTCATTTAATTTGAACAGTTATTAATGTTAACAAGTAGTTTATCCAATAATATGTAGAAGTTGCTCTCAAATATATACATACTCTATTTACAATATGAAGTATTTACTTATGATTATAAAAATAGTCAAAAATAAATATTTGCAGACACTGGTAAAATCTCATTAATATTAAAAATCAGACAATCTTAACACAATGTAAACTGTATATGTAAATTGCATACATAAAGAGTAGAGTAGAATAACATGTAAAGTATCATAAAAAATAGGTAAAAACATAATATAGCAAAAATAGCTGGTAGTTGCACATGAAGGTTGGTCTTAACTAATGTGAAAGAAATTGTATCAAAGAAATTATAAACAATTGTAAACTTTCATTTAATTTGAACAAGTAATAACGTTAACAAGTAGTTTATGCAATAAAATGTACAAGTTGCTCTCAAATATATACATACTCTATTTACAATACAAAATATTTAGGCCTCGGGCCGTGGCGCAGTTGGTTAGGGCGCCAGCTTATTAGCACCAGTTCCTCTGTGGTGATCCAAAGGTCGTGGGTTCGAACCCCGGCCGTGCCGGGCTTGAACTCATGATACAATTTCCCACATGAGCTGAGGCCTGTGCCAAAGGGTTAACCCGTTGTCCTTGTAAATCTGTGACCGGGTGGGTTGTCATGTCAAGGAC
The DNA here is from genome assembly GCA_949316495.1 of Amphiduros pacificus. Lineage (NCBI taxonomy): Eukaryota > Metazoa > Annelida > Polychaeta > Phyllodocida > Hesionidae > Amphiduros > Amphiduros pacificus. Next base: position 70,696,993 of record OX439000.1, read on the forward strand.
CTGCGACATGACAATTCAGTGAGGCAGCGCTATATCTGCTACAAGTAGGTCTCATCACGAAATAACTGAAATAATGTTGAAAGTGATGTAAAACCCCAAACAAACAAACAAACAAACAAAACGAAATATTTACGGGGCCACGGGCCGTGGCGCAGTTGGTTAGAGCGCCAGCTTATTAGCACCAGTTCCTCTGTGGTGATCCAAAGGTCGTGGGTTCGAACCCTGGCCGTGCCGGTATTGAACTTATGATACAATTTCCCACATGAGCTGAGGCCCGTGCCTAAAGGGTTAAAATCGGGTGGGTTGTCATGTCAAGGACCTGCGACATGACAATTCAGTGAGGCAGCACTATATCTGTTACAAGTAGGTCTCATCACGAAATGACTGAAATAATGTTGAAATTGATGTAAAACCCCAAACAAACAAACAAACAAACAAATGAAGGATTTACTTCTGACTATAAAAATATTGTCAAAAATATATTTGCAGACACTGGTAAAATCTCATTAATATTATAATTCAGACAAGAATATCAGACAATCTTTAACACAATGTAAACTGTATATGTAAATTGCATATATAAAGAATATAATAACATTAAGGTAAAGTATCATAAAAAATAGGTAAATATATATGTTAAGACCAGATTTTGATCAAACTTCTGACAAAACAGGCCAATGGCCTTACAGCTATCCTGATCATTGCCTTTTTGTAATGTTTATGAACATTTCGGGAAATGCCTGAAAATAGCTTCATAAATTATTATTTAAAGTGTTCACCCAGCATAACAGCGCCAGAACAGTCAATCTGGTAAAATAAGACAAACAGACAGGACGACAGAAAATTAGAAAATTAGAAATTTAGAAATTATGAATTTGAATTATTACATTAATGTCCAATTGAAATTATGCAATGTGCTTTGGGCAAAAGAAATGGTCTTTTGCCCACTTCCCAAGTGCCTTTTCTCCAGCCTTGGTTTCTGGATATACGATACCACAACAGGCAGCATGTACCCAGTGTCTGCAGCCATGCTGGCTGCAATTCAGGCAGTTTGCATGGCCCACAAGGGCCTGGTCTGAAGCAGAATCATAGGTATGGCACCTCTGGCAGACTTCAGTATTCATCCTTGGTGCAGCTGGAGTTGTCTGTGCTGTCTGGAGAATCGGGATCGGGATGGGCCTTGTCGGGCTCCTTGGGGGTATAGGAACTGGTTCCATCGGTCCATGGCGGCCATGTTTTGGCTCAATAATTCTGCTTACACTGTCAGATGTCGCTTTTGTTTGAGAAGTGATTTGTGAGTGCGTAGTAGAGTGAGAAGATTTTGTGGGGAGCTTTAATTTTTTAAAATCAACACTTGTTTTTTTTTCAAATCTCGCCACACTTCCTCTCTGATCACGTTCATGCTTTTTATAATATATATGTAAAAAGTGTGTACGGACGCTGCAGTTTGTGTTTACAGCGATTGAACAGACCAATTACAGATGCCGGGGTATCCTACGCCATTTTATAGTAGAAATCTACGTGATCGTAGAATTCCCCAGTGTCCACAGTTTTTGCCCAACTGAACATTGTTGTTTGGATCTATGGTATAATTGTATGTATGCGGTGATTCATGTGGTATATGTTGCCACAGACTACCCTTTGTGGATCACAGGGTAATTCCACAGGGATGGTAGATCATCGGATTCATTAATCGCCCAGGAAAGGGATTCAAGTCCGGAGCCAAGGAGGGAAGCCTGGAAAAAGAAAGAAAAAAAAAGAAGGAAAAATATCAACATGAATCTTTTGGAAAACTTTGTACTTTCATATGTTCACGTCATTCAATGCCTTAATAATGTTTAGTTCGCCTGTGTAAAGTAGTGGCAATACAGAATCCTGTACGTCCCTTGGATTAGCTTCACTGGGGGGAAGGATGGAAAGGTCAAGCTGTGCTTGCAGGTGGAACCTGGATAAGACTGAAAGAAATAAACAAAATCAAGATCGTCTGTACATACTGAGCTCCATGCGGGCACGGGAGTGAATGGATGCCTTTTCTGGGAGCTCCGTCTTCTTGGAAAACTAAAGTGCTATTCATCTCCGTGAACTGATTATAGACACTACAATCCACATCTGTGATTTATTGCTAACTATTAGATTAACAATTGGAGGAAAAATTGGAGTCCTTAGGATTTTTTTTGGAATTAGATCTCGGTCAATTTCAAAATCAAGACAGCACCATCGTTGGATAAGTATATATAAACATATATATACCGGGTGCGTATAAATAGAAGATAAGTAAATAATATTGTCTAACTGAAGCTGAAATATTTCTCGGGTGAGAACTATTGAGTGAACAGTCTCTTTCTTCATATCAAATATTCTCAAGAATTTTAATTAAATGATATAATATAACTGAAACTGAAATATTTCTCGGGTGAGAATATTGAGTGAACAGTTTTACTAGACCTGTCGGCGGCGTTTGATACCATTGACCACCAATTGCTGTTTGACAGGCTAGAATAAAGGTATGGAATAAAAAATCAAGCACTCTCATGGATAAAATCCTACTTGGAAAATAGACAACAGTGTGTGAAGGTCGGATGCAAAAGGTCCACAAACAGACCAATTAAATATGGGGTCCCCCAGGGATCGGTACTGGGACCAATTGTATTCACGCTATACATGTCACCCCTGACAGATATCCTAGCAAAGTATAAACTGAGTTACCACATTTATGCAGACGACACCCAAATTTACATACCTGCCAACATGATTATGAGGTAACCAAACAAAACCTGGAGGAGTGTGTGAAGGAGGTCAGAACATTTCTAATACTAAACAAAATGAAAATAAATGATGGAAAGACAGAGATGTTAGCATGCTATGATGGGCATAACAATACCCTAGATAGGGACGTAAATACGATTAGAGTGGGCGATTCACACATAGCCCCCTCCCGATCTATAACTGATCTCGGCATCATATTTGATGAGAAAATGGATATGAGGGCTCAGATTAAGAAAATATGCAAGAAAGGATATTATCATATCGGAAATCTCTCCTCCATCAGAAAATGTCTAGACGAGAAAACAGCCTTAACCTTGACCCATGCCTTTGTGACCTCTACCCTAGACTATGGAAATGGCCTACTTGCCGGCCTACCAAATACAGAAATTAAAAAATTGCAATATCTACAAAATTCAGCGGCAAGGGTTGTAGGGAAAATAAGAAAATTTGATCATATATCAGAGAAACTAAGAGAATTGCACTGGCTGCCAATACATGCAAGAATTAAATTTAAAATTGCCCTAACAGTATGGAAGGCCTTAAACGGTAAGGCGCCGTCTTACATAAAGGACCTCCTACAAGTAAAGGTGGAGGAGCGATGCTTACGATCTAATGATGGCATGTACCTGCATGTTCCTCACACGCATCTGAAGACAATTGGAGACAGGGCATTCTCTGCAGTAGGTCCAAAATTATGGAATGACCTTCCAAATGACCTTAGGACCTGCACATCAGTGAACCTCTTTAAGAGCAAGCTGAAAACTCACCTATTCAAAACCCATGTTTTGAATGAAGCGCTATGAACAGATTATCTGGTATCAGCGCTATACAAATTTTATTATTATTATTATTATTATTAGCTGGTGACGTCGATTGATGCATGGTGATCATCTGTACATACTCGCTGGTGACGTTGAGTGATGCATAGTGACCATCTGAACCACGGACAGAGCGAGCGCAAGTGATGTCATCAAGATCAATTTGCATGAATTTTTCTGTTTCCCTCTGGTGAGCTCATTTATACATTATATAATACAAATATTATGTAATATAAAGGTCACTCAGTGGCAGCTGAAGCCTTGAACACTATGAGGGGCCATTCAGGTCATATTAGAACCAATCAGATTCTAGGGATAACTATCTAGCGCGCAGGCATGCGTAGAACATGCTAGAATCTGATTGGTCCGCAGCGTGTTTCCGGTTTTTTGATTGGTTCCTAGCGCGTATCCGGTCTCTGACGTAGATATAAAACAGCCAATCAGAGCACTTCTAACAAAATCCACTGAATGCCTCTCATTGGCTGCTTTTGATCACGTGGTACAAAATGGCTTTGTCAACACGTTTTGCAGACAGGAATTTAGCAGAATTCGTGATTATTATGTCAGTTTGACACGTTTTTGTAGCATGATAACAAACTCCACCAGAGGGCGATGTGGTGAACCTATCACCTCTGTACAAGGTGCCTTTTGGTGCTGGCTCACCACATCCACCAATTTTCATGTAACTGTCCGTCTTACTTATTTTTTTTCTCAAATTGTACTCAGATTGGTGAATTATGATATATTTCACCCTTGATACAAATGTTTGTGCACATAGAAACAACTATTAAGAGAAATAAAACTTGGAGGAGCCATTTCCTGGGGTAGTGATAAGGCAGACCCACAACAAAGATGACCGCTTTGTTTATAATTTGAATTCTTTTAATCTTTTATGATTCTGAATAATCTAACCAACAAAAAATGTTCAAATGTTAACAAATGAACTCAAATACATCTCAAGCCAACTTCATATTTGCTATTAAGAGATGTTAATACGTGAATCACATTTACAACACACTGACAGTTCTTAAGCACATGGCCAGTAAAAGTAGGACTGGATGAATACTAATCTGGGTTGGCCAGAGGTAATAGTTTGCGTGTGCCTCTGGTGGACAATGTGGCATGATAAATCATTAAATGCTTCTCATATATATTGCTTAACTACGTGAGTATACCTTGTTATTAGTTTTAAGAAGTGTCAGTCTGATTTATAGCTAAAACGATGGCAAATGCAGGGTAGCATCGATGAACACTCAGTGAAAATAGCTTCTGGGCCTCTCATTATACTTTAGCCTACAAAGTGATCATCGTATGTAAAATTCTCACAAGATTTACAAGTCAGAATCACGTCTTTGCACATACAATCATACCCTTTTCTCCTCTCTTCTATGCCGAAAGATGAAAACAAACTGACATAACACTTGATAGGATGATTGCACTGAGGACAGGAATGCACTCTATTGACAAAATAAAAACAATATACATCCTACATGCCTCCAATACACATCCTACATGCCTCTAATACACATACTACATGTCTACAATACACATCCTACATGTCTACAATACACATCCTACATGCTCGATTATCTAGTGTTCTCCAATCACCCATCGGCAAAGCCCAGATAGGTGATCTGGAGAGGTCTGAGATTTTTGCTTTTTGGTCATAATCTCGTTCAGATGTGATTTTTAAAATACCCAACTGTTTAAGTGATAATTCATATTTTATGTATGATTATGTCTTAAATCTCACAAAAAAGCTTGATTATTTTTTGAATAACATTAAATAAAGAAAATATAAATACTTGATAATAATCGCCAGCTGCAAAAATTGAATCAAACCCGTTTTAACGGCAGTTGAAACGGTTTCAATTTTGACGTTTAAACCGGTTTACCAAAGTTTTTGCAGCTGGCGAGTTTTTACTTCACAAGAGCTCAATCAACTCCACCAAACTTTTCTTTGGTTGGAGTTGGTAGAGACCATGGACGTTCGACAAACCCCTCCAGATCACCTATCTGGGCTTTGCCGATGGGTGATTGGAGAACACTATCGATTATCGGTCCATGGCGGCCATGTTTTGGCTCAATAATTCTGCTTACACCGTCAGATGTCGTATTTGTTTGAGAATTGATTTGCGAGTGCGTGGTAGAGTAAGAAGATTTTCGTTGGATTTTGCCTTGGGATTTTGCCTTGGGATTTTGCAAACTTACGCGAGCTTGATTTTTTAAAATCAACACTTGTTTGATATCCACCGTGCAGTGGATATCAAAACATAGGCATCAGAGATGCATCAACCCTCAGCCCTGGTAACTCATTGCACAACATTCGCTCCACACAATATTTGTGAACAAAACGTCACGTCACTGCCTCAAGGCAAATTGATGCAGGGGTAAAAAAAACCCATAAAATCTACTTTCTTTGATAGCTTAGGTGTGTCAAGTATCATGAAACTGTCATCATTTACTCTAGAATTATTGAGATGGGCCGGTGACCTTGAAAAGCAGGTTAAGGTCACCGTCCATCAAACTCATCTGGAGTCTTCCCAGATGCTTATGTGTGTCAATTTTCATGAAGCTGCCGTTATTTGCTCTTAAGTTATTGCAATGACGTGGATTTGACATGATTGTCCCTGTGACCTTGAAAAGTAGGTGAAGGTCATGTTCCATCAAGAGAAGTCTGAGGTCTTCACCAGATGCTTATGTGTGTCAAGTCTCATAAAGCTGCCATCATTCGTTCTCGAGTTATAGCAATGATAGGGATTTCACATAATTGTACCTGTGACCTTAAAAAGTAGGCGAAGGTCATGTTCCATACAAAAATGTCTGAGGTTTTCATCAGATGCTTATGCGTGTCAAGTTTCATGAAGCTGCCATCATTTGTTCTCGAGTTATCGCGATGACAAGGATGATTTCACATAATTGTCCCTGTGACCTTGAAAAGTAGGTGAAGGTCATGTTTCATAGAAAAAATCTGAGGTCTTCACCAGATGCTTATGTGTGTCAAATCTCATAAAGCTGCCATCATTTGTTCTTGAGTTATTGCGATTCTAGTGATTTCACATAATTGTCCCTGTGACCTTGAAAAATAGGTCAAGGTCGCCATCCATCGAACTAGTCTGAGGTTTTCACCAGATGCTTGTGTGTGTCAAGTCTCATAAAGCTGCCATCATTCGTTCTTGAGTTATTGTGATTCTTGGGATTTCACATAACTGTCCCTGTGACCTTGAAAATTAGGTCAAGGTCGCCATCCATCGAACTAGTCTGAGATTTTCACCAGATGCTTATGCGTGTCAAGTTTCATGAAGCTGCCATCATTTGTTCTTGAGTAATCATGATGACAAGGATGATTTCACATAATTATCCCTGTGACCTTGAAAAGTAGGTGAAGGTCATGTTTCATAGAAAAAATTCTGAGGTCTTCACCAGATGCTTGTGTGTGTCAAATCTCATAAAGCTGCCATCATTCGTTCTTGAGTTATTGCGATTCTTGGGATTTCACATAATTGTCCGTGACCTTGAAAAATAGGTCAAGGTCGCCATCCATCAAACACGTCCGAGGTTTTCACCAGATGCTTTTGTGTGTCAAGTTTCATGAAGCTGCCATCATTTGTTCTCGTGTTATCGCGATGACAAGATAATTTCACATAATTGTCCCTGTGACCTTGAAAAGTAGGTGAAGGTCATGTTTCATAGGGAAAATTCTGAGGTATTCACCAGATGCTTATCTGTGTCAAATCTCATAAAGCTGCCATCATTCGTTCTTGAGTTATTGTGATTCTTGGGATTTCACATAATTGTCCCTGTGACCTTGAAAAATATGTCAAGGTCGCCATCCATCGAACTCATTCGAGGTTTTCACCAGATGCATATGTGTGTCAAGTTTCATGAAGCTGCCATCATTTGTTCTTGAGTTATCGCGATGACAAGGATGTTCGCTACAGACATACAGACATACATACATACATACATACATACATACATACATACATACATACATACATACATACATACATACATACATACCCACGCCAGGAGTAATGCAATACCCTCAGCCTGATTACATCAGGGGCTGAGGGTAAAAAAGGACCATCCGTGCATTTGAGTCAGGATATAAGACCGAAAAAAACGGGTGTGTGTGTACTCCTGACATTCTCATACGCGTGTGCAGTTTCTCAGTAGTCTATCACATGAACACTTCAAATTTTTCATACAGTCTTTCATACAACTATATTTTAATCATATATTCTCAAATTCTTCTTTTTTTTCAACCAGATTTGTGTTTCATATGCTATTTCATACAACATCGTGATTTTTTCAAAGCTATTTTCCCCTTTCATACAGACTTTCATACAACTATATTTTAATCATTTATTCTCAAAGTCTTCTTTTTTTCAACCAGATTTGTGTTTCATATGCTATTTCATACAATATCGTGATTTTTTCAAAGCCATTTTTCTCTTTCATACAGACTTTCATACAACTATATTTTAATCATTTATTCTCAAATTCTTCTTTTTTTCAGAGCAAGATTTGTGTTCATATATTCTCAAATTCTTCTTTTTTTTTCAACCAGATTTGTGTTTCATACGCTATTTCATACAACATCGTGATTTTTTCAAAGCTATTTTCCCCTTTCATACAGACTTTCATACAACTATATTTTAATCATTTATTCTCAAAGTCTTCTTTTTTTCAACCAGATTTGTGTTTCATATGCTATTTCATACAATATAGTGATTTTTTCAAAGCCATTTTTCCCTTTCATACAGTCTTTCATACAACTATATTTTAATCATTTATTCTCAAATTCTTCTTTTTTTCAACCAGATTTGTGTTTCATACGCTATTTCATACGACATCATGATTTTTTCTAAGCCATTTTTCCCTTTCATACAGTCTTTCATACAACTATATTTTAATCATATATTCTCAAATTCTTCTTTTTTCAGAGCAAGATTTGTGTTTCATACGCTATTTCATACGACATCATGATTTTTTCAAAGCCATTTTTCCCTTTCATACAGTCTTTCATACAACTATATTTTAATCATTTATTCTCAAATCCTGTCATTCCAACACCAACCACAAATGTTCTTCTATTGGCACTCATTATGGACCTTTGTAAAATATTCATAAAACGTAATTTTACAAATTCACTGTGCAAAATCTACACGAAGTTAATTTCTTAAATGTTTTCTAGGGCAAACACTTGAAACAGCTGTCAAAGTTGAAAGTTTGTTGATGATCAAATCAGGTCATTTCCGCTATGGGTGATCAGCACTTAAAAATAAATTATTTTCTCTTGGAACAATAAAAAATACCAGAAATAATTTCCACGAGAAGATAGAATATATAACATTCAAAAAACAAGTTTAAATAGAACAATGTATCCGGAGGTTGAATGTTATGCATTATCTTGTAGAATTAATAGTCTGCGGCCATGACCTATTTGCAATTTGAACCTTGACCTAGATTTAGTGCAATCTCTGTGCCGGCACATTGGTCGATGCCCTTTGGTCTCTCAATCTCATGAAGCTTTGACCATTTCGCTCATACAGAAGCCACTGGCGCAGCAAGTATATAGAAATACAAAGAAACAAAAGAAATGGCTGCCAACACAGGGTGAGTTACTTGTTCAATGAAAATGTTGGTGGAAAACTTGCAATGTTTTGGTAGTAGTACTGTTTTGCTATGATATTTTGAACTCTGCTACCACTGTTACTGGCACCAGATTTTGATCTTTGCTGGTCTGGTATCAAAATATCAAGACAAGGTTAAACAAGAAAAAGTGGTGCTCCACATGTAACACGGATGGGAAAAAAATTAACAAACAAAACAAAAATTGCAATAAACAAAACAAAAATTACAACAAACAAAACAAAAATTTAAATAAACAACAACAAAAATTTAAATAAACAACAACAAAATCATTTAAACATAAATGATCATTGCAAATTGGTGGGGTAGTTGAAATTATTTTTATTCATCTTTTAAAAACATTTAATTTGGTATATGAACGATTTTTTAGCACAACTGTTTGCAAAGATGTGCCTTTTCAGGCCCGATTACGCAAGTTGCTCTATTATCGCTCAGGCGCTACCGCAAATCATCGATCAGACTTTTGCATGTTATTTCTGTTCTATAATTGTCCGATTTACACCAAATTTGAACTAAACTTACTGAAAATCATTGTCCTAGCGATTGGGAAGCATTTCCAAGCAATCTAAAGGGATAATTTTGTGCAGCGATGGCCCGGGCGATGACGATGTTGTCATTTCGGCGGGATGCTTATTGGCTTTGCCGAGGCGATAAACTTTAGTGTTCTCCAATCACCCATCGGCAAAGACCAAATTTGAACTAAACTTACTGATAATTCCTTGCTCTAGCGATTAGGAAGAATTTTAAAGAGATAATTTAATGAAACGATGGGCGAACATGATGACATCGTTTTGAACGTTCTGCTTTGTTTACATGATGCACTTCTTTTCTTTTGTTCACTTCTTTTAGATTTGTATTCATTAGCCGGACGCATGCGCGAATTGGAATCTTTCGCAAGCAGATGACGAACACTCCACAGTGGCGTCAGTTGCTTTAACAATAATGACCACAGAAAAAAACGAATCACAAACTACAGGAAATGAATACGCATTTCCCATGATCGTACCGATCACAGAATAACACAGATAGTTCCTTTTTTTGACAAGCATTGCCTGTCGGCAATGCTTGTCAAAAAAGGAACCATCCGTGTTACAAAAAGTTCACTAACATTTTGAAGTGTTTTTGTACATTATTCGTGATTAAAATCTATTTTCCATCCTAACACTGTCTTTACAGAGTGTGAGATAACTATTTATACCCGAGTATTTATCATAGGACATCATATCTGAGAGCAATAATAAATTGCTCTCAGATCATATGAACTGCTATTTCATTACTGCAGTGCAGAGTAATAATAATTAATACTATACAAAACGCATGATCGTGATCAGAAAGGACGGCTGACAAGATTTGAAAAAAATAAATAATAAGTTGCTGTTTAAGATATTGGCCGCTCTAATAGTAAATTTGCCACTGAAAGAATGTGAAATCACACTTTTGCTTCTCCGGGTTGCCCTCTGCCAGGCTCTGGTGGACTTTGTTGACGCTAAACCAGTCTCCACTTCAGTTTTATTTTGCAAGTTTATGTAATGTTTTGAGCAATATGTACATTAGGAATAGAGTAGTTTTCACTTAATTTTTGACAAAATTATGTTAGATACGAAGTATTACCCACAATATGCCGATATTTCTGTATTAGAGCTTTCTTTTCAACCATCAGTAATTTGACCTAATTATTGAACCAGTGGTCCCGCTAGGTTTTGCACAAAGGGACCTTCATGGAAAAAAGCAAACATCACTTAGACAGTTTCACGAGTACGAGACAACTGCATATGTGAGAGATAGTTACAGCAGTGAGATAGCTGCACAAGTGACAGATAGCTGCACAAGTGACAGATAGCTGCACAAGTGACAGATAGCTGCACAAGTGACAGATAGCTGCACAAGTGAGTGAGAGACAGCTATAGTAGTGAGTTAGCTGCACAAACATGACAGGTAAGAGATAGTTTCCACAGTGAGAGATACATCAGCTGCATTAGTGAAAGGCAGATACAAAGGTGAGAAATAGCTGCATAAGAATGAGATGGCTGCATAAGTGAAAGACAGCTGCACACATGAGAGATATTCACAACAGTGAGATAGCTTTACAAGTGAGAGATTGCTACAGCAGCGAGAGATAGCTACAACCAGTGAAAGATAGCTGCAAAGGTAAGAGATAAATGCACGAGTGTGGGATACCGTATTTACTCGTGTATAAGTCGACTCGTGTATAAGTCGACCCCCCAAAATTGAGGTTATTTTTCTTGAAAAAAAACAATTTCCGAATATAAGTCGAGTTGGTTTTTCTTGACATATCGGCTCTGCTACCATTCAAGCTTCAGCTGAAGCTTGGCGGTCATTTTAAAAGTGAAACTTAAATATGCTTACGATATAAGATCTTAGCAGTCTTATACACGAGTAAATACGGTAAAACGTAAATACGATGTTCATATTTTCGAAATAACGGATATCAGACGTAGCGGGTCGATTTTAATTGCGTTTTAAATGATAAATAAAGGTATTTACCCAATATTATCACAAATTGTTCGAGAACAGAACAAAACCATCAATCCATTTAAAACGCAATTAAAATCGATCCACGTGTGAAAGCATTTCTGTCAACAAGGGAAGACACGACTCAAAGCAGTGGAGACAATGACGAGATGCAAAACTGTGAACGCTGATAATTGAAATCAGTGAAAACAAAGTCAAAACAAAGCATTTTGAAATAATATGTTTTAAATGATATATAAAGGTATTTACCCAATATTATCACAAATTATTTTTCGCAAGAATTTCTCCACGATGTAGAACGTAATACGATGTACATGACGTCCTTAATCTTAGCATCAAAACCAACACGTGGGAGAATATTTCTTTGTGTATTATAAAGCCAACGATATTCATTATATCGCTTTTAATTATTATTGTTTATATCGTTTTTAGCATCAAAACAAAGCGTGTTAATACACAAAGAAATATTCACTTCCGTCACTTCCGCCTTTCAAAATTGCGACCACGTGTTGAGTCGTGTCTTCCCTTCGTCATTTTAGAAAGCGGGAGTGACGGGGACAAGCTCTTATTTTTGGTGCGAAAACAAATGGAGTGTATCAACTCGCATTGAAATATTAAGATATTGCGCAATGATGGATCCCTGGCTTCTCCTCGTGTTGCGGACGTGAATTAACGCGACGTCACGTACATGATATTTCCGTTTTACTTCATGGATAAATTCTCGACCTGCGAAGCATAATTTGTGATAATATTGGGTAAATACCTTTATTTATCATTTAAAATGCAATTAAAATATCAAACTCGTTTTCGCACTAAAAACAAGTGCCTCTTCCCGTCACTTCCGCCTTTCTAAATTGCAACCACGTGTTGCGACCACGTGTTGACGATCTTAAGAAATTGACAGAAATGCCTTCACCCGGGGATCGATTTTAATTGCGTTTTAAATGGATTGATGGTTTTGTTCTGTTCTCGAACAATTTGGGTTAATACCTTTATTTATCATTTAAAACGCAATTAAAATCGATCCACGTGTGAAAGGATTTCTTTCCAAGCGGGAAGACACGACTCAAAGCAGTGGAAACAAAGACGTATTGCAAAACTGTGAACGCTGATAATTGGAATCAGTGAGAACAAAGTCAAAACAAAGCGTTTCGAATAATAGACCAGTAATATTGGGTAAATACCTTTCTTTATCATTTAAAACGCAATTAAAATCAATCTGTTGCGACTGATATTCGTTATTTCGAAAATATGAAGATCGTATTTACGTTTTACCGTAATTACTCGAGTATAAGACTGTTAAACCGACCCGCTATGTCCGATATTCGTTATTTCGAAAATAAGAATGTTCGTAATGAAAACTCATAGTGTCGTAATTTTTTGGCGTAAATCCTCGTCCACAGGTTGCTCTCGTGTATAAGTCGACCCCCTAAACATTAACTAAGAGTTTTTGGAAAAAAACCTCGACTTATACTCGAGTAAATACGGTAGTTACAATTATGATAGTTTCACAAGTTGGAGATAGCTACAACAGTGAGAGATGGATACAACAGTGAGAGAAAGATGCATAGGTGAGAAATAGCTGCATCAGTGAGATAGCTGTACAAGTGAGAGATAGTTACAACGAAGAGACAGTTTCATAAGTGACAAATTTGCTAGACACATCAGAGACGGATACAAAAGTGAGAGACAGCTGCATAGTTGAAAGATAGCTGCATATGTGAGAGATAGCTGCATAGGTGACAAATAGCTGCAAATATGAGGTAGCTGTGCACGTTAGAGAAAGCTCCACAAGCAAAAGATTGCAACCCCTCCCAGCCGAAGGCACTTGTAATATTAATAATAAAACATTTGTATAGCGCTATTTCAGACTAGGTCTGCTCATGGCACTTTTGGATATAATGCTTTGTGTAGTGTGGGCAAAGAGTTACTAAGAGTAGTTTCCATAAAAAATTATGATAGTTTCTGTATTATCTCGAGAGGATAATAGTAATTTCCAATTCATAATAAAACAAAGAATATTTCAGCGACTTGTTTATCAATGGACAAGAACATGCAAATATTCATATGAAACTGACAATCACAAATTCACAAATTATGTCTTCAGGTGGCATGTTTCTCATGCATATATGAATATTAATAACGATCACAGACTGCTTGGACAAAATAACTCTCCTTATAAGCCCCTTCTTTGAGGGGGGGGGGGTTGAAACTCGGTCAAGTCAATAATGGCTTAAAGCTGAGAGCAGTAATATTATTATCAATGGTGACAGGCATGCAGTTGGTGCAAGGCCTGCCTTCTTTGAAATCAAAACAAGCTTCTCAGGCCTTCCCAACCACTTGTCTCTTCCAAGCAGAAAATCATAGTTTTGAGACAACAACTTAAAAACTGTGAGCTTAGCAATATAAACCAGATATAAAAACGTGGTCATACTGATCATACATTTTGTTTAACTCCTCTTATAATTATCCTCTCATAATTATTATTATTTTTATTTCCCATTAATTAAAAATGTACAGCATGGCCAGGATCAACTGGAAAGGCTTATAACATTCATAAGGATTGGGCTGGAATGAAGGGATTGGCAGAAAAATGGCTCAGAAATGACCCTTTGTTCTGGATGTTTTGGGGGCAGCTTTATAATTTTTGAACTGCAGACAAACTTAGGGGAATATCAGAGCTAAATTGGTTGCAGTTTTCATCAAGCTCAATGTTACAATTCTGTCTCTCCTGGAGCTATCTTTTTCCTTTCCTCTGGCTTTTTCAATAGCTTTCCACTTTTCATTTACCTGCATTGGGTTTGTGAATGTAACAATTCATGTCATTTCGATTTGGACAGGATAGTGAGGTAAAATGTATCTCTATTTCCAATCTTGAAGAAATTTACAAATAAATTTAATTATTACCCGTAGATGGATGAAATTTTGAATCTAATATCCATAGTTAGAAGACTTCATCCTGGATGAATTACATATGATGCAGGCTCACTCAAGTTTTGACCTTGGTTTGGACAAAGCAATACCTTTGATGCAATTTATTGAATCAACTCACTAAATTTATATCTATAGAATTTTATAGACATCTTATTTCTTTTGCAAGACAAAAGATTCGAGACTTTTTTTTCCAAAAGAATTATTGATTATTTAGAAGATGTACCTTTTCTTGTGAATCCCCCCTCATTTATAACTTTTCATTGCTCCATGTGGAGTATCATTTCAGCCAGTTTATTTATGAACATATTTTATGAGACTTGATTGATCACATAAAAAATGTATTTTAAGGTACATTTTAATGTTAAATGACTAAAGAAAAACTCCTACTGATCAGCTGAAAAAAATTTTTGTTGTTGAAGTTCTGCCATTTATGTACTTTGAAATGATATTGTGATGCAGGAGGTTAGCAGGACGGACAATCTTTGTTTCTGGTGGGAGCCGTGGCATTGGTTTAGCTATTGCTAAGAAGTGTGCAAGAGATGGTGCTAACATAGTGCTTGCAGCAAAGACTGCCGCTCCACACCCAAAACTGCCTGGGACCATCTACACTGCTGCCAAGGAAAGTAAGTCACTTGTCACACCATAGATATCAAAACAAGGAAATTATATCAGTGGTTGTATCACTCATGCAACTTATAACATCACAGACAAGTTTCAGTTATTTATCAAAAAAATTACACTGATAAATGCAAAAGACTTATCTCATGACAGGCATCAACAAATTTTTCCTCCCGAGAAAGTAAATGGTGACATGTTCACCTTTAATGACGTCATTACATAATATACCAAGGCATGCAATATTATTTAGGTCAAGGAATAATATTATGGAAATTTCAATAGATGGGGAAATTACCAGTGTTGTCTCGACATTGTTGTGGTGCAGTTTGGTTCATTACTCTTTATCCAAATGCTGTTATAAGGCACACATGCGTAGACTATTTTGAGAGTATTTTCTTTCTCTATATCTTCACAAAATGACTATGTTTTACCTTCACATATTGGCCAAGCCTTTACCCTAACAAAACGACCACACCCATGGTACCCTCACAAAATGACCACACCCGTGGTACCCTCACAAAACGACCACACCCGTGGTACCCTCACAAAATGACCACACCCGTGATACCCTCACAAAACGACCACACCCGTGATACCCTCACAAAATGACCACAACTTAATCCTGAAACTAGCACACCCATATCTCTACAAATAACTACACCTTTACTCTCTCAAAATGAATTTTATCCCTCACATAATGACCACACCTTAACCACACTCTTTAATGTATTTTTACATTATATTTTTTTGTTACTTATAAATAATATCTTCCAGTATTGAGAAAGTATGGTTTTTGATTCAGTTGAGGATGCTGGTGGGAAATGTTTGCCTTGCATAGTTGACATCCAGCATGAGGATCAAATACAGAAAGCTGTGGATGAGACTGTGTCCAAGTTTGGAGGCATAGACATCCTTGTAAACAATGCCAGTGCCATCAATCTAACTGGAACCCAGGCTACACCAATGAAGAAATACGACCTCATGATGGGTATCAACACCAGGGGAACTTATCTGTGGTAAGTGTATGACAGCATGGTATGACAGCAGGGCATGAGAGCAGGGCACGACAGCAGGGCACGACAGCAGGGCATGACAGCATGGTATGACAGCAGGGCATGACAGCAGGGCACAACAGCAGGGCACGACAGCAGGGCACGACAGCTGGGTATGACAGCAGGGTATGAACACAAGGGTATGAAAATAACCTTTGACGTGGGTATAAAAAAACAAGGAGAACATAATTGTTGTAAGTGTATTTGGTGGGTTTATTAACACAAGAATGTGCCTGTGGTAGATATTTAGCATTAGTAGCTTATGGGTATATGATCCCTTGACAGGGCTTACTCTAATATTTAAGGCCAATGGTATTTATTTCTGTTTGTGTACAGTACACTGTACAGTACACTGGTAATGAGGATGACCTCATGAACAGACTTTGTGAAAGAGACTTGTGTTTTATTGGGACTGTGCATCATAGAGACTGATTTATCATATAGACCTGTGGATTATGATAATGTTGTCTTATTATTTTTACAGCTCAAAACTTTGTTTGCCAGCATTGCAGAAAGGGGTGAATCCACACATCCTCAACATCAGTCCTCCCCTCAACATGTCAGCAAAATGGTTCAAAAATCATGTGGGTTAGTGTACACTTTGATAATATTCTAATAGTGGAGTTTGAACCAAACATCTGTCAATAAGTACCAGGCATGTAGGAATTCTCACCACTTGAGTTTCAATATTTGAACACCCATTTATCATATGAATGATATCTTTGATGGACATTTTTTCTATTTGCAGCATACACCATGGCTAAGTATGGAATGTCAATGTGTGTATTAGGAATGTCAGAAGAGTTCCGGGAGGATGGTATTGCTGTCAATGCCTTGTGGCCACGAACAGGTAAGACAAAACATTGCACACTGAGAGACAAGCTTTTTCACAAGCAGATGGCAGTGTCTGTAAAAGCCTAATCTTATAGCTGGCATTGTAGCTTATAACTGGTATCCCAATGTCATACCAATGATAATGCCTGGGTAACATTGTCTTATAGCTGGCAGTATGTGGGAAAGTCTTGTCATATATATGTCAGTATGTGGGAAAGTCTTGCCATATATCTGGCAGTACGTGGGAAAGTCTTGTTATATATCTGGCAGTACATGGGAAAGTCTTGTCATATATCTGGCAGTACGTGGGAAAGTCTTGTCATTTATTTAGCAGTACGTAAGAAAGTCTTGTCATATATTTGGCAGTATGTAGGAAAGTCTTGTCATATATCTGTCAGTATGTGGGAAAGTCTTGTCATATATCTGGCCGTATGTCGGAAAGTTTTGTCATGTATTGGATAGTACAGGGGAAAATCTTGTCATATATCTGTCAGTATGTGGGGAAGTATTGTCATATATCTGGCAGTACGTGGGAAAGTCTTGTCATATATTTGGCAGTACATGGGAAAGTATAGTCATATATCTGGCTGTATGTAGGAAAGTTTTGTCATGTATTGGGAATATGTGGGAAAGTTTTGTCTTATATCTGGCAGTACGTGGGAAAGTCTTGTCATTTATCTAGCAGTGCATAGGAAAGTTTTGTCATATATCTGGCAGTATGTGGGAAAGTCTTATCATATATTTGGCAGTATGTGGGAACGTCTTGTTATGTAGCTGCTTCTGATTATACAGATTGCCACTGTCTGATAAAGCCTAACATTAAGCAGAAAATATGTAGGTCTCAGAACCTTAATGGATGATACAAATTATATGAGCTATGTGCCATAATAGTAATATTGGGCTCCATTTCTTGATATCAATGTGTCTGTGCCTCAGCTAGACCCTGTATATTCTTCTTGCACCCTAGCTATCTGGACTGCTGCCATGGCAATGTTGGGAGGTGGTGATGCCATGGAAGCCCAGTGCCGCACAGACGCCATCATGGCTGACGCTGCCTATGTCATGCTCAGCAAGGACAGCAAGCAATACACTGGCAACTTCGCTGTCGATGACGAAGTCCTCTCCCAAGAAGGTGTCAAAGACTTTGAACAATATGCATGTGTCAAAGGTACGAATTTCAACAGTAAAATATTGTTTAATATCAAATAATTATGGTGCAAAGTAAATTGAATAAATGATTAAAATATAGTTGTATGAAAGACTGTATGAAAGAGAAAAATGGCTTTGAAAAAATCACGATGTCGTATGAAAGAGCGTATGAAACACAAATCTGGTTGAAAAAAAGAAGAATTTGAGAATAAATGATTAAAATATAGTTGTATGAAAGACTGTATGAAAGGGAAAAATGGCTTTGAAAAAATCATGATGTCGTATGAAATAGCGTATGAAACACCAATCTTGCTCTGAAAAAAGAAGAATTTGAGAATATATGATTAAAATATAGTTGTATGAAAGACTGTATGAAAGAGAAAAATGGCTTTGAAAAATTCACGATGTCGTATGAAAGAGCGTATGAAACACAAATCTGGTTAGAAAAAAGAAGAATTTGAGAATAAATGATTAAAATATAGTTGTATGAAAGACTGTATGAAAGAGAAAAATGGCTTTGAAAAATTCACGATGTCGTATGAAAGAGCGTATGAAACACAAATCTGGTTGAAAAAAAGAAGAATTTGAGAATAAATGATTAAAATATAGTTGTATGAAAGACTGTATGAAAGAGAAAAATGGCTTTGAAAAAATCATGATGTCGTATGAAATAGCGTATGAAACACAAATCTTGCTCTGAAAAAAGAAGAATTTGAGAATAAATGATTAAAATATAGTTGTATGAAAGACTGTATGAAAGGGAAAAATGGCTTTGAAAAAATCATGATGTCGTATGAAATAGCATATGAAACACAAATCTTGCTCTGAAAAAAGAAGAATTTGAGAATATGTGATTAAAATATAGTTGTATGAAAGACTGTATGAAAGAGAAAAATGGCTTTGAAAAATTCACGATGTCGTATGAAAGAGCGTATGAAACACAAATCTGGTTGAAAAAAAGAAGAATTTGAGAATAAATGATTAAAATATAGTTGTATGAAAGACTGTATGAAAGGGAAAAATGGCTTTGAAAAAATCATGATGTCGTATGAAATAGCGTATGAAACACCAATCTTGCTCTGAAAAAAGAAGAATTTGAGAATATATGAAAATATAGTTGTATGAAAGACTGAATGAAAGAGAAAAATGGCTTTGAAAAATTCACGATGTCGTATGAAAGAGCGTATGAAACACAAATCTGGTTGGAAAAAAGAAGAATTTGAGAATAAATGATTAAAATATAGTTGTATGAAAGACTGTATGAAAGAGAAAAATGGCTTTGAAAAATTCACGATGTCGTATGAAAGAGCGTATGAAACACAAATCTGGTTGAAAAAAAGAAGAATTTGAGAATAAATGATTAAAATATAGTTGTATGAAAGACTGTATAAAAGGGAAAAATGGCTTTGAAAAAATCATGATGTCGTATGAAATAGCGTATGAAACACAAATCTTGCTCTGAAAAAAGAAGAATTTGAGAATATATGATTAAAATATAGTTGTATGAAAGACTGTATGAAAGGGAAAAATGGCTTTGAAAAAATCACGATGTCGTATGAAAGAGCGTATGAAACACAAATCTGGTTGAAAAAAAGAAGAATTTGAGAATAAATGATTAAAATATAGTTGTATGAAAGACTGTATGAAAGGGAAAAATGGCTTAGAAAAAATCATGATGTCGTATGAAATAGCGTATGAAACACAAATCTGGTTGAAAAAAAGAAGAATTTGAGAATAAATGATTAAAATATAGTTGTATGAAAGACTGTATGAAAGGGAAAAATGGCTTTGAAAACATCATGATGTCGTATGAAATAGCGTATGAAACACAAATCTTGCTCTGAAAAAAGAAGAATTTGAGAATAAATGATTAAAATATAGTTGTATGAAAGACTGTATGACAGAGAAAAATGGCTTAGAAAAAATCAAGATGTTGTATGAAATAGCGTATGAAACACAAATCTGGTTGAAAAAAAGAATTTGAGAATAAATGATTAAAATATAGTTGTATGAAAGTCTGTATGAAAGGGAAAAATGGCTTTGAAAAAAGGATGAATTCAAAATTTATTTAAATTATTGAAAGTAAGTTTCCAACTTAGATATGCCAGACAATAATAAAAAATTAGTTCTAATAAATGTTGTATGAGAAATAGATACATCTTATGAAGACACACACTCGTTTTTTTCGGTCTTAAATCATGACATGTATCCATCCGTGTTACAAAAACCGGAAACGCGCTGCGGACCAATCAGATTCTAGCATGTTCTGCGCATGCTTGCGCGCTAGATACTTATCCCTAGAATCTGATTGGTTCCAATATGACCCATCGCCATCAACGTCAAAAATCCCCGTCCTCACTACAAAATCACTACACATTTGCAGGACGACATCTACATATGCATCTACATCTACATCGTAAGTTTACTCGGCAAAACCATCGCATCGTGCTGAGATTGTCAGAAACATGCTACAATGCTCAGAAAAAACATCCATCGTCTGCTACATACCACAAATTTGCAGGATGATAGACCATATTGTTAGGGAGCTCCATTAATGCTCCTT
This sequence comes from Amphiduros pacificus, assembly GCA_949316495.1. Lineage (NCBI taxonomy): Eukaryota > Metazoa > Annelida > Polychaeta > Phyllodocida > Hesionidae > Amphiduros > Amphiduros pacificus. The sequence continues at coordinate 70,717,878 of OX439000.1, forward strand.
CAACACATTGTAATAACGTGAACTTGATAATCGAGAACCAGTTAACCGTAGACCTCCGTTAGTTGTGGTTTGTTGTATCTGTATTCTGCAAATACCATATAAACAATATCTACATCTACAAGTTTGAGTTGGGACCCCGGAAGCTGCCGGGTTTTCCCTTGCTGGTGGGGTTGAACAGGCCAAGCAACCCCGGAATTGCCTATATATTTTATTATCATAAATAAATATTGACATGTTCTGTCGCCAGAAAGCATGGTTGATGTTGTCATTCACTCCCTTGAGGGCGAGGAAAAAACATAAATAACAATAAAATGTTTTCTGGACATTTTGTATCGATATATTGTTTAAGTCAGGACACAAATAATTTAAACGGTCAAATTCATTAATATGCAACTTATATGGGTATTTTTAAATAACCTCATCCTATCTCCAGTTCTGTCTATTACTCCAATACTATTTAACTTTAAGTTCATATGTGTAACTAGATTGAATAACGTCTTGTGTAATTCTCAAATATCTTTCAGTAGAAGGTCTATTGTTTTCTGGATTGGTAATATCATGTGCAACAGTGACAGTCCAGCATCATGCATATTTGGCTGGAAAAGATATTTGCATGCAAGGTCTCTATTACTGGTAACTAATATTATCATGATCATCAAAGAATATTCATATTTCAGAGGTTAAGGTAATGAGTATGGCCACGCCATGTGATTGCAATCCTGGATGTAAGTGCACATGTGAGGGATGTGTTTGCACAAACAGTCAGCATGGTCAGTGTCCCTGCACCCCTGACCACTGTCGATGTCCAGCAGGAGCTTCGTGTAAATGTAAGGATAAACCACCTGAAAAATCAAGTGAGTGAACTGATTAAAATTAAAAATGATTTATTCAGTGTTATAGTGATGTCCAACATTTTCTAAAACATATTTCTTCGAAAGGGGATGGGGGGATGCTTGAAAGTTATGAACTGGTGCCTTCTCACACCCCTACATCAACAATAAAGCCACACATAAGCTATAAAAGTTCTAATTTCTAGGTTACTGGAAGTTGGGTGCAGCAGCAGTGGCTGGAACTGGGGCCGTGGTAGCAGCGCCCCTTGTACTGACTGGTGTTGGATTCACTGCGGCTGGTATCACAGCAGGATCGATGGCTGCCAGCATGATGTCTGCTGCATGGTCGGCCAATCTTGGTATTGGTGCAATTGCTGTACTGCAGTCAGCTGGTGCAGTTGGATTAGGAGCTTCTGCAACAGCTGCAACTGCTGCAAGTGGTGCTGCTGCTGGATATGGGGTGGCTTCAGCTTTTGAAAAAGTAAAAGCAAAAGTAAGGGGTCATAATCGAGGAAATGAAATGGCAACAGATGAGCATGATAAAAAGAACATTATGTTCAGGTGTTGCGGAAAAAAGGCAAGCATTTGATATTCAGCTGCATACCTTTTTCATCATATTCAATACAAACATTACAATACTAATGTAAGCAGCCAATTTTCAAGATGTACATTGTATTTGCATAAATAAACTTATTTTTACATTTATTTGATCTTTTAAAGTTTGATCGCATATTGAAAACACCGAAATATATTTGAAAAAAAAACATTTAAAATGTACTTTAAAACAATATTATTTTAAATTTGTTCCTATCCTTGCACCAATAGCTTAAATATAGTTCTAATCTATTGAAGTATAGGAGGATTTTGGGTCAAATCCCTGCCTCACTACTACATGAATGTTTTGAATGTTTCTGGACACAGATCCACTTCAGAACAGCGAAATACACGCAACTAACTCACAATTTGCCATAGAACCAAGCACACTCCCACGTAGTGTCGCCACCGTCTCGACCACCCACCCTCTCCACCATCAACGGTACCACCACTGCCACAGGTGCCTTTTTGCTCCCATATGCCAAACGTTATTATTGAGTAAATTTGTTAGCTTTATATAGTTATCAATATAGGCTTTAGCTATTTCTGAAACATTATACCAATGAAAGCAGTATTTACAAAATTACTCTCGGTGTTTGCTTGGAACTATTTAGAATTGTGCAGCGCCACTTCAAGAGCTGCGTGATTTGGTTTTGTGGTCAAGATGGCATTGTGGGGTGGAAAGCTCAATCCTACTTTCTCATGTTGTTGGTTTCACGTGTGTGAAGTTTGTTACTTATTCGTTATTCACAGTTCATTAATAATTTTTTTTATAGTTAAAACAACTATTTCAAATTGTCATGTATTGAGGCAAACAGGACAATCCATAGAAGAAAATATTTTATGGCAAGCATATTTAGATACGCTTCAATCCTCATACTACATTTGGTGACATTTTAATGAAAGTTTTTTGTAACACGGATGGTTCCTTTTTTGACAACCATTGCCGACAGGAACCATCCGTGTTACAAAAAAAGTTTGTTCAATTTTGAGGATTCTAGATGACATAAATGGGGACCCGGTCAGTGAGAGCTTCACAGTACTGTTATTATTTGACTCACTGGAATGCGTGGTGCCACTAGCAGCCAACGGCGTGTGACCTGGGAGATTGGGAAGGCAATATTGCAAATATGACATATTGGCAACCTGATCTATCGATTTTGAAAAAGAATCTGAAAAATGAACTGTGAATAGTGAATAAGTAACAAACTTCACACACATGTTGGTTTCAGCCTCACAGGTCAGTGAGCGATCATTTTGCATTTTTGCAAACTTGTTTATATTTACACTTTGGAAGTAGTCCCATGGTCACATGTTTCTTTTGATATGCTAATCTGCCTGTGGCAGTGATGGATCTTTGATCCATGGCTGTGTGGAGTGTGAGAACCAAGTTGGTGGTTTTGTTGACAAGGTCAAGGCCGAAATTTACTCAGAAAGTGGATCACAGTAGTGTCGCACTCATTTTGCTTGTAAAATTAAAATAATTTAGACACTTGAAATGGATGTTTTGATTATGTTTTAATTAGTTTGTTTTTGTTAGTGGCATTTATGTGGAACTTGACAATTCTTACTAATGGTCTAATGTGAAACTTAGAAACCAAGCGGGGAATTGGGAAGGGAAAATGAAAACTATTTGTTGCACATTTAACTAACACATGTTATTCAATCTCAGAGGGGGGACAGCAGCCACCACCATCACCCACCAATGATGCAGTGGGGCACATGAAAGGCCCTTAGGGGGTAAGGATCTTAGTTCATTTTATAAATTAATAATAGTGCAGCGCATTGTCTCAATGTGATTGAGTTCAGCTTCTATGCATTTGGCAGTAAAAAATATAAAACTTCAATTATTCCAAAGTATTACTTATGGTTATTCACAATGATTATTATTCACACACTGGTGATATATTAATACTGTTATTTTTCATATAGTGGCTACTATTCTCTGAGAATATTTGGTAATAAAGGGTACAATAGATTATATGATTCAGTGATACAACATTCACTTATTGCATATAATGCATCTGAATATAAATATTTTATAATAAATTATGATAAATGGAAATAGATATTTATCCACAAGAATAATTGGTGATAGAGACTTTCATTCAGTCAGCAAGTAATTGATTGGAGTAAAGTATAATGATTATTTGTACATATTAATATTTATATACCATATTTAGTCAATATTTGTTATAATAGTTTGATTTACATGTACTGATTATAATGTACCTTTGTTATCTTTTTGTACAGCCTTTTTGCTTTGTTCACTTCGTCGAATAAACACATCAACCAAAGTTTAAATCTCCAGTTATGTTTCCCCTGTAGTCGGTATCCAACACTATATTAGACGTTCTTGTATGAGGGAGCCTCATCATATGTATAAATACCACATTGGCATTATCATTCTGTCATCAACATTACCATTGTTATTGGCATTATCGTTCTGTTATACACAAATGTTAAGAGTTGCATATTCTCTCATCATCAACACAACCTGACCAGCATTGAACTGATGTCTGAACCGGCCCCACTGGCACAGTTGGTAGAGTGTAGGATCTGTGCCTTTAAGGGTTATATAAATGGCAGTTTTACCTTCACACTGTTTAAAAAGCTCGAAAGTCGACTTGATATGGCCATAGTTGCTGAAAGGGCTTTAAAAACACAATTTGAACTGATGTTTGCATATAATTATTCCACAGAACATTTTGATTGATAACTTAACTGTAAAAGAAGATAGGAACAACACACTTTATATGTGTACATCCACACAAGGGATTTTTTCCAATTTACAAAAGATATGTTACAATATTAACAGATACGATCTGGTGCCCTCGATGACAGACCATGTGGTATATGTTGCCTTAAAATAAATTACACCTGTTTTGAAAAGAACTTTTTAAAAATGTTAAATAATTATCGTCCATAATAATCGAGCTTTAGATAAAAAGATATTTCATACCATGACTTCACTCAGAGAAATCAAGCACATTTTCAACTTCAAATTGGCCATCTTGATTTCTATCATGAGTGAATTCATTGAGTATATATCAACAGATTAGCTCCCTATGAAATATACGAGGAATACTTTAGATGTGGCTTCAACAGAAAAATGCACAACCAGGTGGTAATATTACTCCAGTCACCCCCTTTCATTATTTTGGTACCATTTTCTGTTTTTCAGTCCAGGTCAAGTTCAAGAATAAATATAATTTATCTGGACATTATATGATACACATCAAATTCGTTTATTTACCTAATTACAAAGAATCAGCTAGAAAATGGTGTCTTAGATTCGTATGTGATACATGAATTGAAGATATATGCTTCTTCTTTTGATCTATTTGCGATTATTGTGATACCATCTTAGACATCAATGTTTTCTGAAAGTCTTGGGTCTATAATAACTTAAGCTGCTCTCTTAAATCCCAGCTGGCAGTTGAAATTACTGAATAGCATCCTTCATGGATAACTTGATATAATAATAAAGATCTTAAACTGTTTCTTTGATCTTCATTCCAGGGGGAAGATCAAATTGTAATTTTCACTTGCTTCAAAGGCTATTCTCAGATATCTTTAAAAAATCTATTTAATTTGTAAATAGATAACTGAAGAAAATTCGTTTTGGGTTTAACAATATTACATCTGGTAACAATACAAATATTGTGAAGTAATTATACACGGAAGACACTGCTCGCATAATCACTGAGATACAATGACGTCACAGACTGGGGACCAGTCATATACTTTCTTAATCTTGTCCACTTGAAAGGACATTTCACTCAATAGGTCATTTCACTCAGCAGGGTTTGAATTGATGAATAGAATCAAACTAGATTAATATATTGGATCAACAATGTACATTTGAGTTTTTGTTCTATAAAATGCAGCCTGTGTTATGTTAAAATATTTGAAAACGTCATATTATCGTGGTCTTATCATTTCAGAGCAAATATGTTAAAATGGTACATTTGCAACAAATTCTTCTTGTCATCATAATCATTCGAATGAAATAATAAAAACACCACAATTATGTTCATACAAATCTGACAATAGTATTATATTGGGGTTGGTCAGTACAATCATCTGAAAGGCATTGGAAGTCCATCTTGCCATATATTGCCCTCAGGGCAATATTAACCTTTCATTGGGGTGTATACGTAAGTTCTTCTTACTTACCAGTCACATACAGGTGACATGTGACATGTTGATTTCAAAAATGGCTGAAATGGTCAAATGTGGACAAAAACCACATTTGAATATCTGCTCTGATGGACTCAAAGATGTGTTTAGGATTGGTGCATTTTCATGATATCTCGGCTACGTACAGTGCTTCAAAAGATTCCTTGCTGGTAACTGGTCAGTTTAAAACACATAACTGAACCTGTGTGTGGGAGAAAAAAATGTCAACTGACTGAAATGTGCTATAGGGTGAAGCCGTGTCCATCCTGGGAAGGGAAACATCCAAGGAAATAGGTTTACTGCAAATTTGTGCTGGAGAAACCTTTGGGTGTAGTCCCAGATAGGGGTATGCACACATGAAACAGAGGGTATTATTCCCACCCAAGTAGGTCTCATCAAGACATAATGTTGAAAGTGATGTAAAACCCCAAACAAACAAACAAACTTGTAGCAGGGGGCCCCCATAGGGGGGGTATGAAAAACCCAATAATCCCCATTTTTTTACCTAAAAATCCAAAAATCCTTATCTTTTGTAGCCAAAAATCCTTAAATATTTTTCTCCTCAAATCTAAAAATCCAAAAGTATAAAACAAAAAATCCTAAAATATGTTTACATTTAGTAAAAATTTATTTGGCAATGAATTACATAACATCCTAAACACTTTCCTCAAAATCCAAAAATCCCAGATATTTCACCCCAAAAATCCAATAATCCCTCTTTTTTAGGCCAAAAATCCAATAATCCTAAAACCCTATGGGGGCCCCTAGCAGATATAGTGCTGCCTCACTGAATTGTCATGTCGCAGGTCCTCGACATGCCGGACAGCCCACCCGGTCTCAGATTTACAAGGACATCGGGATAACATCGGGTTATCAATATTACTTTTAACAAGAAAAAGTGGTGGGCCACTAGACACCATTGCTTTACCCTTTCGCTCCAGTATTGTGGGTCACTCAAGGGACGCCCTTTTTGCCAATTCCTAAACTTAGGAAAAGGGAAATGTTCCTATCAGTCCATCTTCATCATAACCTATAAGTTCAAACATTTGCCCAATTGAACTTGAAATGATTTGTGATAAAATGCCACTTTCATAAATAATAAAGGACCTACTTAGGGGTTAAGCTGATGAGATGGGTGTGACTTTCTGGGATGAAAAGCTCCATAACAATTTTGACACCATTTTCCAATATGGCTGAATCTCAATCAAACACCACCAGAGGGCGACATGGGGAACCTATCACCTCTGTTCAAGGTGCCTTTTGGTGCTTGCTCACCACATTCACCAATTTTCATGTAACTGTCCGTCTCATCAGCGAGAATGAGTGACATAGTGTATGTAACGGGTCTATAGCAGTGGGAGGAGCAGACGTCCAGAAAGCACCCTGCAGAGCACTTTCAATGACATGTAATATTGGCTGATTTCTACTTCCATTCACCAAATCAACCACACAGAATGCCATATGATTTAACCCAATTGACTCTACATTCAATATATTTTTTATTATATATTTTTTTAATTATTTCTATTCATGGCTAATTTTCTCATATTTTTCTGTGAATATTTCTTCTTTTTTAGGTATTTTTATGATAAGAGCAACTTATTGCTGATTATTTTCTTAAATTAGATTAATATTTGATTTATCTCATATCTCAAAAATAAATGTGAGGTCAAATTAAAGTCCGTCAATTTGTCACTTTTGTAACCCTACCAATTTAAGCTATTTCTAATCATTTTAGCTTCATTATAAATCTTTTTAATTTCAATTTCTTTTTAGTATTAATGTGTTTTTCTGTGTAGTATTCTATATACTTTCAAAAACTAACCCCCAATAAGCTGGCATTTTTATATTATTTAAAAAAAACTTAGTATTATAGTATTTTCCTATGTTTTCCCTTACAGATTGACCACAAAACTATAAATTGCTCTCAAATTGTTAATTATGAACAGATTTTGATGAATAAGGACTCTACGAGCTCGTATTTGAAAGATGTAGATGATAGAAAAATAAAACATGTAGATAATTTCGTGGAAATAGGCTTTCTATTTTCAAGGTCATTGAAAGGTCACTTCAAGGTCACTGGCAATATTTGATCAAAATTGCCTAAGAAGGTTGACATTCGATCACATCTCATTTGTAGATGTATTCTGAGTAGTAAAAAAAGTTATATCCCTATGTCTGCCATTTCTAGTGATGTTACTTATTTCTTTTCTTAAATTGTACTCAGATTGGTAAATATTGATATATTTCACCCTTAATACTACATATAGAAACAACTATTAAGAAAAATAAAACTTGGAACTACTTTCTAAACCAGAGGAGCCATTTTCTGGGGTAGTGATAAGGCAGAACCACAACAAAGATGGCTGCATAAGTTAGAGATAGCTGCACAAGTGAGAGACAGCTGCATAGGTGAGAGATAGTTACAAACAGTATGTGACAGTTAACAATGAGAGATAAATAGCTGAGCTGCATCAGTGAGAGATAGTTGCAAAAGTGAGAGATAATTACAACAGTGAGAGACAGCTGCATAAGTGAGAGACAGCTGCACATAATTACAACAGTGAGAGCTAGATAGCTGCACAAGTGAGAGATAGTTACAGCAGTGAGAGATATCTGCACAAGTGAGGGATAGTTACAACAATGAGAAACAGCAACAGAGAGATAGCTGCACATGTGAGAGATAGCTGCACAAGTGAGAGACAGCTGCATAGGTGAGACAGCTGCACAGTTGAGAGATAATTACAGTAAGAGACAGTTACAACAATGAGAGATAGATAGCGGCACAAGTGAGAGATAGTTACAGCAGTGAGGGATTGCTGCATAAGAGAGCGGAGATAGATACAACAGTGAGAGACAGCTATAGCAGTGAAAGATAGCTTTACAAGGGCGAAACAGCTGCATAAGTGAGAGATAGCTACAACAGTAAGAGACAGCATCCTTTCCAAGGCACTTGTTACATGGCACTTGTTACATACATATATAAAAAAAGCATGAACGTGAAAAAAGTTGCTATATGAGGTATTGGCCGCAACAAAATTCGCCACTGGTAAGAGTGTGTGATCTCGCTGTTCCGTCACCACGTTGGCTGCCCTCTGGTGGAAATGACACTAAACTAATCTCCACTTCACTTTTGTTTTGCAAATTTATGTGAAGGGTTGCCTTTTAGCATATTATGAATGGCACAATTATCACTTATTTGTTGTCATAATTACATTAGAAATGATAATTACCTCCAATATGCCTATATTTCTGTATTAGAGCTTTGTTTTCAACCATCGGTAAATTGACCTATTTATTGACCTACTTATTGAGGCCCTGCAAGGTTTTGTACAAAGGGGTCTATATGGGTGAAATGCAGATATTTTTATAAGAGATAGCTGCATACCTGAGAGATAGCTGCATAACTGAGAGATAGCTGCACAAATAAGAGATTGCTGCATAAATCAGAGATAGCTGCATAAATAAGAGATAGCTGCATAAATAAGAGATAGCTGCATAAATAAGAGATAGCTGCATAAATAAGAGATAGCTGCAAAAATAAGAGATAACTGCATAAATAAGAGATAGCTGCATAAATAAGAGATAGCTGCATAAATAAGAGATAGCTGCATAAATAAGAGATAGCTGCAAAAATAAGAGATAACTGCATAAATAAGAGATAGCTGCATAAATAAGAGATAGCTGTATGAATAAGAGATAGCTGTGCATGAATAAGAGATAGCTGCATAATTGGGAGATAGCTGTATAAATAAGAGATAGCTGCATAACTGAGAGATAGCTGTATTGAGACATGAAAATTAGCTGCACGAATAAGAGATAGGTGCATAAATAAGAGATAGCTGCATAAATAAGAGATATCTGCATAAATAAGAGATAACTGCATAAATAAGAGATAGCTGCATACATAAGAGATAGCTGTATAAATAAGAGATAGCTGTGGGAGAGACAGCTGCACATGGTGAGATAGCTGCACATGGTGAGGGATAGCTGCACATGGGGAGAGATAGCTGCACATGGGGAGAGATAGCTGCACATGGGGAGAGATAGCTGCACATGGTGAGATATAGCTGCACATGGTGAGAGATAGCTGCACATGGTGAGAGATAGCTACACATGGTAAGAGATAGCTGCACATGGTGAGAGATAGCTGCACATGGGGAGAGACAGCTGCACATGGTGAGAGATAGCTGCACAGTTTGAGAGACAGCTGCACATGGTGAGAGATAGCTCCACATGGGGAGAGATAGCTCCACATGGGGAGAGATAGCTGCACATGGTGAGAGATAGCTGAACATGGTGAGAGATAGCTGCACATGGTGAGAGATAGCTGCACATGGTGAGAGATAGCTGCACATGGTGAGAGATAGCTGCACATGGTGAGAGATAGCTGCACATAGGGAGACATAGCTGAACATGGTGAGAGATAGCTGCACATGGTGAGATATAGCTGCACATGGTGAGAGATAGCTACACATGGTAAGAGATAGTTGCACATGGTGAGAGATAGCTGCACATGGGGAGAGACAGCTGCACATGGTGAGAGATAGCTGCACAGTTTGAGAGACAGCTGCACATGGTGAGAGATAGCTCCACATGGGGAGAGATAGCTCCACATGGGGAGAGATAGCTGCACATGGTGAGAGATAGCTGCACATGGTGAGAGATAGCTGCACATGGGGAGAGATAGCTGCACATAGGGAGAGATAGCTGCACATGGTGAGAGATAGCTGCACATGGTGAGAGATAGCTGCACATGGTGAGAGATAGCTGCACATGGTGAGAGATAGCTGCACATGGTGAGAGATAACTGCACATGGTGAGAGATAGCTGCACATGGTAAGAGATAGCTGCACATGATGAGAGATAGCTGCACATGGGGAGAGACAGCTGCACATGATGAGAGATAGCTGCACAGGGTGAGAGATAGCTGCACATGTTACAACAGTGAGAGACAACTGCACAACTGAATGACAGCTGCACACATGGTAGTTGCACAAGTGAGAGACAGTTGCACATGTGAGAGATAGCTGTATAGGTGAGGGATGGCTGCATAGGTGAGAGATAGCTGCACAATTGAGAGACAGCTGCACAGGTGAGGGATAGCTACAACAGTGAGGGACAGCATCACTTCCCAGCCGAAGGCACTTGTTATATATTTTCTATTGTCAAACACCCCTATAATTTATTTTTGGGTTTACAGTTTTGTATTTTTTTGTATAAATAGCCTATGTCCTTCATTTATGGCAATGACATGTACAGGCTCGATTACGTTTGAAACAAAATTATGTCAAAATATTCTCATCTTGCACCGATATGGAGTCATCATAACAATGGCAATATCCCTTTTGATCTTGTGCAGTTCTGCCTCATAATTACTCCAAGGTGGCGCTGGCGCTACGCCAGAAATATGTTAGAACTAGATGGCGCCACTTATTCGTTCACATGGCAACCATGAATGCATTTAAATTATCGCCCAATTATGAAGGGTTACTTCACTGTCTTTTAATTGCTAAATAATGTAAACTGACAGGTATATAACACATAACAATGTCTATTCATATGTAGTATCGTGGAATAATTTGGATTCATTCTGCAAACAAGTTCAAATACTTGTGGGTGACGTCTTGTTTTATTTTTGCTCAAAGTCAAAGCAGACAGAGTGCCAAAACTGCGAATTGTGTGATCGACGTGGGAGCGCTGTTGACTGTTTTTACATTCTAACTACCTGTGATCTTAGCACTGAATGGAAACGAGAAAAGATGCCTAAAGGAAGACATTTTGCTCCACCAACTGAATCTGACGGAATATGGGTAAGTCACTTGATATATTAAAAGTGCACTTTGCGGACACAGATGTAAAAGTGAATACAGCAACTGACTCTGTGAAGCTAACGATCAAAGGATTTGTGTAATCATAGCATTGGCTATGATAATTATGAAATTGTAGATGCGCAACATTGCAGTTTTGGCAGATAAACACTGATATTTATCGTTTAACCCCTTATGGACTAACCTGTCTAAATTTTATTGATTGGCAGGACTAACCATTTTTTTTTTTGACTGGTGTAACTACAGTGACCGGCAACTGACCGAAATCGGCAGTTGAAATTCTGACATTTTAAACACAGTCAAACATCGAACACACCTTGCTGAACTAATTGAAATTGAGCTGAAGGTTGTGTCTCGCACATCATCTTGTAATTCCACTGCCTTTCAAAATGTTAAAAGAGTTTATTTGTTTTCACGGCATGAATTATGTTCTCACTGTCAAATGACGTCAGAAGTGGTCATGTGACCAAAACATCATTGTACTACTCAATATAAAACTCGGACAAACTGCAGGTTTGCTAAATGCGTGATTTTCCCGATAATTTTGCATGTATTGAATAGGCATCATTTTTACTTCACAGGCCTTTAACCCCTAACAGACAGGAAGGACGGCAACGTCCACCACCGGCAATGGACGGGAAGGACGTTGACGTCCCCATTGTTCTGGCATGATGACGTCATGACGTAATGAAGTGCTAGGGTCAAAAGTTCATGACCCAGTCAGTCTGACGTCATTATCATAATTACATTGTAACAAGTTGCAGCCCTTCACAATGGTACAAATGATGTCATCTAGCCAGAACAATGGAGACATCACCGTCCTTCCTGTCCGATGTCGGTGGTGGACGTTGTCATCCTTCCCGTCTGTTAAGGGTTAAGTACATACATGCAAACATTTCTATTCAAACTTTTTGACCCCAAAAGCCCCCTAAAAATATGAGGTGTCAGACATTTCTCTGACTGACACAATGCACATCAATGTGCATCATGAAATGGAATATCCATTTTGAAAATGTTTGAAGGCAATAGGAATGTCATGTGCAAAGTAGGAATCTTGGCTGACACATTTAAGATTGTACAACTTTTGTGAGTGATTCACAGGGAGCCATTCACAGTTGATGTCACAGTTTCAGCTGAATTACTTAAAACACTTGCCATGAAGAGATATTTCATCTCTTGTATTTGTGTATAATGTAGAATATACCAGTTTAATACCTCATGGAGTGGAAGGACGTCATCACCCATCACCAGCAACTGACAAGAAGGACATTAACATCAACATTGTTCTGGCTATTTTATACTTTGTTTAAAATATTGAATAACCATGGTTATAGATTTTGTTAATTTATGATGCAGATACACTATTAAAAAGCATTGTAACATGGATGGATCTGACAAGCAGTGGATCTCTGCATCTCTGTTACTCTTCAATTGGTATGGTCTTGGAGAAAATGTATTCATTTCCTGTGAGTTGTGAGTCATCTATTTCTGTGGTCAATATGGTTCCAGTAAATGACACCACTTTGGAGTGTGTGCCTGTGACCATGTATAAGATGTCACTTAAAGCATGCACTATTGCGGATGTATATATTCCTATTTCATGTAAACGAAGAAAAAGCAGTGATGACATCATGGTGTGATGACACAAACAGTGACAAAACAGAAAGTTCAACATGATAACAGTGTTGTCACCAATCAATGAGTGAGATGTTTTTCGCTTGCATTTGTTTTGACTTTAGGTCTGAATGTTCGAGGTTTTGACATGATTAAGCTGTAAGTCTATGGAGCCTACCCCGATTATTGGTCCATGGCGGCCATGTTTTGGCTCAAAATTTCTGCTTACACCGTCAGATAGCGCTTTTGTTTGAGAAGTGATTTGTGAGTGCGTGGTAGAGTAGGAAGATTTTCATGGATTTTGGCCAAGGATTTTGCCTTGGGGTTTTTTGCCTTGGCATTTTGCAAACTTACGCGAGCTTGATTTTTTTTTAAATCAGCACTTGTTTGTGTTGTTTCTATATTTTGTGTCTTTGTTTATTTAATTTAGTTTCTCTAATTTCTGTTTTGTTTGTTAATTTGGTTTTTCCATCCCTGTTACATGTGGATCACCAACCTTTCTTGTTTAGTCCTGCCAATCAACAAAATCTAAACAGTATAATCCTTCTTTAAGGGTTAACAACTTCACAATTGTGTCGCTGCAGAAGTTTCCTATTTTTCATCACAATTATTATGTGTCTGTAATGAATGAAGAGGAACAAAACAATTGTAATTGATCTTAGCATATCAATCAATTATACTACTAAAAATCTCTGAAAAGATAATTCCTATTTTTTGCCCAAAGCAGGAAGACAGGATTACAAGGTGATGTGTGAAACACAATGTTCAGCAAAATTTCAATGCGTACAGCATGGCCTATTTGACATAAGACCCAGTTAAAAGTGTCCGACTTTCAATTGCAGGTTTCTCACACTTGCCAATCACTGCAGATTCCAATGATATGGTCATACATATGAACTGGAGGTCTGTTAAGTGATATTGGATCATCCACTCCCTTGTTTTTGAAAAAAAAAAGAGCAAATGTTTAATAGCGATTGAAGCTCATAATTAACACATCAAGACCTTACAAAGATGATGATAATCTTTGACAGATACTTTGAGAGGGTTAAATTTAATCTTCTAAGTCTCATATAATCAAATACAGTCAATATAGTTGTTACCTTGGCTCAATTGTTACCTATTGTTGTTATTGTGTGTGCTATATATTAGAGTACACCAAATTGTACTGTCATTTTGATATATTTTAGTCACCAACCACTTTCCATTTAGAAAATGAATTTTGGGGAAAAAGTATAAAGAGTACTCATGTCATTCGATTAAATTAATTAACTGTTTTCCACATGAAATTTTGTTAAATGAAATGATTTCAAAATGTTAAAAGTTCAGATTTGTTTATTCCTATGTGCAGGGTACATTATTTCTACAATTCAGAGGAACTGGTTTCATTCTTTACAAATGAAATGAAATAGTTGTGACACTTGCAGAAGACTGTGATTTGGAAACACAAAAAAAAGCTATGTGGGTGACTCCTTTAATCTCATGTCTCTGAGATTTTATGCCATTACAGTTATTCATTTAAATTACAGTTTAATATTTTCCACTTACGATTCAAAATCTCTGAAATTTCACAGTTTTAGTGCTAAATTACTTCGGGAAAATCTAAAATTATCACACTACAGCTTAAAAGAAAAATATTGTTAAAGAGGAAATTAAATTTCTGATATCAGAAGTAAGTGAATAGGACCCAAGTTTACACATAACTGCCAAGAGTTATGTGTAAAGGATTTAATATGGTGCCTTGTGAAGTTTGCATGCAGACCGGTATTGTATGCCTATGCGGAAAGCCGAGTACATATTGATCACCCTCGCCAGACTTCCGATATAATTACAATCACTGCCTAATCTCCTACTCATACATGCCTCAATACATAATCCACATGACCAAGTATAACATGACAAATCTTGTTCAAATTTAACAGGTTCGTGTTTAAAAGTAAATATTAAGCTTGAAACAACTGCAGTAATCCAGCAAAACATTAAAGGACGCCGATTAGGGTGTTTCATTTTCGGGACTTATTTTCCGATCAAGCTGCTCATTAAAAGAAATGTTCTCTGATATGTAGTAAACCCACAGAAAAAATTTAAGACCAATCGATCAACTTTTAGACCCCCCCCCATGGGTTTACTACATATCAGAGAAGATTTCGTTTAAAGAGCAGCTTCATCGGAAAAAAGTCCCAAAAATGAAACACCCAGTATATATTCCTAATGCTTTTCAACCCAATACAGCCATGTCCTTGAAATGCCTTAAAATTCTAATGCTATGTCCAATGTATCTCTTTCCAGTACATCAGTGAGATTAACTACCGGTATTATCATATATTTTGTTATAGAGTATTGTCTTCTGAGCTGTACACAGAGGTGTAGAGTGCACTCCATGTTCCCTATGTGTGGACGTAAAGCTCTTAATGACATACAGTCCTAGCCTATATATGGGTAACTGTAAGCCATCTCTATCACACCTCTTTGCTCCATCAAAGTGTAGAAGTGCGTAATATTTTGAAAGACATTCATCATAAGAAATTAAACTTTTATGATGGCTTAGAGGTAGTTTAGTGCAGGGAGCAGGCAATCAGGATGAGCAGGGAACACCGTGCCAAGTCTTAATATTAATGTACATCAATAGCATAGTTCAGTTACCCTGGTCAATTGCCTAGGGCCCGCATCATGTAGATTTCTCCTGCTATTTAAGACCGGGACGCATCACCTACTGCAGTTCCGTCAGTTCTGTTGCCTCCATCCCGCCCTATCAGCTTAGTTATCAACATTGGGATTCATATTCTATTATGCATGCTATTATTTATCTAAATATTACATCATGTTATCATATATATGTAGATTGTTTAAGTTTGTATGTTAAATTCAATCAAAAGTTCAATTGCCTAGGGGAATTGCCCCGTAAGGTACGTACATGTATTATCAATTACCGGTAGCTAGGGCAGTCAATTGCCTCGGCATAAAATGTTCAATTGGCTAGGGCCGGCATTTTCCCCGCAGCCAGTTTACTTGATTATCTTAATATATTAGTGTATGATATTGTATTGGGTTATATGTGTGATTGTAGTTTATTGTGTGATAAGTTAAGTGTGTTATTTTGCGTGTCGGTGTATTCCCGCTTTATTAATAAAGCTATTCCCCACAAACTATACATGCCTGCGTTGTGTCATCTAATAAAACCTATATCATGGTACAAAGTGGGGTCTGAATATGGTAAATTCAGAGGGCTAAATCTTGCATAACTCTCAATTTCAAGGGGACAATCTCTCATTTCACTAACTTTGGAGTGGCTGAGTTGTCAACCTCGCATCATGCTAAATTTGTTGTTGTCAACCTTGCACCATGCTAAATTTTGTGGGGTCGATCTCGCATCTTTCTAAATTCAGAGCAGCCTTAAAACCATGTGTATCAGTCTTCATGTGCTTTTCCATGTTTGGCAGCAAATGTATTAAATATTGAAACAATATTAAGTAATACATTTTTTTCTGTTGTGACTATCAATCATTTTTGTATCAAAAGTTGGGACATATTTTGAATTTTATTTATGCAGAATTGGGTGAATTGATGCTTCACATGCTTAAAATAGTACCAATCATGCTAAGTGTGAAAACGGTGTAGTCCTGAATAACATGAATAAAATATAGCCATTATCATGTCGTGTTTATTTCAGAGGGGTTGGTCATGTACCGGGATCATGTATAATACAGAAAAGGGTTGGAAAAAATAGACAGGCATGATGATGAGAAGTGAAAATGAAACTTGTTGATTTTTGGACATCCGCATTTCAAAGCACTCTCAACACACTGCAAAAAGTTAAACGCATTCTTCAAGATAAACTTACATCCAATTTGAACAAGTAATAATCATATAAACTGAAAGTAGCTACCACAACATTTTTTTGAGGTTGAAGTGGCTTAGTGTGCCACCTACATAGGATCAATAATCAATAAACTCTGACTAAAACAGTAATATGGGATCTCAAAACAGAACACGTCAGTCAATTTAATAAATTTTACACATAAGTTGTCAAGCTTATTTTTGGATATATATTATTTCGGTTGAATTACATAAGCTTTAGGTGTGCTTTTAATTCAGTTCAGTTTTTATTAATAGCAACACTTTCCTTGTGCATTGGAAAGGGACTGGACCACTCACAAACCCCTAAACTTAAAATTATTTTCTTTAATTGAAGTAAAAGCAAACTCCACCAGAAGGTGATGTGATGAACCCTAAATAGTATGCATGTTCCCCTTTTGGACAGCACTTGTGAAGTAAAAGTGTTGAATTGGAAAAAAAAATCTACGAATTTTGACTGATGGTCTTGTGGACAGGTGTTAGGGTTAGCCACAGAACATGAAGCTTCGGTAAATGGGACAGCCACACCACGACATACCAGGACATGATGCTCATTTACAAGTAACAACCACATAAAACAAAATGCTTGGGGATAAAGGGCCACCACACAGGACCTACAGCACAGATTTAAAGGACACCCACACAGAACATAAAGCTGAGGTATAGGGACAACCTCAGTTAAGAGAAGCAACCAAACGGAACAGAAAACCTTTGACATCCACATGGTGCTTTAGGGGCAGAGCAGATTATATGCAGAATTAAAAAAAAAATTTATTTGTTTCAATTTTGTGTTTGACAGTTCCATCATCGAGGCTTACCCCCCGCTGACCCATTGTTACGGGCATCTGCTACCACCACAGGACTAATGCTGAGTGCCCCACTGGATGAAACAACCTCAAAATACCCACCTGCACCACCCAATCCATACCTTACAAAAAATGCTGTGAGTATTTTAATCTTGTTTTGTTCTCTCCACCTGTACCTCTCTACTGTACCTCCGGAAATCTGTGGGCTAAGAATTATGATGCTAACCTAAACCTAAAATAAATCTTTGCAAAAATAATTGATGTGAATTTAAGAATAAAAAGTGTTTATCGTATTTCAGGCAGATATTTATGTATGTTATAGACTTCCATTGATTAAATCAACAAGAGCTCATAACCAGGTCATTCACATGATATGACATCTGTTTTTGATTCCTGATTTCAGAGAAACTTTAAGCTATCAAACAACTTCTCGGCACATGACAACAGACATTCATTTCAGGACCATGGCGTTTATCTAGAGGATGTGAGTATTAACTGGCACCCCACAACTTATTACTTAACCGTTACCTATATTAGAAGCCTAAAACATAAAATGAAAAACATACTGTGTTGAAATGCATATCACATTATCCTGGCTTGATTTTGCTGTGACATTTAAATAGGGTCCAGAAATTGAATTATTTTATATAAATATCTTGGTCAGGATTTATTAAATACTAAAGAATATTAGAATAGAATAGAATAGATTGAATATACCGGTAGATAAGAATATATTAGAATATCCGTAGATGCCCCAGAAGACCTTGTTTTTTTCTCAGTTTTCTAATTATTTGTCTCGGTCATTCTCAGAAATACATCTATAGGATGTTGAAATGTAGAAAGATGGTGATCGTTCTTTCCCACCATTGTTACTATGGACACTTCTTGTAATCGTCTGTTAGCTACTCTCTGATTGGTCAAATTGACTGCCATTGTCTCCCTATTGTCTTGACTGCCATGATTGCTTCCTAAACTGGATGTGCGTGCAGTGCTCATAGGAATATTATTAAGATATTCATCCTACTTTGAGGGTTTTTACTGAATAGGGATATCTCATTGCTCCTAATACACACTTTTTGCAACATATATGAAATTATAAAAAAAATATCAAAATTGATTTCATTATTATTATGAATGTTTTGTAGGGTCGGGATAATCGTCATCTGGGCAAGATGTTGACTGCGCCAACTCAACGACAACACTTCACAGACAAGGAGTATCTCAAGCACCATGGCCGCACGCTGGTCCACCATGACTACCACACCATCTATGACTCTGACTTTATGGGCCGTCCAACATCTCACCCACCCACCAGGAGGCGCTTCCCTCGTATTCATAAGGATGGAGATCCTGGTCTGGCAAAACTCACGACAACCACAACCTCCATATTCAAAGAACCTGATGTACCTCATAGAACACCTCTGCATGTGTTAGCTGTCAGTCAAGAACCTTTCTTGCCATCTAACAAGTGGAAGTATTCATATCATGGGCTTTCTAAATGTTATCCTGCCTACGACAAAGTGGCAAGCCATAAGCCATTCCCATTGTGGGCACATAATACTCAAAATATGGCTGCTGAGTAACCATGGTAACACATAGTTGTGCCAGTAGTAAGAAACAGAAAAATTATGTGTAAAGTTTGTATGATAAAGACTTGTATATAGAAAGTATTTGATCAAAATAAGACTTTTATATCATTTTGCTTAGGTGTACTCTCATATGCACTATCCAAATCAAACAATTGTTGTGTCAATTTATATTTAAACATTTTCTTCTCATTGTGTGCCATGAATTCTTTGATTTTGAAGTGATATTAGCTCACTTGTTACGGCAATGCAGACCAAGAGCTTGAAAACACATTTGAGCAGTATTTAATAACAGATATTAGAGTGTGCTTTCTGTAGATGTGCACTGACATAGTATTTACCTGAGCCTATGATAAGATCAGATATATTACCAGATGAAACCATTTATGCATTATTACCTAATTTTTTAGCCATATATGATCAAGTATATCTTGAATATTGCTGTTTTAAAAAATTCTTGCCATTTTAATGGAAAGCATAAAGCTTTAAAGCATAATGATAAACTGTGATATTTGCTAGATGTAACAATAATAATGTACACATCACACCTAGTGTGAATGCTGATATCTAATTAGTGATAATTAAATATCAGTGTTAATTAAACCAACTGTATTTTGTCCTATGTGACTCCTGCTCTATTGGATTTTGTTTGAATTCTGATGTATCATTTATTGTATTTATCCTGATGCATCTTTCTGAACAATATCATAAACTAGACTATCCATAGCTGTCCCATATGACCCTGTTGCCAGTAAATTTGAATTTTTTTTCTAGTCCACAGTTGTTTATTGATTTGCCTATATTATTTATTCTGAGAAAGCCATCTATGTGATGTTGAAATGTAGACATGTGGTGATAACCGCTTTCTGCCATTGTTACTATGGACACTTCTTGTAATCGTTAGCTGTTAGCTGTTCTCTGATTGTCAAAATGATTGCCATTGTCTCCCACCATTTTCTCAACAGCTGTGATTAGTCCAGATATGTGTACGGTGCTCATAGGATTATTATTAGATATTAGATATGACAATCAAGTATGATAATTATTCAATCAACACAGGCTAACCATTTTACACTTGGCCATTTCAAATGCCCTAGGTATTGTGATTACCTTTGATGTCTGTCCATTATATTCTATTATAGATAATCCTACATTGTTTATCAGAAATCTTTTGAAAAAAATAAGGGAATTTTTTCAGTTTGAGCACACAGATTATTAACTGTACAGAGGGGCTTGGATGAATTCCATAATATCAGATGTTGATTTTTCAACATGGCTCACAAATATGATATTTATGACAAAATATTTTAAGAAGTAAATGAAATTTTTTTACATTGTACAAACAGCTGATTTCAAAAGATGGCTTACTTTAAAAAAAATTCCAGGACTGACAATCTCCATTTTAATATTGGTGTATAACAATTAATTGAAAAATTTATAGAGTTTGTTTTATATTGAGCATACAGGAATTACTCTACAGAAGGGTTGCATGACTTGTATGATGTGCAGCATTCCAAATTTTCCAGGCCAGCCTGCTCGTTTTGGTTGACATATTTATACCTATTTTGAACAGAACACTTTGTTAAAACGGGTTAAAACAGGTTTTGATTGGTGAAATTGTTTGTAAAAGGCCAAGGGTATTTAGTTTTCTGGAGAGTTTTTAGCTGTGCTGATTATATCCACATAGCTTATGCAGTGAGGAGGGAATTTTCTGTCTGTCTGACTGCAAACTTTGATCTTCTCCACTGAATCTATTGGGGGTAGTAGTTCTTAGATATTTATCAGTATGGTAAAGATTTCTTAAGGGATGAATTCTATCTGTTTTCCTTCACGGTCAGTTCTTCTTATTTTTAAAGGATTTAAACAAAGAAAGAAGTGGCAAACAGTGATTTCAGTATTTCACATATGCATATACACCCGGAACATCCAGTGCCTTCTCCTAATCTAAATATAGTCTCAATATAAGACTTGTGGAATAAAGCAGTGGTGATGATGGAGTAAAATTACTTTTACACCATTGACTTTTCTCAAGCTGCAAATCTGGGTAAATACATAAAATGATCATTCATGAAGCAATTTTCAGACATTTCAGAACAACTGGTTAGTACAGTTCTGAGGCCATTGGTCTATGTTTTAATGACTAAATTTACTCTATTGCTCAAAGCTTTTAAGCTGCAAACTGGAGGACATTTACCTCATACATTGCTTATTGCTGAAATTATATAACAACCTATTAATAAATCTTTTGGTAAAACAAACTTATTATAGTTTTCCCTAAGAGTTAGTTTATAAATCTCCAGCTGTGTGCATCTGTATGATGCCATCTGTATTCTCAGTCAGGACAGAATAAACAAAACACCAATAATGCAGGTCTTGACCTTGACCTTAAGTCAACAAAAATTCATCCAGACATAATCTTTATAAGCATTTTGTGACCTAACCATGTATAGAACCAGCCCAGTGAGCCTTTTTGACCTCACCATGTACAATATCAGCCCAGTGAGCCTTGGTGACCTCACCATGTACAATATCAACCCAGCCAGCCTTTGTGACCTCACCATGTACACTATCATCCCAGCCAGCCTTGGTGACCTCACCATGTACAGTATCAGCCCAGTGAGCCTCGGTGACCTCACCATGTACAATATCAGCCCAGTGAGCCTCGGTGACCTCACCATGTACAATATCAGCCCAGTGAGCCTCGGTGACCTCACCATGTACAGTATCAGCCCAGTGAGCCTTGGTGACCTCACCATGTACAATATCAACCCAGCCAGCCTTTTGTGACCTCACCATGTACAATATCAGCCCAGTGAGCCTCGGTGACCTCACCATGTACAATATCAGCCCAGTGAGCCTTGGTGACCTCACCATGTACTGTATCAGCCCAGTGAGCCTCGGTGACCTCACCATGTACAGTATCAGCCCAGTGAGCCTCGGTGACCTCACCATGTACAATATCAGCCCAGTGAGCCTCGGTGACCTCACCATGTACAATATCAGCCCAGTGAGCCTTGGTGACCTCACCATGTACACTATCAGCCCAGTGAGCCTCGGTGACCTCACCATGTACAATATCAGCCCAGTGAGCCTTGGTGACCTCACCATGTACACTATCAGCCCAGCCAGCCTTTGTGACCTCACCATGTACAGTATCAGCCCAGTGAGCCTCGGTGACCTCACCATGTACAATATCAGCCCAGTGAGCCTCGGTGACCTCACCATGTACAATATCAGCCCAGTGAGCCTCGGTGACCTCACCATGTACAGTATTATGAGTCTATTGATTTAAGAGATATGGATATAACTAGATTTTTGAGTGGATGTTGAAGATTAGAGAAGTAAGGGGGCAATACCATGGAGAACAGTTTTTCAGAAGCATACTTTATTCACATCTCAACAACAAATGATTGCCTTTTGATTGTGATCTCTTGTCAAATATTGGATATTTATCAGTTCCTGTATTTATACAAGTCATCGTTTTATCTCAGTCTTATCATAACTAATATATCACAACTATTATACCACTGTTGAAGTCATCAGTGATAAAACATTCCACATTGGATTTAAATGACAGAAATGTACATTTATGTCAACATGGTCAAAATACAAATGCCGTCAAGTGTAAAGCAGATAAATCATAAAATGCTCCACATTTCTCAAAACATGAACTTCAAGAAATATTCTGGACAAAGATGAGGATCTAAGTACAATCCATCCTAAGCTGGGAATTTCAAATTGAAAGGGACCGATGGAGGTTTCTTTGGGTATTCTGCATTAAGAATTTGAGATTTGTCAGTGAAAACATACTTTTCTTGACCACATGATATTCATAGATAATATTTGTGTTCATTGCTGGTAAAACCAAGATAATTTTTCTCACTAATTGTCTTTGAATTTTAATGACAAGGATTGGTATTCCACATTTTAATAAATATTAGCTTTATCATGATGTTGCAAACTGTAACTCCAACAAATTGTTTCAAAGTAAATATATTGATAGTTACAGCATGGTGGGTAGAGTGTCCATGATGGTTGCTATGTGGTAAACACTTCAACTTTGCCATGTTCGCAAGCTACCAGGTATACAACCTCTTATGCACTTCCAAAAGACCTCTTAAGTCTATCTGAAAAGTTAAACCCTTACAACAAGTTTGCTGTGTTTCTCATGAGTAATAAGTAGTGTTAACTGCACTAAATGGTTATAATGTGGAGAGCCACTTATCCATTAAAACTCCACAAAGCAGAAAGAGGTCTGCCTTAACAAGAATTTCCAGTAATATCCCTCCATATCCTTCCATTTGTTGCACATATGAAAGTCCTTGCATTGACAGAGTTGAAGAATATAAAAAACTCAATATACATTTAAAGCAATATTAAAATCTTTTATTAAGCTCTTTTAAGCTTTTTTGTACTTCACAGTTTGTTTCAAAACAATTATTCCATATGAATAGAACAGGTGCAGTGAAGCTTCACTGCAAATTTCCCGACTGTTACTTGGCTTAATCCTTTCTTTTTTGAAAGAGCAATATGTTAAATACATTAATTGTAAATTGATGTAAATTTTAATTTAAATAATACCACCACTGTAATACATGCAGTCAATTACTTGTAAAATAATCTCATTATCAAAGCTATTTTAGAATTTAATGCATCATAAATGATACCTTTGTTATTTATATCCATAATTAAATCTGGAATGATCTTTTTAAGGAGATATCGCATGTCTTAAAGTGATCAGAAAATCATATCAACATTTCATGGACTATATTCCTTCATAACAAACTGCAATATCCAATCCATTTAAAACACTAGTTACACTCACCTGCTGCACGCAATACTCAAGAAACATTCAACTTTACAACTTCTGTATTACAAACAGTCTTCACACTATAAAAACATTTATATTTGAACTAACAAATCCTTAAATGACAATAGTTTGCCACAGCTTTCCAATCTCACTATTTTACATATATACAGTGACAACTGCCAGCCTTTGTAACCCCCAGAACACTATTAGTATGACTAACTAACCTAACCATTATAACCTGTCACATTTGATGAGCATGAATCAGCCAACCATTATAACCTGTCATGTTTGATGGGCATGAATCAGCCAACCATTATAACCTGTCATGTTTGATGAGCATGAAACAGCCAACCATTATAACCTGTCATGTTTGATGAGCATGAATCAGCCAACCATTATAACCTGTCATGTTTGATGAGCATGAATCAGCCAACCATTATAACCTGTCATGTTTGATGAGCATGAATCAGCCAACCATTATAACCTGTCATGTCTAATGAGCATGAATCAGCCAACCATTATAACCTGTCATGTTTGATGAGCATGAATCAGCCAACCATTATAACCTGTCATGTCTAATGAGCATGAATCAGCCAACCATTACAACCTGTCATGTTTGATGAGCATGAATCAGCCAACCATTGTAACCTATGTTTGATGAGCATGAATCAGCCAACCATTGTAACCTGCTAGGTGTGGTTAGCATGAATCAGCCAACCATTATAACATATTTGATGAGCTTGAATCAGTTGACCACTGTAATTTACTGTTTATTACAATCAGATTTTGCACCAAGGTAAGTTGATCATGTCATGACAATGGCAACACATGTTATTTCTGGACCACAATAAAAATATTATTTTTATCTATCAGGGAATGCTATTTGTTTTAACTCCTGGAAGTAAAGAAACATGTTTTATGATTATTTCTTGAGACATTGTGTAGTTGTCATCACATGTCACATGTAAGCACGGGACTCCTTTGTTTTAGCTGAGAGCCATATAACTGCTTTATCATTACCGGTACGCTCAGATTATATGCAAACATGCATAACCAATCTGAAAAGTTGTCACAATATCTACAATTCCATTAAAGCATGTTGACTATTGTGTGAATACCCTGACACGACCATATCACACAGTCCACATATATAATTTATGAGATCCACACATAACCTTTTCCTCCAAAATTCTGTTTTGGCAAAAAAAAAGTGTCTTTACGCTTTCATGATTAGCTGTAAATAAAACTTCCAGACCCAAAATATTTGTTACTGGAGAAAATATTTTGGCAGCATCATAAGATGTATTATTCTAAGAAAAATCGATTAAAGTTAGACCTTAATTCTTGTGAAAATTGAGCTAAGTTAAGAAATAAATGGCATGATGGGAATATTGTTTGTTTAATAAAAAATCTTCCAACCCTTTTTTCTTGTGGTCATGTAAGTATAAGCTCCCAATTTTGTTACTTTTCGGTCTAAAACCTGAGGTAATTTAATCTCAAAGAATCATTTTTATTACACTTGAAGCTAATGAATTTGATGGTGTATTTAAAGGTTAGCACCAATATTAAGGTTATCATCCAAATAATCTTATTAGTCAAACATTCATTATATTTCATTTCCAAATTCCTTCATACACAACTTTGTGGTTTTGTTAAGTTTTATTGCTTGACACAGGTAACCTAGGAATGAGATTGACTTCTGGGTAATTTGGTCACTCCTTGTCACAGTGATGTCACAGTGATGTCACAGTGATGTCACAGTGATGTCACAGTGATGTGACTGTCGAGCAGCAGCACTCTCTGCTTCTCACATTGCCTTATAATAAGCAGTCTTTGTCGCAATGCTCAATGTCATATTTTATACATTTTAGAACATTTCTTCTTTTTCCATGAGATCTGTTTTGTCTTAAGAGTTTTTTTATACTATCAGAATGCAGCACATACATCTCATGGTGACAGTGGCCATGTGTACATCTCATGGTGACAGTGGCCATGTGTACATCTCATGGTGACAGTGGCTTCGTGAACATCTCATTGTGACAGTGGCCACATGCTTACAGATTATTATGCCTGTCCACTTCAAGTATGTGGTATTTACTATCACTGGTTTGATGGTTGGTAAACAATCTATACAGAAAGCATACTAAATACTTATCAAGTCCTATAATGTACAAACCAGATTAGAAATCAACAGCTATTCATTAATTTACTTTTTAATTGTTTTCTTAATAATGTGATAAATAGTTTCTGAATACAATTCACTTTAATGAAAAATATAGCCAATATTGACAAAACGAAAATGATAATATTGAATATTGTAACTAACATGTATAAATGCATTATGCAATATTTAGTCTAATAGCATAAGATCACAATAGGATATTTCAAGTCAACTCATTGGTCAATTATGATCACAATGATGAAGGCTTTATGACATCACAAGGGTGGCAGATTTCCTATTGGCTGATGGTAATCACATGACAAAAACCTTCTCTGCCTCATCCAAGTTAAATATCTCTTTGGTGCGGGGACAAACAACCCTTCCTTCATTGTCTGCTGCCATAGATACCAAAGACTGAAAATAATAAAACACAAAATATTATAATGTACATGTTTGCATGCTTGGCATGAGTATTATGCATTATGTCGATCATGGATTGAAATATAAATCAATTCCCAAAACGCTCTTTTATTTCAGCTTTTTTTAAAATTATGTATGAAAAATCATAGCTGTTTTTCCCATAATAAATCATCTATCTATGAGCTTACATTTATTTCACAGAGCACTTGTCAAAATGGCTGAGAAATAACAAAATGATTTTAAAAAAACAAATCGTTATTTAGCATCAAACTGAAAAAAATTGTATTTTGCCAATTTCAATATGAATCAGGAGGAATGGAATTGGAATCATTATTCCCATATCTTCAAAATCATACATATGCCCCAATATACTCCCATTGTACAAGTGGGCCACATCATGTAGTGCCCCCCCTCCCATCTCCTGTCTGGTACATATACTTACATTGTAGCCATACACATATCCACTGGGCAGCATCATGGTAGTGCCCCCCCCTTCCCATCTCCTGTCAGGTACATATACTTACATTGTAGCCATACACATATCCACTGGGCAGCATCATGGTAGTGCCCCCCCTCCCCATCCCCTGTCTGGTACATATACTTACATTGTAGCCATACACATATCCACTGGGCAGCATCATGGTAGTGCCCCCCCTCCCCATCCCCTGTCTGGTACATATACTTACATTGTAGCCATACACATATCCACTGGGCAGCATCATTGGTGGGTTGTGCTCATTTAGTGGTTGTCCAGAGATGAAGCAGATGAGCCTGGATTGACCACAGTGTGCAAATGGCAAGCGTTTGGCCAACTCATTGAGGTGCCTGCTGCAGACTGGGCAGTCTGCATTTTTGTGTTTCCCATCTTTGTAGCAGTGACTAATATCAAATTAAGGATTTATAACTTCTACTGAAAAACAATTTTCTTGATAAAAGCTTCTTTTTTCAATGACCCGAATGCCAAAGGGCCTTTCTGTCTGATAAAAAACACCTTTCAAAACTCTGTACTGTCATTCTATAACCTTCAAATTGCAAATTAGATACAAATTCTTTGAAAAGAAATAAGATCTTTTTTATTAATTTGCAGGTGACTAAATCACTCTACCCCAAAAAGTGACATTTTGGCACAAACAACATCAAAGAAAACAGACCTGTATTAATTAACAATATAATCATATTTTACGTGTTTTGGTCTCAGAGGCATGATTGCTAGAATTGCACCATCTCAGACAGACTATTCATTGCTATGATCTGACATGAATCATGACATTGTTTGTTTTACATTGTTTGTTTTGCAGTGCTTCCTACTCGATATCAAACATTCCAATATGGATAGGTCCAGAAATGTAACTATGGAATGATAGACACAATTAAGATAGAATTCCCTTCAAGAATGTCAAAAGTGGTCTTGCAACTAATATAGATGTAATCCTATTATATTTGACAAAAGGCAGTACCAGTTAAAATTGCTGTGAATGAAAGAAACCATGAAATGTTTTGACATAAGAGAAAATAATATAGATTCTGAAATGTGAGTTCAACTGAGTTGTCTCTTATTTCTTGCAATACTTGCTAGAGAGGACACCATAGACTGACAAAGAACACATAGAGAACTGTGGCTACTGCTGATATGAGCTTCAAGCTTCAAATTGCATTGGTTCATTTTTTTGAATAATACGTTAGGTACACACTCTATGCGTAAAGGATACGGTGTTTTGAGGGAGGAGAGCCCTGCCTGCAATGTGACTGTAAATACTGAATGATGGTTGAGTTGGTACAGTTTGAAGTTCTCCTGTCTGAACTGCTGAACCAGATCATGCCAACGACCTGGTTCCAATAATTCCTGAAACAAAATTTAAAAAAAAATATAATATCATTAATCAAATGCTTATTTGTAAGGCTTTGGAGACTTGACTAGTGCCATTCTCAGACACCTGGCATGATCAGTGCTGCATTCTGTAGTTAGTTTTGGAATAGACTATGATCATAGCATGATATGTGTCAGAGCCACCTGGTGTTAAAGATTCTCACTTTGTATGGCGAAACATGTGTGTCAGGTGGGAAGGCCAGCAGTCCCATCACTCGCTGGATGTCATCCATGTGATTATCATCCATCCCAGTGAAGTGTTTCCGGGCATGTCTGAAACAAGTGTCACCATAGAATGTATTATAATCAAGTACATAATATATTTTAGGAAGAACATTAAGAGAAATTAAGAGAGGTAATGTTTATGTTTAAACATTCCTAATATTACAGTAATATTCATTTTGGAAATTTTATAAGAATGCAAATTACAAGAATGGAGGTAACTATCATGAAACATGTGACATAAGATACATACTTGACTGCTTCCAATCTTCTTCCATTGCGTATGAGCTCTATAAATTCTTGCTGTCGTAGGTTAAATTCTAAAGTGCTCTGAAATTTCAATAGGATTTTAAAGTAAAGCAGATTTTCAAATAAAGATTCAAATTTACTATATAATGAAAATATCAAAGATTCATGACGAACACTCATCTTCTTTACTCATGCACCATTCAATCTTCTGTTCCCACCTTTAAACCACTTCTCCACCCACTATCCATCAATCCTACTCCTTTGTACCCACCACCTCTCCACCCACTATCTATCAATCCTACTCCTTTGTACCCACCATCTCTCAACCCACCATCTCTCCACCCACCATCTCTCAACCCGCTATCTATCAATCCTACTCCTTTCTACCCACCCCCTCTCAACCCACCACCTCTCAACCCACCATCTCTCAACCCACTATCTATCAATCCTACTCCTTCTACCCACCATCTCTCCACCCACTATCTATCAATCCTACTCCTTTGTACCCACCACCTCTCAACCCACCATCTCTCAACCCACTATCTATCAATCCTACTCCTTTCTACCCACCATCTCTCAACCCACCATCTCTCCACCCACTATCTATCAATCCTACTCCTTTGTACCCACCACCTCTCAACCCACCATCTCTCAACCCACCATCTCTCCATCCACTATCTATCAATCCTACTCCTTTGTACCCACCACCTCTCCACCCACTATCTATCAATCCTACTCCTCTGTACCCACCCCCTCTCAACCCACCATCTCTCCATCCACTATCTATCAATCTTACTCCTTTGTACCCACCACCTCTCAACCCACCATCTCTCCACCCACTATCTATCAATCCTACTCCTTTGTACCCACCACCTCTCAACCCACCATCTCTCCATCCACTATCTATCAATCCTACTCCTTTGTACCCACCACCTCTCAACCCACCATCTCTCCACCCACTATCTATCAATCCTACTCCTCTGTACCCACCCCCTCTCAACCCAGCATCTCTCCATCCACTATCTATCAATCTTACTCCTTTGTACCCACCCCCTCTCAACCCAGCATCTCTCCATCCACTATCTATCAATCTTACTCCTTTGTACCCACCACCTCTCAATCCACCATCTCTCCATCCACTATCTATCAATCCTACTCCTTTGTACCCACCACCTCTCAACCCACCATCTCTCCATCCACTATCTATCAATCTTACTCCTCTGTACCCACCACCTCTCAACCCACCATCTCTCCATCCACTATCTATCAATCCTACTCCTTTGTACCCACCACCTCTCAACCCACCATCTCCCCATCCACTATCTATCAATCTTACTCCTCTGTACCCACCACCTCTCAACCCACCATCTCTCCATCCACTATCTATCAATCCTACTCCTTTGTACCCACCACCTCTCAACCCACCATCTCTCCATCCACTATCTATCAATCCTACTCCTTTGTACCCACCACCTCTCAACCCACCATCTCTCCATCCACTATCTATCAATCCTACTCCTTTGTACCCACCACCTCTCAACCCACCATCTCCCCATCCACTATCTATCAATCTTACTCCTCTGTACCCACCACCTCTCAACCCACCATCTCTCCATCCACTATCTATCAATCCTACTCCTTTGTACCCACCACCTCTCAACCCACCATCTCTCCATCCACTATCTATCAATCTTACTCCTCTGTACCCACCACCTCTCAACCCACCATCTCTCCATCCACTATCTATCAATCCTACTCCTTTGTACCCACCCCCTCTCAACCCACCATCTCTCCATCCACTATCTATCAATCTTACTCCTCTGTACCCACCACCTCTCAACCCACCATCTCTCCATCCACTATCTATCAATCCTACTCCTTTGTACCCACCACCTCTCAACCCACCATCTCTCCACCCACTATCTATCAATCCTACTCCTTTGTACCCACCCCCTCTCAACCCACCATCTCTCCATCCACTATCTATCAATCCTACTCCTTTGTACCCACCACCTCTCAACCCACCATCTCTCCACCCACTATCTATCAATCCTACTCCTCTGTACCCACCATCTCTCCATCCACTATCTATCAATCTTACTCCTTTGTACCCACCACCTCTCAACCCACCACCTCTCAACCCACTATCTATCAATCCTACTCCTTTGTACCCACCACCTCTCAACCCACCATCTCTCCACCCACTATCTATCAATCTTACTCCTTTGTACCCACCACCTCTCAACCCACCACCTCTCAACCCACTATCTATCAATCCTACTCCTCTGTACCCACCACCTCTCAACCCACCATCTCTCCATCCACTATCTATCAATCCTACTCCTTTGTACCCACCCCCTCTCAACCCACCATCTCTCCATCCACTATCTATCAATCTTACTCCTTTGTACCCACCACCTCTCAACCCACCACCTCTCAACCCACTATCTATCAATCCTACTCCTTTGTACCCACCACCTCTCAACCCACCATCTCTCCACCCACTATCTACCAATCCTACTCCTTTGTACCCACCATCTCTCAAAAAAACCCACCATCTCTCCATCCACTATCTATCAATCATACTCCTCTGTACCCACCACCTCTCAACCCACCATCTCTCCACCCACTATCCATCAACCCTACTCCTTTGTACCCACCATCTCTCAACCCACTATCTATCAATCCTACTCCTTTGTACCCACCTCCTCTCAACCCACCATCTCTCCACCCACTATCTATCAATCATAATCCTTTGTACCCACCACCTCTCCACCCACAATCTCTCCACCCACTATCTATCAATCTTACTCCTTTGTACCCACCATCTCTCCACCCACTATCCATCAACCCTACTCCTTTGTACCCACCATCTCTCCATCCACTATCTATCAATCATACTCCTCTGTACCCACCACCTCTCAACCCACCATCTCTCCACCCACCATCTCTCCACCCACTATCTATCAATCTTACTCCTCTGTACCCACCACCTCTCAACCCACCATCTCTCCACCCACTATCTATCAATCCTACTCCTTTGTACCCACCACCTCTCAACCCACCATCTCTCCATCCACTATCTATCAATCTTACTCCTCTGTACCCACCACCTCTCAACCCACCATCTCTCCATCCACTATCTATCAATCTTACTCCTCTGTACCCACCACCTCTCAACCAACCATCTCTCCATCCACTATCTATCAATCCTACTCCTTTGTACCCACCATCTCTCAACCCACCATCTCTCAACCCACTATCTATCAATCCTACTCCTCTGTACCCACCACCTCTCAACCCACCATCTCTCCATCCACTATCTATCAATCCTACTCCTTTGTACCCACCACCTCTCAACCCATCATCTCTCAACCAACTATCTATCAATCCTTCTCCTGTGTACCCACCACCTCTCCACCCACTATCCACCAATCCTACTCCTTTGTACCCACCCCCTCTCCACCCACTATCCACCAATCCTACTCCTTTTGTACCCACCACCTCTCAACCCACCATCTCTCCACCCACTATCTATCAATCCTACTCCTTTGTACCCACCACCTCTCAACCCACTATCCATCGATCCTACACCTCTGTACCCACCCCCTCTCCACCCACTATCCATCAACCCTTCTCCTCTACACCCACGATACATCAACCCATCACAAAACATCCCCATAACATCCATCTCTTCTACACACCACCAGCCCTGAACACAATTTACATTGAACAGAATAAAAGTAATACACTCACTGGTGTTTTCATTTTGCGCAGTTTGGATTTATTCTCATGGCACCAAGTTAAACATTTTGTGGTTTCTCTTCTCTCCAATGATTCTTCAATGTCCTTGGACACCAGGAATAAATCTATGTTGGTCAAATCCTGCAACATATCAAACATACTGCAAATAAAGGTGTTGTATATGTTGTAAACACATTATCTCGAAGTGTAAAAGATGACAGGAGAAGTAGCCAGTCTTAACTGATCTTTATACCTGACTGTGTTGTACAGGTTTGGCTGTTTTTTTAAGCTGTTTTGGATAATTCACCTCTTCACCAGACTGTTGATACTTAAAGGCAGTGTTGTAGTAATCATTCTGAATAACTTGTTTCTCCATCAGACTGTTGTGCTTGATGGTAGTATTTCAATATTCCGTGCTGATAACTCACATCTATATCAGAGTGCTGTGGTAGATTGATGTGTTATTTATCACTGGTGCTGATAACTCACATCTATACCAGAGTGCTGTGGCAGTTTGATGTGTTATTTATCACTGGTGCTGATACCTCACCTCTATATCTGATTGTTGTGCCAGTTTGATGTGTTATTTATCACCAGTGCTGATAACTCACCTCTATACCTGACTGCTGTGCCAGTTTGATGTGTTATTTATCACCGGTGCTGATAACTCACCTCTATACCTGACCGCTGTGGCAGATTGATGTGTTATTTATCACTGGTGCTGACACCTCACCTCTACACCAGACCGCTGTGGCAGATTGATGTGTTATTTATCACCGGTGCTGATAACTCACCTCTATACCAGACCGCTGTGGCAGATTGATGTGTTATTTATCACCGGTGCTGATACCTCACCTCTACACCAGAGTGCTGTGGCAGATTGATGGCAGTGTTTTTATGGCCAGTCCTAATAAGCCATCTCTAAACCAGAGTGCAGTGCTGGTCTGATGTGTTTTTATAGCCAGTCCTGTTAACTCACCTCTATACCAGACTGTTTTGCCAGTTTTACGGCAGTGTTTTAATAGCTGATCCTATAAACTCACCTCTATACCAGACTGTTTTGCCAGTTTTACGGCAGTGTTTCAATAGCTGATCCTATTAACTCACCTCTATTCCAGACTGTTGTGCCAGATTTATGTCAGTGTTTTAATAGCTGATCCTATTAACTCACCTCTATTCCAGACTGTTGTGCCAGTTTTATGGCAGTGTTGTAGTAGCCTGCACGGAGGAAGTATTCTACTAGCATTCTGTCCAGCCTCTGTCTTTTCCATTGCTTCTCTGTGGCAGCTGTTAGATGCTCAGATTCCTTTAGATGGTCCAAGCGCCTCTTGCATGCCTGTGCTGATTCAAGCTCATCTCCGATACTCTCATCTGCCTGAATATCATAGCATAGATTCATTAGAATTTGCTCTGGACAGTAAGCTGTTATATAATGGCATTGCATGCTCACTGGAAATGCTATGAGACTTTTTTAGCAGTCAACAATAATACAAGTATGCATACTTGCAAACGTATTATCAATTACATGAAATTAAAAGTTTTTGTGTTATTGTTATCAATAAAAAGATATCAAGAGAATTCTCACTTATTGTTCATAAATTTTGAATACTGTTAAAAAACATTCTCATCTGAAACATCTAGTCAGACATTGAGGATAAATTTGGGGAAAACCAAAATGATTTATGCATTTATTTGCTTGTCACAGTTGTAAAAGTAGAATATTGCCAGAGTGTTACCTTTCTCTTGAGAATGCCCAGCTTCTCCACCATGCCATCTAGCACCCGGCTCACATCCGTTACAGTTGGTGCCCTCTGGAGGCATTTTTCTAGTTCTGATGTAACATTTTGAACATGTGAAATTTCACGGTCTATGGTCTTCTGGGCAAGACGAAAACGTTTATTCAAAATTTCATACTGCACCTAAAATGAAAAAAAATAGCACCTCCACCTTAGCTCAACATCAATTTGAAAAGTAAAAAGCTGTATAAAGTCAATCAATCCAGTTTTCTATTTCAATCTCCATATCTCTCAAATTGTCCATGTGCAATCAGTCACAAGATTATCACCAGCATATGATGTTTCAGCAATAAATTTAACATTCAAAATAAACTTTATCAAAACCAGCAGAGTAAACCAGCAATGTGAATGAACTTGTTTGCTTCAAATTACAGAAATCAAATAAAATAATTCTACTTATTTTTATATGTAATCTTGTTTGTCTGAGAGACAAAAAATATTTTTCTTAAACATTTTTTGTATTAAAGAAAATGATTGTCTCATGAATATTCAGAATGTTTTCCTGCACATGGTGGGGCATACTTAAAGGGAATAAGCACCAGTTTTGCAAAAAAACATTTAAAATTCACATATTGATTATAAATGTATTTGGTTTTCATGTCTATAGACATGAACATCAGTCATAAATATCAAAGTCAGGAAAAGCAGTGTATGTCTTACTTCATTCAATAGAGGACATATTCCCATTTGTAAAACAGTTTAAATTTTTATTTTATCTTCACTAGATAAAAAATTACAATGATTTAAGTGAAATGGTAATTAACACATTAATGACAGGTCTCGGATGATTTTTTTTTTCATGTTCTGTCATAAAAAAAATTATGTTTACAAAAGCCACTAGGAACATGCTAATATGTGTTTGTGAAGGTTCTAGGACTCCAAAACAAAATGACCTAAAATAATTCTATGTTTGAACTGAAATTATGATATTTTTAAAGAAAATAAAAATGCATATGTTGTCATTCCGTTACCTGTCATTCCGTTACCAAAAATACATAATTTTTTTATTTACTACAACTTTTCCTTTGAGTTGAAAGTTTAAACTTTATATAAGTAAGGCTTATAACATCTAGTTTTAAGGACAATAGCCATTTTGTAGAAAATTTATTGTTATACAGATTTTAAAGGGCAATATAAATGTGTCATTCCGTTACCGGTAACGGAATGACAATTGTTTTGAAAATCTAATATCAAAGTTATCATCAAATTTTCAAATTAAAATGTGTTTTAAATGTTGCTAAATGCCTTTACCCAATGAGATGTACCATTTAACTTTAATTTGGATGCAAATGAGATAATGGGAATGACATATTAGCTCTATTGTGACCCTAAGATTGTGACATCACGCTCGGCTTTAATTCGTGAATCTTCTGTCAGTCTAGTGTTACATGACATAATATATTATAAGAAGTCATTCTATTCCATGTATACAGGCAGACTAGTTTGTATGAATTGTCATACTTCTGGTATTTTCCTAGACAACATTTGATAATATTCAAGTTGCCTAGAAAAGCTTTCTTCTATATTGCAAACTTGGTTACTTCTGACCCCAATATGGTATGTTTGTCATTTATGTCTCTTAGAAGACACACAGGATACCTTGAGCACAAACACTAATAGGGGAATAGCCTGGTATATGATGAGTACAGATACCAATAGGGGAATAACTGAGCACTAAGCATATATTTCTAAGTCAGATGTTGCCATGTGCACATAACAATGTAGGGGGATACATCATAGGAGGAAGCAAACTACCTGTAAGCCTTGCAGGACTTGGGGACAGATCTAGAGCAGAAGAAGCCAGTGCTGTATGCATTGTGGGCCCCTGTTAAGGCTGTTCCTGGAACCAAAGGTGTACATTGTGTCTGTACACTTGAACCTGGAGTAGTTACTGTGTCCAGCTACTCCCAGAAATGTGGACAGGTTTATCTTCTTGTGCCACAAGTTGGGAACATTGTACCTGCTGACCCTCACAATGAAAGTCTGAACACTGGTGACAATGGTGACAGTGGTGTTTCAGTGACAGTTCAGGGAGGGAAGTGGTATGGTATATACTGGGAGCCAACAGATTATTGGTACCTGGGACAGGCTCTCAGACAGGATGAGACCGATTGTGCCAAGTGGCACTTTTCATTCCTGCAGCAAACACTCCAAGATGTTGAAAGGTTTAAGGTTGTGAAGGACTTGGTCTGTGTAAGTAAAGACTGTGTTTTAGTGGAGGTGGAATCACCAGCTCCCACCAGTTCAACAAGGACTGGGCTCCTGAAGCTAACAGACTTTGATTACAGTAGTGTGGTCCGTGAGTTCACTCAGTTGAAATAAAGACTCAAATTTGCACTGAACAGGCCAAAGATGAGTGATTAGCACTAACTCATTAGCCAAATAAGAACTGTAATAGACATGTTCATGAACATGCAATCAACCTCCATTTGATGTGTTTCACAAACATGTAGAAATTAACATTGTTCTTTGATGTAAATTATTCTTGTAAATGGAAATGGCCTTCTTGTTATTTTTAACAGGTATTGGGTATAATTGTTCCCTTTTCCAGGTAACATGTATCAGATGCTTATATTTCATGCACAATATGTTTGAATTAATGGTTTAAAACAATCCTTAGAGATATTCTGACATAAAAATGTAGGGAAAACAAACTCTTTGGATAATGCACAATTCTGTCATTCCGTTACTTTTTCAATATGTCATTCCGTTACCATACTATTTTCTCTGCTACAACCAAAGGAAAACTTATTTTGCCTCAATTTTTGGCTATATGGTAGTTTAATAGGTTGTTCAAAGGACCATTAACATATGATTAAGGAAATCTTAATGGAACTGCAAAATTAATAATTTTTTATACATACACCTAAAACTGCGGTATATTTCTGTCATTCCGTTACCGAAAATATAATTGCATATTTTCATATGAAAATACAAAGTTTCATTTTTTTTCAATTCATGATATTAAAATACCCATTTAAACATTTAAATAACAGTTTCAATTGTTCATTTAAGTTAATTTTGAAAAAAGTTATAGCTAAATGAAGGTTGCTGTACCACCATGTTGTCATTCCGTTACCGCTTGGCCAAGCCCCTATCAACTTGCATTCCCATCAGTGTCTGTGAAATCTATTTGAACAAGACTAATTTATAGCCCCCTTATGGAGGCACACTTTGTTTTTGGCGTTATTTGTATGTGCTTTTGTTTGTTTTGGGGTTTTACATCACTTTCAACATTATTTCAGTCATTTCATGATGAGACCTACTTGTAGTAGATATAGTGCTGCCACACTGAATTGTCATGTCGCAGGTCCTTCACATGACAACCCACCCGGTCACAGATTTACAAGGACAACGGGTTAACCCTTTTGGCACGGGCCTCAGCTCGTATGGGAAATTGAATCATGAGTTCAATCTCTGCATGGCCGGGGATCAAACCCACGACCTTTGGATCACCACAGAGGAACTGGTGCCAGTAAGCTGGCGCTCTAACCAACTGCGCCACTGCCCGTAGCTTTGTATGTGCTATCATGTGTTATCATAGATAACATTGAGAGGTAAAATGACGTCATAAATGTATGGCAATACACTTATGACATTATGAATTGTATTGCCCTTTGAATAGTGCCAGAATGACGTCAAATAGTGCTACCCTACTTTGAGCCTCAATTGAGGCCTATAAAGGTTCACGCTACCCATGTTTACTGTCACTTGCAGCTGATGGCTGAGACAGACCTCTGCTGGGAGTGCTCTATGTCTTACAGCAACTTATTTTATAACTTTATGTAAAACTTAAATTTGTCATGATGTTCATATGTGGATAAGCTTTCAATACATCAAATTACAGGATTAATGCCCAATACCTTTAACATAGGCTCAGAAAATTACGAGTTTGACGGAAAAACTGCAATCAGAGATTGCAAAATGTCCCACCCTGTGTGGAACTTGAGATAGAAAAGACATATTGAATTTGACCCAAACTAGTTTTCTCTATTTTCATTGACTAATATTTATTATGTTATTCAAAATGGCAGCCTCCCTGACAACTCAGTGAAAGCTATTAAATCTTTGAAAAACCATATAAAAATAGACAAAAATAGGTATTGGTCCCCTGAGAATACAACATGATTCCTACTAAATTAGTGATTGTTCAGAACTGCAATGAGGATTTTCTGAGTAGAAAGTCAAAGTTGATGGACAGAATGACTGATAATTCCCCTCCCCTCACTGCAGAAGCTAAAAATGTAGCATAGCTAAAAATGTACATTAATGAAAGTAATAAAAAACATTCTAAGGACTCAATTGGAGGCACTGTAGGTGTGAAGTATGGTTTGTTTTGATTGGAAAAATACAATATGGTGCAAACAAAAGTCTTGGGTAAGTGGCCAAAATGAGTATTCATGCAATGTTGATTGGTCAGCAGGAAAAAAAATTCTCATCTTGGACATAATTACAATGGCTTGAAATGGACGAAATTGTGAAATTGATATGAAAATATGACACTGATACAAGCAAAAGTTTTATGCAGCTCCTCCAATATTTTTTATGTAGCTGTATCATTACTAGATAACTTCTTATGTAGCATTCCTTAGGTCTTCAATGCTATCTACTACTTGTCTTGTTTCCTGTGGTGGACCTAGTTCACATTATGGAACGGTCAGTGTTTGGAGTGATCAGCGAGCCGTGACAGTGCCTATCACACTCCTGGCATCTATTATTCATGGCTTCATTTCACGGGCCAACAATTGCCAGTCTACCAATTAATGTGACACTGCTTAAACCTCTGTCATCCTGTCTAATTATTTGTAACAAAGAACTCTCCACACCTCGCATGCCTCAAGTACCCATCATTGTCACCTTGCAGTACAATGAAAACATACATATCTTATTAAATCACAAACTATTTAAATCAGTGTCCCTATCTAAATCAGGGTCCATTTGAAACAATTCTCACATTATCAGGGCCTTTTTCATTTCAGGGTTTGTTTATGTCTGGATTTATTGATTCAAGGTCTGCTTAAAAAGTACATTCTGGGTTTGAAATCTAGGTGTACTTGAACATTAAAATTCATATTAAACATTTAATTTGCATTTTTATCTTTGTGTAGAACAACCTGTATGTTTAATTTATTGTATTGACTGAATCACCCTGTTTTTTCCCCCCAATTTTCAGTTGAGTGCAAGTGATTGGACATCTGAGGAGACCATCTTGACAATAGCAGCTTTTTCACTAGTGCACAAATATTTGCATCCAATCTAGCGGTCA
The DNA here is from genome assembly GCA_949316495.1 of Amphiduros pacificus. Classification (NCBI taxonomy): domain Eukaryota; kingdom Metazoa; phylum Annelida; class Polychaeta; order Phyllodocida; family Hesionidae; genus Amphiduros; species Amphiduros pacificus. Next base: position 70,757,708 of record OX439000.1, read on the forward strand.
GTATGGTCATAAAACATAATCAGGTGGCAAAGACCGATGCTCTGATGATGGGAGCATAAGCACTGCCCCTCCCCACATGCCACCTCCCTTCCAGCCCAGCTAGCCACTATCCTCCCCTCCCACCACTCCTTATCATCACCAGTCTGGCCCCCATTCACTCATCTCTACTGGTCACCTCCCTTGTCACTTATCCTTCTGCTGGTACACCATCTTTATGTTGCAGCCACAGCACTGATATCAAATGGACATTGGCAGAGCGAATACACAATCAAAACCGTCTGTGCCCTTAATGTCCACAGAATTCTGACCTTCATCTTATTTCCAAGCCAATGTGGCTAGATCATATATAATGCCGAAGTTGCAAGGTATTGTAATTCAATATAACTGCAAATATAATAGAAAAACAGCAATTTCTTTTACCAGTGATCAATTTGTTAATGGTTTTATACTGATATTGATATCTACAATGCCCATTGTCTTCATAAATTAGTTTGCTATTGATAGCAACAAGACTGGAAACAGCAAAATTCCTAGAACTAAAGTAATAAATCCTCTACATGTATATGTGGCACAGAATAGGTAAAATTGGCCTATGGTACAATACAGCAAAAATATGGCCACTCAAGTGTGCCCAACCCTTCCTCCAATATATCCCACATCTCATTGACCATGATGTGTTCTGTCCATGACAACAAATTATTTGACATTTCTCAGTGGACAATGCCCAATATGGGAGCAATACCAATTTGGTATTATGCATGCATGCATGGGTAGCACAGGAGAGTACGTGCTCCATGGGTCCCGTGGTACTAGGGTGGTGCTGCTGGACATGTTGGCTACCATCACACACACCTCTGCCCACCACAGATCAACTCACACAGCATTTCATCTTGCCACCCTTGTATATCTGACTAAGTGTTATAGATCATTTGGGCTTATATGACATGGTGATAGCAGCATAAGAAATACTCTGTATGTGGAGGCAGGGACAATGGGTGCTAGTCTGCCAGCCACACACAGGTCCCCATCTCAGTGGCATGCAATGCATCATGCTGCTATGCTGGTGGCTCACAGATCATAAATCTATCTACTACATAAAGGCCAATGACAGAATCCGGCAGCAGGCTGTGCCGCCTTGCCACTTTGTCTGGAGGAGTTGAGGTCACAGCCAATGACCAGTGTTATCATACAAGTAAACACCCATACTAAGCACAGAGCATCACATAGCCACTACCGCCGTTCACCAACATTATGGCTCTGTAAATGGCGGTCTTTCTATTTCATGACAAATCCACCTATTTCATTTAGCTGACTCAGACAGTGTCCAAGTTGGAGACAAAGAGACCATGGCCTTCCTTTCATACTCCTACACACAGAGTTGTTCAAACATAGACTTGTGTAAACCTTAATTACCAAAAGTCATGAGCAGGAAAAGAAAAAATATATATAAATAATTTAATATTTCATCTGGTAAACATTTAGCCATCATAACATTGTGGAGTGTGCATCAGAACAATAGTGTGGTGATATGATGAGATGTGATTTGGATGGTGTGGGGGAGACCAGCTCTGTGCCCATCTGACCGGCAACACGGTCACATCCACAGGAAATATACTCCACTTACATGTCATCAGTGCCGATGACATGTCAGCAATGACCAACCACATGACATGCACCATGTTCCAGGACAAACAACTTATTATTAAATAAATATGTGTATATATCTAACAATTCTACCTGTTTCCATTTAGTTTCATATTACAAAGATGCCTGAGAGAAAGTAGAGGCATTAATGGATAGTAGTAACTGCTTAAAAGAAGAGATTTGAGGAGCCTCATCATCCATGTCATCAGTGATAAGTATAGGAACCTTATCCTCTGCTGCTGAAGTCAACATTTATCCAAGATTGAGCCCTACTTCCTGAACATCCCTACACTCCCACATGTCAATACATTAACTGCCAGAGTGTATTACTCTAAGCATAAACATACTACTCCCATCACCAGAGGTGTTGCTCAGTTACTAATTCTATCCAATGAAGAAAAATATTCATTAGCATAAAACATCTTTTTTAAAAATGTAAGGTTCCTGATATAATTGCATATCAGTTTCTAAAAATCATATATCATTGTCTCCAGAACACAATTTACCAGCAAACAATCTATAATAAAATTTATGATCATAAAGAGCATACATAACATACTATAAACTAAAACATTCTATAAACTAAACCCCTCAATAAACTAAACATTCTATAAAAAATACATCCAATGAACAATGATATATTATAACAAAAGCTGAAAAGAAATACACAGCACAAGAGGAAGAGAAGCCTCTAAATAAAGGTGGGGTCTGTCTCTGCCATTAGTGATTCATACCTCGCAATAGGACACCATACTTTGTTTGGTTCCCCTGCAGTAATTTATTAATGTGCAAAGTAGTGCGGTATCATGGGACCTGATGAAGGGTGGTCCTGGATTAGCACCATGGCACTGGTAACCAAAAGTGACAAGTCCACTCCTCTGCTACGGCTCACTGGGGCAAGCTGGGGCAGCGATGCATTATCATGATATTCTGATATCAAGAATCTAATTGCTAAATGTGCTGAGAAATGGAAAAGTGTATTCTGTTCAGAGTGTGTGTTTTATAAAACTGAGATGTCTGTTCAGGGTGGTCAAAGGCAATAATGATGTATTCATTGTTGGGAGTCACCTTGAAGACCTTTGACCAATATTGATATATCAATCATAAAACATTGAGCAGTGACCAACCGTGTTGCATTCCTTGAAGAGAGACACAGAGGAGTGACCAATATTGATATAATCTGTGATTATAGAGCAAATTTTAGAGCAAAGTGCATAAGAATATTGATGTCCTGTCACTTGGGGGAACAGACCAGTTAAAAAAAAGTACTCATTAAAAGGAAAGAGCTGTGACCAAAATAGATGCACTCTTTCAAGGGTGGTAGAGAAAAGTGACTGATATTAACATTCTCATGTGTGCAGAGAAATAAAGCTGAAATCAGCTACTAACAGTGATGCACTTGCTGAGAAATTTAGCAGCCACCAAAAGTGATGCACTTATTGGTAAAAGGCACAGAAATGTGGATAATGTTGAAGCACTCAAGATGAAGACACTGGTATTGACCAATAGTAATGCACTCATTGAAGAAAGACACCGAGCAGTGATAAAAAGTAATGCACTCATTGAAGAAAGACACTGAAAAGTGAGTGATCCACTCAATGAGGAAAGACACCGAGCAGTGATAAATAGTAATGCACTCATTGAAGAAAGACACTGAGCAGTGAGTGATGCACTCAATGAGGAAAGACACTGAGCAGTGATGCACTTATTGAAGTAGCTGAGCAGTGATAAATAGAAATGCACTCATTGAAGAAAGAGTGAGTGATGCACTCAATGAGGAAAGACACCGAGCAATGATAAATAGTAATGCACTCATTGAAGAAAGACATTGAGCAGTGAGTGATGCACTCATTGAAGAAAGACACTGAGCAGTGATGCACTTATTGAAGTAGCTGAGCAGTGATAAATAGAAATGCACTCATTGAAGAAAGGTGCTGACAGAGGCCAATATTGATGTATGCATAGAAGAAAAGCATCAGCAACGAGGAAGGCAATGGTGGCCAGTAAATAACATCACATCAGCAGTGTGACCACGTCCAGCAACTGTTGAAGTGGCAACATTAAAGCACAGAGAGTGAGCTGCCTAACACAACAAAGGTAACATGAGCAATGCTTGTGCAAAATGCTGCACATGTTTGGCCATGCTACCGCTCACGGGGACGAGTGAGTCAGGGATGAACAAATGGAATGCCATGTGAGGGGTCAGCCACACAACAAAAGACAACCGCAACCGACACAAGATGCACGCCAGTCTCTACATCAACACCACTCAGCACTTTTGTTCATCTCAAACATCTTCTCTAGTTCTTATTACTGAGGTACTTGTTTCTCAGGAAAGCTTGCTACACATGAAAATTTAACCCATAGTTTAAAACCAAATATACAAAGTGATATTTTGATTTCTGAACAATTCAAGTATGCCATTAATCAACTTCTTTATAAGAATAGTGAATATTTTGCTCACTCCAAAAAAATGATTTCCAAACATGCTAAGGTGGCACTGTGATATGATGAAGTGTGAGATATTGGTAGGAGGGAACAAGTGTCAATGTACCCCACTCTGTCTAACACTGAGTCATCTGCGTTCATACCCCACCTACATGGCCTGTGGTGACCCCTCTCTGTATGCAGGTGCTGCATGCTCCCATCACTGCAGGGCTTTGTGTGTGTCAGATGTGATGCATACTGGCACAATGCACAGACCTGCTCGCTGAATCATAATGGCCAATATGTCATAATCACCCTCATCTGGTATCTGCATTATGCACAAGCTGTTGTCACAATCTTCTACAACTAATATTCAAGTAATACATGCACTTTCATTGCTATCTTGACAGGAAATACCAACTCCACTACATAATTTGGGAAATTTTGAAATACTTTGATTAAAAAGAATTGCTCAAATTTAGACCATTCATTAAATCTCATATTGTCCAATAAATAATGAAATAGGTGACACAAGCAAAGATGGTAAAATTTGAGAAAAGCTGTGACAAAATTGTACCAAATAAGTGCTATGAAGTGACTGCAGTGGTTTTAGCCTTTCAATTGTAAGCTGTGCCACCTAAGTTATGGGTATCATGACATAACAATGTGTGTGCCATGCAGGCCCATAAAGCACTTAGTGGCTTTGGTCAGGCCAGACCCTTGCCTCTCCTGGGCACAAAACCGACCAAGAACATTAATTCAAGATAATATCTTACATGACTATGGGGTCAACCAATACCAGTCACAACACAGTGAATGGCTGGCGTATTTATGTGACAGGGCGATGATCTATATCTTTTGTTCTGTGGGAGTCATAATGAGGATACTGACAGAGACAATCTGTATTAATTACGGACAAATCATTGAGGCCTGTCAGGGCTAGTCATCTCAAAGAGGGAAGGCCCAGAATAACATGTCTTAAACCTCTTGGTAGTATCCAATCTCTGTTCATTCATAAAAATGCATTTCTCAGTAAGCTATTACTTTTTTTTATTAAACTATCATTTTGCTGTCCCTGGGTCTATTTTCCTGTTGTATGTCTAATTATTTGCTCTGCATTGTCAAGTAATACTCTTTTGACAAACTACGCAACTTCCTGGCCGAAATAGCTCAATTGGTAGAGTATTCGCCTTGAGATCCAGGGGTTCTAGGTTCGAATCCTGGCCAGTTACTATCAACCGCTATGAGCAGACATTGTCTGGTATCAGCGGTATATAAATGTCAGCTTTACTTTACTTACATTTTAATTATTTCTTGAAACAAAGACCAGATTTGACATTTGTCCATCCCTTTTCTACCAAACACTCAGCCTGCTGGCTGCAAAATCAAAGGAAACCACAGAATGCAGATTTCTGAACATAAAATGCATTGAGTTGGAAGGCAATGACATTGCCTAGTGTGACATGCCAGCCAAGATCCCGACTGGGACCCGTCCAGTGCATGAGTCACCCAGTCAAATATGCTTATATCTCAGCCCAACACAAAATAGGCCAAACAACTTCCAAATACACAAAGTGAAAATTGTAATTATAATAATTCCCCAAAACATTTATTTCAAGATCCACTCTATTGCAATGTCTATCACAAAGCAAATCATAATAATGAACAAGTAATATATTTGAACAGTGTTTGGAGTTTCTCTCAGAAGTGAGTAGTCGAACCACTGTGAGAATATTCCTGCCAATTATTTTTGCTGCCTGTTAAAAACAAAAATTATTTAAATAATAATAACTTTTTATATCACATTTCATGTAGTTATAAAAAATGTGATCTCACAGAGCCAATCTTGCACATCAGCATAGTACAGTGCTCAGCATTAGTTTTAGTACATATCACCGAGGAGTGAATACTGTAGGATCTTAGTTAAGGGCAGTCCTGAGGGTAGGACCATATGAGAGGAGGTCAATATGAATGTGGGTTAATAAATTTTGATTGACAAGTACATTTAATGGATTCTATAATTGACTCAAAATTTTGCACAGAATGTTGTAACAATCAATATTTTTGTTTCCAAATTCATGACATTGAGCTTAAGACTGTTGAACTATTTATTAAGACAAATACCACTATGGCCCAGAGCTATTCGTTTAAATTCTCAGAATGAGGCTGATAGAAAAACCCAGCAGCCAATCATTTCTACATGGACCTGTGAAAGTCATTTATAATCATAACAATGGATTGTATATCTGGCAATCAAGACAATCATTGTCAGGAACTAATGTTAAACAGGAACACAAGTGAGATGCACAGCACTCATCAAGGCATTTACAGTACTAATATGACCCAAAGATTTCATATTGACTTTCATAAATTTGATATTTCAACAATCTTGTAAAGTTCCCCAACATTGAGGAAAAATAACTTTTCCCAATATTGTGTTTTCCTATCAAATACAAAAAGTTATTCTTAACAAAAAACCAATATGGGCAGATAATCCCTACAATTTATTTATCCTCAAATGAAATAATATTATATATTTCCCAATCTTTGTGAATGATGAATTTTACTATAAATATGGAATCACCTTGCTCATATTCTACATTTTATCATGGCATTTTAGAAGGTTTCATTACTTAAATAAAAATATTTAATAACATTAAAAAAGTTTGATTGTCAAAGAGGCTATATTATGTATGGAAAGATATCATATGGTGCAGACAAACTGCACTAAAGTATTATTTTAAATGCTTGCACACCCACCCTCTTGTAGCAAGATTACTTCATGGCCTCACCTCCTGGTGGAACATAACAAAATCTTGCATTTCATTGATGCCAAACCCTATTTTTGAGAAGAAAAAAAGTTTCAGGCACTTAAATATATCTTTCAATATCTCTGAATACAAACAATTTTTTTTTTGTAAAATAATTTCACATTACATGAACTAGCTTGGGGTTCTATTTGGGGTTCAGCTAATTTTTAACTGAAAAGAAAATTGCTGCTGTATTTTTTCTTTTTCTTATATATGTTTTTGATTTTGTTTTGGGGTCAAAATGTGTTCTGACAATAACTGAAGTTGGATACACCCCCTCCCACTAAGAAAAATACATCTTGACTGATTTCAGATGAAAACAATCTCTACATAAATTTGATATGTCAACAATCCTGTGAAGTTCCCCAACATTGAGGAAAAATAACTTTTCCCAATATTGTGTTTTCCTAACATATACAAAAAGTTACCGTATTTACTTGAATATAAGACGACTCGTATAAGACGACCCGTCAAAATTGATGTTATTTTGCTTGAAAAGACCAATTTCCGAATATAAGACGAGTTGCTTTTTCTCAAGACATCGGCACTGCTACCATTCATGTTTGGCGACTGTTTTAAAAGTGAAACGTGAATATACTTACGCGACAAGATCTTAATGGTCTTATACACGAGGATTTACGGTAAATATGATGTCCATGACCTTTCATATTTTCGAAATAATGGATATCGGACGTAGCAAATCGATTTTAATTGCGTTTTAAATGATAAATAAAGCTATTTACCCAATATTATGACAAATTATGCTTCGCAGGTCTAGAATTTCTTCACTTAGTAAAACGTAAATATGATGTACATCACGTCCTTGACCTTAGTGTCAAAACAAAGAGTTTTCATTACAAACTTTCATATCTGTAGCGGATCAATCTTAATTGCATTTTAAATGATAAATAGGTATAATTATGTTTGGGGCATTGTCGCCTCTGCCTTTCATCTTTCCATCGTTGTTTTTGTTAGTTTTGCCTCCGTAATGTTGACATAAATTACGTAGATTGCAATATACTTATATGATACACAACAAACACTCGATAGCACTGACATTAGCATGTCAATGTACGATGTCAGTCTGAAATTTCCCTCCCATCTTAAAGCAAGACGGGCGGAAGTTTACAATACAACATCTTTCCCGTCAAGCATCGCTTTCTCGCGCCAATTTCGTCATTTTTTCACGGACCAGCTAAAAAGCTGGGAGAGTAGATAGCGAGAATTGGACCAGTATTAAAGTTATGACTTATTTTATGAAAATTGAAAACGATTGCAGCTTGAGTTGCATGTGCATTAAATCCCCCACGATGACGTCAGAGGCAAAATTGCAATAAATGATCATAATTTATGGGGTTGCAAGATTAGTTTTAAATGTTGATTTGTGTTTCCATGGTTACTGATATAATTATATTGTCTATGAATTTCAGTGTATTTACACATATATGATCATTTAATCATGTAATTTATATAATTTATCTTACTAGAAAGTACCTCTTTAAGCTTTTCTTACTCTCCACAGCAGATCCAGCATTTATACCTGGCTCTGCAAGTAAACGACATATTCAACTCTTTGGTTGAGTGCACAGAGGACACACCCAGTGCAAGCAACCAGGACACAATGAATAAAATATTTCATCACATGGGGTAACATGGCCAATTGGTGTCATTGTTATTATAAGAAAGTGAATACAACAAGGATTGAGATTTCAGTGACATGTGTACCAAAATAGTCAGACAAAAATAGTCAGCAGGGGATGGACCATTAATCCTGAAGGGAGGAGGAGGAAAAAAATCTTGACTTTTTCTTCTTGGGTAAAGCTTATATGTCGGGCCTCACCATGAACTGACTGAAATAGCATTGTAAGTCATGTAAAAACCCTGAACAAATTTATATAAATGGTATAATCTTTCAACCAGATATTTCAAATATACTCCCCTCCCAAATTACGAATGATACATTCTAAATTACTTTTGAACATATGAAATAAGCATGTGCATGTGTACAGTTGTGTTGTGCATGAGCACGTGCCATGAACCAGCCAATTGGCCAACTATATGGTAATTGCATGCTAATGTGCGGACTAATTCTGTGCAAGGCACAAGGAATTGCTGCAGAGGTAGTATATGATTCTACCTCGCCATGCAGAGTAAGCTTTTCTTTGAATTTTCTAGTTGTGAGATTGATGATGTGAATCTATAAGACACTGAATTAAAAAACAAAGACCATCCATATTACTTTTATGTCTATGCAGCTGTACTGATCATTGCCTTTTTGCAATGTTTGCCAACATTTTCTGGAAATGCCTGCAAATTGCATCATATATAGTCATTTTAATCCTTTCCCAGAGTAGACTTGGCTGAGTTACAGCCCCCTCCCTCAAGAAAGGGACCCTCACAGCATAAAAAGTCTCATGAATAAGGGAAGATAACAGACAAAGAGAAGACTTGAACAGATAGTTTCAGCCAATCAAAATGCAGAACAGATACGTTATTTCCATTCCCATTGGCTGATATATGCCATTTTATTCAAAATAGCAGGCTTGACATCTCAGAACTGTTTTAATAATTTCTGTTGGTGGTTTCTGTGGCAGGATATTTAATATTAATCCCTAAATCAACTTGATGTGACAATTATGTCATTGAACATTATGTCATCCATTTATGGAACAAAAACTGACCAAAATCTCCTTGTAAATTACCGAAATATCATTACTTTATTCTTACTTGTTTAGAACTATCTATTTTTTCTTTTAAATATCAGAAATGGATTGTATCAACAGGGTTGGATTGTATCAACAGGGTCCAGGTCCAAATAAAGGGTTCAAATTGGGGTAGAATCTTGAAATGGACCTCAAATTTAACAAGATTGATCGGGTAAAGATAAGATATATTGATTATTAAAAAAAATTGGTCAATTTTTATGGCCAATTTGAATACTTTGGTGACTATTATGCGATTCAACCCCAATTTACAGTGACTGGCAAGTGTCCAAAATTTTTAACTCAGTCAAATATCTAGCATACTTTACGGTACTAATTGCAACTGAGCTATATATTGTGTCTCACACATCTTCTTGTGATTCCACTTCCTTTTAAAACATTAAAAAGCATCATGACATGAATGATGTTATCACTGTCAAATGACTTCAGAAGTGGTCACGTGACCAAACATCATCGTATGACTCAATAGAAAACTCAGACAAACTGCAGGTTTGCTGAATGTGCCAATTTCGGAATAATTCTGTAGATATTGAACAGGTATCATTTTTATCTACTGTCAATGTGAGCAGTTTTTAAAGGTTTTATGAAAATCAGGTGTGAAAAACATGAAAATGTGCAGAATTGGCTGCCAGTCACTATAGGCCTATAGATCCATCCCTATTTGGATCTGGACCCTAGTATTCTCCTTCCCAAAAATCCCCAATTATCGCTTGCACATAGGTGGCGCTACAAATTTCGTATGAGTCTGTAACTGACAGCTGATAACAAGAAATCACTATTTTGAAGATATCTTCAAAACTACACCACTTATCAGCAAACCGAAACCAGTTTTGAAACCAGTGAGACAAAACAAAAATAATGGTGAACTTTATGAAAATATGACATCGAGATAAATAAAAATTAAGTGTCTTTGATGTCAGGCAGCCACACCAAGGTGACGAGTCGGTCATGTCACTTCAGTCAGACTATTATAAGCTTTCACACCACTGTCATCAAAAATCATTTGAAGCTAGGACTAGTTTTGTGATCAAAGCCTTTTTTTGTAATTGTTTCCCAGCTCAAGCTTTGAAGGGGGATTCTTTGTAACATTTGTTTCATCTGAAATTGTTGCTCTGAGCTGACAGGTGTCATGTCTTCCTGACAGCATCATGTCCCGATTAACGATCATTTATATACAGAGGGCGGCAACCAGTCTATGGCTGTACGCACTATTTTCGGGTCACGTGATGGGGTCAAATGAGGTGCGCTTTGTTTACAAAACGTTTTTTATGATAAATATCTTGTTTCATGTATCATTTTTTTTAAAATACAGTAGTTGTCTGAGGTATAAAAACAAAACATGCCTCATCGGGTCAGCTGTGTGAGCGCATTCAGTTCGTTGGTGATGGCGGAAGGATCACCAACTCACTGAATACGCTCACCCAACTTCCCCGACTCGGTATGTTTTGTTATAATATTTAATTTTTTGGGAGTCTCTCTTCAACCAGTTTTTGTGAAGTTGTACCAAATTGTACACATTCAATGCGTTAGTTCTCTGTGTTTATGATCTTGGTATTTGATTATTTCACTTATATATTGTCTTCATAAATAATTTAAACAATTCATACTCCAACATAACAGTTTCTAGCCTAACTCTTATCTTAAACCTGATAAAATACCTTCAAAGTAGGGTGCTCCAGAGACTTGATGTCCGCCATGTTTTGTTTTCGTCTGGGTGATGGATCATGGGAAACAAATTATTTTTTTTCCAAGAAAACTTAATATTCGATACAAGTGCATCCAATGAGATGCTTACAATGAACTAAAAAAATACATTGATTTGAGGGAGGAAAATAACAAATGAAAACGCACTAGCATTTTTGGCCCGCGAAATCACGAGATTTAAGTCGCATTTACGCTGCGCGAGAGGTCGATCGATGTGAGACCTTGTTGGATTTGAACATTTCAGTTGTAAGTAGTAGTGTTTGATGTTGCCGTAAACAACTAATATTTGGTCGGTTTAATCATAAAAGAAGAGTAGGAGACCCTAACTTTAGTCTACGGGGTAAGGGGACCATCTCAAGTAGTTCTTGGACGGAAAGTTCAACCAGAAACGGTGGCCTTTGTTTAGCGCGAAGCTAAGGCAGCGGCATTAAAAAGGTAAGATTTCAGCTTTGGTTTCTTCCCGTATTGGGGCAGTTTCCTTACACGTTTGTCATGTACATTCATTCTGACACATAAATGCTTATCATGGGTAAAGCTACATGGCAAATTCTACCGATATTATTTTTATTGAATGCATTTCATTGTGAGGCATGGGACGAAAGTAGCGACCGGATCTTGTTGGTGTCAGACACCGGGAATGGCCGGCTAGTTTCTTGAATGGTGCAAGCCGGCAAGCGTGCCATCCTAGCCACATTGGCTCGTAACAGCTTGGACATTCCTCATCATCATCATAATTTGAAGATACCAACGTTTTCAAGCTTTATTTTGGGACATGTTAGTGTGGGGTAGTTGGGAAAGAGGTAACTTGGAAAGCGGTAAATAAAGCTCATGTGCGCTGACATTTTATGCAAATTACCACCAACGAAGCCAGTAGAATATGTGTCAAGGCTCAAGCGTGTTTGATTAATTATGCTTTCAAGCTTTTGTTTTACAGTGATTCTGATTTTGAAAAGAAATGACTGAATCCTTACTCTGATGATTGCATATCAATTTAAATGTCTGTTTATGAATATCTAGACGGAATTAATGCAATATTTTATGTCATTCTTACATAACACTAGAATTCCCTAACTGTAAATGCCCATGTGTCACTATTTATATTTGAAGAAGAAACATCATGTCATACTCACAATCAACATAACACTAAGTTTAATTATACAAGGACATTTCTTAAGATTCAGGCCATATATAAAGTATAATATGGTGATATTTTGTGTCGAGAAAAAGGTGTCCTAATTTGAACAGGCCTTTTGAACAAGAAAGAAAAAAATGGAAGTGATGTTGAAACAGATGTGAGCTAATGATTGCATGACCCACTAAATCAGTGGTGCGCTTATGAATTTAATTCCTACATAGCTACGCATTACGTTCATTAAGCATGCATGTCAGATCTGGCAGTGGTTCCTTTGACCCCACCATTCTACATGCAGACATAATTTGGCAGCAGCAAAAGATACATTTCTTGGTAAAAGCACTGATCTTGGTGTGTGTGCGCAACTAAAAAGGCTGTTAGAGGCGGCATTTGAATGAGGCCAAGTGGGGACCCCCAGCAGAGCCGCGGCAGCCAGCCTGCTAGTACAGTACAGACATACACAGCCTGCCAAATTTAGGCCAAGTGAGCGCTGCAATGGGAAAGTGTAGGATTTTCTGAGGGGTCAACATCATTGATTGATGCCAGAACAGCATAAAGTTGCAACCTGATACTTTATCAAAAACCTCATTTACAAAGCAAGCCAGGTGGAGGAGGCCTGGTGGGGTGCTTACCAGACATTGATTTGGACACTGCAAAGAATTCAGATGTGGGTAAAAATGTCATGATGATGATCAAGGCATCGTCTGACAATCACCAAGATTTGGTGGACCAAGAAGTAGAAGAATCTGTGTACTGATTGCACTTAATTGCTTGCTGCTGCCACAATTCTCTCTGCTTGGAAACAAAGTCAGTTCTTGATACTCCATTTTTATATCTGGATTATTATTAAAATAAGCTATTGATTTATGACTGAAACAATCAGGATTATACTGGACAAGTAAGTTTCTTCTATTTCCATAGCATTTGGGATTATATGCTGCAGTTATTAGTTTAGATTGTTCAAATTTATTGTTAAACAATGCCATGTGCTCTTCATAAAAATTGCAGGGCTTTCCCAAGTTAAAACAAGTCACTTAGTTTTGAAACAAAAGTTACATGCACTGAGGCAAAATATTCTTAAATGTATGAAAAAGGAAAATGTAACTCAATTTATATTAATGGGAAAATTATGTTTTACAAGTGCTGCATAACAGTAAAAATATTTTACTGACAGTCAATAAAATAAAACTGCAACTGAAGACATGCTGAGGGTGTGTAAGCTATGCATAAATAGGTCAGACAGTAAGAGTAAAATGATTAATTTACATATTCATATAGAAATACTGAAAGTCGAATTTAGAAGTCTGTCCCACAAAGAGAAATTTCTTAGTATGTTATTTTTTCCCTTTGGGATAAATAATGGGATATATTCTATGTTTTACAAGTGTCTGCATATGCCTAAAAAAATTTCATGTCCTGAGGAGTGTTGATATTGTCACTTCCAACACAAATTGCCATATAAAGTCTATTGCCTAATGCATATTCTTGGAAGATAAGAAATAGCAACACAGTACTGGAAACAAGGAATGAGTAATGATATATATGGTGGAAAGAAGTGCAACTTGATATTTGCAGATAAAAGGTGGTACATGTGTACTAAAGGGAAGATAACAAAGACATTGTCATTTCGGCGACATGAGAGATTCTCGATTGTCAGTCCCAAATCTACATACAGCCAAAAGTGTATGCTCAGATGAAACTTTGTAATCAAACAAATGAAAAATGCTAAATCAACCAATATCAAGACTTTATTTGTGTTTTTTTTTAAACAAGAACTGAGTGGCTGAGGTATTTTATCAGCATGACCATTTTCATTGTTATATATTACACTCTTGTGGTATTCAAAGTGCTTTATGAAGTTTCATGATGATAAAATTGTCCAGAAATTCATTGAGGAGAAAGATATTTTATGTGCGTTCATTAAAAAAAGTATTTATGGGTAATGTCAAAACTACCTCGTATATATATAGCAAATATATATATTCGATAAGAAAACTTCATCTGATAAAAGTCACGCTAGATATATGCAGTGTTCTCCAATTAAATGTTTGCAAGTCACTCAATGTATACACTAGTGTAAAATTTTGTTCACTGGGGCAAACACTGTAATCATTGGTACTTGGCAATGCAAAGGTTTGAATCTCCAAGTCAGTCATGTGGAACAACATAGTCATATTGCCTGCCTCAGGACATTATGAGGCAGCTGCGAACTATTATACAATACTAAGAAATCTATCTTGTTCACATATATTTACCATGAACATGTACAAAATTTATGGTGCAAGTTAAAATGCATTTGTTGACAGGCCTTGACATACACAGTGGCCCATGGCCACCAGATCCTCTGTTTGGGCTAGAGAATGCTCTGTTGTCGTGGTCCAGTTGGGCAACCATATTTTTTGTCTTTTAGTGGCCCAAATTATCTTGATTTTGTTCTTATCCTTGATAGATATTTTTGTCTCGTATCACGATCAATGGACTTGTAAATTTTGATTGAGATAGGTAACCCCAACTCGGACACTTGTCACTATACAGCCTTATAGATACAATGCTCTTTATTGTATCACATATCCTATTATCCTTAGAAACTTCGGGCCAGTACTTCTCTTGCTCTGGTGGCCCAACTGGGCAATCAACATTTTTTTATTAATGTCAAGGCTTGGTTGAGACTGGTTGCGGCAACGATGCAAAGTTTACAGGTAACAAGGTGTGAAGAATGTCACTTTGTAGGTTCTTTTGCTTTATGACAAGTTTGGACATTTCAAAAGCTGACAAACCTATTTTTTGTAATTTGATGTACTCATACACGAAGACAATAATTGAAAGTTGATCCCATAAACAATCCACAACACAAAACTCATTGCCAAACATAAAGGTTTCCCCCAGGAACAATTCACTTTTAACAATCCTAGAAGGAGAATGATAGAAATAAAAAGGTCTGGTGCATAATACCTTTGATTTTTGAGTTTCATCTTCATCAAACTATAAAAAGGTGATCCATGATAAAGTGATGAGCGTAATTTGTGTCCATATTCTTACACACGTTTCCATTTGTTTGAATAATTTATGATAGAGTATCCCAGTTTTGCGTCCAAAAAAGGCATTCAAATTTAGTCTGCATTGGTACAAATAAATATGTGGGTATAATTGAATCAAGAGGCTGAATGACTTGAGTGATGGCTGAATTTTTTCATATTAAGAATGCTCTCAATTTTCTAATAAGATGCAAATCTTAAAAAATCTTAGATAATTCTTGAGACAAATTATACATATAAAACCATTGTGGGTGCAATTTTTACATTAAAGCTCACAAGGAGAGGAGTGCAAATTTGTGTGAGGAAAAGTACATATGTATATCTCTCCATTCTTTCTTTTTCTTTGATTGATTTTGCCGTATATATGTATCCTTCATTTATTTGCTCACTCTGCAAATTTTGATTGCAAGTGTTGGCATTTTCCCCATTATGGGCACAAACAAAAATTATTTCAGATAATAAGAAAAAGGATTAATGATATTATTACTTAATCTTAAGCACTCAGTTTTAAGCTTTGACTGGCAGAAATAGCTAGATTAGTAGAGCATTTGCCTTGGGACCCGGGATTCCTGTTTCCAGTCCAATGCAGTTTGTACTGGTCAGAAATTGTCTGGAATCAGCACTATATAAATGTGTTATTTCATTCATAGCTACCGTCTGCACTGAGGGATAGAAATTTTCTCTCATTCTATCTGTCCGCCAACATTGATTTTCTTTGAAACTACGAGTCAAAGTTCTTTGCTATTAGCAGTTGAGATGTTGTATATTCAGGTGATCAATTCTATCTATTTTCCATTGGGCTCAGAATTGGCCCATGTGTTCCCCTTAATACACTAATAGTGTTAGTTACCATAATCCAGTTCACCTCCTTTTTTCTCTCCCCCTCCCCTCCCCTCCCCCAAATGTAACTGTTAGGTGACTGGACATGCGTTGAAGTTTTTTTTTGGGGGGGGGAAAACCACCTTAGTAAGCACAAGATATGAGAAGGTTAATCGAGGATCAGTGGTCCTAGGAAACACCTGTCAAAGAGCCAAAGCCGAAAGTCAAACGGGGCACTAGACAATTACTTTTATAAATCCACCTGTATGTATATTTTGATAAAAACTTAAAATAGAGTACCTAATAAAAGTCAACAATAATTTCTAATTATTCTGAAGCTACCAAAAACTTTCTAATTTATAAAAGCTTTATATATTTCTTACCTTGTTCCAAAATGTGGAAAGTACATTATAACATTTTGCTTATAAAACATGAAGATTGGAAAAAATATATAGATTTTATGATATGCACTAATTTCATATGCAAAGAAAATATAGTTTGACTAGAATGAATACCTAAAACTTATTATTAAGAGTAGATCCAATTGTGGCTGAGATATTTCTTGAGTATTTTTCCCCTCTCATGATAGACTTGTTAGATATATATATGATTATGGGTGATGAACATGTATGGAACCATGCAGGGTTGGGTTTTGGACGTCCAAAACCTATTTTTCCCGGGGGTGCGGGAAAAACCTGGGAAATACTATTTTTCCCGGGTATTTCCCAGGTTTTGGACGTATTTTACCGTCCAAAACCCGGGAAATACATATAACCCTGACACCAAGTTCATGTGGTTGGTAAAATATGATGGATATGGCACATCTTATTAATTGGAATAGGTAACTCTAAAAAAAGGGAACACAACAAATATTTTAAGAAAGATATTCTTTATTAGAGAATACAATGACATCAATTACACAATCATACACATAACACACAATAAGAGTTGTTATGTGCAGAATATGAAATACATTATATACATTTACACACAATAAGAGTTGTTATGTACAGAATATGAAATACATTATATACATTTGTCTATTGTCTTTGTATTGTATAGATACATTTGTCTATTATCCTACTCTACATAGCAACTAGTACTCCAGCTCCTGTGGCCCACGCAGCATCCTGTAGCAGAATACTAGCTTCTGAGCCTTCTGCAAGCCAAGCCTGGAACGCAGCTTGGTGATCACCAGTCCAAAGGAGCTGAAGACTCTCTCAAGGGAAGCAGATGAGGCTACAGCTGTGTGGAGGCTAACCATCAGATCCACGAAGCCCTCCGGCAGATCAGCATTAGCACCCACTGCCTTCCACCAGGTGGCTGGTTTCATGGAATGTGCTGCAGCCCGGAAGAATGGGTAAGCTGGAGCCTCTGCCTGGAAGGCGATGGCTGCTGCCAGGAACTCTGGATCCCGGACAGCCAGCCACTCCCTTGCTTTCTTGGAGTCCTCGAGGCTGATTCCGTCGCCCATGTATTTTGGATGAAGCATGTAGGCCACAATGTGGCAGGGTAGGATGGCCTTGCTCATCCGCTTCTTCACAGCAGCATGATGTGGGGCCAGAATTGGTTCTCTGAGGAGGGAGAGGAAGATGTCGTAGGAGTCTGCTGGAGTGGTGGTGTCCTTCTGGGCTCGATCGAGGGCTGTGGCTATGGGGCGTAGCTGCTCAGCCAAGTCACGTGCCTGCCTGAAGAGTCCTACGTTCAGGATCTTCTGCTGGATGCTGCCAGTAACATCATCAGGGTTGTCTTGAACAATCTGCATCATGTGGCCCCGGTTCTTCACATAAGAGTCGAGGCAGCTTAGCTGGCTCTTCCATCTCGTCTCGGCAGGAAGCAGTGGCCGGGTGGAGCCCAGGAAGGCATTCAGAAGGGCAGATGGGGTGTGGTGGTTGCGGAAGAACTTGTTGATCTCCACCACATGTTTGATGACAGCATCTGGTGTGATGTCTTGTCCCAGGAGGTTGAGCCAGTGCGCCAGACAGCCATAAGTGATGAGTGATTTGTCTTCCTCTTCAAGCACCTTCCTCATCTTTTCCATGTTTTTGGCGTTGTCGGTGACCACAGTACGCACACTGCATCCGTAGGTCTCCTCGGCATAGGTCTTGGAGGCCACCAGCATCTCCTTGCACGCCTCTGCCATCTTTGTAGTGGCACCCGTGTACTGGGCATCGATGAAATACCCACTGCCCTGGGAGGTTGTGATCACTGGGTCGTTCTGCAGTGTGCTCCAGCCATCCTGTTCTATCGTCACGGTCTTGCCCTCCAGCTTGTTCTTCATCTGCGCCTGTAGATTCTGGTGGGTTGTGTCGAGCAGAGTGCCACTGACTGCTTTTCTGGTGGGAAGCTTGTAGCCAGGCCGCATCAGGTTCACCCACTTCTTGACACTGGGATGCTCAACAAATGAGAACGGCAGGTTACAGGCATAGATCATCTCTGCAAGAGCCTCATCAAGCTTCTCCTTGGTTGCAGCTGGGGTGGAGACTACATGACCCAGCAGGTTTGGCTGCACTCGCTTGGGCTCTGGCTCCCCACAGGCACCTGCATCAGCAACACGCTTCTCACCAGCAGCCATGGGAGCAGGAGCAACAGGGACCAGCTGGTCAGCATCTCGTTGTGTACACTTCTTGAGATGTGTCCTAAGGCGGTCTGCCTTGGCACTGACGGATGCATCGCACTGCTTGCACTTGACCTTGCCTTGGTCGTTGGTCAGTGCAAACTGACCCCATATCGGGTCCTTCGGTCTGCCACCCCTGTACATTCTAACTTCACAGCAGTCTGCAGCTTACTTGTAATAATAACTATATGTGATCACCTTGAGTATAACTTTCTGAATGATTTGGATAGGCAACCGAACTGCTATTTGTACCCAAAAACTTAAGGAAGACATGCCTCAAAGTGAATTAATCTCTTTGAGGAGTAATCCATCACAGTTTGTTCTGTGCAGAGGAAGCCACCCTCACAAGGCCTGGGGGACAGAAGGTCATATGAGGGTTCATTCATCCCTGTTTGTTCTGTGAAGAGGAAGCCACCCTCACAAGGACTGGGGGACAGAAGGTCATATGAGGGTTCATTCATCCATTTGTTCTGTGCAGAGGAATTCACCCTCCCAAGGACTGGGGGACACGAGGTCATATGAGGGTTCATTCATCCCTGTTTGTTCTGTGCAGAGAAAGTCACTCTCACAAGGTTTGTCTGTAGGACTGAGGGACAGTAGAATCTAGGTCCTATAAGGGGTACTTTTCTGTGCAGAGGAGGCCACCCTCACAAGAGAATGTCCTAATTATATGATGAATTAATGTTATATGCTGAAACAATGATTTTTAAAACATTTTACCCAGGTTTTCTGTCTTTTTCCCAGTTTTTCCCACTTAGTGTGGGAAAAACCTATTTTTCCCGGGGCGGTTTTTACCGCGTTTTTTTACCACTCCCGGGAAAAACATGCCAACACTGGAACCATGGCAAACTACTAGTAACTTCTGAATATAAGTGTAATAAGATCAAGTATCAATTATATATATATATATATATTGCTAACCATTTTCAGAATAATATGTATATATATATATAATTCAAACACTTGATGCAGTGTTTTCATGTGATTGCTATATATAATCACAATAATTAATGCAATCAGCAGAATCAGAGATGACAAGTGAAATATATACAACTTTATCAGTAATGCTTGATCATTGGATATAAATGTGCAGTAATTAAGATGAAATTGATAGTAAGTCAATTAGAGGCATTCAATAAATTAACTGAAATTTTATTAAAGATTTAAGATATTCACAAATTTGTTACAGACAGATGCTGCATTATGCCGACAACATGCGGGTTTCCAAACTGTAAGTTCCGCTCCCGCTATCGAGGTTCTGACGACAGCCGTCATTTCTACAGAGTACCCAAGAAACCGGCCATTCTGCGAGAAAAGTGGCTTGTAGCTATTGGACGTACTGAGGAAACAATAGTCAACCAGGTAGGCATATTATGTGTGCTGGGAGAGATGAGGGGTGAATGGTTAAAGTCTGCATCAGTTGATGTTTCAGGAGATGCTGTATGGTGTGCGATGAGAAAAAGTATTGTGTGACCCTGACTGCAGGTGGCGCTGTGGAAATGGTTATATGGCATGTTTCATATTATCCCTTTTTTATTTCCAAATTCACCCTACATAAAAATGGATTTTGTCTTGTCCCAAATCTGCTGAAGCAAAATGTTGGCATAATATCGAAGAAAAACAGTAAGATTAAATATGTATTGACAGTTATAGACATTGAGTAATTATTAATAATTTCTTAACATCAGGATATATCCACATTTTGTGGTTTTTGCAATATTTATGACAGGAAATCAATGTTTGATTTTTTGTGAAAACAAAAAGTCAGGGTTTTAAATATTGGATTGTGGTTAGGATATGCAGTAACTGATTTATTCAGTACTGGCTCTGCAGAGCAATGGAAAGCTTCTTAAAAAGAGATTTTTCAGACAAGGGTGTGCATTTTATTGTTTTGTTTCAACAAATATTGAGTTAAAACATGTTATAAATGATGATTTTTATAAATATGTGATCATCATCAGCAAATATGGTCAACATCACAGCATTGAACAACAGTGACCAATATATCAACTAGGGATTATCCAGAAGGGATTAATATATCATGACATTGAGAAGAATTGATTAATACAACATCACTTCAAATAGCTCTGATTGATGTATCATAATATATCACCATCTTAAGTAGCATTTAATTTGTCTCCATCCCAAAGGTGGTTATGTACTTTTGAAAGATATCCGAGGCATATTGGTTTGAACATGTGAGGCAGCTTCTTACTTTTACCATGCTCTGCACAGCAGGCATTGTCTTTTCAGACAAGCCAGTGCATTCCCCAACCTGCAAGTGCTTGACTTAATGTCCATAGTGGCTTTGTTACAGCCACACAGGTAAAATGCACTGTGGTCTTGTATCATCATATACCAAGGTTATAAGCCTTGAATAATCAGCATACAGATGATTGACCAGGGACATTGATGCCTCCTGTCATGAGTTATTAAATCAGAGGCAGGTCTTATCATGTCTTCACACTTCATCTCAAATGATGTGAAGCTATTGAAACGTTGATGCTTTTCTTTCTCAAGATTTCTCAACTTATTTCTCAAGAGTATATGACTACTTATGACCTTGAAATGTGCCATGGCACTCAACACAGGTAAATTTCTAGAATTTTGCTCTGCCTGTATAAATTCTTTAGTAGACAAGATTTGAATGCAGTCCTGCACGTAGATTTATAAGACTACTTCAAGAATCCCATTCTCTATATATAGTAGGGACTGCCAATTCCAATCAGGAAAAAGATGCTCCTGAATTGATAGATCAGTCACTTGTCCCTTTGAGTAGATTTGACCCAGAATTCTGTTGGTGTTATCTTATCCACCATAGCTTGCATTCCTTTGTGGACAAACACTATTTGGGTTTCAGGGCTGAGGGAATGGCATTGTCTTGACAGTGTACATTTTGGTTGTTAAAGGCTGCGCATGATACTTGGTATCGTAACAAGTCTCCATTTGGCTTGCCTTTCTGCTGAGGCAGTGCAATGACAGGAAGTCTCCAAGTGATAATTTAATAAAGTGTCGATGAACTGACACAAAATAACAATAGACATGTCTAATATGAATCGACTTTCAAAAAGAGAAATTATTGGGATTGATGTTGATCGTGTATGACGTTTAATGGCTGTCTGGCTGTATCCTGGTTGACTGAGTGCACTGCCCTTTCATAATATGCCTTCAAAAAACCCACCCCTTCCTCTGATATCTTGCAGAATTCTTGAAAAGATAAGGGTGGGCTACACTACATAATCCTATAAATAGATAGAAAAAATGCCTGTTTTATTACAGATTTCTATATTATTCCTAGATATACCTTACATTTTGCCAGTAATGATTTTTATCATACTCTATTTTAAGAATAATGTTTCCTGGGCTCCTGAAATTGATATGTAGGCCAATCTTTTTTATACAAGTTTGTTATGTCCCACCGGAAGGTGAGACAGGTAGCTTTCTACCTACCAACAATCAACAAAGTGCATAGATCTGCAGTATTAACACTTTGTTTGCACCATATTCTCTCTGTACATACTAAAGCAACATTGTTCACACCTTCCCTTGTTGCTCACAGGTGTGTTTAGTATTATTTTCAATAATGAACATTATCAAGCAAATAAGGTGTTTTTGAAACAACACCTCCCCATTTTGAAATTTCTACCATTCAGTATGTGCCCCTGTTAACCAGTAAGAATTCAACAAATTGTGACTAAAATGATTTGGCAAATTATGTGTATGCTTTCACTTTCTGTCTTCTTGACCAAGAAAGTTGTAACTTTATATATGTATTATGTAGAAGTGAGGCATATCATTTGGACCACAACAAAGAGAACAATGTGACTTGATTTTAACATAATGGACCACCAAGGGTCTTATACACTGTCTGACATCCTACAAACTCTGATTACTATTTATTCAATCTCATATATGCATTTGATGAACAATACACATAAAATGAAGTGCATTGTTGCATTTTTCACTAACCAACATTTTGAGATTTCCCATCATTTAGTTCACAAACTGGGTGAATATGAGGTGAGTGGATGACATAACAGGCATGATAAAGTAAGGAGAGAAGCAAGTTCATGTCAGGACAGTGTTCATGCCCAGTGGGAGATTATAAAGCTTCTTGAACATGAAAGATTACCATTGAAACCACACTAGCAAACATAATGATTGTGCTAATGTCTGTAAAAATAACCCACACAAAATCTCACTTCCAAGATCATTTTTGTGAAGATGATAAATCTCACCATTCCAAATGTAGTGTTTATTTAGAATGTCCCAAGCCATATATATCATATGCATATGTGTCATTTGTTATGATGCACACTATCACATACCAGATGGCCTCACACATTTTCTCTACAGCAGATAGTCATGACTGATATCCAGTGTCTGGCCAATTGTCAGGATCTCAGACAAGCTCAGGGGGCCATTTTGTTGTGGCTCAGTTGCTCGATCAATAAAAATGGTGGAGATACCAGAGCTGGGCTGGTACCATGTTATTGTTGAAACATAAATGCCAATTTGTAATCAAATCCAGTTTTTGTTTGAGTATCATTTGGGTTATCAGTGAGGGATAGAAAGCAGAAAGAGTTGGTGAAAGCAGATTCTCTAACTAACACATGTTTATGTCCGCATCGAAAGAGAAGCCAATTCAGATTACAGCCAGAAACAGGAGCCAGTTAGAATGAGCTTTGAGAGCGCAATGAATAGTTTGCATTACAATTAGCAATATCCCAGCACACGGCACTAATCAAGGCCTCTCCTGCAGTTGCCTCTATTGTTGCTCTATTGATGCTCTATTAGTTGACTATATTTATTAGTTTTGACAACAAAGCCTCGGCCCTTGACAGGTAAATGACAGGAAACAAAAGGCAATTAAAAAAAGGTCGTGTTTTTGTTTGCTGTAAAGGAAATAGCATTTTGTATTGGAAGTCGTGGCATGAAATGGGTTACATGATTCGAAATAATGTTTAGCCCTTTGTGACATAACAAAGGCAGAGCGCGACAAGTGTGGAACACCAATGCATTACACTGCAATTCAACCATCCATTTTAACATAATCAAATTTGGTCAGAATTTGACAAAGCAATTATTGTTTTCCATCTTTTCTAGAATTTCACAATCTGTCTGGTATGTATTAATACTCCAGACTGTCATTACCCTTAGTTTACTATATATATAGTATACTGATCTAGATGGATATGACCTTTAGTGTCGAGCAGTCAAGTGTATCTGTGATCTATTTCTTGACAGTACCATGAAGTTCAATAGCTGTGATCCAGCATGACTGTCAAGGTTCAGTTTCAAATTTCCAGTTTTTGTTTTGTTTTGTTTTTTTTGTTTTTGTTTTTTTTTCATACATTTATGATACAAGATTAAACTCTTATTAAAAATTGAATGTTTAAGATCGGTCATAAGTACTCCAGCTGGTGCAGTCTAGACCAAATACTTTTTAGACTAGTAGATAGTCGGGCTAGTAAGTAAAGATTTGCATTAGCCAGAATCAAAGTCTGCTAGCTTGAACCATTGTAAAAATTAATTACCTGTATGAAATATTTTATGCTATTAACAAAAGGACTTTTACCAGTACTTGAAAAATCATTTCTCGTTACTAGACAGTTGGGCCAGTACACCTTCCCCTGATGCTAGCCCAAGAAGTGTTTCTGCCAGTCTGGGAGTACTGGTTAATCCGAAAATCCCAGACACAATCCCAGTACAAAACTGGAAGATTTCTTCTTTTGGATTTTGGTGAACTGAATCCTGTTCACTTTCTATTGATATGCATCAAACCATGTGAGAAAGCACATACATGCCAAGCAAGGCAAAGCACATGGTGTGCTAAAGTAAGCTACTAAATGGGCCAATCAATAGAGTTGATCCTTTACCTCGACTGAACAGGATGTTTACCAAACAAGACCTTCATGCATGTGATCATGACCATTTGAACAGTGATTGAGGTTCACAACTTCCACCATGAGCATTGATGATAAAGTGTGATAGAAGTGATCTCACCACTTTCTTCATCAAACCATAACACGTTTCATTTGTGTTTGTTCTGTAAACATTCTAAAGCATTACAGTGCAATGAGCAGGTCATGATTGAAATATGCAATATATGAATATTTCATTATTATAATTGTCACTATTACTTGGAAAAAGGAATATTTTCTGCCAGTTAATTTGACCTAGTGCCAGTGGGACCATGGACCATGCAATTATGAGATTAGATAATATCAGATAAATGGTCTCACATGTGTAATGTTTTGAAATTTTGTCAGCACAGATATATTATTGAAAGCAAAGATACAAAACTGTCAAATACTTGTAACTAAGCAGAGTAATAAAATGCATAAATTCTTGTTCAAACATTCCTGATATGAATATTTTTATATAACGAGTGCTCACTAAACTGTACTGTTTGTCAAGAAAATGCCAACATTTTGAAAATCCATGCCCAACCAATTGATTTTTTAAATTCCAAAATAAACAATAAAATATTTGGATAACTTATTATTTGTCTGAGGTGAATGTTGAATGAAAATAATAAATGATTTTTAAAAAGTTGACCACAGGTAGCAAGGCTGGTATGAATCAGAATGAATGAAGTTGTATCATGTATGAAAAGAATAGTGCAGTGTTTTCTTTGTATGTTTTTTCAGGAAAGGTCAAAAGACTGAATCAAATTTGAATGCTGTATTTACTTACAAAAATGTTTTTTTTAATAAACTGCAACTGTAACCAAGCCATTAAATAATTTCAAATATAAATAACTTCAGAATAAGGGAAATGTCTTTTTTGTTCTTGAGAAAACACTGCACTTGTTTCTTGACTGTAAAATGTGTTGATTCTTCAATTGAGTTGCTCATAAAAGCCCAGGTCGGAGGTGGTAATCGGTCACATTGCAGACTTTGAGAAGACAATGTCAGTTACATTCAATTCAATTATGTTGCTAATTTTCTGTTTTACATGCATGAGTCAATGTTTAAAAAAATTAAAAGATGGAATGTTCGCAAAACTGCAACTCAGTTGAAACTGAGGTGAAAAGACGATAATGGATTTAAAGTATTAATATATAAACCTTATGAAAGTTTACTTTGAATATTTTCTTTTGAGTGCATGACTAGGTTTCCAATTGAAGTTCTGGCATGGATGAAGTTGTGTTGTCATTTTGCTAGCATGGAAGATACAGGCTCAGTGGTTATGTGTTACATGTCAATCTATATTTTCATTTGAGTTGTAATAATATATTACTTCGGTTAGTAAATAAAGAGCATGTGTATTTCACTATGAAAAAAATTATACGTTCTCATTTATATTTTCACTTTACCAGGAGGTAGTTTGGTAAATATGACATTTTATGCAGTTGAGTTGCACTTTGCAGATTTTGTGTTCACAATTCTTGTTGTTTGCTGCTTGTAACAGCTATGTTCTTTTTCTTAATTGTGTGGCATGCTGTTCCAATATTTAGGTTCTCACCCCAAATCTGCTGTTCTAAGTATCGAACCACCTCCCACCACAGGACTCACTCGCACATCAGGTAGGCCAGTGTTTTCAGTTTTTTGCTTGAATTTGGTTTGCAGTTGGGTTTGATGGGTATCTTCACCAACTAACCTATCACATTCCTGTGATCACTTGTGTTAATATCTTGATAGCCTTACAGCTTCATCAGCCTGCTTGAGACTCTACCCTAGTCTACACCTATCAAGCTAGCTTAAGCTTTTAAGCTATGCCAATATTTGTCAAAACCCTAACTTTCAATGAAAAACCCAGATAAATGTTTTCTGAATAAAAGTTAAAAAATATAAAGTTTAGATATCTCATTTCCTACTGTAAAATTCCTTGAAATTCAACCATTTGCAAGAATCGGTCAACTGCCTGCAAGAATATCTGAATCTAATGGCATGTTGAGTAAATTTTTAAATTTTTGATTTTCAAGTAGGCCATCATTAATTTACATTTAAAACAGAAGAATAAGTCAGTGAAATAAAAATTATACATTTTATCTGTGGTTGATTTTAATGTTTAAGTTTTATTCTCCATTTTCCAGACCGCATCCATGGTTACTTATAGCTTTAACTATGACATTATATACCACCTAGATGACACTAACATTTTACCCTAGCTTTGCAGTTTAGCTGTTAAGACGCACCTACACCCACCCCACCCCAGTCCTGCTTGTAGACACTGCTTACCAGTTGGAGCCAAATATCTAATTTGCCAGGCATTATAGTGACCAAATGACTGCATTTGACCATGCTGAATTGTTGTGTGGCTCTGATTAGTCACTCCTACTTCAGGTGTGAATGTAGGGTCACACAATAGCACTGTGTGACCTCATTTGGTCATTTTTCTGTAACCAAATAGATATTTGGCTCTTAATGCATTTACACCAGTTCAGTGCAGACAACTATCTGGTCCCACCTGTGTGGAACCCATTATGAGCATGACCATATGGGGCTACCACACATGTGCTATATTAAGAACCAGTAATACGTCTGTACTCAACCCTACACCAGTTTATATATTTCAAACCACATACTAATGATTTTCAGACAACAAAATTACTTATGTAAATCACAGACAATGAAGTCAAGAAAGCTGAATCCTCCCTGCCGAACAGGTTCCCTCTGCTCAAGAGTTGAGCATCTCAGAGCATTTAATAGAACTGGAATCCATTTAATTATGTATATCTAGAAATACACAAACAAGGAGGGCTTGTTTTCAAGATGCAGCTAAAGGCAACAGAGGTAGCTTTCTTGGGTTCTTCACATTATAGTCATTTGATTATTTGTGGAAGAAATGCATCACCACCTGTCCACCCATGTAAATTTGTATGCATCTACAAAGTGATATTTCGTTGAATGGATAATTCAATACATGTATCATTTGTGAATGATCATGGAATGATTGTATTTACTCTCATCATATTTGCCATGATTTATTATCATTCTAATAACAGATAATCTATATTATACTACCGTATATTGAAATGAATTTCTGTCTGATAACATTGGCATGCTTTTCTTGACTTGTAAAAACAACATTTATAGCATGAGTTGAGAGATTGAAAACTATTCAGAACTCACAAGTTCCTTATATTTAAAAGACTCATATTATTGCTAATTATGTTTCATTGATTATATTGTCAGCAATACACTTTGCATTCAGAAAATCAGTGAAATTTCATGCTTCAGATTTAGTTATAAGAATGCAGTAGTTTCTGGATACAAAGTGTGTTGTGACATGACCCTTGCTGTTGCTAGACTTTGGATATGTTCCCCTCCTAGTTTATTCTGTCCTTTCTTTTGTCCTCACTCAACACTTGAATCCTGACTTCTGTCTCTTTGTCTTTATTCCAATCTCTTGGGTCTTTGATATTCAGACTTGTATCTGAATGCAGATGTTATATATATATATTTAGTGATACCCATATATTCTCCAATATATTCCTTTCTGATGTCAATACTTCACATAATTTATTCATTAATCCTATCCCATCTTTACAAAAATGCACATTTTATATTAGTTCACTTATATACCTGTAAATAATCCTGTTGAATGCTATATAATATAGATATCCATTTACCTATCCGTTATTTCAAGAATTTCAAAATCCTGCTAGAGTTGAGCACATTTGTTTGAATGCACTATCAAATGCTATATACATTTCTTACATGTTTATAATTTTTGAATGGGTGATGAAAGTGTGGTTTTGTGTTTGGAGTGGTGGAGCAAAAATGACATTGAGTGGAATCAAATTAGTGCATTAAGATGTTCTGAATCTAGTTTAGTGTTACCATGCAAATTTACTGTTGATTAATGATTAGACATCTTATTTTAGAAAAAGGAAATCAATTTTGATGAGAATATTTGAATAAACAGAAATCCAAAATAATTTGGGAGGTCATGGTTCTGTCCTAACTTCTGTCTGTGATCTGTGGCTTGTGCGGCCATTTTCTTTTCCTCTTCTGTCTTCGTCTGTGAACCGCTCTGCTCCAACCCTGCATCATCCATGGTTCTGGCAAACTGCAGTGTCAGCATTGCCACCTAGTGGCTGCTTCTGACATCTATCTCTGTGGTGATCGCCGTAGCAACTGCGAGTGTGCAGCGGACACTTCCACGGGGGAGAGAAACGTGAGGGTGACATCCCTGTCCCGGATCCGGAAATCGACCCACCCATCAAGATCGAACTTCCCCCGCCATCGCCCAAGAAGGCAGAAAGGCGCAACTTGTACAGTGCCAAGAGACTTCGACTAGAGATCCCGACAACATTGGAGATCCCGAAGTTGAGTCACAACACTAACGGACTTAGCAACCCTGGTAACGGTGATCTTCCCAACCTGAGAAGTGTGGATCAGCGCCGCTCATCCTCAGATTCAACAGGTTCATCCAACACCTCAACAAGTAAGTACTCCATTACAGATTCATTACCACCTTCCTTGATTATATTGTCAGCTTAAATAATAGAACTAATAAAATGAAAGATTGAAATATAATTTTTTTAATTCATATAAAATGTGCTGGCAAGAAGTAGTGATTAATTAAAACCTTAAAGAGTATTATCTTATACATGAAGTTTCACTCTCTTCCAGACAAAATGCAGGCCTCTCAACCTTTAGACTTCAAATTCCGTAAGCGATCATTAACTTTCTATCATTTTCTTGCTTTTGTTATCTCAGTCAATGTTCTCCATGGTAACCAGTAACAAGACAGTTCTTCTGTCAGTAAGAATATGGTTGATTTCTTTTGATATAAATAAGTACATTTGAAATCAGTTACTATTTAAAAGGTTCTGGTAACTTTGCTACCTGGAAAAATGACTGTTTGGTGTAATCCTTGTGATGTCAGGGTAGCTATATGTTATCTTAAGTGATGTCATAAAAAGCTGTATGTTAGTCTTGTGATGTCATGGTTGGGTGGGGGCATGTTTTAACCTTGTGTTGTTGTATGTTTTCCTTGTGATGTCCTGATGGTACCCATACATAACCAGAACATAATATCTGGATAGGTTGTAATT
This sequence comes from Amphiduros pacificus, assembly GCA_949316495.1. Lineage (NCBI taxonomy): Eukaryota > Metazoa > Annelida > Polychaeta > Phyllodocida > Hesionidae > Amphiduros > Amphiduros pacificus. The sequence continues at coordinate 70,787,630 of OX439000.1, forward strand.
GGTGCCTGATAATCTTGATACTAGATTTGCAGTACATATCTTGATATTAACAAAGAAGTGATAGTTACTTGATAGTTTGTGAGATGACAGAAAGTGGAAATATCAGCCCACCAATTTTGGAAACAATTGGAAATCAACTGGGCCACAGACGCTCTCTATTTGAATAATTGTGTAATTCTACATTTCTCTCAATCTCTAGTAGACTTGTGATTTTGGTAGTTAAGACAAGATGATGTTGATATCAAGGCCCTAAAAGGTTGGTTACCTGAAATTGAAATAACCTGATCTCAAAATTCAGTTCATAATATTTGCAAAATATGTAGAGTTTAAGCCAAAACATGTTATGACATGTGTAAATAAAAAAAATTCTTTCCTTGGTCAGGTTTTGTACCATGGAGAACGAAGTCTGTGATTGCAAATATAAGTCTCAGACCTAAGTGGTTTATAGATACATAATGGGTTGATAGGTCTGACTCAGACAACTTTGTTGATCAGTGATTAATGCTTAGACAGTTAACTCGTTTTTGAATCTTGATTAGACAGAGAAATACCTCAATCAAACTGTAAAACAGATTTGTCGCTGTCTATTGTTGCAGGTTGCCATCTTTGTTTTTTCTTTCTTTTGGATTGTGGTTGCATCTATAGCTGCATCCTGCAACACAACAAAGATGGCAAACTGCAGTGCTATTTTGATTTTTATCTGAAAGTTTTTTTTAAATACATTTAAAAGGAAAGGTGAATTCAGATCTCATTACACCAATGTGACACATCTTTTGTGCCTCAAGTTCTATACAGGGTGGGACATCTTGTGATCTCTATGCCATTCAATTGTTACTTTCATTTGTAAATTGTAAATTTGTTTGGTGTACAGTTGTAACGAGAACACTTTCTTTGAAAATAATCCTAACAGTTTATATAAATTTACACAGATTTTTCGTTAAATATCAGAAAATGATCATTCGAAAGAAAAGAATAAAAGCACCAAATAAATTTATTGTCATATCCATTAGTTTCAGGCATACATAATATTCATTTTCATTCATAACCTGCAGATTTTTATTTTAAGAGATTTTTTGTAAGCCTTCTTACCATATTGTCAGAAACTTGAAAAGTTGAGTCAAAATTATACTGCAACACAAACATATGACTCCTAACCCATTGAGTGTGCCAAGATTTAGATTGAGTGTGCCAAGATTTAGAAATCTTATGACTGTGAAATCTTATGACTGTGCATGTATATTTGGATCTTTATTAAATAAATAATTCTGAATCATGATATTTAAAAAAATCATCCCTTGTTTGACTGTTCCCATCCTTTTTAAACTTGTTTATGCTGAGATGGTCCAAGGAGGGGGCCTGAAAGTCAGTCAATGCTTTACCAAAAAAGATTCATTAATTTTTTTTCAGTGGCCGGAAGAGGCCCAATACCTAATGGTCCAATGCATCCGCGACCTTTGATTGCTCTGCTGGATGGCAGAGACTGCTCAGTGGAAATGCCAATCCTCAAAGATGTCGCCACAGTAGCTTTCTGTGACGCACAGTCCACAACAGAAATACATGAAAAGGTAAGCAAACCTATTCCCAAGTGTAAATGGATATGAATACCACTTCACTGAACAAAGCATAGATGGTGCATTTTATGAATCAAATTTGTTAAGTAACCAATACATGCCAAATACAGAGATATTTTTATGTTAAGATATTTTATATCAAATCAGTTATGCAGGGCATATGTGAATTATGGTGTCTTAAATTGTACTAGGATGTTTTGTTGTCTCCTTGATTTTCAGCTCGGACGACCTCAGCAAATGTCATTGAGCCCAGTGGCAGGTTTCTGGTTTGCAGGCATATTTCAACGCTTTAGATGTTAAGTTTCCTGAAATTGCTGAAATTGCAGGTTTTAAAAGAAGCAGTTGGTGCTCTCATGTGGCACACAATCTCACTGAAGAAGGAGGATTTGGAAAAGTTTAAAAGTCTGCGGATGATCGTTCGCATTGGCAGTGGAGTAGACAATGTAGATCTGAAGGCAGCTGGAGAGCTAGGTAACTACTACATGTGGCCGTGGACGGACCTTGGTGCCCATTGTCATGTTGGCCACCTCCCCTTGCTATGTACTCACACAATCCTCGCGCTGTCACACCACACACTCAGCTTCAAAGCTTGCATGGTTGTCCACAACACTCTAGATCAGATCACCACCCAAATGGTTAAGATGTGTTTCAAAAAACTGTTTTGAATTCTAAATTTCGACAAATATATTCCTATATCTGCCATGCAATCTTTGAATCTTTGGTTTAGCACCAGATGGCAGCACTCTGGAGGATTGGTAGCCTGTCCAGTTGTGTGGTGCCTGGTGTCTGATTTTTTTTTTTTACAGCCAACTGATAGTTGGTAGGTTGCTTGTGGTTGCCATGGTTACATTGTATTGGTGGGGCATGGGTATTCTGGTTGGCATGGTAACATGAGGTGTGGCGTTGTTGCAGGTCCTCAACGAGGCGGTAGGGGCTCTGCTCTACCATCACATCACTCTTTCCCGTGATGACCTCAAGAAATTTAAGGCGCTCCGGGTCATAGTACGGCTTGGCACTGGAATTGACAATGTTGACGTCAAGGCTGCCGGCGAACTAGGTGCGCACATCTCCTTTGTTGTTGACTCTATTAGGTCATAAGAAACTGATGCAAGCTTCTTGTAAATCAGTGCCGCCATGCAAGTCATTAAAAAAAAAAAAAAAAACATTTTTGAAATTGAGTTTAATCATTTTTTTCTCCTCGAAATTCTCAGAAAATTTTAAGTTTTATCCCTTCCCACTCTTTGCAAAAAAGGATACCACACCATTTTAAACAGAACATTTTTTTTGGTGGTAAAATGATTTGATAGTAAACAGCCCAAGTGTGAAGTAGTGATATCACCCTACCAATATTGTTGATCTGTTGTGTGGTTTGGTGCTATGCATACACACATGACATCAGTGCTAGCCCGATATACAGTTTGTGATTGGTTCAGTGACAAAGCATTTCAGTATTCTCTAATGTATATACAAATGATCAGGCAAGATAATGGGGGTGATAGATAACCATGCACCACCATGCACCCCACAAGCCAGACTAGGGCAGTCATCTGGAGGAGTAATACAGCTCCCATCCATCTAAACCAGCACCTAGATCCTATTTCTGTTTTAGGCACCACTTCTAGTTGTGCATAAGTAGTGTGGCACTTTATTAGATAAACTTCCATTCTGGAACATTATAGTATTTTCCAAAATTTATAAATCATTTCAAAACATTGGCGGGGAATTTGGTGTAAGATGGATTCAGTGTTTGGCAACTTTTGAGCACGTACATGTTACTGAATGGCTCCACACTTGTGCTTCTCTCACAGTATTCCAATTATTGCCTACTTAAATAGTAATCCTAAAATATCACTTGAAACATTGTTCTAAAGTGACACTGGTTGTGTAGACTAATCTTTGGGATTGGTGATGGTATCTCTTAGAAAAATTGTCAATTTATAGCCAAAGTGGGAAGAGGCTTATGCATGAAATCTTACATCATTTAAGTTCCTGGTGATACAATGATTATAAATCCAGTAGAATGTCTTTTCATTTTGTGATAATTTTGGTTTTAAATTCTTATTAAATTTATATGCAGAAAAGTAATTATGGAGAATAGTTAAACTTTAATTGTATGAGATAAAAAAAATAGATCTTTTTAATTTCAGCAATCTTTTATAGTATTTGAATGTTGTTGCTTGAAGGTATTGCTGTGTGCAATGTTCCTGGCTATGGTGTGGAAGAGGTCGCAGATACAACACTCTGCTTGGTGCTTAACTTGTATCGAAGAACATACTGGTTAGCCAATATGGTGAAAGAAGGAAAGAAAATCACAGGTCCCGAGTCACTGCGGGAGGCAGCTCAGGGATCAGCGCGTATACGCGGAGACACTCTGGGAATTGTAGGACTGGGTGAGTAGTACAAGAGTATTACTTATGGATGTAATCACAGTGCTCACTATAACACCAGACATAAAATTCTTCAGTGCCATGACGTTACCCAATTTGGTGACCCATCACAGCAGCCAAGACAATAGTAATCTATGTGTAGTTCAAAAAAAGTTGAATTGTTTGATAGGGGAAAAAATCTTAAGATACCGACAAATGGTCTGGTTTAAAATATAAGGTAATTTAACAAAATAACCCCTTGTAAGTTGCTTTAATCCTAATATTACAACAATAACAAAAAACTGATAACAAATTCAAAATACAAGAATCTTCCTGATCACATAGATCAAATTTGCATTGGAAAGAAACTGTTGATAGCAAATGTATTAAATGAAGACGAATGATTTCCTGATGTCTTTCTGTAAATTTTCATATATATATTTCTTTCTGTATGGGGAAGGTCTTTTATGATTTCATGAATATGCATAAAAATGGAGAATGTGTTTTGTTTTTAGCATCATTTATGCAGGGGATAGACTTCAATAGGAATTCTGTATAATTCCCATTTCATGTTCAGCATCTCCCATTTTCAGTGTATAATATAATTTACTTGTAGGTCGAGTTGGCACAGCAGTGGCACTAAGAGCCAAAGTGTTTGGGTTCAATGTCATATTCTATGACCCATATCTTCCAGACGGAATCGAAAAATCATTAGGTAGGAATACTCAGAAGGACTCCTTATTAAATAGATTTGCTTTGGAACATCACTTTGATGTTTGTGTGGTATATATATATGCAAGTAACAATATATGTTTTGTTTGTTGCAGGGATCACGCGGGTATACACCTTACAGGACTTGTTGTTTCAAAGTGACTGTGTCACGTTGCACTGTAGTTTGAATGAGCACAATCATCACCTTATAAATGACTACACAATCAAACAGATGAGGCCAGGTAAGGACCAACCACACAATTTTACTGCTAAACCTGAATCTTCCTCTCCAGGTGCATCTTCCAATGGATGTCACTGGCTCAGATATGTGTGTCTGTCAAGTGAATAAGGTTATTAATGATGCAGGGAGATTTTAAAGGTCAAGTGATGAGGCAGGGAGATGGAAAAGTGTAATATTTCAACAGATCAGTTGAGTAATGGGTCAAAAACTCATTTTCTAGGCTATTGACTAAAACTGAATCCTGATGAGTGCTAATAAGATTATATTACAGAAATGTAAATATAGTCAAGTTAAATTGGTGCAAATAATTTTTTCACCAGGTTTTGGTCAACAGCCAAATATATTTGTCTGTCACGGAGTTAATTACGAAGCTCTGATGATTAAAGTTGGAAAGGAAAGTAGCTTTTGAACCTTTGAAATAATAATAAAAAGAAGAGGAAGGTGAATTTTTCAGGACTATTGGTTTTGTTTGTGCCAGTTGATGATACATCTTGTCATTTGATGACTGTTGCAGGAGCATTCTTGGTGAACACAGCCCGTGGAGGACTAGTTGATGAACATGCACTCGCTCAGGCACTCAAAGATGGACGCATTCGAGCAGCAGCACTAGATGTACATGAAAATGAACCTTTCAGTTATCAAAACAGTAAGTCATTATGCTGGAGTAAAATGTCATGCAGAATTAAATGAACCATCTTGTTTCATTGGAGGTTTAGATTAAACCAATTCCTTTCAAATGGATGTGTAGAAATGTTTATTAAAATGTGAGTGGGGAAAAGGGTCATCCAAAATTCTTTTTTCAACCAAAAAATGTTTTCTTGGGGTCTGGTGACAATGTGAATATTTGGATATTCAGACATTTATTTTGAAGAGAACTCACAATTTTTGTTACAATGTTGTGTAAAAGTTATATTTCTTTTGACAGGCCCTTTAAAAGATTGTCCAAATGCAATCTGCACCCCACATTCAGCTTTTTACAGTGACCAGAGCATAACAGAATTGAGAGAGATGGCAGCTGGAGAAATCCGACGAGCTATCGTAGGACGTATACCTGACAGTTTACGCAACTGTGTCAATAAGGAGTACTTCACCTCAAGTATGTAGTTCAAACACCCACAGGTATCTCCAGGTAACTATAGCAGCCTGGGAGTAGCTACAGAAATGAAAAGGTCAAAACTTATTCACTTTTTGCACAGTCAAGGTGATTTCATGTTCAAAGAAAATGCTGAAACATGGAGAAACATTTTCAGTTCTTAGATACTGAAGCTTTGGAATTAAACCTCAATATGTGCAATTTTTGGTATTTTCAAGAATTATAGTAACTGCTTTGAAAGGACACCTCTGCAGGCATATCAGCATTCAAACATGATGCTCAAAATTGTACAGTAGAGTTCTATCAAAGCCATTTTCCAGCTACTCAATTGAACAGGTATGCTTTGTTTATTGGAGGCTAACAAACTGCAATTCACTCTGACATGCTCTTTTTTACCCTCAGCCCCTGATATAATCAGGCTGAGGGTATTGCAGTACTCCTGGCGTGGGTATGTATGTCTGTCTGTCTGTCTGTAGCGAACATCCTTGTAATCGCGATAACTCGAGAGCAATTGATGGCAGCTTCATGAAACCTTACAGACATAAGCATCTGGTGAAAACCGCAGACGAGTTATATGGACAGTGACCTTGACCTATTTTTCAAGGTCACAGGGACAATTATGTGAAATCCAAGAATCTCAATATCTCAAGAACGAATGATGGCAGCTTTATGAGATTTGACACACATAAGCATCTGGTAAAGACCTCAGAGTTTTTTCTATAAAACATGACCTTCACCTACTTTTCAAGGTCACGGGAAAATAATGTGAAATCATCCTTGTCATCGCGATAACTTGAGAACAAATGATGGCAGCTTCATGAAACTTTACACACATAAGCATCTGGTGAAAACCTTGGACGAGTTCGATGGACGGCAACCTTGGCCTATTTTTTAAGGTCACAGGAACAATTATGTGGAATCCCAAGAATTGCAATTACTCAATGCCTATGTTTATGAATGTATTTTTAGCAATTAATCCATTTTTAGTTATCGATGTGTGGTCTGTTCCTAATATGAATAAGCAAATGTTTTAGAAGACAAAATTAGGAAGAGGAAATGTAAGCCAGGATATTTTGGTCTATATGTGCACATATAATCAGATCAAACACAAAATTCTCATATATGTTTATAGCACTGTTTATTGGCATCAGTGGTATTGTTTATTTGGTAAAGAGTGTTTTATTTGTTTTAGCATATCCAGACAGTATGAATGGTGCTGGGTACCCAGGATACCAACACCCTGGCCTGCCGGGGCCCCCAGGAGGGGTGCACTCAACAACCCCTGAGATGCATGCCCCACCGGGCCATGCACACTCCGTGCCACACAGCACCCATCACACAGAGGCCAACAACCACTTGCCAAAGGCAGACCAGAGCCAGGATGTACATTAGTGATGTGTGGAGGTGAATCATGCCCCATAACTGGCCTAGCACATTGGTGGATCGTAATGCCACCGCAGTTGTATATTATATCGATAACAAAATACAGATGGCGTAAGGAGAATATTTCTGACACTTGTATTGAGCGCCACACATGCAGGAGTTTAGCAATACATTGTGTCCACGATTCATATTCATGTGGAATTGTCTGGGTATGTAACCATGACTACTGCCACAATTGTGGCTGGCAGCACCTGTGGTGCAGGTGTTTGTCAGGCAACTCTCAGCCTCCATGAAGCAGCATACATATATATATGAATATATAATATATATATGAATATATATACATTAAATGTGGAGCCAAGATCCGTGCAGCAGCATGGTCAAGAAGAAAAATGATGGCTCAGTGTAGCAAATATAATCAGTGTGAACAAATTCTCTATTTTTTCTTAGTTCTGCAGGATATATAAATATTTAATAACAATATCGTTGGGACAATCAAAAGGAAATCACTCAGACATAGAATATTACAAAGAGATTCTGCTGTGTCAGAGAGCGAACAAGTCCATTTTAATAAAGAGACAGTTAAAGCAGTTTCCTGCCAATTTATACCAATACTTTGCACATTATCAATTTGTTGTATCTATGAAATTAGACACACTTTCATGTTTTTTTTGTGTAAAGATTTTCATCCCCATCTGTTCATTATGCATTTGGTTGGTTGAATGGAATGAATGGCAGTGGTCAGGCATCTATATTATACAAATGAGTCCATGGACAGAGATATATGAATGAGTGCAATTATATTAATGGATGGCTCAACTTTAATTGATTAATAGGACATTAATGAATATTCATTGGGCTTTAAATTATGCAAATTAGGTGGTGAATATTCATAAATGGCTAATGTGAATCAGGTGATTAAATGAATGAGAATGATGAACAATTTTTCATAATTGTCATAGAATCTAAAATTGTAGTTCTGTTGTTTAGAATCCATTTTGTTGATATGGTTAACATTGTATCCTTGAATGTTCAATACTTTCCTTATATACTTAGATTTGTGTTCTCAGAAGTACACTGTGGATGAATCTTTAGAAATTAATTTTAAAGTCAGTAAATAAATCTCAATAAAGCATCTATCAACATGTCACACCTGCTCAGGAGTGAAGGGGGAAACGTGCAGACTTTTTCTATAAACAAAATTGTGCATACCACTTTTTCTACCAGACTTAGTTTTTACACATTCATCAAATCTATACGACATGTGACATCATTCCAGTTGGAGAGACAGTATTTAATATAGTGTAGTGCCCAGGTATAGTAGTTATGTTTAGTCTTTATACGTATGTACGTCGCGTATTTGCTTGTGCTGGGGGGGATAAACCTTTTTGTATTGAATGTCAATAGTACAGCTGCATCTGCATGCAACAAGGGAAGATGGAGCAGACACAAACCTTAAAGTATTGACCAAACCATTTTTACATTTTAATATGATCATGGAAATAAATTATGTTCCTGAGTCATCCAGTCTTGTCACATGAGAAATGGGATGTGCCATACAGTTGATATGTCGAGAGGATTCAATGATTGGCCATATTGCAGAACATTTAAGGATAATGGATATCTCGCTACTAGAGACAATGAGATACATAAATTATATTCTGTGTGCATTATGGCATGGCTGGCATGGTACATAGCAGAGGCAGCAGTGACCTTGTGTGGTGACCTTCAGCATTACCTCCGCTACCACACACCCCTCACCCCTTCACATGTGCTCACAATCCTGCATTTTCTAAGACTAAGGTCACTGATCGTGTACTTGCCAATTTGAGAATGTGTACAAATTTCCTCATTAAATTGAGGACAGAAATGCTCATTGTAAATGTTCAAATCATGGGGCTGTAGACTTTTAAATATTTTCATTTTCAATGAACAGATGGTATAATATATATATAAATATTTTTTCAAAAATTAAACAATGGTAAATGAATATTATCATGATATATGTCATAGATGATCTGGACTTGGGGTAAAACCCTTTATATGTAACTAGGTCATCTCATGAACATTCATGTGTTTGTGATTAATATTCATGTGTACTGGTTGTCATGGAGATGTAGCTCGATTGATTCATGTTTGTAGGCAGGTCGGACCAATTCAGCATGAAGAGGAGATTTCTGGCTTTATTTTTGTGTGCTTGTTACGTAGTGGGTATCCAACTGCTATTCAAAATAAAACTTGAATGACTACAAAACAATGTGTTGTGTTGTTTTTAGCTATGCATAGCATATCATCTACAGTGATTGGAAGGGGGGAATTCTGCCATTCTATCGTCAACTTGGATCTTTTCCTCTGGAACTTCTGGTCAGAGTTCTTAGCTACAAGCAGGCAATATATTTGTAGGGATCCAATCCAATCTATTTTCCATTAGGCTCTGAATCTTTTCCAATTTACTGTGATTTTTCAAAAATCTAATAGCCATCACTTGTCAGGAAGGCTACCATTTTGAATAACATTACAACTAGTGGCCAATGATCTGGATTGTTGGGGCCAAATTCAATATGCAACATGCAATTTGAATTGGTCAAAATAATTATCTGCTCATGTCTGCCCTGCGAATGGATTTAAATGATTATTTATCAAGGAATTTTCCAACAATGCTGATCGTTTAAAAAAAATGATCAGCATAATGCTGGAGGCCAATGGCCTGTTTTATTGATATAAGCTTGTGCAATGAAGTTCTGTTGTAAATGAGAACAAGTCAAAGCTTGTGCTTGGTAAAAGTTAATGCAAATATACTCGACATTTTCAAAGTGTCTGTATAGTAAATATTTCATGCAAGACTGGCTCTTCAGTAAGTTTTTTTTTAAATCTACTTCATACAAAAAAATCAGGACCATTAGAATACTGAAATATGGGTGACTGATGGTCTGACATGAATGGGTAGGATGTCTGGCAGGATGAGAGTTATAACAAGATGTAAATTTATAATAGATTAAACATGAAGTCCACCTCTCATATTCTGGATTACCAGATTTTTGCCACTATGTCAAATTTGTCCATGAAAAGTGGGAATTTTAGGTACATTGTGTTTTCGTTCCAGTTAATTTCTTGACAATTGTACAATGGTTGTAGACGAGGCAAAAAACTGACAAATGGACTGTTCAAATTGACAATTGATTTTCTAACCCTACATCATTCTGTCACAATTTTTCGGAAGATTGTGAAAGATGTGTGTACAATACAAGAGATGGATTTTAGTCTGGGCTTGTCCCAGCCAGTCTGTAGATCCAGAGTGGTTGGCGTGCCACCTGGAGATGTCAGTATTAGAGTTATCTTGTTGCCAAACCCTGTTGATGTGGTAATTTTTGATTCCTTTCATGAGTGTATTTATCCAATTAAAAAATATTGGCAGTCATATGATGTCATCGCAGGGTATTTTATACAATTTTCAGGTTCTTTTAATAGTATTGGTTACATTGCCTGCATTTCTCTTTGCTTACAAATAAATTTTTTTAATACCGGTAGGTTGTTGTCCCACTATAATGTCACGAAATGTGCAGCAAGAATGCCACATCACCCTCCAAAAATCATGTTTACCTGACACGACAACACAGATCTATGTGGGTTCCAATTTTTCTCCAAGGTACAAAATTGTATTGGAGAAGTGGGACTCTCCCTTTAAATTTTGTTACAAGTATTTGTCTATGAAAAAAAATAAAAGGAAACATCTCTATGCTCTAATCAGAAGCAATTTCAATGTGAAATATTCAAACACATTCACCTATTTTATAATAATTTATTCCCTTTAAAATATTTTGAAATATATACTGTCGCCTTTTAATATATCTTAATACATTTTATGTTTCTCATGCAATTATATAGTTGTGATTCAAAATAAGGGGTGGAGTGAACTAAGAAAGACATTTATTGTAAATTAATTATTCTCCTATCCCCTCAAAATGTATCAAGATTTTGTTCTCCACTGAAAGCAAACCTTAAAAATATTTGTTTCAGAAACTATTCAGGACAAATTACTTGCATCCAGATAATGAAATCTCCCATGTAATTTGTTGTCCCTAGTGTTGCATATGATCACCTCTGACTGTATATGGATATTAAAACAGCCAATATTGTTAGGTAATCTGTGTACAATTTGTACCCAAACTGAAAATGTTTTATGTGTTTATGCTGTCAATTAATCAGTGAAAGCCAGTAGCACAGCTTTTTGCTCTTGTGTTATGTAGATAACAGTATCTCTGCTGTGGTAGCTGGCACCAGCAATCTGCTTTTCCATCATTGAAGGAATCTAATCTAGAAATTTATACTAGCTATCTGCTTTCTTCTCGGTGTCCTTCTCCTCCACCTCTTCTGTGTTACTTGATGATTTGTCTTGCTCTTGTGATGTGCAATCTTTCTCTTCTTTTGGAGTCTACAAACAAATTTAAAATGTTACCTCTGACTTTCATCACTGAATAGAAAATTTCAAAACTATAAAACAAATGGTATTGTCACCTCACAATGCTGATCAGGTGGCTTCATGACTAGCATATCCTATGTCACTCACCTGTGATTCTGCCCTTAATAGTTGCCCAGCTTTGTTGAGGTTCCAGGCCAGTTCATCTGGTCTCTTTTCCCCAAAGTGATGTTTTGGGAGTGTGCCCAACCACATTAACATTGTATTGTACAGTCAAGGCTATAACTTCAATCATGTTGCTATGTATAAATTTCTACAACCTAATTATGTTGTCTACTTTTCCCATCAACACAACAATGAGATTTTTTCATTTCTTTATTTCCAATTTTTTGCAACTTATGATTGTCTGCAATTTGTGACATTAACTGATTCATGTGACCCCAAGAAATGCTATATTATAATGACACTGCTCTTCCTCACCTCAGGCTCACTATTAGTTCATCTTGACACACACACACACACACACACACACACACACATATATTTTACAATTTGTTTATCAAAAGGATATGATTTTTGTGTCTTCTCTGTTTCTATAATATTGCTGTAGAGAAAGTCTTCCTTGAATTTGTCTCTCTCCTCCTGTAAAAAGGTTCATTGGATTATTAGTCAAACCTTGGAGTAATTATGTATGGAGGCGTGACGGCTGTTATTTGAGCTATGGCGTCATAGCAACTCTTTGTTTCACACAATGGATTCAAAATCCTTTGATCCTATCATAGTTGACGACTTCAGAACAGTAATAAATTGAAGATTCATATTTAAAAAAAAATGAATTGGCCAAAGTTTTATTGAAGTATTATACAACATTTTGGTTTTTTTTTTAAAGAAAAATTTAGAATAGCTCTTTTGAAGCTTACAATACATTCCACTCAAAATTACTTCAAATAAATCTGTTCATTTCTGTTCTGATTGCTCCAATAATAAATGTTATGAAAAAAAGAAAAAAATACATATTCCAAACCTTTTATTTTTTACACATGTTTATAAAAAATGTGTCTCTATTCGTGTTACTTTGTAAAAAAATTTAAAACAAAATATGTTTTATGATACAGCATTTACAAATTCCTGCTAAAGTTTTTTATTGTTAACTTTTTATTGATTTTAAATGAAGACATAACGTTTCATAAGACAAAGTATCTATGACGGCGCATATATCGGCAGGGCAATAAATAACATTTCCTGATTGTATTTTTTTCACTGATCAACGTGGTATATTTTTCTAAGCTGCCAATATTTGTGCCAATAACTAAAAACAAGCTGGAAAGAAAAAAGTAACAATAAAACATGTGGTTTCCTGAGAATCTGAGAGTATAACAGAAATTTTAACGGATTTTAATAACTATGATATGAATGTACAAATCTAATCATAAAATCGTCAAAATTTGGAGCAGAGAAATAAAACATAGGCATCAGAGATGCATCAACCCTCAGCCCTGGTAACTCATTGCACAACATTCGCTCCACACAATATTTGTGAACAAAACGTCACTGCACCAAGGCAAATTGATGCAGGGGTAAAAAACGCATAAAATCTACTTCCTTTGATAGCTTAGGTGTGTCAAGTATCATGAAACTGTCATCATTTACTCTAGAATTATTGATATGGGCCTGTGACCTTGAAAAGCAGGTTAAGGTCACCGTCCATCAAACTCATGTGGAGTCTTCCCAGATTCTTATGTGTCAATTTTCATGAAGCTGCCATCATTTGTTCTTAAGTTATCACGATGACAAGGATGATTTCACATAATTGTCCCTGTGACCTTGAAATCAGGTGAAGGTCATGTTCCATCAAGAGAAGTCTGAGGTCTTCACCAGATGCTTGTGTGTGTCAAATCTCATAAAGCTGCCATCATTCGTTCTTGAGTTATTGCGATTCTTGGGATTTCACATAATTGTCCCTGTGACCTTGAAAAATAGGTCAAGGTCGCCGTCCACCGAACTAGTCCGAGGTTTTCACCAGATGCTTATGCGTGTAAAGTTTCATGAAGCTGCCATCATTTGTTCTTGAGTTATCACGATGACAAGGATGATTTCACATAATTATCCCTGTGACCTTGAAAAGTGGGTGAAGGTCATGTTTCAAAGAAAATATTCTGAGGTCTTCACCAGATGCTTGTGTGTGTCAAATCTCATAAAGCTGCCATCATTCGTTCTTGAGTTATTGCGATTCTTGGGATTTCACGTAATTGTCCCTGTGACCTTGAAAAATAGGTCAAGGTCGCTGTCCACCAAACTAGTCTGAGGTTTTCACCAGATGCTTATGCGTGTAAAGTTTCATGAAGCTGCCATCATTTGTTCTTAAGTTATCACGATGACAAGGATGATTTCACATAATTGTCCCTGTGACCTTGAAATCAGGTGAAGGTCATGTTCCATCAAGAGAAGTCTGAGGTCTTCACCAGATGCTTGTGTGTGTCAAATCTCATAAAGCTGCCATCATTCGTTCTTGAGTTATTGCGATTCTTGGGATTTCACATAATTGTCCCTGTGACCTTGAAAAATAGGTCAAGGTCGCCATCCAACGAACTAGTCCGAGGTTTTCACCAGATGCTTATGCGTGTAAAGTTTCATGAAGCTGCCATCATTTGTTCTTGAGTTATCATGATGACAAGGATGATTTCACATAATTATCCCTGTGACCTTGAAAAGTAGGTAAAGGTCATGTTTCAAAGAAAAAATTCTGAGGTCTTCACCAGATGCTTGTGTGTGTCAAATCTCATAAAGCTGCCATCATTCGTTCTTGAGTTATTGCGATTCTTGGGATTTCACATAATTGTCAGTGACCTTGAAAAATAGGTCAAGGTCGCCATCCATCGAACTCATTCGAGGTTTTCACCAGATGCATATGTGTGTCAAGTTTCATGAAGCTGCCATCATTTGTTCTCGAGTTATCGCGATGACAAGATAATTTCACATAATTGTCCCTGTGACCTTGAAAAGTAGGTGAAGGTCATGTTTCATAGAAAAAATTCTGAGGTCTTCACCAGATACTTATGTGTGTCAAATCTAATAAAGCTACCATTATTCGTTCTTGAGTTATTGTGATTCTTGGGATTTCACATAATTGTCCCTGTGACCTTGAAAAATAGGTCAAGGTCGCCGTCCATCGAACTCGTCCGAGGTTTTCACCAGATGCATATGTGTGTCAAGTTTCATGAAGCTGCCATCATTTGTTCTCGAGTTATCGCGATGACAAGATGATTTCACATAATTGTCCCTGTGACCTTGAAAAGTAGGTGAAGGTCATGTTTTATAGAAAAAATTCTGAGGTCTTCACCAGATACTTATGTGTGTCAAATCTCATAAAGCTACCATTATTCGTTCTTGAGTTATTGTGATTCTTGGGATTTCACATAATTGTTCCCGTGACCTTGAAAAATAGGTCAAGGTCGCCGTCCATCGAACTCGTCCGAGGTTTTCACCAGATGCATATGTGTGTCAAGTTTCATGAAGCTGCCATCATTTGTTCTTGAGTTATCGCGATGACAAGGATGTTCGCTACAGACATACATACATACATACATACATACATACATACCCACGCCAGGAGTACTACAATACCCTCAGCCTGATTACATCAGGGGCTGAGGGTAAAAATATATCCCCATAATCTGTATGAAAAAATAAACATTTCATTGGCAATATGTTTTGCTCTAAATCGTGGTTTTGATGACTTAAAATAGGTCTGAAAATAAATAACGTCAAAACTTTCATATCTTGCTCCTATATGGCGTCATCGTAAGTCATAACAATGCCCATGGCAGCAACTATGATGTCCCTTTTGATCTTACAACGTTGTGCCTCCATTCATAATTACTCCAAGGTCAAACTTACTGAAGATACCTTGTGACAAATGTCACAAAAGGTAAGGCAATAATTTGTGGTGTCAATAATAATATTATACATGGCTACAACTTTTGCAAGCACCACTTTTGCAAAAAAAAAACCCATCTATAACTCGCATATTGGCGTCTTTCACATCATCATCCCCATCAGTGTCTGTGAAATCTATTTGAACAAGACCCTAATTTATAGTCCCCTAATGAAATCACACTTCTTTCTTGGCACTGAAAGGTAAAATGACATCATAAGAGTATGGCAATAATATACTTATGACATCATGAAATGTATTGTCATTAGAATAGTGCCAGAATGATGTCAAACAGGGCTACCCTACTTTGAGCCTCAAATGAGGTAAAAGAGCATTAAGTTTCCTGCACTTTGGGTAAAATAGATGTTTATGGTCGGACAATTGCCATGGCAAAAAAAAGCAACCAATCACTGCCATAACCTAATCTGATTGGGAAAAAGGTCCCCAGGAGTGCATGTGTGCAATATCTAAGATAAATGTCAAGCTAAATGTCAAAAAATGTTCTGGCTGTATCATGCACACAGGCCAAGTTGCCGACATGGTTGTCATGGCATCAGAAATTGACCAATCACGGCCATTATCTTATCAGATCAGAGGAAGGTCCCCAGGAGTGCATGTGTGCAATATCTAAGGTAAATGTTAATATAAAACCGTTGTGGCTGTATCATGCACACAAGTAATTTACCACGGACGCACACATGGACGCAGCTCAATTTAATAGGACAAAAAATGTTCATGCTACCCGTGTTTACCCATCATGAGACAGACCAAGTGCAATTTCTATGTCCTTTAGCAACTTGTTTTATAACTTTATGTAATAAAACTTCAATTTGTCATGATGTTCATATGTGAATAAGCTTTCAATACACCAAATTATAGATTAATGCTTAATGCCTTTAATACTATATACTTTACATTGGTTTCCAACTGACCCAATTACCATGTTCTTGTACTTTGTGTTGCAGTTAGTTTAGTGCATTTGTACTCTGCTGTCCATCTACTTTATAGAATGCCCCTGCCCCAATCCCATGTAGTGACCTGAATGCAGGTAACAACAGAATTTGCTGTGCACCTTGTATAACATTACACATATCTAATTATTATTTCTTCTTTAATCAATGATTGTTTTGGCTTCTTTCTACATCAAGTTTCCATGGAGGGGAACACACTTGTGTGCACTGCTGCTTAAATAATGCCTTTACAGTTTACCACACATCTTTCAAGTCAGAGGCTATTTTTAGCACTGATAGTTCAAATGTTGGTTAAAAGGTCTTCCAGCTTGGTAAGCATGGTAGCTTATAGTATATTTGCATACAAGCAGCTGTACTGAATAAAATTATCAACAATCAAGAGACTATAGAGTGCTGTGCACCGGTAAGTTATAAGGTTCTGAGCACTGCCCTATTCAGACAAAATTGTCTCGCAACCAAAGGATCAAAGATGATTCCCATTTGTCCCCTGATGTTACATAATGTGACTAGCAAACCAGAAGATCAATCCCCCATGTGAAACCATTTTTTTATCATGGCGTAATCATTAATGTTATATACTTACCTTATATTGGTCCCATTCTATAACATCATGTAGCCCATCTTTGCCATACCTTTTGTTGTACACATCATAGTGGGTCTGCAAATACATAAATATGAACTATATCAATCTTTGCATCAATGTATGGAACATATCCACAACCCAAATTATGAGACATGTGTGTTTCAGTTATAATAACATTTCCTTATAGAACTAAGGTCGTCTTAATTCAGTTTCCAATCTGCTGAAATTGCGAAAAAAATGTGAAACAAGACATCAGTTCAATATTGTTAAATATCTTAATTTCAGTTTGCCATTATGTAAAGGCATGCTGTGCAATTGAAAACCTTTTTGAACTTTCACTTAATGGTATTAAGAACAAATGTGATGGAAGAAGAGCAATTTATCTAAAAACTAGATACCTTGTGACTTTGTGAACAAAATATTTGTACTGTAATCATCATTGATGTCAACAACAACAGTATACGTGGCTACAGCCAGATTCCTTGATACTGTATACATTGCTTTGGTTGATATAAGAACGAATGAGGTAGGTCTTTTACTCTGTGCTGCATTCATAACAACACACATATTGTTCTTTCTACCCAGATTGTAAATGACTTCATTGTACATCACATTTCCAGGGAAGGGGACACACTGTGTCAGCTGCTGCTTAATGCCTTTACAGAGTATACAACACTCAATACCAGAAGCTGCTAACTCAAAGGTTAATTATAGCACTGATGGTTCAAATGTAAGTCAATCGATCTTTCATCTAGGGCATGCTAGCTTTACATACATGCAGCTGAAAATAGGAACAATAGAAAGACTATGGAGTGCTGTGTATGTGATAAGATTGGGATCTGATCACTGCCCTACATAGTCACAGTTTGCAGCAAGCCAAAAGATCAAAGAGTCATGGTCCCTGATGTTACATAGGTTATGTAACCACCAACCAAGGATCAAAGGATCACCCCCATATTCCCGATATTATGTAACCTTATATAACTTGAATGGGCCATACACACGAAAGAAAAGAAAAGAGGTAACACTAACTAACAAACACATATGCACACAGGACAGACAGGGTGATTTCTAAGAGACAGTTTATATAGACAGTAAAGTACTCTAAAACTTCAGATTTAGTCTCAAAATCGTAATTTTTGCACTTTCATAAAATGAGGTTTTCAAGCACTTTTTCCTTGCATAATATATATGTTCACACCCCAAACTTTGTGATCACAGGTTATTACCCTACATATTTCCCGTGAATATATATTTCTGTGCCACAATAAAAGTCACATGATTTTATACATGTGGCCATCTGGTGGTCAAAAGAGTACAGACTTGGCACTTAAAAAAAAAACACAATATAGTTTGGTTAATTTTCGTTAGATAGCTTGCTTGTATCACAGTTTCGTGGCCACATATCATTTAAACATACCCAAAACCACTGTAAAATTACCTGTGACCTTCATGAATGCTTTACACAATCTTCCTTAGAATCTTCCTTTGTGTAGATAAAGTCACAATCTTAACTTGTCCAGAATAAGCTCACATTCTTACCTTGTCCAGATAGTCTCACATTCTTACCTTGTCCAGATAAAGTCTCACATTCTTACCTTGCCAAGATAAAGTCTCACATTCTTACCTTGCCAAGATAAAGTCTCACATTCTTACCTTGCCAAGATAAAGTCTCACATTCTTACCTTGCCCAGATAGAGTCTCACATTCTTACCTTTTCCAGATAGTCTCACATTCTTACCTTGTATAGATCAAGTCTCACATTCTTACCTTGCCAAGATAAAGTCTCACATTCTTACCTTGCCAAGATAAAGTCTCACATTCTTACCTTGCCAAGATAAAGTCTCACATTCTTACCTTGCCCAGATAGAGTCTCACATTCTTACCTTTTCCAGATAGTCTCACATTCTTACCTTGTATAGATCAAGTCTCACATTCTTACCTTGCCAAGATAAAGTCTCACATTCTTACCTTGCCAAGATAAAGTCTCACATTCTTACCTTGCCAAGATAAAGTCTCACATTCTTACCTTGCCCAGATAGTCTCACATTCTTACCTTGCCAAGATAAAGTCTCACATTTTTGCCTTGCCAAGATAAAGTCTCACATTCCTACCTTGTCTAGATCAAGTCTCACATTCTTACCTTGCCAAGATAAAGTCTCACATTCCTACCTTGCCAAGATAGTCTCACATTCTTACCTTGCCAAGATAAAGTCTCACATTCTTACCTTGCCAAGATAAAGTCTCACATTCTTACCTTTTCCAGATAGTCTCACATTCTTACCTTGTCTAGATAAAGTCTCACATTCTTACCTTGCCAAGATAAAGTCTCACATTCTTACCTTGCCAAGATAAAGTCTCACATTCTTACCTTGCCAAGATAGTCTCACATTCTTACCTTGTCTAGATAGTCTCACATTCTTACCTTGTCTAGATAAAGTCTCACATTCTTACCTTGCCAAGATAAAGTCTCACATTCTTACCTTGCCAAGATAAAGTCTCACATTCTTACCTTGCCAAGATAGTCTCACATTCTTACCTTGCCAAGATAAAGTCTCACATTCTTACCTTGTCTAGATAAAGGCCAAGTGCAGGAGCAATCGGAATATCAGCCTAGAAACAAACAAAAATAACACAAAAGCATATTAGAGCACTATCTCTAATTAATTAATCATATATCACATGGTAAAAGTTTTTTGATCTAGTCAATTTCAAATCAATGTTTCGATTATATAATCAGTAAAATTAATCAGAAAGCATGTTTATTTCCCATGTTTCATTGACTACATGTCAAACAATAAAAAACAATTGTGCAGACCTTCGGTGGTTCCCATGCTCTATCAATAGCCTCCTTCCCAGCAAGACCTCGGACAATTGCTATCATCATTCCTACATTACAAATATATAGAACATTCATAATGATCTCTTATAATATCTACTATATTTAGAAACACAAGACAACAACCACACCAGAATTACTGTTTTAAACATTTAAAGAAATATAAAACTTTGTCTGGTAAAAGAATCAATTTTGGTATGGCATAAATGGTTACATTGTAATGTCAAATAAAAATCAAATGAAGTAACTGCACAATAGGAACAGATGTAATACCTATCATCTTGCGTATCTGATGCAGCACGAAACTCTGCCCTCTTACTGTGATCACAGCAAACTCCATCCCTTGTCTCACAAAAGGTGAACCACACTAAAAACACACCGAAGATCTCCTTTAATATTTCAAATACAATTTGATTAAATCTTAATGTTGGGGGTTGTTTCACAAATGGCATATTTAATATTAACACATTCTAATTAATGTCTACCAATGTATATAATTTAGGTCTGCCTCAATATTTCTGTAATACTATGATGACATTTTTTTATCATTCTAATTTATATTATGAATTGTGAAGGTACATTGAGTATGTAACCAATATTTTGAATCGTAATTTACAAGATATTTTCTTTTTTTGGATAAATGATTTAAATTTTGCACCTTAAAATCCATTATGTATCTAACTGCACTTTTATCATCTGGCTTCCTGCAATATATTAACAACTTTATTTCTGATATGGAAAATTTACAAAACAGATGAATAAATATCAACACATACATGCCATACAAATCAAACAACTATAAATAATTAAGTATATATTTCACACAAAAAGATTCAATATCAAAATATATGGATTAGAGGTCACCCATGGATAGGTTTTTGTTCATGTGAATAAATAGTTTATAGAAATGTTATCTGTGATGTCATGACAACATGTATTAATAGTGCCAGTGATTTCATCTTTTTGTGTGCTGATAAATATATCCTGAAATGCCAGAATTTTCCACAGTAATATATTACATTGAGGTAGCAATAAAGCCGACAAGGCTGGATCTGTTATTAAAATGTGAGGGAAAGTGGAGCATTTTTCTCATGGAAAACTACACTGCCTTGCAGAAGATCCTGTACCACTGTGAAGCAGAGTGAACCCAAACGTAAAGGCTGAAATTGTCAAAACTCCAAAATAAGTTCTTTGAATGTTTTGTATTGCTCTCAAAAAGCAATATCATAGTATTTGGGGTTTTAAAGTATGTAAATTCATTATTTGTTCTATACCAGGATGAAAATGTCAAACAGATTGTAAGTCCGATGTCACTTGCATACTGTAACCTATTATAGTTTGGAAGCTATTTAATTATCTTTCCTGAATCCCAGCCCAAATTGTTCAATCTAATTCCATATCAATGTCATCATAAATAACATTCTGGCAATCCACCAGATTAACATTTATAATAAATAAATTTTAAAATACCTCAGCCTAAAACATTACAGATAACATTTTATCACAGATACATTTGATTAGACTCAGCTTCAGCCGCTCCTTCAGGAGTGATGATGTATGCTCCCTAACAGCATAAAAAGATATCAATCAAAACTTCATATGTTTGTGAGGAAATTTTCCTTCCTTTTTAATAGACCTAATATTATCTTTGGTTTCGTCTTGGTTTCGAGATTTGCATTTGCTAGGTACCTTGCCCCTTACTGAACTATCTATATAACCCAAAGGTTTCCAATACTTTAAATCTAAAATAACATAATACACATACTTTCCTGATGTAAAATTATGGAAGTTGTGTGTTCCTTTGTAAATAGATAAAACCTCATTCACTCTCTCCATTGTTGCTTCTGAAATTGCACAAGAAATCTGTATAAAATAATCCATTGTATCAACAATGTTGCTGGATGCAAAGCCCAGCAGGGGATAAATGATAAAAAAACATATTGCACATTGTATAGATATGATAATGAATAGTAGAACAAATAAGACATTAAGGTGACAGATATATTCTCTTGGTGGGATGCCAATTGGTTTTGCTGAATAAAATTATAGATGCAGATGTAAATCATACTGTGGATTTTTTTTATCACAAACATGGAGCATGCTTTACCTATCTTAAGGTTAATTACAATATCTGACATATGAAAAGATTGTATTCTTCCCTGAATCCTGAATGTAAATAATAGGTTTGAATGGTGCTTACAAGTCAGGTGGCGTTGAATGCATGTCAGAGGTACGAGGGGAATGAATATTAGCAATTCTTTGTGCTCCCAAATTCACCACCCCTCCAGTGAAGTAGACCTATACTGTATATTTTTATTCCAGATTTATGTAAAAACTTGAGATTTGACAGATGTCTGATTCTAAACCCCTGATGCTATGGTTGTAACTAATTGTTTGGGAATAAAACTTTTATGAGTGGTCTTTAGCTGCCAATTTGCTCTGATAAAATCACAACAAAGTGGAAATAGGTCATTTTTACTCAATGGTGGATAAATCTAGTTTTAATTATGAGGTTTTTTACATTTTGTTTTAATTATGAGGTTTTTTACATTTTTAACAAATCACAAATCCTCAAGAGATTTTTTTTTCTGAATTACAATATTGTTTCAATTTACTCAACATGTACGATGGCAAGATTATGCTTCTTTGCTTGACAAAAGTTTGTTCAGAGTCAGAACATTAAATCAATACAATCTGCACTGTACACTTTTTTAAAATGGTGAACATTTCTCTAAAAGCTTGTCATCATGATGTACTGAAATTGTTAGTTTCCAGGGGTTCCAGTATAAATAGGAAAACTGAATTTAAAGATCAACTTTTCACATTGTCACATTTAATCCCACAAATCAACTCCACTAGACCGGTGAGTCTGACATTAAAACATTATGGAAAATATTAGAATCATCTCTAGAACTAGTGCTGCCACCCAGTGGCAAACAGTTTTGATAGTATTTTGATGGGAGTTAACACTCAGACTACTAATTTGAACTAAACATTTTGGGTCTGCCACTTGTGGTTGTGATAAGTCCTTGTGATTGGACTTCCTTATCCCAAGATAACAAGCATAATTACAGACCGGTTCAGCCAGGACAATACATTACATGTTATTTGACTAATTACCGAAAAAAGCTAACTTTTGGATAATATGCAAACATTCAAATAAAAAATCCAGTTTGTCTTATTGATGTTACTTACTATCGTGAGATCATAAATAGTTGCACTATGTTTACGACATTTATAGTCTTGTATGATTCTTTAAAGTAATTTTGTTATACAAAGGATACCTATAAAAGCACACAAGAAAATATACAAACTTACCTGTTGTTCTATGGGATTCCAGCACATGCTGAAATGTTAAAAACATCACAACTTAACAAAATAATTTTCTGTCATTTGGTCCTCAAATTTAGTTTGAAACCGGGCATCAACATAAAACCAATGATCAAAGTGAGTGATGAAGGGTCTAAAGAATGGATGAATGAATGAAACAATGATCTACCTCTTCTACTGGTGTGAAGGCAAATGTTGGCAGCATGTACTGGTATGTTCTATAACAACAGGAATTCTTGCTGTCAAACCCCTTTGTTGTTCTCTTGAACCCTGCAATAATGCAGTAAGGATGGTTATTACAAATGTATAACCTGTAATGGAGCCAAAAATACTTATTATGAAAGTATTCTTGCATTATGTGTTAAAATCATTTTTCATCTCTCTCAACTGTTTCTGTTTCTGGGCAGAATAGGTAATTATCATAGCACAGTACCTTGTGATTGATGTGGTTGAGAATCTCTTTATTCTTTTGGATATTTCAATTTTCCAAAGTGTTACAGTTTAAACTTTTCAAATTTCCTGCCTCACATTTTAACTTTGAATGTGAATATATTTTTGTTTCAATGGTTACTCTTCAAAATATATTTTTTTAAATAAAAACAAACCTAATATTCTAATTTGCTTTGGTAGATATGAGTTGATCTTGTTGACAGCATCCTCTACATCAATGAACATGTAAATACAAAATAACATCATGGAGCACTCAACATTCACAAGTGCAACCCCAAAGTTCATAAAAGAAAAAAATAAAGAATAATGCCAAAAAATGCATTTTAAAGTTACCTTCTAGTACCTCAAAATTTACCTGACTAGAAAAATAGCCTGAAGATTAAGTATTTGAGAGAATAAATACCAAATACTAGAGCATGTTTACTTAATGATGATCAAAAATGAGAAATTTTCATATTTGATCTGATGTTTGGGTCTTTTTATTTAGCTGGCTTTAATTTACTCTCAGTAAGATCTAAACTTCATATTTTCAATATCAGAATTCAACATTATCATGAGAAAATGTTGTACATAAAATAAGCAGATACATATCTTAAGTGAAACAAGTTGTCCAGCAGCTGATACCCCTTTATCTGTCCGTGCTGCCCTCTGGAAGTCCATCTGAATGTAATCAAAATGTAAAGTTCATGAATTAAACACTCAACCTTACAAGTACTGAGTAATAATAAACACTATTTCAGGTTAGCCTATTTGATGTGATATTCCCGACTGATATTCATGTCATGCATCAAAATATGTTGGTGTGAATATTAAATAGAGGGCACACCTTTCTTCCTGGGTCGCTGGCATGGTCAGCAGTAACTATGCCAGCCTTCACAAATGATTCCAACAACTCATCCTCTATAGTTCGGACTCCAGGATTCCTAAAAATATATCAATCAATTTCTCAAAAATAAGGTTTTCTGAACAAAAATTTCTGAAATTAATATTGTTTTGCTCTAAAGGTATCCCATCAGATTTGAATGAATTAAAATATTAAAAAAACAACGGGAGATTGCAAAATGCACACCCTGAGTACAAAATTGTGGCACAAGAAACGTTGTGCCACGGATCAACAATAAAATATTTTGTAATCATTGAATCCTTTGTTCCATTCTCAATCATGTCAATGATGGCAGACTAACATAGATTGATGAGTAAGTAGTTGCTGGTGAAAATATTTCGATAAAAATACAAAATTAGGGAGTCTGAATCTGGATTTTTGTTCTGTATTATAGTATTTACCGTCTGAGTAATATCAAATGTGACATTATACATGTAGAACCACAGTGATAACCACAGCACATTAAACTGGCAGTTCTCATGAGGGTTTTGGGAGAAGGAAAACAAAGTAATGCCTACTTTTGCATGCCAACATATCCTTTGCCTGAGTAAACTAGCATCATGCCAACTTTCTTCTTCTTGTATGGCGGACGTTTGGTGGAAGCATCTGCCTGGAAAGAAATTACATTGTCTGTGATGAACATGCTCTCACTATTTGGGTACAAAATTGTTCTGTCAAGAGAGGCCCCTTTTGGGGCCAACTAACATTGGCAAAAAAACATGCATTCCTTAAAGGCATTAAGCATTAATCTTGCTTTGCTTTAAAGATAATGTTGATTGCAAACCCCATCTATCTCATACTTATCCACTGCAGATAGATGGGGTTTGCAATCAATCAACTTTATCTTCAAAGCAAAGCAGTGAAAACATGGTAATAAGTGCAGAACTATGTTGTGTGTGGCTTATTTAAGTTCTCAGCTCATTTACATAATGTAATCAATTTCATATTACTACATGCAGTGAATGGTTGCAGTCTCTGCCAATAGGGGTCCCACCTCTCTATGTTTCAAGGTCTCCATGACCCAAATCTAAAGTGTCGTCTGCTCCCAGGTCAAAACAAACCTAGACAGTCATCATGTTCATTTCAGAGAAATTAACACATGATTTGTTGAAGAACTAGACTAAGACTGATTGCATCTATCTTATAATTGAACAAAAATATATTTAAACAAAAATTTTAGCAGCAGGATGATCTGCAAAAAAATATCTCATAGGTGCAGAACACTCTCTTGAGGCACCAAGTATGAGAATTTGTGTATCTACTCCATTGGACTGTGCGTTATAAATATAGGACTCACCTGCTCAGATGCTTCCTCCTCCTTTACTTTCTTGGTTTCTGATAGATTCTCTTCATTAAAAGCTCTCTTAGTTCCCCTTTCTTTATTTCCTTCTATTGTAGTATCAGGTTTTATGCTTTCGACAACAGCATCACATTTTGTTTCACTTTCTATCTTTTCATCCATTTCCGCAGGTTTATTTTCCCCTGCTGTTGTCAGCTGCTCTGATATTTTCAGAAATGATGATTTGTGATAGTTTCTGACAAAACAAATTTGTGTAGATGGGAATACACTTGCAGATGCACTTGTTTCAAAACCTTTCCTCTGACACCTAGACAAGGAAATTAGTGATCTGGTGAAATATCTCTTTTGAATTTGTCTTGTTAGTCTTGCAATGTACATGGGACTGACGACTATTTTCTATTGGTAATGAGGAGACCAGGCACCTGAAACATATTATTAAAGAGTTACAACACCAGTAAACTAATACTAGCACAACGTTTTATAAATGATTTGATTAAAATGGTGAAACAATTTGTGACCTTTGTCAAAACAATTTTTGAATATATATAGCACTCCTACAACCAACTTTGAAGAAATAGGCATATAATAAATTTTAGGACAAAATTTTATGCATTTCCAATATTTTGACTATAAAATAATAATAATACTTTGGTTTTCGCTGCCAAATCAAGACTCTTAACTAAGAATTAAAAAGGGCCCAACAAAGCCATTTAAGCCCACAGCCCTAATTAATTTCATCCTCAGTTATTCCTCACACCAAACATCAACTGTCTGAAATAGCGTGGACAATATTTTTAGAGTCAAGAATATTGATACAAGGTTGAAGATGAAATTTTGAAATGATTGTTTATTATGTCAAATATGAAGTACCTACTATCTACATTCACTGGGAAATAGCCCAGACAAACTATGCATCTGCCATTGGCTACCCATCATCACCAGCCATAATACCCTAATTCAACCCAAGGGTGGTCATGGTCAAGTTTTGAGTAAAAATGGTTAGACAATTGACTATTCAAGATATTTTCACAGATACATGACAATAGAAAAATATCCCATACCCCTCTAAGGCATGTTCATCTGGTTTTGAGTGTATGGAAAAGAGCCTGAATTGCCTAGGAAAGTCCAGCTTGGTTCCAAATTCGGGCAGAAAGGACACAAGTCAAACAGGCCATCGAAGAGGTTATGCACAAACAAGGGAATGGTTGAATACTGTAATTATGGGTTACCATCTTGTTTTTTTTTGTAACACGGATGGTTCCTTTTTGACAACCATTGCCGACAGGCAATGGTTGTCAAAAAAGGAACTATCTGTGTTATTCTGTGATCGGTACGATCGTGGGAAATGAGTAGTCATTTCCTGTTGGTTGTAATTCGTTTTTTTCTGTGGTCAATACTGTTCAAACAAATGACGCCACTGTGGAGTGTTCGTCCGTGTGCATGCAAGTTTCCAATTTGCGCATGAGCCCGGGCGTATGAATACTTAATAAAAAGAAGTAAACAAAAGAAAAGAAGTGCGTGATGTAAAAGCAGAATGTTCAAAACGATGTCATCGTGCTCGCCCATCGTTGCATAAGATTATCCCTATAAATTGCTTGGATATGTTTCCCAATCGATAGAACAAGGAATTTTAAGTAAGTTTAGTTCAAATTTGATGTAAATCGGACAATAAGAACAGAAATGGCATCTAAAAGTCTGATCGATGATTTGCGATAACGCCTGAGCGATATTAGGGCAACTTACGTAATCGAGCCTGGAAGTTCACATCTTTGCATACATTTGTGCTAAAAAATTTGTTCATATACCAAATAATGTGTTTTTAAAAGATGAATAAAAATAATTTCAACGACCCCATCAGTATGCAATGATTGTTTGTGTTAATTTTTTGTTTTGTATGTTGTAATTTTTGTTTTGTGTGTTGTAATTTTTGTTTTGTTTATTGTAATTTTTGTTTTATTTGTAATTTTTGTTTTGTTTGTAATTTTTTCTCCCATCCGTGTTACATGTGGAGCACCACTTTTTCTTGTTTAATGATTGGATTTTAGGGTTCACTGGGTTGCTGGCATTTTCAACCATTCTCCCTTTTGACCATGGCATGTATAAAGGCGAAACAGCCAGTCCCTGATTTTAGAGATTGCATGTTGCCATGAATTGCCCTTAAGAAAATAACACACTGGAACTGCACAAAATTAGACAAGAAAAAATGGTGCTCCACTTGTAACACAGATGGGAAAAAAATTAACAAACAAAAGAAAAATGTTAACAAACAAAACAAAATATTAAACAAACAAAACAAAAAATTTAACAAACAAAACAAAAATTTTAACAAATAAAACAAGAATAAATACAAAATGAAACAATCATTGCAAACTGATGGCGGGGTTGAAATTATCTTTGTTCCTCTTCAAAAAACACTTATTTTGGTATATGAACGAATATTCTAACACAACCACATGCAAAGCTGTGCCTTTTCAGTCTTGATTAGTTAAGATACTCTAATATCGCTCAGGCGCTAACGCAGAAACGTTGGACAGAACTTTGCTTGTCACTTCTGTTCTAATTGTCCAATTTACACCAAATTTGAATTAAATCCACTTGGAATTCCTGCTCTATCGATTAGAAGGCATTTCCAAACAATATTAAATGATAATTTCGCGCAACGATGGGTGATGATTTGTTTACATGTTATAGAAACGTATTCATACACTAAAGCATGCGCAAATTGGAATCTATTGTATGCACACGACGAATACTCCACAGTGGCGTCAGTTGCTTCAACATTACTGACCACAGAAATAAACGAATTAAAACCCACAGGATATGACTACACGTTCCCCATGATCGTACCGATCACAGAATAACACAGATAGGAACCATCTGTGTTACAAAAAAAAAAAGAGCACAAGAAACTATCTGAAATCATTAACCTCTAATACACTCTCTTAATTTTGTTGATTTGCCAGACGGTAATTTTTGTCTGAACTAGTGTATCTGAATACGAAATTGATAAACTTTATTTATGGTTATTCAATATATTAAGTCAGAACAATGGGGATGTGAACATCCTTCCCGTCCAATGCCAGTGGTGGATGTTGATGTTCTTCCCGTCCATTAGTGGTTAAAGAGAACAAGATGGTTACCCACAATAGTATAAAATAGTATTCTCAAATATGATTTCACGAGTTAATAGAGTTTGCAGAGTATCTTGGGCCAACTTCACCTTTGAAGGCTGGCACAAATTCATTCGTCTATGTCAACATGATCCGCCTCTCTACCTGGTCATACAAGTGGTTGAGCGATAAAGGGTATATTTGAAGAGGAAAGTGGTGTAAATAAACACAGCACCCTGAAGCACCCTGCTTTCTGAAATATCATACTGCTTTGATCGAGTAATTTCATGAGCTCAAATGAAAATATATAACGGTGAGTCGTTATATTGGAATGGTCTGCATAATTTAAGACAATAATTCACATACAGGTTGTCGCTTTCACTTTTCGATGCTTTCGTTTCTTCCTCCCCGGCTCAGCTCTCCCTTCCTTCTCCACGTGCACTGCAACACAGTGCCATCTGGTGGGAACAGCTGCCAGGGGATCAATTAGTATTCAAACAAACGGCACCACTCAGAGCAACAACAAGGTACATTCTCTGTCCCTTTAGTAATGAAGGGTATAGAGTTTTGATGGAGATTTTTGTACTTTCGACTCTGTATTTACCTATAAGCTAAATAAATTTGTTAAAAATTCTAAATACATTTGTTACAAATTCTCGCACACATACTTTAGAACAAATTCCAGGATTTTGATGTGGCAAAAAGCCTGAAATTGACCGAAAAATATTTGAGCCTAAAACTCGCACAGCATATGATTAATGCTTTGAATGATAAGAATAATTACAAAACCTATTACATTATCATAACATGTCAAACTATTCTTTAAATTCATTTTTAATATTTAATACATATTTTTATTTTGTTCCTTTAAAATGAAAAGAATGAGAAACAAAAGAAAAATTGTGTTGAAAATGTAGGTCCATAAAGTAAGCAGGCAAATAACTTGGACTTTGTCATAAAAATCAAGGGAAACACTTTGAAGCAAATGTCATATCAAGAGTTGGACCAAGAGTAGAAATGACAGACATGGGCCTATTTCGTTTTCACTGTGTGGCGTACATCTTTGACACATAGGTGAACATGGACCTTTGTGGGCTATTTTTATAAAATATTGTCAGTGACCTCGAAATGACATTTAAAATTACATTGAATCGGCGAATTTTACTCTAATATTTAATTTCCAGTCATCTACATATCTACGAGCTCATGGAGCTCGTATTCATGAAAATCCGTTTATAATTAACAATATCAGGGCAATCTGTACCCTACATTATTAGACCTACATATATGTAGGGAGTATTCAATTACTATAGGTCTACCTCTGCCGTCAATTGCCCTATATTTGATACCATTCTAAATTTGGAATTCCCCAAGTTATAAATACTTGCCAAGTTCATAAAATATCATCGAATTTGAAACATCAGATTGACAGAAATGTTGTGCAAGAGTTTTTGTACCCTTAGTTTGAATATAGTAATACTCCAAGGTAATACTATAGTATATAGACGAACATGGCTGAGATTCAACCTATTCTTACCATTTGGTTCAGAGACAGCTCAACGACCTATCCATGTCAATATACCCACATAAGAGCCTCTATAAGCTCATTATATAACGAAATCGTCTGATTTAAATAATAATTGTCAACTTGCTATGCAACTTGAATTCACACTGAGCCAACCATAGAGAAAAAAATAGATACTCTATGCGCCAACAGGCACATTGATCAGATGACCTTGTTTCACTGAATGCTTGAGAGGTCAGATTGTGCCACCGAGTTGTCAATGCCCCACATTCAAACTTTTCACAGTGCTGGTGTCAATACACCCATCGGTGATATCGATACGCTAATCACCAAAATGTGCCAAAATACACAAAAATACCTTGTTGGGCTGTCACGCTCGAGGGGGCGTGGCACGATCCAATTGTTTTGGTTTCGTCGACGAACAAGGAAGCCTCCCTTAGGAGGAAGTTAGTAAACTTCATGATTAAACTTTTTTAGTTTACAAGATAAAACATGATTGTCGTTTTGATGTGTTAAACAAAAAGGAAATATTGAAAGACATGAGTGTTGGGTGCTAACAATAAGAGTGTCACTTTGGAGGAAATAGTAAGTTTTGTTTTATGTATTTATAACTTTACGTCAGTTGGTGATTGCTTTCCAGTTCAAACAGATTTGGGACTGAAATAGATAAAAAAAATCTTTTAAAATCTTATGGTATTAACCAACGAAGCATAAAATGAGTCAAACACGTATATGTATTATTTAGTGGCATATGTATTTATATATTAAATCAGAACAGATTTTGTGATATATTGAGCAATTCATGCACAATGAAGTCATCTTTTTATTGTGTTCTTCTGCTGTGCCAACAGTTATGTGCAGAAAAGGTACTAAAGTTGTTCCCATGCAGTGATTATCATAATAGAATCAGTATGGGAAAGAGTCCACATTATTTATTTTCAACTCACGATATTCCCTAGGTCTCCTGCCAATCACCCTAATGAATGATTAGTTCTAGAGGACTTGTACAGTTCTTATTCTTATTCCCAAAGTTGTACAGCTCCAGTGTGTACCTGTCTTTAACTGCCCCCCACCAAAAAAAATGCACCAATTGTCACCAAATTTCACACATGCATGCTTCATGACCTTTTGGAACTTTCCTATCAGATCAGTGTCAGAAGGGCCATGGCCCATGGCGCAGTTGGTTAAAGCAACAGCTTATTAGCACCAGTTCCTCTGTGGTGGTCATGGGTTCGAACCCCGGCCATGCCGAGATTGAACTCCTGATACAATTTCCCATATGAGCTGAGGCCTGTGCCTAAAGGATTAACCCATTGTCCCTGTAAATCTGTGACTGGGTGGGTTATCATGTCAAGGACCTGCAACATTACAGTTCAGTGAGGCTGCACTATAGAGCTAACAACCATAGGATTCGCGCAACCATAGGATTGGCTGATAATTATGAAATTGTATTGTATATATAAAAGGAATGGAACAATGGAATTTTTGACATAGAAAAGTTTATATGAATGGTAAAACTAAATTGTTATGAAAATTGCACCCATTGACCCCGATTTCGTCACAATGTGCACGTGCGCAAGTACCAGCTTGTTACAAAAATATAAACATTGGCGCTACTCTGTCAATTTTTGACCGATATTCTTCATTGACAACTCAAAATTTAGCTTTTGAGCTCTTCTCTTCAAATATGTAAGTCTGATGTACGATATATTAATTTTCGTCTTTCAGCATTGAAGAGAGATCAGTGCGCGAAGGCTATGGTTGTTCATGTCTTTTGCGCAAAGACATGACTCTGACTTGCAATCTTGTCAGAATATAAGATATGCACATCGCTTTATAAGATAAAGTAATGATGACAAGTTTTTCTAATGGATATACCCCACTCCAGCACACATATAAATAACTGTTCATTTATTTATTGATTATTTATTTATTGACAATTGCCAAAATATACGCGAAACCGGCAGTCGTTAGCCCTATCTGCTACAAGTAGGTCTCATCACGAAATGACTGAAATAATGTTAAAAGTGATGTAAAACCCCAAACAAACAAACAAATCACTGTCAGAAAATCTTGCAGACCCTCAATCTTGCCAAAAATGCTCAGATTAGTACCAAATCTTACACATGCATGCTCCATGATAAAATCTTTGACAAGGTCAGTGCTGACCTTTCCAAGACAGATTTGAATTTCCCTGTTAGAACATCTTGCAGACTCTCTAATTTGGCATAAACACACAAATTTGGACATATCCAATGAATTTGATGTTGACCTTTCCTTGACCTCATTGAACTTTGCTATTACATTGTAGATCAGGGTCAGAATACCTTGTTTTCTCTCTGTCTTGCGAAAAATGCCCGGATTAGCATCATATCTTTCACATGCATGCTTCATGATAAAGTCCAGGACAAGTTCAGTGTTGTTCTTTCCATGACCTTTGCTGATGGACCGGTTTTCAGATTCCTTGCAGACTCTCTAACTTGGCCAAAAAATGCCTCTCACCAAACTTAGTACATGCATAATTCATGACACTATATTGGAAGACATTTTATGTTCAACTTTTCATGACCTCTAAATTGTGTCAAGGTCAAATTGCCCCAATAAAGCCTGGATGCCACCAAATTTGACAGAATTAATAACCTCAGGCAAGTTCAATGTTAACCCTTCTCATAAACTTTTGTACCTTTTTAATTAGGCCTAGGTGGAAATGTGTTGAAGGTTCTCAAACTTGGTCAACTGTGCATGGATTGCCTGAAATTTACAGATGGGTATACAGATGGACTTTTGGAAGCATAAAGGGAGATTTTGACAATGAATTTATTTCCCTTGAAGGGAAGATAAGGCCAAATTATCAACTCAATTTTCAAATATTTTAATTGATTTTACATTTACTTCATCATCATCATTACATTTATTTCATGATCAATGCCTAGATAACCTTATTTGCTCTACTGTATATTAACTCAGGCATGACTTTAAGCCTGTTGATCTTTAAGACTTATTTTTTTCAGAGCAGAAATCTGTGATCAGATTCTGGAACCTTAATTTTACAGCTGATTTGTCAAGTTGTCAAGTCTTTAATTATAACTCGTCATGCCTCTCAATGAGGCAAACCTTGTCACAAGAATTCTTGAGCTCCATTTGCTTTGCTAGAATTAGGTTTCTAGTTGGAGTTCTTATGTATCCAATAATTATTTATTGTTGGAGGTTAAACTGTGGAATTTTGGTTAGATATGGATGACATTTGTGTGAGGTGCAATGGAGTTGCAATGGAGTGTGCTGTGTATATTTTCCAAATTTAAACTTTAACTAAGACGCCTCTAACTCTGTAGTGATAAATAGAGTAGAACTTCCTGTTTGGCATTTCTACCACAATGTCCCATCACCAGATGAACTAAAATATTTTCCCATGTGTGTGTGTCCCCTGCAAGTTACATAAGGTTACATAGTATCCAGGACAGTGTGGGGGTGGGATGATCCATTGATCCTTGGCTGCTGGTTGTAACATCCAGGATGGCATGATTCTTTGATCTTTTGGATTGAGGGGAGGTGGGATGATCTTTCAGCTTTCTGCCAACTCTGATATACCCATAGTCAGCATCAAAATAGACTTAAAATCTACTGTTTCCAGACACACCACGCACTGCCCATCCAATTTAACTCACAACTCCAGTAGAACTCGACTTCCGGCAACAGATTTTCAACAATGAACGACGATGATCACAGTCCCTGGCCAATACCAACAACAGTTTCAATCTGATTAGATATTCTAACAAATGCAAGGCTTGTTAGATTTCTTTGTTTTTCCTTGATCTCAGTATCGTTTCGCCATTGTTTACGAGTTTGCGCAAATAGGTGAAAGTGGGTCAGTCTAATTAAAGGAGTGACAGCAACAACCTGGAAGCTCCACAACACAGTGGTGCTTCTGATGTCATGTTATATTTCTCCCTTTGTGTTTCCATGACATCATCAGTTGGACTGAGGAAAAGATGCTACAGATAACCCCCAGACGATATTATAACTGGGAAAGATGATGACACAGCAAGTAAGTACGACAGTCAATCGCCGGAGGTCGAGTTTATTTACTGGGGAAACTTCAATATGATGGGCAGTGTGTGGTGGTTCTAGAAACAGTGGATTTCAAGTCTACTTTGCGGATGGCTTTGGGTATATGTAGGATAATCAGATCCTTACACAGCTCACTTTTGTCTCTATTGTTGCTATTGACCTACATTTGAACCAGTGCTACAACTAACCTCTGGCTTAGCTGCTGCTGGTATTGAGTGTTGTATAAAGTAAAGGCATTTAAGCACAGCTCACACAGTGTGTCCCCCTCCATTGTTCCTACATTTGAACCAGGGGTCTTGGTATTTAACAGAGTTTATGTATTAGATGAGAGAGCAGAGTGTAAGTGAACTTAACAGCCTGCAGCACAGAGGAAAAGACCTACATCATGAGGTCAGATATTAATCAGTGCAATGTATTTAGTATAAAGGAACCTGGTTTTAGCCATGTATACTATTATTGTTGACAGCACAGATCATTGCAGTACTGATTGTGACATTCGTCACAAGGTATCTAGTTAATTATGATGGCTAATAACATTGATCACAAAGTTTAGGGTACAAATTTTTATATAAATGTGCTTGATAATCTGATTTCCAAGAAACCTTTAAAACAGGCCAAACTCTACAATGCATATTTAAATAGTTCCTATTTTGATATTTCAGATATTTAGATGGTGGTGCCACCAACATGTGATGTATTGCTGCACTTTTACATGAAAAGGTATATGGATGAGTGACCATGACTAACGTTCCAAGACCTGACCTGCACATATGTAAGTAATATACAGTTCACAACCCTTCTGCTGTTCTTTGAACTGAGCATGTGCAGAACATGAACTTCCTGCTTACTGGCTGCCATATTGAATTTATGTCGTTGAACAAAACAGAGAATATTTCAAATGCACATTCAATGGGGAAATGTTCGACATTAAAACATTTTTGTATGTCCCGTTAAGAAAACAAACTATTATTCACAGTTCGCATGTATTATTTATTTTACTTGAAAACACAATTTAAAGCCTTGTTTACATGGGCGAAAATATGTATAATTGACCGCAACAAACATTACTCCTAGAAGTGGTGAAGAGACGGTGCTCTCTAGTGTTTGAGCGATAAAAGGTGAAAGATCGGCGAACTGTATATCTAGACATGCTTGAAGTATAGAATCCATGATTGAGGTTCTGAAAGGTAGATCTTAATAATCACTCTGTTTGTCCTGTGTTTGTGTGTGTGTGTTTGTCACACCCTTTTTCCCTTTGTCCATTCCTTTGTTTGCTCCAATGTAACTATGGTCTCATGCAGTAGCTACTGGCTAATTGGTTAGCCATAAAAGATCACTGAATGATGTTTCAATGTGTTTATATAAACATTAATCCCCTCTGACCAGAAATATGCTACCTATTTAGCTAGCTTTGGTTATAAAGGTGCACTATTTAAAGTAGTTGAAGGAGCGTTGACGTCATAATGGTGGTATGGCTATTTATCAATGAAATAGTGACGTCAAACATTTTGGTATCTTAGCAACAGTCAACAACACATTTCATACAGCTGCGATCCCTAATGTTAATTGATATACGATGTGACTTTTTATCTTTTAGCATGTCAAGATTTGTTATCAATGGGAGAATACAGCTGGGCTGGATGGTTGCGTCGCAGATATGATCTTCTTCCAGATCTCAGCAAACTCAATCGGATTAAGTTTATGAGCAAGATCACTGGAAAGATTAAAGTCAAACCTTGTGAGTAGAAGAAATAGGTGTGAATGCCATATCCCAAGCTGGAGACTTTGATATCTTAAAAAGACAGGGGTGATTTACATGGATATCACAATTCAAGAGTTGGAAGGGTATGAGATTTAGATATTACTTTTTGCCTGCCAGAAATCAAAAACAAAATTTATTCTAATTTTAGGGTTCCAGAAATATATTATTGTGTGCAATGGATGTTTATATTTATATCGAAATGAGAGGGCGAAATCTCCTTCTGCAGCATACTCCTTGTTTGGATATAACCAGTAAGTAAACCTCATTCTGCAGCACACTCTTTTTATGGAAATAACCAGAAAATAAATCTCATTCTGCAGCACACTCTTTTTATGGATATAACCAGAAAATAAATCTCATTCTGCAGCACACTCTTTTTGTGGATATAAAGAGTAAAATAAATCTCATTCTGCAGCACAGTCCTTTTTTGGATATCACCAGAGAGTAAATATCATTCTGCAGCACAGTCCTTTTATGGATATAAACAGTAAAATAAATCTCATTGTGCAGAACACTCTTTGTATGGATATAGCCAGAAAGTTAAC
Source organism: Amphiduros pacificus (assembly GCA_949316495.1). Taxonomy (NCBI): domain Eukaryota; kingdom Metazoa; phylum Annelida; class Polychaeta; order Phyllodocida; family Hesionidae; genus Amphiduros; species Amphiduros pacificus. The sequence goes on from OX439000.1 coordinate 70,824,712, forward strand.
CTCATTCTGTAGCACACTCAGAGAAGTTTAACTTTTAACCTTTTTATTGTTTATTGTAGGATAACACGAGCAGGTGACGTCCCACAGAATGAGGCTCCATGGGCATTCAAAGTGGTGCATACTCACAGTATCGTCAAAACGCATTACTATTCAGCTGCTTCAGAACCAGAACTTGCGGTATTCTTATTTTTCATCACCACGCTGATCTCATTTCCATGCTTTCACAATTTAAATACTCATTATATTCTAAAATATACAACATTGTATTTCAAGATTTAGGCCTTTACTATTCTTCTCCCTACCCAAGGAAATTGTAAGTGCCATTAATCCCCAGAAAATGTTTTGATGGTTTTTGAATTCACATTTTTCCTTTCAGTGAATTTGCAGTTGTTCTTTCCATAAACTGTTTAAACTCTGAAAGTAGATCTTAGTGACCTCAGAAAGTTAAAATCAATTTTCATTTCTTGAGTTTCAATATTTTTAATTCACTAGGTGTCTTTTATGTCATTTACAATGACTGCAGGGATAGGTTTGTAGACATGACCACTGATATAATGACTACCATTCTATATGCTGTGAAGGGAATATTTTTATTTGGTAATTTGGTAAGAGATGGACAAACAAAGAAAAACTTATCGGTTATGTAATTTTACTCTTTTCCTTTGTTTGTTTGATCCTACAGTGGAACTGTTTTATACAATGTGCTGGGTTTATTTATATGCATGAGGCATCTGAGCATCCATGAGATTGTAAGTTGTAGTTGGCAACAAATAAGTTATTTTTGATGATATGCATTTCACCATCTGAATCTCTGCCTGTCAGTGATTGTCATAACTCCTATCTATTACCATTAAGTCCAGATAGGAGCTTCAGGATCCAAAGTTTTTTTATGAAAGGGCTGCCCCGATTGGTTTATCCCAATGAATTTTCTGACTGGTTAAACTATTAATATATTGGTGGAAGCCCTCTCCTGTATGACTAGACTATCAATAGATTGGTGGAATACCTTCAGGGCATGCTGGGGTATCTAATTTGGCTATTTATATATCTAGTGTGCTGAAAATATTATTATTATAAGTTTTTATTAATATTTCAAATTATTGATATAAAGACAAAATAGTCAACAGGTCAAGTTTGTAAAAGATGACATGAAATCTAACAGAAATCTCTATCAGATTTAACAAAATGACCCTTGGTCCCAACCAGCCCTACTGGATCGCACAGATTTATCTGCTGCTAGATGGAGTTGGCTAGCAGACTGGCTAATAATAGCTGTCTTAAATATGCAGGACTTTTTACAATATGTGTTCCAGTGTAATGCCTTTAGGGTTTTCTACAATATGTGTGACAGTATAACACATGTAAGGCTTTCTACAATATGTGTGACAGTATAATGCCTGCAGGGCTTTCTACAATATGTGTTCCAGTGTAACACCTTCAGGGCTTTCTACAATATGTGTTCCAGTGTAACACCTTCAGGGCTTTCTACAATATGTGTTCCAGTGTAACACCTTCAGGGCTTTCTACAATATGTGTTCCAGTGTAACACGTGTAAGGCTTTCTACAATATGTGTTCCAGTGTAACACGTGTAAGGCTTTCTACAATATGTGTTCCAGTATAACACCTTCAGAGCTTTCTACAATATGTGTTCCAGTGTAACACCTTCCGGGCTTTCTACAATATGTGTTCCAGTGTAACACCTTCAGGGCTTTCTACAATATGTGTTCCAGTGTAACACCTTCCGGGCTTTCTACAATATGTGTTCCAGTGTAACACCTTCCGGGCTTTCTACAATATGTGTTCCAGTGTAACACCTTCGGGGCTTTCTACAATATTATGTGTTTCAGTGTAACACCTTCAGGGCTTTCTACAATATGTGTTCCAGTGTAACAACTTCAGGGCTTTCTACAATATGTGTTCCAGTATAACACCTTCAGAGCTTTCTACAATATGTGTTCCAGTGTAACACCTTCCGGGCTTTCTACAATATGTGTTCCAGTGTAACACCTTCCGGGCTTTCTACAATATGTGTTCCAGTGTAACACCTTCAGGGCTTTCTACAATATGTGTTCCAGTGTAACACCTTCAGGGCTTTCTACAATATGTGTTCCAGTGTAACACCTTCGGGGCTTTCTACAATATTATGTGTTCCAGTGTAACACCTTCCGGGCTTTCTACAATATGTGTTCCAGTGTAACACCTTCCGGGCTTTCTACAATATGTGTTCCAGTGTAACACCTTCAGGGCTTTCTACAATATGTGTTCCAGTGTAACACCTTCCGGGCTTTCTACAATATGTGTTCCAGTGTAACACCTTCAGGGCTTTCTACAATATGTGTTCCAGTGTAACACCTTCAGGGCTTTCTACAATATGTGTTCCAGTGTAACACCTTCGGGGCTTTCTACAATATTATGTGTTTCAGTGTAACACCTTCAGGGCTTTCTACAATATGTGTTCCAGTGTAACAACTTCAGGGCTTTCTACAATATGTGTTCCAGTATAACACCTTCAGAGCTTTCTACAATATGTGTTCCAGTGTAACACCTTCCGGGCTTTCTACAATATGTGTTCCAGTGTAACACCTTCCGGGCTTTCTACAATATGTGTTCCAGTGTAACACCTTCAGGGCTTTCTACAATATGTGTTCCAGTGTAACACCTTCAGGGCTTTCTACAATATGTGTTCCAGTGTAACACCTTCAGGGCTTTCTATTGCTGGTCTGTCCCTGTCTCTCACCAGCAAAGCTCTCCTTCTTCCACCTTTCTGGTTGTTTTTTATTTGTGTGAGGGTTAGCTACTTACTCAATTCTATTCACTCTATTCATTCAGCATGTGCCTGTCATCTCTATGGCTGTGTATATCCTGATTCTTCCCATCACCATTGACTGTGTTGCTGCCTCTCTCATGTCTGTCTGTCATCTCTATGGCTGTTTATGTCCTGATTCTTCCCATCACCATTGACTGTGTTGTTGCCTCTCTCATGCCTGTCTGTCATCTCTATGGCTGTTTATGTCCTGATTCTTCCCATCACCATTGACTGTGTTGCTATCTCTCTCATGTCTGTCTGTCATCTCTATGGCTGTTTATGTCCTGATTCTTCCCATCATCATTGACTGTGTTGTTGCCTCTCTCATGTCTGTCTGTCATCTCTGGCTGTTTATGTCCTGATTCTTCCCATCACCATTGACTGTGTTGCTGCCTCTCTCATGTCTGTCTGTCATCTCTATGGCTGTTTATGTCCTGATTCTTCCCATCACCATTGACTGTGTTGCTGCCTCTCTCATGTCTGTCTGTCATCTCTGTGGCTGTTTATGTCCTCATTCTTCCCATCACCATTGACTGTGTTGTTGCCTCTCTCATGTCTGTCTGTCATCTCTATGGCTGTTTATGTCCTGATTCTTCCCATCACCATTGACTGTGTTGCTATCTCTCTCATGTCTGTCTGTCATCTCTATGGCTGTTTATGTCCTGATTCTTCCCATCACCATTGACTGTGTTGTTGCCTCTCTCATGTCTGTCTGTCATCTCTGGCTGTTTATGTCCTGATTCTTCCCATCACCATTGACTGTGTTGCTGCCTCTCTCATGTCTGTCTGTCATCTCTATGGCTGTTTATGTCCTGATTCTTCCCATCACCATTGACTGTGTTGCTGCCTCTCTCATGTCTGTCTGTCATCTCTGTGGCTGTTTATGTCCTCATTCTTCCCATCACCATTGACTGTGTTGTTGCCTCTCTCATGTCTGTCTGTCATCTCTATCGCTGTTTATGTCCTGATTCTTCCGATCACCATTGACTGTGTTGTTGCCTGTCTCATGTCTGTCTGTCATCTCTATGGCTGTTTATGTCCTGATTCTTCCCATCACCATTGACTGTGTTGCTGCCTCTCTCATGTCTGTCTGTCATCTCTATGGCTGTTTATGTCCTGATTCTTCCCATCACCATTGACTGTGTTGCTGCCTCTCTCATGTCTGTCTGTCATCTCTATCGCTGTTTATGTCCTGATTCTTCCGATCACCATTGACTGTGTTGTTGCCTCTCTCATGTCTGTCTGTCATCTCTATGGCTGTTTATGTCCTGATTCTTCCCATCACCATTGACTGTGTTGCTGCCTCTCTCATGTCTGTCTGTCATCTCTATGGCTGTTTATGTCCTGATTCTTCCCATCACCATTGACTGTGTTGCTGCCTCTCTCATGTCTGTCTGTCATCTCTATGGCTGTTTATGTACTCATTCTTAATAATAATAATAATAATAATAATAATAATAATAATAATAATAATAATAATAATAATAATAATAATAATAATAATAATAATAATAATAATACATTTATATAGCGCTATTTCAGACTAGGTCTGCTCATGGCGCTTTTCGATGTAATACTTCGTGTATTCTTCCTGTCACCATTGTCTGTGTTGCTGCCTCTCTCATGGCTGTTTGTCATCTCTATGGCTGTTTATGTCCTGATTCTTCCCATCACCATTGACTGTGTTGCTGCCTCTCTCATGTCTGTCTGCCATCTCTATGGCTGTTTATGTCCTGATTCTTCCCATCACCATTGACTGTGTTGTTGCCTCACTTATGTCTGTCTGTCATCTCTATCGCTGTTTATGTCCTGATTCTTCCCATCACCATTGACTGTGTTGTTGCCTCACTTATGTCTGTCTGTCATCTCTATCGCTGTTTATGTACTCATTCTTAATAATAATAATAATAATAATAATAATAATAATAATAATAATAATAATAATAATACATTTATATAGCGCTATTTCAGACTAGGTCTGCTCATGGCGCTTTTCGATGTAATACTTCGTGTATTCTTCCTGTCACCATTGACTGTGTTGCTGCCTCTCTCATGTCTGTCTGTCATCTCTATGGCTGTTTATGTCCTGATTCTTCCCATCACCATTGACTGTGTTGCTGCCTCTCTCATGTCTGTCTGTCATCTCTGTGGCTGTTTATGTACTCATTCTTCCTGTCACCATTGACTGTGTTGCTGCCTCTCTCATGTCTGTCTGTCATCTCTGTGGCTGTTTATGTACTCATTCTTCCTGTCACCATTGACTGTGTTGCTGCCTCTCTCATGTCTGTCTGTCATCTCTGTGGCTGTTTATGTACTCATTCTTCCTGTCACCATTGACCGTGTTGCTACCTCTCTCTTGTGTGTCTGTCTGTCACCTTTATATGGAATTTAATTGATACTTTCTCTTTCTCAGCTTGTGTTGTGCATGTGCCTGCTTGTCACCTTTCTCTGACTTTTATTTTGACAATATCAGTGCTGGGATTTGTGCCATGTTATGTGTTAGCATCGCTGATATATGACTGAAAACACATTGCAGATAACTCTGCTTTATTTGTATGGCATAATTAAGTGTCACTTTCATTTTCAAGAATTATCTGTGGAGACAAGAACATCCAGTCACGTATGAGCATCCTTTAGAGATTCACAAAACAACTCTACACACACATCAAAATGCCACCACTTTCATTTGATATAGCTCATTCTTCAATGGCAAGTTTGAGCTCAGCAAATACATCATGAAGCAAAATTTTCTTCTTTTTTGTTATTTTATGTAACAATTAAATTAGAGTTTACTGAAATAAACATGCTTTCTGCTTTAGCGAATTATCAATTCAGATATTGTATATAACATATTGTATTGTTATGTTTCTAATAAAAGGTTCTAAAATGTGAAATAAAATACATTTCTCCTTGGCACCTACATTCATAACTATTTCTCGATTTCAGATGTTGATGAAAGCATTCAAGAAAGAAATGAACTTCTCAAATGGAAAATATCAAAAAGTGTAAGTTGCATGCATTTACATAATATATGCAATTTACCTCACAGCCCATTGGGCATAAATAATTCCCGTAAAGGCAATGGGCATAACTAATTCATGTAAAGGCAATGGGCATAACTAATTCCTGTAAAGGCAATGGGCATAACTAATTCCTGTAAAGGCAATGGACATAACTAATTCCTGTAAAGGCAATGGGCATAACTAATTCCTGTAAAGGCAATGGGCATAACTAATTCCTGTAAAGGCAATGGGCATAACTAATTCCTGTAAAGGCAATGGGCATAACTAAATCTGTAAAAGCAATGGGCATAACTAATTCCTGTATAGGCAATGGGCATAACTAATTCCTGTAAAGGCAATGGGCATAACCAATTCCTGTGAAGGCAATGGGCATAACTAATTCCTGTAAAGGCAATGGGCATAACTAAATCCTGGAAAGGCAATGGGCATAACTAATTCCTGTAAAGGCAATGGGCATAACTAAATCCTGTAAAGGCAATGGGCATAACTAATTCCTGTAAAGGCAATGGGCATAACTAAATCCTGTAAAGGCAATGGGCATAACTAATTCCTGTAAAGGCAATGGGCATAACTAATTCCTGTAAAGGCAATGGGCATAACTAATTCCTGTAAAGGCAATGGGCATAACTAATTCCTGTAAAGGCAATGGGCATAACTAAATCCTGTAAAGGCAATGGGCATAACTAATTCCTGTAAAGGCAATGGGCATAACTAATTCCTGTAAAGGCAATGGAAGAAGCTATGTGAGTGTTGTTACCATGTTTTTTGGCATGAGTTATATGGTAAAATATAAATCATAAGCAACAATATGTTTTATTAATTTTACAAATTCTATATATATATCAGATTCGAGGAAGATAATTCTGAAACCAACAGTGAATTTTATTCTGACATTGAGGAGCCTATCTATGAGGATGAAGAATTGGAGAATATTAGAACAAATTACTTTGATATGAAGAAATCTGGAGCAATAAAGGGTAAATACCAACTCTTTATTATTTGATAGGAACATTATATCCTTATAATGCAGAAAACCTTTTTGCTTTGACATGTTTCGTTGTAGTATAACCATAAGCCATGTGTAAAAACATATGGTGAGAGATAATTCAATGGTGCAATGAAGAAAACAGGGAATGTGGTCAAGCATGGATTAGGAAACAATATGTATTTGAATGTTTCAGAGGAGGAAGAGGAAGACGAGATCCTGGCATCGCTTGATGAGGAGGATCCATATTATGATGAAGGCCAGTCATTAGATGCTCCTCTTCAAGAAGCCCCGTCTCCACCAGGTATCTCCAGGGTGCCCTCGGTCCCACCCAAACGATTTGAACCACCATCAAAGCCAGCAAGGGCACCCTTGCCAAACCCTAGCAGATCCTCAGAGGTAGGTCATATGTCAACAGAATCAGCGATCATTGGAGCTGTAGTGTAAAACATGATAATAATGAACATCATATAGACGTGGATATTTGATATTTAAGTCAGCACAAGCTGACTTTATGTACTTGCTCCGTTTCCACCGCGTCCACCACATCTGCAGCGTCCTCCGCACTTTGTTTTCTTCATCATTCCTTTACGCTTGGACATAAGGAATACATACTATAACATGATAATATGGAGGCCTGGAAATTTTTTTTGGGCTGAACCTTTTGTGACCTTGGGTCAAGGTCAAGGTCAAGACCAGCACAGGAGCAACTTTGCTTGTGAATGCTGTATTTTCTTACAAAATACAGCAATATTGATATAACTTGGTAGATGTGATCAACCTATGAGGGGCTTGGATAAGTTCGATATTGGGTGACCTTGGGCAATTTTCAAGGTCACAGGAGCCGATTTTCAAAATTGGCTATTTGTGATATTTTGCAAAAAAACTACAAATAGTATGTATTCTCACTACATTTTTCTTACACAATATCTTTATTCATAGTTTTTAGAAAAAATTATGTATTAGGTCAAAATGACCTACTTAAAGGTCCTAAAGGTCACAACTTCCAAAATATCGTGAATCTACCGTAATCCTTTACATATCAGAGAAGATTATATTATCATGATATTATGTAAATATATATATCCTGTACAATATGTTCATGATTTGGAGAATAATTTATGTAACTAGATTGCTTTGACCGACTCATAGCACAAAAGAGATTGACATTTGTGAATTTGATAGTGCATGAACTCGCATTAAATACTGTGCTGACTTCAGTTTTGTGCCACGCACAAACTTTCTAGTTTCTTTCAGGTAAAGCTGGAGATGTTTAACTGTGGATTGATTCATTTTTATTTGATGAGACCAGTCTGAACACCTGGGGTTGCCAATTCATTTCCATCTTTTAATAGTGTATTTATGTTTTGATACCCAGTATTATATAAATACCCCTGCGATATGCAAATAGGCAAATAAAGTTGCTTGGCTCAATATTTGTGGAGCCAATAGGATCATAGATCAATCTCAAGCTTACAGGTATTGTGATATTTTATTGTGAGAAGTTTTTTAGTTTACCGTGCAATCATTGAATTTTGTGCATAAAGAATTTGCCTACAATCTTGATGCAATTTCTTTGGTCCTCAGGAACTAGTAATTGATTGCATTCCTAACAAATAATTTCCCAACTTGATCAATTCTGTAAATATGTTCATTCTCCCCTTTTATTCATCAATAAAGTAACTCAAGATAGATAATTTATCATAATCACTCTTCTTATGGCGACAAATTTAAATCTTCAGAGCTGTGATTGGTGACATTGATGTTAAGAAGTAAATTGGTAATGCTTGGTTAACAGCTGATGAATGCAGTGGTGATGGCTGGACTGTGCAGGGGAGGTTGCCCCTCTTATCAGCCCCCAAGTTGCACACTTGAAATGACACTTGTTGATTTAGTGATGGTTGGGTCTGGCTAGAGTGCATTCAATAAAATATTTTTAAAAGTATTTTTTTTCCAATATTTTAGATTTAGTGTGCCAAAATAGCTCAATTGGTAGAATATTTGCCTTGAGATCCAGGGATTCCCAGTTCAAATCCTGGCCAGTTTCTATCAACCACTTTGAGCAAACATTGTCTGGAATCAGCGGTATATGAATGTCAGCTACTTAGAGGCTAAACAGAGGTAGTCGATCCTCAAACTATCTCTGCCTACATTGCTCAAATTCGTGGCCGCCACCACCAGTCACAGATCCTAAATATCCATATTTAAATTTTGAAAGCATGTATTTCAGAGTTGCATCATTAAACACTTCAAACTAAACAATGCAGGCCCACTAATCGACTATCTCTGTTTCGCAGAGTATCAGAGGCCAAACATCAAGAATATCAATATATTTATTTGAATTGCATGGGTTACTGATGCAAACTGATCAAATGTTAAAAAATGATTTTAAAAGATTAACAGATTAAGAGACATTGTCCCGTAAGAACATATTGTTATTGGTTACAGCGGCCACCTCCTCCCAACATTCCTGCCCCCGATTTGCCTCTGCCGGAGAGGCCTCTTCCTGAGCGGCCTGGCGGAGACTCGGATAGGAGTAACGCTTCATCTCTTCGCAAGAAGCCCCACAGAACTCCCTCAGGCAGCTCACAAGGGTCACGAGGTAAGCTCTCAAATCTATTTCCCAGATGTGCTGAGTGAATAATTTCTTTCGGCAACATAAGTAACAAGTAATTTCAGCTTTCCTCAAGATAGGAGGAGAAATATGTGAAAAATGTAAGAGCCACTTTACAAGACAACAATATTTTTTTTTATTCAGATGAAGATGATGAAGTTTTTCCTCCAGTGTCAAATATTAAGAGTCGCATAGAATTTCTCAACAGTGATGTTAACAACAAAGGCATGCTGCACAGTCCTCCCCCAGGTGAGAAGGTTTGATCTGCTCCATATATGACGCTTATACTCTCACAGTCCTCCCCCAGGTGAGAAGGTTTGATCTGCTCCATATATGACGCTTATACTCCCACAGTCCTCCCCCAGGTGAGAAGGTTTGATCTGCTCCATATATGACGCTTATACTCTCACAGTCCTCCCCCAGGTAAGAAGGTTTGATCTGCTCCATATATGACGCTTATACTATCACATTCCTCCCCCAGGTGAGAAGGTTTGATCTGCTCCATATATGATGCTTATACTCTCACAGTCCTCCCCCAGGTGTGAAGGTTTGATCTGCTCCATATATGACGCTTATACTCTCACAGTCCTCCCCCAGGTGAGAAGGTTTGATCTGCTCCATATATGACGCTTATACTCTCACAGCTTGACTGCCTAAATGGAACCAGAGGTGGAAGTAAAATATGATGAATCTAATCTGTGCTAACTAGGAAGAATATGCCTTATAACAAGTGTTTTTACTGAGAGGAATATGTGATATCACATGTTATTGGCATTGAGGGAGGGTTATAGGTGAATGTTAAATCATTAGTGCCATTTGTTCCATATTTGTTATAATTGTGGTGTACATGAGGTACATTTTAGATATATTTGTGGTGTGCTTCTACTCTGTTTGATTTGCAAATAAGGTATGATTTGATTGGTCATTTTTTAGCAGGAAGACTAAACAGACTGATGACAGCTCTGCATTCAGAATTAGGTCATATGAATTCAACAAAAAACCATAAATCCAGTCAACCAACAGGTATATCTATATCATAAGATTGCCTATACCTCATCTTGTACATGTGTCTAAGCTGCATGAATGTATTGAACATGTTAGAAATTTAAGTAAAAATGAAGATAAAAAGTACCGGACACATATATGATACTCTTTGTAGAGAATATATTCATTTCTGAATATATTATAGTTTTCTCACTGTTTATCTCCCACTTCTTTTACATTTTTGGTTAGTTTTTTTGTTCATTAATTGGAGTGTTTGCTCACAGTTGTCTTGTATCAACTTAATAACTCTGAGCCCTGCACGAATATCTGCTTTGCTGACCAATCACGGCAGTCGAGACAATGGTAGGAGATAATGGCAATCATTTCAACCAATAAGAGAGCAGCTCAAAAACAATTACAAGAAGTTTCCACAGTAACAATGTGGGAAGTGGTGATCATCATGTGACTACATTTAAACATCACACAGATGGCTCTCTCAGAATAGATAATAGAAATAAATCATTAAATAACTAAGAAACAAATTTCAAATTAACTGGCTACAGAATCATTTGGGGCAGCTACGGATGGTCTTGCTTATGATAATATACAGAATGGAACATATCATTTAATGTTTTATATCAGATTTACATTTTTGTTATAAATATTTAACAATGGCATTTCCTATGTCAGTAATTTTGTATTGTGTCCATTTATATAGAATTTAGCAAAAGAAAAAAATAACTGATGAAACTGAGCTAAAATAACTATCAATTTGTTCGCAATTTTTACTTTCTTAAGGCCTTAAATTATATAACCTTTAAGAGATATTATACGATGTATATTAGCAGTTGAAATAGTCTCATTGTGAACCTCAAACAATATTGAACCTGTGAGAGACAATACTCATGAAACCCTTCATTATAAGAGGCACATCTTCATCTATGCTTCTCTATCGCATCCTGTGAGGGAACATCAATTATCTGGTAATATATATAGGTTTTTAGTGCATACCCATTAATAATAATCATAGTGAAAATGGTGATGAAGATATTTATATCATGCATGTACCAAGCTTAGCTTGCTCATAGTGATAAATTCTTGGAATATTTATGAAAAAAAGAGTTTTCAATTTCTTTTGACATTGATTATCTTTAAATTTCCACAGGCAATTTATGCCATAGTACTGGAGACAAATATTGAAAAGTTCTGTCCTCATAGGAGTTAGTTTAAAGGGATTAAGCACCAATTTTGCATAAAACCTTTAAAATTCACATTTTGGTGATAAATGTATTTGTCTTTCTTGTCTATAAACATTTTGAAAAATGCATTCCCATCATTGTCTGTAAAATCTATTTGAACAAGACCCAATTTTATAGCCTACTTATGAAAACACACTTCCTTTTTGGTATCACTTTTGTGTGGAGTGTCATTGAGGCACTGAAAGGAAAATGATGTCATAAGTATCAAAGGTAATGTCACATACTTATGACGTCATGAAATGTATTGACCTCTGAATAGTGCCAGAATGACGTCAAAGAGTAAAAAAAAGATATTAGAAGTTATCTCATCTAAACATTCCCTAAAACAATATTTGAATGAAAAAAAACATTTTTTACATATTAAATCAACATGACTTTTCATCCTCATATTTAAGTAAAAAAGAATTCCAAGATGTTTTACCTTTCCTGAGCTATGAATGTGAACTTGAACTCTTTTGAAATTTGGATATTTATCATTATTTTTATCAGGCCTTTTCATCATTTGAATTAATTTTATTCTCATATTCTCATGTACCCATCTAATATAAAAATCATTAATATTATTATATTATTAAATCATTAATATTATTATATGCCATTAAAACGCATAAATGTATATAGCTGAGTATCATCTGCATATACATGATACTTCAGATAACATTTTGTCATTATGTCAGCCATAAGAGACATAAATAGTAAACAATATAGGTTAAAGAACATATCCTTGAGGAATGCTGTATTTTTTGCCATCTCCATTTTCTTTTTTTTCTTGAAAATAACACACTTTTTCCTTTCAAACATGTAAGAATAAATTCCTTTTGGTACTTTTCCATCAATGCCACATTTTTTGTTTAATCTGTCAAGCAGAAAACTAATTGATTACGGTATATCAGAAGCAACAAACAAATATTGGACAGAAGGTGGTCAGTACAGGGTATTGCATTGAAGCTTGTTAATATTGATAAATTGTGTATGTAGTAGGGGAGCCAATCTCAGAAAGATGCTTATTTTGGGAGTTACTGGTCCGCAAAAATACATACTCTAAGATTAGTATATTTAGTAAGAAGACACATTGGTGGTCAGTTTTTCATGAAAAAAATCATATGTTGTTCATTTCGATTTTGAGATGTCACTGTTGCCATAGTAACCAAATGATTTTTTAGGCATATTAAAAATAAATATACTTTTCCCCATAACTTTTATATTTTATGTATTAGAATTCTTAAACTTTGCAAACACATCGAATCCATAACATACTTTTGGTCAGAGGTAAAATTAGTCAATTGACATATTTCTTGGTTGCCATGGTAACATTTATATGGGCATTTTTAGCCATTTTTCAAAATATGACCTTCCGAAGTTGTCTGAGGGTGACACAAATGGATAGATTTTGACAATTTTTGTCCAGTCACATAATACTATATTCATGCTTTAAACAAATTGAGACCAAATTAAGACAAGTTATTAAACTGTAGTCAAGTTTGAGTTAAGTTTGTCAGTACACATGTTATTTGTCAGTAGGTTGTGGTTACACGAATTATTAAACAAACAAAATCAACTTTTTAGACAAAATTATGGTAAGTAAGCAGTACAGATGTCCAGACAACAACAGACCACAAGAACTGACCTCTCAACACAACAGGTTATCCTCCACATCACATACTTTAGATATTCTCTTTTGTTTGTTTAAAATCGACCAAATTGACCTTTTACAGGTGGCCAGAAAATTCCTGGATTATTTCCTGGTGCACAAGCAGCTCCACTTAAAAGTGCAGAGAAAAAGCCACCAAACCTACCTCCACCGCGAAAGGTGAGTATGAACATACCAGATAGAGAACCTGACCCACTTCCATCCAGGAAGGTGAGTACTAACCAACCAGATAGAGAACCTGACCCACTTCCATCCAGGAAGGTGAGTACTAACCAACCAGATAGAGAACCTGACCTGCTTCCATCCAGGAAGGTGAATACTAACCAACCAGATAGAGAACCTGACCTGCTTCCATCCATCAAGGTGAGTACTAACCAACCAGATAGAGAACCTGCCCTGCTTCCATCCATCAAGGTGAGTACTAACCAACCAGATAGAGAACCTGACCTGCTTCCATCCATCAAGGTGAGTACTAACCAACCAGATAGAGAACCTGACCCGCTTCCATCCATCAAGGTGAGTACTAACCAACCAGATAGAGAACCTGACCTGTTTCCATCCAGGAAGGTGAGTACTAACCAACCATATAGAGAACCTGACCTGCTTCCATGCAGGAAGGTGAGTACTAACCAACCAGATAGAGAACCTACCTGTTTCCATCCAGGAAGGTGAGTACTAACCAACCAGATAGAGAACCTGACCTGCTTCCATCCAGGACGGTGAGTACTAACCAACCATATAGAGAACCTGACCCGCTTCCATCCAGGAAGGTGAGTACTAACCAACCAGATAGAGAACCTGACCTGCTTCTATCCAGGAAGGTGAGTACTAACCAACCAGATAGAGAACCTGACCTGCTTCCATCCAGGAAGGTGAATACTAACCAACCAGATAGAGAACCTGACCTGCTTCCATCCAGGAAGGTGAGTACTAACCAACCAGATAGAGAACCTGACCCACTTTCATCCAGGAAGTTGAGTACTAACCAACCAGATAGAGAACCTGACCTGCTTCCATCCATCAAGGTGAGTACTAACCAACCAGATAGAGAACCTGACCCGCTTCCATCCAGGAAGGTGAGTACTAACCAACCAGATAGAGAACCTGACCCACTTCCATCCACCAAGGTGAGTACTAACCAACCAGATAGAGAACCTGACCTGCTTCCATCCAGGAAGGTGAGTACTAACCAACCAGATAGAGAACCTGACCTGCTTCCATGCAGGAAGGTGAGTACTAACCAACCAGATAGAGAACCTGACCTGCTTCCATCCAGGAAGGTGAGTACTAACCAACCAGATAGAGATCCTGACCTGCTTCTATCCAGGAAGGTGAGTACTAACCAACCAGATAGAGAACCTGACCCGCTTCCATCCAGGAAGGTGAGTACTAACCAACCAGATAGAGAACCTGACCCACTTCCATCCACCAAGGTGAGTACTAACCAACCAGATAGAGAACCTGACCTGCTTCCATCCAGGAAGGTGAGTACTAACCAACCATATAGAGAACCTGACCTGCTTCCATGCAGGAAGGTGAGTACTAACCAACCAGATAGAGAACCTGACCTGCTTCCATCCAGGACGGTGAGTACTAACCAACCAGATAGAGAACCTGACCTGCTTCCATCCAGGAAGGTGAGTACTAACCAACCAGATAGAGAACCTGACCCACTTTCATCCAGGAAGTTGAGTACTAACATTCCAAGACCTTGTTCTGTTTCCATAAAACTGCTTCCATCCAGGAAGGTGAGTACTAACCAACCATATAGAGAACCTGACCTGCTTCCATGCAGGAAGGTGAGTACTAACCAACCAGATAGAGAACCTGACCTGCTTCCATCCAGGAAGGTGAGTACTAACCAACCAGATAGAGAACCTGACCTGCTTCTATCCAGGAAGGTGAGTACTAACCAACCAGATAGAGAACCTGACCTGCTTCCATCCAGGAAGGTGAATACTAACCAACCAGATAGAGAACCTGACCTGCTTCCATCCAGGAAGGTGAGTACTAACCAACCAGATAGAGAACCTGACCCACTTTCATCCAGGAAGTTGAGTACTAACCAACCAGATAGAGAACCTGACCTGCTTCCATCCATCAAGGTGAGTACTAACCAACCAGATAGAGAACCTGACCCGCTTCCATCCAGGAAGGTGAGTACTAACCAACCAGATAGAGAACCTGACCCACTTCCATCCACCAAGGTGAGTACTAACCAACCAGATAGAGAACCTGACCTGCTTCCATCCAGGAAGGTGAGTACTAACCAACCAGATAGAGAACCTGACCTGCTTCCATGCAGGAAGGTGAGTACTAACCAACCAGATAGAGAACCTGACCTGCTTCCATCCAGGAAGGTGAGTACTAACCAACCAGATAGAGATCCTGACCTGCTTCTATCCAGGAAGGTGAGTACTAACCAACCAGATAGAGAACCTGACCCGCTTCCATCCAGGAAGGTGAGTACTAACCAACCAGATAGAGAACCTGACCCACTTCCATCCACCAAGGTGAGTACTAACCAACCAGATAGAGAACCTGACCTGCTTCCATCCAGGAAGGTGAGTACTAACCAACCATATAGAGAACCTGACCTGCTTCCATGCAGGAAGGTGAGTACTAACCAACCAGATAGAGAACCTGACCTGCTTCCATCCAGGACGGTGAGTACTAACCAACCAGATAGAGAACCTGACCTGCTTCCATCCAGGAAGGTGAGTACTAACCAACCAGATAGAGAACCTGACCCACTTTCATCCAGGAAGTTGAGTACTAACATTCCAAGACCTTGTTCTGTTTCCATAAAACAGAGAATCTGGCTCTCCCCAGTTCCAATATATATTGCTTAAACTCTCCAATTTTGATGTTATTTACATTTTTTAAAATTGATTTCACTGATGAATGTATGTTTTCAGGAAATACTTTTTATAATTTTTGTTTACCAATTTTGAAATAGTGTTAAAACAATGTTATGGTACTTTCAGACATCATCTGGACAACCAAATTCTTTTAAAAGAAGTTCACAAGAAAGGAGTGAGAGTTTATCTGTAAGTCTAATACCATTTAAAATTTTATCTTTAATTGGATACCTCAGTAACACCGGAACAAATATGTTTAAGAATATAACCACACTCAACTTCGGTAATTAGGAAATGATTTAAGAAATTGCATTATTTAAGAAATTTAATAATCATACCTCATTTTATGTTACAGGGAGGAAACAACTATGAAATGGCATTTTGGGAAGGAGACAAATCAGAAATAAAAAAGTAAGTGATGGAAAGTTACATTTGGATAAGAATCATGCAAATCTATGTATATACTTAAATATAATGACTATAGTGGTGGCTGTATATAAAAGATATGAAATATAACCCTCTGTTTGTTGCAGAGTTTTGCATCAGATAGATAAGGATGGTGTGTATGTGGTGCGGAATAGTGACAATGACCCTGACCTGCATGTTAGTATACCACATTATCTCTCTTTTGGAACTATCATTTAAGTGTTACCGAGAAAACAAGACAAAACATTTTTAATGTGAAATGAGTGTTATATTAATTGTTTGTTTTAAAATTACTGTAATTGACAATATTGTTTTGTAGGTATTGGTAGTCTTCAATGCAACCTCGGAAAAACTTCTTTCCTATAAAATAGCTCATCAGGTAAAATTAAATCTTTGTGTAGGGAATTTTCATAAGTTGACTTGACTGTTTTGTTAAGGTTAATCTGTTTGTCAAGTATAATTAGACACATTTATAATGTTCTGTATCATAACATTTTGGTATTTGAGATTTTTCCCATAAATTTCTTTTGGGAAGATACCTTTAATAGCAATGTATTTGATTTATTTGAGCAGGGCAGTAAATACTGGATCAAGGACATTGTTAAGTTTGCTACTATAAACGAGCTACTGGATTACTACACATCACATGATCTGCCCACAGCTCCGATGAAACTCTCTCTGCCTTATCAGAAAGCTTCTCATTAAAGCACTTTCTTGCAGTTTTCTTGCAGTTTTTACATGTTGACAACTGATGTATGCAAATATTGGACACCTTTATACAGCATTAGTGAAGATTGATTTAAATCTGTCCCATAATATTAAACAGAACTAGGAATTCTGTGCACTGTGATTTTAGTTGCATTTTGATTCCTTATTAAGTCAGCACAAGCTGACTTAATGTACTTATGACTTTATGTCCGTTTCCGCAGCACTTTGTTTTCTTCATCATTCCTTTTACATAAGGACTAGATACTATAACATGATGATATGTAGGCCTGGGAAACTTTTTGGGCTGAACATTTTGTGATCTTGGGTCAAGGTCAAGGTCATGGCCAGGACAGGAGCAAATTTGCTTGTGAACGCTCTATTTTCTGTCAAAATACAGCAATAATAATATAACTTGGTAGACGTGATCAATCTATGAAGGGCTTGGATAAGTTCAATATTGGGTGACCTTGGGCAATTTTTAAGGTCACAGGAGCCAATTTTCAAAATCAGCTATTAGAAAAAAATATGTAACTAGGTCACATTGAGCTACTTAAAGGCCCTATAGGTCACAACTTCCAAAATATCGTGAATCTAATCCTTTACAAATCAGAGAAGATTAGATCATGATATTATGTAAATATATGTAAATATATATATATCCTGTGCAATATGTTCATGATTTGGAGAATAATTTATGTAACTAGATTGCTTTGACCGACTCTTAGCACAAAAGAGATTGACATTTGTGAGTTGGATAGTGCATGAACTTGTATGCATTAAATACTTCAGTTTTGTGCCACTCACAAACTTTCTAGTTTTATGAGAACTTGAACAAAGCTTGTGTCTGATATTTATGTTTGTGTAGAGTTGTACTGAACATGCCATCTCAGTAATATTTCATCACATGGAAAGAGTATTGCATATCATACTTGAATATAACTTCCATATCAGAAAATATAACAATGCATTGAAATACATAATACATTTATAATAACTAGATATTACTATATGTCAAGTACAGCCAATGAATGCTTTTATGTTAGGCTAACACAACAACGCTGTTGGTAAAAATATCAAAATGAGGGATTTGAATCTTGTAACAGCGTGCAGGACATTTTCTTTAAGTCTCAGACATGTGACTCATCCCATGATTTTCAAGCTGAGCAAACCTATTACAAAATCTCATTGCTCAAGATTTTAGATAAAGAAACATACTTAATTTAAAGAGGATGGTGGTTGGTCATTCACTACTCTACCAAACAGGAAGGTAATTGATTCTCTACCCACCTCTGCCTCCAAAACCACCTGATTATTTTCGAAAGGAATATGAAAAACTTCAGGTTATTGATAAATATGCACATAAACAGCACCCTCAATGCCTATTATCAGAAAAACAGGTACCATCATATCAAAAGCAAGCATTGGGGAAGAAAAAGAATTGTAATTCACAGACACTGTTTGAACAAAAAAATCTGATGATACTATGAATATTCATTTTTATTAATAATTAGAATATTCATGATCTGCAGTCAGTATCAGACACAAGTCAGGGCTTTTGAGGCAGAGGTACATTGAGGATTTTAGCAGTCTGTCACCAGAAAGAGCATGACTTTCTTTGTAGAGAAAGCATGCTTGATATTTTATTTACTTTTTTGTCCCCCGCATTTCTCGCAATGCGAAAAGCGGGGGACATTAAGTTGAGCTGCGTCCATGCACCTGTCCGTGCATCTGTGGTAAATGACTTGTGTGCATGATACAGCCACAACGGTTTGACATTTACCTCAGATATTGCACACATGCACTCCTGGTGACCTTTCTTCAATCTGATTAGATAATGGCTGTGATTGGTCAATTTCTGTTGGCTTGTTTTGTGTGCATGATACAGCCAGAACAGTTTAATATTTAGCTTAGATATTGCACACATGCACTCCCGGGGACCTTCCCCCAATCTGATTATGTTATGGCTGCGATTGCTCAATACTGTTACCATGGCAACCATCATCTGTCCATGTGACCCCCAACCATAAACATCTATTGGGACTCAGAGTCAATGCTCTTTTTATACTAAATTGTATAATATAAAGCATTCTTATAGTTTTAAGAGAAAATGATCTGTGTGCATGAAAATATAGGAGATAGTTCGCCATATCAATTAGTTTATATTATTAAATGCATATTGGTTTAAAAAAATATCAAAACTTTTTAAAAAAAGATTTTGACTCATTTGAGAACTAAAATAAATGTATCAAACAATATTTAAAATTGGAGAATCTAACTTTGGCAGACATTATTCCCTAATTTAATTTGAAAAAAATCAATCTCAAGAACAAATGGACTGCTTGCCTGAATTATTTTGGGGCAAGCAGCACTATGTCACAAGTGTTTTTTGTTTTCACTCAAATTAAACTGGTCTGATAATCTTGCTTTAAGCATTTTGAAGAAAGAAAAAAGATAGGTTTGGCCAGATTTAATTTCACATAGCTAATTGTGGATATTTGATTCTAACAATAATATTTTACCTTGAGAAATCATGCATAAATAGAATCTCACTCATAAATGTTCAGGGTTTGATATTAACTTTTGAGATTTTTTCTACTTTAAAATGTTTTTTCAAGTATACTTTTGAGTGAAATAGTACTGTACAAAGTTCTACATATTTAAAAATTTTTTTTTATAAATCTTGGGAAAACTTACAAATGTTAGTCTGACATAGTACCTAATGATATATATTCAGTGTAAATTATGCTTTTTAGCTATGCTGACAGAAAATCCCCCTCCTCACTGCAGAAGTTATGCTGACAAAGTCAACATGCATAGCTTCTGCAGCGAAGGAGGAATTTACTGTCTGTCTGTCTGTCTTTCAACTTCCATCTTCTGCTCAAAACTACTGGATGGAGTTCTGACCTAATCATAAGTAAGATGTTGTATTTTCAAGAGACTAATGATATCTGTTTTCCCTGAGGCTTAGACTTTTCCCCATTTTATTCTATGATTCCGAAAAAATAAACATTTTAGCTATCACTCTATTGGCAAGGAAGCTGCCATTTTGAATAACATGAAAAATATCATCAGCCAATGAAAATTGAGATAACAGCAAAAGTTTTAGTCAAATTCAATACCGAACATGCATTTTGATTTGGTAAAAACTTGAAGTCAACAAGCTCTAATATCAGAAATTGTTTTTATCACATTGGCTGTTGGGTTAATATTTTTTTCATTTATGAAGCAATTTGTAGGCATTACATCACATTACAAAAAAGCAATGTTCAGCATAGCTTTTAGGCTATTGGACCATAATGTGAACATATATTTATATACAATTGCTATTGTTTACATTTTGAAGCTGACCTCATTTGACATATCAATAACAAAACATATGAAAAACAATGTGTTTGGCATCTCAGGCAAATAAAACTGGTCAAACACAGCTGTGAACACTTCATGAATGAATGATTATTTCAAGAAAAGAGTTTTTCAACCATTAAATGACTTGCTTTGAAACACTTGCAAGAAGTGTTAATGGAAACAATGGCAGAAGGCAGGGAATGAAAAATGTGATCATTTGATAAATTGCTTTACTGAAAAGATATAATGGAAAAAATATGATGGAAATTCACCCTGGTTCAGCTTTGTCTCTTATAATGTTTACTTTTTTATTGCAACTGGCAATCCATGTGGGAAAAGGGACTCCTCTAAACCAGTGAACATTGATATTAGCAAACAAATGCACTACAAATTACCTTATTCTCAAATTAAGCAGAATGACAGGTGATGAAATTTTGGTAATTTTTATCAGAACAGGTCAGAATATTTTCAATGCATATTTTAGATAGAAGTTTATGCTCAAGGTTGACTTTATGGTTGGCCATATGGTCAACCTACTTGAAGTTTAAAATTCATGGTTAAATTTTTAAATCATCAGCATTGAAGCCTCCTCTATGTTAAAGTACCTTTGCAAACAAATCTTAGCTCAAATTAATTCTGTATGTTCTGACTCAAATAAACCCCAATATTATTTTGATAATTTATTCAAAATCAAACAATCAATGATCACTAATTGCAATGCAGCTTATCAACTTCTGGCAACTGCTAGAAATAAAATATGTATTGTAATATTTATCAGTGATGAAATTAACAAATAAACTAATTATCGCCTTTGATTATCATAATTTTATGAATATTGTAATTAATCACTCATAAAAGATTTAATGCAAATCAAATTATTTGTGTTATGTGTAATTTTGTGTGTTGTGATGATTGGCTTTGACTTATTTAAGGTCTAAATCAGCTTGCTATTTCAAACTTGAATATTATGGTCATGGTTATATCTTTGTAATTGAAGTGTGATAATTTTGTAATGCATTTCATTTTAAAATGCAGTTCATTAAATATGTCAAAATGAAGCTTATTTTTATAGTTAAAAAATAAAGTGTACAAAGAAACAATATTGATGTTTTGTTTTGATTTTGTAAATAATTGATAAATGGTTCTACTGAAATTTTTGTTGAATAGCAGGCAAGACCATTCAATCCATTGCTCTTATGTGATTTTGTTTTATGTACTAAAATTAGATTTCCTTAGATTCTTTCAGAACAGAGGAATGCATGGCAATAAACCCATTATGGAAACAAATTTGCCATGATAGACCTTTAAATTCAATGACTTGGGGAGTGCAGAGATAGGAAAACGGAACCCTCTATTTCCACTATACTCTACCTGGCAAGGTATAAGCCATAGATCCTGGATCTGCTATGGAGAGCTCTTCCACTTGGACTTTCACAATTGTTGATCTAAGGTGGTTGGGGGTGGTCTTTAAACGTGAACTCAATGTGATTGTGGAAAACAACAATCTGCAAGATTACCACCATGGAAATCATGGACAAAACTCGGGGTAAAATATGTACCACAGTTTATAGACCAGGACATCACACAAAAACCAAAATGCTAAAACAGATCTTTTGAGGAATTTTCTGATATCCTCTGATATCCAAAAGCATGAAGTTATTTTTATTTGAGTTTATAACTTTAATGTGAACAAGCCAAAAAGTCTAAATGTGATTAAATTTAACTAGATATTTACACCATAGCTGATACAATTAAAGAACCAACCTTTATTGTGGGAATAACACTGGATTTATTAATATATTAATAACTAATGTTTATTCCAGTATCATGATTATTGCACTATACCAGCCCCACTGGTGAAGTTGGTAGTGCATAGGAACTGTTCCTTTGTTGGTTACCGGTATATAAGTGGAGGACGGGAAGTGGTGGGTTTGACTCCCACTGCCGGCAATGTTACTCTCACACTGGTTAAATGGCTCAAAAGTTGACCTAATATGGCCATAGTTGCTGAAACGGTTGTAAAAAACAACATTTCACTATCCATTTACTGCATTAGTTAAAAAAATAGCTAAATCATAAAGTTCCATATTGATCTGAAGGATGCTGATACAAACAAGAAAAAAAAATCAAATTTAGAAAGTTCAAGCAATGGTTGCTCTCAGAGGTAATTAGAGAGGAGGATGCATAAACCATGCCTGCTCTCGGATAAATCCAGTACATTTTACACACAAAAAAACAAATATAATGTACCAAAATGCTAGAAAAATCATTATGCTAAAACGATTAAAACAAATTAGATCCCAAAAAGCATTTTGAAATTCTAAATGCAAATTTCTTTTCCTGTACATGAAAATATTGACTGAATAGTGAATTATTTGTGAACAATTACTTTATGGGTATCCGAGGGAGAGGGGGTCAGAGCCCAGTTAATTCTCATATCAGAAAAGTATGAATACTTTATGGATTCCTCCGGTATCCATGTCTTTATGTCTTATGATAAAATGGTACGTGTCTGGACAATGCATTCTCAGCACATTTTCTGTAAATTTGAACAGTTTTCAGCTGAGTCTTAATAATATTTTATCCAACAGTAATATTTATCTAAATAGCCTGAAGGGATCAAGAATTTATATTTATATTATTGGTATTACCACATTACTGCACTGCTCTGACACACATCACCACATTGTGTTCAATGGTCTGTGCAAGATGTATTTCTGCACTGTGAGGCAATGCAACATCATAACATAGCAATGAAACACTGACTATAATCACATAGTAAAGAGATATATCCTTTCATGTAAGGTAAAAATCTGCACACCTCATTTGTCAATTTAACATAGATATAGCTGTGTATAGCACACACATTGACAAAGTTCCTGAAACTTACTTTAATTAATCAAGAC
The DNA here is from genome assembly GCA_949316495.1 of Amphiduros pacificus. Classification (NCBI taxonomy): domain Eukaryota; kingdom Metazoa; phylum Annelida; class Polychaeta; order Phyllodocida; family Hesionidae; genus Amphiduros; species Amphiduros pacificus. The sequence goes on from OX439000.1 coordinate 70,848,281, forward strand.
ATAAACAAAAGATCCTGGTTATTTGTCAGATGTGCAGGGCAGATTTTTAGTCAGTCACCAGCAGTTCAATTGTATGACCCCATGTGGCAGGTGTGGGCTCTGCATGTGGAATGCATGTGAATGTCTTTTTTAAAAATTAAAATGACAGCATCAATAGTACTGCAATGACTACAAGAAGCAGTTACCCACATAATTATCTTGTATGGCTGGAAAATTCAGACAAAAGCTTAGAGGTGGTGTAATTAAAAAGTGAGGTGTGTGATGATCACAGCAGGGTGGTTTCATGCCCTTGAGCTAGCAGAGTTGACATTCCGACGTTTACTCACTTCCAGAGATTGCCACCCCCAGGTGCATATGACTCTCAGCTCTGATCATCTATTCTGCCAGCATCCCAGTTTGATTATGTGAAGCAATCATTTATAATTTTGAAGAAAGCACTATAATCAGTATTTAACATTTTTTTTTATAGATCTACCACTTACATAAAAGAAAGAAACTTTAAAATTTATTTATATTGGTGCTAATAATAATTTATAATTTGTATATTAATTTATAATTTGTATGTTTTGCAACAGGGATTTCTGTATTGCAAACTGATTTTGTTATTTCAAGAGATAAAGAAAAAGTGCCCATGACTCTCAGCTCTGACCATCTATTCTGCCAGCATCCCAGTTTGATTATGTGAAGCAATCATTTATAATTTTGAAGAAAGCACTATAATCAGTATTTAACATTTTTTTTATAGATCTACCACTTACATAAAAGAAAGAAACTTTAAAATTTATTTATATTGGTGCTAATAATAATTTATAATTTGTATATTAATTTATAATTTGTATGTTTTGCAACAGGGATTTCTGTATTGCAAACTGATTTTGTTATTTCAAGAGATAAAGAAAAAGTATGTCACAGGTCACAACTTGTCAGCTTACTCGAACAGGTCAACTATTGACTGATCAATTGTACAGGGTCTTGCAACACATAATTTTTATGAAATTAATTGTAGTGCTCAATAACTAATTCTAGATAACAAAAATAATTAAGTGAAGACTCAGGCCAATTTAGCTGTTTTGTGTCATGCCAAATGTAAGTAAATCTACATTGAAATCATGGGATAGAAATACAAATTGTTGGAAAGATGGGAGTGGTGGTGACATGGATGTCAATTAGCCCTACATGACCAATAGACTTTTCGAGCTGACGAGCCATTCAGTCTCCTGAGGCTGGGATGTCAATATGAGCAGGATATATTAATATCAATAGATCTAGTATGATGGGTTATCTATTAATAATAGTGGAATAAGTGTTTCTTTTTGCGCTGGGAAATTGTAAAAAATGCAAATCATGCAGCAAGAGTGATGGGCAAGATTGGGAAGTGTAAACATATAACAGAATCGACGGAATTGCACTAGCTCCCAGTGAAATCTGGAATAGATCGCCAACCCTTTTAAAATTGAAGGTATAATATGGGAATGCGCCAAGGCACCTGGCTAAGGTACTGAAACCAAAAGTCAAAGTAAGGTACTGAAATCAAAAGTCAAAGTAAGGTACTGAAATCAAAAGTCAAATGACATTCAGATCTTTCTCAGAATACATTGTATCGGAAACGAATATGAAGATGTAGGGGGAAAATATGAATTGCCCTCCCCATAAAAATTAAAAACAGTCAATCTGTCCTGTACTATAAACTTGTGAAAGTGACCACACATCCCATTAATCTGAGTACTAATCTCAGCAAGCAAGGATATTCAGCATGATGTCAACTCACACTTTTAATCTCTACCTCTGGTACCCTGACCTGAGACTTTCCTCTTTTTGTCAGGTATTTTGGCTTAAGCGAAAAACTCGTAATGAAAAGCACCCAAATGACCTAGTCTGATATCGTGCTATATTTATTTATCTGTATTTAGTAGGTTAGACAGGTTTGCTTTGTTGCCATAGCCACAGCTGTGTGACCAGGGAACCAGCCCCACTGAGAATGCAGTCATTGTCACAGCCATGTTAACCACAGGTAAACCACAGGACTCTCCACCTAGGAAACCAGAGATGAAAGAACATCTACTTCTAGGTAGACAGCCACGTGATGTTCATCTCAGTCAGTTTACTGGAGAAAGATCTTGGCTCATGATTGAACGCTTTGATGTGCAGACTGACTGGATGCAGCTCCCTCCCCAGGATTGGATGGGAGGTCCATCATATGATAGATTCAAGAATCTAGTGGATGGACTAGAAGTGGTAAATGACTGTGCAGAAAGGTCTATTAAAGACATGACTGAGTATGTGAACTATGCAAAGAATGCAGAGAGACAGGATCGTGTATTGTTCATTGTAAATTACCACCGCCAGCTCCTAGATTTCCACAACTAAACAAAACAGCAAATGGATAATATGGATGACTTTTTGTAGTTTCGTAGAGGTTCTTCAGAGTGTTCAAATTTGAACCAAATTTCAATACAGATGTTATGATTGTATCTTAGTCATGTAGCACCTAGAACATATACTGATTATGACTATTAATGTACTTTTTTCATATATTTGAATATGAATAAATAAATACTAAATTGACAAATGGCACTTTAAGACTGATGCTGCACAAAATATTGATATTCTGGTCCAGTTTCCAAAGTCTTATCATGTAAATAAAATTCAAGAGGTTGACTCAAAAATATGACAAAAAAGGCGAAAATTGGCGATTTTCAGTATTTTTAGCCATTTTTCAAGGTCAATTCCAAGAAGGAAGCCATCTATGTAGAGAGTTATAATTTCAGAACTTTATTTTGTTCTCAATAGGAATGGGAATCCAAATGTGCTTAGCTCTAAGACGAAAAAGTGATATTTTGGAACACCCTACTCTCAAAGTATGTGGAAATGTGCTAAATTTGCAAAAGAAAAACATCAGGTGACAAGAAATTTATTAAATATACACATAAATGGATTAACTCATTGAAAAGTTCTGCAAATATTCATATATTTTATTGTTTTCATCAATAAGAGAAATGTGCTAAAGTTATTTCTTGAATATGTAAATAAGTTGTAGAATGTGTTCTATTTTGGCACCATTTATGCTGGGTGAAAGTGACACCATGCAGCCACTGCAATAGGAAGTTTTGTACTACCCATTTCATATTCAATGTCTCCCATTTTTAGTGATGACTGAGCTATTTTGAAATAATATCTGTAATAACTTATTGGTGGTTGATTTATGAAAGTACATATACTGCATAGAAAAAACTTTAATACTGAAAATAAACTGAAATTAAAGTCTGTCACTTTTGAGATTTATCAACATGCTAAATTTGGCAAAAAATAGTTTGAATATGCAAGGTGGACAAAATATGAAAATTGACAGACTTAAATTGATCCAATGCAATCTTTTAAAATTTCATATGTATAAGAAATAAGTGTAATTTCAGAAAATAACCGCCAATAAGTTGCTTTAGTCACAAAAGTACATAAAAATCATAATAAACTCTTATATCATTAGAAAATGTGCCAAATTTGCAATAAAAAAAATCAGGTGACAAGAACTGTATTAAATTTAGACACAGATGGATTATCCCATTGAATAGCTGATATATTTCTCCAAATTTTCAGATTTTCATTTTTATTCTACTATAATGCTAAAATAGGTACCAAATAGGTAGCAAGCTAAATAGGTAACATATTTATGTTCAGATGGAATCAAAGTTGATATATACACATGCAATCCAGTAGCCAGTAGCTGCTGCATTCGACCTTATCACTGCCCAGTGATACAAAATTAGAAGTAAGCAAAATATCATATTTCTCATAATTTCCCATGCTTTTTATGACAAAATTGAGAACATTTGAAAGTTTAATTATCAAATTTAATAACATGCTTACTCGAAATATTATTCTATTTAGTTTGAACAGAAGGAAATTTGATTAATGATCTATATTTTGAGTTATCTAACTTTCTTCAAAGTCAAATAAAAAATTACCAAATGGTGTCAAACGTTTATATTTATTTGAATTATTTTATTTACAAAAAAGCAAATTACTTGAGTGATAAGACTTTATTTAAGATTCTATTTAAACTAAATAGCATCATTCTAGCAAAAGATTAATGCCTTATTTTTGCTGATTGATAGTGTATTTACTCAAAAAAATGTTTTCCAAGTTAGCTCCTTAGATTAGAATTGATGAGTATTCATTAATAGCATGACAAAGATTGAAGGAATACACTTTAAGCAATTATTTATATGCTTGTAAACCACAAAAATCACAGGAAATGATCAGAGAAGTATTAGTTGATGTGACTATAATCAAAGAGTTTTAATAAAACAAAATTGGCCAACCTTGAGCCTTCCACAAAGACGGAGTTCATTTGGATAGTGATTCAGATACACTAATCACCGCCTGCCGTCGCCTGCATCCCTGACGTCATCCACAATTTTAACCAATCAACTACTTGGATTTGTGTGTCCCGGGCGCAAGCTGCCATATTGGTTTTTACCACACCCAGGGCACTGAAGGGTTCTTATTTTCTAGGGTCTATTTCAGACCCTTATTTGGTACTACGGACCCAGATCGTGACCCATGGAGTTAGAAAATATAGTCGCCAATACAGTTTACCTGAAGGCAAGGGAAGGTGGGTTGTAGTTTTGATATATTTACTGGTTGAATTGAGGCTTGTTTACATCCGGCAGATCCCTGCCACAGAATCTCCGTGCAGCACTCACCTGCGCCCTGTTTTCTTTTCAGGGGGTGGTGGAAAACGCAAGGGCAAGAGCAAAAAATGGAAGCAGATCCTGAAGTTCCCACACATCACAGTATGTTTGGACATCAAGAACAAAATACGTAAGTACAGGGTACAGGTGATATTTGAGTGTTGAAAGTGACAGGTGCCTGCTGCTGGGTTCCTTACCTGGCTCTGGACTGACTGTAGCCAGTGATTGGAAACCCTCCCTCAGCCTGTGATGATAAAGTCTATTAAAGACGGTTTCACATCAATTTTAATTTCCCTCCCCATGCAACCCCTGGAAAAATACAATGTTTGTGAAGGCTTTCTGTAAAACTTGGAGCTCCCACACGGTAAGGTGTGTTATCTCTCTATTCTCTTGTGTCAGTGGCTGAAATTTTCTTGGGATGAAGTGGGGGAAGGACCCAATGTGTAAGGGTATTCATATGTAAGGTGCCCAGGCCTTCACTGGCGTCAGGGAAGTAGGAAAGGAGAAATGAGGTTCCAATTTGTCTGACAGGGAAAGCTTATAGATTTTGGGGAAATGTTTAACATCAGGGAATTAAACAGAAGGGATTATTTATAATTCAGTTTACTGCATACTTCCTCTGTGCACCCTAAAACATAATTTTCACTTGGAAAAACTTTTGGAATTAGAATTTCTTGTTCTCGCTCTGTTAACAAAACTTGTGCAACAAATGGCTGTCAGAATGTCCGTATTCACAGGGGTAAAGTGAGGTAAACATCCTGTTCCTTGAGCTCAAGGATCAACTATTCATTGATTGGCCCAATATATCTTATCATGTGTTTTGATTTGACATTCATGTGTTTTTTGACATAGACTGATCTGAATGTAAATGAAAGGAAAATAAACATGGTCCGGTTCATCAGTTGAAGACATTTTGCACCAATCTGAGAACCGTATTTACTCAAATATAAGACCACTCTGTGTACAAGACTACCCTTAAATTGATGTGATTTTGCTTGAAAAGGCCAATTTTCGATTATAGGACGAGTGCTTTTTTTTCTCGAGACATTGGCACTGCTAACATTCAAGTTTGGCGGCCATTTTAAAAGTAAAACCTAAATACATAGTGTCAGGATCCATCATTGCGCAATATATTATTATTTCAATGCGAGTTAATACACTGGTGGCGCTCTGATCGTTTTCGCGCCCAAAATAAGAGCTTCTCCCCATCACTTCTGCTTTTCAATATGGATGCATATTTAAGCAGTGTTTAACTAACATTTTCTCTGACTTGTGCATGATATACAGTTATTAAATGGAGGTGGTAAAATCTTTCTTTGTGTATTGTGTCAAAGATATAAATTATATCGCTTTTAATTAATATTGTTTATAGCACTCGATTGGCCTCCGTGAGGTGCGGTAAATCATTGTCCACAGGTGGCTGTTATGTTTAAGATGACCCCCCAAAAATTGACTAAAAATTTGGGTCCAAATTCCTCGTCCTATATTTGAGTAAATAGTTACCCGTTACTCCTCTTAAGCATTCAACTGTGATGAACTACATCACAAAAGTATAGATTTGTGTGGTTGGGATGTTAAATATCTCAAATAGAAGAAAAGACCTGAAAGATATTAAATTTAGAGCTATTAAGCATTAATCCTACAATTTTAGGCAAGAAAAGAAAATTTTGGTTGCCCAGTTGAGCCACCAGACCAAGAGAATTGGTGGCCTGAAGTTTCTGCAGGAGGATAATAGAATGTATGATAAAGAGCACTTTACATAAGGCTGTATAATGACTAGTGTTTGAGTAGGGGTTGTCTGTCCGAATCAAAATTTGCAAGTCCATTGTTTTTGATATGAAACAAATAAATATAAAATCAAGATAGTTTAGGCCACTAAAAGACAAAAAATATGGTTGCCCAACTGGGCCACTACAACAGAGCATTCACTGGCCCAAACGGGATCTGGTGGCCCTGGTGCACCAGGACAGTGTTTATGTCAAGGCCTGAATTTGGTATATTGAAAGTTTATCCACGTATGAAGGATATGACTAATTGAAGTTATACATAGAGTAATAAGATAAGTTGCTTTGGGACAGAGAAGTTGCACTCCTAGCAGAGGTCTGTCTGAGCCTAGTGCTGCACATGATGGGTAAACACAGGTAGTGTGAACTTTGTTTGACCTCAAATGAGGCTCAAAGTTGGGTAGCACTGTTTGATGCCATTCTTGCACTGTTCAAAGGACAATACATTGCATGAGGTCATAAGTATATTGCCAATACTTTTATGACATTCTTTTACATTTCAGTGCCTCTGATAACACTCCATATAAAAATGACGCCAAGAAAGAAGTATGCCTCCATAAGGGGGCTATAAAATAGGGTCTTAATCAGATAGATTTCACAGACGCTTGTTGTTACACATCAATCAAAGACAAATACATTTATCATCAATATGTGAATTTTAAACGTTTTTTTGTTGCAAAATTGGTGCTTAATCCTTTTAAGAATCTACTGTTATCTAAAACCAAGGTATAATGTGTGTTCATGCCCATTCATTTCTTTTTTCATTTTCCAAAATCCCTTCCAATGATGTTGATCTACAGATCTACAAATGAGTCCATTCCATTTACATAATATTTGTCCAACAAGTAGATTTCACTTTGATACAACATTTTTGGCCAACAAATTCTGATATTCTAACCAAAAAAAATAGCTTGTGATTTTCATATAAAACAATTCTTTTTGACAGTATGATTGGAAGGCATCGGACATCCTATTCTCAGCACATTAAGCTTGATAAATGTCATCAGTTTTGCGTCCAAATTTGAATTTCCAGCATGTTGGTCGCAAAAACACTTCAAGATGACAAGGTTAAAGAAAAGATTTATTTAAATCCTAAAATGTTAGAATGCATAAAATTCATTTGACTTACCATCCCTTATGAACCCTTTTTTATGAGGGTCCATACATTCCCTTTCTTGAGGGTAGGGGCTATAATTCAGTAAAAAAAAATCATATCTTATCTGAAATTCCTCATATTTAATTATTTTTTTTTGTTTTCATAATTTTATCCTTTATGAAAAGTTGATTCTTTGAGTGTGTAACAAAATTTTCAGCACAGTTTTATTTCTTTTATAATTTTTTTTCTTGTTATTACTAATATATATATATGTCCTAACAAGGTAATCAGATGACAATAAAGTGGAAAATTTGTAACAGTTATCACCTATTGCTCTACTAGCTTACCAATTGCCAGTTCTTGGTCTGGTATTTTCAGTTTGTATCAGTGATTACTACTCATTTCACTGACACATGCCTTTCAAATACATCCAGCCAACTTTGACAATAAAAAATAGTTTTACTGCCCTTCACTCATAGCATGCCACCAAGCTCATGTACCAAAGTGATTCCCGAATTATGTCAAAGTGACATGGACTTGATATTTTGCCAAAGTGATTCCAGAACTACATCAATAATAATAAAAATTGTGTCAAATTTGTTGTGATAACAATCAATCATTGCTGTATATCCAACATGAAAGGACTAATCATAGTCAAAATATAATCTGTTTTGGCATTCACAGAAATTGACCAGTTGGAACACACATTTAGCATGAAGTGAATTGAACATGATGCCAAAAGCAAAACTGAAACTACTAAATGGATCAAAAACTTTGATTTACAAAGTTGGTAAAAACCATCAAAATCCAGGGATATACCTAGGAACAATATACCCCAGCCTTCCCAGGGGTTTTCCACCCTGGCCAGGAAAAACAGGTTTTGGACATTGAAAAATCCAACCCTGCCTTCAATTATTTAGAGATTTGGTTTTGAGAGGGGTGTTAGTTTGGCCTGCCTGTCATAATCTGTATTTTTAGGAAATGATTTATAATTGTAGTAATATAACCCACTTGTAGGTGGCATGTGTAATAGTCTACCACACAAAAATCAACATCATATGTATGCACTGTATATTTGCTTTTGTTTGCATTTCTTCACCATATTTTGATAAAATTATTAGCACCATATTGTATCCTTCCATACCAAATGAAACAATCAATGTATTCTTATGCAGCCCATTGATATGTATCATATTACATTAAATAATGTACATTTGAAAAACAAAGATATTCCACCAAAAAAAAATCATGCTAGGACAGCACTGCTGGGCTATCATTTTACCATCTTCCTCTGTAACTCAGTGAGTATTGAGGATATACTCCTAGCAGTTATGTGAAAATGTATATGATGTAACAAAGAAGTCATTTCAACTAACAAATCATGAATATAATGCATATTTATAAATGCACATTTATACATGCACATTTATACATGCACATTTATACATGCACATTTATACATGTACATTTATACATGCACATTTATACATGCACATGTATACATGCACATTTATACATGCACATTTATACATTCACATTTATACATGCACATTTATACATGCACATTTAGTCTCCCATTATTCATTGTTTAGATTGGTCAATCTAAATCTGAATTTGTCAAATATTTACAAACTTTTTTTTTTTCTTTTATGGCAGAAATTCATTCTTTGCCATTCTGAACATGTATCATATCTACTCGTGTATTAGACGAGGTTTTGGTACCTAAACCATTAGTTAATGTTTGGGGGGTCGTCTTATACAAGAGGGCAACCTGTGGACGTTGATTTACCTCACCTAACCTTACCTCACCTCGCTCATACTGTCCAATGTTTAAATATGCATACACAACACGAGGTCGCCATTTGAAAGGCAGACGTGACAGGGAGAGGCTCTTGTTTTTGGCATGAAAATGATCAGAGTCCCGTCACAGTGTATTCATTCCCATTGAAATATTAATATATTGCGCAATGATAGATCCCTGATGGATGGTTTGAAAGTCCGTAATGAAAACGCTTTGTTTTGATGCTACGGTCAATCACGGACATCGTATTTACATTTTACTTTTACTTATGTGTCTATTAAAATTAAAATTATTATTTAATTATATCACACAATTCAATTCTATTCAGTTTTGGATGTCTTCCCATTCAGTGGTGTGAAAATTAGTAAAATTTCACTGATAGCAATTATCAACGTTCACAGTTTTGACAGAAATGCTTTCACATGCATGAGATATTTATAATGAAAACTGCTTTGGGTCATGTCTTCACTTTTTGACAGAAATGCTTTCACATGCATAATATATTTATGATACCTTTATTTATCATTTTAAACGCAATTAAAATTGATCTGCTATGTCCGATATCCATTATTTCGAAAATATGGAAGTTCGTAATGAAAACTCTAAGGTTAAGGATGTGGAGAAATTCTCGATCTGCGAAGCATAATTTGTGATGATATTGGGTAAATACCTTTATTTATCATTTATCATTAAATTGCATTTAAAATTGATCCGATATCCGCTATTACGAAAATACCAACATTGTATTTACATTAATTCCTCATGTATAAGATCTTATCAGATTATTGTATATATTTACGTTTCATTTTTAAAATGGCCACCAAAATTGAATGGTAGCAGTGCCAATGTCTCCAGAAAGCGACTCGTCTAATATTTGGAAATTGGTCTTTTCAAGCAAAATAACATCAATTTTGGGGGTCGTCTTATACATGGAAATTGGTCTTTTCAAGCAAAATAACATCAATTTTGGGGGGTCGTCTTATACATGAATCGTCTAATACACAAGTAAATATGGATATTGAGGCATCTGATACAACACAAAACATCTGAATCACTGTGGTGTGGCATATTGCCTGACACTAAACATGGAGATATATATATCAGATTATTTTCTTTTTGACCTACAATATATGAATTAAACAACATTTTGAACTTAAAGCATTCATTGCAATGGTGACGTTTTATAATTTTGAAATATCTTGTTTATACCAGATTATCAGATATCATTTTGTTTGAATTACAGAAGGTAGATTTTGAACTGCAGATCCCAACAATAAGCCACTTTCTCAACTTATTTAAGGGTGTGATAACTACACTTATGCTTCTGCTATAGATGTGCAGCAAATAGAGCCAAATTTTTATTTATTCATGAGTGAATTTGACAGCAGAATAAGTTTTCTGTCTTGTGCCATGCATATCCAGTGGCATTTTAGATCTATGTGACCAGAACTGTAATTTGGACAGGTAACAGACACTTGTTATTGACTTTCTGGGCATATGTAAAGGATGTGTGCATCATATTATGCAAGTAATGAGCTGTGATTCACTCAGTGAAGAGAAGTAATAGCAGTGATAAATGTGATTATATGAATTGTTCATGTTTCATTAGATTATAATGAGTTGTGCATCTGAAGAGCAACACAGGTGTCATTTCTGGCTGATTCTAATTTTGGATATTAATGTAGTATATTTATATTTACTAGATACCAATACAAGTTGACTATGTATCATTTGTCAATAAGCGAATCCAAGAAAAAGATGCCAATAAATCAAGCCAACATAAATAATTTAAGCTGTCCCTGTTTCGATTTTCCAAAATATTAAAGTGGCCTGAGTATCATGTATCAATAAGTGAAGCTGGTCTCCAGCATTAGGTGCCAAATCAAGTGCTCCACCTTTCCTATGGCAACTGCAAGTGAAAACATTGACAAGTCTGGTACTAACAAGTAGCATCAGTCCTATCCATTCCCTATGTAAGTGTTTTCTAAGTTTAATTGGTTTGTTCACACTATACCAATCATACATATTCTTTAACAAGGAAGATGTTCAACCTGAAAAATAAATTCTGCAGGCTCACCACATGGCCATGCTTCTCTTTTGGGAAGTTTGACTTTTGTTATTCCATTCTATATCCCCACCTTTTTAGCACTGCTGATTTCTTGAAGTCTCAGAGCTTTAGGAGTGGGGAAATTGTCTGACCGCCCAACTGTCAACATTTTCTTTAAATATCTTCATCTCCAGAACTACCAGTAATATATGTAATATATGGGGTAGATATAGAGGGGAAGATTCATATTCAGATTATTGATGTCACCATTGACCTGAGTGCAGTGACCTTGAGGCCATAAATATTGTACAGAGCATATCTCAGCAACCACTTATAAGAGCCTTAAAACTTGGACAGAAATGTCTTAGGTCATAGGTGTGCCTTGTCATACATTTTTAGTCATGTGACCTTTGACCTTGACACATTGACCTTGAATTCAAAATGTGTGTACATGCAACATCTCGACCCTTAAAAGTGAATAAAAACTACTCTAGATATCTCAATACTATGTCGAGTACCATATACATTTTTTTACAGATCTGACCTTTGACCTTGGTGCTGTGACCTTGTCCTTTGTATTATTGTGCAGGCCATATCTCATTAATGATGAACTGGAGATACTAAATATTGGGCATGCATGGCAACCCAAGGTGTTTTCAATGTTCACCAAAAGTTTTTGACCCACATCAGACAATATGTCCGACATTCATCCAGCCAACGTCAGAAATTTATCTTCAACATCAACATTTCAAAGCGAATGCCCTTGAGCCAATTGTCACAAGCTACAGTTGGATTGTAATCCTATTGTAGTTGTGATTTTGTAAAGTATAAGGCAGGCAACCAGAGAAATGAAAGTCTGAAGGACCCAGTGTTTCAAAGGAGGCATGATTACTGCGTATATCTTATAAGCGGGTGAAAAGCAACTTGATTGGGCAGCAGAACTCGCTGAAAGTTTGTTAGATACACAGTTTAATTCAGTAGGGCTATCAACACAGGGGTTTATGTTATACACAATAAAAGCCTCTTACATCCTACCTTGTCTTCTGTACTGCCCATAGGTGTGTTTCCCATAACTTTAAACAATTTACATTATGTAATATCAGATGCTCCCCCTGAAATTGTCGTGATGAGAAAATCTCACCATTTCATAATATGTGTCAAATTACCTTCAATTTTGTCACTCATTTGAAAATAAAGATATTCAGCCTGAAACACAGCAGAGGCCTCAGGACAAAAGAATTATTGCACTGTGACCATCGATTTTACTCACTTCCCACAGGACCCCCAGTAATGGGCAAATTCAGGCAGATATTCCCCAAAATACTTGCATTTCTTTTAACGCTTTTCGTTGTGTTAGTCATGATTATAACCAGTCAAAATTCACAAAATTTGCATAAGTTTTGATATTGCAGACCATCTGGTCATTTCGGAATCAAGCTGTAAACACAATAGGATATCTGTTGCAGGCCTTGACATTAACATTTGTGATCCACTTGCCCACCGGGCAAGTAAATTTTAAAATCTACTTGCCCTGAAATACAATTCACTTGCCCGGATAGAAAAATAAAAGCTATTTTTGAATAAAATAAGGATTTGTATTTTATATCTTATTTTATCAAAATTATCAAATTATTTTATCAAAATCTGTTCAACCTGTTCTTTTCACCAAAACTCGCACTAAAATACACTGATGAGATGTTCCAAATGTCTCAGCATCATGATGTTGTTCATGGAAAATTCCAAGACTTTTTGACTGGTACCCGATCATTATTTATATAAAATCTAAGTAGATATTATGATAGGGGACCAGATTAAGAAACGCATTCGATTTATGTGTCAAGTCGTGCACGGTTGCAAAATGAGTCTATGTTAAATGCAGTACGAATCCCGAAAATGTGCTCGACTTTTGAACAAGAGTGCACCCGGCGAAGATAATCAATCGCAGACAAAATGGCGGCAATCGCATTCGAAGCTCTGTGCACAGTGATGAAAATTAATTTTTATTGGCTCTGGGGTATATTATTTCAAGATTACAGCACTTGCCCACCGGGCAAGTGGAAGAGAAACATCCAGTTGCCCGGACTTGCCCGACACATGTTAAATATAGCTCCGGGCAACCGGGCCACCGGTTAATGTCGAGGCCTGCTGTTGGCTAAATCATGCTGGCCATCAGTACCTTGTTCCAATATATCAGATAACATGATTCTAACTGGCTCCCAGTCTATGCACCCACACACAACACATACCATAAATGAAACTGGCTTTAGGTCTCTAAACAGGAATTTCAGGGCAACTGCTGTTGATGAAGGAACATTCATCAAGACAACTTAGTTGTCCCATTAGCCTTCTTTGGCAACTGCCAGTTTGACCCCAGTGTCTGGAAGCCATGGTCAAAAACATTAAGTTAGCATTAAGAACAAGTTTAGGTGACACAGCTGTTGGCAGCTTTTAGAATAGCATGCCAAGCTGGAGATGTATTGGTATGGCACAGCCCCGGAGACTCTAATAAGGATGACATATTAAACTATGTAGATATATCACAGAGGATACACAAAATTATTCTTAAAACACCCAGAAACCTGCACAGGGATGCCCTCAGTCAGGATGGAAAAAGACGGATCAAGGCACATTCAGTAGGTTTTGTATGTGAGCATGAATCTAAGAAGAGTGTTTTATGTCTGTAGCACAGGAGACGGGAGAGAGCGTTTTGTCTGGCATGTTGGCCAAGGACAAGGATAAAGGGTGGAAGCAGCAAGTGGAAGCAGGCACATTCATATGAGCTGTATATTGATTAGGGCTGCAAGGGTGCACATTTTGACTGATTAAGACAACCTCAGATTGCTGTAACCCTTATCTTCAGACTCAACTTGGCCAATGGCATTAATGATTCTCATTTGGGTTAAAGACATTATTTTTCCATTTTTGTTTTTCCATTTTTATTTATGAAAAATTACATACAGACCAGAACTATTTTTTGTAAGCAAATAAACACCTGATTATTGATTGATTGTTTTTGTCACAGGTTTTCGTACCCAATCTCAGTGATTGGGTCCTATAATCCTGTCTGCTGCACTATATGTTGGTCTAACATTATAGTTGGAAGGGTGATGAAATGTAACAAACTATACTGACTATTATGAAACCCGAAAGGGACATCTTGCACATCAGTACGTCAAGAAATTTTAATTCCTGACCTTTCCATGACCTTTTTTGTGGGATGGAGGAAGTACTAAAAATAGAGTCTGACAAAGCATGATCAGTGGCTGCTGGGTTATATGGCAACCTACCACTTATTTTCCAAACATCCATTCAGTTAAATGACCTACTCGACTAATCATTGCAAAAGAAAACCAGAGATCACATTTCAATAGTTGCTGGTTATGAAAGATTGGTTGTTTGATGTGGTTCCACAGCTTTCAAAGGGATTAAGCACTGATTTTGTAAAAAACGTTTAAAATTCACATATTGGTGAAAAATGCGATTGTCTATGATCTCTACTATCTATTTTATTGATGCATCCCCATGTTTGCTTGTTAATTCTATTTTAACAAGACCCTAATCTATTGCCCCTTTATGAAAGCACACTTCTTTCTTGGTGTCATTTTTATGTGGAGTGTGATCATAAAGGCACTGAAAGGTAAAATTAAGTCATAGGAGTATGGCAATATCCTTATGACGTCATGAAAGGTATTGTCCTTTGAATAGTGCCAGAATGACGTCAAACAGTGCTACCCTACTTTGAGCCTCAATTGAGGTCAAACAAAGTTCATGCTACCCGCGTTTACCGGTCACGTGCAGCTTACGTTCCAGACAGGCCTTTTCTGGGAGTGTAACTCTTATGTCTTGTAGCAACTTATATTATTACTCTATTATAATTTTAATTTCTCACGATGTTCATAAGTGGCTAAGCTTTCAATACACCAAATTGTAGAATACCTTTCAAGTTTAATTTAAGCATGTCAATGGATAAAGAGACATACTTGCTACAAAACCAGGAGCTTTGGCTTATCTGATACACTTTTGGAGTAAGTTGGCAAATTGGAACCCACATTCATTCTAGATGCGTTTAAATCATATCATCATGGGGCAATAATCGAATTACATTGATTTGTATACAAACAGAAATTCAAATAAAATAGCAATGTTGTGAGTTTCGATCTTAGAATAGACATATTTTATATTTGCTATATCAGAAAGAACACAAAAAATAAATGCATGTCAATCGGACCAGGATTAACAAAGTCATGACATATTTTATAAAAATTCTAGATCAATGCAGCTTGAGTTGCACATGTATGCATTAAATGCACCAAAGATAACATCAGTCAGATTTGAATGCAACAAATGATCATATTTTTGGGGGATTGCAAGTCTGCAAGATGAGTTTAAAAGTTGCTTGAAAGACATGATAAGCAATTTCTAAAAGTGCACGATGTTTCTTGAATTGACAATTGCAATCAAAATGTAATGTAGTGATAATAATGTCATGAGTGAAAAGTCTGCAATTGAAGACATATCAACACCAGAATAGGTGATAGACTGCACTTTATGATGAGTATAGCGATCAGACCCTGCAGCACAAAAGATTAATTAACCCATTTCTCTTCCACTAGCAACATAAAAGATTATTTAACCCATTTGTAATTGGAATAGTTCTTTCTACGGCTGAAAATATTCCTATTTGAACTCCTAGCTTGTTTTGGATTTCCTTACCTGGTTAAGTTCAAACCAGCCACACTTTCCACCAGAGATACACACAAATTATTACCTCTGGCCAACCTTAGAGAACTACTCTAAACCTTTACCCACACCTTTCCAATAATGTTTTAATTAATTGATTGTGGAGAAGAGGTGAGACAATGGGCATTTTAAAATATTTGACATGTCCCCACATATTTTTCTAAATTTAGGACCAGACAATCATTTTGTGGACAGCCTAACCAGCTTTTTTAGAGGGAAATTCATCATACTGATTAACTGATATAATTGGAATATTGATAGCAATTTTACTAATTATCAAATCAGAACAAATTTAATATCAATATCGTCCCTATAATTTACTTACTATTGGCAGGAAGTACCACCTGACAGGTTCCCTTTTTATGCTAGTGTTGTGTGACGAACATCTAGGTAGGAGTACCACTTCAACACTCCTCCTTCATGCTCATGTCTTCAGTCTTACAACACCACAACACTTCTCAGCAGCAATAGTTGAGGCTGATGCAGTGTGAAGCACAAGTAGCAAGCCCTGCCACTAATGTTGTGAACTTAGTATATCTCATATATCTAATATCTGAAGGGGAATGTAAGGGACAATTTGCCATTTTATGTGGAAAGAAAATATCCCTCCACATTCATTCTGAAACATCATAGTTTTTATTTGGCTGAAATGTGCATGATATCCAAAAGAGTACTGGTCATTTCATATTGATTGAATGGTGTGTTCAAGGTACTGACCATCATATCCTGCTGGAATGGTGTGTTCAGGGTACTGACCATCATATCCTGCTGGAATGGTGTGTTCAAGGTACTGACCATCATATCCTGCTGGAATGGTGTGTTCAGGGTACTGACCATCATATCCTGCTGGAATGGTGTGTTCAAGGTACTGACCATATCCTGCTGGAATGGTGTGTTCAGGGTACTGACCATCATATCCTGCTGGAATGGTGTGTTCAGGGTACTGACCATCATATCCTGCTGGAATGGTGTGTTAAGGCTACTGACCATCATGTCCTGCTGGAATGGTGTGTTCAGGGTACTGACCATCATGTCCTGCTGGAATGGTGTGTTCAAGGTACTGACCATCATATCCTGCTGGAATGGTGTGTTCAAGGTACTGACCATCATATCCTGCTGGAATGGTGTGTTCAAGGTACTGACCATCATATCCTGCTGGAATGGTGTGTTCAAGGTACTGACCATCATATCCTGCTGGAATGGTGTGTTCAGGGTACTGACCATCATATCCTGCTGGAATGGTGTGTTCAGGGTACTGACCATCATATCCTGTTGGAATGGTGTGTTCAGGGTACTGACCATCATATCCTGCTGGAATGGTGTGTTCAGGGTACTGACCATCATATCCTGCTGGAATGGTGTGTTCAGGGTACTGACCATCATATCCTGCTGGAATGGTGTGTTAAGGCTACTGACCATCATATCCTTCTGGAATGGTGTGTTCAAGGTACTGACCATCATATCCTGCTGGAATGGTGTGTTCAAGGTACTGACCATCATATCCTGCTGGAATGGTGTGTTAAGGCTACTGACCATCATATCCTGCTGGAATGGTGTGTTCAGGGTACTGACCATCATATCCTGCTGGAATGGTGTGTTCAGGCTACTGACCATCATATCCTGCTGGAATGGTGTGTTAAGGCTACTGACCATCATATCCTTCTGGAATGGTGTGTTCAAGGTACTGACCATCATATCCTGCTGGAATGGTGTGTTCAAGGTACTGACCATCATATCCTGCTGGAATGGTGTGTTAAGGCTACTGACCATCATATCCTTCTGGAATGGTGTGTTCAAGGTACTGACCATCATATCCTGCTGGAATGGTGTGTTCAGGGTACTGACCATCATATCCTGCTGGAATGGTGTGTTCAGGGTACTGACCATCATATCCTGTTGGAATGGTGTGTTCAGGGTACTGACCATCATATCCTGCTGGAATGGTGTGTTCAGGGTACTGACCATCATATCCTGCTGGAATGGTGTGTTCAGGGTACTGACCATCATATCCTGCTGGAATGGTGTGTTAAGGCTACTGACCATCATATCCTTCTGGAATGGTGTGTTCAAGGTACTGACCATCATATCCTGCTGGAATGGTGTGTTCAAGGTACTGACCATCATATCCTGCTGGAATGGTGTGTTAAGGCTACTGACCATCATATCCTGCTGGAATGGTGTGTTCAGGGTACTGACCATCATATCCTGCTGGAATGGTGTGTTCAGGCTACTGACCATCATATCCTGCTGGAATGGTGTGTTAAGGCTACTGACCATCATATCCTGCTGGAATGGTGTGTTCAGGGTACTGACCATCATATCCTGCTGGAATGGTGTGTTCAAGGTACTGAATAGTGTTGTGTCCTTCTGGAATCAATGAATTTCTGTAGACACTATCCTTTGTATAGTGTTGGGAGAAACTGAAGCAAAGCATCTCCTTTGAACCGAAGTACTGCATGCACAAATATGACTGAACTGGCAAGGAAATTTTTTTTTGCTATCTGGGGATTAACAAGTCCCATATATGAAATAAAAAAAGGTATACTACTGATTCATGAAAGATAATTGTTTTTAAGAAACGGCAAAAATAAACAATTTTAATTTTAAGATGAATCAATGAAAAACAAGATTTTTATGTCAAGCACAGCTTTTGCATGGCATTATTAGGTCCCACATGCCTACAAGTGTTTATTTCACAATATGGTGACTTGATATTCTCATTTGGTCACTTATTTTTGTGACTAAATAGATGCTTGATTCAAACTGTGTGTTGGTCACTGAATGTTATATCCTGTCTGTAGAAATTACCTCCATGGGGCATTGGTTCATGTATCCAGTTTAATGAAAGTGAAAATGGCTCCAGTGTTATTGACTAGAAATTATGGTTAAGCTTGAGGACAATAAGGAATTGCGAGGCGTTTGTCAAGAATTGTAAGATACATGGATGTTCTGAGGGGAAAAAGGTAAAGCTAAGTAGCTTGATGATTGTCTTTGCCTTTTGATGGAAGTGGTATTAGGGGAGAGAGCGTTGAGGCACAGCGGTGATGGATAGTGGGATCAACTGGCAGACATGGATGCTTTGGGGTGAAATTGACGCAGATGGCCTCACCAATTCAGCTTACTGTGTTAGCAAGATGGCCCTGCAGGGAGATGGGGCAGAAAATTTCCAAAAACTAGGACTTGAGATTAATGCCTAGCTGCAATACCTCGCAAGGTTGTGCTTGACAAATACAGGAGTTACCTATATATAGCCTACTCTAGCATCTCTACATCGTCACCAAGCACCTTAACACCCTCTGCTTACTTACTCACCTCCTCTATCACTGCATATATACATGTTGCTGGGTTTTTTTATCAGGGAATAGGGTGATGATTTTAACCCACTGTCCCATTTTTATTATTGTGTTTGCCTTTGTTTACTGCATTGTCATTATGTTGTTACCAACATATCAGCCTCCATGTCCATCAATCTTTCCTTGCATGTTTGGTTTCATGAGTGTTATTGACTTGTATGCCTCAATGTATGGTAGAGAGAACATTTGCTGGGAAATCGTATTATGCCATAATGTAAAAAGGCAAAGTAAGCTAATTAATTGAGATTGTGTTTGGTTTTTCTGCCTGAGGTACAATGAGTGGGTAAATCATGGCCAGTGCAGGGCACAAGTGTCACCAAAGGTGATGTGCTGATTAAAATATAGTTGTAGATGTTAAGTTACAATGTAAGCTTATTTTATGGAGAAGGAACTCCATTCAGCCTTTTTGGTAAATTATTATGATGCTACTTTATATTGAGAAAGATTTAAGTATTAACATTGTTGTGAAAGGATTTCATATTCTGATTTCAGCTCTGACTTACAAGTACATTGTGGAACAACAGCCGATTGGCAGACAGTTGTTCAGACAGTTTTGCGAAACAAAAAGCGAGTTCAAAAGGGCAGTGGATTTTTTGGATGCAGTTGTAAGTATACATATTTCATAAAATTTATAACAAAGTATATTTCCAGAGCCGACTTTCTGAGGTTAAATAAAGCAGGCCTTTGGCATCTCCATAAAACACGATTCTGGGCAGGACTTGAAGAGTAATTAGGATGTAGTCTGTCACATTAAAAAAATCTTATTGTAATAATTTCAAAATTAGCCTTTTTCCCTCAGAAAGGCTGGCCGTATATTACAAGCCTGAGTTCCCTCATTAGGTCCAGCAGTATGATAAGCCTCGTTATGGCCTCATGTCCATCTGCAGAGGCCATATAGTGATCGGTATTCTCTGTGTGTCTGTAATTCTGTCAAGTAATTCTGTTAAATTACGTGAATATAAAAATATTAGTTTTGGATGAATTTGCTTGACATCTCCTTATTAGACTAATTGGGTCAACCAAAAAATCTAGGAGTCTATTTTTTTCACTGAGTAGATTTTTTTGGTTATGTTGACAGTAGTTACTTTATATTATGTACAATAATGTAAAAAGAAAGTAAAGATAATTTGCTTTGATACATTTCTGTTGATTTTGGGTCAAGGCTTAGGTCATGCCATCCATTATGTCAAATTTGCATGATTATGCTTCCTTGACTGTTAGAATGAAGCAATATCAACGTGAGCTTGGCATACATTACAAACCTATGATCGGCTCAAAGGAATATTGAACTATTTTCAAGGTTTTAGAAGCCAAATTTTGAGATGAGCAAAATGAGATTGTCAGTGATGAAAGTCTTCAGGAAATAACTGGAATTCAGTTTTTCTTTCTTCAAATGTGAAATTCAAACTCAGTCTGAAAGAACATTTCTGAAAGGGGGTATCTTCAGGTTAATTTTTAAGGGTTTCAGGTTTTTTCCTGAATGCTGACTTTCATCAATGGATTGTGAGGTAGTCATATACTCCCACTGCAAGTTTTGCTCAGAACTGACTGTGTAATTTGTAAGAAATAAACACCTACATCTCACATGTTTCTAAAAGCCAGTAATTAATAATTAAGAGTCCAAATTACAGTCATGTGCAATTATAACCAAATGGGCAGTCACGATCAGTTAGGGATAGATCATTAAGTCAGCACAATCTGATTTTATGTTCTTATTCTGTGTCTATGGTTGCTGCCTTCCTCATTCACTTATACCTTGGACATAAGGATTAAATAGTATAACATATAATAATGTATAATATGTAGATCCATGACATTTTTTGGGTTGAATTTGTTGTGACATTTGATCAAGGCCAAGGTTGTGACCAGCACGGAAGCAGCTGTTTAAAAATTATAGCAATATTGATATCACTTGGCAGATCTATATAATCTACCTATGAAGGGCTGGGATATGTTTGATATTGGATGACCTGGAGCCAATTTAATGGTCAGAGGGGTCAATATCAAAATCAGCTATTTGTGATGTTTTGCAAAATACAACAAATAGCATTGATTTCCACTATATATAACTTACACAACATATTTATCCGTTTTCGTATAATTTATGTAATAATAATAACAATAATAACAATTTCTATAGCGCTATTTCAGACCGTAATCTGCTCATGGCGCTTATTGAGATAATATTCTCTAAATAAATGAGTCTTTAGATGTTTTTTAAAAGATTCAATAGTGGTGCAATAGTGTACTTCATATTCCCTTGGCAAAGGTTACTCTTTTGTACGTCAACAAATAAGTGCTCACAGTGGTCTGCCATTATTTAATATATTTCAAATATCATCAAATCAGAGATACTGTAGGTTTAACAACCAACATCCAAATGCAACACAAAGCCTCCATTACAGAAAGCAGAAGTGATGGGAGGAGCTAATTCTTTTGGTGGGAAATGGAGCGAGCGCTGCAGCAGCATATTGTTTGCCATTGAAATGTTACTACATTGTGCTGTGATAGATCCCTATTGCTAGTTTACCTGAGAGAGACCAAAATGGCACTCACACCTGAAATGGTAGTGGGCCGTATTCACACTTATTTAAGATAAAAAAAAATTGGTCCAGTAAAATCTGGAACTTACTGGCCCTCACTGAGGCCTGGCATGGGATGCTTATAGTTGATTGTACAAATAAATGATCATGGCACACACATAAAATAATTCAACTGGAGGTACTGGCATGGAGTTGATGTCAGAGACTTTAGCATTCCAGGCTTATATGTACTGATGTTATCATACAAGTTGCCAGTCTGCTGTGGTGGAGTACTTCAGCATCTGTAGCTATTTATACACAATCACCTATACTTACCACTATATTTATTAAGAGGGCAGATTCAGATTTAATACTGGAATCTTTATGATTGAAGTGGTTCTCGAGAACTACACAATTTGACAACAATAATTATGCAATTGTGAGGGAACATTTTATATGGTAATAGCTTTCCATATTCAAATTAAGACTTGATAAAAATTAAAACAATGTTTTTGGCACAGATTCAAAACAATGCAACAATTTTTGTGAAATATGAACAAGTTCTGCTGGCAAAGAAAAGTATGCAGCTGGGTGCCTAAATCATCTAAATATAGGGACACACACAAACACACACATATATATATATATATATATATATATATATATATATATATATATAATCAGATGTAGTCAAATGTATCGTGTGTCTTGCAAAATATACAATGGCGCTCAATTTCTTGTGAAAATATTGATTTAAAAAAAAGATTTTTGGATAAATTGGCATGTGCATTATATTTGTTCATTATTAAAAAATAAATAACATAAAGGACTTATTTTATGATGAAGGTTTGATGTATACCACAAATATGTTATATTTTATGATGAAGGCTTGATATATATCACAAATATGTTATATTTTATGATGAAGGCTTGATATATATCACAAATATGTTATATTTTATGATGAAGGCTTGATATATATCACAAATATGTTATATTTTATGATTAAGGTTTGAGAAATATGGTTTAGGTTGTGATGAACATTGGATATGTTTGACAAATATGACTTTGGTTGTTATGATGTTTTGGAATTTGCTGTTAAAAATGTTATTTTTGTGACTTTGTGAGTATCACTTTGCAATGGAAGGTCCATCTTTAACATGTATGGCTTACTTTGGGATTGAAGGTTATATTTTCTCTGACAATTTTGACTTCCTTTGTCATGGGAGGTTGGTCTGTGCAATCAATGACTAACTTTGTAATAGATGTAAATGATTTATGTCATGAATATGAATTAATGAGATTGAGTTGATGGATGTGATTAAAACAACTCACTTTATGAGGGAGGTTTGATTTGCTGACCAGTTTGATTCTTTTTTTCCAGAGTGAATATGAAGTTACCCTAGATGAGAAGCGACCAGAAATTGCACAAGACATGTTTGAAAAATACCTCAAATCTGATGTAAGTATTGAGTTTAGATTACTATTTTAACAACAGAGATTGTTTTTAATACTTTCAATTTAGACTACTGCTTACAACATAAAAATTGCTTTAAGAAAATGTAGGGTTGGGGTTTAAACCTTTTGAAAATGCATCAGAAAAGATGTTTGATTGTGAATTGATATTCAAAATCATGGTAGAAAGAAGATTTTTGTAGGGGTTTTTCAGGAGTAAATTTCATTGTAGAATAACAAAGCAAATATGTGATATCTATAATATTATTTTAAATAGTTAAAAGGTACCATTGTTAGTGTCTCAGTTGGGTGAATTATGAAAGTGGAAACCTGTTAGTTAGAATTAATGCACTGTGTCGTACTGCAACCATCATGTCTTCTTTACAAATTACACACAAATCAAGCCAATTTGAGCAACTTGAGATGGCAGTCACACCACTAAGTAACTGTCAAGCAGAAGGTCTGGTCATCCTACTTTCTTTATGGTCTGCAGCGTTGCGGGCAAATAGACACACAGGTTAAAATGGTATGCCACCTGCCCTTACCATCAGTATTTCACAACTTTAGTATGTGAAAGGTAATGATGATTTTGTGCCAAAAAGTCGATTATAAGGAAATAGCCTATCCATCTGAACAAGTGCACCTTATGCTCTAATGAACATCTTTCAAAGCAAAATAGTTTGTCCTGTGAGAGCTGATTTCACCTCTCCTTTTCATGTTTTGCGATTTGTTTGTCCTTCGGCCATCCTGGTGGGCTAAGGGTGTTTTTACCCTCTCTCTCCGGTCACAAAGTCTCGTCTGAGATAAGTGGTAGGAAATGCCTAATAAGAGTAGGAATGACACCAGGGTGGTAGTGATGCCATCATAACAGATATCTAATATTAGGGAACATGGGGGGTTGATCTTTTGATCTTTTGAATGCTCTCTCATATTTGAAAGGGATCAGACAGGGAATTGAAATTAATTGTCTTGATGGACATAAACTGGTGTTAAAATTCTATCAAAATAAATGCTTACGCCATCACTTCTTTTTAGAATTCATCTCAAAATATTCTCTCCAGTAGTTCACGATCATTTTCAGAATGTACATTTTCATAATTCAAGAGAATAAAAGCATAATGATCTTGAGGCTCAGCTTAAACATAACAAAGCTGCTAAATATGACTTTTTGTGGAGGTACCAGGGGAAGCTGTTAATGTTGGCAGGAAAACCACAAGTGTGGCCAAAGTGTGTTTTCATCAATTGAAATAATGATGCAGACATGAGCATTAATTTTTGTTCTAGTCAGAATTTATGTCCATAAAATGTGGGGTTCTTGGTTGGGTCATTTGGAAAACCAGAAACAACAGTGGCATCTGAGAAATAGGAAGGGCATCATGTTCGAATGACGTAAGAACAGGTGGAATGGCCCTAATGAGGTTAGTAGAGAGGGCATACAGGTAGGAATATTGCATCTGGTCTGGTTGCACAAACACTCAATGCCTTGTATGTCGTTCATATAAGTCTGCTTATATAAGGTTGAGTGCATGTTTTTATCTTAACCTGGCAGTTAACCAAAATGGCAGACATCACCTGTAGCAGATAATGTGTTTCCCTCAATTTAGAATTCTCGATCACAAAAAATTATGAAAAAGAGAGGTGGAATTTGATTAGGATAAAGCTTATGCAGTATGGAGAAAAATATTGTGTCATTCTGTGTGTCCGTCAACATTGACCTTCCCTGAAACTACGGAGTTCATTTCTTTGATATTCATAGATAAGCTGTAGTATTGTCAGGAAATGAATTCTGTCTATTTTTTATGAGGGTCAAATTAAAAAAAAATTAATGATATTTAGCTTCTGAAGTGAGAGGGGAATTTTTCTGTCATTCTATCTGTCCATCAACTTAAATCTTCTATGCATAACCATTGTCTGTATAAAACCCATTTGGATAAATCTGTGAACTAAATATAAATCATCATCGATCTTCTCTCAAACTACTGACTTAATATCTTTGATTTTCAAAGGTAAGATTAAGTATTGTTAAGAGATGAATTCTTGTAGTGATTTGTTTCATATTGTTGCATATACACCTGGTACACCGAGTGCCTCATTTTACCAATCTAAATATGGCCTCAGTTTAAAATGAGTGAAATAAGCAATATTGGGGTGATTGAGTTTTGGGTTCATTAGTTTTACTCAATGGACTGTTCTTGACCTGCAAAGCTGGGTAAATATTTTAAAGCAACATTTATGAAGCAATTTACATGATTTTCCAGAAAATGTCCACAAACATTACAAAAAAGCAATGGTCAGCACAGCTCTAAGGCTTTGGCATCAGAATAGTTTGGCAGGCGATTTCAAGGCAAGGCATCAGGGTAGTGATATCTTTCCATAATCTTGGTAAGAATGATTGTGATTGATAGGTTTTTCCTTTTCTGAACAGCCTAAACCGGTTCTAGAATTGATTGAACCAGGAACAAAATAGGTAAACATGGAATGAATGAACAACACACATGCTTTTTCATCTGACATTTGAGATTATTTCAAAGCTTAATGAAGTATTTAGGGAGCACCTTGTGATATCTGCATGATTTACAAATATACTAAACCATTCATATTTCAATATTCAATATGCCTTTCACACCATTGCAAGATGACTCACGCCTTGAGAAATATGAGCTAAACAATTGTCTGTATCCCCAATACGCCCATGTAGACAGTTGTCTCACCACAACATACATACCTGTTGTGACATGGTGAATGTATGCAAACTCAAGGATGTTTTTAGCTATACGATAAAAGAAGCTGTCCTTGTATCAGCTCACCTTTATCCTCCAGGAAGGCATGCTCTGTCGCCTCAAGGTCTGCAGGTGTTCAAGACAGGTTGTTGTGGCGCTAAGTGACTGCCGCAACAAATGATTCGAATGTCATCAGAAAAACCCATGCTACATTTGTAGGTCTGGGCAGAGAACAATGTCTCAACACTCCCAACCCCAATTAAATATACATGTGAAAGCTAGAAATGGTATAACCATTAGTAGGCTACAAAAGGTCTATTTTGGGAATAGTATTGTATATATGATCGTCTGCAATATAAGAGGGCTGAGAAATTAGGGGAGGGAGCAGCTCTTTCCCTTTTCATCCTTACAGTCCTCAGTCCTTAAACAATTGACTCACTTGAAATGATAAAATCACGTTTCAGATAAATAAATACAAAGATATAATGTATGATATTAAAATTGGTATATTATCAAAACTAATGTGTTTAAAGAGTATTGTTTATGCCAATGAATCCATCTGATTACGTGACATTGTTAGTCAGATACTTATTTTGAATTCCTGTTCCTATTATCCATTCTGGAATAAGAAAAAATGCTTTACCTTGCTTTGTCTGATTACTTCCATCAAAGTTAATGGTATTATTTATCACAAGATTTCCCCATTGCTGTGATCGTCATAAAAACAGACATGAAATATTTGGATTTTTTTTTCAAAGCTATATAGGCCCCCAGACTTTATCAATGATCAAGTTTAGAGGAGTTAGTACAGTTCTCATTCCAGTAAAGTTCTACAGTCTTGGTATGTAATGTTTGATGAGAAAAAAACCCCAACAATGTGGAGATCAGCGAAATCCCATCAAATCTTACCCACTAAAAAACTTCCACCCATGGCGCAGTATTTTGGTGTGCCATCCAGTGTAAAAGATGGTAATCGTTGTTTCGATCTGAAAATCCTCATTATTGAATATATCAGGAAACCCCTACATTCGGATGAAACCACCAAATTTAGACACAGAAAGGAACTTTAGTGGATTTACCAGTTGAAAACCATTTACCTGCAAGGTATCAATTAGATGGAAAAGTTCAAGAAACACTTATAAGAGATATTGTTAGAAGGAAATAATTATATGATAACTAAAAGTGGTGAGACAATTCAGATGGCACCTGAAAACAGATGATTTATGATTTAAGGGCTTGACTTGAGACAACCAAATGTACCTGTCCTGGGATGGGAGCTATCTGGATCATGGTTTCCCACACCCGAAATTTTGTTCTCATAGGAAAAATATGCTTTCCCCCTTTACATTTTGCGAAGTGACAAGCTCTGCAGTTTATTCTCAAGACAAAATGACAAACATTGGCCTCACGTATAAGACCGAAACATTAGCAACAGACAAAGATGAGTGATGATTTAATTATTATGTCATGGGCGCTGTGTATAATGCAGCCAAGAGGTTCCTTTGATCTTCATTTTCTATTCTCTGAGAGTCAATTCCTTATTTTATCAGCCTCTGAAGAGTCACTACAGGTGAAAAAATGAATTGGGCATTTTTCATATTGACCAACATATTTTGCACTTTTACACAAACCTAAACAATAGCTTGTATAACCAATTATTTATTTCAGTCGGAAGCAGTGGTTCAGCAGGTGAACGATGGACTAGTAGCCGACTGTAAGGAGTCTATGGCTCTCAATAATTCTAGTAAAGAACTGTTCAATAAATGCTCTGAGTATGTATTATTTTTGCTTATCTCATAAGCTAGTACAAATATAAACTGTTTAAATTTCAAATTAACCACAGAATATCAATTATAACCTTTTGGAAGTTTTTAAAGTGGACTACTATATTATTTGGCGACACTTAAAAATCCTTTTTTATGCCAATTGTGAGATTATGTTTTTTTTTATTTCAGGGTTACACGGGAATTTCTAAGTACAGAGCCATTTAATGAATTTTTAGAATCTATGTATTTTAAACGTTATTTACAATGGAAATGGTTAGAAAGGTAGGTTAAAATCATGGGATATATACTTTTATTTTCAACATCTGCAAGAAGTTCCAAAAATCCAAATCTCAAATCTTATTTAAAGTGATCCTGCCTTTTTATGATAAAATAAGCTTTCAAATGGCACAAAAGAAAAATGAAGTTAAATTATTCAATAGATTACAATGCTTACATAATGAGATGGTCAGGTTCCAGTTACATATCTTGCGATTACTTAAATTTCAAGCATATCTAGCTTTATTCCTCACATTTATTGCTCATGCATGCATCTAAAATTACCACATTCTTATTATTATTATCTTTATTCGGACTCAAGATCCAATCCTTATAACTAAATACATTATAATAACAAGCAATACAGTTTTACATATAATAT
The DNA here is from genome assembly GCA_949316495.1 of Amphiduros pacificus. Lineage (NCBI taxonomy): Eukaryota > Metazoa > Annelida > Polychaeta > Phyllodocida > Hesionidae > Amphiduros > Amphiduros pacificus. Next base: position 70,876,914 of record OX439000.1, read on the forward strand.
AGCACAATACATGAATTTAAATGGGATAAAAAAAAAAAAATTAAACGATAAAGGCACATTATATTGTCGACAGGTACATAATAGTGATGTCACACTCTTCATTACTTAAAGTTTGAACAAGATATCCTTCCTTCATTAGAACCATCTCCTTTATCACATTTGCATAGTCATCATAGCGTTCATTTACATTTTCAATCCATGTTGTCTTAAATAACAATTTGATGTCAGCAAGTGGATTGTTAACCAACTCCCTTATGATCTGCCAAAGCTTATTTGATAACCTGGTAATGCTCAAACTCTGTTCAGTCATCTTTGACTTCCTATAAAACAAGTCTGTATGGGTGCTAAATTTAGAAATTTTTAGTGATATTATTTTTTCTCTTTATTTATCGTCATCTCTGATCGGAGCAACTCAGGCTAGGTTGTGACAAGCTATATATGATTGGAGAAAAGACAGCCTTGGAACTTCTTTGGCACATAAATTTGTCACTATCACATTTACTTGTACATATTATTAGTCTAATTTTCACTCAAATGTATTGCATTACCAACAAAAGCTAACTTTTAATGGTATAAATAAGAAAATAAAAATATTATTAGAAAATATTTTATAAATTTCACTCAGGACTTTTTGTGCTTTTTATTTTAGCCAACCAGTGACAAAGAACACATTTAGGATGTATCGGGTGCTTGGAAAAGGTGGATTCGGTGAAGTCTGTGCATGTCAAGTACGAGCCACAGGCAAAATGTATGCATGTAAAAAACTGGAAAAGAAACGAATAAAAAAACGGAAAGGAGAGGCAATGGCACTGAATGAAAAGCAGATCTTACAAAAAGTCAACTCTCGATTTGTAGTAAGTTTTCAATTTACAGTTAGCATGGGTGCTGGTCCTCCGTCTACAGACGGATTTCCGTCAAAATTTAAAATCCGTGAACGGAAAATCCGTCAAATCGAATCGATTCCTCCGTAAAAAAAATAATTTCGTGTCATCAAAATTGCACAAATCGACCCAAAATATCGAAAATTCAGTCGTTCGCTTACCGCTTGTGGCCGCCGCCTTGTTTTGGTGTTGCGGGCTGCTTCGGTAGAGTTTGACGGATTTTGATTGGCTAATATTTTGACAACTCGGCTACCCACACCAATCGCTTTTCGGTTCAGTTTGCGAGGCTCGCTTTTCGCCGAAAATGTTCCGTCAAAATTTTTTTTCTCACCAGCACCCATGAGTTAGTTAAACGATTCTATCAAAATCTTTTGACTGAAAATGTTGATATTGCATCAGGCTAAATACCAATGACACTTCACACACAGATAGTAAACATCAACATGATATTTGTCAAGATAAGTATCTCTGATACAAGTTATGCTTCTTGACTTTCTCCAAAATCAGTTGTGTGTTTTTTTTTGTTTTTTTTAGGTTAGTCTAGCCTATGCATTTGAAACCAAGGAGGCATTATGCCTGGTGTTAACCATCATGAATGGTGGGGATCTCAAGTTCCACATACACAACATGGGCAATCCTGGCTTTGAAGAGGAGAGGGCCATATTCTATGCAGCCGAGATCGCCGTGGGACTACAGCACTTACACGCAGAACACATAGTCTACAGGTAGACAATATACAGCCCACATTAAAATCTTTTAGCACATCAAATTATCACCAATAAGTGATCTAAATTTTTCCCAGTGTCTGTTCTTTTGTCACAAAGTATCTACCTACACCAGGTAGTGTATTGTCAGCATTCTGAGCCAAGCATCTACATGGTTTGCATGTGTGCGGGAGCCCGTAGCATGTAAGCTGTATATTTGATGCTTTTTGTTACTCTAAGCTACATATAGTTTCATTGGACTTGGTCCTGAAGGTTAGCATAATACCAAAACAAACATTATTATCTGACACCTAGTGCAGCATTATGATGTGTTCAAGCATAATACCAAAACAAACATTATTATCTGACACCTAGTGCAGCATTATGATGGGTTCAGATTTATAGAAAACAGTAAATAAAAAGAAACAATCTGTTTATTATTAATATGACCTCAGAAACTTAAAAACCTTTTTTTTTTTTATTTATTAATTTATTATTATGATTATAACTACTAATTACTATTTCTTTGCAGGGACCTGAAGCCAGAAAATATTTTGCTAGATGATTTTGGTAAGTTACATCTGTTTGAAGAGTATGTAATTTGTTAAATGCAGTCATTCAAATACAAAAAAGAAATCTTTTGCTAACTGGCCCCTTATTCAGTATCCAATTGTCTTTGATTCTTTGATTCATTTAGTTCCTTACTTTGCCCTTATGTGCAATTTGGGGTGGAGATGCTAGTGTTATGGCATTGTGCTTGTGTTGTCACCTCCCCCAGGTTAACGCATATCAAATATTATTCACACCTCTTTATTTTGTGAAGATATTCCACCCAAAATATAAGAAAAGACAAGACATTACCATTATAAAATTCCTGTTCATTTATTCCTATCATTCCCAGTTTCTGTAGCTTCCAGTTTCTGTAATGGCAGCACTCTGATGCATTGCATGGTTTGTCATAGTATAAAAGTTTTATTTTAGCATAATACATGTGATAATTAACGGTGAGAATCTAGTTTCCCAGATTTCTCTCGAGTCCTTTGTGTCTGACATAGTAGATGTCTTTGGGCCAGGATGGGACATCTGTACAATAGCCATTGTTTCTCTTACCCTGATATGCCTCTAACTGTTCCAACCTGTATGTTCTTGACATCACTCAGTATGAACATTTTCTGGGGATTTATCTTTTCAGGCCATGTTAGAATATCAGATCTCGGTTTAGCTGTTGAGATCCCAGAAGGTGAAACTATCCGAGGAAGAGTTGGAACTGTTGGATACATGGGTAAGTCAGATGTTATTAATGGGGAAGATTTCACCCTTTACCAAGGGTTACTCAAAGACCAACAGAACCCCCATTTCAAACCCCTCTCATTTTATCCTTGTTACTAGCCCTTTTCAACTTATCCATTTGTAAACCCAAGACCCCTTTGTGAGAGTCATACTCAGAAAATCTGATTACTGGTCACTGGTCACATAGCTGGTCTACAATTCAGAATCCGGCCTTTTCATCCTTCAATGATATCTCAAAATCTTATTTTCGTGTTATATACCGTAAATTTGGGGGGTCTTATACACGAGAGCAACCTGTGGACGAGGATTTACGCCAAAAATATGGCACTACAAATTTTAATTACGAACATTCATATTTTCGAAATAACAAATATCGGACGTAGTGGATTGATTTTAATTGTGTTTTATATGATAAATAAAGGTATTTACCCAATATTATCACAACTTACGCTTTGCAGGTTGAGATTTTCTCCATGTCCTCGTCAAAACAAAGCGTTTTCATTACGAACTGTCATATTTTCGAAATAACGAATATTGGACATAACGGATCGATTTTAGTTGCATTTCAAATGATAAATAAAGATATATACCCAATATTATCACAAATTAAGCTTTGCAGGTCGAGAAGAGAACAAAACCATCCATTATTGCACCAAATTTAATTATTTGATAATTTATTTTGACGAAACAGACTATCATTCGGGAAGATTGACTTGATTGCCAAAATGATGTGAATTTATCCCTGGTGATCAATTCTTGGCTTGTTCCAGCAAATAATGTTTCTAAAAGAGTTGGGATTATAAAAAATCTCATGCAATGAGATGAGGCATAAAAATGCCCAAATGAGACCTCCCCAGCAGATAAAAATGATATAACTCAAGAATGATATGCACTACTGTTATCTTGAAAAAAAATCATATATAAGGTTATCCACTAGTGTCACATTGTGAGATAAATTGAGCCATTACTTTGGGGACATTGTCTCATATACCATTTTCCCTCCCAATCACTGTTAACTGTGATAATATTCATTTATTCATTCATTCTATTGCTGTCAAAAAAAATTCATGCCAAAAGGGACACATGATTTTATGAAATTTTTAAACAAAAAAGCCCTACCTTTAAGCATACAAGTTTGCCTTCAAAATGATTTATCAAAAGTCGCCTTTGATTTTTGGCAGTTATAATTGTTGCAGTTTTTTGTCATGAACAGAGGGTACTAAATGTGAGGATATTTGTATAGATTTGAGTGTTCTCTTCATTTGTTTGTAGCTCCTGAGGTTGTCAAAAATGAGCGGTACACATTTAGTCCTGACTGGTGGGGCCTAGGCTGTATTCTCTATGAAATGATCGAAGGAAGGGTAAGTTCAGTTTGTCTGTCCAGAAAACAGTGATGCTCAGGTGGCTTTCAAGGTCTCATATAGAGATTTAATTGAAGCAATTTTACCTTGGCAGCTCCCACTGTCTCATTGAAATACTCATTTGAGCACTCCTTTTCAAATGTGAGCACTCACTGTTTTATGTGAGCACTCATCATCTCTTTTGAACACTCATCATCTTTTATGGGTACTCACTGTTAAATGACATGTCTATTACAGGCTTGGTTATATTTATGTATCAGTCATTATTTATGATTTTAGGCACCATTCCGAGCAAGAAAGGAAAAGGTGAAGAGGGAGGAAGTGGACCGGAGGGTCAAGGAGGACCAGGAGCAATATTCTTCAAAATTTAGTGATGATGCAAAATCTTGCTGCCAACAGGTACACAATTTCTGGTTGTTCAACACTTAGTAATTTTGTGAATATAAAAAAAAACAATATAGCATTGTCAAAATAATGCAAGGATATTTGAAAAGACTAGAAAATGATTTTTGTTTATTGCAGTTGTTAGCCAAAGACAGCAAGCAGAGACTAGGATGTGACATAAATGGGGCCCAAGATGTCAAAGACCATTCATTATTTAAAAACATCAACTGGAAACGACTTGAGGCTGGCATTATCTCCCCACCTTTTGTCCCAGATGTATGCATCCTTTTTACTCAGTCACAGTGCATATATTGACAAGTCATTATTAAGTATTCATTCTGCATATGATTGAAGCAGTAACATAAATCACAAATACATACTAGGGTGTTTCATTTTTCGGACTTTTTTTCCGATCAAGCTGCTCATTAAAAGAAATGATCTCTGATATGTAGTAAACCCACAGAAAAAATTTAAGACCAATCAATCAACTTTTAGACCCCCCCCCCTACCACCTTGTATGTTTGACCTCGGAAATCAGTGCTCGGTGGCCATTTTCTGGTTAAAATTCAAGTCTCATTGCCTCATAATTTCATTTTATTCAACTCAGGTAGTGTCTGTGTCACACAAATGTAGTTTTAAAGGTTATTTAATATTTCAAGATCATTTCCATTTAATTTGGGTCAAAATCATTCAAATTCAAGACATTATTTCTGAAAAATATACATTTTCAAATTAATTTCACACTCATATCGGATAATTTTTTCACATTATTTCCACATTAACTTCAAATTGAGAATTATATTATAGTATGAAAGATCACAGATTTGTCTCCATTTCATTTTTAGCTCTGCTGAGACTCGCAGAGCTTTAGGAGTGGGGAAAATGTCTGTCTGTCTGTCCGTCCATCTGTCAAAATTTCTTTGAAAGTCTTCTTCTCCAAAACTACCAGTAATATATGTTTCAAATTTGTCCTTCACTCCCATTTCTGCTACATCTTTGACAAATGCCACTACTTTAACAATAGCTGCCATGTGTTTGTATTCCTCATATATCTTGCCAGTGCTCTGGTGGTAAATGGAGCCATCTTCCATCCATTCCTAGGAGTTCAAACAGGAGCCATGACTGTGACCCAATCTGGGAGTAGTGAGACATTTCCCTGTTAAAGCAAGTTTCTTTGGGAAGTATGGTTTTCTAGAATGAATAGAGAGGGCTAGGCATAGCTAGAAGTTGTGTGGCAATGACAGTCTTCATCCCATCATTCAATGATCTGTCAAACAAGCTCAGTCAGATACCACAAATGACTGGTTTTTCTGGAATGAATAGAGCAGGACTAGGCATAGCTTGAAGTTGTGTGGCAATGACAGTCTTCATCCCATCATTCAATGATCTGTCAAACAAGACAAATACCACCAGAGATACCAAAAATGAGAGATACCACAAATGAAATAGCATAGAGTTCTTGACCACGATAGCTATGGATGATGCATCAACTGCCTAAATTTATGACATAACATGGTGTAAGATAATTTGGGAGAACAATTTATGCTTAATGTTAAAATGGATATGTGAAAGATAAATTTCAAACTGTGAATTAATAGCCTCAGAATCATATCACATCTGATAGTCACACATATCTCACAGCCATAGATTAAAATGTGGACCTGGAGCAGCCAAGCATGCCTAAAGAAACCAAGGTCCATGGAACAGGGAAATGTACTGGCCCATCCTATCAAAGTCAGCCAGTATTGCAGGTGTAATGAGACCTTTTGTTGGATAAGATCAAGGCATAGACAAATTTGCCATGTGAGCTCCACATTCTCTTCATCATGCCTGATTTCTTGCCTCAGCATTGTATATCATGAATATGGCAAAACTGGCTGATGAAACATGACCAGATCTCATCACACCTGAAATACTGGTTGGCAATAATAGTTTAGACCAGCACATTGCCCTGTTTCATGGGCCTTAGTTTCTTCAGGTACACTCGGTTGCTCCAGCTCCGAATTAGATCTCCAGCTGTGGGTGGATATGTGTGACTATGAGATGTGATATAATTCTGAGGCTATTAATTCACAGTTTGAAATTTATGTTTTGCATATCCATTTTAACATAAGATATAAATGTTTCTCCCAATTTCTCTTACACCATGTTATGTCATATATTTTAGGCAGTTGATGCATCATCCATAGCTGTCGTGGTCAAGAACTCTATGCTAAGTCATTTGTGGTATCTCTCATTTTTGGTATCTCTGGTGGTATTTGTCTTGTTTGACAGATCATTGAATGATGGGATGAAGACTGTCATTGCCACACAACTTCAAGCTATGCCTAGTCCTGCTCTATTCATTCCAGAAAAACCAGTCTTCCCAAGGAAATGTCTCACTACTACCCAATTGGGTCACATTCATGGCTCCTGTTTGAACTCCTAGGAATGGATGGAAGATAGCTCCATTTACCACCAGAGCACTGGCAAGATGATGAGGAATACAGACAAATGGCAGCTATTGTAAAAGTAGTGGCATTTGTCAAAGATGCAGCAGAAATGGGAGTGAAGGACATCCAGGATTAAGCTAACTCTGCAAAGAAGGGAGCTCACAGAGGTCTCATTGTCCATGTCTCTTCTTCACACAGACTTAAAATTCCATAATTCATTAAAAATGAGATGGAGACAAATCTGTGAATTTTCACACTAAAATATAATTCTCAATTTGAAGTTAATGTGGACATAATGTGAACATATGTATCCGATATGAGTGTGAAATTGATTTGAAAATGTATATTTTTCCGAATTAATGTCTTGAATTTCTATAATCTTAGCCCAAAATGTTGTCAAGGAGAAATACTAGCCAATGAGAATTAAGATAGCAAGTTGGGGCCAAATTTGATATGTAACATGCATTTTGATTGCTCTTGAATTGGTTTTAAATGATCTGTTAGGAAGAAATGTTCACAAACATTACAAAAAAGCAGTGATAATCATAGCCCTAAGGCCATCGACATATGTTTATTCACTTTTAAGTGGTTGCTGAAATATGCTCAGTACAAAATTTCTAACCTCGAGGTCACTGCACTAAGGTCAATGGTGACATCACTAAGATTTGAAGGAATCTGAATCTTTGCCTCAATGTCTACCTCTGTATAATATTTGAAACATATATTACTGGTAGTTTTGGAGAAGACTTTCAAAGAAATTTTGACAGACGGACAGACAGACAGACATTTTCCCCACTCCTAAAGCTCTGTGAGTCTCAGCAGAGCTAAAAATGAAATGGAGACAAATCTGTGAACTTTTATACTATAATGTAATTCTCAATTTGAAGTTAATGTGGAAATAATGTGAAAAAATTATCCGATATGAGTGTGAAATTAATTTGAAAATGTATATTTTTCAGAATTAATGTCTTGAAATTGAATGATTTTGACCCAAATTAAATGGAAATGATCTTGAAATATTAAATAACCTTTAAAACTACATTTGTGTGACACAGACACTACCTGAGTTGAATAAAATGAAATTATGAGGCAATGAGACTTGAATTTTAACCAGAAAATGGCCACCGAGCACTGATTTCCGAGGTCAAACATACAAGGTGGTAGGGGGGGGTCTAAAAGTTGATTGATTGGTCTTAAATTTTTTCTGTGGGTTTACTACATATCAGAGATCATTTCTTTTAATGAGCAGCTTGATCGGAGAAAAAGTCCGAAAAATGAAACACCCTAATACATACTCTTGCTTAATTTATGATTTAGAAGAAAAGATGACTTTCTCTTGAAATATGACAAAACATTCTGTTAACAAGAAGGAACATTAATGTTGATATTTATCAATTGCAGCCACGGGCAGTATATTGTAAAGATGTGCTAGATATAGAGCAGTTCTCAACAGTGAAGGGCGTCAACTTGGACGCCAGTGATGATACCTTCTATAGCAAGTTCAACACAGGAAGTGTTTCAATCCCTTGGCAAACAGAGGTATGTTCACCTGTGCTCTATTTCTTCACTTTTCAGAGAATTTTTAGGGCAAGATTACACTTCTATAAGGCAGTTTGTTATGTTTTTTAAAGGGAAATTGATAATTTCTTGCTGCTTTTTGGTAATGAAAGCATTTGTGATAGTATGCATATCAGGGGACTTAATGTATTTTTAAATTATTCCTTTACAGCAGTGTCAATGATAGTATTTTTCCATTTTCATTAGAGGATTTAAAACTGATGGAGTAAGGATCAAAAGCCAAGTATTATAATGCCAAAAATCCATTAAACACCAAAATTGAATGCTATTTTTTACACTTGATGTTGCAGATGTTAGAGACAGAATGTTACATAGAGTTAAATCTATTTCTGCCAGAAGGTGGGCCCACACCTGATCTTATAGAGGACCAACCACCACCCCCACCACGGAGGGGATTCTTTGATAGAGTGTTTAGAAGAAGAAGAGTATGTACTCCAAACTTGACACTTGATATCACACACCTTGGAAATTCACAACATTCTACTGTTCTGAATTAATTATTGAACCATAATAAAGTGAAAAGCAGAACAAGTAAAATTAACATCACCTGTTTCTTTGTAGAATCGGGACTCGCATTGAAAAATGGCAGATAAGCCAAAGAGGACCAAGGAGAGAGTGAAAGATATTGGTGTTGTTTGTGTACACAAAGCCACCACCAGATGGCATCACTGTATTGTGCACTCATACTGCACCTAGTATCTCTACAAATGCACCAGTTGGTTGAATGTTAAGAATTGGCAATGCCCTCTGTTGTTAATCAAGCAGCATTGTGAAGCCACAAAAGGATGCAAGCAAACATATTAGAATGTGTAAGACATGGGGATGTCTAAATCTTCTGTGGATACAGATGATGCCTGAAGATTCAGCACAAGTCTTGGTCCATGTGACACATCTCATATTGTGCAACACCCTCGACTCACAGAATACTCCCTGTGTTTAAAGAGAACAAAGTCCTGTGTATCACTTATAAAAGGGTAAAGTTGTACATCACATTTCACAATTATTGCATACTAGATTCAAGTTATAGGAAAGAAAATGCCGAGTGCAGCAAGAGTACTTTAATAAACCACCGAGCAGTCAAAACAAGAGAAGTATGGAATTTAACCTGGTTAGCATCCAGGTCTCATTGGACAGCATCAGGTGAGAGCACCTCCAGACCTGCAGGAAAATCACAGAGATGGGGGTAACTGCTAAACTGCCTACAAATGTGATCACGGCCCAAGCATCTTATCTACAAAACAAAAGAAATGTGATCGGACGTAGTTAAAGATTAAATGGCAATCCTGACGACAAGGGTGCTAACCCGGGAGAATGCTGTACTTAAAACAGAATGATAAGTACATTTGTAATGAAGCTTTTATATGGTCTCACTTCTCACTAAATCTGTTTGTATTATAACATTTGTTGTATTTTTGTGATCTAAATGTTGCCATGATACCACAGGATAAGTAACAGAGGTGTTGCTGGGATTGGTGGAATATGCTGGTCACATTTTTCCACCCTATTGACTGTGCCTATGGCTGTGGAGGATTCAGTAAAGCACCTACACCCAGCATACTCGGTCATTTACCATCATTCAAGGACAGCTCTTCACAGTGCAATGTACAATATGGAACACCATACATATTGTAGTGAGGCAAGGACAGTAGTGTATTTAGAAGTGTTTTATAAAGAGAGGATATGTGTTAGATAGATGCCGTGAAGTTGCGTAAACATTTGGTGGAACACATGCAAGCATCTAGACCTTAAATACTTAGCCATGTGTCACAAACACTTGGATACATCTGTTCAAGTATAATATGTACCAAGCCTCAACAGCATTTGAGAATAATTGTTTACAAAATTTGTTATTCATTAAATATTCATACACTGTTATAATGCATGTGTGAGGGCAAAATGTGTCATCTGGTTTGTGGCCCTTGCCACCGGTACATGAAATCACACAGTCCATGTGAACTTGATAGACTAGCATTCTTTTGATTTAATTAAATTATTTATTGTTGATGTTAGGGATCAGATTTTATATAGACATAAATGTTTGTGAATATTGTATATGAAAATACAGCATTATTTATACATAAGGGACTATTTTCATGACACATATTGCATGTATGTTTTCTTACAAACATGTTTATTAAATGTTCTATTTAGCATGTATGTGGGGCCTACAAGGGGATATCTTATGATTTTTTTTCTAATTATGTAGGTTAGACCAGGAAGAAGAAATGTATTTCCTTGTGAAAAGGACTGAGTTGATTAAGGGACAGAAATAAAAATAAATAAATCGCCACCAAGGTGACCACATGTCCTGCAGGTATTTTATTTAAAACAATCCAGTCATTTAAGGCTTGCTTTCTTGCCACATTCAGCATTGTCAGTGAAAATATCCAGTGTATAGTACTCATATCCCATATTGATTCTATTGTATTTTGCATAAAGGCTTTTTTTGTAATAGTTTTTGTTGACATTATTCAAATTTAGCTGAAATGAAAGAATAAGTCATTGCCTCCTACTGACAGTGGCAGTTAAGGCATTACACCTTGCTGCGGTGACATTCAAAGCATTGCATCTGCCTGCAGTTAAAGCCAAGGCATTACGCCCTACCTGCATTGGAAGTCAAGGCATTGCACCTGCCTGCAGTAAGAAATACGGGCATTGTTTATTATTGAATTTGTTATTTATAATAGGATGTTAATGCTGCTAATTTTCAATAGAACAGCAATACCTTTGAGTCACTACTCAGCTAAACCTTGTGTAACGCATTTATTTTTTATTTTTTTAAAAAGGCGAAATGATTTGTAGATTTGTGGGGACAATTATGAGGATTAGCATTGAATTGGAAAATGTAAAGTTCCAGAAGGGTATTTTCCATGGGCCAACCCTGACAAGGAATTTACTCATCTTTTTTTCTGCTTTTCTTGGCTTTTACAGATTGGTTATGTACTTAGTTCAATGCCAATTTTGATTTGAATAGTAAAAGCACAATGAATATACAAATAACTTGATTCTATTTCAGAGTATCTTAAATAGCATGCAATATTTCCAAGCAACAAGACTTCATTATGCTTAACATTGTCAAACGTCAAGGGCGAGGGCATTTTGTCTCCAGAACTTAAAATGGCATTTAATGTGACTGTATAATGCAATATAAGTTCAATGCATTTCTAATGTTATTATTTGATCTCATAATAACATAGAACTAAAGGAATCATGTTGGGTATACATGTAACTAAATCCTGCTATATTTGGATTAATTTCCGTGATTAACAAAACAAAAGGTTTGATATATGGATTGCAAACAAGGGACCACATAATTTGCATTGTATGTAGCACAGACAGAATAAGGATATCAAAAACTGTGTGCATTAGAAATAAATTTCCAGTTTCTCTATTGTTTTAGGAAAGATACAAAGTCTCTCAAGAGGAGAGCATATTGAGTCCTCCAAAAGCAGTCTCCGTCCTACCTCTCAAATTTTCTTTATCACTTCCCAAGATTATCAGGTCTTTACCTGCACAGCTTTATTGTTTGTCTATTCTATAGTTCATATTCATTTGTTTGAAATTAATGATGTAACATTCATTTACATAAAATCATTTACAACTAGTGTTCTTGCCTGTTACACTTTTCTTTTAAAGAGATCAGTCTCACTCTTCTGGGTGATTTTTTTAAAGAAACATTTCATTTTCTTTAAGTATGAAAATATGAAATATGTGAAACAGAAAATTTATTTTTCTTGCCTTGTGTTACAGGACCAGTTGTATCTTAGGAAAGCCAAAACTAATTTTAAATTTCTGAATAGTATGAAGTCATTATAATGTGATAAAGCAAGTCTTTGCCAACAAAAAATCTTGTGTCCACAATATCTAAACAATGTATCAACATATTGCACACATTCCAATATGCATGGTATTGGGTAAAGATGCCACTTACATTTTCAATATCCCTTATTGGCTCTGTTGTGTTCCAAATTCTAGGATTTTGTTTGTTTACAATGATCCAATTTTAAGTGTATTTTTAAATTGATTAGGACTATGTATGTTACTGGTTAGAGTACAACTTTTTGTGTAGTATTTCAATGTTCTATTTTTCTACAAAATCATTTTGCAAATCCAACATAGATATTGTAATTTAAGTTTTCTGATAAAAATTCAAATTATTGAACAAATCATACAAGAAAGCTGTGTTGAAATATGTATGTAATGAAAATATGGCATGTATTCTTTAATATTGACGGGGATGATACTGTAGTTCCAGGTTAATACTGCACATTGTGTTGATCTTGTATGTTTAGTCACTCTTGTCTCAGGTAACAAATGTATTGTCTACAGTATCATAACTGAACTAAAACACATCATTGTACAAACAACTAACAAAATAAAGAAGAATCATGAACCCAGTGGTACAAAATTGTGACTACTGTGTATAGGAAATGATTATTGAATTGTTTTTTTTTATCAATGACGTGCAAGATCATGATAAGGACAAGTATTGATGTATTTCTTCCTTTATATCTGGGGTACCTTTGGCAAATATAAAACACAAGTCAGGGCATTGGATTGTAACATGCCTGGAATATGGAATTTGAGCAGTTTAATAATTTTGTAAACTTCAGTCTCATATTCTCATGGTGGTTTCACAAGAGAAAATTCAATTATTTCACATGTATTGTAGTTAATGGCCCAAAGGCCAGTATACTATGGTTATATGTAATATAAAAAAGACATTGTATATTTGTATGGTGCTCCCAAAAACTGGTAGTCCAGTTAATCAGAAGGGAAAAAGCATTTAAATTTTATTTACAATGACATAAAGTTAATGTGTGTTTGTATGTATGTACAAGCTATGACAATGGACATGTAATTTATATTGGTTATAAAATAAAATGGGGAAAGAGGGTGGGCTCGAGGAATAGTGGATGGGACTTAATGTGGACGAAACTATTTGATTATTGGGTATTATTCACAGGAGCAAAATTGTGCTTTAATGTTATGAATCAGAGTGAAGTTGACAGCGGGGCAATGCTCAAGCTCTTCCCAGATGTTCAGGGCCAAAATCTAACTGCAATGTGCATGAAGCCTGTAATATTTATCCAATAGTTTGTCACCCTCACCTGTGACAATAATCACCATCATACTCAGAACTTTGTGTACTCATTGGATAAAATGGTTAAAAGCAACATTTTCACATTCTTTTAATTCGTTGCTTGAAATTGATGCCTAATTTAAACAGTATATCCCACAAGCATCAGCTTGTGTGTAATGGTCAGTGCCAATAGGTATAGATCATTAATAAAGGTCAGTTGCAATAGTTTGTTAATTCATAAGGTTCAGTGACACGCACCACTGAAATGAGGAGAAAATCTTAAAATTAAAATGTCAGAAGTTTGCAGTGCAAATATAATGTGCCAAACACATCTGGATGTGGTTAGATATCATTGGATTTGCAGTATGTTACTATACTTATGCATGAGATAAGATATGAATGCAAAGACTATTTGTATAGTACTATTTTAGATAAATGTTAAGTGTGAGTGACATGTAAATTTGTGTCCAGTCTTTATAACAACTGGAAAATGGACGAAATCAGTATACATACTTATTTACATATATTACAGAATATATTTGATATAAAAGCGTTCATGCTGCAGTTCTGTAACCGTTGGGAAAAGCAAGAGCATTCAGGTTGTAGGACAACTCATTATGGAAACTTACATATTTATGTTATATCATGTATGAGTATATGACTGTCATGTTTATAGTGAGTTTACTAGTCAAAATTGTATGTTCATACCAAATGCAGCTTATAATAATAAAATATTACAGGATCATGTCTTCATGCTTTTGCTTTTTTATTTTCAGAAAATACCAACCATTTATTTTTAGCTCCAAAATTTCACCTACTTTTCAAGGTCAAAGGGACAATTTTGTGAAATCCCCATCATTGCGATAACTTTAGAACAAATGATTGCAGCTTTATGAGACTTGACACACATAAGCATATGGTGAAAACCTCAGACTTTTGTTTAATGGAGCATGACCTTTACCTACTTTTCAAGGTCACAGGGAGAATTGTTTTATATCCCAAGCATTGCGCAAATTCTAGAACAAATCTTGACAGCTTCGAGATTTGACACACCTAAGCATCAGACTTTTTTTGTGGAACATGACCACCTACTTTTCAAGGTCACAGGGACAATCATGGGAAACCCCAAAAGCCAATTTTCCTTTGTGCATCGCCAGTTATTGCCAACATTGATCAAATTGAAATTATGGTTTATTCTACATATCAAAATGCAAACCTTGTCTGGATTATTGGGATATATAAGTCACCACCTTCTCCTTTAGCCCAGTTGCTTACCCACATGGCCATCAGATGCTTAATGACTGGATCATTGTGTTGAGGAGGGGGGGGGGGGGTTTCATGTCAAGGACCTGCAACATAACAATTCAGTGAGGCAGTACTAGATTTGCTACAAGTAGGTCTGATCAAGCGTGGGTATATATGTCAGTATGCATGTCTGTTGCGAACATCCTTGTCATCGTGAGAATTCCAGAACAAATGATGGCAGCTTCATGAAACTCGACACACATAAGAATCTGGTGAAGATCTCAAGACATTTTTGTTTGGAACATGCCCTTCACTTACTTTTCAAGGTCACAGGGACAATTATGTGAAATCCCTATCATTGCTATAACTCGAGAATGAATGATGGCAGCTTTACAAGACTCGAGACATAAACATCTGGTGAACACCTCAGACTTGTTTTGATGGAACATGACTTTCACCTAATTTTCAAGGTCACAGGGTCAATTGTATCATGAAATCCCCATCATTGCGATAACTCGAGAACAAATGATGGTAGCTTTTTGAGACTTGACACACAAGCAACTGTTTATGAGATTTGACACACATAAGAATCTGATGAAGACCTTGGACTTTTTTTTATGGAACATGACCTTCACTTACTTTTCAAGGTCACAGAAAGTTATGTTAAATCCTCATCATTGCAAGAACAAATGACAGCAGCTTCAAGAGACTTGACACATGAACATCTGGTGAAGATCTCAAATTTTTGTTATGGTCATTGGGACAATTATGTGCAGTGACGTTTTGTTCACAAATATTGTGTGGAGCGAATTTTGTGCAGTAAGTTACCAGGGCTGAGGGTTGATGTATCTCTGATGCCTATGTTTTTTCATACATATGGTCTATCCCAGTTAGCTACAAAACCAACTGCAAAAAATAAAATGCTTTTTGACCATATTTATTCTAACATTTCAAATTTAAAAGTGAATGTTGGATAGACATATTATTCATATCACATGGCTATTTGAGCAGCACTGTAAACATTCAAACACATAAACAGTGTAAAGTAAGTTAGCAGGGCTGGGGGTTGTTGCATCCCGATGCCTATGTTTCAAAGCATCCATCTGATGATGTGTTTACTTTGATTAAACAGTGAATATTTGTTCTTTACATATATATCCATCAACTGCCACTCGTATATAGTCCTGTGTTCGATCCCTGGCCATGCGGTTATTTAATTCTCAATGAAGTTTCACACATGAGCTAAGGCCTGTGCCAAAGGGTTAACCTGTTGTCCTTGTAAATTTGTGACCATGTGGGTTGTCATGTCAAGGACCTGAGACAATTCAGTGAGGCAGTATTATATTTGCTATAAGTTGGTCTGACCATGAAATGGCTGAAATAATGTTAAAAGTGATGCAAACCCCCAAACAAACAAAACCCCCGCAGAATACACAGAAATATTAGCAGAACTGCTAAAAATTCAAGGGGAGTACACTAGTTGTGGAACCCCGACTTGCGCGAGCAGAGCTCTGGAGGCTACGTCGGGTTGTGAGGTGTCCCTTATCTCTCATGAAGAGACAGGACACAGTGTCGCGACCTCAGTGTGGAAGGCACACACACCACTTGTTATTAAGGTATTGCAAATATCTTACACATTTAATCTTGCTTTCTTGTAAGTTTTGGATCCAAATTAATTCATTTGCAGAAGTTATTTGGGGTTGCACTTCAGAGGCAGTGAATCCCACCCACTTATCAGCGTTCGTAGGTGTTGGGAGTGTGCGCCAAGATTGCCTGCATCGTAAGTTGGTCATGAAGAGGTCCCAAGTGGGTTGCACATGCAAAACTATATTCTGTCAGAAGTGCTAACCAACATGAAATAAATGCTTGCTTTTTGGCCCAGATAACTTTTGAACAAAGAATACTTGCTTTTAACATTTTTGGTAGGAGAACTCAAGCAGATGTGAATTTCCACTTGATTTGTGAAAGTTTGCTGAAACCCCGTAGGCACCTCAAGTACTTTTGTCACTTGACACAAGATGGCACCCACATCAACAAGTCTTGTCTTCTGCACTGAGATTTTTTTCATTTTCGGCTGGTATTCAAGCTCACATGATCTTTTATAAAATATAAATATACCAATTTATTTGGATAAAATGCCAGAAAATCAACTTTTATATTTGTGAATCCATATCTGTAAGGAGAATGTCACACTAGGTGTGTGGTTTGGAATCTCTTCAAGTGTGAATGGGGTGACACTGAAACGGTCATATTGCTCTGACCAGCCCAGCCAGAAGATAACAAGGAGGACCAAATGCCGTTTCTCTTAAACTAGAGGTGTCCCTTATCTCTCGTGAAGAGACAGGTCGCGACACAGTGTCGCGACCTCAGTGTGGAAGGCACACACACCGTACACTTGTTATTAAGGTATTGCAAATATCTTACACATTTAATCTTGCTTTCTTGTAAGTTTAGGATCCAAATTAATTCATTTGCAGAAGTTATTTGGGGTTGCACTTCAGAGGCAGTGAATCCCATCCACTTATCAGCGTTCGTAGGTGTTGGGAGTGTGCACCAAGATTGCCTGCATCGTAAGTCGGTCATGAAGAGGTCCCAAGTGGGTTGCACATGCAAAACTATATTCTGTCAGAAGTGCTAACCAACATGAAATAAATGCTTGCTTTTTGGCCCAGATATCTTTTGAACAAAGAATACTTGCTTTTAACATTTTTGGTAGGAGAACTCAAGCAGATGTGAATTTCCACTTGATTTGTGAAAGTTTGCTGAAACCCCATCGGCAACTCAAGTACTTTTGTCACTTGACACAAGATGGCACCCACATCAAAAGTATTGTCTTCTGCACTGAGATTTTTTTCATTTTCGGCTGGTATTCAAGCTCACATGATCTTTTATAAAATATAAATATACCAATTTATTTGGATAAAATGCCAGAAAATCAACTTTTATATTTGTGAATCCATATCTGTAAGGAGAATGTCACACTAGGTGTGTGGTTTGGAATCTCTTCAAGTGTGAATGGGGTGACACTGAAACGGTCATATTGCTCTGACCAGCCCAGCCAGAAGATAACAAGGAGGACCAAATGCCGTTTCTCTTAAACTAGAGGTGTCCCTATCTCTCGTGAAGAGACAGGTCGCGACACAGTGTCGCGACCTCAGTGTGGAAGGCACACACACCGTACACTTGTTATTAAGGTATTGCAAATATCTTACACATTTAATCTTGCTTTCTTGTAAGTTTAGGATCCAAATTAATTCATTTGCAGAAGTTATTTGGGGTTGCACTTCAGAGGCAGTGAATCCCATCCACTTATCAGCGTTCGTAGGTGTTGGGAGTGTGCACCAAGATTGCCTGCATCGTAAGTCGGTCATGAAGAGGTCCCAAGTGGGTTGCACATGCAAAACTATATTCTGTCAGAAGTGCTAACCAACATGAAATAAATGCTTGCTTTTTGGCCCAGATATCTTTTGAACAAAGAATACTTGCTTTTAACATTTTCGGTAGGAGAACTCAAGCAGATGTGAATTTCCACTTGATTTGTGAAAGTTTGCTGAAACCCCATCGGCACCTCAAGTACTTTTGTCACTTGACACAAGATGGCACCCACATCAACAAGTCTTGTCTTCTGCACTGAGATTTTTTTCATTTTCGGCTGGTATTCAAGCTCACACGATCTTTTATAAAATATAAATATACCAATTTATTTGGATAAAATGCCAGAAAATCAACTTTTATATTTGTGAATCCATATCTGTAAGGAGAATGTCACACTAGGTGTGTGGTTGGGAATCTCTTCATGTGTGAATGGGGTGACACTGAAACAGTCATATTGCTCCGACCAGCCCAGCCAGAAGATAACAAGGAGGACCAAATGCCGTTTCTCTTAAACTAGGAGTACAGTGACCGTCAACCATTTCGCGCCGACAACCCATTTCGCGCTATTTGAAACATTGTCAGATATCATTCTTTTGACTTTTGTACACACTGTTTATTACTTGAATACTCATAAATGTTGATAATTCATCATAAAAATGCCGATTATCATCATGAACGTGCATTTTACCTGCCTCGTCGGTAAACACACTTTGGCCTTGACACTTTGGGGTCACATGACCTCTCAAAATTTTCTTATGATCTCCTTGTGCCACCTGGTGACAAAAAAGATAAGAAGCGTCATCTGGTGGAAAATACATGCTAACTTAAATTGTTTAAGACATTATTTATCATTATTTATCATTGAGTTTCTATTATTTATCAACTTTATGCTAATATGTGATGTTTTCAATATATTATTTGATTATTTATGTACTAAATTTTGCAAATAACAAATATTAACTATTTTCCTCAATCAGTGGAAAGAATTTCTTCTCAGAGTAAAGAGAAGAGAGGACAACACACCTGATGACTCATAGTGTCCTCTGGTGGAGTTTGTATTTTTATCAAACTTCCATAAAGTCCACCAGGGGAACACGCAAGCTAATATATTACCATGAAAGGTTCACCACATCAAACACATCAAACTTTATGACTGATTGCTGCTGACACCTAGTGGCCGAATTTGGTACTATTGACGATCTGAAAATGGTGCGAAATCGGTTGACGGATGACATTTCTGATGTTTACTGAAGAAGTTGTTGTAACTTTGTGAGTTTTTGTCCGATTTACTTCATTTAAGTGTCAGACTTTAGCCCCTGAGCTCTGCTCTCGTTATATCGAGGTTAAATATTGTTTTGAATAAGTCTTCAATGAAAAAAACGTAAAAACACGGAAATCGGCGCGAATTGGTTGACGGCCACTGTAACCTAGCTCACCGTAAAGCAAAAAACTGAGAACTTACCGCAAACAAAACAGGAACATCTGGTAAACAAGTCAAACAAAAACAATCAATTTTTCACTAGAACGCAAAAATTTCTGAATAAAATTTTCTTCAGAAAACTAAGATTTCTGTGAGTGAGTCTTTTCACCAAACATTGTTGAAGTATCATAACATAACATTACACAACCGCCCCCCAAGAAATTGACTGAAAAAATGTTATGCATATCTTTATTGCAAACAATCCCGCAACCCACAAAAGAAACGGGAGCAATAAAAATTTGTTTTCAAAATGGAGATTCCTACCCCGCGCCGAGGGGCGTTTGATAAATGGCGCGTTCAACACAGAGTGACTTGTATCAGTGTGACGTCACAGAACTTGTCAGAAGGACAGTGTGTGAAAGGCATCAGTGGCAGGTCCAGGGTTTTACATTTGTTAAAATGGGGTACACTACAGTATCTTTTCTGTACAAGTATTTATTATTTTTTTGGCATATTCGTGTTCACAAATATCATACAAAGTTCTATAAGAAGAAGAAATGCCAAATGATATAAATTGTGAAATTTGTTAAATTGAACACCCCCTTCAATATCCATTTCTGGACATGCCAATATACAAAAGCTGATTCCCGCCAAATTCAGTGAAGTGTCATTTCTAAAACTTGCAAATGGTTGGGTTTTATGATTTAAATCCAAGTTTGATGTTATCTAGTATGTACATACAAACATTTCTATTCAAACATTTTGATCCCAAAAGCCCCCAAAAATACCAGAACTGACACAACGCGCATAACTGACACAACGCGCATAAACGCGCACTACGCGCCGAATGCAATAAGCCGCGCCGGGGCTGTACGAAGCACAAAATAAGTTTCCCCACAGCACCTCCACTTGGTAACTAAGGGAAACCAAAACAACACCTCCACCCAGGAGGCGCTACAGGTGAGGCGCCCATTACCTCCATCAAATCCAATATAAACCAGGTGTACGATAACACAGTCAGTCCCCATCCAACTGATGAGATCACAACCGATCGAAACCATTGTTGGTATTGGCCCGGAACTGCGAATGTTGTCGACCTCGTCTTTAGGATTCATTGCCTCTTTCACTTCTACATTTATCCATTCTGAAGATGAGTGAGCCTCTTCTTCCTGTTCTCGCACCAACCTCACCAACGAGATTGCAAAACTTTCCACCAGCCAGACGAGCATTGTCGACTCTGCCTCCATATAATCCCTGGTAACAATCGTCTTTTGAGACACAAATAATAACACCTAAAAAATGGGCCGCCTTTCAGGAGTATCCCAATCAACACAACCCCCTTGTAGTCCGGCGGAAATTCATTGAACGTCGTTTTAGGGTATATACAATGTTTTATTGCATTTTCTGCTACTTATTTATGTATCTATCCAAGATCCAGAGGGTGCCATCTTGTCATGCCCGGGGAAAAAAAATGATACACAAAATAAAAAATGGCCGCCACCAAAACTGTTATATTCTTAAAGATACCCAGATTTCAAGTATTTGCCATTATGTTTCTTCATGACAATGAACATGGATTGCATAAAACTATTAAAGCATTCATGAAACCTGGAAGGTTCCAGGCAATTTTACAGTGGTTTAAGGTATATGAAAACAATATATGATCTTAAAATTGACATACATACAGGTTATCTATCTGAAATCCACTAAAGAACATCTGCCCTGAGAATTATGATTTTTTGTGACCACCAAGTACTGCCAGTACTAAACAGGAAGTGTGTTGTGTGACCTTGACCTTTGAACTGTCAGGGGGTTCCGTGAGTCACAGGAGGTGTTGTTTACCAATTATCAAAATTGGAGCAACACATTTTTGGCCATTTTTTTCCACTATTTAGAGAATGAATTGGAAGATAACACTTATCATGATAATAGTGCCTTTTCTTGGCTTTCTTTTGGTGGTAAATTTATTAAAAATGGATGAATATTTATGAAGTTATAAATGAAGAAAAATCATTATTTTTTATATTATATATGTTTGCAAAAAAAAGTTTAAAAAAATTCTATACAGCCCAGCTTTTAAGGTGGAATCCATGCAGCCTTTGATGTCTTCCCATTCAGTGGTGTGAAAAACCCCAAATGTCATCAAAGAGGGTCATATCATAAATGTTACTGATACCAATTATCAGCATTCACAGTTTTGCCATTCAAAGTCCTTGTTGAATGGCAAAAAATTGATAAATTGGACAATAAATTGATAAATTGGACAAAACATCTTCACCCTGTTTCCCAAGCTGAACAGGTGCACAACTGGTAACTCATTAGGTGTTTACACAAGATCACATACCAGCTAAACAAATCTTGTTGACAAAGTGTTCAATTGCTGGTGTAGGTTTTAGCAGACAACTGATCAACTTTCAAGTGCCACAGAAATTTGTTAACAGAGAATATTTTGGGTACTACTACATAAAAGCACTGTTTAGGGTATAAACATTCATGTTATGTAAAGAAAATGTGTCTGAAAGTCAGGTTTCATGAATGCTTTAAAGGAAGGTAGTATGTTAATAACAGTGTGAACGTACTTGTAACATTAGCATAAATTAGCATAATCTATTCAAGAGATTTTAATTTTCAAGTCATTTCAGCAGGGCCCCCAGGGAGAACAGAGCGCAAGCACTGATGGGGGCCCCTGGGTAAACAAGACTTATAAATAAATAAATAAATAAATAAATAAATTTTATCTACAGTAGGCTATATTAGGCACATAATACATCAATTTCAGGTGAAATTTTCCAAGGAATGTAATGGTTCATAGTATATTTTGATTAATAAAGTTTTTAAAATTCTTTTTGTCACCAATGGATGTATTTTATAGGGAAAATGTGAATTAGTGACAACCCAAAATAATTGTGGTCCCAAGAAAGTCCTATAATTATGCAACAGAATATCAAATTCATCTGTATTTTGTTCAAGTGCAGTTATATCATTTCTCAAATATCCGATCATGACAAAATATAGATGTTTTATTCTTTAAAAAAACCCCCAATTAACACCTCATTGACCTTAATATTCTTACAATGTACAATGTTTCAGAATACTTTCATCTTGTGAAGTCTCAAACATCAAACAATAATTAAACTAAATTTTCATGTTGTGAAGACTCAAACATCAAACAATAATTAAACAATGAGCAATATGAAATTAAAGTCGATCTATGAATGTACTAGAACTCTAGCATTATATGACTCTCACAGGCACAAAACATCCACAGCAGGCTGTTGAGCATGGTTTGTCTGACATCCACATCTGATCCACATCTGATCAACTGCAAGATATTGAGTGGTGCATGCGAAACTTCTGCCAAAAGTGATACTGGTTTATACCTCTTTGACACTTCATCCAATGTCCACCCATAATCAGTTGGACAACAGGCTGGGAATCTGGTGCTGATCGTCAAATTGTTGTCTGGAGATATGCTGTTAATATTTTCAAATCTGAGGCATCAGTGGTTGGTGGTAGTGATTTTAGAGGTGGTGCTGATGTTTTTTTGATGGTTGGACATCTTATTTGCCCACATGCTATACCTGGCATGTCACAGCCTTTCATACCATAGCAGAACTTATGAATGCTGTTGCTTCTTGGATAACTTCATCCAGTGATGAATTTGACATTCCTAGCTTGTCATGCCTCTTTCCTGCATTGAAGACTTTCAGCACAGTGCCCTTACCAATGTCATACATCTGTGCTAGTGTGTCACATCCAGAGTATGAGCTGCTAGCAACTGATCAGCAATGTTGATGTGTTTGTTTATTGTGGCCTTGATGTCAATAAGAGCCCTGTCCTGTATAGTGCCACCCATCACAAGATCACAGTTCAAGCTGTGTTCAATGTAGTGATGTATCAGAAGACTGAACACATCTGTGTCATCACTCACAATATTCAATGATGAAAGACCATTCTTGGCCAGCTGCAGTGCCTGGTTGATGATGATAACATCAGTAATACATATCATCTCTTTGGAAGATCATAACCATGGCTATCTCAAATGGAATAGGATCTTGTGATCTTAAACTAAGGCTGTACTTATCTGTCAGCATGTTGCAGTTATCTTTGAGGTACTGATATATGATTTCAATAAGCTGTGGTTTGTTCTCTGTAACTGAGAGAACTACTTTCTGTAAGGCCACAGGCCGTGGCGCAGTTGGTTAGGGCGCCAGCTTATTAGCACCAGTTCCTCTGTGGTGATCCAAAGGTCGTGGGTTCGAACCCCGGCCGTGCCGGGATTGAACTCATGATACAATTTCCCACATGAGCTGAGGCCTGTGCCAAAGGGTTAACCCATTGTCCTTGTAAATCTGTGATCGGGTGGGTTGTCATGTCAAGGACCTGCGACATGACAATTCAGTGAGGCAGCGCTATATATCTGCTACAAGTAGGTCTCATCACGAAATAACTGAAATAATGTTGAAAGTGATGTAAAACCCCAAACAAACAAACAAACAAACTACTTTCTGTGGAGGAAATGAGGGTTTGGAGTGACAATGGATGTTTTCTATTTGCACAGTTGTTGCCTTTCCCTAGTTGACCTTGTTTGGTATGTTTTGCTGGATAAGTGATAACGGTCAAACACCAGATAAACATCAACACTGATGGTAAGTGGTATAAGGTTGTCCAGGACATTTCTTGCAAATTCTGTGACTGTACCAGATGCAGGACAGTGTATGACCCATAAATACCACAGCCATCAGTAATAACTGCCTCTGGCTGGGCAACTGCTGTGCTGGAATACTCAACCTGCAGTTTGTTAATACATTTTGCATTGTGATTCTTGCTTTCTGATGATTTCAAGCCTTTACATTCATTCTGAATTTTCTTTGCAATGCACTCATTCATCTTTAAAATATTCAGCAAGTCTAGTAATTTGTTGAAAGTCCACGCAACTCATCAAATATATGCAGTTTCTGCAAAATTAACATAGATGGCGCTGCATACAATACATCCAAGCCAGCCCAAGCTAATCGAGCCCATGCTTGTGGTAGGAATGTAAAAAATACACATTCCTCTTTAAGGCCGACCAATCAGAATGCATCTTCAAGGATGCCAGCCGGCTCAACACGTGCACCGCTGTATCATGTAGATAGAGGTGGCGCCACGAACAACAAAACACAGTCATCACAATGCAAACCTAGCAACCAACTCATAATTGGTTCATGTAATGTCCAGAGCATCTCGGGCAAGGTCCTACTTGTAAAAGACTACTTCTCCGAACATAACCTGGATGCCCTGTTTGTAACAGAAACATGGTTACAGGATACTAATGAAGAGAGGGTCAGAAATGAACTTGAGAAGGATTCCCTCAAATTTCACTCATTCCCTCGCATTGGACGCTTGGGCGGAGGCCTGGGTTTATTACACCGTGTTGAACTTTGAAACCAACAGGTTGAACCAACCCAAGGTAAAGACAATGGAACTCCTAGAAGCATCATTTCTAATCAAAGGCACGAAGTTCACCTTTGTAACGATCTACAGACCTGAACCATCAGACAGGAATAGGTATACCTACTCTGAGTTCTATGATGAGTTCACTCAACTGGTGGCACACTATGGGTCATTCAGTCATGAGGTCATCTTCCTAGGTGACTACAACTTCCATGTCAATAAACCAAATAAACCTGATGTCATAAAGTTCAATGACATTCTATCTACCTTTGACATGAACCAATGGGTACATGAACCGACCCACAAGTTAGGGAACACCCTTGATCTAATCATCACCTTCAAGGGAAACAAGTTCCTTAAGAGCCACCTGGTGGATGAGTACATATCTGATCATAAAATGATTAAGCTATACCTTGGTATCTCACCCCCCAAACCCCCCAGAAAATTGATCAAGTACAGGAACTTTAAGGGACTAGATCTCCAGTCCCTAAAGAATGACATCAAATCCCTAAATGGTACAAATTCAGCATGGGTACACTTATCCTTGAATGACATGGTGAATTACTATGACAAACATGCTCCTATCAAATTTGCCAAGGTCACTAACCGCAAACCTGTACCTTGGATGAGTGATCAACTAAAGCTGGAAAGGTCTCTCAAGAGGAGGCTTGAGAGGAAAATGAACAAGACTGGCTCTCACATTGAAAAAGAATTGTATAACTCCCAGAGAAATAAGTACAATTCCATGTTGAAATCATCTCAATCTGCATATTTCTCCAACCTGGTCGAGGAAAACAAGCATGACCCTAAAAAACTGTTCAGAGTCATTGATACAGTCATGCACAAGAAAAAGGACATACCAATGCCCCAATCTGACTGTGAGGTTACTCAAGCTGAGAAGTTCAACACATTCTTTCTTGAAAAAATAGAAAGGATTCGCCTTGACATTAATAGGGCTCCACCCTGCCCAGTTTCGCTACCAGGTGACACTGCGAACAATGAGAGCGCAGCAGGTACCTCATGGCTAGAGAGGTTTACCCCTCTAACCATAGATGATGTGCGAAAATTAGTCAAGAGGTCTGCAAAGAAGTCATGTGAGCTGGATCTTATCCCGCCTTGGCTCCTAATTGACCTCTTAGATGACCTCTTACCAATAATTACTTCCATCATAAATAAATCACTGCTGGAATCAGCAGTACCTGATAATATGAAAATAGCCATCATAACACCCTTGCTGAAGAAACTTGGCCTTGAACTGGTTGAGAACAATTACAGACCTGTTTCCAACCTGACATGCATTTCTAAACTTACAGAGAGGGCAGTTGCAGACCAACTAGTCCCTCATCTTGTAAGAAATGGCCTTACTGACAAATTTCAATCAGCCTACAAGGAATATCAAGGTGCAAAATGATATCTTGCGGGACCTAGATGATAGGAAGTCAGTTATTCTGTTGTTACTTGACCTCTCGGCTGCCTTTGACACCATTGACCATCAAATCCTATTTGGTAGATTGGAGGCTAGATGTAATGTTAAAGGTCGCGCCCTTTCCTGGATTCGGTCATATCTAAGTAACAGGAAGCAGTGTGTGAAGGTGGGGACTCACAGGTCCTGCCTCAAGCCCGTAAAATACGGGGTCCCACAGGGCTCAGTCCTGGGTCCCATATTGTTCACCATTTATATGACACCCCTAGCGGATATATTGGCTAAATACGGGCTGAGTTATCATATTTATGCTGATGATACCCAGATCTACATCCCTGTTGACCACACTTCCCCCCATCAAGTTGATATAAGCAGACACAAACTGGAGGAGTGTGTCAATGAGGTCAGAAACTTCCTTATATCAAACAAGATGAAGATAAATGATGGGAAGACAGAAATGCTTAAATGTACTGACAGATATAATACTGCCACCATTAGCAGTAACCCAAACACAATTAGGGTTGGGTGCTCTGACATTGCCCCTAGTGAGTCAGTTGTTGACCTTGGCATAACCTTTGATTCTAATATGGACATGAAGGCCCAGATCAGGAAAATGTGCAAGAAGGGCTACTACCACATAAGGAACCTGTCAGCCATTAGACACTGTCTAGACGAGAAAACAGCTGTAACACTTACCCATGCCTTTGTTACCTCTACCCTGGACTATGGTAATGGCCTTCTTGCTGGTCTTCCTAAATCAGACACCATGAAGCTACAATACCTCCAAAACGCTGCAGCACGTGTCGTAGGAAAAATCAGGAAGTTTGATCACATTTCAGGAAAACTGCGGGAACTGCACTGGCTCCCAGTTCACGCGAGAATTAATTTTAAAATCCTCCTCTTGACATGGAAGGCACTAAATGGTAAGGCACCGCCTTACTTGCGTGATCTACTCCTAGTCAAACAAGGAGAACATGATCTAAGATCAAATGATGGTACCTACCTACAAGTTCCTAAGACACGACTGAAGACAGTTGGTGACAGGGCCTTTTCATCTGCCGGCCCTAGACTATGGAATTCCCTGCCTAGTGATCTTAGGACTAATACCTCAGTCTCCTCGTATAAGAGCAGACTGAAAACCCATCTCTTCAGGATGCACGTCCTGAACACAGCGCTATGAACAAACTTGTCTGGTATCAGCGCTATATAAATTTTATTATTATTATTAGTAGTAGTAGTCTTGTTGGCTACGATTGAGTTGAGTTCCATTGTAAGTTTGATGTAGTTCAAATTTATCCACTGAGTTCCAAATGTGTGACCGATCCTTGTTTAGATCATCATTCCTTTGCTCACACACCTCTAGTATGGAGTCTTTAAAATTGTCAGCAGTTGACATTTAACATTCTTTTGCCATCTATCAGGATGACGAGGGTCAGGTTCTAGTTCACATAGTCCATCGCAAAATAAACAATTCACTTTGAAATCAACGACAATCAACATTTTCTCTTCACTTATTTAACTTTTAACTGTGTGTCCAAGTTGCCATATGTCTTTTTATATGGGCTTTAGAAGTGTAAGTGGATGCACAGTTTTTGTGACATTTAATATTGAATTCAGTCATTCTGCTATGCCTTTTCCAATTCTATATGAATACTATCACTTCTCAGTTTGCTACTTTGGATGATGCTCCTTATACGGAGTGTACCCACAGTTATTAATTGTTCAGCACTTTACCCATTGACATTGGCTCAAAGTAACGGCTGGTCATGATTATTATTCAGGAATTCCACTATTAATATTCTACCAGCACTATATGCAATGTTCTACCACCACCAGCACCATGCAATAGCTTGACATCAGTAACAACTTGACATCAGTGTCACCTGCAGCCACCATCCCCCACCATATATATATGCAACCTCCACTTCATAAATTATAAAAATGGACAATAATATATGTCAAAATGCAAAATTGTTTATTTTCCTCCTGTCATCAAAAGGTAGCACTGCTTAGACATTTTAAGCTGGGTTCTGAAAAAGTTGATAGTGTGAAAATGACAAAAACCCTTAGAAAAACTACCCATAAACATGATATGATTACTGACATTGAACAAAGGCTTTGCTTGGTATGTGTGGAATGCTTCTCTGGAATCAGTTTTGAATATGTACCAAAAATGTAGGTTAGAATCAGTGAAAAAGCATTGTCTGACAGCCACCATCCATTTTGCTTGTAAAATATTTTCCCCAAGGATGACAAGTTGGCACCCTCTAGATTCTGTATCCAGACAATATAAAGTAGCATTCTATAAAATAAAACATTGTATATACTCAAAATCCACATTCAGCCCCAAATTGCCATTCTGCCGCCGGACTATTGAGGAAGGAACCTCCGAGCAGTCGTCATCGAATACCAAAAGCAAACGCTCCGACGATAACGTCCCGCCAGCAAAGAAAGGGAGGCCCAATATCCCCTCGGAGTTTGAAGGCATTTATAAGCGAGCATGCAACGTGTTAGCGAGACACACTCGCTACCACGCTATCCACACCTCACTACAGAAATATGCAGCGATGGAGGGCCGCCTTAAGGTAATTCAAATCTTACAATCCAACCTTCTCCAAACCTTAGTAACCCATAACAACCCATCCACGTTGCCCTTCTTTACAATGGTTACAATAACGCACGAAGATCTAGCCCAAATTAACAATAGACAATGGCTATATGTTAGACAATGGAAGACACACACTGCAGCTTGAGCACAATATCGCTCACTTAATGAAACAATGCTCGAGTCTCTCCTCTCCAGGAAAGCCTGGCTGCATTCATTCACGCTGCCCAAGATGCCTTCTACATCTACATCTATAAGTTTACTCGGCAAAACCAATTTGCATCCCGCCGAGAGTGCAAGGTGCATAAAGGGGTGCTGCTGGTACACACCAGCTGCTAGTCACCTACCTTTATACTATAGCTAGGGAAATTCTGAAGGATGCCGAGCTACCTGGTTCCAATGTAGTTGTTAATTTAGGGGGAAGATTATTCCAGTCAGTCACTGTCCTTGGAAAATAGCTGTATTTATACGGGTTGCAGCTTGTCGCCATTTTGATATAGCGATTTCCATGGTTTTTCCTTGTAGGAGCTGATTTCATTTTGACATGTTCTGGAAGTTTCAAAGCTAATTTCACCATTTATTGCCTTGTATAATAAAACCAGCCTCTGGGTCCTTCTTCTCCTTGCCGGTGAATCCCATTTTAGGTCTTCCAGGATTTTTGTTACAGTGCCTGGTTCTCTCTTCCAGTTACTAGCCACAAAGTTAGCAGCTCGTCTTTGAATTGATTCTATGCGGTCTATGTCTTTCTTGAGGTAAGGGTCCCATACACTTAATAATAATAATAATAATAAAATTTGTATAACGCTGATACCAGACAAGTCTGTTCATAGCGCTGTGTTCAGGACGTGCATCCTGAAGAGATGGGTTTTCAGTCTACTCTTAAACGAGGTGACTGAGGTACTAGTCCTAAGATCACTAGGCAGGGAATTCCATAATCTCGGGCCGACAGATGAAAAGGCCCTGTCACCCACTGTCCTTAGTCGGGTCTTAGGAATCTGTAGGTAAGTGCCGTCATTTGATCTTAGATCACGTTCTCCTTGTTTGACTAGGAGTAGATCACGCAGGTAAGGCGGCGCCTTACCATTTAGAGCCTTCCATGTCAAGAGGAGGATCTTAAAGTCAATTCTTGCGTGAACCGGAAGCCAGTGCAGTTCCCGCAGTTTTCCTGAAATGTGGTCAAATTTCCTGATTTTTCCTACGACACGTGCTGCAGAGTTTTGGAGGTATTGTAGCTTCATGGTGTCAGATTTAGGAAGGCCAGCAAGAAGGCCATTGCCATAGTCTAGGGTAGAGGTAACAAAGGCATGGGTGAGTGTTATAGCTGTTTTCTCGTCTAGACAATGTCTAATGGCAGACAGGTTCCTTATGTGGTAGTAGCCTTTTTTGCACATTTTCCTAATCTGGGCCTTCATGTCCATATTAGAATCGAAGGTTATACCCAGATCAACTACTGACTCACTAGGAGCAATGTCAGAGCACCCAACCCTTATTGTGTTTGGGTTACTGCTACTGATGGCAGTATTATATCTGTCAGTACATATAAGCATTTCTGTCTTCCCGTCGTTGATCTTCATCTTGTTTGATATAAGGAAGTTTCTGACCTCATCGACACATTCCTCCAGTTTGTGTCTGCTTATATCAGCTTGATGGGGGGAAGTGTGGTCCACAGGGATGTAGATCTGGGTGTCATCAGCATAAATATGATAGCTCAGACCATATTTGGCTAAAATATCAGCTAGGGGTGTCATATAAATGGTGAATAATATGGGACCTAGGACTGAGCCCTGTGGAACTCCATATTTTATAGGCTTGAGACAGGACCTGTGAGTCCCTACCTTCACACACTGTTTCCTGTTACTTAGATATGACCGAATCCAGGAGAGGGCATCACCTTTAACATTACATCTAGCCTCCAATCGATCAAATAGGATTTGGTGGTCAATGGTGTCAAAGGCAGCCGAGAGGTCTAGTAACAACAGAATAACTGACTTCCTATCATCTAGGTCGCGCAAGATATCATTTTGCACCTTCAATAGAGCGGTTTCAGTGCTATGATATTCCTTGTAGGCTGATTGAAGTTTGTCGGTAAGGCCATTCCTTACCAGATGAGGGACTAATTGGTCAGCTACTGCCCTCTCTGTAAGTTTAGAGATGTATGTCAGGTTGGAAACAGGTCTATAATTTTTCTCAATCAATTCAAGACCCAGTTTTTTCAGCAGGGGTGTTATGATGGCTATTTTCATATTTTCAGATACTGCTGATTCCAGTAATGATTTATTTATGATGGCCGTAATTATTGGTAAGAGGTCATCTAAGAGGTCAATTAGGAGCCAAGTCGGGATAGGATCCAGCTCACATGACTTCTTGGCAGACATCTTCACTAATTTTCGCACATCATCTATGGTTAGGGGGGTGAACCTCTCAAGCTGTGGTCTATTTGCTACACTCTTATTGTTCGCAGTGTCACCTGGTGGCGAAACCGGGCAGGGTGGAGCCTTATCAATGTCCAGGCGAATCCTTTCTATTTTTTCAAGAAAGAATGTGTTGAACTTCTCAGCTTGAGTGACCTCACAGTCAGATTGGGGCATTGGTATGTCCTTTTTCTTGTGCATGACTGTATCGATAACCCTGAAAAGTTGTTTAGGGTCATGTTTGTTTTCCTCAACCAAGTTGGAGAAATATGCAGATTGAGATGATTTCAACATGGAATTGTATTTATTTCTCTGAGAGTTATACATTTCCTTATCAATTTGAGAATCAGTCTTGTTCATTTTCCTCTCAAGCCTCCTCTTGAGAGACCTTTCCAGCTTTAATTGATCACTCATCCAGGGTACAGGTTTGCGCTGAGTGACCTTGGCAAACTTTGTAGGAGCATGTTTATCCATGAGTGATGTGAGTTCCTTGTCATAGTGATCTACCATGTCACTCAAGGATAGGTGTTCCCATTTTGCTGTTGCACCGGTTAGGGATTTGATGTCATTCCTTAGGGACTGAAGATCCAGTCCCTTAAAGTTCCTGTACCTGATCGATTTTTTGGGGGGTTTGGGGGGTGAGATACCTAGGTATAGTTTAATCATTTTATGATCCGATATGTACTCGTCTACCAGGTGGCTCTTGAGAAACTTGTTCCCCTTGAAAGTGATGATGAGATCAAGGGTATTCCCCAGCTTATGGGTCGGTTCATGTACCCACTGGTTCATGTCAAAGGTAGATAGAATGTCATTAAACTTAATGACATCAGGTTTGTTTGGTTTATTGACATGGAAATTGTAGTCACCTAGGAAGATGACCTCATGACTGAATGACCCATAGTGTGCCACCAGTTGAGTGAACTCATCATAGAACTCAGAATAGGTATACCTATTCTTGTCAGATGGTTCAGGTCTATAGATGGTTACGAAGGTGAACTTCTTACCCTTGATTAGCAGAGATGCTTCAAGGAGTTCCATTGTTTTGACCATGGGAGGGTTCAACCTATTGGTTTTAAAGGGGAGTTCAACACGATGTAACAGACCCACGCCACCACCAGAGCGTCCCATCCGTGGGTGTGATTGAAATTTGAGTGAACCCTCTTCAAGCTCGTTTTTGATTCTCTCATCACCCGTTTCATGCAACCATGTTTCAGTGATAAAAAGAGCATCCAAGTTGTGTTCTGAAAAATAGTCTTTTACGTTTAGGACCTTGCCAGTGATGCTTTGTACGTTGCATGAACCAATCACTAGGTTTTCATTGTTTTTACGTGTTGTCATGGAAACCCCATTGTTTCTATGGTGAGTGGTGCCACCTATATGTTTGCGGTTTGCAGGCCTGTTTCCAGTAAGTGAGAGCCTGCAGCGAGACGTCTTGCTTCGTGTGGATCCTGCCTCGTCATTGGCTGGTCTAGCAGACGAATATGTATTATTTACATTCCTACCACGAACAGGGGCCCGATTAGCTCGGGCTGGCTTGGGTGTATTGTGTGCAGCGCCATCTATGTTAATTTTGCCGAAACTGCAAGTTTTTGATGGGTTGCATTGCCTTTCAACAGATTCGTTGTTTAGTCTATGTTTATGTGCCCGAAGTGGCAGAATAAATATGTTTTCCCAATAAAGTTGTTTTCGGTGAGATATTTGTGTATATTTAACAAAATTGAACTGACAATTATGTTTGCTTGCCCCATGTACGGATAGTAGTGTGTTCGACTTTATGTATTTGCAGGTGTCGAGCACCCATCGAAATTGGGCAGGGAACAGTTCAATTTCATGCTTTGACTCAAATATATTAATATTTAAGATAGCAATAATGTCCTGCAGTGACCTGAAGTGAGCACGTGGTAAGATATGAAAATTAATATTTTCCAAAGAAAGATTCTTTCTGAAGGTGCTCGTATGATTGTCACAAAGCAGAATTTTTTTCGACCCTATACCATTGTGGGGCAAGGAGAGCGTCTTTGTGGTTTTGTTACTATTCTTATCGTATATGTTGAAGCAGGAACATATACAAACAAAGCCATGATTGTGTAACATTGAACAGGTAGGTAATCTCTTGTTTAAGGATTACTTCAGCTCAATGAAGAACGTATATATACGGGCCAAGCTACTATATGAGCACTTGACACGTTCTATATTTTGACCAACCGCAATAATGAACTATATCATTGACTGAGATGAATGCCCAATAAAGCAGATACGAGAAAATAAACCCCAGCTCGTAAATATTATTTCCAATAAATAGAAATAACTGTCATAGAGGAATGGGGTAAATCACCACACAGTCAATTGCAGAAGTAACGAATTTAGCTTTGTGGGGGTAAATTCGTCACCAAAATGATCAAAATAACCGAATGCCAGGCGTGAGACAAAGTGGGGTCTTAGCCTGACGTATCGGGTCCTTTCACCAAAATTACCTACGGGGATGGTAGGCAGTCTAATGGGTGAGATTAGACAACAGTACTGTCACAGAAGGTGGTGAACAGTAGGAGGACGAGTGTCTACAGATTAAGGTAGATTCGCCACAAACAGATTGACAGTAGAGCGAGAGACCAAATTGGGGGCCACCGCTCAACGTGTCAAATACCGGTTTCACCAAAAAACCTACAGGGATGGTAGGTTGTCTAATGGGTGAGATTAGACTTGATTAACTGTCTACAGAGTGGGGTAGAACAGTGAGTTTGTTTAGCTTCTTGTAGGGTTGTAGAATCTAGTCACAAAGCCAGGCCTAATGCACCGGGCGCTGGCAGAACTCAGGCAGTATATCGAGAATGCCGCGCCTCGAGAAAGGCAGATCAATGAATCGGCTCCCTCGATGTTTTACAACCCAGATCTGCTGCTCCGGGTGGCAAAAAGTCTGTCAGTCGATAGACCAGAAGATAGACTGCAGTAGCGATAGGTAAATAGCAAGGAAAGACCTCAGTGACAGCTCAAAAAAAAACACTTGATGCATATTCTAAGTGAGGGCGCACAAGTGAATTGTAGGCAGCCTCTTTGATATTTCCTGGGCACATGTTGAAATTCCTTCTTACAAATCCCAGTATTTGATTTGCTTTGCAGACGATGTTGTTAATATGCTCATCCCATTTTTTCGACTCCAAGGTAGGGATGATGTTCAACATGTTGCAAGATGTCACCATTTAATGTATATTTTCTTGTGTCAATAGCCTGATTTTGTTTCTTGCTGCTCAGGGTGTAGCAATTCTGAGCATTGAAGTCCATTTGCCACTCATTTGACCATTCCTCCAGCATATTTAGGTCCTCTTGCAGTTTTGCTGTATCGTCATCATCTTCAACTATTCTATATAGAAGGCTATCATCAGCAAAGAGCCTTATGTTTGAATGTTTTAGCTTCTCTCCAATGTCATTAATATAGAGTAGAAATAGTATTGGTCCAAGTACTGTACCCTGAGGCACACCAGATTTAACATGGACAGGGTCAGATTCATCACCATCAATAACTACTCTCTGTTCACGGTTCGTAAGCCAGACTGTGTCAAGGGCTTTACTAAAATTGAGAATGAGCATGTCAACATTTTGTCCATCATTTCTAGCCTTGAGTTTATCCTGTAAGGTTGTGATTAACTGAGTTTCACACGAGTGGCCTGTCCTGAATCCATGCTGAAAATTTACCAGGATATTGTAAAGTTCGCAGTGATTCATCATGTGTCTGACAATTATATGCTCCAAGATCTTACAGGGGACAGATGTCAAAGAAACTGGCCTGTAGTTTGCGGCACAACTTTTGTCTCCTTTTTTAAAGACTGCAACTATATTTGCTGTACGCCATGCTTTTGGAACTTCTCCTTTATCAAGTGATTTTTGGAAATTTTTTGGAGGATTGGAGCTATTGGAGGATTGGAGCTATAACATTCTTTCAAGACTCTTGTGGGTATTTGATCCAGGCCATTGGTTATTTTGCAGTTTAGGCAAAAGAGAGCCGTTTTCTACACCAGCAATTGTGATGGTAATTGGTTCTATTTGTAGAGAATTTGGACCACCTTTGTCAGGAATATTTTCCATG
Source organism: Amphiduros pacificus (assembly GCA_949316495.1). NCBI lineage: Eukaryota > Metazoa > Annelida > Polychaeta > Phyllodocida > Hesionidae > Amphiduros > Amphiduros pacificus. The sequence goes on from OX439000.1 coordinate 70,912,623, forward strand.
TTTTCAGTGGAGAAAACAGATTTGTACTGATGTGAAAGAACTTCTGCCTTGCCTTTACTGTCTTTCACTTCAATGCCATTTTCTGTTAGTGTTGGTACATCAACAGTATCTTTGCGCCTGGATCTAATATAGTTCCAGAACCTTTTTCCCATTGATGGTCTACTGAATTCAATGTCAGGTAAATCGAGCAGCCCAAGGACATATTCATTGTGGGATTCTTTCAACTTATGTTTTATGTATTTCCTAAGGTTTCTGAATTTTCTACGGTCAGAATCCTTTTTAGTTCTTTCAGCCTTTTTGTATAGTCTTTGTTTTCTTCTAATTTGTCTCTTAATTTCCTTCGTCATCCATGGCACATCCCATCTACCAGTTATTTTCTTAATAGGAATGTGTTTATTGATAGACTCCATAAGCTTAGCTGTGAACTTATTGTTCAGAGCTTCAACAAGACTTGAATCCTTAACTTCATCTTCAAAAAAGACATGTATGTCTTGTTTTATTGCAAAAATATGTGAAATGGTGTTTTTAAGACCCTTTCAGCGACTATGGCCATATCAGGTCGACTTTCGAGCCTTTTATCCAGTGTGAAAGTAACACTGCCGGCAGTGGGAGTCGATCCCACCACCTCCCGTCCTCCACTTATTTTAACCAACAAAGGCACAGATCCTACACTCTACCAACTGTGCTAGTGGGGTCGGTCATTGTTTTATTGCATTCATGTCTCCCTTTTTGTACAGCAATACATTTCTTGGCTTTGTCTTGGCCAGTGTGGCTTTTGCATTGATTATCTGTTATCACCACATCATGGTCACTCAAACCTGGATGGACAGATACTTTATTTACTAGGCTAGGGTTTGTCGTACCGACCAGATCTAACCTATTTCCTCCCCTGTTGGGTGTGGATTTACTTGTGTGAGACAATGTTCATTAAAAGTATCTAGGTCGTTCCCATATGCAGGACTTGGCTTATAGGACATATTCTCTCATGTGATGTCTGGCACATTGAAATCCCCTGTTAGTAATAATTAGGGATGTTTGTGTCTGATTGGGGAATCTTTCCAAGAGATGCATTTAATTCATTGGACTATAGTAACATCCTATGAACATTGGTTTTGTTCCAGTTATGTTAAGGTTTCTCCATACTAGTTCACAGTTAGATTTTAGGCTCTCCTCCTTTGGGTCTGACAGCCACCTTTTATAGATGCCAATCAGTGCCCCACCACCACCCTTGCATCTGTCTTCTCTCCCTGTCTACAATAGTGTGTTCAATGTGGGATTCCGTATTGCATAATATATCAGGGTAATTATGCTCAGTTATTAGTTCCTGTAACTCCAATTGTTTTTTGGTTGGGTTTAGGCCTCCACAGTTCACTGTCATAATTTTAAGCTTTTGAATTTATTGCTTATTTCTACCTTGCTTTGGTCTTGTGTTGTAGGTTTTCCCTACAGATTGATCTTCTGTTCTTTCACTTGTGATACTTTCATCACATAGTGTTGCGAAGAGGTTACTAGGGAGGTGACATTTCCAGCACTCCCATGACAGCCATCTTTGTTTATTGAATAACTCATAATCTTTATTTGTGAGCCCATCACATTTAATGTGTACGTTTTGTATCTCACAAAAATCTTGTTTTGTCAAATTTTTGAAACATTGTAAAATTTTCTAAGGTCAATTACTCTAAGTGCATAATCATCACGTGTTTCTCATAAGACACGTGGTGTGGCGAAACGCAGTTTCATTTGTTCATCTATTGTGATGCAATAAATTTTGTCATTGTTCTATCATTGTGATGCATTTTTATATTGTGACGTAACAATAGACATGATGTCACAATCCTGATCTTGGTCCTCATAACCCTGATCACAGCTTGCATCAGTCACTTCAAACCTTGCCGTGACTGTTCCCACTAACTGTGCTGTAACTGGGATCTCTGAAGATTTTGTGGATTTTTATGAGCTTTTTATACGAGTTTCACCTTGTGATACTTCTAAATTGGATTATAATTTTGAAAGTAATTTTTGCTGATATATTGGTTACTGCCAATACTGACTCTCTCTAAGGTGAGCTTGTCTACCCTCTTGTGACTCTTTTTTCGTGAATTCTGATTACTTAGAAATTTTTTATTTCATCTCTGGATGAAATTATCAAATGCTTTTCTCTGAACGCAATTGGTCGCACTCATGGTTGTGCTGGTTGTGTGCCATGTTTTCTCTGAACTAAACTTTTCACATATATCTTGATTCTTTGACAGATGATGGCGACGAATGATGCTTACTCCGACGTGACCTCTGTGGGGGATGCTGATCATAAGAATGCTGAGCAGAATTCAAATCCTGATTCTACAGTTTTCTCGATGGATAAGCTGATGATGCTTAAAAAGTCTGATCTTGTGGAACAATTAATTGAAGCGCGCACCTGTGACAACAGGCTAAAAAACGCACAGGATGCTTCGAGAGAGGCTAAGCTGAAACTGGCTAAAACACAGGATTTGATTAAGGGTAAAGAGGAAATGATTTCCATCAGAGATTTCATGCTTGATGCAGCAAAAAGAGCATAAATTGATTACAAAGAGTCACTTGATTCTCAAAGTAACAAGATGGGGGAAATTATTAAAATGAAAGACTAGGCCGTAATAAATGTTGTGCGTCTTGAACAAGTCCTCTCTGACAAACAAAAACTAATTGATAGGCTAATGGCTGATGTGGATGGAATTGCTTCTAATAATGTGACAAAAATCCCAACTGGAAAGGAAATGCTTGTGATCCTATCTGCGATGGTTTCTTCACTAAACTCTATTGCCCAGGGATTATCTCGACCTAAGGAGATCACGGACATCACAACGGTTTTACTTGGATGATGTTGCCAGGGACACGGACAGAGTAAAACTATACCATACTGTGACAATTATCCCAGGTTTTTCTGATATTAAAAATGGATTGGGAGGAGTGGAGGTTGGCTCTAAGGTGATTAAATTCGCTTCTATGATTAGATCTAATGGAGTAGGTGTTGTTGTGGTCACCCCCCCCTCCCATGTTTGATGATGACCACTCATTTCAACAAGCGCTGATGATAAAATAAACTTGAGAGGCAGAAAATGGATGGATACATTTTCATACCAGTTAAGAAATATGGAGTTTATCCTAAATGTGAGTTGATTAGTGAAAATGGATCCCTGAGGAAAAACTGTGTGAAATACTTGGCAGAAACAATAGATGGTATTGTACCTCCCACTTTAAGTGATGCTCCCTTCGTGGACCTTCTCAATGTTGCTCCTATTCAGAATAAGGCTGTGAGGAAGGCTGAACAGCCTACAAATGATTTGCCTACCAAGAGGCTGGGTTTAGAGGAGATGTACCCAGTTCCTCTGGATAATTGGAAAAGGAGGTTCAAATAAAAGAAGGATCGAGGGTGAGACGGGCGCTAAAGTCAGTATTGACGAATATCAAAATGACCAAGGAAAAAAATATTTTGCAAAAATAAAAGGAGGAAAAAGTCAAATCAATGCTCAAAAAATTCTATTGCTAAAGTCATGGAGGAAGGTAGTAATATCTGAGGTTTTTGGCCGGATTGGCCTCTGGCACTGTCTGAGGAGCGCATGAATTATGAATACTGTATACAGACAAATTTTCGCGACCTTTTTATTTTCGCGTTAATTCGCGCCAGGACGTCATTCGCGAAATTAAATGGACGCGAAATTGAAGATGCATTACACAATATGAGGTTGTCATGTTAAAAAGCGGGAGTGACGGGGACAAGCTCTTATTTTTGGCGCGAAAACAATTGGAGTCTATCAACACGCATTGAAATATTAATATATTGCGCAATGATGGATCCCTGGCTTCTCCTCGTGTTGCGGACGTGAATTACTGCGATGCCACGTACATGATATTTACGTTTTACTTCATGGATAAATTCTCGACCTGCGAAGCATAATTTGTGATAATATTGGGTAAATACCTTTATTTATCATTTAAAACGCAATAAAATCGATCCACGTGTGAAGGCATTTCTGTCAACAAGGAAGACACGACTCAACGCAACACGTGGTCGCAATTTTGAAAGGCGGAAGTGACGGGAAGATCCTCTTGTTTTAGCGCGAAAACGATTGTTAATATATTGCGCAATAATGGATGGTTTTGTTCTGTTCTCGACCTGCAAAGCGTAATTTGTGATAATATTATGTATATACCTTTATTTATCATTTAAAACGCAATTAAGATCGATCCACGTGTGAAAGCATTTCTGTCAACAGGGAAGACACGACTCAAAGCAGTGGAAACAAAGACGAAATGCAAAACTGTGAACGCTGAATCAGTGAGAACAAAGTCAAAACAAAGTGTTTCGAATTTTTTTGTTTAGTTCTGTTCTCGACCTGCAAAGCGTAATTTGTGATAATATTATGTACTAGAAATCCAAAATTCGCGAAAATAAAACGGCGCGAACCTGTCTTAAACGGCGATGGCGCGAAAATAACTAGGCGCGAATTTTTCTCGGTATACAGTATGAATATGATAAGACTTTAACCGGAAGATCTGAGAATATTTTTACTTTGAATGAATATCACAAATATAAGTTGACTCTTAAAACCAATCATGATATTGATACGAACATTGGAAATGATATGAACATTGGAAATGATATGAACATTAGAACTGATATGAACATTAGAAATGATATGAACATTAAAAAATGTACAATGCTCAATATGCGAACATGTTCTGGTGATTTCTGGCACTGTCTGGTGATTTCTGGCACTGTCTGAGGAGCGCATGAATTATGAATATGAATATGATAAGACTTTAACCGGAAGATCTGAGAATATTTTTACTTTGAATGAATATCACAAATATAAGTTGACTCTTAAAACCAATCATGATATTGATACGAACATTGGAAATGATATGAACATTGGAAATGATATGAACATTAGAAATGATATGAACATTAGAAATGATATGAACATTAAAAAATGTACACTGCTCAATATGCGAACATGTTCTGGTGATTTTTCCAATGATTGGATATATTTCAATTCTCATGGTTGTAAGAACTTAATGTGCGTAATTTCATTAATGTTCCCAATCATGATATTAGATTAATTAATACCTATGATTTTTTCTTAATATCTGATCTTGAATGTTCAAAGATCATTTTTGATGACTATCTATCTGGACCGGCTGTAAAGATTGGAAATGATTGTGCTGACTCTACAATAAAATCTTTAAAGGTTATTTCTTGTCAATGTTTTTCTTATAAACTATCAAAAGATAATAAAATTAAAAATTTTATTCATCTAGCTAATTACTAATACTAGGCTTAGTAATGGTAGTTTTTTCTTATGCAAATATCATCTGATGTTGTTTAAATCGTCTTCCCTTCCCAAATCTGCTCTTAGTTTAAATTACTTAGACATTGATATTAAAATGAATATTAATATTCCCTCTCCTGCTAACAGAGGCCTTTCCGGCGATGACAATACTCTTATCAGTCTAACTGTTAAATTTTTAAGGAAATTTGAATTTTTCTCAGAGGTATGTAAGTGCACAACCCCAGTTTTTCTATACCTCTCAAACAACAATACTACAGTTTTGGAATTTTCCCGACCTGTGAATCAATCTTGCTCGCCTCACATGCACCAGAAACATTATGACATGTACGAGAACTGTTTTTCTTCGAAATATATTTATTTTAAGAAAAGTAAGCCTCAACTTGTGCATGAAATCATAGCCGGACATAAAACTTGTTGAAATAAAACTAAATTGAAGTGTGACAATCGGTTTTGTATGAATACTGCGAAACATTTCGACTGCAAAATCTCCGATAAAGTTTTTGTCCGCCATTTTGTACATTCAGGGGGTTTGCAAACCAATCAAACTTCCTCTGATCTTTTTTTGAATTATGCTAATGAGCCACGTGCTGAGTTTGTTTACATGCCTTCGGCTCGCATTTTTCCTGTGACTACTATGGAAAAAATGGATATAAGCATCTCTTTTCAAAATGAAAAAATGAATTTTGTCATTGTTTATAGGCCTGAGCCTTCAAAGAAAAATCCTTATCTAATGTTGGCATTTTTTTATGAACTATCTAATATGTTGTCCTACTATAAATTCTTAAATCATGAAGTATATCTACTAGGTGACTATAATTTTCATATGAATAATAACTCCAAGCCTAATGTGAGGAAGATGAATCTTATTCTCGAATTATACGGTGGCAGCAAGTAATAACTGAACCCACTCATATCCTAGGAAATACGCTGGATTTACTTATAAAATTCTCAGAACATGATAAATTGCAAATTTTTTCAGTTGGTGAATTTCTATCTGATCACAATGTGATTAAATGTACTTTCAGGTTTAGGAATGTAATTATTACGAAAAAATCTATCAGTTTTAGGAAACTTAAAAGTATTGATTTTAATAAATTTAAACTGGACATAGAACGTTTTCTTAATGAAAATTATGATAAAACTTTGAATATTTCTTTATTAGTGGACTTACATGAAAAAACTACCAATGTTCTGGATAATCATGCTCCTATTATTAATAGGAATATTAAAATTAGAAAGCCTTGTCCATGGTTTTCTGATGAGCTGCAATCAGAAAAGAGGTTAAAGAGGAAATTAGAACATAAAATGATGAAAACTAAACTACACATTGGTTCTGAACTTTATAAATTGCAAAGAAATAAATATAATTCCCTAATAGTCTAAACTAGGGGTGGTTTCTATGGTAACATTATTAGAGAAAATTATAATGATCCTAAAAAAATGTATAATGTTATTAATAAGTTAATGCACAGGAATGATAATAGACCCTTTCAAGAAACTGATGACTTTGAAAATCTTGCTAATGATTTTAATAACTTTTTTATTAAGAAGGTAGATAATATTAGGTTGGAACTTGATAAAGATGCTCCTTCATTAGCAAATGATACCTTTTCCTTGAACCCCGACGGGCAAGATCATGTTTTTCAAAAATGGAATAAATTCAAATTATTAAACCTGCAAGAAGTAAAAACAATAATTAGAAAATCAGCTTGTAAATCTTGTGAATTAGATCCTATTCCGACATGGCTAATTTATGAATGCTTGGATACCTTTTTACCAATTATTACTGAAATTATTAATAAATCTTTATTTTTAGCCTTTTTCCCTGATGAATATAAGATTGCCATTATTAGACCTTTATTGAAGAAATTAGGACTTGAACTAATTAAGAACAATTATAGACCTGTATCTAATCTTAAGTATATATCTAAATTAATTGAAAGGGCTGTTGCAAATCAATTATTTATGCACCTAGATATGAATACTGTATACCGAGAAAAATTCGCGCCTAGTTATTTTCGCGCCATCGCCATTTTCGACAGTTTTATTTTCGCGAATTTTGGATTTCTAGTACATAATATTATCACAAATTACGCTTTGCAGGTCGAGAACAGAACAAAACAAAAAATTTCGAAACGCTTTGTTTTGACTTTGTTCTCACTGATTCCAATTATCAGCGTTCACAGTTTTGCATTTCGTCTTTGTTTCCACTGCTTTGAGTCGTGTCTTCCCTTTTTGGCAGAAATGCTTTCACACGTGGATCGATCTTAATTGCGTTTTAGCCTCTCAAGAGCCTCTTCCCGTCACTTCCGCCTTTCAAAATTGCGACCACGTGTTGCGTTGAGTTGTGTCTTCCCTTTTAGACAGAAATGCCTTCACACGTGGATCGATTTTAATTGCTTTTTAAATGATAAATAAAGGTATTTACCCAATATTATCACAAATTATGCTTCGCAGGTCGAAAATTTATCCATGAAGTAAAACGTAAATATCATGTACGTGACGTCGCGGTAATTCACGTCCGCAACACGAGGAGAAGCCAGGGATCCATCATTGCGCAATATATTAATATTTCAATGCGTGTTGATAGACTCCGATTGTTTTCGCGCCAAAAATAAGAGCTTGTCCCCGTCACTCCCGCTTTTTAACATGACGACCTCGTATTGCGTAATGCATCTTCAATTTCGCGTCCATTTAATTTCGCGAATGACGTTCTGGCGCGAATTAACGCGAAAATAAAAAGGTCGCGAAAATTTGTCTGTATACAGTAAAAGCAGGAATATTTTTCAATCTGCATATAAGATTTTTCAGAGCACCAAAACTGCTCTCTTAAGAGTGCAGAATGACATTTTGAGGGATCTAGATGAGGGGCGCATTGTCCTATTGGTTCTGCTAGACTTATCTGCAGCGTTTGATACTATTGATCACACCATCTTATTGAATAGATTAGAATCTAGATGTGGTATAGAGGGTGATGTTTTGAAATGGATTAAATCCTATTTGACTAATAGAGAACAATGTGTAACTATAAATGGAAATTTCTCTAAAAAAGTGAGATTAAAATATGGGGTTCCTCAAGGTTCTGTGTTAGGGCCCATTTTGTTTACAATTTATATGTCACCCATTGCTGATATTATGAGAAAATTTGGACTGTCATATCATGTTTATGCTGACGACACACAATTATATTTATCTCTTAATCCTGATGATTCATACAATATTAAATTTAATTATGATAATATTGAAAAGTGTATCCACTGTATTTGTGAGTTTTTTATATACCAAAAAAATGAAGTTGAATGATGGAAAGACTGAATTTTTGGTTGCGAAAAAAATGAGATATAAGTTCAAAGATGTTAATAAAAATCCTGATCATATTAAAATTGGTGATATGGAAATACAAAAATCTAAAACTGTTAGGGATCTTGGTGTAATCTTTGATGATAAAATGTCACTTAGAGATCTTATTAGTCAAATTTGCAAAAAAGGGTACTTCCACCTTAAAAATATTTCTATAAGAAATTGTCTTGATGAAAAATCTACAAATGTACTGATGCATGCTTTTATTACTTCTAACTTAGACTATTGTAACTCATTGTTAGCTGGTCTTCCTATGAGTGATATTATGAAGTTACAAAAATTACAAAATATGGCAACTAGGCTTGTTGAAAAAATAAAAAAAATTGATCATGTCACTCCTATATTGCGAAAACTTCACTGGCTCCCTGTTTCGGCTAGAATTGAGTTCAAAATTCTTCTGTTAACCTGGAAGGCCTTAAATTACATGGCACCAAAGTATCTATTGGATCTAATTTCTTATAAAAATAATACTAGGTCCCTTAGATCTAATAGTAGTCGTGAGTTAGTCATACCATCTACGCATTTTAAAAATTATGGCGATAGATCTTTTGCTTATATAGCCCCAGTTTTATGGAACAAAGTACCTATAGCTATTAGAGAAATAGACAAGATTGATTCTTTTAAGAGTAAACTTTTAAAAATCTTAACAGTCTGATATGCGCTACATAGCGCTAAAACTCTCAAGCGAGCAAGCTTGTCTAGGTGTATGCACTATATAAATATTTATTATTATTATTATTATTATTATTATTATTATTATTATTATTATTATTATTATTATTATTATTATTATTATTATTATTATTATTATTATTATTATTATTATTATTATTATTATTATGTGTCACATTCATCACACTGCATGGCTCTGTGATTTTTGGCAACTGGTCGTTCACACACTCCACATATATCATGCTGGCTTTGTGAAAGGCAGTGCCAAGTATTGGGTTTCTTTGAATCATACATTGCTTGTGTGTTAGGTCATTAATCATTAACAATGAGGTACTTCCGGATTTGTTGGAAGTATTGCCAAAATTTCCTTCATGAGTTATACTTGCCACCAATATGCAGACAAAACAGTTTAGAATCAGTTTTGGGAGATAACACTTCATCTTGATTTATGTGTTTTGGTCAAAACTGTATGAATTTCAAGTAGAAAAATGTTTTTTTTATTTTTTTTTTGGGGGGGGGGGGGAATAAGTCAGTGGGTTTTTTTGCTCAAGTATTTGCTTGAACTTGTGAAGGATTTTGCCCAAGTAGTTGCTTGAGCTGTTAGATTTTGACTTTCTGCCCAAGTAGTTGCTTGAACAATCATTTGGTTTTTCGCTCAAGTGTTTGCTTGAACTAGTTAGATTTTGACTTTCGGCCCAAGTAGTTGCTTGAACAAGTCAGTTGGTTTTTCGCTCAAGTATTTGCTCGAACTAGTTAGATTTTTACTTTCTGCCCAAGTGGTTGCTTGAGCAAGTCAGTTGGTTTTTCACTCAAGTGTTTGCTTGAACTAGTTAGATTTTGACTTTCTGCCCAAGTAGTTGCTTGAACAAGTCAGTTGGTTTTTTTGGTCAAGTGTGTGCTTGAACTAGTTTTGGCCCAAGTAGTTGCTTGAACAAGTCAGTTGTTTTTTTGCTCAAGTGTTTGCTTGAACTAAGCAGGTTTTGTTGATTTTATGTGGGTGTTTCAATGGACAAAATAGATAATGTTCAGTCGACTAACACTTTGTCTTTGTTTGTTTCTAATTGCAGATTAAACCAGTCCACCGAGCGGAGTGAACGACTCTAACTTTTCTTGCAATTGGAAAGAAAAAATATGCTCGTATGAGACAGAACTACTCAAATTGGAGAGAAACATGCAAACTTCATGTCTACAATCAACAAACACATCGCTAACGCTGCCTGGAACGACCTTCAAACCGAGGTCGACAGCGATAGCTTTTCAGAAGCCCAAGCAGCAGCCAATACGGTTGCCAACAGGGTTAGAATCGAAGAAAGCAGCAGGCACCGCAAACATTCAGCCTATGACCCAAAGAGGCAAAAGGGCAGATCCCTAATAATAGGGGATCCCCAAGAAAACGAAACAATAAGAAAAAACCAACAATCAGTGATCTCACCAACCTTTTCTGTTGAAAACGGTCAGGACCACATGCTTACCAAAGCAAGGGCAAGGTCCCGAAGACACTCAGTAAACAACTCGAACAATAGCAATAATAATGACATTACAACTCGTGAGGCCAATAAGGCACCAATTAATAATGAAAATTAAAATGAAGGCTTGCCTGATATAAACCAGATTATGAATGTCAAAAAGAAATTCAAAACCAAACAATCTGTATTTCTTTTTTGACAAGAACATCACAATTAACCTTGAAAACAAGGATGAACGATCAGTCATTAACCTTTCAAGTCATGACTTGACCCTTAATGAGAGAAACATCCTATTAAAAGGTCTCAAGTTCTGCCCTACCCCAGGGGAACCCAAAAATCATGAAATTCAATCTGACCTGAGATCCTTTTCTCGAAAGATGAGACTAAAATCCTTTTGGCACGACCCACTTCCTGAAACCCAGGATATTACAGACAAAACTAGACAAACTCAACCGAGCATAAACCTAGTCTACCTCATAACATGCAGAACCTGTAAGAAACAGTATGTGGGGGAAACTTACAGGTCATTCAAATAAAGAATAATGAACATTTAGGCTATATATGGAGAAAGGAATATGACCAAGCGACAGCTCACCACTTCAATCAACCAGGTCATAATATAGATGACATGGAATACCAAGTGATCTACATACTATACAAAAAACCAATCCCATACGACCAAACCAGGATTTCCAAGGAACTGGAATGGATTGACCAGTTGAGGGCATTTAAACCAAATGGTTTAAATTCAAAAGGGGAGATAAAGAGATTATTTTCATACCTTTATGCAGATACACTATTGCAAAATAGATTTCAACTTAGTCCACCATCTACCCCTAACGGGTAATGTAACACGTTCAAGCATGTTTTTTTAAAAATGGGTTCAAGGTACCGAAAACAGGAGAAATTAGTCTTTAACACAATATAATGGACAAATACTCCATTAACAAATTTTTGGGTGCTGTTTGAGCATTCCAACTATGCTCCATGGTCAAATCAAGCAATCAACCCGTGTAAGAGCCAACTAAATTCGATTTTCTTGCTGACGAGACAGACTCAACCACCAAACAATCAGGATGCCCGAGCGACGGTACAAGGTAACAATGCCGCCTCGACCCCATGAACTAGCAAACAATACACAATGGTCCTTAGCAACACAAACCCGCACAATATGGCGACAACAGCACCGCAACACCTCTGCCGTATTTGTGGCAAATTCTACACAACGAAGAGAGCTCTGCTCCGCCACACCAAGTCAACACACGCGACTCTACTCAAGAGATACCAGTGCGAGTATTGCCATACAGTCTACACAAGACTTGACAACCTAATGAGACATTTAAAGTGGAATCAACTGTGTTCCCTCCGATCCTGACAAGCGAGTTCCCGGCAACCTCAAAAATGAGGTCCAATTGGAACCTCCACAAAACAGTAAGTAACACACACACCCTTTTCCACAAACTTCAAATTGAGATTCTGTGAACACACAGAACAACAGATTCAAAACACCTACTTAACCGAATACTTCCAATTTTTCCAGACACCGAGGAAGAAGAGGGAGTGAAAGGGGAGATCGAAGAAGGAGAGACCACCCATACCTCTCCTTCTGCAGGAACACTTCCTTCAGATCAAAGATATCCCACTAGCTCCATGGACTCATTTAACATTGATGAGCTCCTAGAACTACCCTGGGACACAGAAAACCCACCCGCAATATACGGGAGCAATAAAAATTGGTTTTCAAAATGGAGATTCCTACCCCGCGCCGGGGCTGTACGAAAATCACAATGGAATTTCTTTAATTATATTGAAAGCTTCATATCTTTTTAACTCATAAAAAGTGGCGTAGTAATATGTCACTGCTCCAAAATTTATTTTGTCATGTCAAAATGATAAAGGGAAAAAGTTCTGCAGATTGTGGGACCATAATAGAGTGGATTTCCTGACAACTTTGTAAAAGTGATCTCAACAATATTTACTGTGATCCTAGTGAAACAGATTTTCTATTTTTCAAAAACTTTAAGAGAAAAATAGACTGAAATGGTCAAGTGTGTACTTTACCTCTATTTAATAGAGGTAAAGTACACTTTCCCGCTTATTCTGTAAATATTGAAAGGATTTCATTTTTACTTCACATGCCTTTGAAGTAGACTGTCTTTTATGGCTTATTGCATTCGGCACGTTGCGCGTTTGATAAATGGCGCGTTCAACACAGAGTGACTTGTATCAGTGTGACGTCACAGAAGGACAGTGTGTGAAAGGCATCAGTGGCATGTCCAGGGTTTTACATTTGTTAAAATGGGGTACACTACAGTATCTTTTCTGTACAAGTATTTATTATTTTTTTGGCATATTCGTGTTCACAAATATCATATAAAGTCCTATAAGAAGAAAAAATGCCAAATGATATAAATTGTGAAATTTGTTAAATTGAACACCCCCTTCAATATCCATTTCTGGACACGCCAATATACAAAAGCTGATTCCCGCCAAATTCAGTGAAGTGTCATTTTTAAAACTTGCAAATGGTTGGGTTTTATGATTTAAATCCAAGTTTGATGTTATCTAGTATGTACATACAAACATTTCTATTCAAACATTTTGATCCCAAAAGCCCCCCAAAATACCAATACTCATAACTGGCACAACGCGCATAAACGCGCACTACACGCCAAATGCAATAAGCCGTCTTCTATCGATGTGAGCGATTTTGTGAAAATCGGGAGTAAAAAACATGAAAATGTCCGGATTTGGTTGCCGGTCACTGTACATCTCAAGTCATGCCCAAATCTGTTTTTTTGAAACATTTCCAAGCAAATGTATTTTTCTCACATCACAAGTTTGTGCTTCGATCTTAAGCAAGGCCCATAGCTTGCTTGGGTGCAGTTTTCCTTGCTAACATTTTGCATCGAAATTGGAAAAAAATGAAAACAGCTGCAAATGTGTTCAAAAATGTTTTCTTGTAACTTAAAATGGTTAAAATGTAACAATTTTGCTTCATGACGTCACAGAAGCAACCAGAAAAGTGGTTAAAAGGTTACAATGTTACAATGTAAATCCTGTCAGAGCCCCATTGTAATGAGTTCAGAAGGGTCAAATATCGGAGCAAACAAGCAATTCCGTGATTGGAGCAAATATTAGAACATAGCTGCCAAAATATTGTTTGTTTTATGAAAAATTAAAATTGAATGTTAAATCATGCAAAAATCGTATAAACCAACAATATAAAACTGACGTGCAGGAGATTTTGGGTTCAAAATGAACCTGATTTTGGGTTCAAATATGACAGAACCTGAAATCGGGTTCACAGACCTGGAACTGCTTGATACAATCAATACTTTTGGCTCAAAAATATTTTGAACCAATTATTTGGTTAATTTGAACCCGATTTTGGTGTCATTTTGAACCTGTTGATACAATGCAGCCCAGGTGTCTGTGACCCATATTACTTATAAACCTAGATTACACTCCTTGTCCAAATGACTAATATTTGAGGTTGAATATTATATTTACAACCTGGAGTAGTACATACTATATCTCTGTACTATAAATTAGTGTAATATTTTAATCTCAGCAGGCCCCCTTGCCACCCTGTAGGACATCTAGTGTCTGTGTCTATTTAAAACCTAGGTGGCACCACTTGTCATAAATCAATTTTTCTCTTCCATACATCATTCTTACATCAATTAGATACTGTCTCGCTGATTTGTTTGTTTGTTTGCTTGTGGTTTTACATCACATTCAACAGTATTTCAGTTATTTCGTGATGAGACCTACTTGTAGCAGATATAGTGCTGCCTCACTGAATTGTCATGTCGCAGGTCCTTGACATGACAACCCACCCGGTCACAGATTTACAAGGACAACGGGTTAACCCTTTTGGCACGGGCCTCAGCTCATATGGGAAAATGTATCATGAGTTCAATCTCGGCACGGTCAGGGTTCGAACCCACAACCTTTGGATCACCACAGAGGAACTGGTGCTAATAAGCTGGCGCTCTAACCAACTGCGCCACGGCCCGTGGCACGGCAAAGGCTAAATAGAGAAGAAATATTCAAAGATAGACTTGATTCATGCATACAACCAGATGGAGTCAGAAAATGAGGCCAGACATCTGCTCACTATCAACACTCACAAGGGGTTGTATAGGTACAAAAGGTTACCATTTGGGATTTCATCAGGACCAGCCATTTTTCAGAGGGCAATAGAAACTTTGCTGCAGGATTTACCTGGGTGTGTAGTATCAATGGATAATGTTCTGGTAAGTGGAAATGATGACCAGTATCACCTGAAAAATCTTAGAGCTGTGTGTCTGAGATTTGTGAAGGCTGGTGTGAAAGCCAAATGGAGTAAAACTGAATTGATGAAATCCGAGGTGACATTTTTGGGTCACAAGGTCAAAGCTGATGGTATTCACTCTCTGGACACCAACATAGATGCCATACAAGATGCATTTAGTCCAACTTGTGTACAAGAGCTTCAAGCTTATTTAGGGCTTCTCAACTTCTATCACAGGTTTCTACCAAACTTTTCCCACAAGATAACACCATTATATTTGCTGTTGCGCAAAAATGTTGTGTGACATTGGGGATGGAGTCAACAGATAGCATTTAAAAAGTCAAAGGCTTTATTGCAGTCAAAAAGTGTGTTAGTGCACTTTGATCCTGAGGTACCAATTGAATTACGCATGGATACTAGTTCATATGGTTTGGGGGGAGTGATCTCACACATCATGCCTGATGGTAGTGAGAGACTGATCAGTTTTTGCCTCTAGAACTCTTACTCCAGCAGAGAAGAATTACTCTACTCTAAATAGAGAGGCAGCGGTAGTGATATTTGGTGTAACCAAATTCTACAAGTATCTGTATGGAATGTAGTTTAAGATACTGATCACCAGCCTCTTGTAGGTATATTCAATCCAGAGAAATCAGTATCATAACCATGTAAGAAGGATGTAACCATGTAAGAAGCACGACCTGGGTTCGAACCCACGACCTTTGGATCACCACAGAGGAACTGGTGCTAATAAGCTGGCGCCCTAACCAACTGCGCCACAGCCCGTGGCCGGCACGCATGCTCATCACACCACATGGATGACCACTGATGCAAAGGATCGATTACCAGAGATGAACAGAGTAGGTCAACCACATTGAGGATTCAGACCTGTACCTACATAATGGGCTGAAACCACTGCCTGGCATGCAGTACCCAGTTGCCCAGATGCTCCACGCGAGTCTTCTGCTTAACTGAGTCTGCTGCCAACCAGCATTATGTGAAGAGCGACCCTAGGCCGGAGAGCTCCAGTGTAGTTATCAGTTATCTATGTTCACCATACCACTCATTCCATGCCTTGGCTAGTCTGACTATAGTGTATTTGTTGTGCACCCAAATAAAGAAGACTATTGTACACTGCATATACTGAGTCTGCAGTTCTTCTTATCCCACTAAGATAGGTATGTTAGGCAGCTAGGTATTGGCCCTCAAATCACTAGCCAGTGAGTTTCCCTATATCTATCAGGTGTCCAGCCTGTAGTTAATAATAAAACATCTAGACCAGATCATCAGTAGATCTGTATCAAGGAATCATGACAGTAACTCAGAAGATAGATTGCCTGAGAGCAATATACAGATGAGAAATCCTGGTGTACTAATAACTCCTCAGTATGTTGATGAGAGGTTACCAGAAGCTAATGCCCAGGAAAGAAACCCTGAGGTTAATGCACAGGAGAGAAACCCTGAGGTGAATGTACAGGAGAGAAACCCTGCCTGTACAAATGGATTCTGATCAGAGTAGTGTGCGCTGATACCCTATGTGATAGAGAAAAGCACCTACTTATTTTAGTGATTATGCAACAAAGTAGTTATCAAGTGCTTATGATATGTAATTATTAGTTAAAGATAAATTCAAAGCATTAGATAATTAGAGACACTCAAATATCAGAGACAAAGCATGTTCAGTGACAGTCAAATCAGTAATTACTTGCAAGTTGATTTAAAGCCACTTGAGATAACATTCATATTGATTGATATAGTATGAAAGGCCTGGGAAAGAGTCATGACAAAGATGTGAATGTAAATGAATCAGTATTATTTTAAATTTGTAAATGACAATCATTCTAATGCTAGTTTTGTATTATAGATTTTTATAAATGTGCATTGTGTCATTTGAAATAAGACAGTAATACGATTATTTTTCAAGGATAATAGACAATTTAAAGTTAATACCATATTTTTATTTCACCATGTTCACAGTAAATTGTGAAGTAATATTTGTTTTCACAGTAAATGTCAAGAATGCAATTTATTTTGCCATGATGACAAAAGTTAAATGTAGATAAAATAATGTGAGAGAACTGTAATGATATAAAGTTGTCTTAAAAGGGGGGGGGGGGGGAATGATGTATAATGATGGATCCCTATAATGAGTGTAACAATGAAGGATGCTTCATCCTGGTACTTTGCACACTCTGAAAAAATAGGCACATGCTGAAGCAGACATTGTTTTATTGTCATAAATTAAAACAGTGCACTTATTAAACATAGGCATCAGAGATGCATCAACCCTCAGCCCTAGTAACAATACGTGAACAATATGTCACTGCACCTAGGCAAATTGATGCAGGGGTAAAAAAAACATAATAGTGTACATCTACTTCCTTTGATAGCTTATGTGTGTCAAGTATCATGAAACTGTCATCATTTACTCTAGAATTATTGAGATGATGGGCCTGTGACCTTGAAAAGCAGGTGAAAGTCACCGTTCATCAAACTCATCTGGGGTCTTCACCAGATGCTTATGTGTGTCAATTCTCATGAAGCTGCCATTATTTGTTCTTGAGTTATTGCAATGATGTGGATTTGACATAATTGTCCCTGTGACCTTGAAAAGTGGTGAAGTTCACCATTCATCAAACTCTTTTGGGTTCTTTACCAGATACTAATGTGTGTCAAGTCGCATAAAGCTGCCATCATTTGTTCTCAAGTTATCACAATGATCTGGATTTCACATAATTGCCCTGTGACCTTGAAAAGTAGGTGAAGGTCATGTTCCATAAGAAAGTTTGAGGTCTTCACCAGATGCTTATGTGTATCAAATCTCATAAAGCTGCCATAATTTGTTTTCATCAGTTATCGTGATGCTTGGAAAGAAGGTGAAGGTCACCATCCATCAAACTCGTCTGTGTCAAGTCTCAAAAAGCTGCCATCATTTGTTCTCGAGTTTTCGCAATGATGAGAATTTCATGATACAATTATTTCTGTGACCTTGAAAAGTAGGTGAAGGTCATGTTCCATCAAAACAAGTCTGAGGTCTTCACCAGATACTTATGTGTGTCAAGTCTCATAAAGCTGGCATCATTTGTTTTCAACTTAGAACAATGATAGAGAATTCACATAATTGTCCCTGTGATCTTGAAAAGTAAGTGAAGGTCATGTTTCATAGAAAAAATTCTGAGGTCTTCACCGGATGCTTATGTGTGTCAAGTCTCATAAAGCTGGCATCATTTGTTTTCAACTTAAAACAATGATAGGGAATTCACATAATTGTCCCTGTGATCTTGAAAAGTAAGTGAAGGTCATGTTTCATAGAAAAAATTCTGAGGTCTTCACCGTATGCTTATGTGTGTCAAATCCTATAAAGCTGTCATCATTTGTTTTTGAGTTATTGCGATTTATGGGTTTTCACATAATTGTCCCTTTGACCTTGGAAAGTAGGTGAAGGTCATGTTTCAAAGAAAACATAACCCCATGGGTTGATAGCTCTGCTGACTTGAATGAAAACACATGAACTGAGAAAAAGTCCAACAAGCAACCAAGTTATGATTTTCCATACAAGATCCCAATTCAGTTTTGATGAGATATTCATTAATATTTGGTAAATCATTATCTTGTTACCAATGCAATATTTCATGCACAAAATTTGTGATTTTTTCAAAAATCTAATAGCTATCACTAAGTTGTCAAGGAGGCTGCCATTTTGAATAACCTAGCCAATGAGAATCAAGATAACAAGTTGGGGCCAAATTTTTATATGTAACATGCAAAATCATCATCTGCTCAAGTTTGCTCCACTTTTAATGGTTGTGAGATTTTGCATGAACACAAATTTTGAAATCAAGGTCAATGTGTCAAGATCAAAGGTCACATGACTAAGAAAGTATGACGAGGCAGGGCTATGACCTAAGACATTTCTGTATACCAAGTTTTAATTTCTTCTTATAAGTGGTTGCTGAGATATACTCCTTACAAAATTTGTGACATCAAGGTCACTGCACTAAGGTCAATGGTGACATCACTGAGAATTGAAGGAATCTGAATCTTCAACTCTCTATCTAGCTCTGTATAAAATATGAAACATATATTACTGGTAGTTTTGGAGGAGAAGATTTTAAAACATAGTGTTGGTATATAATAGATATGAAGTGCATTTAATTCACTTCTAATGGTTGTGATGTGGCAAGTTCACAAATTTTCAATTCAAGGTCAATATGTCAAGGTCAAAGGTCACATGACTAAGAAAGTATGACGAGGCACGGCTATGACCTAAGACATTTCTGTATTCCAAGTTTTAATTTCTTCTTATAAGTGGTTGCTGAGATATACTCCTCACAAAATTTGTGACATCAAGGCCACTGAAGTAAGGTCAATGGTGACATCACTAAGATTTATTCACTTCTGATGGTTGTGATGTGGCATGTTCACAAATTTTGAATTCAAGGTCAGTATGTCAAGGTCAAAGGTCACATGACTAAAATTGTATGACAAGGCACAGCTTTAACATACGACATTTCTGCATACCAAGTTTTAATATCCTGTAATAAGTGGTTGCTGAGATATGCTCAGTACAAAATTTGTGACCTCAAGGTCACTGCACTAAGGTCAATGGTGACATCACTAAGATTTGAAGGAATCTGAATCTTCACCTATATATCTACCTCTATATAAAATATGAAAGATATAGTACTGGTAGTTTTGGAGAATAAGATTTTTAAAGAAATGTTGACAGACGGACGGACAGATGGACAGACAGACGTTTCCCCCCTCCTAAAGCTCTGCGAGCTAAAGTCTCAGCAGAGCTAAAAGCTATGAGATCTTCACCAGAAGTGTGTCAAATCTCCAAAAGCTGCCATAATTTGTTCTTGAGTTATTGTGATTCTTACGATATCACATAACTTTCCCTGTGACCTTGAAAAGTAGGTGAAGGTCATCTTTCAAACAAACACTGTGAGGTGTTCCCCAGATGTTTATGTGTGTCAAATCTCCAAAAGCTGCCATCATTTTGTAAAATCCCTGATTTTATATTGATTATTATGCAAGATATATTTTACATTTTTATTATATCTATTAACTCTATATTTGATGGCGTTATGCTCATTATTTACTGAATATAATTTATAACAAATATTGTATTACTAAAATCACTCTAAAATCTCTGGATATTTCCCTTTTAAAACACATCTTATATCTGAACTTAACCCGTCCTATATTTCAAGATTCTCTCTGTTTTAAAAGTTAAACTACTTTTATGATACCTTTTATTGCCCTGCCATTGTCTGTGCCACAGCAGAGCAACCACTTTGCTTGCTTTGTTTCTATATTCTGCATCAAGTCAATTACTGTGATAGGGCCAATTCCCATGCAGCCAGGCTTGATTGCATTCCTTGCTATCTGACTCACACTAACAAACAATTACTTTTGGTAAAATAAAACAGTTTAGATCCAGCTTGCAATGCATGAAGACGTGTTGAGTTTGTCCTTTTGGAAATAACTATCAGAACGCCCGTATGGGAGGTTGTGTATACCTGAGCCCAAGATAGACTCAAGGTGGGGACTTTACAATTTGTTTTTGAGTTATTGCAATTCTTGGAATTTCACATAATTGTCCCTATGACCTTGAAAAATAGGTCAAGGTCGCTTTTCATCGAACTCGTCCTAGGTTTTTACAAGATGTTTATGTGTGTCAAGTTTCATGAAGCTGCCATCATTTGTTCTCGAGTTAATGCGATGACAAGGATGTTCGCGACAGACAGACAGACAGACAGACACACACACACACATACATACATACCCACGCCAGTACTGCAATACATTCAGCCTGATTACATCAGGGGCTGGGAGTAAAAAGGGGTCCCTCCACAAAGACCCTGACCTTCCTGTTACAGTCTGACGGATAAACTGGCCAACAATTGAACTGAATTTGGAATTACACTGTTTTATTACACTTGTACAGCAGGTGGGATAAAAAGTACTGACCATTGCATTTTAATGGGGGTCTTGTTATATATGTATGTAGTTACTAACCAAGATTGATGCACCAGGCCATTCAGTTGTTCGAGTTTAAAAAAAACAAGCATTTTTTGTTCCAAACATTTTGGGGATTTTGTGGTGGAAATCTCAGAAACGTCCAAAATTTTCCTACCATTTCTATTATAAAATAGTTGACCTTGATCTTTAAATCTTTAAACAGTTGTAAAATTGGTTCTAATTAATATATTTTAATGATTTTTGGTGTTCTGAGTTTGTGTTATCCTACGGAATACATTTCCTGTATAAATACGTGAAGTTTCATTGATTTTGTTGCTCAAGGTCAAGCAAAGGTCCTCTGAAGGTCAAACATTTTCAAATGAAAATGTCAGCTGGGGTCATAGATTCCATATCAAAATCAACATAAGTGATAAGGAGATATGCAGGTTGTCCCCTCAAGCTGTCACTGACACACTCTCCATGCCACTCTCCATGCAGTGGACTAAAGCTCTCGCCAGTGAAGTGTCATTCTTAAAACTTTAAAATAACAAGGTTTTATTATTTCAATCTCAGTTTAGGTCTAACAACGGTCAATTTCGCGCATTTTGGTCTTTGTCAGTCATTATATTATCCAACAAAACGTGGTCAGTACTGTTTTTCTCATGTTCCCACGATCCCAGACATATTTACCGCAAAGTAAATCATTTCTGTAAGTGTATTGTTAGGCGATAATCATATGTAAATCAGATGTGAAAAATATCATACTTATGTGAAAAATATCTTACTTGTAAAATAAAAAATATCTTACTTATAAAAAAAATATCTTACTTATAAAAAAAATATCTTACTTGTAAAAAAAAAATATCTTACTTATAAAAAAAAATATCTTACTTTAAAAAAAAATATCTTATGCGCTTTAAAGCATTTCTGTCAAAAAGGGAAGACATGACTCAAAACTGTGGGAACAATGACGAAATGCCCTTTGATCACAGGTTTGACCTTACATCATAAGGATTTTGAAGAGCAATTATAATACTGTGAATCCGGATAATTGGCATCAGTGAAATTTTACTATGTGACATCCTTTACTGAAATTTTGGGTTTTTCACACCAGGACTATATATGAGAAGACATCAAAGGGCCAACCTGTGGAAAAATTACATTAAACACTTTGATCACAGGTTTGGCCTTACATCACAAGGACTTTGAATGGAAATACTGTGAATGCTGATTATTGGTATCAGTGAAATTTTGGGTTTTTCACACCACTGAATGGGAAGACATCAAAGGCTGCATGGCTGGGCTGTACTACCCAGCTTTACAATATGCCTCTTCAATATAGTGTTATATACTGAGCCCGATGCAAAGGAGAGTAGGCTGTACGGATATGAATTGTATTTTGGTTTTTTTTTTTGCAACCATATATAATATAAAAAATAATAACTTTATACAGAAAACAGGTGAAATCTTCATATTAGGCTTCTATTTGAGCGATAGGATCATCAAAACATATAGAATTGAATTATTTTTTTAAAATGTAGAAAGAATAATGACTTTATACACAAAACAAAGGTGAAATCTTCATACTGGTCTTCTATCTGAGCGATATGCACATCGGAAAATACAGAATTAAACTGTTGTTTTGCACACAAAGAATATATAAAAAAAGATAATGATTTTAAAGATGAAATCTTCAGATTTGGGTTCAATTTTACTGTACTGTTTCAATGGCTGACAGAGATTTGTTTTCAACGCCAATTGGGGTTGCTAGGGCGTTAAAGCCCCGTATGTGTGAAAGTGCCCGTATGACTGCCCCCTCCTAATGACATTAACTAATCTTTTATGTTAACTTGTATTCTTGCTCGATTTACAAGTCAGAGTCACGTCTTTGCGCATACGATCATAGACTTCGCGCACTGACCCCCGGCACTGACCTCTCATCTATGCCAAAAGATGAAAATATTAGAGCTAATATTAAGTACAGAGGACTTACTTATTTGAAGAGAAGAGCCCAAAAGCTAAATTTTGAGTTGTCAATGATGTAAATCGGCCAAGATCTGACCCAGCAATGCCAAAATGTATATTTTTTGTAACAAGCAAGTACTTGCACACATGCACATTTCCATAACAATTTATTCAAATATATAGATTCCATATTAAATCAACTTTTGTATGCCAAAAATTCATTGCTCCATTATGTATACAAGACAATTTCATAATTATCAGCCAATCCTATGGTTGTGCGAATCCTATGGTCGTTAGCTCTATCTATTTTTGCGTTTCCCTCTGGTGACCTCATTTGTACATTATATAATACAAATATTATGTAATATAAAGGTCACTCAGTGGCAGCTGCGGCCTTGAACACACTCGCGGCGCGCTTGGTCTGTTCGTGCCCAAAAGCCCCCCAAAAATATGAGTTGTCAGACATTTCTCTGACTGAAATCTTGGAATAAGGAGAAATAGCGCACTACGTGCCAAATACAACAAGTTTTTTCTCGATGTGGACGTGGTTGAGGGTAGCACGCCCCAGCAACCTCAGACAGGCGATATCAACGAAATGCGAGTTGAACGCGTGAGAGAGCGACCTTCACCTTGGTTGCACGTGGCTGCCGACAGGCAGGAAGTCAATGAGAGCAGAGAGAACACAGGAGAGGGCACTACCACAGTCAAACCGCAGAACTGAAACACACACGTGTTTGTGAAAAGGACAAACCGGGACGGTCAGGTGAGATCTCTATAAACAAATTGAATCAGTGCGCAAAGTCTTTCAACATGGAACGCTGGATAGCTAAACTTATAGCTCTAATTGGAATTTTTGTCCTGCCACTAATATGCACGCTTCTTCCCATCAAGGTACACGATTACTTTATCAGGAAAGGCAAGAGAGGCGAAGAGTTGCTAAGTTGGCTCATGTGCTTTGGTGGTGGGGTGTTTTTTGCAACCTACATCTTGCATATGATGCCTGAAGTGAGACTAATCCTTGAGCAATCTCTCATCCAACCATATCACATTGACTATCCACTCTCTGAACTCATTATGTCCTTTGGATTTTTCATAGTTTTGTTCATTGAGAAAATTGCTTTGAATCTGCATAGAAGGAGAAAAAATGCTCAGGAGTGTGCCAAGTGCCCTTATACTAACAAAAATGCAGGAAAAGAACAAACAAGTGCAGCTGAAAATGACGTGATAACATTTAAAAATACCGATGTGGTGGATATTGAAGAACTTGATGAAACTGATGAAAGACTCAAGCTAAATCCATGTGTTTGTAAAGATGGGAAACTGATAGAGAAGGATGGAAGTTCTGAATATCAAGGAAATGGTGACCTGAAGGCGACATTGCAGTACAGCAACTCTTCATTACACTCTGATGTGAGTGAGGAAGAATTAGAACTGGAACATGGATCACGGTCACTTGTGCTTGTCATTGCACTATCGCTGCATAGAATTTTTGAAGGAATGAGTATTGGGTTGAAGCACACAGTCAGAGGAGTTGGAAGTCTGTTCCTGGCAGTACTGTGCCATGAAGTGGTGATCGGATTCAGTCTTGGACTACAGTTTGTGCGTACCAAGATCACCACAAAGAATATCATCATTTATACTGTGGTGTGCTCTCTTATCATGCCAATTGGTGTTGCAATAGGCACCGTCATTGTTGAAGTTGGAAGTGAGAGCCAAAGTTTTGACATTGTCAATGGGGTGCTACAGGCAGTGTCAACAGGAACATTCATATATGTGACATTCTTTGAGATTCTGCAGGGGGAGATCACTCACCACGACACCAGTATGGGCAAGCCAATTTTCCTCCTGTTTGGTTTTGCTGTCATGGCAGCTCTCAGTGCCATTCCAGAAACAGCAGAGACAATTGATGAATTTCTTGGAAACAATACAACACTCTCTCCCTAAAATTTGGTTTACATATTGGAAAATCTAATTTTGGATAGCTTGTCATATGAGCTATAAAATCAGGATTTGTGTAAAAATCAACATTGGTAATGATCTGATTATCAATACCCATCTATGCTATTTGGTTTGAATGTTAGTTTGCTAATTGTTTTGAAAGATTTTCTGAATGTATCTTTCAAAGTGCCAAAATTGCAACTGACATTCAGCCTATTGGAAATGAAAGACAAGATCTGATATTATCACATTTTTTCATTAGCTATGCTGACTATGTCAGCCTAGCTCCTGCAGTGTTGGGGGAAATAGTTTCTGTCATTTTGTCTGTCTTTTCCTCTTACGCTACTGGTTGAAGCAGAGAAGATGTTTTTCAGGGGACTAATTCTATCTATTTTCCATTAGGTTCAGAATGTTTTCCATTTTGTTATGATTTCAAAAAACTGATATACATCAATGACTTGTCAGGGAGGCTGCCATTTTGAATGACATGACAAATATTAGCCAACGAGAATTGAGATATAAAGTTGGGGCAAAATTCAATATGTAACATACATTTTGATTGGTAAAAATGATCATCTGCTCAAATCTGCCCAGGGAAGATTTAGAATCATCATTTATGAAGCAATTTCCAGAAAATGTTAAAACATACAAAAAGTAATGAACAGTATATCTCTAAGGCCATAAATCTATATTTTAAAATTATAATTGAAAAAAAATACCACAAGGGCTTCTTCAGGTTCAAAACACATAACCAGAGATGGTTTGGCAAGGACTTTGAAATGTCACTCTGATCTGATGTATATTTAGTTAAATGGAATTTGAAGATCAGTCTTTGAGAATTCAGTTTGAATAAATTGTAAACTATCACTGAAATTAATGATGGTATAAATTCAGTTCTTTGTCTGGTGGACAAAAAATAGAAATTTGTTTTGCTCTGCTTTATGTAGTACAAATATTTGTTTCATAAAAGATCAAAATAGTCTCAATATGCCATGAAAAACAATAAACTCTGATGTAAATTAACATTATTAGGTAGCATGGATAAAGTATTGGGCAGTGAGCAATTATTACGAGGCAGTTCAGCAAGCAATTGTTTGTTTAATATCATCAGTATTAAGAGAGGACAAGCATTTTGATGATCAGTTGGATCAGTCAGAGAGTCAGAACTTTAGGGCATCACATCGTTGGATTTCATCGATACGATACAACGGCGATATATTTAATATCTTCGGCGATATATTTAATATGTCCGCCTCCAATAAATATGCGTATATCATGCACAAATAGGTGAAATTGCGAGTTTAACAATGCTTAAATATGCATACGCAACACGAGGTCGCCATTTTTGAAAAGCGGAAGTTACAGGGAGAAGCTCTTATATTTGGCGCGAAAACGATCAGAGCACTGTCACAGCGTATTCATTCCCATTGAAATAAAAATATATTGGGCAATGATGGATCCCTCAGTCTTCATATTTACATTTTAAAGATTCAAAAACTTATCGATTCGTAAAATATCGAGGCAAAAATCTGTGTTTTTATGATGATATGAGGGCCCAATTCGATACAACCAATATATCGGAGGAACGAAGGGTAGCGAACGAATCACCAGTATGACAATACCGGTTATTATATCGATGTCTGTAAACCGGAATACGTATCTCGATAATATCTGATTTCCAAATTACATGTCTGACTCCAACTGGCCATTGACTTTATTCCAGAAAATTTACTTTATACTTTGTTCCATTATTGTTTATTCCCCCAAATAAGCATGTATTAAACATGGAAATCTTGCTTGAATCTGTACAAATGGAGCAGAATTATATCAGTATTAATATACAGCCGACGACACCCCAGAGCTGCGAACGACAATAGAACTGTGGTTCAGTTTATCAATTGATTACCGATGTTTATCACATCATTTGACATGTGTTTGCACATGCAAGTGTCAGAAAACAACTTGGTGTGAATATTTTCTAGAGTGCAGAGGCATATAAAAGGCTTTGAAAATGAAACCGCAGCTCTGTTGTCGTCCACAGCTCTGTTGTCGGCTGTAGTGACAGTGTCTGACATTTTATCCAGTTAGGATGTTTCCTCAGGAGTTTGACATTTTATCAGAATGTCAGGCATGGTGTACTCAGAGCATGATGTATCCCATAGGACTCCTGCCAATCTCTCCAACCAATGATTAAATATAGTAGAGTTGTACAGTTCTCAGTGGTTCAAGTAAAGTTGTACAGTTCTGGTGTGTATTTTTCAATGGGGAAAAAACAACAACATGGAGATCGGCGATCAGCCTATGTTTATTTTGTGTGTGTGTCATGTTTGTCATTTTCAGATACATATTTGATTGTTTCTATAGCCATTGTCCAATCACATGATGACATTTGAATTCATAATTGTTTATTATTAGAACTGTTTCTGGCATCATCATGATAATATTGTGTTTAAAGTTCTGTTATATGATAATTATTTCTAGTTTTTTAAATGCTTATAAAAATGTAGCTTAGCACAGCGAGTAGATTTATGGGCATCAATTTTGCAAGTTAAACATAATTTAGATTTGAGCATATATTGCGACATAAAGTGCTACAATTATTATAGACACTTTGCCATGCAAAACATAAACTTTTATTTATTCAAACTGGTATATTATATTGAGAAGAGTCTGGAATGATGTTAAATAATGCGCAAAATATTCCAAGCTGCCGTATAAGTTATAAGGGCAGAAAAGGTACACTGTCCTTTACTTTTGTCAGCCCGGTCACACTTATGGATAACCATGACAGTGTCCCAATAAATCTGTGTAAATCTTCACACTGACAGGTTAACAAGAAGCCAGGTGTAAATCTTGACACTGACACATCCATGATATTTGGTATTTTCACAAATGTTGATAGCTTTTTATTTTTCTTGATAGCATATGGAGATATTGTTTCTGATCAATGTCAAATCCATCTTGATAGCCTTGTTACAGTGGAACTACCTTAAAACACATTTTTTATTTATGAAAGGGAACCTGGATCATTGTCATGGAAATTAGTATTTTTTGCATAGCTCATGTCAAACTAAATGTTATCTACAGGTAATCATTGGGAACAAGGTGTTATTTTCTGCATGCACAATTCTCCTTGAATAGTTTTCAATTGATTGTAATGGACTTTGATCAGATGTTGAAAGAGCTGAAAATTGTGTGTAATCAATTCAGAAAACGAAAAGCATTCAATCTAAGAATTCAAAGTATAGGAAATTATTATTATTTTTTAAAATTATGGGCATATCTGTGTAATTGCATAATATAATTAGAGACAAATACTTGGTCCTAAGAATCATATGAAATAATAAATTACTCACAATTGGCATTATAAGGTCAAGTGTAAACATAGATGTACTAAATGTAGATTGACTTTATGGACATATTACATTAGCTTAGGGCAGTACAAAATAGCAAATATTCCCCTTCAAATGATGTGCATAATTGGATTATTTCTTTATTTTATAAATTTGATGCCATAAACTTATATCTGTAATTAGTTGGGATAAGTAAACAATGAAAATTGTTTGAAGATATTTCAAACATTTTCAGAATATTGCATGCATGACAACCACAGAACAGATATGCTGAGTATTTTGTGATTTAGATAAGAAATGACCAATATCATTATACCTTGGACTTTGATTTACAGAAAGCCATGATGATATAATCAATTGATGATATACTCAATCACCATAATCAAATTTTGTTTACAAGAAGCACGACCAGAAAAAATTGTGATAATGGAAGGTATGGAAGAGATAATGGAAGTATCTTTTAGTAATCACTCTGTACTGTGACCATGTGTGTGTTTCTATGTTTGTTACCTCTTCACCTGTTTGTTTGTTTGTCCCTTGCGAGTTATATAAGGTTACATAATATCAGGGATATTGGAGGAGATTAATCTTTGTTCCTTGGTTGTTGGTCCCATGAGCGTATGTAACATCAATCAGGGGACAAATGCTAGGTAATGTGAATTAAGTCAGGCATTGATCAGATCCCATTGTTTTCACTAGCATAGCATGGTCTCTCTATTGTATTCAGGGCACTAACATGGGAATGGGGCAGGGGTTTTGATATTTAACTGTATATGAGTTAGATCAGAGATAAGAGTGCAAGTGCACTAAACAGAATACAGCACAAAGTAAAAGAGCTGGGTCATTAGAGATCTGGAACATCATTCTGGCAACCAATACTGTGTGCACAGCACTTAACATTTCCTTTGCTACATTTCCTTTACTACATTGTTTTTGACTTTGAAAAACCATGAAATGTTGACATTCCAGGAAATATTGGCAATCAATACAAAAAAGGACAATGGCCAGCACAGCTCTAAGGCCTTTGATCGAAGTTTTAAAGCTGAGATTGAAATTTGACCGATGAAATTATTTTTAAATCAACTAAAGGAAATAAATGGCCTGTTCAGTAAAGTTTAGAATGTCTCAGGTTCAGTGGATAAAGAGCAAAATATGGTAGCAGAAGAGAAAGGTGTCAATAGAATAGTTGTGGTCCAGTTAATTCAACAGAAATGGAACAGATGCACTACACCTATACTTAGTTATTAAACCATGTCAGTTTGAACTGGCAGGTCAGGAATTGCTGAGCACTCAGGTAAAAGTATGTGATAAACAATATTCTAAAAAACATATCTCAGGCTGGGTGCTATATAAATATATAAAATGAAAAAAACATATATCACTCACATCATAATTGATAGGGGCAGATAAATAAACTGACACTGTGATATGGAGCACACGTAAGACAGACAAGCTTCTATTTCTGTGGTTCAAACCATTATTGGATTCCACAGATAAGTGATCCTATAAATTCATGGGTGGCCATCACATTCTCTATTTGCCCATACTCTGTATAATGTGATGGCCCTTAGTGACCACTGTTGTGATGTATCTGCCTGACCAACTCAGACCAAGTATACATTTGGGTGTGAGTGCCCAAAACCAAGTATTGCCTATGATGCTGATATCAGGTAATTGACAAGTATTGGTGCATGAGGAGGAAGTACAGGAAGTTTTCATCCTGATTGTCTAATTGGTAGCAGTGTTAGAGTATTGTTAATATCAGAGGACACTTTGAAACGATCCTTTGATCTTTGAAACGATCCTTTGATCTTTGGGGTAGCGATGCAACTGTTGAGTGAATAGGGAAATGATCAGATCCCTTCCATATCACTTACTACATTGTCTCTGTATTGTTGCTATTTTGACTCAATACTGCTTATAAATATGCAAATATATTTTTAAAAAACCATGCATAAGCTCCATTTACAGGGGTTTTGATATTTATCAGTGTTTTTAAATTGGATGAGGCAGTGGTGTGCCAGTACATTTACAGACTCCAGCACATTAAAGTACAAAAGCTTGGTCATTGGTCAGATATCATCATTTTAATGTAGCAATTTTAGTGCAATGTATATGATATGAATGAATCTGGTTATAGCCATGTATACACCACAGGTTATTAGAGTACATTGTGTGACATTTGTCACAAGGTATCTAGTTCATGTTTGAGATAGTTTGGCAAATAGAATAGACCTAGCAGTGCTCAAGCAGAGTAAAGACAATGACACGTTATGAGAACAACAATTGTTTTATCATAATGATGATAAGCAGGGACACACTGTTTTGATGACCTGCATTACATACCATGCAGTAATTGTCATAATTTACTTTTGGTGTTGTTACAGTTGTAGGTGTATAACTATAATGTCTGTGTCACACTCAGGGAATGCTTTATTCTGTAGTCCAGCTGGACCTTTGATTCTGATTAATACCTATTTGATCAAATGGATATATTCCAAACAATGTACATTGATTTAGATAAATCTATAGAGTGTGTCAAAAAGGATTTATTTAAGGCAGATTAAACGGCTGATATGACATTAAATTATGTAAAATAAGACATGCTGTAAGTACTGTATATTATACTAGGTAAAAAGCAATAGTTTATCATGTTTAATGTGCCTTTGGGTTGGTATAAATATTTGTACACTGCAAATATAAATTATTCCCCAATCAGTATGTATGTTAATGAAGACAACTGTCAAAATATTTCATTTTTTGATATTTTCTAAACATGCTAGGCACTACATCAACCTTTCTAAGGATGCTAGGCACTACATTGACCTTTCTGAGGATGCTAGGCAGTATATTAACCTTGTATCCATGCAAATGAGAATGACTTAAAGTCACCAGCAGTGTCTTATACTCAATAATATGTAGCTATAACCTCAAACTTTTAATTATTATTATACAATTTTGTATATTATTCAATGCTGATTTTCAGTGTTGAATCGACCATGATTTTAGAGATAATTTACTAATATAATACTAGTATTAATTAATTGTTCATGTCACCAGCAGTGTCTGGTACACTGACTATTGGTGAAATTTATATTTTTAAAGTACCTTTTTTAAATGTGTCAGATATCAGAATAAATCAAACGCTCACATGTATATCCTTGGAATGAAAGTATTTGCTGTACAATGGAGTTCCTTTTGACATGTTAAACGTCATGACATGCGCAAACGTATGTTAATTTGTGTGCTTGAGCAGTAGTTTTGTGTGCTTCTCTTTGTATTTAAAATGTAATAATGACATATTAACTCATTGGCTGTATCACCAGCAGTGTCTGGTACACTGATATTGATGAACACGAAGAGCCTAATTTTTAAATGTGTCAGTTTTCAGAATATGGCAATCTAAGTCAATTACTTCTAAAGTCATTTGCTCACATGTATATCAAGAGAAAGTATTTGCTGTAAACATTAGAGTTCCTGTTAAATGTCATGACAGTCTCGAAAATGAATATGCCATAATGATTGTAAGATAAACATTTTGCGCTTGAGTTCTTTATGAATTCAGATCAGTGGTGGTATATCAGCTTTAATTTGAGGTCATGCTTCCATCAATATCAATTAGTTAATCATTTTCAACCTATCTGAGGCTTATCCTACTCTATACAGATCATATGTGCAGATAATGACCCTCATTGTCTTGATATTTGAAGGGCCAATGTTGCCTCACTTTGGAAAATGAATATTCATTAAAAAAATCTTACTAACAGTAGAAATTTTGTATTGAAGAATGATGTGTAAAACAAAACATGTAACATGTTGAGCCATAGTAAGGTCTAATAGGTTTTAGGTGAACATCTTAAAATATTTTTAAGCATGAAAATTATTGATGTGTGGTGGTTTTGGGTGTTTTCTTTTTATAGTTGACAGAGTTTTGCAGGTGTCGTTGACAGTGATTGACACATCTAGTAAAGGTGCTTTTTGTACATTACTTAATGAATAAATTTTAAAAAAAATACTTGACTGTGAGTTCATTGCTTGATACTTCGCACAGAAAACATCCATTTTTTTTCTCCACTGTCCACATATACAATCTTTTGAATGTCAAAGATACAATTGTACAGAATGTCTATCCAACCGCAGATCAAATGGAGTTGTGATGTCATAGTTGTGAGTGCATGATGCCAAAGCAACCCATTGGTGGTGACAATAGATATTTTATCCTTTGAACTATTTTTTAATGTTTAGATTTTTATAAAAAAACATTTTATAATGTACAGATTTTGGAGGGTCTGAAGATGACATTTCAGATTTGTTAAATTTGATTGGTTGTTCTCTGCAAGCCCTTGAAGATAATTTGGACAATGGAGTATATTAAAATTTATCTTCCAGTATCTCAAAGTAAATTGTGTTTGTCCATCTGTTCGTTGCACTTTTCTCTTTTGTCCATTTTGTCAGCATCAATGCAACTGTATTCTGTAAGGCACTGGGTTTATATAAGTTGTTATATGTGAGGCATCTGAACGGATAATGGTTTATGGTCTGCGACTTCAGTTACTTTAATCTGTTTGCATTTGAGCAATGGCAACTTTGACCAATTCAAGTAATTTTTTATTTATTCTGACATTTTACAAAACCTTTTTGGAACCAATTTGAATTAGTTAATGATATATTTTGACAAAACATAAGAAAGTCATAAAATAAGATGTTCACACATCATGTGAATTTATCTCTGCTGAGATGTTTTCAGTGCTGCCCACAGGTGGCAATATCAGATTGGAACAACACAGAAAAAGGTTTCCCACTAAGTCAATATTTTTTAACATAATTTTAAATAAATTTCCCAATGCACATATCATAATTGATGTTAAGAAATCCAGACTATGAAAGTCAATGTTTTGCTCAATTATAAATGTTCATTAAAGTAATTAAGCTAAACATCTTGTTAATGGAAAAGACAATAAGATATTTGCAAAAGATTGTATATGACAGCAATATGACATTTATTATTGCTCTCAGATTGCACCCGAAAGGTTATGTTGTAAATTGTATTTGTTGCTGATGCCTTATAACTAGCTCCCTAAACATATTTTGGGTAGATGTAGTAGTGGGGGGCAAAGCGAGGCAAAAAGTTTTTTTAGTTTCCTTTGCCCGTCTAAAATTGACTGATTACAAGGTTGAAACTCCATTTTTTTTCAAGGAAATTTGAGCCTTTGAACAATTCTTTTTGTCTGCAGATGTGCCAGTTAATGATATATTTTATAAATGAGCACCTCATCATCAGGCCTTCCAAACCTTATGTCCTTTCCGTTTCGAAATCTAAGCCAAGCCGAACTTTGCCAACCATTTCGAGCTCATTTCTTGTGGATTATCCCAGTCCAAATATATCAGGACTATCAAGGTCCTCTCGTTGAAATGGGTTTGTGCAGTGGGCGAATAATGTCACTCTGGGTCACGTAAATATAGAACAGGGAAACCCCAAACAATGACCACACATTTCCAGTGACGTGTGATCGGAATTCCGGCCACAGCATATGGGCACATGCAAGGTGGTTTACTTTCCCCAGTTATTAGAGTCTGTCTTTTCTTGCCAATCCGTTCATTCCTGTTCAATCTGGATGCACATGTTTAGCCATTCCGGGTGATCGTGACTATGACTATGACGATCATAATGATGTATTTTTTTATAAGGTTCATAATGGTATTCTATTTTATACTAACCTCCCCCAGTTTTGAAGTTGTTGTCCCACGTTAATGATTAATTTTGAACAGGCGAAATTTGTTCCACATTAATGTTAAAATATTTAACAATTCTTTCTGTACTAAAATTTTTTACTACACTATTATCATTGACAAATATCAAATGTTTTTGACCGAATTGAAAAGCATAGTGAATAGGAATGTACGGATTTTAATGCAAAGGTATGGAAAGTTATGGGTTTTCTCTACAGAAAAGAATAAAGGTTGCATCACATGGGAAGGCATGAACAAGACAAAAAAATATTCATTACAAATATTGACTTTAATTGATATTTTTTTATAAATTTCGTTAACATTTGATTGAGAAAGAACAATACCCGAACGGCAGTCTATTATGGAAATTGTACTTTGGACAGGGACACCACAAAAAACCCATTAAATGTGCTGCTCTTATGGTAGTTATATTATTTTTTTATAGTGTTTTATATTGGCAATTTTACAATTCATTTTGAATTGACCAATGTTTTTATTCAAATTAACCCTTTAAGTACTTGTGTGAATTCATATATATATAATTGACATTTACCAAATAATATTATTTGATTTTGAAAATGCTTAACTTTGTGTCAGCACTGCAGCAAGGAGTTTCAGGGAGCACACATTCACATTCCTTATAAGGATATGCGCAATTTATGATAGCGATATTAGAGACAGCTTCATTTCAAAATGTTGTGCACATACACGCCATGTTATTAATATTTTTTGCGATATTTACTGAGATACCATGATCGCACACAAGGGAACCCGAGTTGTATTTCATATTAATAATAATAATAATAATAATAATAATAATAATAATAATAAACATTTATAAAGCGCCACCCCCAGACTGATCTGTTCTGGGCGCTAATCTGCCATAGTGCTTGATAAAAAGATGTGTTTTAAGCTGTTTTTTAAAAGCTTCAATAGTCGGTGCAGATCTAATGTCATTAGGCATCGAGTTCCATAGACGTGGCGCAAATGCAGAGAAAGCTCTATCCCCTATAGTCTTGAGTCGGGTAGTCGGTATCTCCAGGTCAAGCTTGAAACTGGATCGCAATTTACGAGGATTTGCCTTAAAAGTGATTAGGTCCGCCAAGTAAGGCGGAGCCTTACCATTTAGCACCTTCCATGTCAAAAGCAAGACTTTAAAGTTGATTCGGGCAGAGACGGGTAACCAGTGCATGCCTCTAAGAGTGTCAGTAATATGATCATACTTCCTTTTCATACTAATCAGTCTTGCAGCAGTATTTTGAAGAGTCTGGAGTTTTTTAATGTCCGTTTGCGGGAGCCCCATTAAGAGTCCATTTCCATAGTCCAGGGTTGATGTTACCAATGAGTGAACCAATACTTCAGCCATTTTAGTATCTAGACAGCCCCTGATAGATGCAATATTTCTAATGTGGTAGTAGCCCTTCCGAAGGGTTTCGCCAATGTGAGCCTTCATGTCCAGTTTAGCGTCAATGATAACTCCTAGATTTTTGACCTTTTTAACAGGCTCGACATCAGTAAGCCCTATCCTTACCTTTGAGAAAATACCATCCTGAGGTAAGTTTTGTCTACCAGTGTTGCAAACAAGCATCTCTGTTTTGTTGTCATTTAATTTCATTTTATTGATCATAAGAAAGCTTCTGATAGCATCGATGCAGGATTCCATGTTTGCTTTTGACAGTGTCATATCCTGTGGATTTTTCCTGTCAAAGGATAGGTATATCTGTGTATCATCAGCATAAATATGATATCTCAAGCCATAGTGGGAGATAATGTCAGATAGAGGTGACATGTAGGCTGTGAACAGAATCGGTCCAAGGACCGATCCCTGAGGAACCCCATGTTTAATATCCATCTTGTTTGATTTGTGGAGCCCAACTTTAACTTGCTGGCTTCTATTTGATAGATATGATTTCAACCAGAGCAGCGCCTTACCAGTAACCCTAAATCTATTTTCCAAACGTCTAAGCAGGATTGTGTGGTCAATAGTGTCAAAGGCTGCAGATAAGTCCAGAAGAAGCAGAATAACAGTTTTCCTGTTATCAAGGTCTCGCAGTATGTCATTGTGAACTCTAATTAATGCCGTCTCTGTGCTGTGATATTCCTTATAGGCCGACTGAAATCTGTCAGTAAGGCCATTCCTTACAAAATGAGGAACTAATTGGTTTGCAACAGCCCTTTCCGTCAGTTTGGAGATGTAGGAGAGGTTTGATACAGGTCTAAAATTGGACTCAATAAGTTCTAGTCCAATCTTTTTCAACAGAGGGGTGATTAGGGCAATTTTCATTTCAGTCGGCATTGTGTGATCCAGTAGTGACTTGTTTATAATCAGGGTTATTATAGGTATGAGCAGATCTAGTAGGTCATGCAGTAACCAGGTAGGAATAGGGTCAAGGTCACAAGATTTTTTAGATGCTTTCCTAATCAATAGTCGAACATCAGCCTCAGTTAGTGGGTTAAAATGATCAAGAGAGGGATTTTGTGGGTCTTCATTAGATTTATTGTTTGCAGCGACATCTACCGGTGAAAGACCAGTATTATTCATAGTATCTAGTTCATTTCGTATTTTATCTATTTTACCCAGAAAAAATTTGTTAAAAGTAATTGCAAGATCATCCTGATTATGAGTAGGTGGCAGAGGCGATTCTTTAGATCTATTGAGTAGTTTATCAATTACAGAGAATAGTTTTTTGGGGTTTGATTTATTTTCAAGAATTATTTCCTTGTAGTATTCCGAGTGAGAGGTCCTAAGGAGAGTATTGTATGTGTTTCTTTGCAACCTATAGATATCTTTGTCAATATTAAGGCCAGACTTAACCATTTTCCTTTCTAGACGTCTCTTCTTAGATCGTTCTAATCTAACGTTTTCAGTCATCCAAGGGGAGAAAGCTCTCTCCGTGATCTCCATCTCCTTGAAAGGAGCATGTTTGTCCAGGATCAGTGTAAGAGAGTAATTGTAATACTGGATAAGGTCCTGGACAGACATATTCGAACAATCTTTCTCAAAGGTTGTTTTAATGTCTTCATGCAGTCTAGCAATGTCCATTTTTTTAAATCTTCTGAATCTAATTCTCTTTTTGGCTGGTTTAGGGGATTTCAGATTGAAATTTATTATTATTATTTTATGATCAGATATGTATTCATCAACTATACAGTTTTTAACATATTTGTTATTATTATAAGTAATTACCAGATCAAGGGTATTACCAAGTATGTGAGTAGGTTCATTTATCCACTGGTTCATACTAAATGAGGATAGGATATCATTAAACTTTTTAACTTCTGGTCTATTTGGCTCATTCAGATGAAAATTATAATCACCCAGAAATACTACATCATTTGTGAAGGTACAGTAGTGTGAAGTAATTTCTCTAAAATCATCAAAGAAGGCTGTTAAGGTATATCTATTTGCAGCTGAAGGCTCAGGCCTGTAGATTACAACAAAGGTAATTTTCCTACCATGTAGGAGTAGGTTGGCCTCCAATAATTCCATTGTGTGTGGTTTTGGAGCATCCTTGTTCAATTTAATAGAGAGTTCCTTTTTAAAGAGGATACCTAGGCCACCACCCCTCCGATTTATGCGTGGCATAGATAAGAATTCAAGGTCACCAATTTTAAGCTTATCTTTACATTTCTTGTCAGAGTTTTCCTGCAGCCAAGTCTCCGTTATAAATAGTGCATCAAGTTTTTCATTGATAAAATATTCTCTCAGTTCTAAAACCTTTTTTGAGACAGATTGGGCGTTACAGGAGGCAATAGGAGAATAGGAGAGTCTCGCTCAGCCATACTGTAAATAGAAGTAGACAAGATTAGTCAGAAAATAATTTACGGAAAATTGAGCAGTAGAAGAGATACAATTCAAAACGTATTGTGCTTGCTTACCTTTAGCTGTGAGTTCAGTAGTACGAAATACAAAGCAAGCTGGTTGAAGTGTGCAGACACGTGGCACGTGTGAAGCACGAGGTACGCTGGTTGAAGTATGCTGGCACGTGGCACTTGCGAAAGCAGTGCTTTACAAGTGTGTGTATAGCTCAACAGTAGTTGTGCAAAGAGAGCGATAGAGCTTCAGTTTTGGCTTTAAGTATTTAGTGGTCAGGTGACCAGGGGCTAGTAGTGTATCAGGATTGGTCAGAGGGGATCAACTGATCAATCGGGTTAATCAACCACAGGTAGGAGGGGTGAAGACAGGTGTACTAATCAGTAGGGGTGTGAGGATGGACTTTTAGCACTCGTGTCTTTACAGCTTTTCACAGCTTTTCGTAGCGGGTCAGTAAGCACAGAGCTCAGACAGTGCTAATTCTTGTATAATCCCAGTAACCTTAGGAAATATTGGGTGAATGAGAGAGCGTGTGAGGAAAAGAAAGGATGTTTGTCAAAACGAATAAATATGTCGAAACGAATAAATATAGATATTATTAAGAAATAGGAGTAGATTATAATATTTCAATAATGTTAAGAAGTAGTAGTAGATCAATTTAGTCAAATATAATGTATTTACAGGCCAATCTAAGAATGTAGATTGGAGATTGTCTAGATATCAGTCGTCAATCTAAGAAAGTAGATTGGAGATTGTAGGAATAACGATCGTCAATCTAAGAGTGTAGATTGGAGATTGTAGGAATAACGATCACCTGGGAAGAGAGTCACCAGGAAAACACGGAAAAAACCGAGATAACAAGAGTATACTTCAAAAAAGACAGGAGTTCAGCGGAGAATGCCGCGTAGCCTGTGTCTCTAAAGAAACATACAAAATCCAACGATCCAGATCACGCGGCAGTTCCACTGAAAAAACCTGTCAGTTTTGCGGTTTAAAACGGCGCAAACTTTTAGATTTCTCTTTAAATCAACGCCGAGATGCTTAGTGCGCAATGAATCAGTTCCAAGTAGCAGGAAAAAGTACAAACGACTCAGAGAAAACCGTTATAAAAAACAGAAAACCGGAGCCGATAAGAAACTAAACCGCCATTACCGACGCATGCGCACATATTAATCTGTTAATGCGACGCATTATTTTGTTTGCAATACAATAATATATCGATTAGTATTTCAATATTTCAATGTAAATATGATACATGATCAGAAAAAAAAC
This sequence comes from Amphiduros pacificus, assembly GCA_949316495.1. Classification (NCBI taxonomy): domain Eukaryota; kingdom Metazoa; phylum Annelida; class Polychaeta; order Phyllodocida; family Hesionidae; genus Amphiduros; species Amphiduros pacificus. The sequence continues at coordinate 70,951,766 of OX439000.1, forward strand.
ATCGTCTCTGAGTATATTTTGATAGGATTGGCAAATAATATACAAAATGATTGACATGAGACTTGCAGCATCAATACTTTTTGAGAAATACTATGTTAGTATTGTACATCAGCACCAGGAGAACATAAACATATATAAGTGTCCAATACAGATAGATACAAAAGGGGCAGACGACGCCTAATGTCTGACCTCATCATGAGTTAAGTTTCTATCACTAAAAGTATTTAATTAGAGAAAGAAGATTAATTGGGATCGCTCTCACCAATTGTAAATTGATTAAGACAAATGTTTTCTAATATTTTTCACATTTTGACACGCTCCTCAATATATCTACATTTGGTGATTATTTAATTTTGACACGGGAAGACATTTACCAAAAAAAAAACATTAAATAGTGAAAGCCTTTCTCAAAACAGAAAATAGTCACAAAAGTTACAGTTAATAATTACTAGAATAATTGAATAAGATGAAATAGTAACTAAATATTTATTTGAATATCAAACTCTTTTGGTTTGTGGTTAATATTCCCCTCAAAAATGTATTAGACACAGCGGATAGAGATATCAGTTTGTATAACAGCCGGGGCGCTATAAAGATATAGTTGAAAATGTTAATCCCTGTCCAATTCGATCTCTCCAAGTAAATCGGCTTCTCTCATGTACACAGGAGAGATTTCCACAGAAAAAATGTGGTGCTGCAAAGACGATATTATTGACACATCCAAATTATATTTACACATGCTTAAATCGATTTTAAAATGTTGTCATGGTTAACTTAACATGGTTTACCATTTATCAAGATTTTTGATAAATATTACAATTAAGTTATTCAGGAAATGTGTAAAAAAAAAACACGTCATGCTTTGTTTCAAATCGGTATAACCAATAATAGACCACAAATTTAATATTTCTGTAACGTGATTTGTTTTTAAGTGATGTAGCCGCCTTTCACGAAAAGCGTGCTCTGAGGTGATTTATATAGTCTCAGCGTGATCAGTTCAGGTGCACTGCATCTTGCAGACCTTTCCTTAATTATGATATGTAGAGTTTTTAAAAGTGTGTCAAAACGCACATGTTCTGACAGACTTAATTCCTTAACTTATGTTTTTTTTTCTATTTCTGAGACAGAAATTGTATATATTTATCCATTGTCCAGATATATGGCGATAAATGAATTATTAATTATAAAAGAAATTTTTGTGAATGTCATGATCAATTATAGACGTTCTGATATGTGTTAGTAGGTAAAAAATGAAAGGTCATGATGTGGTGTATGTGTGCTAGAATATAAATAGGATAGTTATGTAATGTTATTTAGAGCCTTGTGTACCTTATCATGATCAGAGCACATGGGGAAGTGCCACTGTTCACCTGGAAATAGATCTAAAAACATGCAAGCCGCCAAGTAAAATAGCCATGAAATGGTCCTGAATTTTAACAGCATAGCAGACCTAATTATGTTGCTCACTACAGAAAATGAAGTGTCATCATGTTGATATTCAGATCAATTTTCATGTGTGAAAACAGGCACCAGCCAATCATATTCTTGGAAATCATGACACTTTATTGTGGTAATGAAACAAAAATATATTGTACCTCAAGATATCATAATACATAACAGTTATGTAAGGGTATTTCAGTCCTGCCTTTGCTCAAACTCGTGCACTTATGATGCATACAAATATTCAGATATTAACGTTTCGGTATCATTAATGATTAAGGGGCCACGGGATTAACCCGTTGTCCTTGTAAATCTGTGACCAGGTGGGTTGTCATGTCAAGGACCTGCGACATGACAATTCAGTGTGGCAGCGCTATATCTGGTACAAGTACGTCTCATCACCAAATTACTGAAATAATGTTGAATGTGATTTAAAACCTCAAACAAACAAACAAATCGGTATCATTAAAGATTGTGTTTCACTGATTAATAATAAAAAACGCCTTGACAATCTCACAACCGTGTTTATCTTGACTTCATGAGTAAGTGAAACCTTGGATACATTATACTCCAAGGTGAAACACAGCATTCGACTTAAATGTTAATCTTGATTTATAACATTCAAGACCAAGCTCCATCATTTTGCATTGCACGGTCAGTTATCAATTTCATGTCCGGCTCTTAAGTCCGCTTTGAACTAATTCATTCGATCCTTTTACCCGAAGGACAACAATGTCAGCCGCCCCCCAAAAAAATAAAAAAATAAATAAATAAATAAATAAATGGTACCATAAAGCATTTAAAATAGGTGAATTTGTCACACCGATTAATGTTTAACCCCGAAGTGTCATACAACCATGGTAATTCCCCTTACTCAAGGTACAAAAGGTACTCGCCCTCAGAAAATTATCACCAAGGTACCCATAAACATAACATAAACTCAGATTTCATTTAGGTTTCATACACACATCTTTTGATCGAGATATATGGTGCCAATTATGCACATGACAACCTTTTTGTTGTTCTGATTGTTTAATGTTTTACGTCACTTCCAATGTCTACATGTTTTGAGACATTCTCACTGTCGGGTGACGAATAAAATAGAATTTTGCCCTCCAAGTTTGCAAATTCTGAGAAAATCATCTGTCGTTCTTTGCGTCAGATTCTCAAACACCTCCCTGGTTGAACATTTACTTACCGACCTCAGTACCGACAACAATATACAAATCTGAAAACTAATGCACTGCATTGCACACAGCAGCAGATAGGTACTGCTTCTCTGCATCCCTGACAAGCCAGATCACATCTCCAGTCTCGTTTAGCTAATCAAGTTTTCAGACTGATTGTGATATTGTGTATCAGTTCTCAACCTTTTACATATTCACACCGACTTCAAACAAATAGTGCATCTTCAGCGTATGTTTTCGGTTAAAAAGTACCTTTGCATAGATAATTGAAAATGAACAGGTGTTTATGATTGTATACATCTTTTGTGATATGATTTGATACGGGTACCACCTTCGAACCGTTGAATCCTTTTCTGAAAAAAAAAACATTTTTTTTATAAATGCATATAAGCCTAGCCATTTTCGTTTGCTAAAAGATAAGCTAAGATGCCATTTGTGCTGTTATATAAAGGGTTGTCACCCAGTCTGAGTATGACACGACGACGACGACGACGACGACGACGACGACGACGACGACGACGATGTAGGATTGGGAGAATCAGGGGTGCTGTCCGGACTTCACGAGGGCATTGGTCGACATTGGACGGCCCTCTTTTGGCTGCCGAAGTCAATCTCGGTGTGACCGGAGAACTTGACTGCAACCAGGTACCGCAGAAGGCTGCTTGGTATACCATCCAAGTATGACACACCCACGCCCGCTGCTGAAGTCACCATTGACTTATCTGCCGCCAACCACAAAGGACACCAACATGGAGTTTGCCATAGTCTCAATGATACTGTTTCATCTTCATTTCTTCAGTATCTCAGGTATGTCATGGCACTCCCGCCTTTCAAGTATTTCATTTTAGAATATCATAAAGGAAAAAGGAAAAAATGATCACATAAGCAAATGACTTGAACGTGAAAATGATTTGTTCAATATTTCTCTCATATGAATAGGTCACACAACATGTGTACGGATAAGAACCTCTCTGCATTAAATGCAATGGTGAATAAGATATGTATGAAACATACAAATACATTAACATTCTTAGAAGATCAATACCACGAGGAAGGTATAATAGTTTACAAATATTTATTCTCGATACCACGAAGAAAATATATAGAGTTTATAAATTTTCATTCTCAACACCATGAAGAAAATATGTAGAGATTTTCATTTGACTGTTACCATCCCTTATGAAGCTTATTGTGCTGTGGGGGTCCACACAGGCATGAGGGGGCTTGGAACTCAGTCAAATATTCATGCGATTAAGATAAAATCTCAGTCAGAGGGAGAATTTCACTGATTCCAGTGAATCTTCACAATGTGTCGAAGCCAAGTGTCTTTTGAAAATGAAAGTGTGAAAAGGTGAATGGAAAGTAGGACCATAACACAGTCAGATAGTCAAATGTTTCCAACATTGTCTAACTGGTAACTCAATTTCTTCTGACTACTCTGCCTTTACCACTGATATGACGAAAATAATATTGCCTTCAGGACCATCGTGGGAACATATTAGAATCCTACAAATATAATACTGCAAATATAATACTGCAATTATGCAATCACAGCTTATACTAATTTTACAGAGAGCGTATATCATCTTTCTGTCCATATTGTTTTCTTTACTCTGCCCTACATAAAAATAATGATCTCATGATCTCTCATCCCAGGCAAAACAAGTTCAATGAATGTTTTCCTTGGAAATATTGAAAACAGTCTGTATTGAAATGGATATTGCTCCTCCTATCATAGTTTGACCATCAGATGAAGTGATGAACAATGCTGAGGTCACTATACTGAAGAGGACTAATCAGACCTGGCAGATTTAACACCCGCTATCATCTGAAGAGGTCCTCAAATTGATAAGGAAGGCAGCCAATAATATTTAGTTATGTGAGCTTGATTCATTTCCTAAATGACTTCTTTATGACTCCTTGGATGAGCTCCCCCCCACTAAATACCATCATCATATATAAATCACTATCAGATGTGACAGTACCCAGCAGTATGGAGATAGCGCTAATTGCTTCACTTTTAAAGACACGTGGCCTAGAGTTGATTGAGGAAAAATATTGACCTGTTTCCAACATAACCTACCTATCCATGCTCAGTGAACGAGCAGAAGCCGATGAATTAGCACATCATCTTGAGCGAAATTACCGGACTCACAAGTTTCAATCTGCATACAATACTGTGACGTCCTCCTTTTTGGCAGGTTAGCAATGGTCAAGAACACATTTCATACAGCAGTGATCCTCTGTGTATAGGGTCCCTGCTCCCCCTGACGTTAAGTCTTTCAGCTTGACTTTATTTATTTATACGTATTTAGTAATAATAATAATAATAATAATAAAATTTGTATAGCGCTGATACCAGACAAGTCTGTTCATAGCGCTGCGCTCAGGACGTGCATCCTGAAGAGATGAGTTTTCAGTCTATTCTTAAACAAGGAGACTGAAGTACTTGTCCTAATATTAGTAGGCAAGGAATTCCAAAGTCTTGGACCTACAGATGAGAAGGCCCTGTCACCGACTGTCCTTAGCCTAGTATTAGGTACTTGTAGATGGGTGCCATCATTGGATCTTAGACAGCGTTCCCCTTCTTTGATCAGGAGTAGATCACGTAGGTAATGCAGAGCCTTACCATTTAGCGCTTTCCAGGTTAAGAGAAGAATTTAAAAATCAATTCTCGCGTGAACAGGGAGCCAGTGCAGTTCCTGTAATTTTCCTGAAAGGTGATCGAATTTCCTGATTTTTCCTACAACGTGTGCTGCAGAGTTTTGGAGGTATTGTAGTTTCCTGATGTCAGTTTTAGGAAGACCAGCCAGAAGACCATTCCCGTAGTCCAGAGTAGATGTAACAAAAGCATGGGTAAGTGTTACCACGGTCTTCTCGTCTAGACAATGTCTGATGGCCGCCAAGTTCCTAATGTGATAATAGCCCTTCTGACACATTTCTTTCGGCGCGTGGTCACGTGGGGGACTCAAGCCTTGGCGGGCTGGTCGATTCAAAGTCATTCTGTTGCTGACCACCACTCTCATCGGACGTTCCAGCACTGACCAGCCGAGGACTTTAGCCAAGAGGGTATGTGCCAGAAAAGAAGACAGGGCAGCGGGTTTGCATCCAGAACCCCCATGGCTTGAGCGGTGTAAGCAGCAGGGTCATGTCTAGTCCGTCCAGATGTGCCTCGTCCTGTGTGTTTCGTCGACCATCCCTGGACCGTGCAGTGTGTCTCCTGTATCGTCGCCTGAGGTATTGTGTATGTGCTGTATGCTTGTATTATCATAGACTGTGTTATCATTGTGAACTTTATAGACCTGCATAGACTCGTTATAGACCTAGATAGACTATAGACTGGCCAGGTGTCCTTCCCCGACATTGTCTACCAGGGAAAGGACATGCAGGGCATGTGGAGAGCCGGCCAAAGGTCACAAGGGTCCCATCGGCGTAGGGAACTGCACAAAGGGGACCACTGGCCAACCAACCACTGGGAGCAGCAGTCTGTATGCCACCAGAGGGTATGTCTATCGTCACCGACACAGTGAACCCGGCATCACCGGTACTCAGTCCAGGGAACCCATTCCTGGATGTGACCCCAGCAAGGCTACCTCTAGGTACCCCACCCAGTTTTCTGGCAGCCACCACCCCTGCAGTGGGGTTTCAAGATGTTAGTCAACATATGAACAATGTGAGTGTGAATAATGTGATTGACATTTCTAATTTAGTATCTCAAGTTTCTGTTATGCTTCGCTCTCACCGGGACCTGTGCAAGACGGTAGCCAACACCCAGGCCACCCAACACCCGGCTAGGAGGGCGCCCAAGTATCCAGCCTACTGCATACCCTATGCAGCCAGTGCAGAACATCGCTAACCCAGTGGGCATCCACCAGGGAGCAGCAGTGCACTACGGGCCATCCTGGCAGCCTCAAGAAGTGGTCCTCATATCAGGGTTGACCCCACCACCGTCAGCACACACACCCCCACAGTTGGGCGGTCTGGTCCCAGGCTTGACCAACGTCGACAGCATAACAGATTTCTCCAAGCTATGTTAAGTACAGAGCACCCCTGAAAAGACTGTCAAAGCTGCATTACAGGAGTTTATCCATATTGATGACTTTTTACAGAATTTGCATATGCCATCTGATAACATCAATAACATCGAATCATACATGGATAACACCGGGGCTATTGCCTATCGCCAGAAGAGACAGCGCAGGCATTTTTTTTTATTTGTCTAGTTGGCTGGAAGCTTGGGGGGAATATGAGAGATTGATGGTCCATCAACACTGGTTATTTATTTATGACCAAATGGTGGACTATCGCAGGCAGATAACGTCTTGGGAGAAACGTTATAAGTGGTATAACGTTGCGACCCTGGATATGAGGCATAGGTTAGAACTTCAAGATCTCTGTAGAATTTAGCCGGATAAATCCTCATTTAGTTTATACTATTCTTGATACGACAGCAGTTAAGGCCAACGTCTAGACATGCCCACGTTGCATGTCTGTCGACCACATTAGGCAGGCAGATTGCCCCTTTCCTAGGGCGGCGTCGGCGGGCTATACCCCGCCGATGCGTGAATCCAGTAAGACGCCCCAGGTACAGAATGACCCCCTCCCATTTGACACCTGCGTCAAGCAGGGCAAATGCGCAGCCGGTGGCGTCAAGCTCGTTTCTCAAACCTGAGTCCTGGCGTCACTGGCTGCAGGACTAACCCAATAGGGCTTTAGCAGGCGAGCTCTACACTAGGGCCTGCATAGGTGTGAAGATAGGCTACACAGGTAAGCAATATAAGAAGTTTGTAAGTTTATCCGGGACAATGTAGCATTAGGTAGGGCCGAAGGTCCTCTTAGGGACCTCCCCCCTAATTTCAGGGTTTCACCGTTGGTGGCCTTCTCAAGAAAAGACAAATAAAAAATCTGTGTAATACATGATTTCTCCTGGCCACTGGGCTGGTCAATTAATGATGGCATTGATGGAGATAGATACTCTTTAATATATGCTACCGTTGACGATGCAGTACGCCGCATCCAACAATACAGCGACCCCTGGCTGGCCAAGACGGACTTGGCTAACGCCTTCCAAAGTATCAAGATTCATTCCAGCCAAAGGCATCTCTTACGTTTTATGTGGCCGGACGACATGACAATGATTTTCAAATGGCCTGCCTGCCGTTTGGCCTGCGTAGTGCGCCCAGGCTATTTGATAACTTTGCAACCGCCCTGGAATTTATATATAAGAAGTGTGGAGCATCCAGGGACATAATCCACTTCCTGGATGATACAATGTGCATTGATGGCAGCAAGTCAGCATGCCAGAAATCCCTGGACGTAGTCCTGGAGACATCTCAAATTGCTGGGTTCGAGATACAGCATAAAAAGACGTTAGGCCAATCTAAGGTCCTGGAATTTCTTGGGATAGTTATAGACACCATAAAGGGCCAACTTAGGATCTCTGAGGAAAGGATGCAGGAAGTGTAAGCCCATCTGGAGGACCTGGGTAAAGCCAGATATGCCACAAAGTGGACACTTCTCTCAATTACAGGGAAACTAACGTTTTGTTCTGAAGTGGTATCTGGTGGAGCCATCTTCAAGAGAAGGCTCATACATTTAGCCAAGAAAGCCAAAGCTCTCCTACACAAAATCAGGCTATCCCACGAGGCCAGAGCAGATCTTGCATGGTGTAAACGTTGCATGCGTTCACACAACAGCGTGACGTTGTTCCCCTCCGCCTTGTCTATGCAGGATGCTCACATCATATTTACCGATGCATCGGGCCTGGGCCTGGGTGTAGTGTACGAACAGTCTTGTATCTTACTGCCTTTCACCAATAACTTTGCCTGGATAAAGGAAAAGACGATAGCATGGCGTGAACTGATGGCAGTCGTTGTAGCGTTAGCCACATTTGGCCCTCGTCTCGCCTATAAGAAGGAGGCCATGAATATAGACAACACTACAGTGTGCTTCAGTATCAATGATAAGAAGTCAAAAGACCCAGGCATGATGAACCTTATACGTTCTCTGTACTACTACACTAGCATTTATCATATTGACTACAGGGCTTATCACCTTGGGACAATGTACCACAGCCCTGCTGATGCCCTCAGTCGGATGGACATCCAGAGGTTCAGGCACTTAATGCCAAACAGTGAGGGGCTATGTACACCCCTGTTAATATCCTGTTTGCGACAAAAGTAATTGACAAGGGATCAATGTTTTCAATTCCCCAAAAATTGTGGCAACAAAAGTTTGAAATACACAAAATACGCAGGAACACAAAATACGCAGAATACGCAGAAACACAACCAGGGTTATCTATGAAGAGAATATTTTGTTCTTGAGTCAGAATATGGTAACAGTTGGGCCTGAAACAATGACTACCGGAGGTTCCCTAGGCTAAAATGAACTGTAATTCTTATTAGACCACATCACAAACCTAGTGATGATTAGATTAGCTGAACAGAGGTCATTTCACAATCCACAAAACAGAGGAAAGAAGTTCTAGACAAGTCTCCACTACTGATGCCATGATCAAGTGGCAGAGTCAGAAACATTAGCATACGAGGTCAGGGTGCTGAAATGAGAGGTGAATGTAGATACCTCAGTGATTCAATGTGTTGTCCCCAGGAAAACATTTACCAAAATATTGTCAAATTTAAAGAAAATGGTCCTTAATTTTAAAATCTCTTTTAACTATTATTTTATATGAACATGTTTGTGATATGCAAGTCTTTTCAAGATTTTAAACTTTGAGTATATACTTTGTGGTCCATACAAATGACTGAAAAATAAGATAAGTTAAATCGTATGGCCAAGGTTTGTGTTTTGTTTTCATAATTGTTAATTGGCACAGTGTGATATGTTGTGTCATAACATACTATCTGCTATCATAACATATACTATTTTGATTTGTTGAAGATCATCCCCACTGTCAGACTCTTCTCAATCACAGTTTGCAGGCTACGATTCTTGTTTGTTGTGTGGGGTCAAATTGCCATCCCTGAACTTTACCCTGCTCAAAAAAGCTACCTGAAGGTGGCTCAGACCCACTTCTTTCATCCTCAGATGATCCACATAAACTTTGGACCTCTATTATGTCAGAAACACTTGTTGAACAATCACTATCTGTAAAATCTTCCTCCGACTCCATGATGCTGGGCTAGGGGTTTTCCCAAAATGTTACACTCTCTACGTCACCACCCCACGTGACAGGGGGTAATAAAATCCCGGACTGACTTCGGAGATATGTCATGATCCAAACTTTGAAGTGAAATTTGATCATCACAACGTTTACAAGATACACTGGCAAGATGACTACTGGCAACCAAATGAATGATTTTATGACAAAAAAACACATGCTTTGGGGTACAACCCAATTATTAGGAACACTTTTACATTGTCGAAAAGAACAACATGTAACCATTACCAGGGAACTCCATGAAGCAAATCCACTACATTTTCCACCTACTTCAGCCATTTTTAAGCTGGTCCATTGGGAGTATTATAACTGATGACAATTTGACAGAAGTCCCACTAGGACCTAACATCTGGCACCGGACTACTTTTCTGACTGACATTTGAATGCCATTGGATATATCTATTTTTACAGAAATAATGACATACATAATGTACTGTATCAAGAATTTAATTTGATTTGCTCCCACAGCAAATTGATGGGCCATGATCACAGACATTTAATCACATTCACCCACTGATTAACCAGTCAACCATTTGAACTTTTGGCGCCCCAACATGCTATGCTGTTGCACAACAGCATATAAATTCACAAAAAGTAGTATAAGAATATTTATTAAACATTAAGTAGATTTACTCCAAAATACGTTTTGACATTTGAATTAGGCAATAAGCTTGAGTCTTACATCATTTTTATAATTAGTAAGAGTATATAACAGAATTTAAATGACATGTCCCAGGCGTAGTGATATTGGCGTAGTGTTACTTCTGGGTGTGAGTTCAACATCCTGTCCTAATTCAAAACAAGTATGACTGCTTTTCTCATAACTTATCATTCTCATAGCCTATTTTTCACTGATTTTGAAAATTAAAAAAGGGAGGAACTTATTTTTTATGCAGCTTTCATGTGGAGTTTGTCAAGTGATCATTAAACCTATATTTTTAAACAAATTTACTGGCAGTCAGATCTCTTATCAGTGACTATCTTTGTGATAAGTAAAAGTGTACACACAAAATTAACTGGATAACCACAAGTCAAGGCAAGCCCAACTCGGGAAGATTGCCTCATGGCTGTCCCTGGTAATGATTCCTGACGGAGGCATTAATCAGTTTTAGTGTTGACCTATCTTTTCCAGAGGATTATAGTGGATAGGGACACACTCCTGTTTTAATGCAATTTACAGCTTATTTGTCCTCTTTAAGAGTTTCAATATACAATGAATATAAATGTCAACATACAATATGCTGATGCCAGTAACTATTTTACTCCACTATTACAGATATAGTATGAAGGTATATTCCAAATAAATGACATGTTAACAGGATCTGGATGCTTACCAAAATGCTTCACATTTATTAAGAAATGTGGTGACGTCCTCGTTAGAGCCAAATAAATTAATTGCAAGAAATTTTGGCAGGAAAGGTGTAAATTTGATACACAGAAAGTAACCGTTTCATGTTTTGCTTTTGTGTGAAAGATCTTTTAATGCCCATATTTGTATTATTAAGCATGTAGGAAATGGAAATATCTAGAATATCTTTAATTTAGCATAAATCCTGAAAACATTTTCATTCTTATACTGCAAATATCTAATACGTGTACAAGCTGCAACATCCCATCGATAATATTTCGGGGCAGAAAACAAACATTGTATCCAGATATAGCATGTTTTTTAAATATGTATTGAATGGGAAACAAATATATCCATGTTATATTCAATGCATGATTTGTACTGATATAAAGAGATATTGAATAGAATATCATTTTGGTCAGCATTGACATAATATTTACCAGTCAATGTTGACAACATTTATGGAAAAAAAACTTATTCCTTAAATGGCAAACGTGATCATGTAATATTTTAGTTTTATTTTTTAGTTTCACAGAGTTTATATACCAATTTTAAATTTAATGGTTTTAAATTCAATAGGGTTGAATACATGATAAAACACAGTACTCTTGCCAGAAACCAAGGCATTCCTATGGCTTTCCCACTGCTTCCATGGCATTTTTATATCCATCTTGTGACGTTTTGCACCATTTTACACACTTAAATTTTTCAAAAAAATTTTGATAACTAGTTTATGAAATATTTATTTATTGAAAAATACCTACAAGAAGTAAAATTATGTCAAATAATAGCACAAGTTGACTATATTTTCCATAAAAATGGTGCCTATATATACATTTGAATAGCATTTCCAAGGGGTAATTTTGTGAAAATTCATTGTAGTTTATGGTCATTTTTTAAATAATGAAATTATAATGAGGAAAAGTGTCCTGCTGGAAATATAACTGATGGCATGCAAAGCAAATGGAATTTTAATAGTTGGTTTGGTAGATTTTCTGCCTTTTGGATTTGAAAGATATATATAATTTTCCTGATTTTCACATTGATTTCAATGGAAATCCATAAAAATAATATTTTTGTAAAAGGCAGATAATATTCCAGTGGCATTTGTACCAATAATGGCTTAAAAAGTGGGCTATACATCCCCCTAACATATCCACATGGGACACCTTTCAAATTGATGGCCAATTTTTCTCAAAATGAAAATTTCAATTTTCCTCCATCAATGGAAATCAATGGAAAATCCCTGTGACCTTGGGCTGAAAATTCAACGGCCCATATAATCTGTTCTACTAAGGTACAGAGTTGATCTTGTGCTTGTTTGTTTCGTTTTGGAGAGATCTTTCATAATATGTTTTAAAAAATGAGAGTTTTAGTGTGCAACAGCATTTTCATATTTCAAGGTCATGTCAAGGTCATCCCAAGGTCACAGGATTTATTATTTTTTAAATCTTATTTTCAATTGTCAGACATCTCTATACTTCTTTTGGGGCTAAATTTTATTTTTTGTATAAATAGCCTGTCCTTCATTTATGGTGATGTTGCAGCTCTAATTTTGGTGCCAAATTACATGATTGTAGAATTTTACGGTGAAAACATCACAAAACTGACGCATGCATGTGAACACCGCATGACGCTCTGCATGACGCACTGCATTACGGGGCTGCACAAATGAAGCACAGCCTTATAGTGAGCCCGATGCAAAGTTATTGACGAAATTGTGGTCTTTTGTATGTCATAGCGGTTCTAGAGCAGGTTAAATCATCTTTCTACTCCAATTATTGACAAAACTGTGGTCGTTTGTATGTGTAATATTCAGTGGAAAGAAATGCTCGCAACGCCAAGAGGCCTTTCTACTCCAATAAGTACACATGGTATTTTGTATAAGACGTGTCAATTGCAATATATGGTCACTATATCACTTTGTCAATATATGGTCACTATTTCACTATGATGTTTCATTTCATATTATTGTCGGTTCACTTGTAATGATGATGATGATGATGATGATGATGATGATGATGATGATGATGATGATGATAATAATAATAATAATAATAATAATAATAATAATAATAATCAATAATATGAATAGGAATGAGAAAGTCATTAATTAATTCAAACAGAGCATCCGCTGCACCAATCGGCTTGATCTTGTGCTCATTGGAAAGAAAAGGATTAAATATTAAGAAAGGTGGAGGGGACAACTGTTTTTATCTTGATTGCAACGTCAAGATGACTTCACTCCAGGTTAAATTATCTTTCTACTCCAATTATTGACGAAACTGTGGTCATTTGTATATACGATGTTCAGAAATGTGCATCTTATAGCCTCACACAACTGTGTTTACCTTGCTTGCAACATCAACATCATTATTTAATAATAATAATAATAATAATAATAATAATAATAATAATAATAATAATAATAATAAAATTGATATATCACTGATAACAGACAAGTCTGTTCATAGTGCTGTGTTCAGGACATGTTTCCTGAAGAGGTGCGTTTTCAACCTGCTCTTAAAGGAGGAGACTGAGTTACAGATCCTAATATCAACAGGGAGAGAGTTCCAGAGTCTGGGGCTGATGGCTGAGAAGGCTCTATCACCCACAATCTTAAGACGGGTCTTGGGGATTGAGAGGTAAGTACCATCATTAGATCTAAGACATCGGTTACCCTGTTTTATTTGGAGTAGGTCACGCAAGTAAGGCGGTGCCTTACCATTTAGGACCTTCCAGGTCAGAAGGAGGATCTTAAAATCGATTCTTGCATGAACTGGAAGCCAATGCAGTTCCTTCAATTTTACTGATATATGGTCAAATTTATGATCCTTCCTACAAAACGGGCTGCCGAGTTTTGCAGGTATTGTAGTTTCTTGATGTCAGACCTGGGGAGACCTGCAAGAAGACCATTACCATAATCAAGAGTGGAAGTAACAAAAGCATGATTTAATGTTACTGCCGTCTTCTCGTCTAGACATGGTTTAATTGCTGCTAAGTTCCTAATGTGGTAGCATTTGTCTAATTTGTGCCTTCATGTCCATGTTGGATTCAAAGGTAATACCAAGGTCAGTTACTGAATCAGATGGTGAGATGTCTGATTCTCCCACCTTGATAGTATTAGGGACACTACTATCAGAAGCAGTACTATGCCTGTCAGTACAGATCAGCATTTCAGTCTTGCCATCATTAATCTTCATTTTGTTCGAGATTCGGAAGGTTCTGACTTCACTGACACATTTTACGTCTACTCATGTGTACATGCCGACTACAGGTGTGGTCAACAGGAATGTAGATCTGGGTGTCGTCAGCGTAGATGTGATAGTTGAGGCCATTTTTGGCCAAGTTGTCAGCCAATGGGGACATGTAAATAGTGAAGAGTATGGGGTCCAGAACAGAGCCTTCTGGGACACCATACCTTGACATGCAGATCAAGTTGCTTTTCATATTAATATCATGACCCTAAACAGCTATCTGAGCATTGCAATTCACATACTGGTTTGTATCCTGTCCCTTGGCAGAGTTAAGTTAGCTAGAATTGTCAACAACTAGCTCAATATACTTTACCAATAATGCAAATTATAAGCTTTAGACAAAGTGCCACCTTCAATTTCAAATAGTATTTATTTAGCCATATTTCCATATAAAATGTTTTCGTATTAAGACACATAAAAACGATTTTCATATAAAAGTGTACACAAATGTACAAATTACTCATATAAACAATTACGTACACCATTATAATGTTTACCATCAGATTCCATAGAATATTAGATGTAAGTAGGCAATGCTGCATAAGACGATCTTGAACAACGATCGCAGTCCCAACCAATACCAACACTGGTTTCAATCTCTTTGGATCTCGTCAGTTGGATGGGGACTGACTGCGTTATCCTAATTTTTGCTTATATAGGAATGCGTGGAGGTGCTAGCACCTCTGGAGGTGCTGAGCACCTCCTCTAGGGCGCCTCCAGTCTGGAGGTGCTATTGTTTTTTTCTAGCTCCTGGTGGAGGTGCTATATGAAAAAACCGTTTTATCTTGGTTTGGAGGGCGTTTTTGAGACCAAAATACTTGTAACGTGTGAAACGTTATGTTTTTAACGTTTTCTGAGACATTTGGGACTTTTTTCGAAGCAAATTTTGCTTTTACAACAAATTTGATTGGTTGATTTAATGTTTTTAAATTACGGACCCTCTCCCTTGAAGCCACCAGACTATTTTGTTTTTTTTCGTTCTGCCTACGACTCCGGTGCGGAGTCGGAATGTCCATTTCTAAGCTGAATATATTGAACCCCATGTTTTCTATTGTTTTCTATGAGGATGTTTCAATATTTTTAGGAAATTATTATGCCATTATTTTTGTTGGGTTATTAACCAATTTTTTGTGGGCATAGGTGTGTATTTGCCTCTGATTTTTACCCCCTTGGGGGATATAAGACTCTGTCAAGAAGAAAGATTTTTTGGAAATATTTATTTATTTCATGTTATCTTTTCTTTGGTGTTTCCTTGTTGTTGTCAAGGTACATTATTTTGTTTTCAAGACATATGTTGGGTTTTGCAGTTCATAGGAACAGTTTATTCATTTGGAATATTCAGGAGGTCCTCCATGATTCTACTCCATTCTGCGGGGGGGGGGGGGGGGGGGGGTTGTTTGTGTCCCAGTATTGGGCCTCCAGGATATCATCAAGGGTATCTGAATCCTGAGGGTGACTGGGAGTTTGGTCTGGGATAGGTTGATCCTGTGGGGGGAGAACATTGTTGGTTTCCCTCCCTTCGACCTTCCCTTTTTCCTGTTCTTCTATTGTTGGTTCTAAAAATTAGAGGTTTCAATCTTAGTGACATGGGTTTCATGTTGTGGGTTTTTGGTTCTTGTAATGTGAACCTGTACCCCTATGATTGTTCAGGTTGTACATATATGTCTTGTTTAGTTTTGAGTTTTTTGCAGTCACTTTTCTAGACAGTTTTATGTGAAACTCTTATATGGCAGTCAATGACATACTTGCTTTTTTTATTCCATTGGAACAGAATTTGCTCCTTCGTTGGTGTTACATCGGTCACATCTGTATGTCACGGGTTGTGTCATATGGGCGGTCTTTCTGTGGCGTAAAAGTGCCCGTCTTGTGGTGTATATTTGGCCACAGAAGTTGCAAAAGGGGTAAACCTGTTGGTTAGGCGCCATAGTGTTTGGTTTGGATGTTGTGCGAGACCATTGTGTATTGTCATTGTTGTTACGGGTAACGAGGCATTGTTGCTATGCGCCGTCGCTTGGGCCGTGTGTTTTTTAGGCTCCAGAGTCCATCGCAAGATGCGAAAAATCGAATTTGGCCGGCTTGATTCAGGGTTGATTGCTTGATTCCTGTTAAAGCCTAGTTGGAATACTACAATTCGTTTTTTTGTCAAAATAATGTATTATTATTATACAATGTTATGACTGATTTTCTGGTGTTTTTTGAACCTATTTAAAATAAATGGCGTGGTTCAGTGTTTGATCGTGTAATATTTGCCGTTAAAGGCAGACGTTGGACTAGATCGAAATCTATTTTTCAATTGTTTGTCTGTGCAGGGTAGGAAAATAATCCCTTTATCTGCCTTTTTCTTTCAAACCATTTGGTTTAAATGTTCTCAACTTGTCTATCCATTCCAGTTCTCTAGCAACTCTGGTTTGGTAGTGAGGGATTGGTTTTTTGTATAGTATGTAAACCACTTGATATTCCATGTCATCTATACTATGACCTGGTTGGTTGAAGTGATGGCCTGTTGCTTGGTCATATTCTTTTCTTCTGACATATCCCAAGTGTTCGTTAATTCTCTCTTTGAATGTTCTGTAAGTCTCACCTAGGGGCCCCCATAGGGGGGGTATGAAAAACCCAATAATCCCCCTTTTTTTACCTAAAAATCCAAAAATCCTTATCTTTTGTAGCCAAAAATCCTTAAATATTTTTCCCCTCAAATCTAAAAATCCAAAAGTATAAAACAAAAAATCCTAAAATATGTTTACATTTAGTACAAATTTATTTGGCAATGAATTACATAACATCCTAAACACTTTCCTCAAAATCCAAAAATCCCAGATATTTCACCCCAAAAATCCAATAATCCCTCTTTTTTAGGCCAAAAATCCAATAATCCTAAAACCCTATGGGGGCCCACATATTGTTGCCTGCATTTTTTGCAGGTAATGAGATAAATTAGGTTTCTTGTGTTACAGGTGTATTTTTCTGGACCTTTATACTCTCTTCCAGTTTCAGGGTTTTCCACGTTTTGTGGAGTTTCCATTTGAGGCAGAATTGGCACCTCCATGGTCTTCTGCAGGGTGGTGCAGATCGGTTTGTATTGTTTGTTATTGTTGCTTGGTTACAAGATGCTCTGATGAGTTTATCTGAGATGTTCTTGGGGCGCCTGAATGCTACCAGTGATTTTTCTGGGAATGCATCCTTTTATGGTGACAGTTTTAGTAGGGGCCAATATCTCCCTAGGATTTGCTGGAAGTTTGGGTTGGCCTTATTGTAGGTGGTAACTAATGGTACCTTCAATTGCTCGTTCTTTTTAGTTTCTTTTTGTGTGAGCAAATCCTCTTGTTTCTTATCTCTGGCCTTTACTCTGGCGGCCTCAAGGGTATCTGTGGGGTACCCTCTTCGTTTGTGGTCCTCCACTCTTAGTTTTTGGGTGTCATAGTCTTCTATATTTTTGCAATTTCTTCTAATTCTTAGGAATTCCCCATAGGGGCCACCTGTTTTGCAGTGTTTTGGGTGGGAAGAAGTGTAGTGAAGGTAATTGTGTGTATCAGTATCTTTGGTGTATAGATCTGTATATATGGTACCGTTGGTACTATCGACCTTTACCAATGTGTCCAAAAATTCTACCCCCTTTTTGAATGTTTTGAGGTGAACTATATTTTGGAATGGTAGGTATTACAATAGTCGATGAAGGCAAGTTTTTCTTCTCCCTGGTCGAATACCATGAAGATGTCATCTATGTATCTCAGGTAGAGAGCTGGTTTAGATGGGGCATTCTTTAGGAGTTTGTCCTCTAGATGTGCCATAAAGAGGTTGGCATATGAGGGGGCTACTCTGGTACCCATTGCTGTCCCTCCTATTTGGAGGAAATGTTCACCATTGAAGGTGAAGTTGTTCATTTTCAATACTGCCTCTAATAGGGTCATTAGGCTTTTTATTGTGGCCTTCCCTTTGTAGTTTCTCACCAGACATCTATATACTGCATTTAGGCCCTCACTGTGAGGAAGGTTTGTAAAAGCTAGTCACATCCATTGTGGCTACAATGATTTCATTGTTGCTACGGAAGGAGGATATCTTCCTAATGAAATCTGTGGTATCCCTTACATAGGAAGGGGTTTCTTTGACAAAGGGTTTGATATGTCAACAAATGCAGAAATTTGTTCTGTGTGAGACCCACTACCACTGATGATGGGTCTCCCTACAACCTGTTTCTTGTGTATTTTGGGTAGGAAATAATAGTTGGCTGTTCTTGCCTCATGTGGACACAATGACATGTACACATCATTGTCGATTTCGTCCTTGTCATACATTTCATTCAGTATGTTCCTTACACTGGTTTTGTGTTGTTCTGTTTGGTCATTAGGGGTCTTGACGTAAAAGTTTACGTCATTCAGTTGTCTTTCTGCTTCTTTTATATAGTCATAGTGTCCATGATAACTATGGCTGAGCCCTTGTCGGCCTTTTTTATAGTAATGGAGGTGTTTTTGCTCAGGGTTTCTAAGGCGGATTTTTCCTCTTTTGTGAGGTTTTGGGTGCAGGGTGCCCTGGGGACAAATTTTTGCATGTCCTTTTGCACACATTTGAAGAAGGTTTCGAGCACAGGATCTCTAGATGTGGTTTTGGGTTCCCACATGCTTTTCGGCTTGAATTTTGACTGTGGATCTGAGGCGGTCGGGGCAGTTTGTGAAAAGGATGGGTGGTTGGTAGGGGCAAAATGGGTTGTTATGCTAGGTTGATTTTGATTTGGTATATTCTGATTTTCCAGAGTGTCTGGGGTTGAATGCCAAAATGATTTGAGCCTCATTCTCCTGTAAAAGGATCTCAAGTCTGATTGTATTTCATGTATTTTGGGTTCACCCGGTGTGGGGCAGAACTTGAGGCCTTTTAGGAGGATAGCTCTTTCATTATGTGTTAAGTCATGGCTTGATAGGTTAATGACTGAACGATCTTCCTTGTTGTCAAGGTTAATGGTAACTGATTTGTTAAAGAACGAGATCGTGATTTTTTGGTTTGTAACAGTTTTATTTCTGGTTTGATTCATTACAGGTAAGTTGTCATTGAAGTTTTTTTCATTTTCTAGACCTAAGTTGAGGTCTACATGGTCATTGTTTGCATTATTATTGGTGTTATGACACTCAACCTTATTGGTTGGGAGATTCATGTCGAGCATTGTCTCTTTGTCTTGAGTAGCTCTTCTTTTCGAAGCTTGGCGGTTTGTTTTATGTGAATAAGTTAATGATATCGCCGATTGTTGGCTTCTTTGTATTGTTCATGTGAGGTTTCTCTTTTGTGTTAGGGATTCTCCTTCTTGCTTCTTTGGTGATTCGGCCTTTAAGTTTGGCTTCCTTGTTGGGTAGCATTGGACGGTTCTTCTTGTTTTTGGGTACGCCGAGGGTTTCCTCTTCAGACCTCTCGAGGTCAAAGGCGAATTTTTTGCGCTGCTTGCTGCTCTCTTCGATGCGTACACGATTGGCCACTGTGTTTGTGGCCGCCTGTGCTTCTGTGAAGCTATCGTCGTCCACCTTCGATTTGAGTTCTTGCCAAGCTGCGTCAGCAATATGCATGTTTGTGGTGAATAAAGGATGCATGTTTTGTTTCCATTGCAAGTAGTTCTGCCTCGTATCTATGGATGGTTTCTCGCCATTTTGACGAGAAGTTGGCTCCATTTGGAGGGCTAATTCTGATCTGTAATGGAAAGCATATATAGTCATTGTTCTGATTGTTATTGACTTTGCTGTCTTTGTTTCGTTTGTAAATTCTACAAACTTCGTCAATATTGCGGTAGGAAAACGAATAAGTTCCGGTGGTTTGTTCGGTGTTGTGTGCTCGATGCGGAATTTCCAATCGGGTTTCAAAATTACGATGGTTCCCGGCATGTTAATCACGTGCGGCCATAGATATTAGATTTTGATCTATGGCAAAACGCTTATCATTTACTGTTTAAGGTCAGTCACCTGTTTCTTGACCCTAATTAGTTCGGCTTCTGGGGTATCAACCTCATATTCCACTTCAGTGAGTTCATTTATACACCGTGAAGTTGGTTTTGATTATTTGTAAGGCCTTTAAGGTATCGTATGTGATCTCAACGTGATTAGTATGATCACAAACTTAAACATGACAAGACAATTGTTTTACCAAAAGACATTGAAGAAGACAGATTTGACCTTTAATATCGTTACTGACATTAGGATTTGTAGCAAGCAAGTATTCAGCGACAAAAGGGCCGCTAGGCTAAATTAAACAAATTTATTGCTAAAAACCCTCGAGCTAGAATGAAATAGTCACCGTGCTAGCATGGTTTGATGTGACTGCAGTAAAAATGTATTGAGCTACTCAGCGACATCCCAAAGGTGAGCAACATGAACATAAAGTGAGCGGCATGAACACAACCCAAGCAGCATGAACACAACCCAAGCAGCATGAACACAACCCAAACAGCATGAACACAACCCAAGCAGCATGATCACAAAGTGAGCGGCATGAACACAACCCAAGCAGCATGAACACAACCCAAGCAGCATGAACACAAAGTGAGCGGCATGAACACAACCCAAGCAGCATGAACACAAAGTGAGCGACATGAACACAACCCAAGCAGCATGAACACAAAGTGAGCGACATGAACACAACCCAAGTGACATGAGCACAAAGTGAGCAGCATGAACACAACTCAAGTGACATGAGCACAAAGTGAGCGGCATGAACACAACCCAAGTGACATGAGCACAAAGTAAGCGGCATGAACACAACCCAAGTGACATGAGCACAAAGTAAGCAGCATGAACACAACCCAAGCAGCATGAACACAAAGTGAGCGACATGAACACAACTCAAGTGACATGAGCCAACGTGAGTGGCATGAACACAACTCAAGTGACATGAGCACAGAGTGAGCGACATGATCACAACTCAAGTGACATGAGCACAAAGTGAGCGGCATGAACACAACTCAAGTGACATGAGCACAAAGTGAGCGGCATGAACACAACGGAAGCAGCATGAGCACAAAGTGAGCTGCATGAACCCATATTGAATGACAATAGCAGACTGAGAGCAGCATGGAGTCCTGGTGTGACAGACTTTGTATAACTAAGAATTGAAACATTTAATAAAGTGAACATTTCCTGCACTTCCATATCATATCATGGATATCATAGATTCAACCGAAGACTTATAATGAAATAAAATGGAATTCTATTTCATATATCACTTTATGTAGATAGCATCATATTGTATACATACATTCGCTGGGTTGTCCGTGATCAATTTAATTATGAATATGAATGTAAAAGTATCAGAACCAGGTAGTATCAGAACCATGAAGTAAGCCCGTTAAAGTGATTGTTAGTGAAAAAGAAAATCCATAATGAACAAGATATAGTTTATCCAATAACTAGCAAATATATATTTGTTCTAACATATTGTCTATGAAATATGATCCTATTATTTTGAGCACATGTATAAAGTGTCAGTTATATCCAAAAGCATAATTTCTCTCCTAATCATTTCTTAACATCCTATGATTATTTGCATCGATACAGTACAGACGCCCTGTAAATGGATTCTGCAGAAACATATTGTATGGAAAAAGAAAACATAATTCAGGTGATATAGAAATATTCATCGTTATAGTATATATAGGTTTACTTTTACTAATGGTCATATATTTTCTTCATATGTCATTTGATTTCTTGGGCCAAGTAATAAAAATAGGTTTCTGATTTCTGGGAATCATGTAGCAAAGTATAAAAATAAATAAATGAATTTATCAAAATTAAACTCTCCTTTTTTATCACAGTAATATTTCTTTTTGGTTGAGATGATATGTTTGGTTGAGATGATAAGTATGGTTGAGATATTGCTTTTGGTTGAGGTGATAAGTATGGTTGAGATAATGCTTTTGGTTGAGATGATAAGTATGGTTGAGATAATGCTTTTGGTTGAGATGGTAAGTATGATTGGTTTAAACATGAACGATGAACGTTACATAAAATTGACGTAAATAAAAAAGACTGACTGTGAATATATAACACTATGAATATAAAACACTAACAACTGCGGATAGAGTTAAGCAAGCAAGATAATGAGTAAAGTAGATACAGATATTCATTAGCAGAATCTTTTTTTTTGGGATGATAAATGAATACGTCACTAATAATAATTCCATATTTTCATTAACAGTTAGGTTCGTATTTCCAAACAATAAATCAGGTAGGTAAATTAAGCCTGCGAAGTTTAGTAAAGAACACCTGCCTCATTTGTGTATACAGACTACATTCTAAGAAGTAATGCCTGCCATCCTCAATACTCATGCCACACCCACATAAACCGTTATCAACCTTTTTTGAACAAATCAGTTTTGAGGTTACTAAAACCCATCCTTATTTGCATAAAGGCTATTTGTGTTGAAAAGGTTGTCTCATCATTGAATAATAAATGTTGATTTGTGTGCATACAGTTAAGATTGTTCTTGAATGATACCTTAGATGGACACCCTTTTAAGGTTAACTCTACTTTATTCCATAACTTTACAGTGGAATGTATCAAGCAGTATTACACTTGGCATCCAGCAAATTATTAGCAGACTGAGATCTAGTCCTGTGAATATGCACAAGGAATAGTGGCTCAACCAACCTTTGAAGGTAGAGAGGGGCCATGTCATTGATTGTACAAAATAATTTAGTCAGTCAATTGATTTCTCGTCTGATGTGAAGAACCAACTTCATTGTACAATGCTGCATGAGAAGTCCCCCGCTTAGCCCCAGTAAGAAGACGAGCAGCAGACAGCTGGAAAGATTCAAGTTGTTCACTTTCAGCAAGTCTACAACTATCATGTATAATGTCTCCATATTCTAGAATAGGCCGTATGAAACTCTTATAGATTCTATTGCTGGACGTGACCAAGTATATTTATTTTTAGATATCATACCAATAATTCTATTACATTTGCCTGTAGTCCGATTGATATGGTTTGACCAAGAGAGGATTTTACTGAGGATTACACCAAGGTGTTTATGTTCATCAACAATGGATAGCTTGAGCTCTGATAAAAAAAGTAAATAGATCTGACAAAGGCTCGGCCAGAGGAACTGCTGCCTCTTTAAGTATTCTGTTGCCAATACCATCTGGGCCAGTAGCTTTTGTGGAGTCTAGTTTACTAAGAATTAAATATAAATTTTCAGGCTGAACAACAAGCTGATTAATTTTGTTCCCTGGATGTTATGTTAGAGTGGGAGCTCAGTAAATGTGTCATTCAAAGTGGTCTGTGAGGCAAAAAATTGGTTGAACAAGTCCATTTTGATATTGTTGTCAATTGCTATAACACCATGATCTGAAATAGGTCCATCAGCACAGGGTATTGGAGTAGAAAGTGATTCCTTCAAAATCTTCCACCATCTCTTGTTTGACAGATTTGTGCTAGAAATGTCATTATCTCTCTTAGATTTTACCTCACAGTCAGCTTTTCTGCATTCTGAGACAACTAATTTATGGAACTTGTGAAATTCATGACCAATATTTTCATCCTTTGTTTCACTGTAAGCCTTCTTCAATCTTTCCGTTTTTTTATAAGTACACATACATTTGAGTTCATAAAGTTTTTATCATAAGGCCTTAAAGTGACTTGGTATACAGGCTTCAGACACCCTAAGTAGTAAAGTCATCCATTTTTTTTACAGAACTTTTCACATCTGTGTCATCATAGCACAGATGCCATGGTGCTTGTAGCAGCATGGTTCTTAACTTATCAAAATCACCTTGTTCAAAATTTCATACCCATCTTTTATAACACAGAGGTTAAATAAAATGTTTCTTCAATTCATGTCTTTCAGAAATATTATTTGCTCAAATTCAGAAGAAAAGTCTTCAACAATACGTTTTGTTGCAGAACAAAAGTCAACTACATCAAAATGTGGGGCTCTATAGCAGTTACATACAAATATTTTCCTTGACCCTGCCTGTATTTCAACACAAACTATTTCAGCATCAACTGGTTCAATATCCCTCCTTCGTTTGGCTGGTAAATGTTTGGATACATACACCATAACACAACATTGGTGTCTGGAAACATCACGTCTAAATGGTTTTGCATAACAAGGAATAATCAAATCACTTTCAAGACAGTTTCATCCAGCCATGTTTCTGATATACCAAATATATCATGATTATAATTGAGAATGTGATTATTAACAAGAGAGAATTTTGACATCTTGATATTCTGATTTAAATTCAATTTCAATGTTGTTGGCTTTAGTGACACGCATTGGCCCGGGATTTAAAGCAACATCACTGCATAAAAGAATGAAGGATGGTAAATATAAATGACAGAACAGAAAATTTAAGAAAATAAAGTTACAAAAATAGAACTCTTCTTCTAAATGTTTGCCTTTGACATGCAGGTGAAATAAACCAATAGCTGCTCTAAACTGTGCTAACGGTATATCCATAGTACAAAGTTAAATTTAAATGTATATAAACAGGTATCGCCACTTTGTAACTCACAGTTAATATAGTAAATAGGCTGAACAATCAGCATCCCAATCTATGCGTATATTCACTTGTTGTTTCACAAGGTACATTCCGAAATGAAACTTTCATAAATACAAAGATGTTAACATACAACATCAAACGAATAGCTATGATTCTGTGACTTGGAAAATGGTCAATCTTCCGTCACTTTAGGGTGGACATAAAAAAGAAATTATTGATCATTTAAAGCTGTCTGATTTTAGCGTGTCAATATAATAGTGCATGAAATAATCATTACTTGACCATTGACAATCATCAATCTAATACTCAAAATATAAGCATTATGCAAAATAAAATGTGCAGATGTGCATGATTGTATTAAAATCACAGCACAGAAGTGACAAAGCTAGCCTTCAGTCAGTGAAAGCCTCACACTCAGTAAAAGTAATCATGTTACATATGGATTGTGCCTACGGGGGATATATGAAGGGAATCTATGATATACTCGCTGGCTATGTGAGCTGGGCCCTAACCTAGATGCCTAACAAACCTTTCTGCTAGGAGATAAGGATGACTGCAGACTCAGTATATACAGTGCACAATATATCTTTATTCTGGTGCTCGTATACACTATAGTCCGGCTAGGGAAGGCATGGCAAGAGTGTGATATATTATATACCCAAATACTGACAACTGTCCGAAGCTCTCGGGCTTGATGGTGCACCCAAAGTCTATACAAGTGGCAGCAGTGTGGTTCATCTCTCCTGCCATGATGGCCATAGCAACACTAGCCTAGCAAAATATGGTTCGACAAATTAAACCTTTCTTCTAGATATGACCTCTCTGCAAAGCAAATGATAGGAATAGGTTTGATTTCAACCATGTGTCCATGTAGAGTATTACTTAGTTCATATATAATATGAACTATGGGCATGAAATCTCTCGCACCACATTTCTATCAATTTTATGTATTGAATTTGATTAAAAATAATTAGGTATATCCTAGAATTTTAAGGATATGAACCACACAATATTAAGATAGCAAAGCATTTTCAGACATTTTAATCCTTACCTAATATTTATTTCATGGAGTTGAAATTTGTGTTCCAACCGGTGATTGGATGGTGAAATACCCTGTAAATAATTTTATTCTCTAGGAAATTGACAAATTTGGCAACCCCTGTTGGTTAAGTCCTCATAATATTTGCAAATAACTACAAGGCATAGTAACATGGAACTGAGCACAGGATTATAGTATTCTATGGGACACCATAATTCCACATATTCATAATTCCCTCAACTGGATCACAGGCTTTTCAGATTTATAGAAGTAATTTAAGAAATATAATATTAATCAAGGTAAGGCTAGGTTAAGTTTTGAAACAATGAATTTAAGGATTGGATGGCACAGATCATAAA
The DNA here is from genome assembly GCA_949316495.1 of Amphiduros pacificus. NCBI lineage: Eukaryota > Metazoa > Annelida > Polychaeta > Phyllodocida > Hesionidae > Amphiduros > Amphiduros pacificus. The sequence continues at coordinate 70,978,049 of OX439000.1, forward strand.
TATACACACTTCAATTTCATAAACGTAAAATTAATACATTTATACATGGAATAAAAAATGATCTCATCTGAAGTTGTGAGTAAGCTTTCATCCCTTTAGTTGTATATGAGAGAAAGAAGAGTTGACATTGCATTGATCACACAATTTCGACACTATCTTAGCTTTTCAAATACCCTGTGCTTCTAGATATGAATACAGTTTTCATTTTAATCTAATCTACTTTTGGTTTGATTTGAATGACCAAATTCATGAAACAATTAAACAGAATTCATGTCAGAAACTTCATGCAATACCTTGATAAACAAAACTCAATAGATGAGGTCAATCCAGTAGATGGGCTTGTGCTCGTACAAATGGATGCTGTTCTGGTATTTGCAGGTGAGGACCAAGTCAAGTGGATAGCTGAACGATCAGGATGTTCCGGTGAAATTCTTAAAAGCGCCATCTTTTTCAGCAGGGCAAGACGTTATTATTGCATTGTGAGACAAGTGAAAGATGGCTGGTTTATGTATGGTCAAACTCAGAACGAAAGGGCTGTATATTACAACAACAAGGACCACACCAAATATGTGCTTACCCGAGACTTTGGAAAGTATCTGGAGAAAGATGGCAATTATGTTTATGGGTGGCAAATGGTAGGCAATAATACCTTTCCAAAGGATGCATTAACATTCAATAGTTCAGTGTCTGGTGGAGAGGTATATTTGGCCTTGACGGAGGAAATAATGCAGAAGAAAATGCCCACATTTGTGGGGACTGTGAGTGATGAGCAGCCGTGTCTCAGGGTGTCGGAGCTGGGCTGTACCTACAACTATGCCGTGCTCATACGCAGGCCGCGACAACAGCACTATGGTCAGTATATAATAACACCTTTTCAACACATCCTTTATCAATTGATGTGATAAGCAGACCGCATGACATGTACTTCCCATAAGAGAAATCAAGCACATTTTCAACCAGTTTTCGGCCATCTTGATTTCTGCAACACATTAACTCCCTGTGAAATTAGCATCCTACCGGACTACTTTTCATATGACTTCTCCAGAAAAATATGCACCACTCTAGTAACTGACTTTCTTTGGCTTATTGCAATTTTCTGTTTTATGAGTTCAAGTAAAATATGTCTGGACATTATATGACACACCTCATATTCAATATAAATAACTACATGCTACCCTTATATACCTACCTTGAGAGAATCAACTAACCTTCAGGGATTTAAATAAGATATGGGTTATAGATATATGTTTCTTTTGATCTATTTGCATTACTATTGAGATCATCTTAGACAAACATGTTTTTGGAAAATTATAATCATATTCAGCATTTCTTCTACAAACTACTAAGGGAAAGCATACTTGAAAAATGACGTGCTAAATACGACTGTGATCATTTATATTTTGACAAATTGAAGAAAACAAATCAAGTCATGGAAGAATTTCACAAGTAATCCAATGCAATCGTTCATGTCAACAAGTAGTTGGTCATAGAACATTATTTGAAACAATTTAAGACCTGTGGAGAAGCCCTTGTCGGAAACTACTTCCTGTCGGAAACTGCTCCGATGCGCGCCTGTAACAGGCAAAAATTGCAGGATAAAACTGGGCGAAATTTGCATTCCACAAATACCCTCAAAGCATATAAGAATAGTGGGTGGATTAAAAACATATGATTAAATCAATCCAAATTTAAAGGAGTTGTGAGGCAGTCAGACAGTGTTTAGCATACACTTGGCAACTCTTGAAAAAGTTAAATTGGTTTCTCAGACCACATAGATGGAATGAGTAGAGCAATTGTTTGTCAAACCTTGAAATAATTTGGGAAACTACTTAATCCATCTTTAACCACTAGTGTGGTGTATGTCTTCGTGTGTTAGGAGCAGACAGATATTATCCGGTTGTATAACATTTGTTAAAAGTTTAACGCATGTTTGAATTGAAAAATGGATTCAGGCCTAATGTTGAGTGAGCATGTGTGTGTGTGTGTATATGTGTGTGTGTGTAATCTCTCACTCAATATATTTCCTTCACAGATTGCATATTTGACAAGCTGGGGACGTACTACACTGGGAATATTTCAGAGGCTGTTAATGGATGGCCTTGTCAAGTTTGGAAGGATGTGACTCCACTTGGGATACCCTCTCAGATTTATAATTACAGTGACAATAGGTGCCGGAACCCCACTGCCAGACTGAGAGGGCCTTACTGCTATGTAGCCAAAGAGAAGCGAGCTAAATGTCTTATCCCATCGTGCCCCTCACAAGGTCACATTTCCTTATTTCCTCCTTAATACAGAATTTATAAATATAATGCTTTTTGATGTAATTAGTTTTGCGTGGTTTATAGAAAGTTTTGAAAAAAGTTTCATAACTTATATCGTGTTTCTTAAAACACCGACTACCTTCCCAAATTGTATTCTAAGAAAATCTTGAAATCACTAATTGAAAAAGGTTATATAGTTTCCTTAGCAAATAATTATTAGGACACTTGTACTGCACAATGATAACACTGAATTCTCAATTCCGTCTTTCATGACAGGGATTTCAGACACAGAAGATGCTTCAAGCATCAGCCCTGAGATGACAACTATCAACGTGGAACAAAGCACATATTACAGTACAGCTAGCTATATATACGCAGGCAGCACATATTCAGGTGAATGCTTTACATTTTGGCTTATTTGTAAGAACATTTTCATATTTCAATTTACATGCAAAGTGACAGTCAGTATCGGCTTTGGAAATCTTCTGATTTTCTTTTTGACAGATGTCCTGGTTCTGTTGACAGTAATATTATCAAGGTACTGATCTGATCTACGTCCACGTCGTGGAAGTTGGAATTTATATCAAGAAATACACAATCATATTTCGACGATGAATAAACACTGAATGTAAAATAATTATATGGCAACAGTTTTATTATTACTGAATAATATATCTGGCCTGACATGTTGCACCATTCATCCTTGATGAACAGACTGAATATATTTATCAAAAACACATATAAATAAATATATATTTGAAAATATACATTATAACTCTATACCCTGGACGCCATTAAATTAATATCACATTGTATACTAATGTGAACAATAAATTATATTAAAAGAATAATCATTTTGTAATTGAGTTGAGGAATTATTACCAAAAAAATAATGGATGGGGAAATGAGCTTTTTTCATTCCACATATCACAATACCTATGCAAAAAGGAGTTTGTTAACTTTTCACATAGCAATGAATAAGGAAAAGGGTGATTTGAGACCGTCCCGTAATATGCTTTCCCCATCATATGTTGCAAATATAAGTCTCGATTCTAAGTCTGATTAAAACAAAACCTCATTCTGCAAAAAAGGAATACTGAAAACTATTCCAAACCATCAAGAGGCACAATTCCATATTATTGTTAAGGTTTTTCAAAATCTTTGTAAGTCTGAAAGATCGAGATTGCACATTATAAAAGCAAGAAAGGTCCTCTTGAGGAAAACATTTAATTCCGAGGTACATAGACCACGTGGTTTAATCTTGTGTTAGCTTGGAGTAACTTTACATATTTGAAAATGCAGTGGGTTCTATTTACTTAACATGTATGTTTCTACCAGAATTGTGGCAAGACTATTGCCTGCAGGTTTTATTAGTCATCGTTGACATTTTACATATACTACTCACGATTTTGCCATTCTCACGTTTCCAGACATTATTAGAGTATACCATCAGAGTCATGATATTGCAATTTAAAAAGAAGACCTTCATTGTAGTTGGTAAATTTAAAGCGTGTATTTCACACATTTGTGTCGGACACCGACCGAGAGACAATATATTTTCATGAATATTGCTATATCGTGTACTACAATATCTTATCCTGAAAAAACATAATACAAAAATAAGATAGCTTTAGTTTAGTTCTGACTAACATTCTCATTAAGGGAAAAGAACAAAAATATTTAACATCATACAGTTACGTATCATGACGTGTACTTCCCTTAAGAGTAATCAAGCACTTTCTCAACCAGCATTCGGCCATCTTAATTTCTGTTATGAATGAACTCATTGAGTACATATCAAAACATTAACTACCCATGAAACAAACATCCTACCAGACTACTTTCCATATGACTTCTCCAGAAATATATGCACCACTCCAGTAACTGACTTTCTTTGGCTTATTAGAATTTTCTATTTCATGAGTTCAAGTTAAATATATAGAATGTGTCTGGACATTATAGGACACACTTCATATGTAATATAAATAACTACATGCTAACCTTATATACCAACCTACAGAGAATCAACTAGAAACTGGCTAGATTCAAATGAAAGATGAGTTACAGATTTCTGTTTCTTTTGATCTATTTGCATTACTTTTGGATATCATGCTTTCATATTGAGGGGTCTAGACAGTACAGCAACAATGCATATTATGAGATTAAGACAAACATAAAATGGCATATTATATTTCTATATTTTTAGATTATTTTTTTACTAAATTTTATCATATTTTTATATTTGACTAAATTCCAATTCCATGTTCAAAGGTTTTGTTAAATAAACATGAAAATTCTTATGACATCCTGAGAAAATAGCATGTTATATGTATCCTGTGTATGCTATTTCACACATCTCTGGTAAAATTATAAATATATTTTTTAGGTCATCGAGTATCAACTTTAGACGTATCTTGTTTATTGCAAAGGTAATAATAAGACAATAGCTGATGCAAATTAAGACAAACATAAAATGGCATATTATATTTCTATTTTTTTAGATAATTTTTTTTACTAAATTTTATCATATTTTTATATTTTATTATAATTTATTTTATTTCTTTTTTTTTAAATTATCATGTTTTACTATTTATAGAAGTTGTTCACACATTTCAAAATGATTACTATGCAATATGCAATACATTCAGGTGTGCAATCTTAATTCATTAAAAAAAAAAAAAAAAAAAAATAGTTTGGATGGTTAACAATAATTACTGAACACATTACAATCAATTAATGCTGTAATTTGTTTTTGAAAGATTTACATGAGAGAAACCTGAGAGTGAAGCTGTTAGCTCGTCCATTATGATCACCAGTGGTTTTCTTCTGCACACCAGGTGACGCTACTGATTTATTTATCTGAAAATTTAATAAAGAAAGATGAATATGGAATTGTATTGATGATCCTAAAGGATAACTTATTTGTCATAAAATCTGGATATAAGGTGGCACATTTATATGGTCTTCACTTGGAAACTGAATATCAAAAGTAAACATGTCATTTGGAAGTGTAATTTGGAAGTTTAAGTGAAACATTTTTAGTGTTTTCAGGCATAACAAAACTCATATTGAGTGTCATATACATATTTGAGCTTTGATCTTCACAAGGTTTAGGTTAACTCCTTTATATCTATGGCTGACCTTTTATTGCAAAATGATGGAAGTTGAATTGTACAAGTAGGACGTTGAAACTTTGAAGTAAAAGCTCTTCTGTGTGGTGACAGATACGACATCTCCATTGTCTATTGTCAGTAACTATGAAACCTCATTTTATAACCAGGTCATCTGGTTTAAATAACAATTGTCGACATGATATGCACATTTTATCCTCCTTGCTGTCTTGTGTGAAATGATAAGTAAAGGGTACATGAATTCTGTTTCAAGGCTTACAGAGAAAGGAAACAAAGATATACAGTTAAAAGGTATAGCTACAACCATGAGGTGTACTTCCCTTGAGAGAAATCAAGCACATTTTCAACCAGCATTCGGCCATCTTGATTTCTATTATGAGTGAATGCATTCAGTACATATTAACACATTAACTTCCTATGAAACTAACATCCTACCGGACTACTTTCCATTTACTTCAGAAAAATATGCTCCACTCCAGTAACTGACTTTCTTTGGCTTATTACAATTTTCTATTATTTGAGTTCAAATTAAATATATAAAATGTGTCTGGGCATTATATGACACACCTCATATTCAATATAAATAATCATATGCTAACCTTGACAACATAGAAAATATAAAAAATAGTACTTTTATGCGGAATTTCTGGTTCCATAAGATATTGCATAGTTTCTCCAGTCAATCACAGGTCAGTATTGTTGTACTTTATGTCCCATATTGTTTCCACACAAAAAAACCCACCAAAAATATTTTTACACAAAAACGGTTTGTGATCGTCATCTTTTATAAAATCACTGCTAGTAGGTGTAGATTTCTGTCATTTTGGAAGAAAATCTATGATAATATTGCAAGAGAGACATAAGTTGTAATAGATAAATCATGATTGCTTAAATTAACAGTAAAAAAGCAAGGATCCACAATAATAAGCTAGACGATGATCACAGTCGTTGGCCAAGCTGGCCAACCATGATTGCTTAAATTGTTATCGTATGTGCGTATTTAACTATGTTAAGATTATAAGACGTAATCATCAGAAGACAGGTCATTCTCAGTAAATGTTTTTACAATTTTCTGTACTCTGACTCACCCATACCGTTCAAAATATAAAAATTAAGGTTACGACGTCCCATGAAAATGAAAAATCTTAATTTGTCACAGGGAATTATACCTGCCGATCACCCTTTGGAAGCACCATAAGATAATACTGTGGCAGTTAAGTGTGAAGATATTTCTGATATTAATATCCGCATTTTGACTGATAACAGCCCCATTTTACTTTTCCTTTGCCAGTTTTCCAATCTTAGGAAGTCTTACTATATGGTTTTTTATCTAGTAATACGCAAATGACAGCAATTCTCCTCAAAACCCAGGCTTTGCGGTTGTCAGCAGAAGGGAGATTATAGTGTTTGAGTGCATTATAAGTGGCCTTCTCAGAAATGAGGTTAGGACTAAACTCAATCCCAAGCCTCATGTCAGGCATACAGCATAAATGTATTTATAATGCAGATTGTATTGGTTGGCTCATTGAATCAGATTGTGAGTGACATTTCCATCATAATACTAGAATGAGACTATCTTATAGTGCGGAGTATCAAGTACGATTGTGGGGAAACCACGACATGTGAGTCACAATTGGTTAGGCGCATCTGACAAGCCACATAGACCGAACTGAATGCCATGCTGTATTTCTGCAAAATGTATACCATCCCCTTAATCATTAGCCTGCTTACAGTCGAGTTTGCCAGCTCTTACACGTCAATAAATCAAGCAATTGATCATGTCCAAGTACCAATATTCTGCTGACCACGCTTTGAGAAGAAGGAACCGGAGCTTTCATACAGAGGGATGATGGTCCAAGGCCAACCCTAACAAATTAATGTTAGCTTATGAATAAGGGGGGTTAAAGTTGGGGAGCCGTTAGGTGTCGCATTAGTCAGGTCAGGGGTCACACCCAGTAGGGGTGCCCAGTAGCCTAGCAACGGCGCGTGGTCACGTGGTGGTCTTGAGCATTGGCAGGCGGGCCAATTCAAAATCATTCTGTTGCTGACCACCGCTCTCACCAGACGTTTTTCTCCATACTGACCAGCCGACGTTAGCCAAGAAAGTATGTGCCGAAAAAGAAGAAGGGGCAGCGGGTTCGCGTCCAGAACCCACATGGCTTGAGCGGTGTAAGCAGCAGGGTCATGTTTTGTCCGTCCAGATGTGTCTCGTCCTGTGTGTCTTGTGTGTCGTCGACCGTCCCTGGACCGTGCAGTGTGTGTGTCCCTCGTCTCGTCGCCTGAGGTATTGTGTACGTCCTGTAATATCATAGACTGTATTGTATCATCATTGTGAACATTATAGACTGCATAATTTCATCATAGACCTGTATAGACATTTATAGACTGGCTAGGTGTCCTTCCCCGACCATGTCTACCAGGGAAAGGACATGCAGAGCATGTGGAGAGCCGGCCAAAGGTCACAAGGGCCCCATTGGCGTGGGTAACTGTATAAAGGGGACCACTGGCGAGTCCAGCCAGCCACTGGGAGCCGCAGCATGCATGCCACCAGAGGGTAGGTCTACCGTCACCGTCACCGACACAGCAAACCCGGCGTCACCGGTACTCAGCCCAGGTAACCCATTCCTGGACGTGACCCCAGCGAGGTTACCACTAGGTACCCCGCCCAATTTTCCGGCAGCCGCCACCCCTGCAGTAGGGTTTCAAGACGTTAGTCAACATATGAACAATGTGAGTGGTAACCATGTGAGTGACATGTCTAATTTAGTTTCTCAAATTTCTGTTATGCTTCGCTCTCACCAGGACCTGTGCAAGACCGTGGCCGACATCCAGGACCGGCTAGGAGGGAGCCAGAGTATACAGCCTACTGCATACCCAATGCAGCCAGTGCAGAACAATGCTAACCCGGCGCACATCCACCAGGGAGCAGCAGCGCACTATGGGCCATCTTGGCAGCCCAAGGAAGCAGTCCTTATACCAGGGTTGACCCCACCACCGTCAGTGCACACACCCCCACAGTTGGGCGGTCCGGTCCCAGGCTTGACTAACGTCGACAGTGTAACAGATTTTTCCAAGCTATGTAAAGTGCAGAGCACCCCTGAAAAGACTGTCAAAGCTGCGTTACAGGGTGAGTTTATCCATATTGATGACTTTTTACAGAATTTGCATATGCCATCTGATAACATCAATAACATTGAGTCTTACATGGATAACACCGGGGCTATAGCCTATCGCCAGAAGAGACAACGCAGGCGGGTTTTTGATTTGTCTAGTTGGCTGGAGGCCTGGGGGGAGTATGAGCGCTTAATGGTTCACCAGCATGGGTTATTCATTTATGACCAAATGGCGGACTACCGCAGGCAGATAACGTCCTGGGAGAAACGTTATAAATGGTATAACGTTGCTACCCTGGACATGAGACATAGGTTAGAGCTCAGTAAGGTATCGATAGAATTTAGTAAGATAAACCCACATTTGGTTTACACCATTCTCGACACAACAGCAGTTAAGGCTAACGTCCAGACATGCCCACGTTGCATGTCTGTTGACCATGTTAGGCAGGCAGATTGCCCCTTTCCCAGGGCGGCGTCGGCGGGTTATCTCCCGCCGACGCGTGAATCCAGTAAGACGCGCCAGGTACAGACTGAAATCTGTAACAACTACCAGACCCTTAAATGCAACTTTAAGGGCTGTCGCCGCCTTCACGCCTGCAGGCAGTGTAAAGGCCCCCTCCCATTTGACACCTGTATTAAGCAGGGCAAATGCGCAGCCGGTGGCGTCAAGCTCGTTTCTCAAACCTGAGTTCTGGCGTCACTGGTTGCAGGACTACCCCGATAGGGCGTTAGCCAAGGAGCTTTATGATAGGGCCTGCGTAGGTGTGAAGATAGGCTACACAGGTAAGCAGTTTAAGAGGATTTCCCCCAATTGGCAGTCTAGTTTGATATTTAAATCAGAAGTTACTAAGTTTGTCCGGGACAACGTTGCTTTAGGTAGGGTCGAGGGTCCCATTAGGGACCTCCCCACTAATTTTAGGGTCTCACCGTTAGGGGCCTTCTCAAGAAAAGACAAGTCAAAAATCCGTGTTATCCATGATCTCTCCTGGCCACCGGGCTGGTCTATTAATGATGGCATTGATGGGGATAATTATTCTTTAATATATGCTACTGTGGACGACGCCGTGCGCCGCATCCAACAATACAGCGACCCCTGGCTGGCCAAGACGGACTTGGCTAACGCCTTCCAGAGCATCAAGATTCATCCCAGCCAAAGACACTTACTAGGTTTTATGTGGCCGGACGATAATGGTAATGATGAGTATTTTCAAATGGCCTGCCTGCCTTTTGGCCTGCGTAGCGCCCCCAGGCTATTTGATGACTTTGCATCCGCCCTGGAATTTATATATAAGAAGCGTGGAGCGTCCAGGGACACGATCCACTACCTGGACGATACAATGTGCATTGATGGCAGCAAGTCAGCTTGTCAGAAATCATTAGATATAGTCTTGGAGACATCTAATATGGCTGGGTTTGAGATACAGCACAAGAAAACGTTAGGCCCATCTAAGGTCCTGGAGTTTCTTGGGATAGTCATAGACACTATAAAAGGCCAGCTTAGGATCTCTGAGGAAAGGATGCAGGAAGTGTTAGCCAACTTAGAGGACCTGGGTAACGCCAGATACGCCACCAAGCGGACACTTCTCTCAATCACAGGGAAACTAACGTTCTGTTCTAAAGTTGTCTCTGGGGGAGCCATTTTCACGAGAAGGCTAATACACTTAGCCAAGAAGGCAAAAGCTCTACATCATAAAATCAGATTGTCTCATGAGGCCAGAGCTGACCTTGCATGGTGGAAGCGTTGCATACGGTCACACAACGGCGTGACGTTGTTTCCCTCAGCTTGGTCTATGCAGGATGCACATATTATATTTACAGATGCCTCCGACCTGGGCCTGGGTGTGGTATACGAACAGTCCTGGACTTTACTGCCGTTCACCAATAACTTTGCCTGGGTTAAGGAAAAGACTATAGCATGGCGTGAACTGATGGCAGTTGTTGTAGCGTTAGCCACCTTTGGCCCTCGCCTTGCCTATAAGAAGGTAGCCATGAACATAGACAACACGGCAGTGTGCTTCAGTATCAACGACAGGAAGTCTAAAGATCCAGGCATGATGAACCTCATACGTTCACTGTATTATTACACCAGTATTTATAATATTGACTACAGGGCATTTCACCTGGGGACAATGTACAATGGCCCTGCTGACGCCCTCAGTAGGATGGATATCCAGAGGTTCAGGCACTTAATGCCCAACAGTGAGGGGCTGTGCACACCCCCTGTTAATATCTTGTATGATTATTGACTAACTGACCCGTTTGGGCAGTAGCAATGTAAAGGGGTCAATTTAAGTAGATTAAACTATATTATATTATATTATATTATACTATAGGTGCACTATAAAGTGTATTAAGTTTGGTGGCCATTAGGCCATCATATATGTATATTTTATTATATTAAGTTTATTTACCCACTAGCTGGTCGGATTCTCATAAGAGTCACCTTCAGGGTCTGCTACGCAGGCACCCGTTAGCCCGCAGGCGACGTAGCGTCACGTCATCATTGGTATCTCACTGAACACATTGTTCACCTTTTTCTTGCATTTATATACTTTGTAGAATTGGACAGGAGAATAGAGACGTTAGTCCACAGCGGTCTTAGGCCAAACACTCGGAGCACATACAGCTCTGCCCAAGCTACGTTCTGCAGGTTCTGCTATCAGCATGGTCTTCTCCCCATGCCCGCAGATGAGCTCACAGTTCTGAGGTTTATAGCTTATACAAGCTCCCTCACAGGTAAAGGCAAACAGGGACTGGCCCATAGCACCACTCACGTATATCTTGCTGCCATTAGGTCCATGCATGTAACCAATGGCCTAACACCCCCTCCAACTAACACCCCCAGGGTACAACTAGCCCTTAGGTCTATATTTGCGAACTCCCCCCCGCCTCTTCAAAAATTGCCCATTAAGTTCGACCTTCTCCACTTAATGCTTAAATCACTTCCTATGAGCTTAGATAGCCTAGCTTGGTCTGCTGCCCTAACACTTGGTTTTTTTGGATGCCTCCGGGGGGCGGAGTACACCGCCGTCAGTCACTACCCCACTGGTAGAATCATCTCCTCACCCCCACCAGTCTCGGCCGTTAGGTTTGGCTCCCAGGCAGGTCTTAAATTTATGTACTTCTCCGTTTCCTCTTCCAAAACATCCCCCCATGGTTTTAAAAAAACAATAGGTTGTTCCAGGCACAAGATATGTGCAGTCTGCATGATGTGGGACTATTTATCCGCTCGAGCGCGAATAGCGCGCATAGGCCATAGCGCCCCATTATTAGCTTTGGGTTCAGGCGCTCCAATCACTAAGCAGGCCCTTAACGCCACTATCAAGTCTTTGGTCAGTGCCCTAGGGAAGGACCCCGCAGGTTATTCAACCCATAGTTTAAGATGCGGATCTGCATCTCAGGCAAACATCAATAATTGGGAAGATGCTGACGTTTCAAAGTTAGGTTTATGGCGTTCTCAAGCTTATAAGCTATATATTAGGGAAAATCATCAGAAAGAAATTAACTTCTCCACAAGATTAGCACACAACAATTAATTACCTCCTACAATACATGGGCTTTAATATTTCATATAAGTTTATATAATATTAATATGGGTTCATTCATGTATTGTCAATCATAGGCATTAGTCATACATTAGCGTTTATGTAATTGTGAATGTAATGTATTATTTATGTATATGTGTGGTTAATTAAGATATTCTATGTATGTTTGTATGATTATCTAGCGTTAATGCCACAGGTAGCCGCCAGATGGCGCGGCGGTCAATAAATGGTACAGCATTAATGTAACGTTAGGTAAGCCTGGTTGTGGTAGATTTAGTAAATAAATCAATTGTGTGCAAATTAAGTATTTTGTTCTCGGCTCCCAGTTCTTTAATGTTAGCTTATGAATAAGGGGGGTTAAAGTTGGGGAGCCGTTAGGTGTCGCATTAGTCAGGTCAGGGGTCACACCCAGTAGGGGTGCCCAGTAGCCTAGCAACGGCGCGTGGTCACGTGGTGGTCTTGAGCATTGGCAGGCGGGCCAATTCAAAATCATTCTGTTGCTGACCACCGCTCTCACCCACCTTCCCACCCTTTTAGCAGGATGAGTGTTAATTTAACATGTAATATTCCATATTTGGCTATTATACCGCTTTATGGGTTCATTCATGTATTGTCAATCATAGGCATTAGTCATACATTAGCGTTTATGTAATTGTGAATGTAATGTATTATTTATGTATATGTGTGGTTAATTAAGATATTCTATGTATGTTTGTATGATTATCTAGCGTTAATGCCACAGGTAGCCGCCAGATGGCGCGGCGGTCAATAAATGGTACAGCATTAATGTAACGTTAGGTAAGCCTGGTTGTGGTAGATTTAGTAAATAAATCAATTGTGTGCAAATTAAGTATTTTGTTCTCGGCTCCCAGTTCTTTAAGCGCAATATGACTTGAAATAGCAACTTCCTGCCGATATATACTTCTAGCTATATGATGATGAATTGCAGGCATTAGAACTTGATACTTTTTGAAAACACTATTGACACGCTGTTTATGATAAACATGTTTTCATTGTCAATCTTGAAACATGAATGTTAAAATGATCAAATTCAAAGTGGTCATTTCTTGACATCGTCTCGCGCATTTTGGACCACCATTTAACACGTATATAGGACGTCGTTTAAATGTTCATGGCCAAAATTGGCAAACACGTGAGATAGATCTCTGTGATTAAGATCTTAATTATTGTAAATGCGTAGCCTACCTTCAATTATACTTGAGCGAATTGGTGTAATGCTTTACTAGTATTTAAATAGCTTTACATGCTGTACCTTGGAAAAAGGAATATGAAATTCTTAGTACCATTTGACAAATGTTAATAATAGAAGACAATATTTACACACCTCTGCATTATTCAAAGGTTAGCAATGCCTAAAAAACTGATGTAAGTTGGGGTATTAAATTGCATGAAACGAAAACGATATTATTGAAAGCATTGAAATTACAATTTGTTGCATCTTTAAAAGACTAACCCAATTCCATGTTAATAGGTTTTGTTAAATAAATATGAAGATTCTAATGACGTCCTGAGGAAATAGGATGTTTTATGTATCCTGTGTATGTTATTTCACACATCCCTGGAAAAATTATAAATATATTGTTTAGATCATAGTGTATCAACTTTAGACATCTTGTATATTGCAAAGGTTATAATAAGACAATAGATGATGCAAAATAAATTCTTTAAACAACATTTCTAACTGTCAACAATTACCAAAATAATTCTTTCCTAAATCTGTTTCAAAGTTTTAAAAATATATTACAACATTCTTGAGAAACTGTGGTAACAATAAGAAGCCGAGAATGGAGAAAGTTGTCTGTTTACCTTAACATTTGGGTTGCTGATGTTATCATATCGGAGAGCTGTAAACATTCATACCAACACGCCTTACCTTGGCCTTTTAAGACAGTTATTTCCCAACATAAATGCACACCATTCATCTCATCCTGCTTTGGCAATTTCAAAACCGTTTTTTATTTCGCGTTAATATGCCGACCCAGATCTTAAGGTCAAATCCCCGAGAACTATAACAGAAGAAGTTCTTTTTCATATTTCATTTGTAAGTACGTTCGAATGTACGGCTGTTTCAGACATACTCTTTTATAAGAATCTTTGACAATATTCTCTAAATTTGATCTGACTATTTCAGAACAGTTTATTTTTTCTGTAAAGCCTCCAGGACTATTATGAACATCCTGCGAGATGACGCAGTGTGATTAATTAGATGTCTTCATCTCAGTCAGAGATTCAACCCCCATTGTTGTAATGGAATCAATCTGCCATGATTAAAATAGCTCAATTTGCTCACTTTGACATAATAAAACGGCCTGTATATTTCACTTCTTCACACAGTTCTTATATTATCTATTTTGACTCGGTAACAAGTCTGTCATACAGAACGTAATCAATAAAGGAAATAGATGATTATCAGCAAATATATATAACTGTAAAACAGAAATATTTGATCCTAAAAAATACCTTAATACAAAATTTAAGAAATAGAAATCTTGAGCACTATTTTAGACAAAAAAACATCTCGCCTCCAAATAAACCTTTTACTTGTTGTTTGATAAACAAGAAATTTCCATTTTGAAAATGATATTTATATTTCTCCATCCCCCATATATAAAATAGCCTGGCTGTAAATCTCTGCTAAAGATGCGTTTGATTTTGAAAATCTGATGTGACGTAGGTCATCTTTGTTTCGAGTAGATTTGCGAACTGCTATAAGAAGGAAATATACATGGTTCAGAGCGCCACCATCCGAATCTCACTACTCCAGAGTACAAATCGAATGCATCACAGAATGACATGTGCACAGAAATCTTTGACGTATACCCACCAGCCCTCGTCGTTTCTGATCATCATTTATGGAATTCGTTATAATATAGTCTTCATTATTACATATATTAATATCTTTTTATTGCATACAAAAAATAAGACATTAACCATGTTATCCTTTGTGAGCAATGTATAAGCGTTATAATAGTTATATTTTGTAAAATGATGAATGTGTTATATATGAGAATATGGAAATTGGCTGTTGCTTCCTTCATTTAATCTTGGAGTATAATTATTCATTGTATCTCAAAATGTATTTAATTGTGCTAAACACGCTTGTCAACATGCATAAATGTGATGAGACGAACAAGTTTGATGCAACCTGTTACAAGTGATTAGGTTTAGAGTCTAGAGCAAATCAGTAGTGAAAGTCCTGTTAAATGGGATTTGCTAACTTCTCAGAACTAAAAATTGGAGCTTCAAGCTATTAGTAAGGAAGCTTGCATCAGTCCTGATATATTTCATAATCATGAGATAACATTTATTGGCCCACGAGGTCAAATAACATGTTTAGTGGTGTATCGCCAGATAGTTGTTCTGCATAGTAATAGTGATGTTCACAAATTGAATGAAAGCACGGTGTATTGGGCTAAGAACATACCAGATATGGAAAGTTAGACAGAAGTGATATTTTTGAGCATTTACTATGAGTTCCTTACCCACAGGGTAAGTAAAATATAAAAGAACTCATTATCTTGTCCAAGAATTTATTAAACATGAAAGCAATATATTTCTTTCTCTGCCACAGGCTAGTGCAGAATATAAAACATAACTAACGTATTATGGAACATTCTTATAAACTGTGGGCACGCTCTACAAAGAAACCTTTTTTTCCCAATGAAGTTATTCTAAGGGAGTAAAAGGGATGAATTATGTACAAATATTGTGTCTATCTCATGGAATAACATGATTTTGGAGATGGAGCTCTAAGATACACCATAACTGGTGCAGACGATGTGGAGGACTTAAAATGCAAGTTGCTTGTTGCAAGTTGCTTGTTGCTTCAATGCAAGTTGCTTGTTGCTTCAATGCAAGTTGCTTGTTGCTTCAATGCAAGTTGCTTGTTGCTTCAATGCAAGTTGCTTGTTGCTTCAATGCAAGTTGCTTGTTGCTTCAGTGCAAGTTGCTTGTTGCTTCAATGCAAGTTGCTTGTTGCTTCAATGCAAGTTGCTTGTTGCTTCAATGCAAGTTGCTTGTTGCTGTTGAAGATTGAAGATGGCTGTGTCCTGCAAGGTTCATATGTCTCCAAATTCTGACCTTGGAGCCACAGGGTCAATTCCCAAAGAGACATTTATTCTTTGAGCTTCTTCACCACTCTAGCTCATGTGTACTAGCGACTAATCAGCACAGAAGAAGAAACCTCCATCTGTTGATGCCAGTTTCAAAGGTCAGGTAACTTAATAGCTGCAATTTGAAAGCATGTATTGTTTTAAATAAATCTTGACAAACCAGATTAAAGAAAGTAATTTCTCAATTTTACATATCAAACTTTCAGCTGTACTGCAAATCAGGCATACATTCCATATTTAAAAACTAAATTTCCAGTTGTTATGACACAGAACAGAGGTTCCCACTTAAATATTGAAACTACATACTTCCACCCCCAAGAAACTATCAGCATTAATATGCAGTATATACAACGAGCGTGAAGTTCTTTTGATATTTGATATTTGATATTTGACTTTTTTTTCAAACGGTGTCAACAAGTATGTATCAGTGTACCCTTTTGGGACATGGTGAAAAAAGTTGTGTAAAAGGATATATATCCTGTCAAAAACGGATATATCCCTTTTCCTGTGACAAATGGGTTTTCAGTATGATTAATGGCCTTATCAACATTGTAGCACAGTCTTAATCATTTATTATCAATATATTAATGGGGAATAACTGTATACACCTTCATACCCTTTTGGTATTTGGGTAGAAACGTTATGTAAAAGGATATATATCCTTTAAAACACTAAAATGTACTTTTAGCTATCACAAACACATTTTTTAGCATGATAATGATTCACAAGCATTGTTGCAGAGCCTTCCCAAACATGGATATACTAATAAAGGGTTAGACATACTTGCTAGGCATGTCTAGAACACATCTAGAGACATTAGAAGGCGAGGAAAAATATATGAGTAGGAAATATGGCCCTTTTCCCTTGGCAAAATGTGCATATCCAATACAGCACATTCTAAGAGTTGTCACAATGTCTTCGCAGATTTTGAGGGACTGAGGGGTGAGACATTCTTGCTAGACATGTCTAGAACATATCTAGTGAAAAAACATTAGAAGGCGAGGAAAAATATATGAGTAGGAGATATGGCCCTTTTACTCTGCTAAAATTCACATATTTCAACATTTTTTTATTTTTCAAATGAGAACATTCTAAGAGTTGCCACACTGTCTTCGCAGATTTTGAGGGACTAATGAGGGACAGACATACTTGCTAGACATGTCTAGAACATATCTAGTGACATTAGAAGGCGAGGAAAAATATATGAGTAGGAAATATGGCCCTTTTCCCGTGGCAAAATGTTCATATCCAATACAGCACATTCTAAGAGTTGCCGCACTGTCTTCGCAGATTTTGAGGGACTAATGAGGGGTCAGACATACTTGCTAGACATGTCTAGAACATATCTAGTGACATTAGAAGGCGAGGAAAAATATATGAGTAGGAAATATGGCCCTTTTCCCATGGCAAAATGTGCATATCCAATACAGCACATTCTAAGAGTTGCCGCACTGTTTTCGCAGATTTTGAGGGACTAATGAGGGGTCACACATACTTGCTAGACATATCTAGAACATATCTAGTGACATTAGAAGGCAAGGAAAAATATATGAGTAGGAGATATGGCCCTTTTACTCTGTTAAAATTCACATATTTCAACATTTTTTGATTTTTCCAATGCGAACATTCTAAGAGTTGCCGCACTGTCTTCGCAGATTTTGAGGGACTAATGAGGGGTCAGACATACTTGTTAGACATGTCTAGAACATATCAAGTGACATTAGAAGGCGAGGAAAAATATATGAGTAGGAAATATGGCCCTTTACCCGTGGCAAAATGTGCATATCCAATACAGCACATTCTAAGAGTTGTCACAATGTCTTCGCAGATTTTGAGGGACTGAGGGGTCAGACATTCTTGCTAGACATGTCTAGAACATATCTAGTGACATTAGAAGGCGAGGAAAAGTATATGAGTAGGAAATATGGCCCTTTTCCCGTGGCAAAATGTGTATATCCAATACAGCACATTCTAAGAGTTGCCGCACTGTCTTCGCAGATTTTGAGGGACTAATGAGGGGTCAGACATACTTCCTAGTCAAGACTCGATAATGTCTAGACGTTTCCACATCAAAGTATAAAATATTTTCAAACATATTCACTTTATGTTTACTTTATTATGCAATGATATATTTGTTTAAAATTTGCACATAGCCGGTGGACAATTTTATTTTTTTATAAGTCCTATTGGGGGTTTGCAAATCTGAATATCTCCTACCTTATCTGCTTATTTAGATCATGAAACTAATAAATTTAATTAATGAATTCCTATTTGGACTTAGGTTTGAAGTTGGAAGATTTGCCATATAGTAGGTTAAAGTTTAATTAAATAATGTCTTTTTGTGTATGAATTTTGAGACAAATCCTTGAACATGCACATTTCTTCGTACATGTTCCCATTTAGCCCATCATTGGCCTTCATGGTGGCCTCAAGGACTCCTATTAAAGTTGATAGATTGGATGCAAATTTGAATGCATTAATCACTAGCATACAAGTTTTCCTTAGGGTGATGATTATTCATGATGTAACAGCTTAGATTTGTCAATCTTTGTTACTCAGCAACAATATTTGTATACACCATACAATGTAGTAAAGTATATAACTGTGATTTCATAGTGATGATTTCATCTGAGTTTCAAAATGGAATTAAAACACATGTCAAGACCAGCTTGTGAATTGCAGCTGAAATGGTGAGATTACCTTTGAACACAAAAACTCCCAACCGTCGAATTTATCACAACCACATTCAAAGAAAGAAAACTTCTTAAATCAAAAGACAGCTCATCTCCCTCAACTGCCAAACTATCTGCAAGTGATCCACCAAGGCAAAGTTCCAAACCTTTATACTGGAATTTTAATGCATGATGTGTTGATCCATACACCATATATCCATAATCAAGTTAAAAAGGAAACAATGCTCTGTATGATCGTGACAAGACAGAGAGACAGCCTCCACAATTACACAATATGGACAAAAAACATTATAAATCTGAAATTAACTTATGGCATTTTTTCTCACAGAATAAATATTTAGAGTGAAAATTTCTTGCCATACTTAGTCAAGCTATATGAAAAGCCGTTTTGTACAGTAAAAGAAGCATCAGTTTCTAAAAACCAAAATGAACGCTTTTTAATTATTCATCTCCAAGTCATCCAGATATTTTAATTATTATTATATTATCAATACAACTAGTTAATAGTTACAACTTATGAGCTCTGCTGACATCTTTAAAGATTTAGGAGTGAGGAAAATGTCTGTCCGTCCCTCTGTCTACATTTCTTTTAAAATCTTCAAAACTACCAGTAGTACATGGGCCTTGGTGCAGTTAGGTAGGAGTATCAGCATATTAGCACTGATTCCTCTGTGGTGATCCAAAGGATATGGGTTTGATTGAAATCATGATACGATTTCTCCTATGAGTTGAGGTCCTTGCAAAAGGGTTAACTCATTGTCCTTGTAAACCTGTGTATAGGTGTGATGTCATGTCAAGGACCTGCTACATGACAATATATGAGACTGCACTATATCTCCTACAAGTAGGTCTCATCATAAAATGACTTAAAACCCCAAACAAACAAACAAAGCATTAAGACCTAGGGCCGTGGCACAATTGGTTAGAGTGCCAACTTATTAGCATCAGTTCCTCTGTCGTGATCCAAAGATTGTGGGTTTGATCCCCGACTGTGCCGAGATTGGACTCATGATACAGTTTCCCATATGAGGGTTAACCTGTTGTCCTTGAAGATATGTGACCGGATGTGTTGTAATCTCAAGGACCTGCGACATGACAATTCAGTGAGGCAGCACTTTATCTGCTACAAGTAGATCTCATTACGAAATATCTGAAATAATGTTGAAACAAAAAAACAAACAAAAAAGAAGGTCAGGAACTGTTGGGAATTACATCAGACCTAAAATTAAGACAGTGTGGCAACTCTTGAAATGTTTGCATTTGAAAACTCAAGAAATGTTGAAATATATTTAAATTTTAGCAGAGTAAATTGGCCATATCTCCTACTCATATATTTTTCCTCGCCTTCTAATGTCACTAGATATGTTCTAGATATGTCTAGCAAGTATGTCTGACCCCTCATTAGTCCCTCAAAATCAGCGAAGACAGTGCGGCAACTCTTAGAATGTGCTGTATTGGATATGCACATTTTGCCACGGGAAAAGGGCCATATTTCCTACTCATATAATTTTCCTCGCCTTCTAATGTCACTTGATATGTTCTAGACATGTCTAGCAAGTATCTCTGACTTCTGCATTAGTCCCTCAAAATCTGCAAAGATAGTGCGGCAACTCTTAGAATGTTCGCATTTGAAAAATAAAAAAATGTTGAAATATGTGAATTTTAACAGAGTAAAAGGGCCATATCTCCTACTCATATATTTTTCCTCGCCTTCTAATGTCACTAGATATGTTCTGGATATGTCTATCAAGTATGTGTGACCCCTCATTAGTCCCTCAAAATCTGCGAAAACAGTGCGGCAACTCTTAGAATGTGCTGTATTGGATATGCACATTTTGCCATGGGAAAAGGGCCATATTTCCTACTCATATATTTTTCCTCGCCTTCTAATGTCACTAGATATGTTCTAGACATATCTAGCAAGTGTGTCTAACCTTTTATTAGTATATCCATGTTTGGGAAGGCTGTGCAACAATGTGATAGCTAAAGGTGTGTTTTAAAGGATATATATCCTTTTACATAACGTTTCTACCCAAATACCAAAAGGGTATGAAAGTGTATACAGTTATTCCCCATTAATATATTGATAATAAATGATTAAGACTGTGCTACAATATTGAGAAGGCCATTAATCATACTGAAAAACTCATTTGTCACAGGAAAAGGGATATATCCGTTTTTAACAGGATATATATCCTTTTACATAACTTGTTTCATCATGTCCCAAAAGGGTTCACTGATACATACTTGTTGACACCTTTTGAAAAAAACGTCAAATATTAAATATCAAATATCAAAAGAACTTCACGCTCGTGTAAATACATTGAATACATTGTTTCCATAATCTTTGATCTCTTCCGGATATACACGAACCCATCACCGAGGTTACCACAGGCTATTGACTGCATGAAACAATGGTGGACGATACTTCACAAAACAATGGTGGACGATACTGCACAAAACAATGGTGGACGATACTGCATAAAACAATGGTGGGCGATACTGCACAAAACAATGGTGGACGATACTGCATAAAACAATGGTGGGCGATACTGCACAAAACAATGGTGGACGATACTGCACAAAACAATGGTGGACGATACTGCACAAAACAATGGTGGACGATACTGCATAAAACAATGGTGGACGATACTGCACAAAACAATGGTGGACGATACTGCACAAAACAATGGTGGGCGATATTGCACAAAACAATGGTGGATGATGTTGCACAAAACAATGGTGGACGATGCTGCACAAAACAATGGTGGGCGATACTGCACAAAACAATGGTTGGCGATACTGCACAAAACAATGGTGGACGATACTGCACAAAACAATAGTGGGTGATACTGCACAAAACAATGGTGGACGATGTTGCACAAAACAATGGTGGACGATACTGCACAAAACAATGGTGGACGATACTGCACAAAACAATGGTTGGTGATACTGCACAAAACAATGGTGGACGATACTGCACAAAACAATGGTGGACGATACTGCACAAAACAATGGTGGGCAATACTGCACAAAACAATGGTTGGCGATACTGCTCAAAACAATGGTGGATGATACTGCACAAAACAATGGTGGATGATACTGCACAAAACAATGGTGGGCGATATATCATATCCAACTCGCTTCAGATCTTCACATTAAAAGTAAATATTTTTTTGCATACAGTTCATAGGGCAGTAAGAAACATATATTATAAGAAAGGCTCTATTCTGAAAGTCTGTATACTAGAGTGCTCAGAGGCCACCAGGCCTGATGTGTAAACATGGTTAAACGTCAGCCACAATTTCTGTTTACATGTCATTCTGTGATGTTCTGCAATTTAAAGCATTCATGAAACCTGGAAGGTTCCAGGTGATTTTACAGTGGTTTAAGGTATCTGAAAACGATATACAATCTTAAAATTGAGATACATACAGGCTATCTGTCTGAAATCCACTAAAGAACATCTGCCCTGAGAATTATGATTTTTTGTGACCACCAAGTACTGCCAGTACTAAACAGGAAGTGTGATGTGTGACCTTGACCTTTGACCTGTCAGGGGGCTCCGTAAGTCACAGGAGGTGTTGTTTACCAATTGTCAAAATTGGAGCAACACATTTTTGGCCGTTTTTTTTCCCACTATTTAGAGAATGAATTGGAGGATAGCACTTATCATGATGATAGTGCCTTTTCTCGGCTTTCTTTTGGTGGTAAATTTATTAAAAACGGATGAATATTTATGAAGTTATAAATGAAGAAAAATCATTATCTTTTATATTATATGTGTTTGCAAAAAACAGTTTAAAAAAATTCTACGCAGCCCAGCTTTTAAGGTGGAATCCATGCAGCCTTTGATGTCTTCCCATTCAGTGGTGTGAAAAACCCCAAATTTCATCAAAGAGGGTCAAATCTTAAATTTTACTGATACCAATTATCAGCATTCACAGTTTTGCCATTCAAAGTCCTTGTGATTTAAGGCCAAACCAGTGATCAAAGGGTTTAATTCCACTTTTTCAATATCACGGCCTTTAAGTTAAGGGGGATTCCATGCAGCATTTGATTCATGTCTTCCCTTTTTGACAGAAAGATTTTCACATGCATAAGATACTTTTCAAATAAATAGTATACTTTTCCCATAAATGATATATCTTTCACAACCATAAGATATTTGTCACAACCATAAAATATTTTTCACAACCATGAGTTATTTCATTGATTCAAATAATATTAAAATAATCTTATTTTGTTCTGAAGTATACTCCTGGCAATAAGTTGATAAATTGTACAAAACATCTCCACCCTGTTTCCCAAGCTGGACAGGTGCACAACTGGTGACTCATTAGGTGTTTACACAAGATCACAGACCAGCTAAACAAAGCTTGTTGACAAAGTGTTCAATTGCTGGTGTAGGTTTCAGCAGACAACTGATCAACTTTCAAGTGCCACAGAAAGTTGTTAACAGGGAATATTTTGGGTACTACTACATAAAAGCACTGTTTAGGGTATAAACATTCATGTTATGTAAAGGAAATGTGTCTGAAAGTCAGGTTTCATGAATGCTTTAATTGAATCATAATCGTAGGGATTATTAGGAAAATAGATATGCATCTATGTTACAATGTTCTTTACCTTATTAACATGTAAAAACACTTCAGTTAGAAGTGGAGTCAATTGTGTAGACCTTTCATTTACTTGTCAGGGGTTGGGGGTCATTATTGCTGTATTTGTGCTGTATTTGTGCCATTTTGTAGCCTGTTTGTTTACTCAGTAGCCTCAGAATTGACAGAATTGACAAAAATGTGGAAACAACTCTTAAATAAATGAAGAACAGGTAGGATCACTTTTTCATTGAAATGTATTTGTTTCTGGTCCTTGTTAAACGATGTGAAAGTAGACAACAGCTGCTGGGACATGAGACAACCTCCACATGACTATTTGAGTACAAGCATTGCCATACTTAGAATTAAGTTTGATTCATATATATTTAATGCACCACAACCAAACACATAACAATTGTTCTAAATACATATTTGAATATGCACTGAAAGTTTAGATAAGATTGCATGTTTGCCAAAATTTGTAGCAGTGTTGAATTCTGAGGGTGCAGATCTAGGGTTAACGTGTGGGAATTAGGTCACACATTTGTCTTGACCTCCACACTCTCTGGGCAGGAATCAAATGATATTCTCCCCTTGTAATGTTCATCTACTTTGAAGTGGCACTGGAATATATGTAGAAGAAATATGGATATTAACATTTGATCGGAATGTTTAGGGTATAAACATTTATATTATGCAAGAAAAAGGTGCTTTAAATCTCATTTCATGAATGCTTTAAAAGCCGGGTGACTGGGCCCTGCTTTTAGTTCATATTGATATCGGTCATGCCTTGATCTGTTTCACTAAGAAATAGCCAGCAAATTGCAATCTACAAGGAAGTAGTATGGTCTTGATATAATTTGATATTGGTATAATTGAATGACAACTAATTTTATACTCTTCAAGAGAAGATATGGGGATAACGTGTGCACTTGGTAATGAAGTTTCCCTGCAAATTTTAAAAGTTACTATGAATTAACTTGATGTAACTGTAATATGTATATATTGACCATCATTGGGATTATAAAGGGTAAGTGATGCTTTGAGAAGATGACATTTGGCCTGCACATCTTGGTAGCGTTGTTTATAGCAAACATTAAAAGATTTTCAGCCCAGAAATGCAAAATAGAAACAATACTTGCATAATCATATCTGACTGTTTCATAGATGTCCAGAACAAATTGCCATGAATACATAATGACAATTGAGAT
This sequence comes from Amphiduros pacificus, assembly GCA_949316495.1. Taxonomy (NCBI): domain Eukaryota; kingdom Metazoa; phylum Annelida; class Polychaeta; order Phyllodocida; family Hesionidae; genus Amphiduros; species Amphiduros pacificus. The sequence continues at coordinate 71,002,734 of OX439000.1, forward strand.
CCGCAAAATCGTTGTGATCCGCAAAATCTTGTAAAATGGAGAAAGGAGTAGACTTGTCTCAAGAAAGGGTATTGACATTATCCAGCAATCAAACTTCTGCTTAAAGGGTTATCAAAGAGATACGACGTTGGCAGACAAAATGTTATTTTCTTCTCATCATTTTATTACACGTTAATAATCAATATCAATATCAATCTGAATATATACATGTGAAATAGTGGGAGATCTATATAGGAATCATGAGATGGGCCCTCATTACTCAGAAACATCTCATTACTCAGAAACATCTCAATTCCATGTTTGAGCAATCTATAATGCAATGAAGCTAAGTCATTTACTGCTCTCATATGTTTATTTGTCTAATTATTACATTCCAGAGCATATTCTAGCCTCTCTTTTGGATGACCAAATTCTAATCCTCGGTGGTCATTAATGTCACTTTAATAACACAAATATTACATTATGGTATTATTGGTGTCAATTGGCTTTTCTATCGAAACAAAACGTTGCCTCGCTCCCATCACAACATTTTTTAATTCATTAATCCGCCACACCGAATTCTGTTTCCGGTTAGGACTGCCCGAAGTTAGGAAGTTTCTGAAAACACAAGTCCCGAGGCCAGCTTCGAACGTGTATAGCAGTTCATAATATGACTGAAAATTGAGCGTCTCAGGTGGGCCATTATTTCCACAATACAGCACGATATCCTAATATTACTGACTGACTGAGGCTCTCAATGGGCACATGACACTTGAAAATAGTCGCCACATATTTATGTCTCTGAAGTGAAAAACATGGTGCTTATATGGCATCTGGGTGACAAGCAATTACTGCCTGACCAAGATGAGATGTAAATAGAATGATCGAACGTGAATTATTCAGCATCCACCAGAGTGACAGATTCATTGATCATCTTAAAGCAGTCTACAATCAAGCCCTGCATGATAACAACAATATTAATGCCATCAAGCTAACCAACACCTGTGGTGGCTGGGATCACCAATCATATGAACAAATCAGACAGAGGGTGATGAAGCATTGAGGATGAAGACAGGCCCAGATAGGGTGACTTCACCTTATCTGTCACTGTGTGAGTGATGATTAGAAGTAGAGGTGACAAGGGGGTCACTAGGCCGTGAGCACAGCTAAGACGAGAAGCCAATAAGGAAACGAAAATACTTCATTAGCTGCAATGGAATTAAATGTGGATATGGAGCAGGCTAGAGGGCGCTGTGTGATAAGAGTGGCCACCTATCACCGCTTCAATACTCTTATCGGCAACGTTCAAACACAATAGGGACGTACTCATGAATGATATGAGCACGTGACAACTTTGGAGCTTGCTTGTCAAAGTTGGTTGTCCTCTCCAATTACCATGCTTTTATTTCCAATATGAACCTATGCAGACACATGTTGCCTTACTTGAAGTGACGAATGCGTGTCTCATTCAAATAGGTCTATCTGCAATAATATCAACTACATCAGATTCAATGGCCAGGCATGTAATATCTTTTATTTGTCATGTGCCCTCTTCAGGATTCCATTCATCAAAAATGCTTTTACATTAATATAATAATGCCACCTAAACGAAGAGTTGCATTATTCTCAGCGAATCAAAGCTTTGAAGCTTTATGGAGGTATGAGGTTACTTTGTCCTGGCTTTGGATGATAATGGGGTGGAACATGCATGGAGTGATTCTCCTCAGCTACTTGCAAAGTCCCCACACAATATGTGCTTGCCACGCATTCATAATATAACCCTAGAATTTCTAGCGTAAATTAACTGTCAAATCTATCGATACCTAATATGTCTTTTCTGTATTAAAGTTGTACGCATATAGAAAATATTGCTTTTCCATATCACTGAATTATCCTAAATTGTTTAGGACAGCAATTCTTAAGTGGCCACTTTAGGACTGGTTACATGCATTAGAAAGCCGACCTGATATAGGCCATGCTCCTGAGAAGGTCAGAAAAACACCACCAATTGCAACATTACCTACATTTGATGGAATTGACTCAGCAATCTTTCATCGACACACTGATACATCCCTACTCACCTGCCCATTAACCATCAAAGTGCAGCATGATTGGTTAGCATGCTCCTTGAGTAGACCTGTGACTCATTTGTCTCTGCCTTTAAGTAGAGATCTCATACTATGTACCTATGCATCTTTATATTTTTTTAAATGTCAGCATGAAAAAAAAAAAAAATCAATGGTTTAACAGGTTTAAACAACAAGAAATATATAAACGTGTACATTTAAAATTTTCAATTGATAAAATAGAAATAAACTTTTCCCTTTTTAATTTTCACAAACTGAAAGTAAATTGTCACAAATTGTTTGACTCTCGATTTTCTTAAGAACGATCTAAGTCACACAGCTTCACTCCTTTCATTTCTTAGAAGACGTCCATTAAAATGTAATGGTCGGTACCAGTGTACGAAAACAGTGTTAAATTATTAATTTAACTAGGGTTCTCAAGACAATTGGTTGAGTTGTTGACATTTGAACTGTTCTTACTAAAATCACTTCTGTGTGGTGAATGAATCAAGTACCAGAATGATCAGCACACAATTTACTTCTTGATTGAAATAGAACAATAATTGTAAAATGCCATCTTGAGGACTTAACATGTTTTGCTGCACCCCATAATTTTATCTAGGCTTAGAGTAATATACCTAGAGGTGACAAGAGATGCATCAAAGGTCTAAGCTTGGTTGCCACCACAGCAGGGTGGTTTCACACCCTCATCCACTTGGCAGCCAGCCAGCTAGCAATCAACCCTTGTTCCTTACCTTCTCTTCTTGCAGATTAACTTTCCAACTTTCCCATACAAATATTTATTAAATGCGAATGAATCTTAAATTCCAATAATAATTTTTTAAATTGTGTTGTAGAATTTACTATACTGATCATTACAGCTTTGAATATTCTCATGTACATAACTAATTTCATTGATTTTCCACTCTAAAATTAGAAGAAACTTGAAATTTAGTCATATTGATTTTAATTTATTTCTTGATGTTGTTTTTTTCCCAGATATATCCCCATATAAAAAAATAGGACATTTCAAATGAGTACAGTGCAAATGACCATAATTATATGTTACCTGAGAATAATATTTTATGAAATCAATGCCTTATGAAATTAAATCCACATGAAATGACTGGACTTTGGAGTAAAATTTTACATTGGTGCCACAAGGTGCCACAATATGCATTAACACCATTATTATCTTTGACATATTAACTTTCATTGACAGAAATTTCATGATTGCATTATTTTGCAAAATGTGTTAAATTGTGAATTTAAAAAGGGTTTCTCGAGACAATTTGTAGATTTGTAGATATTTGAATTGTTATAAAAACACTTCTGTTTGGTGCATGGAAATGATTCAAGTACCAGAATGATCAGCACACAGTGCAATTCCTGATTGAAATATTTATTGCGTTATACGCAATACAATTTTCAAGAATTTATATGTTTAGCTGCACCCCATAATTTATCTAGGTCAAGAGTGTGCGAAACAGGGATGATCTCATGCAGCAACCAAGCTTGGACACAAAATTATCTCTTATCAGGTGTTATCCCTGTGATGTGGTTAGCAGCTCTCTCTGTTCTCTGTGGGGTATTTTTGGGTCCAACTTGTCACCTCTAGGTATAATACTTGAAGATCTAGGTCAGAGTTTGGGAGGGGTTCAACGCATCATTCAAGCTTGGACACAAAGTTATCTCAAATCATCCCTGTGATGTGGTCATCACCTCTTTCTGTTCTCTGTGGGGTATTTTTCACAACTTGTCACCTCTTGGTGTATTTAAAGATGTGATGAATGATACTGAAAGATTCAAGCGAGCTTTAGTCCACTGCATGGACACTGTGGCATGGAGAGGGAGTGGATGGTATCAAGTGCCCTCTCTAGGTCAGATGATCACAAGATTTCTATGCTGCCAGTTAGAAAGAAGAATGTTAAAAAAAAAGTATGACTTAAATTGTTAAAAAAAATGGAGGTGTATTATTTCAAAGCTAATATCATACAGTATCTTGATGATTATCCTGGGGACAATCAAGCGAATGAGTTCCTTACATAATAGGTTTGTGCATGCTGTTTGGGGGGAGCATATTACATGATTCCAGACCAGAGAGTGTAGAGGTCGAGACAATTCTTACACTGGGAAATGAAAATTGACCAAACGAGACCGCCTGACAGAGCCAAGATGAGAACCAATCTCACCCCAAGTGGCCAGTCTCCGCAAAGACCGACCAAAAAAACCAAATGCGTGAGTTTGAGTCATGTATCACTCACAAGGTATTTGCCTGGTCTATCAAAGAAATCTAGAATCATTATTTATCTTTCACCCAAAGATAAATATGAATGCGGATTCATATCTATAAGATCCTCTTGATATTTATATTGATAAGTTTAAAAAAATGAAACAATAATGATCATAATAATAACACTTATATAACGCTGATACCAGACAGGGTCACCACGGGCTGTGGCGCAGTTGGTTAGAGCGCTAGCTTACTAGCACCAGTTCCTCTATGGTGATCCAAAGGGTTCGAATCCCGCCCATGCCGAGATTGAACTCATGATTCAATTTCCCATATGAGCTGAGGCCTGTGCCAAAAGGGTTAACCCGTTGTCCTTGTAAATCTGTGACCGGGTGGGTTGTCATGTCAAGGACCTGCGACAAGACAATTCAGTGAGGCAGCACTATATCTGCTACAAGTAGGTCCCATCACAAAATGACTGAAATAATGTTGAAAGTGATGTAAAACCCCAAACAAACAAACAAACCAGACAGGGTCTATTCATAGCACTTGCTCAAGGAATTACTTCCTGAATAAGTGTGTCTTCATTTCAGATTTGAAATCATTAGCCGAGGTAGTGATCCTAAAATCATAGGAAGGGCATTCCAGAGCTTTGGTGCTATTGCCGAGAAAGCTCTATCCCGAACTATTAAGAATCTTAAGGTTCTTTGTGAGAAGCATGCTTGCCTGTTAAGGATGTCAGTAAATTAACATCGTGACTGACCATCTCTAATAGACAACCATATTTGTAATGAAAAGCCCTGCCCGTCTATTATGTTCAAATCTTCGTCCTAAAGGGAAATCCTGGAGATGTTTTCTCTTATTTGGATAATGATTATTGATTAATACACAGATGACACAAATAGTCCCGTCACAATATCCATTCTCCTTAACATTATACTTTCAAATTAAAATTTATGAAACACTGTTTTGAAAACATAACAAAGTTGGTTGAACTAATTTGTGAATTTTGTAGTGCTATCTTTTCAATAATATGTGCTTCGTTAATTTAGAATCCGGAATGAAAAGATGTAATAAGCCCCAGTACATAAACATAAGACCTCATAATGATTATATCACATCCACTATTATGTATCGTTCACAGTTGGGCCGGGTACCTAGTACCTCCATTATTTCTATATAATACCAAATATGATGTACTTAATATAATGATATGGCCTAATATATTAAGAAGTTGAATAAATGTTCTTGGGTAGATTACTTAAGGTTCACTTTTGCAAAGAGGTTGTTTGTTCTCCAGATATTTGTAATTTTGTTTATCCTTTCATCTCTTCACTAAATATCTAAAATTTACGAACAGATTGTGATATAATTTTAGGGATGATTCGACCACCTGATTAGATTTATCAAAATTTTTCACTCTGTTCATAGCCATTCTCAATTCTTTTTCCTGTATGGCCTAATCTGTATGTATGGTAGAAGTGGCAGCAGGTCCGGGGATTTCTTTCAAACATGCACACTTTTTCTCTAATCAGCCAGTCGTTTTCATCATCCTATCCCTAGACTTCTCAATCGCCATTGGAATTTTCTTTCAATAAAGTTTATACCTTACTGAAGAACTGCTTACAACAATATTACAGAAAGATGTAACAGATAGTATGTTACCGTTGTACACAACTATTTCAGCTTCAGAACGTCATGTTCAGACAAACACTGGTCATTGCCCTCTCGGCAAATAATTTTGAAACCTTTATCTATCACTGTGAGTAAAATAATCAATCATTCCTTGTTTCCATTTTGTGTCACATGTTTTTTTTCCATTCAAGATTAACAATATTTATGTTATATAAACGGTGTCATCACGATCCTATCAGCAACAATGGCCATATCAGGTCGACTTTCAACCCTTTTAACCAGTGTGAAAGTAACACTGCCAGCAGTAGGAGTAGAACTAACCACCTCCTGTCCCCTATTTCTATAACCAACAGACGCAGATCCATTGCTCTACCAGCTGTGCTAGTAGATCAAGTCTTATATAAAATAAGAAACGTCTCTATTACACATCCAGTTGAGTGCCAGATGGCCAACGACAAATGTTGCTCTCTTTCGTCAAATATTTCTGAAATGAAGATTAAATCTTTTACGATGATTAAATACATTCCATATACTTACACTTTTAATGTAAATAAAGTAATAAGTATCAGGCATTTATTTCAAATCCGAACTCTCTTTTCTTAAAGACTCTTAATGTAGAACCAGGGATTTTCATATGAAAGGTAAGTTTGGAAAAACAATCCTTACCGAGTGTACAAAAGAGATACCAAGATACATGATGGTAATGTCATTAGACACCATTAATGTCAAGGGCCAAAACACACATGCCATGTTATATGAGGCATGGGATATCAAGGTTCAAGACTGGAAATGTCAAGTTTAATCAAGGACAGTTTTAGTGTACACTGTGTTTGTCAAGATTTGTCAAGATATATGGTTGCATCGATGTATCAATACGAAGACGATATTATACTAATCTATACACTTCATAACAGCTTTTCCTTAGGATATTTTATCCCCAAATAACATTTTGATGTACTAAGAGCATCGTTATATGATCGACTGTAAGGCACATCAGTAAAGCTTTTGTAATGTCTTCCTTCTGAACTATGATAATAATTAAAGAATATTGCCCGGAAGGCCGAGACATAATTAAGAACTAAACTGTAAATAGTTCGTACTGTGAATTCATAGCAAAGGTTGCCAGCAGCACTGATAACAGCAAATTATGTTTATATTACAAACAACTTCATAATCTACAGGAATGCACCGACAGCAAATTTTGGTGCGAACTCCACATATCATATTTTGACTTACTTTGGTATCGTCAAATTGTGGTTTCACAGAGGAGAAAGGCGTTGCAGTGGAAAAGCAAATAACAAACCATATTAAGCATTACTTTATAAATATTTTGATCACATATTTGGAAAGTATTAATTGTTTTATATTATTTAGCAATTTTATTTTGGTTAATTGATATTAATGTATCAAGTTCTTGTGTACAAATCTGCCAAATCAAGTTGTCAATTTTACGGTCTATTTTTATGGACTATTTTCCTCTTGGGTGGAGCAAAAACACTTGGCAATCTCCTTTTCTTTAGAGTGATTGATGAATAGGAAATTGATGAAACGATTTGATTGACCATTTTAACACAAAACTATGCTATTGAAATTTGATCCATATGCTTACATTTCATAAAAGTGATGATGTGCTCCACTCGAAGCTTACTTCAAGTAAGAGTTCAACAATGCCGGAACTACCAACCGGCTGCACAGTTGGTAGAGTGTAAGATCTGTACCTTTAATGGTTTAATAAGTGGAGGACAGAAGGCGGTGGTTTTAATTCCCACTGCCGGCAGTGTTAATTTCATATTGGTTAAAAGGCTCGAAAGTCGACCTGATATGGCCATAGTTGTTGAAAGGGTCGTAAAAACACCATTTCACAATTTTGTTTCCGGAACTGCCATAAATTTAGCAAGAAAAAAAAAAGAAACCCATTTCACAGTGAACACGTCATATAGTATCCACTCGCTAATGGAATGTGAAAACAGCAAAATAGGGTGCGCAGTGAGACAAAATGGCGGCTTCGATCAAGGTGGTCGCTCTCTGCATTCTGCGAAGAACATCCCACTAATTGCCTTGTTGCCTGGTTGTTGAAAGTACAAATCACACATCAGATTTGGTGGGGGCAGTCCCTCAGGTTTCCATAGTACCTCGCCTAGGTTTGTAAAACGCTTGGAAAGACATTGACATCTCGGCAAATGGAAAGCTACTTTTTGGTGTGTTTGAATATTATCATCAACTGAACATGCCATTTCCATGTTATTGTAAATTGAAAAACCTGGGAATACTAAAACATAAATTTTCATTGGATATTGGCCTTGATGCCATCACAAGGAAACCATCAAAAGAGAGTTTTAAATCGTTTTTTCCAAATATTGATAATTAACGAATATAAAAAAATGAAAATAAAAGTATTAGCAATGAGAACAAAGTGTATAAACTTCGAGGAAGTAGGTCTAAAAAGAGATCGAGCCTGGGTATATAACAGGTAACAATGATAATATTACAATCCATGCAGCCCACAACACAGCTTATTTCACGTCTGCAAATTATAATAAGATTATAAGAATATACGCTTTCTTACGATTTGTGAAATATGTTTTTGTCTCTTTAGCAAATATGAAAATAGAGAAAACACATTGAAATGGTTTCTGTCTATATCTTGGAAACAAGCAAGTTACACCTCAACTAATATTTCAGATATATGCGGATTATATGATAACCCTGTTAGCCCACAGAAAAAAGTGGTGAAAATCTCTTGATACATATTAACAATGCTTATCAAGCATCCGATCCCTCATTGACATGTGTATATTTCCAGGTGTTAATACGCCGCACTTGTTCATATACTTTAAGTCTAATATCTGAGTGGAAAGAGCCAATTTGACTACAGTCCATGTCACGATGAATTTAGGAAAATATCAAACATGAGACATCAAATGCTCTGGTCGATAGCTTTTTTTTGTAACACGGATAGCAGTGGATCTGTATGGCACTGGGAAGTGTGTATTCATTTCCTGAGGGTTGTAAATCGCCTATTTCTGTGGTCAGTATGGTTCAAACAATGGATGCCACTGTGGAATGCTTGTGGAAGACCATATATTATGATGCTTCCTGATTTACAAACCAGATTATTCTATGCTATATCATTGTCATCTTCCATCAAAACCTTTAATTATCGGTTCATGTTGCTTTGAGATGCCTTCAAAGTTGGTTAAGTTAAGATTTGGACAATTCGTTCATATACCACAAGAAATGTTTTTTAAAATATAAGGAAAATATTATTTCAAATATCTCACTTGTATGAATTTTGGATGTTGTTTATTTGAGTTATGTTTAAAGTATTGTTCAGATTTTTTTTCTTTTAAAATGGATATAGGTGGTTTATCACATACCATTTGTAGTTTTGAGCCATCCGTAATGTTGTGGATATACACATACCAAAAACGTTATCACACCGTCAAAATTATTATATTATTGGTGAACTATATGTTGAGCGAGGTGTCTTCATTTCTAACCTAAACCTGCCAAAGAAAGTTCCTTTCATGACAGGGATATAAATGTAGAATGAGTCTTCTTTTGGTGCCACTCATGATTGGTAAAAGTGACGTCATATAACGCTATAATAAGCCATTTACTACTGGTCAGTTTCACGTTCAATGTCTCCCGTTTCCAGTGATGCTTGCCATGATTGATCATCAACTGCAGCTTCAAAAGTAGGTCAACAAATATCCCGTGGCTGCGTGACGCACATGGTTGACACCATTGGCGCTGACCTCCAATGAAGAGTTTCTTGCTCTGTGAGCGATATGTCATGTGCGTTGTGGTAATAGCGATTTTGTGCCTCTGGGCTAATTCTGGGCTACCTTATCACTGGACACTCGCCCATGTTATATCAAATGGTGTGCTGCAATGCATTTAATCAGTGCAAGATGTTTTGGGAGTTGCCATGTTTCTTAAAGCGTTCTATTAAATGACCTCTATGCATGACCTTTCTCAGGAGGGCAGTTGCAAAGAAAATGTTCAATGGGCAAAGGAAATGACAGATTGTCTTGTGCCAAGGTCCAATCATTGTCACAAAGCCTGGAGGACTGACATACACAGGGGCATTAAGAGAATCAACATGAGGCAGCTGTGACCCCCGAACATGTAAGAATGATCAACACAGAGCCCTCTCTCCCTAGTATGATCTCAGTGCAGCTGCTACAACTAACAAGAACCAACCTCCACAACACATTGTGAAAGCGTTATTCAGAAAACATCTCCAAAATGCATGGTATACTCCTGAAGGCGATGTACTCCGTTGTTTCCTGGGATAAAAAGTGTTGATTTTAAAAGCCCATGTGAGTTGAAAGCTGTGTCAATGCGCCACCGCTCTACCAGTGTAATCATAAGTGTAAAGAAGATTATACAGACAGGCAGCCACAAAGATAATGAATGTCCGAACTTAAAGGTCAGGAATGAAAAATATGCATAATTAATTCTACCTAGGGATGGATAGAAACATCTAAAATTGGATCTGCTATGTAGTGGACAACCTGACAAATTACAAACGCAGAGACTTTTGATTAACTAATGCTCTGAGGAATCAAATCATCTGTTTGGTGGTTTAATGGAGGTCAAGCGGCCCTTCGCACAAGTGACCTATTGCCAGCTTTGAAATTAGTGACTTCACATAGAATATGCAGATTATCAAGCATCGGGATGTCCACTCAATGTCCACCTCACTTGCTTAAACCTTCCTAATCCGGGGGATCCACAGTGTCAGTTATGATGAAGCGCTCAATCAGAGTACAACACGTGTGTTTATTTACAAGCGCTTCATTCAAACAGGGTGTTTACCACATACATTTGTAAGGAGAATTTCACTGAAGTCTCCTTTTGGGTTGGAATATGGAGATAATGATGATGATGATGAAGTATGATGATGGGTGACTGCTAAGCACCCAGATCCGAGGCACCAAAGTTATCAAAGCGGAATGGATCATTGTATTTGGCGGTGTGTCAGGATAGATTGGCAAAGCTGGACTGCCGAGGCCTCCACTCGCTTCATGGCCAATGCTTGGGGTGCCACATTGAGAATAAATGATTTCATGATGTTTTGAGTTCCACTAGTGTTTGTGGTTATGATTTAGATAATCGTACATCGATATTATTTGTAAAGCGTTATTAAACTAAATTGATAATATTTTCTATGATAAAAGTTGTGATCGTTAAGAGCATAGCGCAGTATTTTTATGGTAATAATAGTTGCAGTATCGTATGAAATCCGAGTACCATTTACTGTTAATATTGAGTAAGGACAGCAATTCTAGCCCACATATATGACACATAGTGACATGAAGGCAATACTACTCAGGCTAGTTCGTGGCGTGTACAAATTTGTCTCATCATCGGATGCTGTCAGAGCCTTTTGTCTGCATAGTTGTATAAATGCCACCATGACAACCTATGTCAAATACTCGATACAAACTGCCACTAACGCTTGTGAATGTCAGTGTTCACATGATACGTGTAACAACCTTGCAATTTCTTGTGCATTGCATTTATTATGCAAGTATCTGACAAACATTTTTTTGTGTTTTTCTTTGTGCCAATCTTGCCTGCCCACCGTTAACATTATAACAATCAATATTTTAGTTTTCATATAAAATGGAACTTTTCGATCTCCTTATTTGTAGAATATGAACATTATTTATATCAATCCCTCTCTGTCATTCAACCAATGCAGTTATTAGCATATCAGGTATAATTACATATATGAGTTTGGGATACACAGTTACTATGTGAAATTATGTGAAATGATGGTTTCACGACACTTTCTAACCCATTTAGCCAGTGTGAAAGCAACGCAGACCAACTTTTGCACATATTCATTGTTCTGTGAACTGTGCTCGTGGGCCCAGTCTGAAATAATTAGACAAGTCTGTAGAAGGATGAATACCACCAAATAGCACGCAACTCTAAAATATGCACCTGAATGAAAGATTGGAAACTGCATTCCATCCCAGCCTCTGAACGCGTTGCTTAATATTTAAAAAAAAATCAAATAACATATTCTGCATAAATCCTGGATTGAGTATGTTCTCAAACCATAAAGCTTTGTGAGGTAGATTTCAATATATGTTGTGCCCTTATATTAGTCTTACACAATATTACTGGTAATGGTCACTTGACTGAGATACAAGCATTTTCCAATGAATTGGTTTGTTGATAGCCTATGACAGTTAGGTCGTTCTAACAGGATAGGTTCGTGGAAGCTCTAGTCAAAGATTTATCATATTCACATTGATATAAGATCACAGCAAAGACTCTTAGAGGCTAAAGAACGGACCTTTAATCATTCGGGGGGATGGAGGAAAATAAATTTGCCAATTTGTTTTCTGTGCAAAGCCAATCTGAGTATTTTTTTCATAAAGGTTGACGTTCTCAAATGTTTTACCTGCACATCAGCTCATTGATATTTTCTTTCCTGTCCTCACTGGAGTGATTAATGGTCCATCCTTATGAATTTACATATTCACACTAAGAGAGGAACCATAAAAAACCAAAAGACATTCTCGCCGTATCCACACGGCTGAAGGCCTTTGGTCGGGAAATGGATAAACAGATAAATGTCTCATGTGATAGGGAGTATATTTTCCATTTATATCATTATGTTACTTTATTTAGCCCATGAATTACATTTACAATTAAATACTTCTACAAAAATTTTTACCTTTTACCTGATCTGAACAATGAGTCTTAATCGAAATTATGTGTAAACACATCAAGTTATGAAATGGCTAAACTGTTGAAAGTGAATTGAGACCGCCTCAATAAAAAAAACAACAACAAAAAAAAAACAAGAAAATAAGAAAAAAACACCCCGAAACTAAGGACACTTAGTCGAAAATCAAATAGCTATAGCTAAATTAAATTCCTTGAGCACTATTAAACGATTAAACTTATTCCAGATAAATTTATCACATACAAGTGTCCGCTATGGGATTCACAGCTTATCCTACATTTAGGAAGTGACACATTCTTTGTGAGCGATTTCTTTGTAGAATCATCCATGTTTCATTCAAGTATATCCTAACGCCCAAACAGGCTCTTATCATGTGCATATTCCAGCCGATGCAAATAATACATTTATCCCTTACATTTCCACATTCCTATTTATAGTTTGTCATTGTAGTGCATTGCTCTACCATAAAACAATAGAATTGAAGGTACCGTGTAACTGGAGACTTCCCACGATGTCTTCACATTTTACATCCATTAGTCACAATAACTAAACACCCTGATATTTTCATCTTCGTATCTAATCTGGTACATGATATATTTATGCAAACAGATTATCTAATAATTGCCAGCTTACATCGGTAAATATCATGCTTATATAATTGACGTTGAAATGCGTATCTCCATAAAACGGTATATTAAATGACAACTATCTGGTTTCCCAACCGTAGGTTTCTAATTTGGTAATACTTATTCAAATGTTGTAGTATATTTGAAAACATCTTTTTAAAGTTTTGTTGTGGATATTTGGGACAGATGATAAGAGATATTACAAATGTAATTTGTAATATAACGATAATTATTCAATAAACATATTGCACCTATAGTCAAACGAGACACATTCTCAATATTGCTGAGTATTAAACAGCATTGCATGAAAATACCAGGTCAGTACGAGGCTGGGGAAGATTTCATTGATTCACAGTCCTCGGTAACTGTACCAAGGCAGCACAAGGTGTTTCCATTTTTATGAAGCAATAGATACAATTCTTTATAGTTCTGATTGCAACAATTTTTTATGTTAATGCTTTTTTCTCAGTATCATGTCTTAATGTACACCCAGCGTACTTTGGAAAATACCTATCAGCCGCTCTTGTGAAGCAAGTTAAGTTAAACGATAGTATGGAATATAAACTCACCCTAGGTTACTTAATTGGGTGACGTGTAGACATGGATACTAAGTGATTTAATAGGAACAAGTATCAGCTTCTTCCTATGTGATCAGCCCTCAAATGCTTCCATAGGGAAAACTACTTTTGTATGAAAGGATCGAAAGCTTGTATCATGAGATCCCTCTTTAAAATGGGACCATAAAACGGTTTTAAACGAACCTATTCCAACTGGAAATGGATCTGATTCGGGCAAAGCTTGCACAGTGCAGGGATATTGATGTCTCATAAACAAAGACAGAAGATGATTGAAATTGATCAAAATGAAGAGCAGAATTAAGGGACTTAATTAATCGCCAGTTTAATTTTAGTTTCCAGATGAATAATTCATTCCTTTGTTGCGAGTGAACTATTTCTTAAACCTCGATAGCGCTAAGGTATACTTGATTATCTCAATAAATGGACAGATTGAAAGGACGTACATGTAGGTTTGGGTAATTCCAAATGCCCAATATTCTCACAAACATGAACAGCGAACCATAGGGATCTGAAAAGCTAAGATAGTGTCGATATTTTGTGATCAATGCAATGTCAATTCTCCTTTTCCTCATACACAACTAAAGGAATGAAAACTTAAATCACAACCTTGGATGAGATTATTTTTATTCCATGTATAAAGTTATCAATTTTACTTTTATTACCTAAGTGTGGATATTTCTGATCTGTGCCATCCAATCCTTACATTCCGTGTTTCAAAGCTTAACCTAGCCTTACCTTGATTAATATTTCTGCCCAAATCTGAGATCACTTGTTCAAAAATCAGAAAGGTCTGTGGTCTAATAGAGGGAATTATGGAAATCAAAAGTGTGCCGTAGAACACTATAATGCTTTGCAAATATTATGAGCAATTAAACAATAGGAGGCGCAAAATCTCCTAGATAATAATATTATTTACAGGGTGTTCCACCACCCAATCACTGGTTTTTTAAATTTCTTTTGGAGCACAATTTTCAACTATCTTTAAAAAGCATGGGGTAAGGTTTTCACTTTCGAAAAATGCTTTGCTATCTTGAAAGGATAATATCCTTTAGATTTTAGGATGCACATAAGTATTTTTAATCTGACTTGAAAAAAACAGATTGAGAGAAATGTGGTACAATAGTGTTTATGCCCTTAGTTTATATATTAGTCACATTGCAGTCAGATTGGCCCATTCGAGTATAGTCACGGGTGGTATTGGAATATGGTAGAGTATTTTCGATAAGGTCTCTCAAAGGACGGTGGCCCCTCTTGTACAAGAAACACGTCATGACCTTCAGCACCACTGATGTTGGTTCATCATTGTATTCAGGAATAAATGAGACACGTGAATAACTGCAATGATGTGACAATATGAAAATGTGTCTTTCAGCGACATTGGCCAGATCACGTCGACTTTAAACACGTTTTACGGTCTCAAAATAACTACTGGCGGATGTGGAATTGGGACCCACCAACCCCAATGCTTGTGCAGCAAACCGAGGGACATGATAACTGTTATGATAACCGTTAATAAAGTATTCAAACACATATAATTCTAGGTATATACACAACATACAAAATACAAAAGTGATGAAACATTCAATAACACAATATAGCCACAAACAGAACGTATTTCCAATGCATTTTTTTAATTTCTTTGAACGTGACATTTATGGGCAACGAACAGATATATTTCATGAAGAATCATTGGTGTCAGAACAAAGGTGATACAAGAAAGATATAAACTTATGGAATCAATAACACCAAACAAGGTGTAAAAGCAGGGAGCGAGGACAATACAAACATGAGCCATCCCAACTGTTTACGCCAAGTCACATCACCCCACTTCGCCACATGTAATACAATTTACAATGGTTGGCCGCAGTCACCTGTGGCGTGTGGGAGGCCCCCCGCCTTATATATGATACTGCTTTGCTATGTTGTTTTTCCATTGTGGACATGTAGTCCTTAATGTGTTTGCTGGGTGAATCATCCGGGGGAGCAGATTTCTTCTTTTTTTGTAGTGTCTTGTTAGAGCGAGGTAGCCAATGTGTTTATAGATATGAGCAACTCACAATATATTCTCTATTGTATTTTGTATTTTGTGATTATCTATGATAAAATTATTAATAGCAAACATCTGGGAGAGAATGTCAACTGTTCCTCAACGCCATATCGGCATATGGTTTTTATCCATCATACATAATCTGTATCGGCGATCTTTAACATATATTCGTCCCTAATCAAATGAGCAAAGAATAACACTAGTTCAGTGAAATCACAATGGCTAGACTTCCAATAAAGAAACAAACTATGTGTGATGTACATCTCTGAGTCTATATCAGATGTCTCAGCTGTACATCTCTGAGTCTATATCAGATGTCCCAGCTAAACATCTCTGAGTCTATATCAGATGTCCCAGCTGTACATCTCTGAGTCTATATCAGATGTCTCAGTTGTACATCTCTGAGTCTATATCAGATGTCTCAGCTGTACATCTCTGAGTCTATATCAGATGTCTCAGCTGTACATCTCTGAGTCTATATCAGATGTCCCAGCTGTACATCTCTGAGTCTATATCAGATGTCCCAGCTGTACATCTCTGAGTCTATATCAGATGTACATCTCTGAGTCTATATCAGATGTCCCAGCTGTACATCTCTGAGTCTATATCAGATGTCTCAGCTGTACATCTCTGAGTCTATATCAGATGTCCCAGCTGTACATCTCTGAGTCTATATCAGATGTCCGAGCTGTACATCTCTGAGTCTATATCAGATGTCTCAGCTGTACATCTCTGAGTCTATATCAGATGTCCCAGCTATACATCTCTGAGTCTATATCAGATGTCCCAGCTGTACATCTCTGAGTCTATATCAGATGTCTCAGTTGTACATCTCTGAGTCTATATCAGATGTCTCAGCTGTACATCTCTGAGTCTATATCAGATGTCCCAGCTGTACATCTCTGAGTCTATATCAGATGTCCCAGCTAAACATCTCTGAGTCTATATCAGATGTCTCAGCTAAACATCTCTGATTCTATATCAGATGTCTCAGTTGTACATCTCTGAGTCTATATCAGATGTCCCAGCTGTACATCTCTGAGTCTATATCAGATGTCCGAGCTGTACATCTCTGAGTCTATATCAGATGTCTCAGCTGTACATCTCTGAGTCTATATCAGATGTCCCAGCTATACATCTCTGAGTCTATATCAGATGTCCCAGCTGTACATCTCTGAGTCTATATCAGATGTCTCAGTTGTACATCTCTGAGTCTATATCAGATGTCTCAGCTGTACATCTCTGAGTCTATATCAGATGTCCCAGCTGTACATCTCTGAGTCTATATCAGATGTCCCAGCTAAACATCTCTGAGTCTATATCAGATGTCCCAGCTAAACATCTCTGATTCTATATCAGATGTCTCAGTTGTACATCTCTGAGTCTATATCAGATGTCCCAGCTGTACATCTCTGAGTCTATATCAGATGTCCCAGCTGTACATCTCTGAGTCTATATCGGATGTCCCAGCTGTACATCTCTGAGTCTATATCAGATGTCCCAGCTGTACATCTCTGATTCTATATCAGATGTCCCAGCTGTTCATCTCTGAGTCTATATCAGATGTCCCAGCTGTTCATCTCTGAGTCTATATCAGATGTCTCAGTTGTACATATCTGAGTCTATATCAGATGTACATCTCTGATTCTATATCAGATGTCCCAGCTGTACATCTCTGAGTCTATATCAGATGTCCCAGCTGTTCATCTCTGAGTCTATATCAGATGTCTCAGTTGTACATATCTGAGTCTATATCAGATGTCTCAGCCATACATCTCTGAGTCTATATCAGATGTCCCAGCTGTACATCTCTGAGTCTATATCAGATGTCTCAGCTGTACATCTCTGAGTCTATATCAGATGTCCCAGCTGTACATCTCTGAGTCTATATCAGATGTCCGAGCTGTACATCTCTGAGTCTATATCAGATGTCCCAGCTATACATCTCTGAGTCTATATCAGATGTCCCAGCTGTACATCTCTGAGTCTATATCAGATGTCTCAGCTGTACATCTCTGAGTCTATATCAGATGTCCCAGCTATACATCTCTGAGTCTATATCAGATATCCCAGCTGTACATCTCTGAGTCTATATCAGATGTCCGAGCTGTACATCTCTGAGTCTATATCAGATGTCTCAGCTGTACATCTCTGAGTCTATATCAGATGTCCCAGCTATACATCTCTGAGTCTATATCAGATGTCCCAGCTGTACATCTCTGAGTCTATATCAGATATCCCAGCTGTTCATCTCTGAGTCTATATCAGATGTCCCAGCTGTACATCTCTGAGTCTATATCAGATGTCCCAGCTGTACATCTCTGAGTCTATATCAGATGTCCCAGCTGTACATCTCTGATTCTATATCAGATGTCCCAGCTGTACATCTCTGAGTCTATATCAGATATCCCAGCTGTTCATCTCTGAGTCTATATCATATGTCCCAGCTGTTCATCTCTGAGTCTATATCATATGTCCCAGCTGTACATCTGGGAGTCTATATCAGGTGTCTCCTGACCTGATACTCTTCCTGATGGTGAACCACATCTGTTTTACTGCATTCACATCCCTTTCTGATAATTAGACAGTCCCAACAAGAATAAGAAAAGACCTTCCACCTGCCGCTCGGTCCTCAAACCGGCCCCGAGGGAGCACAGCGCAGACGATGTTACATATTTAATATTGTTATGCTGACAGGCGCTGACGAGTAGCACTCGCACAACTGATATTATCGTTTGCAAATGTTTCCATTATTCCAATTTGCAGATCTTTTTTTATCCATAAAACATTTGATGATGCAATTGTACATGATTTGGAGTTTATATGCTAAATTGAAATCTAAATTTGACTTTGACACGTGTTCTTGCTATATTTTGTCCAATAATTCAATAGGACCCTGCTTTACACCTAAGCCACATGTTTGTCCATTTTTGTGAGTGATGCCTTGCAACAGGAACCAAACCAGCATGAATATATCTATTTAAGTCCACAATGGCTGCTAGAAAAAGGATGACATTAAGATAGCTTACAGATTCTTTTTTTTCAATCCGGTTCCTTCGTTCATAATGTATATATTATTCTGTGATCCGGGCGAAGGGTGCATCAGGTCTATAATCAGACTAATTTTTGGGAACTTGATGGATTAGAGCATTCTTATAGCTAAATGAAATACCAGCTTGGAAATACACATCGGATCACTTATTTCACACAATACTGAAATGAAATATCATGATTTAAAATTTGATCTGTCAACAAAATGAAACTCAACAATTTCATGATGATCAGGAGGAAACACCGGAAATGAATCTTCCCACTTAAAGCCAATTAAATACCAATTAATGATAATAAGATAAATTGGAACAATAATCACCATGCAAGTGAGAACAGAAACATCTCACACGAGTAATGATTAAAATGTCTTTGTCAGCGTCTTTAATTACATTAAAGTCTCATCAACCAGTGGTGTAAGATCTTGCCAGTAAGGTCTTCACACCTTCTAATATTCACTTGGTTGTCCTTTCACAGAACTCAACCCTTCCTGCATAAACATAATTGGTTCGGAAACATATATATATACGCTTTGTTCATAGATGGTTCCATTTATTTAAAAAAAACATAATTGGCGTCATAATATAGATTTGGGCTTGGGGAGGTCAGTTTTAAAGGTATTTAAACAGACGAAGCACATTCTTTAAAAAAGTGTGTCTTAAAATCTAGAACAGCATGTGTGTGTTACCGAGGGAACCATTGATGTTCCATTACAGCAGGTTCTTGGTTTGACACTTGTTGAGGTATATTTATTTGGCATATTTAACCCTTTATTTACAAACAGTTAATATTCAAAATGCACAGGTGATTTGGGACAATATTAATTCTGCAGTGTGGTAGGTCATAGTGATAAAAGGGCATAGTTTCGATCTATAATTGTCAAGGGTTAATCACAAGTTAGTTGCTTTGTTAGCAGAAGATTGATTGTTACAAATCCATACATTAATTTTCGCATGGAGCGGATTCTGCCTAAATGAATGAGTATTCGAAATACCTCTATTTACCTTTCAGCAGTGTACATCTCCTTTTCATTTCTCACGGATACTGAAATATTTCATATTGCATTTTAATATTATTTAACATGCGTTTCGACGGGCAAACAATGAAATTAGAATATGAATCCCATTGAATTGGCGCTGAAGAATTGCCACCCAAAACAAAAAAAAATAGGTGACATGTTCGGCACAGCTAAATACGTGCTGCTCATTCCATATACACTCTGCATTGAAGAACAGTGGCTCATTAAAGTGCAATATCGTCTGACCATGGTGAAGAGTAATATCGTCTGACCATGACGAAGAGTAATATCATCTACAATATCGTCTGACCATGACTGGGAGTAATATCGTCTGACCATGACTAGGAGTAATATCGTCTGACCATGACTGGGAGTAATATCGTCTGACCATGACTAGGAGTATTATCGTCTGACCATGACTGGGAGTATTATCGTCTGACCATGACTGGGAGTATTATCGTCTGACCATGACTGGGAGTAATATCGTCTGACCATGACTAGGATTAATATCGTCTGACCATGACTAGGAGTAATATCGTCTGACCATGACTAAGAGCAATATCGTCTGACCATGACTAGAAGTATTATCGTCTGACCATGACTAGGAGTATTATCGTCTGACCATGACTAGGAGTATTATCGTCTGACCATGACTAAGAGCAATATCGTCTGACCATGACTAGGAGTTATATCGTCTGACCATGACTAGGAGTATTATCGTCTGACCATGACTAGGAGTATTATCGTCTGACCATGACTAGGAGTATTATTGTCTGACCATGACTAAGAGCAATATCGTCTGACCATGACTAGGAGTTATATCGTCTGACCATGACTGGGAGTATTATCGTCTGACCATGACTGGGAGTATTATCGTCTGACCATGACTGGGAGTAATATCGTCTGACCATGACTAGGAGTAATATCGTCTGACCATGACTAGGAGTAATATCGTCTGACCATGACTAGGAGTATTATCGTCTGACCATGATTGGGAGTAATATCGTCTGACCATGACTGGGAGTATTATCGTCTGACCATAACTGGGAGTAATATCGTCTGACCATGACTAGGAGTATTATCGTCTGACCATGACTAGGTGTAATATCGTCTGACCATGACTGGGAGTATTATCGTCTGACCATGACTAAGAGCAATATCGTCTGACCATGACTGGGAGTATTATCGTCTGACCATGACTGGGAGTAATATCGTCTGACCATGACTAGGAGTATTATTGTCTGACCATTACTAGGAGTAATATCGTCTGACCATGACTAGGAGTAATATCGTCTGACCATGACTGGGAGTATTATCGTCTGACCATGACTGGGAGTAATATCGTGTGACCATGACTAGGAGTTTTATTTTCTGACCATTACTAGGAGTAATATCGTCTGACCATGACTAGGAGTAACATCGTCTGACCATGACTGGGAGTAATATCGTCTGACCATGACTAGGAGTATTATTGTCTGACCATTACTAGGAGTAATATCGTCTGACCATGACTAGGAGTAATATCGTCGGACCATGACTGGGAGTAATATCGTCGGACCATGACTGGGAGTAATATCGTCTGACCATGACTAGGAGTAATATCGTCGGACCATGACTGGGAGTATTATCGTCTGACCATGACTAGGAGTAATATCGTCGGACCATGACTGGGAGTAATATCGTCGGACCATGACTGGGAGTAATATCGTCTGACCATGACTGGGAGTATTATCGTCTAACCATGACTAGGAGTATTATACAGGTACTGCCCAAACAAAAATATATTGGAATGGTCAGTTGATTTATCACGGTAATTGCTGTTGTAAAACTGGGATCTTCTTATTCCACAACACTTATATCTTAAATGGCATATACCCATATTCACCATGCGCGCCTTACTAAGCTTTTGTGAAACATGATAACCTTGAACGTAATTTGTAAATTTCAATCGTATTCACATTAAAATGGATATTCAAATCCGCTTAAATCACATTTGGTTGGAATGTGTTTCAAACATGCATGTAATATGTGGGTATTTACGTGGAAAGGATAGCTTGGCATAACATTGTTCCATGCCAAGTAGCTGATCGCCTACACCATTCCTATATAGCCATAGCTGGGGGGAAATTCCATTAGCATGGAGATATCTGACAATCTTGCAGAATCAACAAAAATACTTCCACGAAATCTTTGAAAATGGAATTTAGCTGTCTTTATGATTTAAAAAAATTATTGTGCTATATAAAATCTATATCTTTTAATGCACGTTTTGTTCGAATTGTGCACAAGCATATTTGTGATCTAAATATCTTTTCTTTCGTTCGAAATAATCTCAAGTGTCATCCATATTGCTTTAAAAAACGGGAGCCACTCTAAGGAAATAGCACTTCTATGCAAACTGGAATGGACCTTTTTTTTCATGTGAGATGTACTTTTTCCAGGCGGATTCTCCTGTGTTATCGCCTGGCTATGAGCATCTCACTTGAGTGCTTAATATGTCTGCGTGTATGCACCGTATGACAGTACAGCAAGCAAAGCCGGGAATCGTAATGTTGATGTGATCAGCTGTCAACAGGGATTAGATCATATATATTAGTAGTACACTCAACTTCGTCCTCTACACTGAGGAATATCCAAATGCTAACATTTAGCTCTTCTAAAATACCGTCTGGTATGTATCAATTTTCATAAAGTAGCGTTGCCATGACAATTGTACTAAACCATGCCTTGGCCGCAGTCATTTTATTGATTAATAAACATGTTATTCCCTTAGTATATTCTCTAAAGACCATTTTTCTTGCTTACTTGTTCCGTTGCATTGACGCGACCCTGCCAGGCAGGAGAATATACCTGACTGTGGAGGAGCCATACTGGAGCGAGGATCAGGCGGGAGGGAATATACAATGCTGATTGCGTTGAATCGGGAGGGTTGAGGCTATCAAAGAACACTGAAACAAAGATTGATGAACATTGGTTAAAATTGCCCCACAGGAAATAATCAAGTTATTATGATTACGTTATCATCATCATGAGCTGTCTGCAAACCAAATGATAAGAATAAGTTTGATCTCAGCCATGTGTCTGTATATAGTATTGCTATATATAAACTGAAAACTCTTTCGCCACATTTCTGTCAATCTGATGTTTCAAATTAGATTAAAGATTTAAAATCTAAAGGGTATAATCCATACAATGCTAAGATAACAAATCATTTTTAGAAACTGTATGCGTCCTTGAAATATTTATTTCATGGAATTGAAATGTGTGTTCCAAGAGAAATAAGAAAAAACCGGTGATTGAGTGATGGAACATCCTGTACATAATATTATTCTCCAGGACATTTACAACCTTTTTGCCCCTGTTTGTAATTGCTCATAATACTTGCAAAGAATAACAAAGCATTGTCACACTCTAATGAGCATAGTATTCTGTGAGATACTACTGATTTCCATAATTCCCTCAACTGGATCACAGACTTTGTTCTAATTTTTATACAGATGATCTCAGATTTGGACAGAAATATTGATCAAGGTAAGGCAAGGTGAAGTTTTAAAACACTGGATTTAAGGATTGGATTTCACAAATCACAAATATCCACAGTGTAAGGTAAAGGCTTGGTCTCACTGTAGCAAACAGGCTAAACAGATGAGTTGCGGAGTGAAAAAAATCACGTTCGCTTTTTTTTTCGCTTTTGTGTGCTTTGAAGCAACGAATGAGATTGAACACTGATGTATACCGACAGTATTTAGGAGAAAACACGCATACAAATACGTTGTTCCTGTCTCCGTACATGTTTGTGTTATATACAACGAATATCACCAAACCCAGTCAGAACACAGAACACATTCAGGATAAGATATGAACAAAACGTTAACTTTCCTGATGCAATCAGCATGTGCAACGAAGACACTGCGAACAAGCCATTCGCATCTCCTCCGCACAAAATTTTCAACATGCTGAAAAAGATTTAAGGACCAAAGTGTACATACACGTACTGCTCCGAACTCTAAATGCCTGAAGTTAGAAGGAGATACAAGGAAAGCGTTAAAGTTGCTTAGACTTCCAAACTCATTCCGAACACCAAAATTTCCCACTCCGCTTTCATCTGCCTGGCCTGCTCAGTACAGTGAGACCGGAGTAAAATTAATAACTTTATCCATGGATTAGAAATGTTCTTATCTGAAGTTGTGATCTTAGCTTTTGTCCCATCAGTTGTATATGACAGAAGGGAAAACTTACATTGCATTGATCACATAATTCGACACTATCTTAGCTTTCCAGATACCCTATGATCATCATTAGCAAGATTAAACTTACATTTTGATAACTTCATCTTAAATTAAATGACATGAATATGCTAAAATAGATTTACTATCCTTTTCTGCCAATCCAGGTCTACTTTCAAGACCATTAATGATGTCACCAGTCTGTTGTCCCCATCAGCGAGATTCCTTGTCCTTCCAACCTATTAAAGATCAAATAGGATAAGATAGGATTAGATCAGATATTGTTTACTTGAAATCGATTTGTTACATAAAAACATTAGCTGAAAGCTATTTATCAATTGATTGTTATATACAAATAATACAACTATAAGACATTATTTACATAAACCTCATGGTAAAAAAGACCATAGGGAGCAACAATACTCAGAGCCATCCCAATCTTTTAATATTCTTCTAAAATTGACATATGTAGTATTACTCTTTACATTATTTGATAAATTATTCAACAAATGTGTCCCACACTAATTAAATGAATTCCTTACATATGTAACTTAAAACGGGACTGCATTGGCTTTACATCAATCAGATCTTGTGGATTCAAATCATTCAATGTTTTGAATACTTCATTTAATATAACTTAAAATCTTCTTTAATGCATAAATGCAATTCATGTACTCCTGTATCCTCAGTAGTACTACAACTGCCAGTCACACCGGACTGTACAACGTCAAAATTTGTATTGCTGCCTATACTACTTTAACACAAATTAGATGCAAATCACTGTCATACATTTCACCCAAAACATCAAAATGGTTTGATGTTGGAATGCAGCAATCTAGTTCATTGCATATGTGAGATTTGGCCCTCTCTTCTTGATGGCCACACCCCTAGCATACTGTTATGACATCATTGCATATGTGAGATTTGGCCCTCTCTTCTTGATGGCCACACCCCTAGCATACTGTTATGACATCATTGCATATGTGAGATTTGGCCCTCTCTTCTTGATGGCACACCCCTAGCATACTGTTATGACATTTTCTACGTTTTTGGCCTGACTCACCACAGTCATGACATATTATTGGCTTACCATGTTTGCATGATGTATTTATGTGGTTTACCTCTCCACAAAAATGACATGGTTTTTATGGTTCTTGATGTTTTGAGTCTGTAATTTCTGGCGCAGCGTCATGAGCATGATGCCAAGCATGTTTTTGCCTTGCCAGTCTGGGCCTCTGCCCCAAAACTCATCATTTGTATCCCCAAACAATGTAGCTTCACCAGTCTTTTTCAGTCTGTCTATTGGTGAGGACAGGTTTAGTGAATGTATAAAGCTATCAATATACTATCATTATTTTCAAATATTAATACCATTAATTTGTGTGATATATCATTCTTCTTCTAAACTTTCTTTCAGTATATTATTATTGTCAATATAAACACCAATCAATTATTGTAATGTTACTATTCACACCTCCACCAGATATAAAAAGACAAAAATAGTTTATAATTCTGACATCAGATATTTCTATTGAATTAATGTGAATGTAAGGTATATTTTAAGAAGAATGACATATCATACATTGTGCTAAGGATAGCATTTCTAGAAAACCTATATATACATATACATTCAGTGGAGGCGTGGATAAAATTTAGAAATCTTTTAATTTAGAAATCTTTGACTGGATACTAAACCAAGATATATGATAACATATCCCATTTAGGAAGCAAGCAATGTCGCAAAAACTGTAACTGACTTTTTTTTGCTTAGAGAATTTCAAAGTTAATATTAATAAGTTGGGTGATGAGTTACGAGAGGGAAGATGATAATCACTGAAACCTGCATGTGAAAACAGGAGTATGTATCATACAATGTATGGCGGTGGACTAGGGTGGAGAAGTCCAGGATAAGATAAGATATATGGGACAGGTGGCTATATCATTGACAAAATAAGCGTGAGAGTGTGATATGTCTCCCAAGTCGGTTTGCAAGAATTTTCAGTTTTCCTTTAATGACACTCAATTACATTGCATGTTGATATTAGGATAAGAAACATTTTTATCAAATTAGTTATGCAAGTGATCTGCAAAATATCTGGAAGAAGGATATACCTTTGAGGTTTAAAACTGAAGCTAGGTGAGATCACTATGTTTCAGTGGATATGCTAATGAGGTAATTTAACACAACCAATCAACTCGCTTTATCTTATTTTTTCCTGTGTTGACTTATGGCGCAATCCAAATCGAAATTCAAGTAACAAAACCTGTTAAGGTATAGAAGTTACAAATTGTGTGAAGCAACTATATGTAACATTGAGAAAATGGTAGATCGAGAATGAATATATTAAGCTGAGCATAATAACATGGCAATGAACTGACAGGTGTAATTTGAAGTTGAATATAACACATGTAAAAATTGGTCAAGTGGTGAAACCAAGCCTGGGCTGTTTTTCATTCTTATACCCATATTATCACATAAGTCAGTTGGAATTGGATCCGAAGTGTGGGTCACATCAATCACTTGCTTTTGGTTTGCCTTTTTGCCTGTGGGGTAATGTGATAAAAATATCTTAATGGACAATAATTTTTGTTTGTTTCATGTTTGTTTCTTCAGGCTTTACAATATTTCAGCTATCATGGTAAGAACTACTTGTAGATATACATAGTGCTGTCTCACTGAAATGTCGAAGGTTCTTGACTCATATTCTCAAAGCATTTTAACCCATAACGTAAATGCTGGTTCTAATAACCTTGCGCTCTATTACAAAATATTAAAATGTGAATTGTGTCTCACCTGTGTATTGTTACAGGTATATTATTATCTGTAATAAACAGAAAATACGCTGACTAGAATTTGTATGTCATACAGTTAAAACCACCACCGTGTATATCTGTAAACTAATCTATCCGATCGTGAAGATATCATATATACAATATCATTAAGATAGATAGGGCCCCAATCTTACTCGATATGTTGAGAAAGAATTAAAATGTGGGCATGAGCTATAGTTGTTTCAGGGGCATTAGAGTTAACCGGCCACATGCCTCCATGCAGGATATGGCCTACCGCTTACTGTGACGATTGCCTCCCATGGCCTTCACCCTCCCATGGCATCCACCCTCCCATGGCCTTCACCCTAGCCTTTCAACTAAGATTAGTTTACCTACTTTTTTCACTGTTCATGTTCAACGTTATTTGATGGTAGTGTGCGTTAATATATTTGACAATGTTTACGATATTCCTGTGAAAATAATCACTGATCTACTTCATGTGCAACAGTTTTAGATTTACCACGGTTAAAAGATGACATTTATTCTGTCATAAAGGATTATAAAGACCTACTTCAAATAAATAATTTATTTTTTTAGGCACTGATTTGCCCTAGAGTAGGAAATGGTGTCATTAATCATTAATCATTAAAACTGTGCTAGCCTACATTATACGTGACTCAGTTCCCCCAAGGTTAAAATATTTACTGTTAATGTGGTAATAATATTTCCTATTGGGAATAAAAACTGGTACTACTCCCTATTACGTGACTCATAAATGTCCTTCTTGGGAGTAATAATAAACGAATTGCTGAGGGGGCCAAACCTTTTGTGCTGGATTCCAAATACATTCCGTCAAATATGTTTCATTTTTTCGATTTAGCTAATAAAATGCCAAGGGAACGACAAATACCCTATTATAATAACTATGAACGAAATATAACCAGTTGCTGGATTGGACACTTTTTCATGAAAGCTTCGAAAATATGTTAAAAGATGCTATTAGCCTTCTGACTGAAAACAATATGAATTGAATAGAAAATTTTGAGATATTACCACCAAATGGACTGATACAGTCCCATCTTAGTATTGTAATCTGAAAAGGAGTCTGAAACACTATTAAATTATCTGATCGAATTTGATGGTTTATCTTATCATAACGGGTAAGCCTCGGGCCGTGGCGCAGTTGGTTAGAACGCCAGCTTATAACCAGTTCCTCTGTGGTGATCCAAAGGTCGTGGGTTCGATCCCTAGCCATGCTGAGATTGAACTCATGATTCAATTTCCCACATGAGCTGAGACCCGTGCCAAAAGGGTTAACCCATTGTCCTTATAAATATGTGACCGGGCGGGTTTTCATGTCAAGGACCTGCGACATGACAATTCAGTGAGGCAGCACTGCTACAAGAAGGTCTCATGACTGGAATAATGTTAAATGTGATGTAAAACCCCAAACAAACAAACCAAACAAACAAACATAACGAGTTAATCATGACCTGACTTGAATTAGGCAACACTGGAATCAAAATCCAGTATTGGAATCGATTATTCAGGAGTGATTTTACAGGTGATGTCAGGTAAACTCAGTGGAGATTGTGGGTGCATATTGTGACGATATTGCAGATATTGCACTTTTGTAATGTCTGCTCCTATTTCCATAATCTGGTGCAGATGCCACAGTTTCTGCCACTTTATGATCTAGACACTGTGTAATTCCTTCATATCCATATTAGAGTTGATAACAAGGTCACCACAGCACCCTATCTTCACTATGTAATGTCATGCCAAACCGTCTAAGATCCTTGTGTTTATTTTTTCTATAACTGAGTTTCATTATGTTATGAACCAGGAAGGTTTTTGACTTCATCAGTACAGTTTTCTAGCTCATGTCTAGATGCGTCTACATGTTGCCTACTCATCTGATCCATTTGAGTAGACTGAAGGTTACCTCAAAATCTCTTATGGAATTAACTAGTAATGTGATCACGAATATAGAAATATATGCACAGCTAAAGCCTTTATTCGGGTAGGTCATGTTAATGCCTGAATTAAAATTATTGACAGAAAACATATTAAGGTGGATCGTGGGTGTTGATGGTGAGTGCCCTCTCGTGACTTTCTAAAGAAACTACTTTCAATTTTTACGCAAAAACAGAGCAATGCCAATAGAGTATAGGGAAACTGGTTATTTTCTTTTCATTTAAACTTTTCACAATGTTATCCTTGAAAATGTACACTTCTAGTAATAATCAGGTACCATAACAAGATTAAAATGATATTGATATTCTTGATGTTTTGATGTACTATAAATTTAAAAAAGATGGCATAGTAATACATCACTACTCAAACATTTGTCTTATCAGATAAGATTGTCAGACAGAAAAGACCATTTCGAAACAGCCGTGAAACAGTTTCAAAACAATATTTCCCGTGA
Source organism: Amphiduros pacificus (assembly GCA_949316495.1). Lineage (NCBI taxonomy): Eukaryota > Metazoa > Annelida > Polychaeta > Phyllodocida > Hesionidae > Amphiduros > Amphiduros pacificus. Next base: position 71,032,105 of record OX439000.1, read on the forward strand.
TCGTCATTTAACAGATTTTCTATTCTTTCCTTAACATAGATATATTATAGATACATTATATTATATTAAGCGAACGCTTTAGATTTTAAGAATATGTGATTTTTTTTCTTCATAAACCTCAAATATGCCAAAATGTTTTTATCCAAACTATACAACATAAAAAAGGAAAAACTCAGTTTGACTAGGATTACATAAAATTTTCTTGTGACCATTAAAATATAATTAAAAATCACAGTCAAAATAAACCTCTGTTATCCCTATCCTGTTGATGAACAATTCAGAAGTTCACAAAATAAAGTGATAGGTTTGAGTACATTATGCAACTGCTCTCTGATTGATAAACGCCCCCCCCCCTATCCTGACGTCAGGCGGTCTACAGGACACCTGCCCGATAGGTTTAGATGAGTTAAAGTCATAACAAATCGGACAGAGATTGGCAACTTTTAAAAGAACTTCTCAAAAATGGCCAATATTTAGTGGCTGGCAAACCTCACTGCACCCAGCTTGTCTGCCTTTGGGGAAGTCGGCATGTGACTGGAGCATAAGGCACAGTTCTCTACCAACTGTGCTTGTGCAGCAGGTCTTTAGCATACATTTCAGCTTAATATTAAATTAATAATGATATTCAGTGGCGGATCGGGGGGTGGGGGTGGCTTTTGAGAACTGGAGCCCTTTGGGACATTTCAACACCCCCTCCCCCCCCCCCCGGTAAAAAAAATCCTGGATCCGCCCCTGATATTGTATGATGATAAATCGACATACGACACTAAACACTCTGTAGTTAGGAGTCAACTTGTAATATCAATATTATATTTCGAGACATATATTTGACACACAGTGTAAGACCTTTCACGTTGTAAGAGTTTCAGTCCCGTAATTCTCATATACTAGTACTATTTTTATTACATTATTATCATACAGACATACGACTGAGATTAGACTGGGTTAGTTTGGATTGCAGGTAGCTCATGCTGCATTGAGATCAAGGAGTCAGCTCATGCTGCTGTGAGATCAAGGAGTCAGCTCATGTTGCAGTGAGATCAAGGAGTCAGCTCATGCTGCAGTGAGATCAAGGAGTCAGCTCATGCTGCATTGAGATCAAGGAGTCAGCTCATGCTGCTGTGAGATCAAGGAGTCAGCTCATGTTGCAGTGAGATCAAGGAGTCAGCTCATGCTGCGGTGAGATCAAGGAGTCAGCTCATGCTGCAGTGAGATCAAGGAGTCAGCTCATGCTGCAGTGAGATCAAGGAGTCAGCTCATGCTGCAGTGAGATCAAGGAGTCAGCTCATGTTGATATGAGATCAAGGAGTCAGCTCATGCTGCAGTGAGATCAAGGAGTCAGCTCATGCTGCAGTGAGATCAAGGAGTCAGCTCATGCTGCAGTGAGATCAAGGGGTCAGCTCATGTTGCGGTGAGATTAAGGAGTCAGCTCATGCTGCGGTGAGATCAAGGAGTCAGCTCATGCTGCGGTGAGATCAAAGAGTCAGCTCATGCTGCGGTGAGATCAAGGAGTCAGCTCATGCTGCATTGAGATCAAGGAGTCAGCTCATGCTGCTGTGAGATCAAGGAGTCAGCTCATGCTGCAGTGAGATCAAGGAGTCAGCTCATGTTGCGGTGAGATCAAGGAGTCAGCTCATGCTGCTGTGAGATCAAGGAGTCAGCTCATGTTGCGGTGAGATCAAGGAGTCAGCTCATGTTGCTGTGAGATCAAGGAGTCAGCTCATGCTGCAGTGAGATCAAGGAGTCAGCTCATGTTGCAGTGAGATCAAGGAGTCAGCTCATTTTGCAGTGAGATCAAGGAGTCAGCTCATGCTGCTTTAAGATTAAGGAGTCAGCTCATGCTGCAGTGAGATCAAGGAGTCAGCTCATGTTGCTATGAGATCAAGGAGTCAGCTCATGTTGCTGTGAGATCAAGAAGCCAGCGCATGCTGCTATGAGATCAAGGAGTCAGCTCATGTTGCTGTGAGATCAAGGAGTCAGCTCATGCTGCAGTGAGATCAAGGAGTCAGCTCATGTTGCTGTGAGATCAAGGAGTCAGTTCATGCTGCGGTGAGATCAAGGAGTCAGCTCATGTTGCTGTGAGATCAGGGAGTCAGCTCATGTTGCTGTGAGATCAAGTAGTCAGCTCATGCTGTTTCAAGATCAAGGAGTCAGCTCATGCTGCTTTAAGATTAAGGAGTCAGCTTATGCTGCTGTGAGATCAAGGAGTCAGCTCATGCTGCTTTAAGATTAAGGAGTCAGCTCATGCTGCTGTGAGATCAAGAAGTCAGCGCATGCTGCTATGAGATCAAGGAGTCAGCTCATGTTGCTGTGAGATCAAGGAGTCAGCTCATGTTGCTGTGAGATCAAGGAGTCAGCTCATGTTGCTGTGAGATCGAGGAGTCAGCTCATGCTGCAGTGAGATCAAGGAGTCAGCTCATGTTGCTGTGAGATCAAGGAGTCAGCTCATTCTGCAGTGAGATCAAGGGGTCAGCTCATGTTGCTGTGAGATCAAGGAGTCAGCTCATGTTGCTGTGAGATCAAGGAGTCAGCTCATGCAACTTTCTGGACACAAATAGCAATTCAGATAATGCCTCAGTTGTATGTTCAATATTTGATATAATTTGACATTTCATTCTGGTTGCACAACATATATATCCTCCATATGTTACAGTGTTGTCTGTAAATCAGTGTACATGAAATCATGCCCCATATATCCATTGTGTATGTTGAATAAATACCCATTTGCTTGTACAATGTTGGCATTAGACATTGTGATAAGAATATCTTTAGGTATAATTGAAAAAAGCATTAATTCATCATGAGCTCTCTTTTTATATCAGCAAAACATATATTTCATTCCGTATTGCAACTTCTTCACCCATTAAACATTTGTTATTGGCATTCAGTAATATTCTAGCGTATATGGTTGGCCATGCCCCCTGGTGAATGCGGTCCGAATGTGTTGGTATGAGTTGAGACACATCATACATGACATGTTGCATACATAAGCGAATATTCCTGACCTGTGTGAAACACTGTGAACAGCATGAAACACTTCAGTAAGGAACAAACTTGGGACATTGGAAGGTTATAAAGGGCATAACGTTTGTGCTACCGTAAAAATGACCGTGGTAAATTCGTCATCCTTAATGTTACATTGGAGTTATTATAATTACTCCAAGATGTAACCTTCACCACCCATTACTTGTGAACATGGTCCATTAATAAGATAGTTGCAGCTGAGGTTCAATTCATTGTTATGAATATGGTGTGTCAGGGATAATTGAGAAAGGTCGAATCCACAAATGGGTTGTTTACCTTCTCCCGTTGGTATCGTAAAAATGGCAATGAATGCCCCCTACCTGATATATTATGTTGGTCATAATGCAATACAACGTTTTCCATGTATTCTGAGATAGCATCCGTCATTTTTTGCTTTGCTAAGCATAGCTTCAGCAGTGAAGGGGAAGGGGAGAAATTTTCTGTCATTCTGTCTGTCCGTCTGCTCTGAAACTTCTGGAATTCTTAGCTCTTAATAGGTAATATGTTGAATTGTCTTAGGACCAATTCTACTATTTTCCATTAGGCTCAGAATTTATTGTTCCCATTTAAAAAAATGATTTTTGAAATAAAAAACTAAAACCTATCACAGAGTTGATAAGAAGGCTGACACTTGGAATAACATGACAAAACCAACCAATGAGAAGCCAGATAACAAGTTGAGACCAGTTTCAAAATGTAACATGCATTTTGATCGGTCAGAATAACCATCTGCACAATTCTGTTTTGGGATAGGATTTAAGTGATCATTAATGAAACAATTTGCATGCATTTCAAGGAAATGTTCACAAACATTACAAAAAAAGCAATGATCAGCCTCTAGGGCCATTCGCCTATGTTTACAAAATTTCAAATCGCTAAATTGGAATGCTGAATTGAGCGATTAAAGAGGATGTCATTTCCAAGTTGAAGAGAAACCAAATATCGTTGTGTGTTAATGCACACCTGAATGAATGAACGTGCGAGATTCAATTCAAATCTTTTATCAAATTTAAGTTTAAAATATTACAACCTACAGGGCACTTTAAAGGTGAATATTTTTACATTTCAAATATTATTATATATTTGTAAGTCTGAAAGTACAAAATATATTCGGTAATAACGAGTTGACAATGAACCATGACTAATACTAATAGCAATCCTACTATTTTGCCCATCACAAAAAGCCAGAGTGAAGCCCTTGTCATGTCCAGACCATATATTTAACAGGATAATTGGATTGTGATGAAGCTGTGTGCTTTTCATTACACTTGACATATTTACTTCTTAATGACTATCTCACAACCACGTACATGAAATTCTAACTGCAATATATCTTGTTTCCCACAAATTTAAACCATGCATTTTTTTCTCCGGTAATATAATGGTTTTGTGATTATTCTTATGACGTGTTATTTACATAAGGGAGACAACCGGACTGCAAGATATGTTATTAGTTGGGTGATGAACAGTTTTAACTTAATATCAATAGTGTCCCTTTACTTGTATTGACGTGCCTCTTTGGATAGTTTCTCTGAAAGAAATAGAACGCCATGCAGAAATATAGCATTTTGATGATCATCTCCCATCATCATTATAACTACATTTATTTTCCGAAAAGTGTCAACACCTAATATGGACACAGTCACACACACACACACACACACACACAAACACACACACACACACACACACACAGCCCAGGAATTAAGAAGGCTCGCGAGCAACCTCTGAAACCCATTAGTGGAGATAGGAAGTGATTTAGATCAATATTGTCATGAATGGTGGTAGGAAATTTTACAAAAAAACAATAATCGCGGGGAAATGGGTTTTATTCATTGAAGAGTTGCTAAATATAGATTGAATATAATGAAAGCTGTTCTCCATTAGTGTGACAGAGGTTTCTTTGACAAGAACCTTCATGTGACATGACTGCAATTACTACAACAATGTGGGTCGTTGCCCTTTAATCCATGTGTGTAAGATTCCTTAAGACGACAGAAATGCTTTAAATTGACCTTAACGGAAATCAGTTCAGATTCAAGATTTTAGTGTTGTGTATGGTAGTTCAGATTGTGTCACACGCCCGGAGACTGCTTCAGAAATCTGATTCTTGCACAATATAATCAGTTGACATATTCCTTTCTGCCCTGACAGCAAGCAACCGATAAGGGCGGATACTCTTTGTAATGCAAGAGGATATTTCAGTTACTATAAGAAAGGAAGCCCTTCAAGAACCGAGTGATAATAGAAGAGATTAAAGGAGACCAGTGTGGGCCAGTAGAAAATTGCCACATAGAAAAGACAGAGCTAGATTTCTGAAAATAACGAGTGAGGTCGTAAATTACATACCATTACAACCAGACATTCTGATGCCCAACTGGAACGCATTTACGCATTTATAATCACACTGTTGATAATTCTTGACATACAAGGTCATATTTCTATCGCAGACAACTAATATTTTATTTACACTATATTTTGTTTTTTTACTTGCCACCAGCGAATCAACAAGAGGGAGAGAAACTGTTGAGCGTTTTGTGTTATCTGAATTATAATTTTTCTGCGAATGTGGCAATACCTGCTGTGTAGTGATGTGAACTCTAGAATTGGAGATTTAGATGTATCCCAGATATCAATGGCATAACCCTCCCTAAAGTCATGAGCGCAGTTAATAAGTCACATGCTGAAAGCAAAATTGATTTTCCTTAAGTGTAGTAAGGTTTGTGTATTGAATGAGAGTATTACTGAGAGTATAATGAGTATATATTTTTTCCAGTATCCCAATTTGAAGAGCAATGAATCTGTGTCTCAGATCCACTGGATCGTAGCCGATGTTAACTTTAACTTTAACTTAAGGTTGGTTGAATGAGCTTGAAAGTCATTTGGCCATTGTTACTGAATGGGCCATGAAAACGCCAATTTAAAATTTCAATTATCAAGTATGTAGTTGTTAACCATTAATCATGTGAAGACCCACAACCTTTGAATCACCATAAAGGAACTGGTGCTATGCAAATAAGCTTACGCTCTAATCAACTGCGCCACGGCCGTGCCCTCTTCTATCGGGAACAGATGTTTTGACAAAATTGGGATCTAACCTAAGACCACTAATGCACCACTGTTCCCATACCAAACTGAGACATTACCGAGCAGTGAATATGTTGACTGACCTCGCTCATGCACCACTGTTCTCATACCAACCTGAGACATTACCGAGCAGAGAATATGTTGACTGAGCTCGCTCATGCACCACTGTTCTCATACCAAACTGAGACATTACCGAGCAGTGAATATGTTGACTGACCTCGCTCATGCACCACTGTTCTCATACCAACCTGAGACATTACAGAGCAGAGAATATGTTGACTGAGCTCGCTCATGCACCACTGTTCTCAAACCAACCTGAGACATTACAGAGCAGAGAATATGTTGACTGAGCTCGCTCATGCACCACTGTTCTCATACCAAACTGAGACATTACCGAGCAGTGAATATGTTGACTGACCTCGCTCATGCACCACTGTTCTCATACCAACCTGAGACATTACCGAGCAGAGAATATGTTGACTGAGCTCGCTCATGCACCACTGTTCTCATACCAACCTGAGACATTACAGAGCAGAGAATATGTTGACTGAGCTCGCTCATGCACCACTGTTCTCATACCAAACTGAGACATTACAGAGCAGAGAATATGTTGACTGACCTCGCTCATGCACCACTGTTCTCACACCAACCTGAGACATTACAGAGCAGAAAATATGTTGACTGAGCTCACCCATGCACCACTGTTCCCATACCAACCTGAGACATTACCGAGCAGAGAATATGTTGACTGAGCTCACTCATGCACCACTGTTCTCATACCAACCTGAGACATTACAGAGCAGAGAATATGTTGACTGAGCTCGCTCATGCACCACTGTTCTCATACCAACCTGAGACATTACAGAGCAGAGAATATGTTGACTGAGCTCACTCATGCACCACTGTTCCCATACCAACCTGAGACATTACCGAGCAGAGAATATGTTGACTGAGCTTACTCATTCACCACTGTTCTCAAACCAACCTGAGACATTACAGAGCAGAGAATATGTTGACTGAGCTCACTCATGCACCACTGTTCCAATACCAACCTAAGACATTACAGAGCAGAGAATATGTTGACTGTGCTCACATATGCACCACTGTTCTCATACCAACCTGAGACATTACAGAGCAGAGAATATGTTGACTGAGCTCACCCATGCACCACTGTTCTCATACCAACCTGAGACATTACAGAGCAGAGAATATGTTGACTGTGCTCACATATGCACCACTGTTCCCATACCAACCTGAGACATTACAGAGCAGAGAATATGTTGACTGTGCTCACATATGCACCACTGTTCCCATACCAACCTGAGACATTACAGAGCAGAGAATATGTTGACTGAGCTCACTCATGCACCACTGTTCCCATACCAACCTGAGACATTACCGAGCAGAGAATATGTTGACTGATCTCAACCATGCACCACTGTTCCCATACCAACCTGAGACATTACAGAGCAGAGAATATGTTGACTGAGCTCACTCATGCACCACTGTTCCCATACCAACCTGAGACATTACAGAGCAGAGAATATGTTGACTGAGCTCACCCATGCACCACTGTTCTCATACCAACCTGAGACATTACCGAGCAGAGAATATGTTGACTGAGCTCACATATGCACCACTGTTCTCATACCAACCTGAGACATTACAGAGCAGAGAATATGTTGACTGAGCTCACCCATGCACCACTGTTCTCAAACCAACCTGAGACATTACAGAGCAGAGAATATGTTGACTGAGCTCACTCATGCACCACTGTTCTCAAACCAACCTGAGACATTACAGAGCAGAGAATATGTTGACTGAGCTCGCTCATGCACCACTGTTCCAATACCAACCTAAGACATTACCGAGCAGAGAATATGTTGACTGTGCTCACATATGCACCACTGTTCTCATACCAACCTGAGACATTACAGAGCAGAGAATATGTTGACTGAGCTCACCCATGCACCACTGTTCTCAAACCAACCTGAGACATTACAGAGCAGAGAATATGTTGACTGAGCTCACTCATGCACCACTGTTCTCATACCAACCTGAGACATTACAGAGCAGAGAATATGTTGACTGAATTCACACATGCACCGCTGTTCCCATACCAACCTGAGACATTACAGAGCAGAGAATATGTTGACTGTGCTCACATATGCACCACTGTTCTCATACCAACCTGAGACATTACAGAGCAGAGAATATGTTGACTGTGCTCACATATGCACCACTGTTCTCAAACCAACCTGAGACATTACAGAGCAGAGAATATGTTGACTGAGCTCACACATGCACCACTGTTCTCATACCAACCTAAGACATTACAGAGCAGAGAATATGTTGACTGAGCTCACCCATGCACCACTGTTCTCATACCAACCTGAGACATTACAGAGCAGAGAATATGTTGACTGAGCTCACTCATGCACCACTGTTCTCATACCAACCTGAGACATTACAGAGCAGAGAATATGTTGACTGAGCTCGCTCATGCACCACTGTTCTCAAACCAACCTGAGACATTACAGAGCAGAGAATATGTTGACTGTGCTCACATATGCACCACTGTTCTCATACCAACCTGAGACATTACAGAGCAGAGAATATGTTGACTGAGCTCACATATGCACCACTGTTCTCATACCAACCTGAGACATTACAGAGCAGAGAATATGTTGACTGAGCTCACTCATGCACCACTGTTCTCAAACCAACCTGAGACATTACAGAGCAGAGAATATGTTGACTGAGCTCGCTCATGCACCACTGTTCCAATACCAACCTAAGACATTACCGAGCAGAGAATATGTTGACTGTGCTCACATATGCACCACTGTTCTCATACCAACCTGAGACATTACAGAGCAGAGAATATGTTGACTGAGCTCACTCATGCACCACTGTTCTCAAACCAACCTGAGACATTACAGAGCAGAGAATATGTTGACTGAGCTCACTCATGCACCACTGTTCTCATACCAACCTAAGACATTACAGAGCAGAGAATATGTTGACTGAGCTCACCCATGCACCACTGTTCTCAAACCAACCTGAGACATTACAGAGCAGAGAATATGTTGACTGAGCTCACTCATGCACCACTGTTCTCATACCAACCTAAGACATTACAGAGCAGAGAATATGTTGACTGAGCTCACCCATGCACCACTGTTCTCAAACCAACCTGAGACATTACAGAGCAGAGAATATGTTGACTGAGCTCACTCATGCACCACTGTTCTCATACCAACCTAAGACATTACAGAGCAGAGAATATGTTGACTGAGCTCACTCATGCACCACTGTTCTCAAACCAACCTGAGACATTACAGAGCAGAGAATATGTTGACTGAGCTCGCTCATGCACCACTGTTCCAATACCAACCTAAGACATTACCGAGCAGAGAATATGTTGACTGTGCTCACATATGCACCACTGTTCTAATACCAACCTGAGACATTACAGAGCAGAGAATATGTTGACTGAGCTCACCCATGCACCACTGTTCTCATACCAAACTGAGACATTACAGAGCAGAGAATATGTTGACTGAGCTCACACATGCACCACTGTTCTCATACCAACCTAAGACATTACAGAGCAGAGAATATGTTGACTGTGCTCACATATGCACCACTGTTCTAATACCAACCTGAGACATTACAGAGCAGAGAATATGTTGACTGAGCTCACCCATGCACCACTGTTCTCATACCAAACTGAGACATTACAGAGCAGAGAATATGTTGACTGAGCTCACACATGCACCACTGTTCTCATACCAACCTGAGACATTACAGAGCAGAGAATATGTTGACTGAGCTCACACATGCACCACTGTTCTCAAACCAACCTGAGACATTACAGAGCAGAGAATATGTTGACTGAGCTCACTCATGCACCACTGTTCTCAAACCAACCTGAGACATTACAGAGCAGAGAATATGTTGACTGAGCTCACTCATGCACCACTGTTCCCATACCAACCTAAGACATTACAGAGCAGAGAATATGTTGACTGAGCTCACTCATGCACCACTGTTCAAATACCAACCTAAGACATTACCGAGCAGAGAATATGTTGACTGTGCTCACATATGCACCACTGTTCTCATACCAACCTGAGACATTACAGAGCAGAGAATATGTTGACTGAGCTCACATATGCACCACTGTTCCCATACCAACCTGAGACATTACAGAGCAGAGAATATGTTGACTGAGCTCACTCATGCACCACTGTTCTCAAACCAACCTGAGACATTACAGAGCAGAGAATATGTTGACTGAGCTCACTCATGCACCACTGTTCCCATACCAACCTAAGACATTACAGAGCAGAGAATATGTTGACTGAATTCACACATGCACCACTGTTCTCAAACCAACCTGAGACATTACAGAGCAGAGAATATGTTGACTGAGCTCACTCATGCACCACTGTTCCCATACCAACCTAAGACATTACAGAGCAGAGAATATGTTGACTGTGCTCACATATGCACCACTGTTCTCATACCAACCTGAGACATTACAGAGCAGAGAATATGTTGACTGAATTCACACATGCACCACTGTTCTCAAACCAACCTGAGACATTACAGAGCAGAGAATATGTTGACTGAGCTCACTCATGCACCACTGTTCCCATACCAACCTGAGACATTACAGAGCAGAGAATATGTTGACTGAGCTCACTCATGCACCACTGTTCTCATACCAACCTGAGACATTACAGAGCAGAGAATATGTTGACTGAGCTCACTCATGCACCACTGTTCTCATACCAACCTGAGACATTACAGAGCAGAGAATATGTTGACTGTGCTCACATATGCACCACTGTTCTCATACCAACCTGAGACATTACAGAGCAGAGAATATATTGACTGAGCTCACCCATGCACCACTGTTCTCAAACCAACCTGAGACATTACAGAGCAGAGAATATGTTGACTGAGCTCACTCATGCACCACTGTTCCCATACCAACCTAAGACATTACAGAGCAGAGAATATGTTGACTGAATTCACACATGCACCACTGTTCTCAAACCAACCTGAGACATTACAGAGCAGAGAATATGTTGACTGAGCTCACTCATGCACCACTGTTCCCATACCAACCTAAGACATTACAGAGCAGAGAATATGTTGACTGAATTCACACATGCACCGCTGTTCCCATACCAACCTGAGACATTACAGAGCAGAGAATATGTTGACTGTGCTCACATATGCACCACTGTTCTCATACCAACCTGAGACATTACAGAGCAGAGAATATGTTGACTGTGCTCACATATGCACCACTGTTCTCAAACCAACCTGAGACATTACAGAGCAGAGAATATGTTGACTGAGCTCACACATGCACCACTGTTCTCATACCAACCTAAGACATTACAGAGCAGAGAATATGTTGACTGAGCTCACCCATGCACCACTGTTCTCATACCAACCTGAGACATTACAGAGCAGAGAATATGTTGACTGAGCTCACTCATGCACCACTGTTCTCATACCAACCTGAGACATTACAGAGCAGAGAATATGTTGACTGAGCTCGCTCATGCACCACTGTTCTCAAACCAACCTGAGACATTACAGAGCAGAGAATATGTTGACTGTGCTCACATATGCACCACTGTTCTCATACCAACCTGAGACATTACAGAGCAGAGAATATGTTGACTGAGCTCACATATGCACCACTGTTCTCATACCAACCTGAGACATTACAGAGCAGAGAATATGTTGACTGAGCTCACTCATGCACCACTGTTCTCAAACCAACCTGAGACATTACAGAGCAGAGAATATGTTGACTGAGCTCGCTCATGCACCACTGTTCCAATACCAACCTAAGACATTACCGAGCAGAGAATATGTTGACTGTGCTCACATATGCACCACTGTTCTCATACCAACCTGAGACATTACAGAGCAGAGAATATGTTGACTGAGCTCACTCATGCACCACTGTTCTCAAACCAACCTGAGACATTACAGAGCAGAGAATATGTTGACTGAGCTCACTCATGCACCACTGTTCTCATACCAACCTAAGACATTACAGAGCAGAGAATATGTTGACTGAGCTCACCCATGCACCACTGTTCTCAAACCAACCTGAGACATTACAGAGCAGAGAATATGTTGACTGAGCTCACTCATGCACCACTGTTCTCATACCAACCTAAGACATTACAGAGCAGAGAATATGTTGACTGAGCTCACCCATGCACCACTGTTCTCAAACCAACCTGAGACATTACAGAGCAGAGAATATGTTGACTGAGCTCACTCATGCACCACTGTTCTCATACCAACCTAAGACATTACAGAGCAGAGAATATGTTGACTGAGCTCACTCATGCACCACTGTTCTCAAACCAACCTGAGACATTACAGAGCAGAGAATATGTTGACTGAGCTCGCTCATGCACCACTGTTCCAATACCAACCTAAGACATTACCGAGCAGAGAATATGTTGACTGTGCTCACATATGCACCACTGTTCTAATACCAACCTGAGACATTACAGAGCAGAGAATATGTTGACTGAGCTCACCCATGCACCACTGTTCTCATACCAAACTGAGACATTACAGAGCAGAGAATATGTTGACTGAGCTCACACATGCACCACTGTTCTCATACCAACCTAAGACATTACAGAGCAGAGAATATGTTGACTGTGCTCACATATGCACCACTGTTCTAATACCAACCTGAGACATTACAGAGCAGAGAATATGTTGACTGAGCTCACCCATGCACCACTGTTCTCATACCAAACTGAGACATTACAGAGCAGAGAATATGTTGACTGAGCTCACACATGCACCACTGTTCTCATACCAACCTGAGACATTACAGAGCAGAGAATATGTTGACTGAGCTCACACATGCACCACTGTTCTCAAACCAACCTGAGACATTACAGAGCAGAGAATATGTTGACTGAGCTCACTCATGCACCACTGTTCTCAAACCAACCTGAGACATTACAGAGCAGAGAATATGTTGACTGAGCTCACTCATGCACCACTGTTCCCATACCAACCTAAGACATTACAGAGCAGAGAATATGTTGACTGAGCTCACTCATGCACCACTGTTCAAATACCAACCTAAGACATTACCGAGCAGAGAATATGTTGACTGTGCTCACATATGCACCACTGTTCTCATACCAACCTGAGACATTACAGAGCAGAGAATATGTTGACTGAGCTCACATATGCACCACTGTTCCCATACCAACCTGAGACATTACAGAGCAGAGAATATGTTGACTGAGCTCACTCATGCACCACTGTTCTCAAACCAACCTGAGACATTACAGAGCAGAGAATATGTTGACTGAGCTCACTCATGCACCACTGTTCCCATACCAACCTAAGACATTACAGAGCAGAGAATATGTTGACTGAATTCACACATGCACCACTGTTCTCAAACCAACCTGAGACATTACAGAGCAGAGAATATGTTGACTGAGCTCACTCATGCACCACTGTTCCCATACCAACCTAAGACATTACAGAGCAGAGAATATGTTGACTGTGCTCACATATGCACCACTGTTCTCATACCAACCTGAGACATTACAGAGCAGAGAATATGTTGACTGAATTCACACATGCACCACTGTTCTCAAACCAACCTGAGACATTACAGAGCAGAGAATATGTTGACTGAGCTCACTCATGCACCACTGTTCCCATACCAACCTGAGACATTACAGAGCAGAGAATATGTTGACTGAGCTCACTCATGCACCACTGTTCTCATACCAACCTGAGACATTACAGAGCAGAGAATATGTTGACTGAGCTCACTCATGCACCACTGTTCTCATACCAACCTGAGACATTACAGAGCAGAGAATATGTTGACTGTGCTCACATATGCACCACTGTTCTCATACCAACCTGAGACATTACAGAGCAGAGAATATATTGACTGAGCTCACCCATGCACCACTGTTCTCAAACCAACCTGAGACATTACAGAGCAGAGAATATGTTGACTGAGCTCACTCATGCACCACTGTTCCCATACCAACCTAAGACATTACAGAGCAGAGAATATGTTGACTGAATTCACACATGCACCACTGTTCTCAAACCAACCTGAGACATTACAGAGCAGAGAATATGTTGACTGAGCTCACTCATGCACCACTGTTCCCATACCAACCTAAGACATTACAGAGCAGAGAATATGTTGACTGTGCTCACATATGCACCACTGTTCCCATACCAACCTGAGACATTACAGAGCAGAGAATATGTTGACTGAATTCACACATGCACCACTGTTCTCATACCAACCTGAGACATTACAGAGCAGAGAATATGTTGACTGAATTCACACATGCACCACTGTTCTCAAACCAACCTGAGACATTACAGAGCAGAGAATATGTTGACTGAGCTCACTCATGCACCACTGTTCCCATACCAACCTGAGACATTACAGAGCAGAGAATATGTTGACTGTGCTCACATATGCACCACTGTTCCCATACCAACCTGAGACATTACAGAGCAGAGAATATGTTGACTGAATTCACACATGCACCACTGTTCTCATACCAACCTGAGACATTACAGAGCAGAGAATATGTTGACTGAATTCACACATGCACCACTGTTCTCATACCAACCTGAGACATTACAGAGCAGAGAATATGTTGACTGAATTCACACATGCACCACTGTTCTCAAACCAACCTGAGACATTACAGAGCAGAGAATATGTTGACTGAGCTCACTCATGCACCACTGTTCTCATACCAACCTGAGACATTACAGAGCAGAGAATATGTTGACTGAGCTCACTCATGCACCACTGTTCCCATACCAACCTGAGACATTACAGAGCAGAGAATATGTTGACTGAGCTCACTCATGCACCACTGTTCTCATACCAACCTGAGACATTACAGAGCAGAGAATATGTTGACTGAGCTCACTCATGCACCACTGTTCCCATACCAACCTGAGACATTACAGAGCAGAGAACATGTTGACTGATCTCAACCATGCACCACTGTTCCCATACCAACCTGAGACATTACAGAGCAGAGAATATGTTGACTGAGCTCACTCATGCACCACTGTTCCCATACCAACCTGAGACATTACAGAGCAGAGAACATGTTGACTGATCTCAACCATGCACCACTGTTCCCATACCAACCTGAGACATTACAGAGCAGAGAATATGTTGACTGTGCTCACACATGCACCACTGTTCTCATACCAACCTGAGACATTACAGAGCAGAGAATATGTTGACTGAGCTCACACATGCACCACTGTTCTCATACCAACCTGAGACATTACAGAGCAGAGAATATGTTGACTGTGCTCACACATGCACCACTGTTCTCATACCAACCTGAGACATTACAGAGCAGAGAATATGTTGACTGAGCTCACTCATGCACCACTGTTCTCATACCAACCTGAGACATTACAGAGCAGAGAATATGTTGACTGAGCTCACTCATGCACCACTGTTCTCATACCAAACTGAGACATTACAGAGCAGAGAATATGTTGACTGAGCTCACTCATGCACCACTGTTCTCAAACCAACCTGAGACATTACAGAGCAGAGAATATGTTGACTGAGCTCACTCATGCACCACTGTTCTCAAACCAACCTGAGACATTACAGAGCAGAGAATATGTTGACTGAGCTCACTCATGCACCACTGTTCTCATACCAACCTGAGACATTACCGAGCAGAGAATATGTTGACTGTGCTCACACATGCACCACTGTTCTCATACCAACCTGAGACATTACAGAGCAGAGAATATGTTGACTGAGCTCACTCATGCACCACTGTTCTCATACCAACCTGAGACATTACCGAGCAGAGAATATGTTGACTGTGCTCACATATGCACCACTGTTCTCATACCAACCTAAGACATTACAGAGCAGAGAATATGTTGACTGAGCTCACACATGCACCACTGTTCTCATACCAACCTGAGACATTACAGAGCAGAGAATATGTTGACTGAGCTCACACATGCACCACTGTTCTCATACCAACCTGAGACATTACAGAGCAGAGAATATGTTGACTGAGCTCACTCATGCACCACTGTTCTCATACCAACCTGAGACATTACAGAGCAGAGAATATGTTGACTGAGCTCACACATGCACCACTGTTCTCATACCAACCTAAGACATTACAGAGCAGAGAATATGTTGACTGAGCTCACACATGCACCACTGTTCCCATACCAACCTGAGACATTACAGAGCAGAGAATATGTTGACTGAGCTCACACATGCACCACTGTTCTCATACCAACCTGAGACATTACAGAGCAGAGAATATGTTGACTGAGCTCACACATGCACCACTGTTCCCATACCAACCTGAGACATTACAGAGCAGAGAATATGTTGACTGAGCTCACACATGCACCACTGTTCTCATACCAACCTGAGACATTACAGAGCAGAGAATATGTTGACTGAGCTCACTCATGCACCACTGTTCTCATACCAACCTGAGACATTACAGAGCAGAGAATATGTTGACTGAGCTCACTCATGCACCACTGTTCTCATACCAACCTGAGACATTACAGAGCAGAGAATATGTTGACTGAGCTCACACATGCACCACTGTTCCCATACCAACCTGAGACATTACAGAGCAGAGAATATGTTGACTGAGCTCACACATGCACCACTGTTCTCATACCAACCTGAGACATTACAGAGCAGAGAATATGTTGACTGAGCTCACTCATGCACCACTGTTCTCATACCAACCTGAGACATTACAGAGCAGAGAATATGTTGACTGAGCTCACTCATGCACCACTGTTCCCATACCAACCTGAGACATTACAGAGCAGAGAATATGTTGACTGAGCTCACTCATGCACCACTGTTCTCAAACCAACCTGAGACATTACAGAGCAGAGAATATGTTGACTGAGCTCACTCATGCACCACTGTTCCCATACCAACCTGAGACATTACAGAGCAGAGAATATGTTGACTGAGCTCACTCATGCACCACTGTTCTCAAACCAACCTGAGACATTACAGAGCAGAGAATATGTTGACTGAGCTCACTCATGCACCACTGTTCCCATACCAACCTGAGACATTACAGAGCAGAGAATATGTTGACTGAGCTCACTCATGCACCACTGTTCTCATACCAACCTGAGACATTACAGAGCAGAGAATATGTTGACTGAGCTCACTCATGCACCACTGTTCTCATACCAACCTGAGACATTACAGAGCAGAGAATATGTTGACTGAGCTCACTCATGCACCACTGTTCTCAAACCAACCTGAGACATTACAGAGCAGAGAATATGTTGACTGAGCTCACTCATGCATTACTGTTCCCATACCAACCTAAGACATTGCCTGTTAGGCCCTACCGGGATCTTGAGTCATTTCTCAACCAACTTACAGCCACCATATTTTTACTCTTTATACTGCTTTGTTACCACTATTACAAATAAATTTGGTGGTGCAAACATACGTCCAAATGCAGTCATAACTGAAATCTAGTATTATTTCATCCGACACGTCTGGTTGAGGAAAAACACGTCATGATGTATTCCTGAGATGTTCTGAGTGTTGTTCTAAGTTGGCCATTTCATCTATTTAACCTGATGAGGAACATTTGTATTAATCACACTCTCTTCTAAAAGTACTTCACTTCAGTCATTTTCTCAATTGAAAAATACTCTAAAGAGAGGCCTCCTGCCAATCATTACCTAATTACTCCTCTGGGAGTGGCAGGCTTGACATTAACCTGAATCATTGTTGAGGACAGATGGGTATTAGTAGACCCAGCCAGGTCTTCAGAGGCTTTCCTTTATTGAAAAAAGTTCTTTTCTAATCCACTGAGGTTCTGTGTAAATGTAATTAAAGTAGAAAAGCTAATAAATCAGAATTTGTCCAACATATATGGACCACCAATAAATAATCTGCATTGTGCATCCTCATTATTTGCAGTATATTCAAAATTCTGCTGCAAGAGTTGTATGTAAGGTTAGGAAATTTGATCATATCTCAGAAAAGCTGAGAGAACTACATTGGCTGCCTGTTCACGCAAGGATAAAATTTAAGATTGCTCTAACTGTCTGGAAAGCGTTAAACAGTAAGGCGCCATCTTACATAAAGGACCTTTTAGAAGTTAAAACTGGCGAGCGGTGCTTACGATCAAATAACGGCACTTACCTACAGGTCCCTCACACGCGCCTGAAGACAATTGGTGATAGGGCTTTCTCAGTAGCAGGTCCAAAGCTGTGGAACGACCTTCCAGTAGACCTTAGGACTTGCACATCAGTGAACCTCTTTAAGAGTAAACTGAAAACCCATCTATTCAGAACTTATGTGCTGAATAAAGCGCTATGAACAGATCATCTGAAATCAGCGCTATACAAGTTTTATTATTATTATTATTATTATTATGGTTGTTTTATGTCGGTTTGTTAGCTTGAATGCTTCATATGGCCATTCGGCAAAATGTGCTTCAACGCAAAATGTGAAAAAATGTGAAAAAATGTGGTCACTTTACGCATTGTAAATTACGTGGTATTAGGTTCTTCAACATGTACTATGTGGAAATCGTATAGTTTCCAAGTGATTTACCTCGACAACAAAAATATTCTCAAATGAAAATGCCCGCACGCAAAACATGCCCTCACAATAGAAACGTCTTCATCCCCAAGCACTTCCAAACAAACGCATTCAGAACAAAAACGATCTCAGAAAACAAAAATATTATTATTATTTATCATTATTATTATAATGAACTGTGTAATATTTTTCACACGCCCTAATGATCTCCTGAATATGATCAAAGTACCATGCCAAATGTCATATAATTGTGATAGAACTATTTTATATGATAGATCTATTTTATTATTCGTTGTTATGGATTTGATATTTTTTTAATTATGAACATTTGTATGTGCTATTTTTGATTGTCGGCAAAGTCTTATTCAGTGTTTGACACAAATTTATAATTACCTTCTGTTTTCTCCTTTTCTTTGGATAAACCCATGGCTCTCTTAGATTACATTGCTTTTATTTAAAAAATGTAAAATGGAGACCCTTATGATGTTTGATTTGATGACATTTTGCCTACATTTGCCATTTCAAAACGCAATGTGATGGTAAGTGACCGCAAAACAAATGAGCGGTCAGTTTGACCACATAAAGTGAACCATCGGGGTAAGGACTGTTACAAGGACTGGGGGGGTAGTGATGCTCTATGCAACCTCTCTGATGACAAATACTGGCCCTAATCTGCACTCATGTGTCCCGTACATTGAAGAAATATATAGTGATCAATTATTTGGAAAATGTTCATGAGATTCTAACAATCCAAGCTCTACCACTGGTTGATGTTAGATTTGACCTTTTCAACAACATTTTGGCTTTGTCAGGCCAGACATATGCTTGCCTAATGCTCTAGTCTTCTAAGAGTGACTGGAGATTGTTCTTTTGCATTATCTCTTTGACACGATAGCACAAACCATGGCCTTTGATGACCTATCATTGAACTCACTAGCATTTATAAACATTTCTCCGCCATTAGGCAGGACCCAAAACGGATAATTAGGTTGTGAAAAATGAATCAGTGTTTTACAACCTTTTCAGCAACAATGTGTGACCAATGTGGAGATAGTACTGGTGACACAGGGAGTCGATCTCACCACCTCCAGTTATAAAACCAACTGAGGCACAGATCGCATTGCCTTACCGAGTGTACTAGTGGGACCAGTACTGGGCAGAGTAGCAGATATGCCCCTAAGATGTGAATGAGACGTCATTACCACTTTCTGAACTCTTAATTATAAGCAGACGTTTCTAAATGTAAAAGTAACTTAGATCAGATTCACGTGAGATACACTGGATGAAGAGACCTCAGAGAGCAAGTGCATAAGATTACAGCAGATCTATACAATATTACATAGATTATCAGCACAGATACACCAGGCTAAGGGACCTCGAACTGAAGAACATGAGGTGACAATACTCCAGTGTAAGGGTGCATCAGACAAAAATAGATCTCTATATTAGAGGAATAACAAATGATAGGATTTTTGACTAAAGGTGCAGCCAATAATATTGGTACATGAGAGTAAATGTGATCCTAAAAAGTCAAGGTACGCCGCAGAAGACGTTAATCACAACACAGTGCTCAATCTATACTACTCATTTGTGACTAGGACATGACCGGAATATGTAGACCTTGTAATGCTTTGAAGATGACTTATCCCTGCAGCCTGAGAGAGGGTCACATCTGGGATGCCAAGCATTGATAATGGTGATCGCAGCCACATAATTATACCCAGCGAAGATGAAACCTGGCAGAGCTTCAAACATAGCACTAACCTCTGATTCCTAAGAGATTGTAAGCTGTGTCCATAGCCTTTCCTCACTTGTAAATCACAGGATGGTAAGCTGGCAATTCTTGCATCCATTTCCCATAGTAGGAAGTGCTTTGCGAGTATTATTCAACCCATATTTGGTAAAGAAAACATGCATTTTCCCCAATTTCTAATACAACATGAGAGACAGATATCACGTATAAAAGAACATTTAATCTATTTTAGACATGAGCGGATCTACACTAATGAATCATTAGGCAATGACGAGGCTGCTGCAACTGCTGTCAAATGCAAACATATTTTGGAATATCTGCAAAACACATTAAAATATCTATTTTTACATCACTTTTAACACTATTTCAATAGTTGCATGATGAGGCCTACCTGTGGCAAATATAGTGCTGTCTCTCTGAATAGTCATTCCGCAGGTCCTTGACCTGATAATCCAAACGGTCAGAGATTTACAAGGACAATCAGTTAACCCTTCAGGCAAGGATCATATGAGAAACTGTATCTTAAATCTAATGCCAACACTGCCGGAAATCAAACCCACGACCACCGACCACGGAATAACTGATATCATACTTATCTGTATCCAACTGCGTCATGACCCGTGGCCATCATGAATATTTTCAGCAGAACATTGTGCACATTATTATTGCTAAATTGAGAAAGAAATATATATACTGACCATCACTTACAGCAAAAGATAAAAAAGGTTTTATTTGTGACATTCATATCATCCATACTCAAGCAAATTAAGAAACATATTATTGTATACCGTGTGCTTGTTAGATCCTACTGCCACCATGTTCTGAATGCTTTCAAAACTTGGCTTCCCCATGACAAATGATTCTGCCGGTGACACAATATGTGTAAATGCGTTCGCGATCATGCTCCATTCTCCCATGTCGGATCCATACCAAAGACTTTCAGTTTATGGTATTTCTTCTACGAGACTAACGCATCAAGACGTATGAAAATAAAACTGCTTACATTACATGTTATTGAACCTTGTTTTATGATTAAAAGGAGGAGTACTGATTTTGATTAAATCAAATTATCTAAAGTGGAGAATTTGACACTATAGAGAGCTAATCAGTGGAGCGCTTCTTTATATTAAGGCAAACCGCTCATTGATCAATCATAACCTACATGTGATGTGGGCCTGCTCTCAAGCAGTGCAGACGTGTCTAGCCTGAGCTCCTGATTAACACCTTCAAATCTTTGTTTAAGTTGAAGACAACACCATCGTTGGATAAGTATATATAAACGTATATATACCAGGTGCGTATAACATTGAATTAAATATACAAAGCAAAAGTATAATAGTATTTCTCCACTGAATATAATATTTCTTGGTAAGAAATATTGAGTGAACAGTGAAAACAATTTTGAAACATAAGACCCACATCATTTGACAGGTTAATCCGGGGTGTCAGTGCACAAAGCTTGGCCTGCTAGACAATAGCTCTACCTCAAACAGTTCTGGCCCAAGTAAGCCTACCTTGAGCAAATTAACAGTTGCACTAAGAACCCCTATAGTTGGTGGCAACTTATTCTTGCTTTTGATTTTCTCCATATAGAAAATTGAAACTATTCAGTTAAATTCCTCCACATAGGAATTATTTTCCAGTCTTGATTCTCTCCACATAGAGAATTAGAAATATTATATTTAAACTCCTCCATATAGGGTTTATTTATGGTCTTGATTTTTCTCCATATAGAAAATTAAGAAGATTAATTTTTAACTCTTCCATACAGGAGTTAAATCTGGTTCTATTTTTTCTCCATATAGAAAATTAGAACAGTATATACAAGTGTGTACTATCTCCATATAGGAATACATACTTAAATAAATATTATTTCTCTCCACATAGAGAATTATTATTAGTTTGTGTTAGACCTCCATATAGGGTAACACTTGAATATTTGTATATTGCCTACATACAGGAATATACAGAATATACAGGAATATACAAAATATACAGAATATACAGAATATTAATAAAATTCGATTTCTCTCCATACAGAGAAATACAGAGTGAGTGTTTTACTTTCATACAAGATAACACTCAGTATATTTCTTATATTTTTTCAACTCTTCCATACAGGAGTTAAATCTGGTTCTATTTTTTCTCCATATAGAAAATTAGAACAGTGTATACAAGTGTGTACTACCTCCATATAGGAATACATACTTATATAAATATTATTTCTCTCCACATAGAGAATTATTATTAGTTGGTGTTAGACCTCCATATAGGGTAACACTTGAATATTTGTATATTGCCTACATACAGGAATATACAGAATATACAGGAATATACAAAATATACAGAATATACAGAATATACAGGAATTTACAAAATATACAGAATACACAGAATATTAATAAAATTCGATTTCTCTCCATACAGAGAAATACAGAGTGAGTGTTTTACTTTCATACAAGATAACACTCAGTTTATTTCTTATATTTTTTCAACTCTTCCATACAGGAGTTAAATCTGGTTCTATTTTTTCTCTATATAGAAAATTAGAACAGTGTGTACAAGTGTGTACTACCTCCATATAGGAATACATACTTAAATATACTCTATATAGAGGAAATTAAATACAGATTCCTCCATATAGGAATACTGCTATGGAATATTATGGAATGAGACGTAGTTTGGAACATGTACCTAGAAAAAAAGCAAAAGTAAATGAATGAAGTTTTCTGGGGGGCAAGGGAAAACCAATGAAAGGAAATAATTACACAAAATGCATGTCAAAATGTTTTAATAATTATGCATGTAATATCTGTGATGTCAATTATATTTATAAAGGTATGTACAAAACAAGTCTTATGGAATACCATAATAGCATGAAAGGTAGCCATGATAGAAACTTATCAAGTAAACTAGAAAGTTGCTGCGAAGATGTATTATACAATCTTAAAATAAAAGATTTTACCATGCCAGAAAATGATTTTTTTGTTAGAAAAAAAGAAGCCTTTAAAAATGTTTATTTAAAAAAAAAAGGTATTCTCTTGCTCCCGCAGTCAAAAACAAAAACAAACATTTCTCAAATATAAAAATAAAAATTATTCTGTACCATTTGAATATATGCACACTGATAAACATTGCCAGTATTTTACTACAAAAAGAGAAGTTTTTAAAAACACCTATATGCATTCAAATAGAATAGAAAAGAATATATATTGTAGAAATATCAAAAAAGCAAAATATGGTGAACTCAAAATGTCATCAAAAGATAGAAATAAGCCTACCCCGCACATTAAAATGAACAAAGATCTAATTATTGCAACAGCCAATGTTCAAAGTATTGGAAATAAGACGGAACTGACAAAAAAGGATAGACAGATCGAAAGACTGAAAGGTGAAAATTTAAACCTAAAATACAAACGTCCCTTACAATATTACTATATTAAATTGAAACAAAAACAAACCCATAAACATAGTTATGCTGAAATTGTTAAGAAAAGCAATATAAACTCACTTAGCAGTATGTATGCAAACAGTCATAGGAAAAATAAAGTCAATAATCATATTAAATACATACCTCAAAGAGAAGGGATTCTTAATGAAAAGCATCTTAATGGCATAAATAACATACGAAACATAAGAAAAAACGGGAACCAATCAAGCGTCCTATCTAAATCACATGGTCTACATAACCCCGCCCATCACAGGATGGTCTGTAATAGTAGAACGTGTCCCATAGCGCCGGTGAACAACATATTGCTCTCAAATCGGTTTGAATATCTTTCTGACAATAACAAGATTATGACACATAACTTTTATCAAAATGAAAACGCTCTTTGTATTATTAATCGCCGCACCAAGTCTCGAAGCAATCGGACGTTAGCTCCGCCCTCCTGCAAGATGATTGGCCACCATGGGGGGCAATCTGCTCGGGGTGAAGAGAGATCCCCTCGAAATGACGTCATGGGGTCAATGGCCGGATTCCCCGCAGGAGGTTGCCTTAATGCTGGGGATAACTTGGATGAAATTAACTCAAATGGAAACTTAACTAGAAATAAAACAAATAGAAATGTTAAAAACCGCTTGATTAAAAACAATATGCACATCAAAATAAATAAAGATTTAACTATGGCTACAGCCAACGTACAAAGCATAGGAAATAAGATAGAACTTCTTAATGTATACATAAATGAAAATAATATTGATCTATTCTTCATTACTGAAACTTGGATGAATGAAGCAAACGAAAAAATTATTAGAGGTAAAATTAAAGAAAATAACTACGATATTGAACATGTACCGCGTACACTAAGATCTGGAGGCGGCTTGGCTGTTATCTTTAGACCTGAAATTGACATAAAGAAAATTAATCACAGTCATAACTTATCAACCATGGAAATGATGGAAATTAATATCAAAACCAAAAATAGAATGTGCACTATTATTACTATTTATAGACCAGAACCTTCTGACAGAAATAAATACACCTACACAGAGTTTTTTGAAGAATTTAGTGATATGCTAACCTACTATTCTACATATACACATGAAGTGCTTTTCGTTGGTGACTATAATTTTCATATGAATAAGCCAGAGAGGCCAAATGTAATTAAATTTAATGATATCCTGGATTTATACAATTTACATAATCATGTTACGGAACCAACACATATACTAGGGAATACGCTTGATTTATTAATTACAAATATAAACAGTAATTTAATAAAAGAACATAAGGTTGAAGAGAAAATATCCGATCATAGTATAATTAAGCTCACTTTAAATGTTCAGACTAAGACAAAGAACAAGAAAAAGGTATCATATAGAAATTACAAAAAAATGAACATAAAAAATTTTATTAGTGATGTTGAAGAAAAATTTAGTGAAAATAAATCCTATAATGAAAAGGACCTCAATGAACTATTAAACGAATACAATAAATTAACAAGTATACTTGATAAACATGCCCCGATGGTGGAAAAAACCATAAATAATAGGAAACCAGCTCCTTGGTTATCTGATGAGATAAGGAATGAAAAAAGAAAAAAGAGAAAACTGGAAAGAAAATATGATAAAACTGGTCTTTCTTCGGATAAAATGCAATTTCAATTACAAAGAAATAAATATAACAATATCATTAGAGAGTCTAGAAACAGTTATTTCGCAGGGATAATAAATTCAAATAAATCGGATCCAAAGAAACTTTTTAAAATACTAAATAAACTACTACACACTAAAGAGGACACTCCCTTTCCCAGGCATACTGATAGTAAAGAGTTAGCATCAGAATTTAATAACTTTTTTCTAGAAAAAATCTCAAACCTTAGGGAAAATATGGACAAAAATGATAAAACTTCACGACCATTGATTGAGAAAGCCAGATTTAGTACTCATCTGGAAAAATTTGCGCTATTAGATGATGCAGAAGTAAAGAGGTTAATCAAAGAATCAGCAAAGAAGTCATGTGAACTGGATCCCATCCCAACCTGGCTTCTGGCTGAGTGCATGGGTCCTCTACTACCACTAATAAAAGCAATTATAAATAAATCTATTTCAATGGGAAGCATGCCTGATGACCTAAAGATGGCCATCATTAGACCTTTAATTAAAAAGTTGGGCCTAGAATTGGTAAAGAAAAATTATAGACCGGTCTCAAATCTTGCTTATTTATCAAAATTAATAGAAAGGGCGGTTGCTACACAATTCGTAGGTCACCTTATAAGAAATGATATTCAAGGTATATTTCAATCTGCATATAAAGAATTCCATAGCACTGAGACTGCATTGCTTAGGGTACAAAATGATATTTTAATGGATATTGATGATGGTAAAACAGTAATGCTGGTACTACTTGATTTATCAGCGGCATTTGATACTATTGATCATAATATACTATTAAACAGATTAGAAAGAAGATGTGGTATTAGGGGCACAGCTCTGCAGTGGTTCAAGTCATATCTATCAAATAGAAAACAATGTGTAACAATTGAGGGTAAGAGATCGGAAAATATGAATATTAGTTATGGAGTTCCTCAGGGCTCCGTTTTGGGACCCTTATTGTTCACAGCATATATGGAGCCTCTGTCTGACATTATTGGTAATTATGGTCTCAAACATCATATCTATGCTGATGATACACAGCTATACATTACAATTGATCCAAAATCTGAAGAAGCTAGAAATAGATCCTGTAGAGAAATGGAAAAGTGTATTAAACTAATAAGGAAATTCTTAATAGAAAATAAAATGAAGATAAATGATGGGAAAACAGAAATGCTTTTATGTGGTAAAAGCTGTGATTTCAGAAAAGACAATGTACCTAATGGAATCCTAGTAGGTGAAACTAATATCCCTAGATCAAATACAGTTAAGGATCTTGGGGTTATCCTAGATCAAGAATTATCGATGAAATCACAAATTAAAAAAATGTGTAAGAATGGTTTTTTTCATGTAAAAAATTTAGCACAGATCAGAAATTGTTTAGATGAGAAAACTGCAAATACGCTTGCTCATGCTTTTGTTACTTCCACTCTTGATTATGGTAATGCACTTCTGGCTGGTTTACCAAGGTGTGAATTAGCCAAATTGCAGAAATTGCAGAATGCTGCAGCAAGAGTGGTAGGTAAACTTAAAAAGAGGGATCATATTACGCAAAAACTTATGGACCTTCACTGGTTGCCTGTAGAGGCGCGGATTGACTTTAAAATATCTCTATTAACATGGAAGGTACAGAATGGCTTTGCCCCAAAATACCTTTCTCAATTATTAAATTGTAAAAAATCTGATTTGGGACTGAGATCTAATGAAAAAAATGAATATACAGTGCCCAAGACTAATATGAAAACATATGGTGACAGGGCCTTCATGGTATATGCTCCAAGAAATTGGAATGCCCTGCCCCTTGAGGTGAAAAACTGTAAAACAGTGGACACTTTCAAGAAAAAACTAAAGACGTTTTTATTCAGGAAGCATTATCTCGAGAAGCGCTTAGAGCAGACTTAGTCTGATATAGCGCTATATAAATCATTATTATTATTATTATTATTATTATTACATGTGAAGATATATAATGTCCTCGGGTTTACTCACATTTTATTCTAATTTGGTTTTAACCATTTTAACAATACAACATATATGTTCTTATACAATAGAGTGTGCCGAATAAGAATATTTTTTGTCGTTGAATGTTCAAGTCCTTGATGATATTGATCGGAATGTCTATTTTACACAATTACCAGCATAGTTTGGTGGATGCAATTAACTGGTACCGCAAAATGTATGGCTAAAACTGTCTCTGTGGGTTCCATTTATTTAAGCTTTATTTAAGTCCACCATATAGTATCAAAATATTTTACACACCTCATCTTTGATTGAATTAGCTACAGTGGTGCTAAAACTGTTTTTAAGTTCTGTATCTACAATGTATATATCCAGTCAATATTAAAATAAATTTTTGATTTAATTTTACAGTTACTGAATAAGTTATTATGTTCATGTGCTTTGAAGCAATTATTAATACATTTGTATTTTCTATTGATTTTTTATTTCCATTCATATTTGTTTATGGATTAAACATGATTTTATCAATTCCGTTGTTAAAAATAACAAAATCCAAAATGATATGCTCATCCCAGAATATATATAATAATGGTATGTAGCACAGTCATATCAAGGCGTTAGGACAAATATCTAAATTCATTTAATGTCCAAAATACGCTCTGACCTTAAACCTATTTTCAAAGATAAGATATGCTCCTATGGAATTGCTAGAAGCAGAGGCTGGTCAACTAACCTAATATGTAGTGGAGTACTGTGGGTGGAAGGGCCCTGTGTCATCACTTATTCACTTCACATGTAGCATTAATTCAATAAAGTGGATGTTTACCAACACTAACCAGTAATCAATGGAACACGAGTCTGGGGGAGAGGAACTTCTAGAGCACATGGTCTCCATCACAATGTACATCAACCAATTTCTTACCTAAAAGTACATCTACCAATCCCAAACCATACCCTATAACCTATTGCCCTATATTCCCAACACGAACCATCCAATCTCTTGGTCTAAATATGGCCCTACCAATCTCATATCAAATATAATCGTTTCTCTTTTATGCAGTATTATATATCCTACCAATTTCTTATCAAACATGAACCTTACAAACCATTTACCCTCTTCCTGAATACACACTCTTGCCACACTCTCATTGAACAATGCGATCTTGATATTTTTCATCCAACATCTATCCCATCTGCCCAACCTCCCATAACCTTTCTCTAGCACATAGCAACCCACCATGGACGCCTACCAACCTCAAATTAGCCATATTGTCTTCCACTCCCTAAGCCACCTTACAACTCTTACTTTCCCTCCCTCCCTCCCTCCCTCCCTCCCTCCCTCTACCTCACTGTCGCCAATACAATGACGGAGATTGTGCTCAGGCAGAGTGGCCAAAGTTGCGGAGAGGATTTATCATTTTCCTCTGAATCATTTAAATAAATTGTAATAAGAGAAATTGTAACATCCGTTTCTGTCTTCATTGCTCCCAGAGAGTGTGTGCAATTAGGTTCCTGGAATATATCTATGAGGTTATGAAGAAATTATTACATTGTTCTGGGACCATGACATTCAAAGATTGTCTAAAAGAATGCCACTATTGAATATTTATGTGAAGGTATGCCACAGATACAGCACATGGTGTGGAGGGAGGTGTGGATTAGGTGACGTGGGCATGGTGACAGACTTTCAATGTCTGATAATTATGTTGCCTAGCGCCGTTCACCTTACCTTCGCAATTAGATCATCCCCTTGATGCATTTTCCACTTGAAATCAGCTGCTACCAATTAGTTCTGTGGTACCTGCATTACCTTCTTGTGATACAACACCTTATTACAGCACCTGTTCATTGGATTAACCTACCTATGTCTGATGAATTAGGTCATTTAAACCACCTGTGCTTATCTGTGAAAAGATATACCTTTCGTGTTTGTGGAGAGGTACCAATTTATATGCTCCGTGTAATTTTCTTCTATTCCAGGGAAAATTGTTATGGTATCATTAGGAGTCTTATATTCCAGGGCCAAAGTGGTATGACATCATTAAGAAGTCATTGTTCCAGGGTCAAAGTGTTATGTCAAGATTCGGAACCTTAAATTATGGGAACAGTGCAAATATTCATTTATTTGCGATCTCTCAGTAATGTAATAATTAAATACAAAGAAAATCACCTTATTATGTTTCGTTAATATAATGGAACCTAATTTTATGAAGATAATAATAGTACGTAATAATAGAGGGCTGCGCATGTCTGACACACTGACTTCTGCTATGCGCATCGTTGTTGCCAATCCCCCTCTCATTTTAGTCCCATATCAGTGGCAGAGTGTTAATATTCAGTCGCCTTCTGTTATAGGATAAAAGTGAATATCAAAATGGCACTCGCTGAAAGGAAAACTCTCAGTTAGATTTTTTTTAATACTTTGGTTGTGAATTAAGTTATTGAATAATTGCTTCGGGGTCATTTTATTGGAAATGAACCAAGCAATTTCTAGAAATCTTAGTGCTTAACCTCAGAGGCAGAGGTGTGTTCCTGGGCTCAGATGTTGGTACTCAGATGATGTTTTTAAATGTTTGGAATAAGGACCTCAGGAGTTTGACATTGATGGCATGTAAAGGTTATTGTGCGTCAATGTAAAAAAGAGACATACTTCACCAGAGTTCCTTTTAATTCAGCTGGCCACCAAGAATGCCTCAGGTTATTTATGTGTTCTCAGATTTCATATTGCTTGATTAATTAATTTCACCTTCGGTAACTAATATCTTAGTTTATTACAAGTAAAAACAGTTGGGGGCTTTGTTAAAATGACAGATTAAAATTAGTGCATAATAACAATCAAGAGGGCTCATATTTCCTGTTTTCTTCCAGCATGCAATGCTTTGAAGGATGTCTCTCTTTATTTCACCTCATTCCTAATGCACCTTCAATTGTTTCAATGTTTATGTAATATGAATGAAAGGTTAATGAAACAATATGTACATGGTTGTTTGTGGTGTTCCTTGAAATTTTAAGATGATTTACTTTATCAATGCATGAATTATCCGTATGCACAAAATTATATTGTATCAGATAATAGGACATCAAAATCACTATAAACAAATTCGGTCTAGAAGGTAAATTAACTGAAAAAATGAAAAAGGTTTAGTATAAAAACTGACAGTATATCATTTTTTGGTAATTTCATGACAAGCTGATATTGTACATCGATGTACTGTTTATGACAGATTAATTAACGAAAGACTCTTCTGTGTTTTTATTTTTTTACTAAGAAACTAATGAAACATTTGTTATTACCAGCCTAAAGAAAACTAAAACAACACACGCTCTAACCTGTCACTAGGATACTAATGCAAATTTATAATTCCCTCTACATAATACGGTATTGAATCTGTCAAACCTCATGATGTGCACCAAAAGGACCATCATCAAAACTTGTGTCAAAATGTATATATTAAATATTCATGCCCGGCCAACATAACGGTCTGAGAAAAATTGGCAGTCTCCATACATGTCGGACTTATCATAAGAATTATCCAGCCAGTATGACCGACCATTATTACCATCCAAACTGTCCACCAACCAGACCTCTCAATCTGTTACACCAACCAGACCTATCAACCTCTCACACCAATAAGACCTATCAACCTCTCACACCAACCAGACCTATCAGCCTCTCACACCAACCAGACCTACCAGCCTCTCACACCAACCAGACCTAACAGCCTCTCACACCATCCAGACCTATCAGCCTCTCACACCAATCAGACCTAACAGCCTCTCACACCATCCAGACCTACCAGCCTCTCACACCAACCAGACCTAACAGCCTCTCACACCATCCAGACCTATCAACCTCTCACACCAATCAGACCTATCAGCCTCTTTCACCAACCAGACCTATCAGCCTCTTACACCAACCAGACCTATCAGCCTCTCACACCAACCAGACCTATCAGCCTCTCACACCAATCAGACCTATCAGCCTCTTTCACCAACCAGACCTATCAGCCTCTCACACCATCCAGACCTATCAGCCTCTCACACCAATCAGACCTATCAGCCTCTTTCACCAACCAGACCTATCAGCCTCTCACACCATCCAGACCTATCAGCCTCTCACACCAATCAGACCTATCAGCCTCTTTCACCAACCAGACCTATCAGCCTTTCACACCAACCAGACCTAACAGCCTCTCACACCAATCAGACCTATCAGCCTCTCACACCAATCAGACCTATCAGCCTCTTACACCAACCAGACCTATCAGCCTCTCACACCAACCAGACCTATCAGCCTCTCACACCAACCAGACCTATCAGCCTCTCACACCATCTAGACCTATCAGCCGCTTTCACCAACCAGACCTATCAATCTGTAAGATCAACTAGACCTGTCAGCCTGTCACACCAACCAGAGATATATCAACCTGTCAGACTATCCAGACCTGTAAACCTATGACACCCATCAGACATAAATCAACCGGTCACACCACAAATATCCACCAACCCGTCATCAGATCTATCAGACCAACTATCAAGACCTATCAGCCATATGATCAACTTATCAGCCATATGATCATGGTATATTAACCTGTCAGACTCTTATAACTAACTCGGGAAGATTTCTCAAACTTCCTTACACAGTAGGCCTTCAAATGCGACAGTTTCTGCCATGTAGCGTAAAGCTAAAAAAAGGTAAAGCTGACATTTATATACCGCTGATTCCAGACAACGTCTGCTCATAGCGGTTGACAGTATCCGGGCGAGATTCGAACCGGGAATCCTTGGAGCTCAAGGTGTAAACTCCAACAATTTAGCTATTTCGGCCAGATACTACACATCTATATGAATTTGCTATTCCAATTTCATTTTATTGCAGAATATTACTTATTGTTATTGTAAGTGGCCAAAATACCACGCAACAATGATACACGATGGCATTACCTGGCAGCCCTGTGCCACCTCGTCCACATTTATATCACTATGTTTGCACCCAATTTGCTCCATCTCGGTGCCATAATTGCAGTTGTGGCTTCACATCTTGAAATGTTGCTTTCCGACTCAGCAGGACTGGTGGCAGGAACAGCATGTAATCTGGCCAATCATATCACACTCCCTACACACTCACGCTCCCTGCAGCGGTGAGACTACTCATACATCCCCCTCCATCCAAATTATCTCATTAGATTATATTTGTAAATGTCACCACCAGACAGCCAGTAAATCCTTCGTCAAGCAAAACAAGGCAATGTATATCTGTCTATTAATGTTTGTGAAGGGCCTGGAAATTAAAGAAATGATACGTAAATGCGTTATATATAAGAGTGCAATGTGTCCTGGCGTGTAACCTGAGGTTACCGGAGGTTTTAGAGTCACCATATACAGTTTCTGATTTCCCGTGAAGCGCTATAAATTTTGTTTTGTTCTCGGAGAGAATATGACCAAATATCAAACTTGTTGGCCCATCAAGATATGTCACAACGAACTTTGCTCTCTGTGAAATCATAGAAATCCTCCTAATTTGATACACAATTGACAATAGAACCGAAAAATATGTTAATGGTCAATCATGAAGCGCAACATGTTAACGGTTGTAAGATCTCCTTTCATTTTGGTAAGCATTCACATACTGTTTACATGCCATTGCCAAATACTATTACGTAAAATAAAAGATCTATTTTAATGAACCAACCATGAGCAAAAATAATATTAGATTTTTATGTCTGAAATGTAAAACGTAAGTCATAAATATTTTGAAGATTCTGCTTATAAAAAATCACATCGATATATATGATGTTCTGAATTCTGTAATATCAAAGCAATGCATATGTTGGCAGATAACGGGATAAATCTCCCAATATGTTTGACCCCTGCGGTCACCTTTTTACTTTCAAAATCGGATGATATCTGGAAAATGGACATCAATGCAAAGATATTTCGATGAGTTATTAGTTGTATGACCCAGCTCTCTGAGTTTACTCAACCTGATTGAACTCCCCCATCTTTGCTAGAAGAGTCTTAAGCTGTACTTCGCCACCCTTGCCCTCATTGACATTGCATTTGTTTTGTTTTGTTTCTTTGGGGTCTTACATCACTTTCAACGTTATTTCAGTCATTTCGTGATGAGACCTACTTGTGGCAGTTATAGTGCTGCCTCATTGAATTGTCATGTCGCAGGTCCTTGACATGAAAACCCACCCAGTCACAGATTTACAAGGACAACGGGTTAACCTTATTGCCACGGGCCTCAGCTCATACGGGAATTTGTATCATGAGTTCAATCCCGGCACGGCCGGGGTTCGAACCCACGACCATTGGATCGCCACAGAGGAACTGGTGCTAATAAGCTGGCGCTCTAACCAACTACGCCACGGCCCGTGGCCTTAAAATCCGGTGCAAATGTGACTGAGGCGTAAGACAAGGTGAGAAACTGATGATCAGCATGGATTGAAATGAAAATGTGTGGAATACATACAAGCATCAGACCTGTGCCCTAACTCTTGTTTATCAATTTGAGCAATTCTAGATTGTGATGAACACAAACAACCTTCAGTCAGATAGGGACTGTGATCGTCGTCCAGCTTTTTCTTGAGGCTCCTTGCCTTTTTTACTTTTACAACCTTCAGTCGGATAATTAAATCTTTCTATTTGTGTTGGTATTAATGAAGTATTACTCTCCTTAGAAAATCTTGGTTTTATACCAGGCTCAGCAAGTAAAGGTCAGAAATATCTCGATCTTTTCGATTCAGTCCTGAGAGACCAAACAGGTACAAGCTTTTCTTTAGCAGACAATAGGCAGAGTCAGATATTTAGTAAATATTATGCTAATGGTGTCATTGGTGTCATTGTTATGATTATAAAGTGAGTAATGCCTCAGTCACATTTGCACCGGGCGCCGGCCGGGTAGTAAGAATCGGCCGACTTCCCAGTCTGCCGGGCGCCGGGGAGTTTATCAGCAACAATCTGAGATATGCCGTAGCTGTGGTCACATTATGAAAGGCCACCGCAGGGCACCCGCAAGAAAATGACACAGACGTCTGAAGGACATCTTAAAGACGTCTGTATCATGTGACAGACGTCTGCAGGATATCCTAAAGACGTCTATATCATTTGACAGACGTCTGAAAGACATCCTAAAGACGTCTATATGAGACCGTAGGGAGCCCGGGGGATCATCTGACGATGGCCTGTGAACACATGAAATAAAAACAATCCTATTTTCACCGCACGATGCCACCGGCAGCCCTAAGATAATCTGCCGATGTGCCTGCGGGACACTGCCGGGACCCTGCCATGTACTTTAAGATGATATTTACTGATAAGACATCGGGGAAACGCCGGCAACTTTTATGTTCCAGCTTATACCTCAGTCACATTTGCTCCGATTTCAGTAAAGATGCCCGGCCGATGTGTATTTTTTACAAAATTGGCCGGCACTTCAGATGGCCGTGCGGGCACCGGGAGATCATCGGCCACAATTTGGCATCTTTCAGACGTCGGGCGGGTCATCGGGAACTTTTATCTCGAACATAAAAGTTGCCGGCGTTTCCCCGACGTCTTATCACCAAATATCATCTTAAAGTGCACGGCAGGGTCCCGGCAGGGTCCCGCAGGGACATCGGCAGATTATCTTAGGGCTGCCGGTGGCATCGTGCGGTGAAAATAGGATTATATTTATTTCATGTGTTCATAGACCATCGTCAGATGATCGCATGGGCTCCCTGCGATTTCACATAGACGTCTTGAGGATGTCCTTCAGACGTCTGTCATATTGAGACAGACGTCTTTAGGATGTCTTTCAGACGTCTGCCAATGATAAAGACGTCTTTAGGATATCCTTCAGACGTCTGTCAATGATCCAGACGTCTTTAAGATATCCTGCAGACGTCTGTGTCATTCAGTCTTGCACGTGCCGTGCGGTGCCCTTTAATAATGTGACCACAGCTACGGCATATCTCAGATTGTTGCTGATAAACTCCCCGGCGCCCGGCAGACTGTGAAGTCGGCCGATTGTTACTGCCCGGCCGGCGCCCGGTGCAAATGTGACTGAGGCATAAAAGTTCCCGATGACCCGCCCGACGTCTTAAAGATGCCCAATTGTGGCCGATGATCTCCCGGTGCCCGCACGGCAATCTGAACTGCCTGCCGATTTTGTAAAAAATACACATCGGCCGGGCATCTTTACTGAAATCGGCGCAAATGTGACTGAGGCATTAAACAACAAATGAGTCAAGATGTCATTGACATGTATACGAAAATAATCAGACAAAAACAGTCAGGGGTTAGGACATTATTTTTCAAGGATGGGCAAAAATAACAATCCTGATGTTTTTCATCTTGTTATATTAGGGCTGAAATAATATAGAAAGTGATGTAAAAACTCAAATATTAATGATATACTTCCCACAACCAGATATTTCAAAGATACCTTACTTTCAAATATAAAATGGGTATACGGTTGTATTATTGTGCATGAGCATGTAAAAGAGCCAACCAATTGCAGAGCTATATGGCAATTGTGCGGAATAACAAGTGGCAAAGATCGTACCATTCAGAGTAACGAAGAATATTTCATTTTAACATTTTGAACTCTGTTGAGGTGGCTAAACAAGTTTTCTTCGTGATTGCCTGATCCTTTTCAATTTATAAATGCACTTGGCACACTGAGATGACACGAGGCCATGGTACAAGTATATACGTAGCCTGTAGACAGCAAGTTCCCGATTAGTCATGTATGTGTGCATTCTAGAGTTGCTCAAACTGCTACCAGTTGTACTGCCACTTTGCTGGCCATTGTAAGCTATCAATATTATTATACAAAGCTGCGCAGTTTCTTTCATAAAAATTACAAGATTCAACGAGAATTTT
Source organism: Amphiduros pacificus (assembly GCA_949316495.1). Classification (NCBI taxonomy): domain Eukaryota; kingdom Metazoa; phylum Annelida; class Polychaeta; order Phyllodocida; family Hesionidae; genus Amphiduros; species Amphiduros pacificus. The sequence goes on from OX439000.1 coordinate 71,068,566, forward strand.
ACGTCAATGCTCATTGTAGATATCTTCTTTAATTATATATATCCTTAATAATCACTTTTATGTACAGTTCCATACTGATATATTTTAAATGTAAATTTATAAATATTTTTGTAAATTAATATAATTATGTGTATATTGTGTATATACTGATACACACACAGATATATACACACACATATATACAGATAGATAGATATATATATGGTTTCACGGAAGAAGGATGTTTTCTACATTGTAGGATATATTTCTGCCTTGGGGATGTGAAGCATGATAAATACGCAGTGTATTACATAGAATAGCCGAGAGCAACTTCCAGCTATGTGGAAGTGTAATGAGCTCACACTAATATTTGTCAGAGAAAAGCCGTGACTCCTGCCTCGGCAAACAACTCAGTATAATATTGCTCCCACTGTTTCCAACATTGGCAAATTTAGGCAATTGCAGGATGATTTATTCCGATGTGTTTGTTTCGAGGCGAATCAGATATTGGAGATTTGTAGAACAGACCATAAAGTCCATAAACTTTGTATAAAACCACAAATACCAGCCGAAAAGGTATGAATAAAGTATCATTTTATTGATATCAAAATTTAGTATGAAAACAGATTGATGCATATGTACCTTACATCGTGTAAAACATTGACGGCCCACATTCAATTTAAAATAAAATGTACATGAAAAAAATCCCCATTATCTCTATGAGTATAAAGTTTGTCTTGGTTTTATGTTTTAAAGGTTTATGGGTACCGAAGCAGATGGTAGGTTTATACCACACTCTGCACGTTTAGGCCAGAACCGACTGTGCGAGTCAATAGCTACATCCCAAATTTCTAGTAGCCTATTGGCAATGTTTCCAACAAGTGAGTAAAGGTGTTAGTCACGTTTGTACCAAAATAGGCAAAATAATCATGGAATGGACCATTCATTCTTCAAGGGAGGGAAGAATTGAAAAATCCCATTTTTCCTCTTTAGCAAGACCAATATTCGTTACATAGGAATGATCATTCTTGATCAATTGGCTGACCCAGACGGTTACCAATCAGTCATTATATACTTGTCAGGCTCTTAACTGAAATTGAGGCATATCTCCTCTTTTGAGGCATATCTCCTCTTTTGAGGCATATCTCCTCTTTTGAGGCATATCTCCTCTTTTGAGGCATATCTCCTCTTTTGAGGCATATCTCCTCTTTTGAGGCATAGCTCAACTGTTTTTGTGCTTTACAGTAAGGCCCGCAGTGTCACAAATGAACATAATAGATGGGAATGCAAACGCCGGTACGTTCTATCGTCCAAGCTGTTCCCACACCAAATAATATTGTTTGTTTGTTTGTTTGATTTTTTGTTTGGGGTTTTACATCACTTTCAACATGATTTCAGTCATTTCGTGAAGAGACCTACTCATGTGTGAAATTATGTCATGAATTCAATCACGGCATGGCTGGGGATCGAACCCAAGACCTTTGGATCACCACAGAGGAACTTGTGCTAATAAGTGGCCTCATAATTTTCTTAAGTGTGTTTTTTTCCTTTAAAGGAATAACACGTTATAACAAAGTAGAATTGTCCCCTCCCAACCCCACCCCCCAAAAAATACATATGGTAATTGTGTGCTAATGTGCGGAATCGTGGTCTGCAAGAAAAAAACCCAAAAAAACCTGCAAAGTTACATTGGTAGAATGCGACTCTACCTCGCCATGCAGAGTAGTTTTGTGAGTTGATGATGATAAGAGCAGGACACAAACTTCTATCTAACCAAATGTAGTATAAACAGTTCTGAAATGATAGGATGGTTTGTCGCAAAACTCTGATAGAGTTTGTCAGCGGGGTAAATAATTGCCAATATAAACAACAAAGTGGCGATAGTCAGCGTCAGATGTAATCATTCACCAATTTCACCATAACCACATATCTCCTAACTATCTAGTTTGGCATTAAAAAGCAGGTTACTTCTAACATTACCGTATACCGTATACCCATTTAATCAGCTATCAGATACTAATGATGAATGCCTCCAATATCTGGACACTTTAACCCAAACCAAGAATTTGAACTTCACGTTATGAGGCATGGTAACACACTTTTTGCAGATATACAGGAGTACGGATGTCAGCTTGGACGGAGGCTCTATAAACTGAGTACCGACATATCACTCAAAAGCCCCCCATCACCAGCTCTGGAACATGAGCGATGAAATACTTGCCCTCTGAAGTGCCTGTAATACCTGTGATTTGTGTCTTTTTAACTTATCGGACTTATGGTCGGATTACCCACTGTAGATCTTTCTTGACATTGAGCTGCTGTCATTGGCAGAGCCTGCCTTATGTCGACATCTTAGATATCTCAATTCCCACCACAACTCCATAAAAAATACCCAGCAATTCTAGACCTTATTTCTCTGATTACTGTTGTTATGATAATGACCGCGATGCAAAGGAGAGAACATATAAAGCAATTATTGAGAATTCCCATTCCATAAGTAAACCAAGACAAACATATTTTTTCAAGATAAAACATATATTACACGATAATACAAAACAAAACATATAATGGTCGGTTAAACATGAATTTAGTGGTTTTAATTATTATCACATTGCAGGAGAAATTAAAATTTTTTGCATTGGCCAAGAGCTTGTAGAGATATTCAATTACTAGTATCCCGGTTATGAGTTTCTCGGCATAAAAAAGTAATTATTACAACGTATTTTTACAAAAATTTTGAAAATTCATTGAGTTTCACCAAAGTTTCATCAGCTGTAATGAGAATATTGCATGTATTGACTCCATGTATTAGAAAGGAAAATAATTTGTAAAGACTTTGTAAAGAAAAGCCTTACAATAATGGGTAGTGTGAAGTTGATGTCACCTTGGAGTAATTATGATTAGTCCAAGATGTCACAGAGTGAAGAGAATATACTGATTAAACAAGTTTAATGTCCAAGTTAATTTATACTATCATCGACCTTTTTAGCACTGTGTATGCAATATTAGGTCAGATATCAGGTCATTGGGACTCGATGCCCTACTCTTTTCGAAGAATGATTGGGGGTTTCCTTTTGAATTATCAGATAGAGATAACGGCCTTTAATAACCAGTCATGGGAATAAGATAGATGTCGGAAAAGATCGGTAAACATCGGTAAATAAATATATCGTCTCGTTTTGGGTGATACACTTTAAAAGTCCAAACTTTTTTTGGTAGTTTGGACTAATAGCCATCAGTGACATCCCATGCTAGCAATATTTCGCTTCTTGCAGTGAAGGTCGGGAGTTCATTGGGTCAATTTCCGCAGGATTGTAGATATGAAGAGATGTGCTTTTAAGATAGAACATTTCTTTTTCTCAATATGTCACCAAATTGCAGTTTGTTCGACAGGTGCTTGCACAAAGACCTCCCTTCTGCCTGGGTCGCCTCAACATGACTTGTGCTTCAAATCTAAATTATCAAATCAATAAATCAATCCAATTTTTCCAGCTTCCATTGCAGTAGTTCAGAGCAAGGTTCAATAATTTAGAGCGGCATTTCAGCACCACTTTACTGTAATGAATGGTGACAAACGACATACAATCTATTTCACAAAACATAACATCGTAAATGCTTATTGGGTATTTTGGAAGGGTAAAGTGTACAATGGTAATTTTTTGACTGAGAGAAGCTGTCACTGCTGAGGAGGTGTTTTGTAGATTATGCGCCGATAGCAAGAAGAGTCTGCTGATTGTCACAGACTACATCAATATTCTCACCACGATCTCAAACGAAAAATGTGCCTGTGTACTCTAACAGCTCTGATTAGGCTACGCTGGGAGAAACACACAGCAAATGTAATAGCCACTTTGGATTTGAAAAAAAAACTCAAATGGAAAATAAAATTTGCTCTCGTCTCTGAAATGTCAAAAGTCTGTCAGGCAGGATGCTTCCACTTCTGTCAAAACTGTTTAAAGACTTTCCTCTGAGATTGCTTAAATAAGTGAAAATAGGATTTGCTGGAATGGAAGTTGATATGTTGTTCCAATGTGATGTCTCGCTTGTCTGATGATATCTTTCACATTTTAATCACATCTGCTCTGCCATGTGTATATTGATTTTTACATTTTTTTAGAGCGGACTTTAGTAACTACAAAAGACGTATTAATATTTCAAACTTCCTACATATGAATTCTTAGAATGGATGACAAATCTGTGCCACTGTATGTATAGGCCCCTGGGGTAACCCCCTGAAGACATGTGACATCTGAGGGCAATTGGCCTGTCTCTCTGACCTGCGTTCATCCCTCTTTCTCCCTTTATACACATACAGAGTCTCTTTAATTATCCATGTGTAAAAGTGTGATTTGTCAGATGTTTGGAAGCTTTAAGATGTATACATTCCTTGACGACAGTCTGAATCAAGTAGCTTCTTCGATTCTGGTCGAGTACTTTCCAGTGGATATCCACGTCGGCATTTCTTAAGGCGTGTACTGTGGCAGGTAGTCTGGCTATTTTGTTTTACTAACCTTTCTACGAAATACCTCTGATTATCATGTAATTTTTTTAATAATAAATTTATTAAGACGATAGTGAATAATATCATGGTTAGATGACTGGAAAAAGAGATCAAGAACTGATAACCATGATAACATGATGTCACAAATGAAACCGGATGTATTCGGATAGATATATGACTTAAACATGATGATAAACATTTATATTTAACAAACACCATAGAGCTACGTCAGAGGATTTTCCATGAAATGTTTGACTACTTTTGAATTTTATGAATGAGTAAATTGCAGTCGGGTCATGTAGGGTTGTTTGCAACATTATTCGGGTATTTCATGACGAGACCAAATTGTAGCAGATATAGTGCTGCTTAAATGACTTGTCATGTCGCAGGTCCTTGGCAGGATATCCTTTTCACAGATTTACAAAAACACTTTAGATATAGGCGTATTATGGTACAGCATCATGGCTGTGAGTCGAACCCACGACCTTTGGATCATCATAGAGGAACGGTTGCTGCTGAGATTGCACTCTAACCCACTGCTGCATGGCTCGCCGTGGCCTTGGGTCTTGTCAGTTCATGGAAATGTATATATCTTCGAAAATGAAAGGATGTCACAAAATGACCCTAGAGGAGTGAATAGAACCATACACATCGACCATGAGACTATCACTGACTCAATCTCAAGTGCCACTATGCAAATGAGTAAGGAGGCATATGAATCACATGTTTAGCTTGCCATTTCTCTTACCATGTAGAATTAGGAAAAGGAGGACACACATACTAGTATTGGCGCTGTTGGTTAGACAAGCAAGTTGATTGGCACCAGTTCCTCTTTGGTGATCCAAAGGTCGTGGGATCGATCCTCGGCTATGCCGAGATTGAACTCACGATACAATTTCACATATGAGCTGAGGTACGTACCTAAAGGGATACGTAAACAATAATGTATCGGTTGCATTTGTCATGAATTCAGGGCTGGGTGTTTAAGGTCTCATCACGACTAAGCTGTAAGTCTATGAAGCATGCACATATTATCGGTCCATGGCGGCCATGTTTTAACAAATAGTTTCTGTTTACACTGTCAGATAGTGCTTTCCACAAACGAGAAGTGATTTGGAATCGAACCCACGACCTTTGGATCGTCATATAGGAAGTGTCTATGGTGTCTCTTTACTCTCATAATTATCTCAGCCATTTCGTGATGAGACCTTCTTGTCGCAGATTTAGTGCTGCCTCACCTTGACATGACAACCACCCAATCAGAGATTTACATGGACAACAGGTTAATCCTTGAGGCACGTGCCTCAGCTCTTGTGGGAAATTGTAGCATGAGCTAAATTTCGGCATGGCCGAGGAGCAAACCCACGACCTTTGGATCACCACAGAGGAACTGGTGCTAGTAAGCTGTGACCCTGCAGAGTAGGAGGGATTCCTGGCTTAGGGTGCAAATGCGCGAGCTTGATATTTTTAAAATCAGCAATTGTTGGTTAGTAAATCCATAAGAACAATTTTCACGATTTTTGGTAGAATATATTTTCTTTCATTAAAGAAACATTCACAATGCCATATATCATATAAATAAGAGTCTTTGGTGATATAAATCAACTATTTAGAAACGCAAATGGGGTCAGAAATTTTGACTGAAAAAGTAGACTGTAGATTTTATTTGGCATGAACTTGTTCTAAATATCCGGCACAGTTCCTCTGTGCTGATCCAAAGGTCACGTGTTCGATTCCGAGTCATGTTAAAATGAAATTCTTAATCAATTTCATATCTAAGCTGGGGCCTGTGCCTGAAAGTTTAACCCGTTGTCCCTGCAAGTCTATGATTAGGTAGGTTTTCATGTCAATGACCTACCACATCTCATTCCAGTGAGGCAGCACCATGTCTGCTAAAGATAGGTCTCATCATGAAATTTAAATAAGATCATATGATATTTGCCTACACAACATGTGTTTTCTCTTGTTTGAATGACATCTGCATTTCATTAAATATAGATTTCCAAATCCTACATTTGTCACAACCACAGGGATCGTTTTATCTTGTTTCACGTTGCCATGGAAACTGATCATGATCGCTGCTATTGGTAACAAGAGCTTTGTAAGATGCTTATGTTTTACGTGCATCGCCATATGTAAAGAACAGAAGATTAATTACCTGTGATAGATATGACCCAATTTGCTCAAATTAGACTACACTTCCATTTGCAACGTCTTATCTCGCTTTCCTTGGAACATCCTGTGTGGTCTCCCATTGATTTGACCACTCTGTGTGGTCTGCCATTGATTTGACCACTCTGTGTGCTATATTGCTTTTGATGCACTTTTTCCCGGAAAAACCTTTTGTTCAACGAATACTGTGTCAATTTCACGAAACAATGGGATTCTAGTGTAACGCAGACAATGGATATTTTTTCTTTAATTGTACATATACATACACACACACACACACACACACACACACAAACACACACACACATATATATATATATATATATATATATATATATATATATATATATATATATATATATATATATATATATATATATATATATATATATATTCGAGGAATAATCAGTATGAGGCTTTGTAAGAATCATGTACTTAATACTGTGAGAAGATTCGCCAAAGTATACCAAAGTATCTCTAATATGGATATTTATTTCGTCTTCCCTTGGGGTCTTTCTGCTAAATCCCAGGCAAGTATCTTAAATGTCAACGTCATTCACATGTAGTGTGTGATATGCACACTCAGGCGAATCCCCCAGGTAGCTTCCGCGGTGACCGACTCCAGTTTTGTGGCTTCACTAACATCACTATCATATTTCTCATCTGAGATCACCTATAATGCTTATGTATATACCAGTGACATTTCTAAAGTAAAACATATTCGGGTTAAATGCATTGATTTTCATGTCCTCAAGCACAGTATAATGGTCGGAGAGTTGAAAATGTTTTTGTCAATGTCCATACATCTATGATTATATATCGTTTTCTTATGAATTATATCATGCTTTTTAATATCATTTGATATTAGTTATTTGACACTCAGCATAAAGGTCAATTCAAGTATTTATAGCTCTCAAATACTTGTCTAAATGTGGTCTAAAAGAATTTGATTGACTAAAAGTTTGAATATCCCAAGATTAGACATAGTTTGTAGACAAAGCTTTCAATATAGAATCCAGACAATGTAGCTCATTTCTTCTGACAAAGCCCAAATATTTAATACATTCATTGGTATAAGTTGTAAAAGTATAAGCGGAATTTTAATTGACCAACGAGTAGTTGGATATAGTTTCTAGACATGACTGGATCAAAAGTTTGGTCATTTTCCCCTAAAGGATTATCCAATGGATAATAAGGCAAACTTGGTAGATATGCCGAAATTCTATATAATTCAACAAATAATGAATTTTTCCTATAACTGAATTTCAAGATCCTAAACTTGAAAAATGATGTTTTTAAACCTAAAACGATGGCCCATAATTCTTTTACCAATGGATAATAAGCCATACTTGGTAGATATGTTGAGATTTATATATTTTTACAAAAAATGATTTTTTCCTTTAACTGAACTCAAAGATCCTAAACTTGGAAAATGATGTCTTAAAACCTAAAACGATGACCCATAACTGCTTTGTGTATGTGCATGTGAAGATCACAGAATCTGTATGCCTTTTTAGTTTTTCAGATTCTTGGTATTGACTTTTATAAGCTTATGTTGCTAATCAACTTTATTTTAACCATTTGTCCCGATTTAGTTAAAAACAACTTGGACGAAAATCAAGCCAAATCGAAGATGGTGGCCCATATTTTTATAGTGTCACGGCTTTCCATCTTAAAAATAATTCTGTTCTCATCTTTAAAAATGATTTTGCATATTTAAGAGTAAAAAAAAAAAATGATAAAATAAAGTAAGCGACCGACTCTGCTATAGTATATAACCAACCAATGAAGTAAACTATACTTGCACAATTCACTAGTCTTTGGACAAGAATATGTGGTCAATCGGTGGAAGAAGTATGTCAGATATCAGAAAAAAATCAGAAAACCCAAGATTTAAACTGCTATGCATATTAGTTTTGCAGTACCTATTTATTTCTAAACCAAACGGTCAGAAATTAAAGTATTTTTTATGGATAAGCATTATTTTTTAATAGAACAGGGCGGTATGTCTCTCTAATCACAGAGAACCCATATTCTGTTTAAATAGACAACAACCATGGTTAAAACATGTTTCTTTGACAGATTTTAAACAATGATAAATACTACCATCATTGTCCACCAAATCCTATATTAATCAATCAATTAAGGACAAACTATACACATAAAATGGATTGTGTACATCCGCCCACAACGGTGATTTGGAATTTCCTGACTTGATGGATCGTGTTACACAAAGGAAATATGAAGGAACGATGTTATAGTGACTTTGTGCAAAGTGGCAGTCCTCTGTGGCATATTGTGCTTCACACAGCACGGCCACTCTCGTCCATCCAAACATCACTGCAGCATCTTCCATTTCACATCAAACCTTATTTGTCCCTAGTAAGCACTGGTAAGTGCGACTGAGTGTCTCAGTTTCCACTGCCTGCTCTGCACATTCTCTACATACGTCTTATTTATTTTGCCTGCAAAATGGATGGCTTGTGTAGATCATTGAACCGCCAGGTAGCGCTGTTAGTGGAACCATGTGATTGGACAGCGCCGGGGACTCTTGTGCCATTATTTATCCATTTACGTCTATGTGAGGTCTGCACTTGACTTGTTTGGTGAGTGCGGAGCACACTTTGGCTTCACTAGCATATGGTTGAGGCTCACCATTCTTTTTGCTCACGCTGCATATGTCATGTCACCACGCTAAAAACAGAACCATTTACAAATAGGCCATATTGTGAGATACGGTCTGTCTCGGGAGAGGAGGACTCGGCCTGCCAGTTTGTGTCGCTTACGGAGCTACCCCGCACAGCACATACACAGCCACAGCGTACCATACAGCGCAGCTCAAAGGTATGTGACAGCAAGCATCTTTGATGTTTTAATAATATAAAGTATTCGTGTTACAAGTGAAGCAGACATGCGTTAGGTGAGAGGAGGTTACTCCCCTCCTCAGTCACAGAGCCTATAACCTCACGCGTGTCAGAGCTGCTCAGCATGGTCAGTGTGGTCAGTGGCTATGGTCAGCAGGGCTCGCTTCTTGCTTCCATTCACACTTTAGAAATTGCTGTTAAGATCAGAGGATAAGGAAGCACCTACGAACGTAAACCCCTCAAGAATCCAAATTCCAATATTGGTTAAATATAGTTGCTATCAATATCTAAGATTGTATTGCGTGGGTGCAAAGTACAATATATTACATTAATTTCGTCCGTTCTCATTGCAATATTGTAGACAATGCCCACAAGATATTAACATGTAATTACTCTAGAGCAACCCTGGAGAGGACTAGTGAGCTTGTCCTGTGAGCAGAATAGTGGCTTAGATATATGTACACATTGGGTACTGCAACATGGTCAATGATACAGCTGAAATTCTTAATTGAAATAACCGAGCCAGTAATTGGGTTGCACAGGAAGTGGGTCACAAGTATTTGTAGAAGATCAACAGTTTGAGGGCTTTGCCTTCGTGGACTTGTTGAGTTTTCTTGGTTGTGCGTCATTGGCACAGCTTGTTGGGCTCTGTGATTGATTACACGGCGTAATGACGGCGATGTCAATTTTGAAAAAAAGCTAAAATAAATAATACATTGGCGTGTCAGAGATAGTTTCATACAAAGAACTCAATTTCGCAACTGATATTAAAAACAATGGGTCCCTCATATTACAGGGAGCCATATGAAAGCCACGATTCATTTTATTAATCAGTTTCCATTGTTTATCCCAATGTTTTTCTTGGTCCAGGCTGACGATCGTTTTCAGAAGCTGAAGATGTACTTTGAAAAAGGAATCATTGCATTTACATTGTATTTCGCTCACAGGATTTATGTCGCTCAATGGAAAATAAATCGTTCACATATGTGCATATCGTGCGATGGCGAGATGTGAGTAGATAGGTCGAAGAAAGACCCTAGATTTTATCCTACCTGTGTAAATGCCTAGGCCTGTATCGTCATGCGACACAGTGAACTAGCGAGACATTGAATCCACCATTGTGAAAATGGAGTGCATGCACAATATAGGGGATGCATCTTTGTTAACATATTATATTTTGTAGGTATATAGGTAACTATATGATATACCAGCTGAATCAGGTTAATATAGTTAGCCAGGAATAAAACGCATATGTATCTCCGGCCAATAGGAAAATAGGATTTGCACACTGAACTATTGACGTTTGTAGAATCAATGTTTAACAGTGACAATGTACGTAGATACTCCGGTAAAAACACTGCGCGAAACTGGTTCATTTAATGATTTTGATTCTTTAAAAGGATGAATTCATTGTGATTTCCTTTAGCATTTACTGAGCATGAGTAGTGTGAATATTTTTTCAATATCATACCACGGACATGTCTAATGGTAAAGTTCATCCGGAATAGCATCTTTATGATCACGTGTCAGATGACAATGGGACCGCAGTGTGAGTGGAGGGTGTGAGATGATTAGCTAATTGACAGTCTCTCAGCAGACAACCTCTCAAAGCTACAAAACTACTTACTTGCTTTTAAAGAAAGCTTCCTCTAGACTTTGGAATGAGTTGCCATTTCCCCATGTGTGATGCGTTGCCTAAACCCGGAGTATAAATCTAACCTACATGTCACACTAGTCTGTATCTGGGCAGATAACATGATGCGTTGATAGAATATTTTGTTCGTCTTAAAAGCGTGGACTTATTTTACATGTAAAAAATATGGCAATCACAATTAAGCCAGCTTTAATAGACATGGCTGAGGTATCAGTGCTGACGTGAATAACAAACTAACCTATGTGCATGTACATGTCATATACTGGGGAGAAAATATTGTCAATGATGCCAATGTATGTTATAGATCTCGGTCAATAGCCAAATTGCAATATCTATGCAGGACATTACATATAGAGCATATTCATTGAAGAAATAGATAATTTCCTATCACAATATTTTTGGTCAGAATATACCTGTCATTTCATTATTAAATATGGCTCGCCCATCACGTAACATCTATGTCACCTGAACGAACCATTTGACTTACATTTAGTTGCCAATTATCTCTAACTATACAAGATCATAAATCATTATACTTTACGAGGCTATAATTTTCGAATGTCTTCAAGAAAAGTCTGACACCCAAAGTTTTGGAGGTTTTAGAAAACAGCCCAAAACATAACATTGAAGTTACACAGCAATAATTGCAAGTCAACTTTTCAACAAACAAAAAAGGATGCGATGATGACAGCATGGCTGGAAGTATTCTATATCCTGACTGTCCGAAATGAGTCCAATGGTATGTCGAAGAGTCGTCTCCTTCAAATAATAAAAAACGGCTAATAGAAAGGAGTAATTAACCCTTGGAATGTATTTGGGTAAATGTCGAAGGTCTTGCTTGTGAATATATTCGATGGCAAAGGCGACAAATGACCTGCAAACGTTGAATGTTATATACTGCAAATTAGCTGTATGGCCGAGATGAAATATTCAAATTGAATTTAATTGAAGGTCATTAGCGTTTGGTAAGCGCAAATCTTTTAGAAACCTGTAATTTCTACAGACACGTGTCACATATGACCAACTTCATTTTCCTCTTGCTATTTTAATGTTGATATGCATCACAAACGGAGGGACAAGAAATTGGCAAATGATAAGGCTTTGGATTTCACTTTCCACAAGTCTTTGTTGAATGTGGCTTATGTAATTCATTTTGATAAAGGCTGATGTGGTGGAATAGTATATCATTGATTAATAATAATAATAATAAAAAGCTTGTATAGCGCATATACCAGGCTAGGCCTGTTCATAGCGCTCCGCCCCGTAGTATCTCCTAAAAAGGAATGTTTTCAAGTTAATTACTTGATTAAGGACAATGACAAATAATAAGTCGTCCTGTAATGATGTATGCCGGAGTCAGCAGTATTACCTGTTATGTTACGTAAAACAAGATTCACCTTTGTGTTGATAAAGTGTACAGAAGATATACTCTCTCTGAAGTGATATGTAATCTTGACATGACCAATCTTGTCACAGCACAAGTCATGTCTAAAGTGGACTGTGAACTACAATAGATCCAGCACTAAATCGAAGTGTCAAGTCATGTCTAAAATATTTTCTGGTTTCTTGTCATGGGACATCTCCTGTCTACAATAAATGGGGGCATCATGTCAAGATGCAGTGTATGTCTACTGCAGGTCTTGGTATCTTGTCATGACACATTTCCTGTCTACAATAGAAATTGTCCATTGTCAGTCATTGTATCGTATAATGGCACGGTCCATGTCTAAGATACGTGCATTTTAAATTTTGTTAATCATGTACACAATCATGTACACATCTTTACCTTGTTTGAGTCAGGTCTACGTTAGATGCTGGTGTGTGGATTAGACATAGGCCATGTCAACAGTAGATAGTGGTATGTTATATTAGACATGGGTTATGTCTACAGTAGATGCTGGTATTAGACATGAGCCATCTCTACAGTAGATGCTGGTATTAGACATGAGCCATCTCTACAGTAGATGTTGGTATTAGACATGAGCCATCTCTACAGTAGATGCTGGTATTAGACATGAGCCATCTCTACAGTAGATGCTGGTATTAGACATGAGCCATCTCTACAGTAGATGCTGGTATTAGACATGAGCCATCTCTACAGTAGATGCTGGTATTAGACATGGGCCATCTCTACAGTAGATGCTGGTATTAGACATGGGCCATCTCTACAGTAGATGCTGGTATTAGACATGAGCCATCTCTACAGTAGATGTTGGTATTAGACATGAGCCATCTCTACAGTAGATGTTGGTATTAGACATGAGCCATCTCTACAGTAGATGCTGGTATTAGACATGGGCCATCTCTACAGTAGATGCTGGTATTTTGATTAAACGTGGGTCACGTGTAGAGTCAATACTGGTATGTTCACAAGACATGTACCATTGGTCTACAGTGGATCATGTTACCTTGTTTGTACACAGGTTGTATGTTCAGTACATCCTGGTACCTTGTTTGTCATGAGAGGCATGTGTAAGTGAGCTGGTGGCGTGGACAGTACTGCTTCATGTCACCTGCAGACGGCCTCCACAATATTAAACGGACATGGCTCCACCAGAACAAGCTATAATCATTGTAATTATCATAAATACCTGCTGAAAAACCACCTTCTCGTCGGATTATGATTATCGTATGTTACATTTACATCATGGGAATGAGATACCAACTGGTTTAAGAAAGAAATAGGTCGCACTTTTTCCTGTAAGTATAGGCTTTCATTTGAAACAATATAATTCGAAGCACATACGAACAATGCTTAATATTCTAAAATGGACCTCTTGTTTTACGCATATTGGTGAAGAATTAACAATGGGCTATAGAAATTGGTCTTCCTTATTCTGCAATATTAGTTTGTAGTAACAGAATTGCAAGACATTTTGTCAATGGAACCAGGGCCCGATATTAAGAACAATTTAGACCGTGTTTTTTAGTATGAACGTGCTAAATTCTAGACTTCGTGTTAATTCTTGAGACTAAACTAAATGAGCTTAAGTCTGATTCTATAATGATCTATTTAGCAAAAAGCTTCAGAGTTAGCACGACGTCTGAAGTCAACTCTTGAGCTGACTTATACCTTTGGAGACTAATATTATGAAAACAGTACAGCCAATGAGAGCCACCTACTGTCCCTGTTATACAAGAAATAAGTCAGAACTGCATCAGCCGTGCGTTGAATATTTGACAAAACGCATTGGAATCGCATATGTGTGACTGAAAATCATTTACAATAATGAGATTACAAAGTTTGTATAACATATGGACGACCCTTCCATGGCGCTCCCACTACATCCACAGAATGGACTAACATGTGCACGGCAGAGCCTCACAGCTATGGAGAAACCCGTCAGGACCTCAGGAAGTTATGAAAATACCTTTCAGGGTATCATGTAACACTAAGAGATGGTCAGGATATTGATGTTAAGCAAGACAATTGGCAGAATAACGTTTCTCTCATGAAACTGACAAAACAATATGACAAAATGAAGTCCAAAAAAAAATTTGAGCTGAAAATTTAGACTATGCAAACTAGAAAACAAACTAAGACTTAGAATTTAGATCGTGCTCCAATCAGACTGTGCTAAATGTCAGGATTATACTTGTTCTAAATATCGGGCCCTGATTCGAGAAAATAAGTTTGACCTGGGAAAGGCACACACTAAATAATTCGTACAGTAAATTTACTCAACGCTATTTTGTATAACTGCTAAAATACCACAAAATCATATTGGTTCGTGGGATATGATTTTGCACTTTAAAATTGCAAATGATTTAAAATATTAGTAGAACTTATTTGGAAAGGTTGGATTTTATTCATATGATATTTTAATATTAACTGCTGCAGGTTTTTCAGGTATTCTATTGCTATCTTGGTTTATATTATACATATCTGTAATGTGACAACAATATTACTTTTATTATTGGAATAATTCTGTCAATTTACAAGATATATAAGTTGCTGATATTCGACAGTTTTTTTCCTAGCATTATGCACAAGCAGAAAAGAATAATTCTTGTTATACAGTCTGTCGAATACTCAAAACGAGTAAGTCTCCCGTAGGAATGTCTTAATTAACGGGACACCATCAACATATTAATATGTGGGCATTCTAATTGTATTACTCAACAAATATAAATCAAAATTATATCAACGCAGATAAAGTAGTGTGAGACCTCCTCACAATAAGGTTTATGTTTCTTTTATTGTAAATTGTTTGATCTTGGAATTTGTCCTCCTGTGCAAAGAGTTAAACAAATTGATTCATTAATAGTGAAAAAGTATTCCGATAACGCACAAGGTATAGTGGCATCAATCCTTACAGCATTCATGAAATGAAGTTTTCAATCACCTTTTCCTAGCAGAATATAAATGATTAATTCCCAATCATTGTGATCAAAATTTATTACCCATCATGTTATCCCTAAATGAATTGCTGTGCCATTTGAAAGTGGATGAGTCTTCTGCTCATCCATTGGACACTTTGTCAACACACATGGTCTAGCTGACCATTAAACTTATGCAAACACCTGCTTAGAAATGTTTTGCTAACTATGCGACACCTTTGGATTGGGACAATGGAGTGATTTGGCTTACAGAGCCCTGTTTGTCCATTAATGTTTGTCCAATGTTACAGGCCTCACACCCTGACAAACCACAATAGAGGTCACATGCTTGTGTAC
Organism: Amphiduros pacificus; assembly: GCA_949316495.1. Lineage (NCBI taxonomy): Eukaryota > Metazoa > Annelida > Polychaeta > Phyllodocida > Hesionidae > Amphiduros > Amphiduros pacificus. The sequence continues at coordinate 71,084,413 of OX439000.1, forward strand.
ATGTAGCCACCTGGTGGGCAAAAGAGTACAGGCAGTAATTTGCACTTTCAGCAAAACACAATAACCATGTTCAGTGTATTTTGATTTATTTTAGGAAGATAACTTGCTTGTCTCACAGTTTCATGCACACATATCATTTAAGCATACCTCTGTCAAATTGCCTGTGACCTTGGTGATCTCATGGATGCTTTAAGTGATGAAATTCTTGACTGTTACCTTAATGAAGCTTTTCATGCTGTCCACACGTGAGGATGGGCCTGAAACTCAGTCAAGTAAATTCAAGATTTTGGTACAATCAGTCATTTTAGATGCTTGTTAAAAAAACCAAAATGATGTTTAACTACGGACACATAGTGAGTGACTAGAAAACCATTAATATTTTTTCCAAATATAATATATTCTCTGTTGAAAACAAAACAGATAAAGTTAGCTTTGTAGCCTCGGTATATACGTGGCCTTACACCTTCCCAACCTGTCACAGATGTAGCTTTCCACATCACAGTGCCCCACACAGTCCCCCGCATAGTGCCGTGAGTGCGGGCTGTGTGTGATGTTGATATGACCTCTGTCATCTACCCCGAGGCCCTCTGAACCCAACAGGAGTACATCCTGTCACGTTACACGTCTACTTGCCCTTCTTGTCTGCCACACGGCTCCGGCCCCCAAGTCGTATATGCTATTTCAAAAGCTCCATTGCTTCCGTGTCTGTCGTGAGTCTGAGAAATAACGTCTCTTTCTGCCCAATTTGATAAGAATATCCTTAATTCTCGTCATCTGGACGTGATCTTCTTCACCTTTCAGTTTTGAAAGGCCCAAATGAAGGCCTATTGTAGAGCACAAAGCATTTGTTAAAAGCAATTTTTATTTCTTCATGTTAAACATCGTTTCGGCCCTCGTTTATTCTTGACCCAAAATGAAAGAATTGAACATGGTTCGGAGGGCATCGAAAAAGTCGTGTGAATTAGATCCAATACCATCATGGCTACTGATTGATCTAATTGACGACCTCCTGCCGATTATCACAGCAATTATAAATAAATCACTAATAGACTCAAATGTATCTGAAAGAATGAAAATTGCAATAATTAAACCACTGCTGAAAAAATTAGGACTAGAACTAATCGAGAAGAATTATAGACCTGTATCTAACCTCAGTTATGTCTCGAAACTAACTGAAAGGGCAGTGGCAGAACAACTGGTATCATACCTTATAGAAAATAAATTGACTGATAAATTTCAATCGGCATATAAGGAATATCATAGCACTGAGACAGCATTGCTACGAGTCCAAAATGACATCCTAAGGGATCTTGACAGTAGAAAAACGATAATCCTACTCTTACTAGATCTATCGGCGGCGTTTGATACCATTGACCATCAATTGTTGTTTGATCGGTTAGAATCCAGATATGGTATAAAGGATCATGCACTCACTTGGATAAAATCCTACTTGGAAAATAATCAGCAATGTGTGAAAGTTGGTTGCAAAAGGTCCACAAACAGACCAATTAGATATGGGGTCCCTCAGGGATCGGTACTTGGTCCAATTCTTTTCACACTATATATGTCACCCTTAACAGATATCCTAGCAAAATGCAACCTGAGGTACCACATCTATGCAGACGACACCCAGATCTACATACCTGTGGATCACACTTCACAACATGATTATAAGGTATCCAAGCAAAACCTGGAGGAGTGTGTGAATGAGGTCAGAAAATTTCTAATATTAAATAAGATGAAAATAAATGATGGAAAAACAGAGATGTTAGTATGCTATGACAGACATAGCAATACCCTAGATAAGGAGTTAAATACAATCAGAGTAGGAGACTCTTTCATAACCCCCTCCCCATCTATTACTGACCTGGGTGTCATTTTTGATGAGAAAATGGATATGAGGGCACAGATCAGAAAAATATGCAAAAAAGGATATTACCATATCAGAAACCTCTCCTCCATCAGAAGATGCCTAGATGAAAAAACAGCCTTAACCTTGACCCACGCCTTTGTGACCTCTGCCCTAGACTATGGAAATGGCCTACTCGCCGGCCAACCAAATACAGAAATTAAAAAACTGCAATACCTACAAAACTCAGCGGCAAGAGTTGTTGGGAAAATAAGAAAATTTGATCATATATCAGATAAGTTAAGAGAATTACATTGGCTGCCGATACATGCAAGAATTAAGTTCAAAATTGCCCTAACAGTCTGGAAGGCTTTAAATGGTAAGGCGCCGTCTTACATAAAAGACCTCTTGCAAATAAAAGTGGGGGAACGATGCCTGCGATCCTATGATGGCACTTACCTGAACGTACCTTATACGCGTCTGAAAACAATTGGAGACAGGGCATTCTCTGCAGTAGGTCCTAAATTATGGAACGACCTTCCTAATGACCTTAGGAACTGCACATCAGTGAACCTCTTTAAGAGAAAACTGAAAACTCACCTATTCAAAATCCACGTTTTGGATGAAGCGCTATGAACAGATTATCTGATATCAGCGCTATACAAATTTTATTATTATTATTATTACTTAGCTTAGTTAGTAAGGCGTCTGTCTTCCATGCTTAAGGTCTGGGGTTCGAATCCTGGCTGGAAAAAGTGCTAAGAAATCTTCCCCATTCCAGCCTGTGCTCCATAACTAGTTATCAAAGGCCGTATCTATGTGATTATGCAAAAGAAAGATCCCCAGTCACTCTTCGAAAAGAGTAGGGCCTTGAGTCCAACAGACTGGTTTCTTTCGATGAAAATGACAGGACGGAATTACCTTAAACAGAATATTATCAGACATGCATCATCCATCCCGAATACATCTGTTATCATTGAAGGAATTTGTGTTGATATAATAGAGTTGCATTATTTAACAGCGTGGCAATATGTAGGGGAGAAAGTAGCAGGTGAAGGTCTGTCCACTTATATTCTCCCATAATGGGCTATGTTCAAAGGTCAAGGATGCCATCACAACGATGAAATCTTAAAGAGATCTCAAGGGGCCTGTTATGGTCACAAACAGTTCTTGTATTTTTGTAAGTGTGGACCATTTTGTTCATTATGATATGCAAGGCCACTGCCCAAATTACTCGCTGATGCCCACAAGATTTTATGTAGTGACGGGATGTATAACAACAATAATAAAATGATTGCCTGTAAGATGACAAATACAGATAACATTTCATATGCTGATTCCGATAGTATCTAGGATAGTAATGATAGGATTCTACTGATAAGATATGATAATTATTAATGATACTAATAGATACTTATTGGGATATAAGGAAATGTCACTGATCTTAACACAAAAACAATTATTGATCATCTCGCTTTGAATGAACCTCGTCTCATAAAACTTCTGAACTCAATACATTTACTTTTTGAAACAGAATTTGGCACGTAATTACAAAAATAGACTCATCCATATCAAGTTTATCACGAAGTGAAATGACAGAAAACAAAACGGTTTACAGCCGACAGTTGCTTTTAACAAACATAAATGTATAATGCAATAATTCCAAAATAAATACATATGTCGTTTTGTTATTTTGAAGTCAAACTAACAAGGAAAATAAAAATTGAAATTGTTCACACTCCCTTGTTGATAATAATCAACCCCAAGGAATACAACTATTATAAATAGGTCTGGATCCCAAGATACGCAGAAGAAGATATGATTATTTACAGGCTATTTACATCTCTGCATATCTGCTTATTTATGTCAAATATCTCTGATGGCAGAGATTCCCTTCTATGACGTCATCGGTGGCCTACTTCCTCGGGAAAACCTGTGGCTCAGACAGGATAGTCTCAGCGAACATTAAACAATATAACACGACTTTGATGATAGACACAAAAATGTTCACAGATACGGAAATATGAGACATTTTCTGCAGTCAATGGAAACACTTTATATTTTCACGGAATGATACAAATTGATGGGTACTTGGCTATATTAGGCCTTTGATATTAGGCATTGGTCCAGCTTACGAAACGTTTGAAAAATGTGCACCTTGTACATACGATGTGTGATTGTCTAGTAGTTTGCATTATGATTAAAAAGGAAAGGTATTTGAAGAAACAGAACAAAGCATAACATTGAAACTACAGATAAATTTCAAAATGTATGTCAATATCAAACTGTTTTCAAGGACAAATATAATCATAAATTACCAATCTGGACTGTGAATACGATTATCCAGATGTATAAATCTGACAATTTGGAAAAGGAATGTGCCAGAACCAGATCCATCTATTCCTTCATACTTGGGCAGATTCCAAATTGTCAGTAGTGATCAATCGGGACAGGCTTTTTCAATATTGCACGTTTAAGACCGAAGATGGTTGGCAAATGTACTTGTCGCTTATGCAGCATGGCTGATGACGTAGCCTAATGTTGCAAATGGTGGCATGCCTTTATCACGTATATATGACGTAACCAATCATACCCTATTTCATTTATTAAAGGACTAAACTGACAAGGATATGCTGATTAAGGGTCGCTATCCAAGGGAAAATGACATATAAAAACTGCTTCCATCACCGCATTATTTAGACTAAGCAGGTTAGCATGAAACCAGCTGGTCCCCCATCTGGAACTCAATGGCCTCACTGATAAGTTTCAATCTGCATACAAGGAGTGACACAATACTGAGACTGCATTATTCATGGCACAAAAAGACATCCTACGTGACCTTGACAACTGAAAGTCATTTATACTTCCTGTTACTATTTGCAAGACTCCACTATAGGTGCAAATTATCTGGTTATGACATTAATTGTGTGAAGTCATACGTTATCCAATAAAGTGAATACACATTAATCCATTAAATATGGGTCCCACAAATCGTCTTCTCCTCTTCCTGATATCAATGCAAAGTATGGACTAAGCTATCATATATTTGTATATGAAACTCAAACCTACATCTCAAAAGGAAATACGAGTAGTGGGTAGAAACATTTAGACTTGAGCAAAAAAAGTTTATTAATGAAATGATGCCATCCTTAAGGTCCGGGATTCGAATCCTTGTTTGGGCAATTACTGCTGCTGATATATGCTACTGAGTTGTTTTCCATTCCAGCGAGTTACAATATCATGAATGAAAAACATGATAAACTTGAAATAAGTCTTCTTTTCTTAGAATAAAATTCAACGAATATATTATTTCAGAATCGTTGAAGTCCATTTTTCACTGCGTATCAAAAGCAAAATTGAAAGTCAAAAATGAATGTCTATCTAAATATGGGTCACTCATCATTTCTAAATTAATTGGAGAATAAATATTAAACACCTGTATCTGGATAATGTGTTTGCAACTTTTGCTTGTCCTTGTCACCAGCTATGGACAGGCAGTCAATGAGCATCCCTCATCGGCACCAGCCAGTATGTACAGAAAGTTACCGTGCATTTCTCATCATACCAGCCAGTATGTGCATATTGTAACCTTACATTCCTCATCGTCACCAGCCAGTATGTGTCGATTGTTACCATGCATTCCTCATCGTCACCAGCCAGTATGTGTCGATTGTTACCATGCATTCCTCATCGTCACCAGCCAGTATGTGTCGATTGTTACCATGCATTCCTCATCGTCACCAGCCGGTATGTGCAGATTGTTACCATGCATTCCTCATCATACCAGCCAGTATGTACAGCTTGTTACCATGCATTCCTCATCGTCACCGGTCAGTATGTTCAGATTGTTACCATGCATCCCTCGTCGCCACCAGCCAGTATGTACAGATTGTTACCATGCATCCCTCATCATACCAGCCAGTATGTGCCGATTGTTACCATGCATTCCTCATCATACCAGCCAGTATGTGCAGATTGTTACCATGCATTCCTCATCGTACCAGCCAGTATGTGCAGAATGTTACCATGCATCCCTCATCATACCAGCCAGTATGTACAGCTTGTTACCATGCATTCCTCATCGTCACCAGCCAGTATGTACAGATTGTTACCATGCATTGCTCATCGTCACCAGCCAGTATATGCAGATTGTTACCATGCATCCCTCATCCTCAGCGGCATGTATGTTCAGATTGTTATCATGCATCCCTCATCATCAGCAGCCAGCATTCATACACAATGCAGTGACAGCCGTCACCTCTTCTGCCTCATTATTGCACAATGCGGAGACTGCCGTCACCTCTTCTGCCTCATTATTGCACAATGCAGAGACTGCTGTCACCTCTTTTGCCTCATCATTGCACAATGCTGTGACTGCCGTCACCTCTTTTGCCTCATTAATGCACAATGCAGTGACAGCCGTTACCTCTTTTGCCTCATTCATAAACAATGCAGTGACTGTCGTCACCTCTTCTGCCTCCTTATTGCACAATGTGGTGACTGCCGTCACCTCTTCTGCCTCCTTATTACACAATGCGGTGACTGCTTTCACCTCGTCTGCCTCAATATTGCACATTGCGGTGACTGCCGTCACCTCTTCTGCCTCATTATTGCACATTGCGGTGACTGCCGTCACCTCTTCTGCCTCATTATTGCACAATGCAGTCACAGCCGTCACCTCTTCACTTGTGTCTTCCCCCTGTTATCACCCTCATACAGAATCCTTTTGCCTTCCTCTCTTTTCTCTTGTCCTTGTGTATGGACTGTTGACACTGGAGTTACCTCTATTGACACTGCCCCCCCCCCCACATCTACTTTCTTCCCTATTTGCCCTATCCTTGTGGGGCGCTGCTCATTGCTGCCTTTGCTTTGGGTGTTTCACTTAGCGCCCCATTAATAGGGCTATTCCTAGGAAGGGGTTATTTAATAATTGTATATAATTCTAGGACATATGAGTGTTAATTACTTGCAAGTAATTTTTTTAAATATGCAGTATATACATTGTCTATTCATTTGTCCATAACAAAGAACAAAGATGTGTGAATTATCAAATTGTTAGGTAACATGCATATTAGTCAATGAAACCTGTTCCTAATAGTATTTCTAGGTAGGATAGCATTCTATTACTGTTAACTTATATAAAATGTATTTTACATGTCTTTCAACGGTTCATGGATATTTGTTATTACCTCATCATATAAGGTTCACTCAGTTAATAAATATTTATTTTATCCAAAATAGTCTGCCTTTGTTTTTCCTGCACTGCATTTGTAAAAATAATATTTGAATCCTATGTTCAGTTGGGTGTGACAATGATTTATAGTTCATTTCAAATATTCTCAGCAATATATTATATATTGAGCGACAGGGAATCCACAATTTGTGAATATTAAGGGAATAATCTCATTAAAAGGGTGTTCGGCAACTCAATCACAGTCGTTTTCTCATCTCACTTAAAGTACAAATCCAACTTTCTGCCCAGCAAAAATGTAAGGTTTGTCGTTTCTGAAAATGCTATTTTAGCATTAGCATTAGCATTATTTGGGTTGTGTCCTTTAAAATTTCGGAAATACTTATTTTCTGTCCAATTTGAAATAATAGATTGACAGATATGTGGTGCAAGAGTCTTCATGCCCTTATAGTTTATATACTACTGTGTACAGAAATATGGCTGAGATCAAACATATTCCTATCATTTTGTTTGCATATAGATCATGTTTGCAGATAGATCATATATAGCCTGCATACAGCTCTCCAGAAAGGAATACAGCTTAAATCTCCCAAACTCTTTCAATTTTAATTACGTGTTTCATATTTGCATGGATTATAGTATCGAGAAATTACTCGGTCATCAAGTGTTTTTTCATAGTCAATGGAGTCATGGTAGGTCGACATCATGAAATGAAATAATTTTGAAAGTGATTTAAAACTCCAAACAAACAATCAAATCAGTCAAGGCAGCAGATTGTCTGCGGGCGTCGTGATCATGACACCAACACATATAGGCTTAATTGAGCAGAGTCAGCATGAATGTTGTTCTATATTAACAACCAGAACATCCACCAGGTATAAATAATAACATTGGTCGCAATGGATCATTACATCTTTTATCATTGTAATTAGACACGTGTGGGAATTCTCAATAACACCTGGTATTAATAACCATGACATTAAGATATCAATGAAAACAATGCTATCCAGGGTTCACTTGAGTCAAACCAATTAGTATTTAGATTTACAATTCATTAGAAATATTTCAATGGTCAAAAACATCTTAACGTATCAAAGGACATTTGACATAATGATATCTAAAGGTGAAAGTGACTCAATATGTGATTCCCACGAAAATATACAAGAGGTACGTCACCTATGGGCAAAATATATTAAAGCTAAACTTACTTACAGCATACAGAACATAAATCATAAACAAATATCATAAGCAGAAAAAACAGAAGAGCGTCACATTTAGTTAAGTACTCCCTCCCCCCCAAAAAAAAATCCCAAAAAAACATACCAAAGCTCAAAATATCCATTGATAATGCTGGAAAGAACTGTATGTGATGGATGAAATATAACATGAAATAAATGAGTATTAACATAACTTAATAAATACATTTACCGATGTAAGAAGGACACATCAGAAGCCATTAAACACACTAATGGCTTCATTCCCTCAAGAATTATTTCAAATTTTCTATTCCATATGTAGGCCTTAAGCAATTCTGTAGATTCATGTCACCAGAATGAGGCAATCATAGAGCTACACACTGCATAGCGTCTACAAGCCATCACTAACACAAGTTTTGACGCATGCGCCTTGGTTAGAAAGGTTGCTCCACACTTCTTGATGAAAATTCTATTTATCATCCAATATGACTTAGATGGATGAGTTGCTTAATTAAGAGACTACTTGGCAGTGGAAAGCAATAATATAATCGTGATACGATCTGAATTATCAGCCCTTAAGGAAGATTACTTCATTACTATTGATAGACATATTATATAATAATTACATAAAGAGGTTTTCCTCCATTTTACGTTATTTAGCTCGCCAGTGAAACATAAGGGAAACATCGGCCCGCTAGCACAGTTGGTAGTGCAATGAATGTGTGCCTTTCCTGGTTAATTAAGTGGGGGACAAGAGGTGGTATGACCATTGTTGCTAAAATGGCTATAAAATCACCATTTCACGATTCCACAGTTGTGTAACTACGATACACTACCGTTTGTAACAATCGCTGGTACAGATTCGCCTGCATATATGTGAATAAGTAGCAATATACATTTACATGAGAATACCGAAGAGTTTGATAAATAGGAAGGATAGAGTAGGTGTTCTGCATCATGACAAAATGGCCAGATGGGAGTAGATTTATAGAGTAGATGGTATGCATCCTGGGTTGATAGGAAGTGTAGGGTAGATTGTATGCATCATGGGTGGATATGTAGTGTAGAGTAGATGGCATGCATCATGGGTGGATATGAAGTGTAGAGTAGATGGTCTGCATCATGGGTGGATATGAAGTGTAGGGTAGATTGTATGCATCATGGGTGGATAGGAAGTGTAGAGTAGATGTATGCATCATGGGTGGATAGGAAGTGTAGAGTAGATGGTATGCATCATGAGTGGATATGAAGTGTAGGGTAGATAGTATGCATCATGGGTGGATATGAAGTGTAGAGTAGATGGTATGCATCATGGGTGGATATGAAGTGTAGAGTAGATGGTATGCATCATGAGTGGATATGAAGTGTAGGGTAGATGGTATGCATCATGGGTGGATAGGAAATGTAGAGTAGATGGTATGCAATATGGGTGGATATGAAGTGTAGGGTAGATGGTATGCATCATGGGTGGATAGGAAATGTAGAGTAGATGGTATGCATCATGGGTGGCTAGGACGTGTAGAGTAGATGGTATGCATCATGGGTGGATAGGAAGTGTAGAGTAGATGGTATGCATCATGGGTGGATATGAAGTGTAGAGTAGATGGTATGCATCATGGGTGGATAGGAAATGTAGAGTAGATGGTATGCATCATGGGTGGCTAGGACGTGTAGAGTAGATGGTATGCACCATGGGTGGATAGGAAGTATAGGGTAGATGGTATGCACCATGGGTGGATAGGAAGTATAGGGTAGATGGTATGCATCATGGGTGGATATGAAGTGTAGAGTAGATGGTATGCATCATGGGTGGATAGGAAGTGTAGAGTAGATGGTATGCATCATGGGTGGATATGAAGTGTAGGGTAGATGGTATGCATCATGGGTGGATAGGAAATGTAGAGTAGATGGTATGCATCATGGGTGGGTAGGACGTGTAGAGTAGATGGTATGCACCATGGGTGGATAGGAAGTATAGGGTAGATGGTATGCACCATGGGTGGATAGGAAGTATAGGGTAGATGGTATGCATCATGGGTGGATAGGAAGTATAGGGTAGATGGTATGCACCATGGGTGGATAGGAAGTATAGGGTAGATGGTATGCATCATGGGTTGATAAGAAGTAAAAGGTAGATGGCATGCATCATGGGTGGATAGGAAGTATAGGGTAGATGGTATGCACCATGGGTGGATAGGAAGTATAGGGTAGATGGTATGCATCATGGGTGGATAGGAAGTATAGGGTAGATGGTATGCACCATGGGTGGATAGGAAGTATAGGGTAGATGGCATGCATCATGGGTTGATAGGAAGTATAGGGTAGATGGTATGCACCATGGGTGGATAGGAAGTATAGGGTAGATGGTATGCATCATGGGTGGATAGGAAGTATAGGGTAGATGGTATGCACCATGGGTGGATAGGAAGTATAGGGTAGATGGTATGCATCATGGGTTGATAAGAAGTAAAAGGTAGATGGCATGCATCATGGGTGGATAGGAAGTATAGGGTAGAGTGTATGTATCATGGGTGGATAGGAAGTATAGGGTAGATGGTATGCATCATGGGTGGATAGGAAGTATAGGGTAGATGGTATGCATCATGGGTGGATAGGAAGTATAGGGTAGATGGTATGCACCATGGGTGGATAGGAAGTAAAAGGTAGATGGCATGCATCATGGGTTGATAGGAAGTATAGGGTAGAGTGTATGTATCATGGGTGGATAGGAAGTATAGGGTAGATGGCATGCATCATGGGTTGATAGGAAGTATAGGGTAGATGGTATGCACCATGGGTGGATAGGAAGTATAGGGTAGATGGTATGCATCATGGGTTGATAGGAAGTAAAAGGTAGATGGCATGCATCATGGGTTGATAGGAAGTAAAAGGTAGAGTGTATGCATCATGGGTGGATAGGAAGTATAGGGTAGAGTGTATGCATCATGGGTTGATAGGAAGTAAAAGGTAGAGTGTATGCATCATGGATGGATAGGACGTGCAGGCAGGCAGTGTGCATTATGGGTATATAATGATCAGGTACTTGTTTTGAAAGCTATTGATATTCACTAGAAACCAAGACCCACACTGCTCAAACAGTTGTCCCTGACAGATGATAAATTGTCCTTCACCTCCGGAGAGCTTTCTGCCAATGTCTGAGATGTATTAATCTAACGCGACTCTCTGTGCATTGCCAAGTAACATGAACACATTTAAGGTTTGAATGTGACTGCTTGAGATTGAGCTTTGCTTTGTCTCACGTAGTGTTTAGGTCAGCTTTGTCGATCTGGGGATATATCTTGAAAAATCTCGAGCTTTCCATGCGGATCTGGGAATATTCTTATTCTGCATGATATTATAAACTTTATTTTGTTTGGACTTTCAACATTAATTTTCAGTTATTTTATGATGAGATATAAGATTAAAACATCGCCCATTGTATGTAACCAAATTACATCTTGCAAATGGCATTTTTTGTGCGATTTTATTCTCATCTGATTAAATTATGTCAGGAGAAATGTTGAGTCCCGTTTTACATCACGACCGCGATTTTCTACTGAAAAGTAAGAAATCTTTGTTACTTTCCATAAATATGTGGAACTTTGTCACAGGCAGGGTATTTGGTACACAAACATATACATCGTGAAGTATCTATTCATAAAAAATATTTCCAATAATCAATTAAAAATTATCAATCTCTTCCAACATTGCACAGAAATGTTTTGTCGGATACAAAAAAATACGGCCGGTAAGTTCAGCAAATAACATAATTGAAACATATAATCATAACTCAATTTCCCTGAATCGTGCTCTGGGCATTACAACTCGATATACAGAAGGATATACCCCATCAGCTGGAGCCATGTCATAAGATATTAGGCATGCTTTTGTTTATTGGCTCTTTGTGCTTGGGATAGTGACGTGTTGGGCATAAAGGCTTGCCACTATAAGCATGTGACTTATTGCTTCATTCTTGATGGAGAGCACCTTCATTTGTAAGCGTCCACAAAGCCTTAATTGACGCACCGGCCACTTTAGACATTGGTGGGTGCCTGTCCACACTTCCGGTGTGGGTCTTCCTGAGCACTATGCGCACTTGTTATGCCTACCACCCTCGGTCCCATCAGGTGCAAGCCACAGGTCTGCAATCATCTGCCTATATAATAGCTCAACCTACATACTCGCTGCTCAGTTCAGCTCAGGGCTAATCCAATGCAATAGAGATCTAATTCAGCGTCATTCACATCTGCACTGCCAGGAAGATAATAATGTTCCGTCGTCTCTTGACATAATCACACTAATGCCATAGTATCTCTGGACTGTCCTTGCTCAACTTATAGGTGCAGATGAATATATGTTTGTAAGATGCATGATTATTTCTCAAATATTTGCCTTCGTTTTTATGGGTACAACTTTACTAGCAAATATTTTGGTATATTTATATTTCTGTCTCATTTAATTACATAATATATATTTAATTTTGGTATGCATTTCTGAAGGGTTACTTTGGTCAGCTTCAGGGCATGTGAGTTTTGTTTATGTTTCTTGAAATGTGGTCATTGTTTCAAATTAATTTGCTAGTTTTATCAACAGCCATGAATGTTATCCATCAAATGATCATATAAAATTATTATTCCCATTGTATCACCCTATGTAAATAATTTTGACCTATTTCAAAATTTAAACTGTGTATATAAATGCTACACTAATCTAACAGGCAGATTAGCATGTTGTATGTAAACAAAATTGTTCAGTCATTTGGTAACTTGTGACCTGAGCAATATCAAAGGATGTTTCCATGAAATTGACTATTTTCGCTATTTATGAATCAATGAACAGGAGTCAGGTCATTCAAGTTGACCCAACCACAACATATTTCACTGACAATATCTCACTTTGCTCAGTTATGAAAAAATGAATTTGTATACCATTACATTAGAATCAAGGATTATTAAGTATTTTGTCAATATAAAATCAAATTTCAAAAGGGACTTTGCAAGATTAACTCGGGTACTGACAGGATATTCTATATGAATAAATAGTTTGACAGCATGACTTCATGTGTCATTATGCAAAAGAGTAATGAGACTTATGAGTCACAAACTGGGTTATTACTCGCTATGTGGCAAAGGGCAAAGAGATGGGACGCAAATTGACTTAATTACACATCAAGTTTGATGCAGTGATGTCGCTGTATTCTAAGTTTAATGCAAAAACAAACCATGAGGTTTTCATTCCATATCTGTATGTCTTTGTCTATAAGAACTAATGAATTGGAATGCCATGCAAAGAAAAGTCAGGACCATGTTGTTTATTAACAATTCGAGATTCGATAGACAAATTATGGGGAAATAAATGAATTAAGCAGTTGTCGTTTATAACTTTCAGGTGAAAAAACATCAATGAACATCAAGAAATAAAATGCACAACAAAATAATTCAGTTAACATTTTGGTCTCTAATATCACAAAGGATCACAAGACCAGGTACAATAGCATTTGGCGTCCTTTGCATAGTTGTTTTATTGTGATTCTAGGCTGTTAACTTGATTGATGGAAAGGAAATGAGAGCAGGGAGAACAGACAGAGCTTATATTTTGAGTTGCGAACTACAGTTTATATACATTACATAATAAAGTAAATCGTTCACCTCTACCATTGATTTCCAAAGGTCTTTGTGTTATGATGTCGCTTCACGCCGAGAGGCAATGGTAAAAGTAAAATATTTTGCTCTATTTTTTAATTTTAGCTGGGCTGTCTATGTCAGGTCAGTTTATTTCCCATTCTTTAGGTGGATTGCTAAGCTTTTCCTAGGTATACGCAAGAACGCATGCCCAAATCACAGAATAATGTGAGGTATCAGACGAACACTCCACAGGTGGCAACAGTCCAAATCATACTGACCACAGGAAAAGGCGATTTATAACACACATTTCACATGCCCCGGTAGCATAACGTTCACAAAGAAAACATGACTATCTGTGTTACTCTGTGATTGGTATGGTCATGGGTAATGGCTAGCGGTTTCCTGTGGTTTTGTTCTGTTGTCAAAACAGCTTAAACTGTGAAGAGTTCACTTTATGTCATGAACAAGATTCCAATCTGTGCTTGCGCTATTGTGTGTGAATATATTTTAGTATCGTGTAGACAAAACAGCAGTGCATAGATATGTCATTACTGACAAACCTGAAATTATACCATTATATCATCATCATCCATCGAGGCATGACTTTATGGGTTCACATAGCTTGGAGATGTTTCCGATTCGATTAAGTTCATATTTGTTGAAAATCGGACAAGAAGGTGAAACGTCAGTAAAATTCACATAGTTAAAAAGCAGTAGGGCCTGAGCGATATCAGATGAAATTTACATATTCAAGGACACAACTTTGCAACTTTTTGCGAAGAGCTAACCCTCTAGTTTGGGGAGTATTATCTGGTAGCAAGCAAACAGAATCATGTCATGCTAACCATTCACTTTATTGTGGGGCCTCCACAAAGATAGAGCTGTTGCCAAGGCAACCATTGTCCTTTACCTGGGGGTACAGAAAATGTAAATTTCATCTCTACTTTTACACTGACTGTATATTTGATAAAAGTATCTGTTATGTAGGTGGGCAATATTGAGGCAAATCCAAGAATGTTGTCAAAACGATTCAATTCAGAATTAATGGTTACTGTAGTAACATAACATAACACTTCAAACATAAATAAATCAGTACTTGACATATAATTGTAACAAGAAATCTTTTTCAATAACATCATCGTTTGCTTTCTGACTACATTCAATTTGCGTGTAAATACTAGTTGTTATGGAAACAAATAGAAATGTGCAGAATTAAGAATAATACGTCGTAATTTATATTCGTCAAATTTTAAATCTTAATTACAGTCAAATTGATTCAACATTAATAATATGATATTGGCCATGATATCAGAAAAATATCAACGTCATTGGTCAAGGTCATATTCCAAATATTGTTGTATATCATTAAAAACCGATATGGTTTTCATCGATGTGTCTAAAATATTGTTGTTAACTTCATGAACCTGTTCTTAATTACATATGCTACACCTATTCATTATACATGCCTGAATATAAAAATATTGACATAACATTGATATGGGACAGTCATTTGATAAACCTCAATTGCAGAAAATATACTGAAATTAATGATGTCAATATTGGTTAATTCTCATTGCTTGAGTGGGCTATGCTGCCACCTGGTGTTAAATTCCTTCGTGCTTGGGGTAACTTTCTAGACATGTTAAGATCGGTTCATAGTAGTATTGATTTTTTACTGAAATTTCCCTTAATTTCAATTAGTTTATCACACTCACTACTGTCTTTCTACCTTCTCAAGGTTCCGAAACTGATTACCTTTTATCTGTACATGCATAGAATTTTGAAATGAAAAGCACGCATTAGTATTAAAATAAATGTAATATTTTTTACCATGTATTTCCTTCTTATTGCCCTTTCCAAAGATATTGAAGGAAAAACATATCTTACAAAATCATCAGAATTCTTGTAACATGGCTGCTTTTATATTAGTAACCATGGTAACATGTGGAAATAATTAATATATTTTTTTATATTGAATCGTTGGAAGTCATACAAAAAATTGTAAAATACATATTAATAGCTTGTAACTAAATATTTCCCCAATTTCTGATAATCAGATCAGAATTAGAACTTACCAATGTTCTGAAAATTTCATTCAAGAGCAAAGTCATCAGGTCATAGTGACATTGTCTTTAAGGATATACATCTTTTTGACAAAATGTTTTCCAGAGTTGTGCTTTGTGGAAATAACATTCATAATGTAGTTAATATTAAAGTATCCTTTCAGCTAGTCAAAAACAAAGAAATTAATATAATTCTCAAGAACCCAAGAATTTTTTTTGCACAATGAGGAAATATTGTTTTAAGGCATTACAGAATGGTGTTTATGATCGGTACCCCTTTGTTAGACTGCATTTATGAACCATGCATAACTTTGTAACTGGAGAGCAAAATGTTCCTACTTCAGAAATCTCAATTCAAAGATCATTGTATATTAACATTGAGAAAAGATTAAACCTTATTTGTATAACACTGAACCATATGCTACATGTCAGACGAAATCCCTGAAATAACGGTTTGCTCATTCCAATACCGACATAAAAGTCTTTAGAATATGAACAATGATAATTTTAACTATCCCACCTGTGAGATTAATAGATTCTTGTTAAGAGATTTGTTTAGAGTGTTTTACAATTCATTTGATTTGTTACATGACTTGTTTGGTTCATTTAAACTTTCTGTTCTTTCTTAGTTTCTTTTAGTGGTTCTTTTATTTTTTCCTACCATCCGTGTTATGACTGGATCACTATATTTCATTGATTAAAGTTATAATGGTAAACATTGAATTGTTTTTTACAAGCATAGAATCCTTGATCATCCAGTGCTTCATTCTGCTAATTTAATTATATCTTCAGTATGAAACTTATGTAGAAAAGCGATGTGTGGTGATGTGAGCCAAACAATTCCGTTCAAAATATTCTTTTGTACATTGACTGCACATTGTTTCAAAGCTGGATAACGGTTAAAATATAAAGCAATTTGAAGGCATTTTCAGAAAATGTTTAAATGGATAGCTATTGTCTCGAGAGAGATACATCTCCGTTTTGGGTGCCGTTTTGGGTGTTATTAATATATAAAGCATGGTAAAAATTGAAATTTAGGTTACTGTACATAGAAATAAAGATAACTTCCGAAAACTACCTTTGAATGATATTGCACACATATACTTTAATATCGAAGATCATTGAAGAGATAAATAGGTGATTAAAGAACATAGCCTTAATCACAGAAGAAGGTATGACCCATATGTTATATATCAATATCAAGATAAGGTTCAGGAGAATGTTTCATGAAATTTGATGTGATCACGTTACTAATGTCAATAGAAATAATGTATAATGTGTATCCAAACAACCTACAGTAATACCATATTTATTATTTTGTCTATTATTCATGCTCATATTAAACGACAAATGTACTGTTGTTGTATCAAAATATACGAAAATTGGTCAACTGAAACTGGTAAAACATTTTTGCTCATGCACTGATTTTAAGATTTACTTTTCAGAACACGCTATACCCTATTCCCTTTCTGGAGGTTTGACCATCAACTACCAATCCAATAATTGCATGGTATTGAGAGAAATACACGATCTAGAGTTTGATATGACTCCATGAAATCCACAATATGTGGTTTGTTCATGCTGTCTCTGAAAAAGAAGTATGCCAATAAGCTTAAAGTAAGCCGATATTTTGACCACCTAATGCCACATTTAAGATAATAGAAAAGATACCAAGCCCTTCTATCCATACATATATTGTTAAGCACCACATAATATTACAACATATTTGCATCATGCCATGCAAAAAATCGTGGACAAAAGTCTAACATTGCAAAATTGTATAGAATAATGTAGAATCTCGATATTGAAGTATAACTTGACAATCGTTGTCGTGATGATTCTGCTGTCAGCACATTGTGGTGATTTGAGGCAGGAGAGTAAGGGATGGATCTAGCATGGACGCTTATAGCCGATCTGTCAGATGCACATCGCCTCTGTGTGTGTGCCAATATTGTCATCATCGCTCACTCTCTATTGCATCCTGCTCACTTCCACATGCCCCCTCCAAGCCCGGGACTCCAAGGTTGGAAACAGATGAGGTCATGAATGCACACCATTTATTCTGTTCTTTCATCCTAGTCGAAGATTTCTTAAAATGATGGGCAATTAGTTTCAGGAGTTTAAACTTTGAATGTCCGTGTTTAATCACCGTGTTTACATAAACTTGAAATTAAGTTACCTTTGAACGGTACGGTCAAGGCCACGGGCCGTGGCGCAGTTGGTGAGAACGTAAACTTATTAGCACCAGTTCCTCCGTGGAGATCCTCAGGATGTAGGTTAGATTCCCGGCATTGAAATCATGATACAATATCTCATATGAGCTGAGGCCCGTGCTTGAAGGGTCAAGTCATTGTCCTTGTAAATCTGTGACTGTGTGGATTATCTGATCACGGACCTGTCACATGACAATTCAGTGAAGCGGGCACTTAGATTTATCTTAGCAAACAAACACAATGTGCTTGTTTGGAGCAGCGGCGGATTCGGGGGAAGGAGGGTGCTTTGGGGACTGAAGTCTGTGGCTAGGAGGGCTTTTGGAAATTCCCCCTCCCCCGCTTTTTTCAGAACACATTTGAGCCCCCCGGGGTAAACAAAATCCTGGATCCGCCTCTGTGGAGGAAGTTAAAAGCACCAATTGTATACTCTACCTTGTCGGGGTAACTAGCTCAGCCAGCTTTATATTTCCATGTCGGGGTAACTAGCTCAGCCAGCTTTATATTTCCATGTCGGAGTAACTAGCTCAGCCAGCTTTATATTTCCATGTCGGGGTTACTAGCTCAGCCAGCTTTATATTTCCATGTCGGGGTAACTAGCTCAGCCAGCTTTATATTTCCATGTCGGGGTAACTAGCTCAGCCAGCTTTATATTTCCATGTCGGAGTAACTAGCTCAGCCAGCTTTATATTTCCATGTCGGGGTAACTAGCTCAGCCATCTTTATATTTCCATGTCGGAGTAACTAGCTCAGCCAGCTTTATATTTCCATGTCGGGGTAACTAGCTCAGCCAGCTTTATATTTTCATGTCGGGGTAACTAGCTCAGCCAGCTTTATATTTCCATGTCGGGGTTACTAGCTCAGCCAGCTTTATATTTCCATGTCGGGGTAACTAGCTCAGCCAGCTTTATATTTCCATGTCGGGGTAACTAGCTCAGCCAGCTTTATATTTCCATGTCGGGGTAACTAGCTCAGCCAGCTTTATATTTCCATGTCGGGGTAACTAGCTCAGCCAGCTTTATATTTTCATGTCGGGGTAACTAGCTCAACCAGCTTTATATTTTCATGTCGGGGTAACTAGCTCAACCAGCTTTATATTTTCATGTCGGGGTAACTAGCTCAACCAGCTTTATATTTTCATGTCGGGGTAACTAGCTCAGCCAGCTTTATATTTCCATGTCGGGGTAACTAGCTCAGCCAGCTTTATATTTCCATGTCGGGGTAACTAGCTCAGCCAGCTTTATATTTCCATGTCGGAGTAACTAGCTCAGCCAGCTTTATATTTCCATGTCGGAGTAACTAGCTCAGCCAGCTTTATATTTCCATGTCGGGGTAACTAGCTCAGCCAGCTTTATATTTCCATGTCGGGGTAACTAGCTCAACCAGCTTTATATTTCCATGTCGGGGTAACTAGCTCAGCCAGCTTTATATTTCCATGTCGGGGTAACTAGCTCAGCCAGCTTTATATTTCCATGTCGGAGTAACTAGCTCAGCCAGCTTTATATTTCCATGTCGGGGTAACTAGCTCAGCCAGCTTTATATTTCCATGTCGGGGTAACTAGCTCAGCCAGCTTAATATTTCCATGTCGGGGTAACTAGCTCAGCCAGCTTTATATTTCCATGTCGGGGTAACTAGCTCAGCCAGCTTTATATTTCCATGTCGGAGTAACTAGCTCAGCCAGCTTTATATTTCCATGTCGGAGTAACTAGCTCAGCCAGCTTTATATTTCCATGTCGGGGTAACTAGCTCAGCCAGCTTTATATTTCCATGTCGGGGTAACTAGCTCAGCCAGCTTTATATTTCCATGTCGGGGTAACTAGCTCAGCCAGCTTTATATTTCCATGTCGGGGTAACTAGCTCAGCCAGCTTAATATTTCCATGTCGGGGTAACTAGCTCAGCCAGCTTTATATTTCCATGTCGGGGTAACTAGCTCAGCCATCTTTATATTTCCATGTCGGGGTAACTAGCTCAGCCATCTTTATATTTCCATGTCGGGGTAACTAGCTCAGCCAGCTTTATATTTCCATGTCGGGGTTACTAGCTCAGCCAGCTTAATATTTCCATGTCGGGGTTACTAGCTCAGCCAGCTTTATATTACCATGTCGGGGTTACTAGCTCAGCCAGCTTTATATTTCCATGTCGGGGTAACTAGCTCAGCCAGCTTTATATTTCCATGTCGGGGTAACTAGCTCAGCCAGCTTATATTTCCAAAGTAGAACTGTATAAGACTAGTGTCACGTGGACGCATATGAGGGCACACTCACTTAGAGTCATATATGACCTCTTCCAAGAAAGGTTATTCTTTGCATGAACTGTAATATTCTCTTCTGAAACTACTGGCCGGAGATCCTAGCTATTAGTAGGTAACATATTTTCATAACGTTCAGAATTTTGTTAATTTAAAAAAAAAACTTTTTGAAAAAAGATGAACAAAAAATACCATGACAAATATCTCCAAATAGGATAAAGATATAAATTTCAATGAATAATGTGCATTTTGTTTGGCTCAGATTATCATCTGCTTTAGTCTTCCCTCGGAAAGGATAATTATCAATTATGAAGAAATATGCTACCCTCCATAGCAGGACTTCTTTATCATATCAATCCCTGCCAGCAAAGGTGTTAAGGTTCTCACAGAATTGAGCGCAAGTCATCAGTATTCATAAACATCTGGCTGTGAACTGATTGGTGAGGAATAAATGCTAACTGAAATAGACTCTGTTTTGTTCTGTCAGCGGTACTGATTGGTCAGTTTATAGTTAGATATATACATAGTTAGATATATATATATATAGTTAGATATTTTATATATATATATATATATATATATATATATATATATATATATATATATATATATATATTATATAAATACATATAATTTTTGTTTTGGCTTTTCTTGAAAATACTAAGATTAATCAAATCTGCTGTTAGGTCAGTCAAGTAGATTTGAGTGCGAAGGTTATAATACACACACGGGCAGGTCAAAGCTCATTTGAGACCCCAAACATCGGAAGGGGCAGACATGGCACTGATCTATCACGTCGACTCCCTGAGTAGGCACAAAGTAGCAGAGTAGTTGGGTACTCTCAAGTGGAAAACTAACATAAAGTGATCAACGTGAAGAGGATTATGGGAATAGCCAAGCTTTCTGCCCTCTGACTCCACTGAGCTCTTATTTGTAATCCTCCCTCTGTTTCATTCCTCCTTTCCCGTCCTAATAACAAATTATTTTCTTATTGTGTAGTTTGCATCCAACTGATGCTATTTCCTTGGCGTGGCATCCAAGATGTGCACTAACAATTCCCTAATATGTTTTCTGCCGCCACGTGCAATGGCGGTCAACGTGCTATGGCGCAGTTGGTTGTGATGGACAGTGAAATTACTGGTACATTCACAGTTTTTTATTTTTTAGGACAAACATTTATAAAATTTAAACGTTCAATGCTTGACTAAATAACTAAGAGAGGCATAAAATAGATGGCAAATGTTTGTCTGACACAAATTAATCTGGTTGAAATGTCAGATTGAGACAAAACCTCCTCCAGTAGAAAATATAATCTCGTGTCAAGAACGATTTCTCTTCAAGGCCACAAAATGACAGCATATTGTATAGCCTATGTAGCTAGTTGTTATAGGTCATCAGACTGTTACCGTACCTCGCCAGTTGTGGCATCAGATTGTTTATCACAACTAGACAGTTTTTGTGGCATCAGACTGTATACCATATCTAGCCAGTTGTTGTGGCATCAGACTGTTTACCGTTTCTAGCCAGTTGTTGTGGCATCAGACTGTTTACCGTTTCTAGCCAGTTGTTGTGGCATCAGACTGTTTACCGTTTCTAGCCAGTTGTTGTGGTATCAGACTTTTTACCGTATCTAGCCAGTTGTTGCGGCATCAGACTGTTCACCACATCTAGCCAGTTGTTGTGGCGTCAGACTGTTCACCATATCTAGCGAGTTGTTATGGTACAAACTGTTTACCATATCTAGCCTATGATCATGTAACATGTGACTGTTAATTGTAATGTAACATCACTTTTTTACCTTATTTAGCCAGTCGTCATGTGACATAAAACTGATCTCATCCAACTGATCCAATCAATTTGCCAATTGTTGTATACATACAAAGCTATTGTATATATATACTGTATACAGAGAAAAATTCGCGCCTAGTTATTTTCGCGCCATCGCCGTTTTCGACAGGTTCGCCCCCTTTTATTTTCACGAATTTTGGATTTCTAAAATCTATGGATTTCACAGAATATGCACGAGAAATCTGCTTGTTGATATCTTGTATAGAAGCAGAGAAAATCGAGTTTGAAATCTAGCTGCTAAATTTTTGAATTACAGTGAAATGTGCGATCAGCTGTTTGAGCTGTCAACTGTGAACATCGATTATCTCAGCTGTCACTGGGTCAATATGGTCATGCTTGGTATCAAAATGACCGGGAGAGTCCCCTCTTCAATTCCGCGTCCATTTAATTTCGCGAATGACGTCCTGGCGCGAATTAACGCGAAAATAAAAAGGTCGCGAAAATTTGTCTGTATACAGTATATAGTTCTATTATTTGAGTACTAAAATTACAGTAGTGCCATAATTTGTTTGCAGACAAAGGAAACGAAAATAAATTGTTCCCAATTTGAGTTTCAATTAAAAGGCAAGCATGTGACTGTAAGTGATAAGCATCAGATTGATGAATGCAATATTACAGACACGGTCAGATACGGAATGAAGACATCATGTTTGAAGCCTGTTGATATAATCCAGACCTGGTAGCTGGAGACCTCTTGACCCCCTCATACTCTTTCAGCAGCTGGTTGATAAACACACAGCCGGCCAGCTTTGCTTGATTATGATGATAGGAATGATTGTAAATTATAAAACAAAAACAGACAGTGTAAACAGACAGCTGCTCGTTTAATTAGAGAAGCATCAAACAATATGGAATGTCACATTGTTGTTTTTATTGTTGACTCACATAAACCTGGTTTTGTAACGAATGTAGCATTACATGAGTTAGGTTATTGAGTTTGATGGCATATCGCAAATAGCAAGTTAATATATTGATATATCATCACAAAAGGTAGGTGTGTGTGTGTTAAATTACACTTCACACAGGACAGGTTAATGTGATTGATATAGCATCATATTAATGAGCTGGATTTAACATATCATAAGCAGGTCATTTGGTTGGGTTTCCGATCATATACAGCAGGTTGATAGGTTAGGTTTCCCATCATATAAAGCAGGTTAACCGGTTAGGTTTCCCATCATATAAAGCAGGTTAACCGGTTAGGTTTCCCATCATATAAAGCAGGTTAACCGGTAGGTTTCCCAGCATATAAAGCATGTTAATGGACTAGGTTTAACATTAAATAAGGCAGGTTTTTTCCTAGGTTTCACATTACATAAAACAGGATTATTGGGTTAGGTTTCCCATTATATAAAGCAGGTTAGTAGATTAGGTTTTATACAAACTAAAGTGACTATTTTGCTAGGTTTCACCTCACATTATAAGGCAGGACCTAGCGTGGTTGATGTTTGGTTATATAAAACAGGTCATTGAGCTAGGTTTCACCTCACATAAGGCAGGACCTACGATGATTGATGTTTGGTTATATAAAACAGGCCATTGAGCTAGGTTTCACCTCACATAAGGCAGGTTTACTTTGTGAGAAGGATGAACGTATTTAATGCCTGTGGAATTCAAGATTCGACCCATGTAAAAAGATATTAAAGGACGCGTCGACACCCACGTAGTCATATTCACACCTTGCTCATTTAATTTTTCATGATTTACCACAAACAATAAAATGCTCAAAACCATCATGAATTGTTTGTAACAGTGTGTACCTTTTCCAAAGGTTTTCACCCTTTTCGGATGCATACAGTGAAATAAGGCAAGTGACCTCTAAGGACGAAACGTCATATCAAAGGTTAAAGATCGATTACAACTTGTGATCAATCTCTTTTTACGTGGAGAATGCCTAAAATATCATAAACAGAAGAAAGAATATTCTTAATAAGAATTTACCATTTAACTTGTGAACTGTTTCTAATATTGAAAATATTTCTTTTTCAATTTTCCTCAGATTTACTATTTAATAAAACAAGCGCTTGCTTTAAGGGCTTTACATTATATACATTTATGCTATGTAGACAGATTAGTAAAATAAGATGTTGTCAACGGTTACAATATTAAACCTGCAAGGTCATATATTACAACACATGTTTATGATTCTCTTCTCTGATAATGAAACATTGAAAAGCAGGTTAATAAGTTTGTGACATAATATTTTGTGATATATTTGCAGGTTGTCGTTGAGTGGGTGTTGTCGGTCAGGCAGCTGGGACTGATGTGAGGATGAGAAGAGAAGCAGCATACTGCTCACTGCCTGTCCCACTCGTGTCAGCACACGGCTACCTGCCTCCAACACACAGCATCAAGCTATTAGCAATATGGTTGAGAACCACCAAAGTAGTCATTTTGACACAGTGACAATAACGTGGAAGGGAGTAGGAGGTTATAATCGGCGGACAATGGTTTCTATGGGAGACAATGGGAATAACGTGAGTGGAATCGGTCATTACAACATGAATCTCAACGAGTCTTCCATGAACGAGTATGAGTTCATGGCGACCAACACGTCAGGAATGTCTCCACATGAGATAGAGAGTATCTTCCGTGATATGTACAGGGGCATGAGTATGAGTAACTTTGACCAGTTGACCCAGATAGCACTGATTGTGGCCTTTGCCGTGCTGATTGCATTCGGGGCCACGGGCAATGGGCTCGTGTGTTATGTGGTTGCCAAGAACCCGTCAATGAGGACTCCCCGGAACATCTTCATTATCAACCTGGCCATCTCGGACCTGACCCTGTGTTTGTTTACGCAACCCTTTAATCTAATGAAGGTGTCCATGCCGCTGTGGAACTTGGGAGATTTCATGTGCAAATTCGTGCCAATGTTTGCAGGGACCAATGTGTTTGTGAGTACAATAAGCATCACGGCCATAGCCCTGGATCGCTTCCAGGTCATTGTCTACCCCACAAGAGACAACATGAAGAAGGTGGGCGCCGCAGTGGCACTTTTATCCATATGGATTATATCTTTACTTATGGCCAGCCCGCTTCTCATATTTAACATAACAAAGCCGGTGGAGCCGATAACAGGTATTGTTCTGTATGAGGTATGTCTGGAGAACCCCGTGCTACACTATGAGAAGGCCGCATACTCCATTGCCTCCATGATATTCCAGTATATAGTTCCCATACTCATTGTGACCGTGGCCCACGCGAGAATCTGTAATAAACTCAAATATCGAATGGTAAATCAACACCCCACTGTCACTGTCAACTCTCCATTCCAAAAGAGAAAAAATGAAAGAGAGGCTAAAAGAAAACGTAAAACCAACACTCTTTTAGTGATGATTGCCATCGTGTTTGTCTTCAGCTGGATGCCTTTGAACGTATTCAACATAATGGCTGACTTTAGTGGGCCTCTGCTGAAATCAATAGACAGGAAAGGATTAATATTTCCCATATGCCATCTTTTAGTACTGAGTTCTGCCTGTACAAACCCTGTATTATATGGGTGGCTCAATGAAAATTTCAGGCGGGAATTTATGAATGTTCTGTGTTCACCGTGCTGTAAGAATATTCGGGTGATCTGTAGATGTGAAGCGTGTTGCCCAGCCAACAGGGTCGATGGCCAATCATCTGTTGTTATTTATACAAAAGCGAATAATGGAGTGGGAAACACCACTCACCTCGGTGTGGATAATTGTACAATTGTGGGTTCCACTGTAAACATGTATAGCTCTGCCACACATGTTAATGGCCATTGAATTACCCTCATTGATTAGTGTAACTGTATATCCTCGGTACAATGTCATGAACTATGATCCGATTGAACTATATATATTTGAACTACATATATTTGAACTACATATATTTGAACTATATATATATATATATATATATATATATATATATATATATATATATATATATATATATATATATATATATATATATATATATATATATATATATATAAATATATATATATATATGGTCCAAAGTAAAAAGGTAATTGTATATAGTATATTGGTGATGAAAGTGATCCAACAAAATCCGTGGTGAAGAGGGTTAAAACCTTGTATCTTGTATTTCAGTCCTTCAAGGACTTCTTCAGGCTTAACTAATCAACCACTGACAGTGTTCACTTATATGTTCATTACAAGAGTATGTGGTAAACAAGCTAGTATAGACAGATAAACAAGCAGATAAACAAGCAGATTAACAAGCAGAGACACAAAGTTAATTGCATTTGTCTGCCGGCTATGTGGGGGTGTCAAAAAGCTGTCCTTTAAATATATCATGAAATAAAGTAAAAAATTAAAAAAATAATAATAAGAGGACAATGTACAGGTATAAGAAAAATTGGCAGAAATTAACATATGGGTAATCCCATGGAAGTACTGTCCAAAACTGGTTTATAATTGTCTATTAAAGTTTGTTGATCCCATGTATTCTGAGGAGTACAAGGGATTCTCTTTTTGTATTTTTGAAAAGGGAAAAATTTTAAAGTTGCCCTTGTCGCAAATTCGCAAATATATTCAATATATATATATATATATATATATATATATATATATATATATATATATATATATATATATATATATATATATATATATATATATATATATATATATATATATATATATATTGAATTCACTCCGATTGATCTTTTTTCCATTGAGTTGTACATTCCTAGTATTATGATGTTACATTTAGCATTGTTTTTCTCAAGTTTATAACAGCGTTGACAAATTGGCCTGGCCTCCCAGTTTACCTGGTAATACTGCTACAGTTAAGACTACATCATTGCCGAGTCATTGTAGAATGTATTGTTTGTATTTTACAGGCTTTGCAAAGTGTTTTGTAAATGAAACCTATTAAATATGATCTTTGGTGATTTGGGTTTGATAAAAAAGTAGAGGTATATAACATGAGTATTTGACAACAGACAAATATTTCAAACTCTGATGAAGCGAATGATGATAAAACATCATAATTAGCGCGTACAATACAAGTTTTATTCCTTGCTATATGGAATTCTAAGTTAATTTAGCATTATATATATCATAAATATCACTAAACGATAAGAAATAGAATTAAGTAGTTTTCTTTTTAGATTGGCTGTATTTGTCATCAGTATTGCATTTTATATACAATAGGCAGAATATTTAATAGAAAGAACTGGAGTTGGTCTACGATTTGGTCGACATTGATATTCGTTTTTTGCTTCCGGTGAAGTAACATCTCATGTGACTGAAAATTCTTGTTCACTGTTAGGGTCCCTCTTATACTCTTTATCTGGGTACAATCTAAACTTAGAGTTATTGTGATAAACTCTAATAGCATAGTTATAAATGCGTCATTAGAACTCGTCAATTTATGTTCATACTAAAGGTATCCAAAGCTAAATAATCTAATTTATCATATCGAAATGTTTAATTCAAAACGCTTCCCATGGAAAGAGTGCAAATTATTATTTTCGCATGGCACCATTACTAATTTTATTATATGTTGATTTTTGGATAATATTCAGAAGATTGTATGTGAAAATGATAACAGCAGCGAAAGGAAAGATAAGCAGTAATAAAAACCTTAACCAGCTTAAAACTGGACAATCAGCATTATTTTGATTGCCACATCCTGTCCACATACCTCTCTACAGACAGGTACATTACGGTCCACACCTTGGCTACATCCTGTCCACATACCTCTCTACAGACCAGCTACATTACGGTCCCCACCTTGGCTACATCCTGTCCACATACTTCTCTACAGACCAGCTACATTACGGTCCACACCTTGGCTACATCCTGTCCACATACCTCTCTACAGACCAGCTACATTACGGTCCACACCTTGGCTACATCCTGTCCACATACCTCTCTACAGACCAGCTACATTACGGTCCACACCTTGGCTACATCCTGTCCACATACCTCTCTACAGACCAGCTACATTACGGTCCACACCTTGGCTACATCCTGTCAACATACCTCTCTACAGACCAGCTACATTACGGTCCACACCTTGGCTACATCCTGTCCACATACCTCTCTACAGACCAGCTACATTACAGTCCACACCTTGGCTACATCCTGTCCACATACCTCTCTACAGACCAGCTACATTACGGTCCACACCTTGGCTACATCCTGTCCACATACCTCTCTACAGACCAGCTACATTACGGTCCACACCTTGGCTACATCCTGTCCACATACCTCTCTACAGACCAGCTACATTACGGTCCACACCTTGGCTACATCCTGCCCACATACCTCTCTACAGACCAGCTACATTACGGTCCACACCTTGGCTACATCCTGTCCACATACCTCTCTACAGACCAGCTACATTACGGTCCACACCTTGGCTACATCCTGTCAACATACCTCTCTACAGACCAGCTACATTACGGTCCACACCTTGGCTACATCCTGTCCACATACCTCTCTACAGACCAGCTACATTACAGTCCACACCTTGGCTACATCCTGTCCACATACCTCTCTACATACCAGCTATATTACGGTCCACACCTTGGCTACATCCTGTCCACATACCTCTCTACAGACCAGCTACATTACGGTCCACACCTTGGCTACATCCTGTCCACATACCTCTCTACAGACCAGCTACATTACAGTCCACACCTTGGCTACATCCTGTCCACATACTTCTCTACAGACCAGCTACATTACGGTCCACACCTTGGCTACATCCTGTCCACATACCTCTCTACAGACCAGCTACATTACGGTCCACACCTTGGCTACATCCTGTCAACATACCTCTCTACAGACCAGCTACATTACGGTGCACACCTTGGCTACATCCTGTCCACATACCTCTCTACAGACCAGCTACATTACGGTGCACACCTTGGCTACATCCTGTCAACATACTTCTCTACAGACCAGCTACATTACGGTGCACACCTTGGCTACATCCTGTCAACATACTTCTCTACAGACCAGCTACATTACGGTGCACACCTTGGCTACATCCTGTCAACATACTTCTCTACAGACCAGCTACATTACGGTCCACACCTTGGCTACATCCTGTCAACATACTTCTCTACAGACCAGCTACATTACGGTCCACACCTTGGCTACATCCTGTCCACATACTTCTCTACAGACCAGCTACATTACAGTCCACACCTTGGCTACATCTTGGCGCGGTCCGGAATCGAAACCCTGCTCCGCCATTTTGATCATGTCTCTAGATTTTAGCCTTATCAGGGGGCACCAGACAGTGAACTAAGCTTTGATACTGCCGGACAAATATGATATGAAATTATATTTACAAATGAAAACTTGTTCCAACCATTATTTTTTGTTGTTGTGAGATTCAAAAGCCATTCTACCACTCCTTTGAAGTTAATAAGCTTCACAAAACATTGATAATATGT
Organism: Amphiduros pacificus; assembly: GCA_949316495.1. Taxonomy (NCBI): domain Eukaryota; kingdom Metazoa; phylum Annelida; class Polychaeta; order Phyllodocida; family Hesionidae; genus Amphiduros; species Amphiduros pacificus. Next base: position 71,114,055 of record OX439000.1, read on the forward strand.
GTAACATGTAACATTTATTCAGACAATATAAACAATATGACTTGATTAATATGACGTCCGTCAGCTACAGCATAAGAAGACAAAATATGCTAAAGACAGTCAGGAATGCTCTAATGTCCAAATGAGCATTCTCGTAACATGCAGGTCAGAGACATATCGTATGTTCCTTATGAACGAAACAATAATTACTAACATTCATTAAAGTCTGATTGAGTTGCCATGGCAACGTACAGATAATAACTCATTATTTCTCTGAAACGCATATTAGTGAATATCAATGGAATAAACAATTTATAAAATGCTGACAATAGAGAAATATGGGGATAATTTATGAAAATGAAATCTTGGTTCTTAACATGTAAATATTTGATTAGTTGGATCAAGAGTTTAACACTGCTTGTGTTTACACGATGCAATGTATATTGCAGTCAAACATGCTTCCATTTTCCTGGGCAAAGCTTTTCCCGATTCTAATATTTTTGTGATATACTTGTGTCTCTTTGTCACTTCCAATATTTATATTTTTTAATGACAAACATATATTTATATGATGACATTGTAACATATGATGGAAGTGATATGCTCTAATGTCCAAATGAGCTATGACGTATATAAATTTGTTTGTGTTCTAATTATTATGCCGCAGAATCTAGACAGCTCATGGGAGAAGTTATAACATGAATTCAATCACAACATGACCGGGAATCGAACCCATGACCTTTCGATCACTACAGGGGTGGTAATAAGCTTGCGCTCTCACCAACTGCGGTTTGAAGAAGTATGAAGTAGGTTTGCCACAAAGAAGGCTTGACACTTTAAGTAGTTGTGACACACGAAGCCGGTGCGACACATATGAAGCAAGTGTGACACATTCATATGATGAGCTTAAAGGATCCTTGTGGTTTGTGTATTCTAACTGATAATAAAGGCATGCTACGAGACTCAGATGAATATCACTGTATACTACAACTCTCGATTTGTGATAATTTAATTTTTCTTATGATTTTGAAAAAGTAATCTTTGTCTTTCCTTCTATTCGTCATTTATATCATATTGTATCTATGATTATTGTTTTCCAATTTAATTCAAAATAAAGTTGATTGCTGCAAATTGTAAATGTATTTGTTGTTTTGAATTGGGCCAGACTCACAGGAAGGGATCTCACCATTCCAGCTTTTAATTCCGTCAAGAAAATCTTGATTTCTCAAAAGCTATCAATCTAAAATTTAGATCCTCGTCCATTTGAGGAAATATTCAGTCAAATTCAAAACGTGTAGGTTGTATTTGTATCGTCGACATCATCATCACCATTGATTGTTATTTATAAGTTAAAGATGGGCTAACCACATGGACCTAATACTCTACTCTTTCTGTAGAGGCAAGACAGCACGTTTGGGAAGATCCTTAAATTAGATAATAAATATTCTGTCTGGTACATCACTAGAAATGGACGACATATAACATAGAAGTAATAGAATTGCATGATATTGTAAAAGTCTCACAGAATTCTCCATTTTGATAATACACGAAAAAAAAAGATTCTGTATGACTGATATTTTGATACATTTGAACGCAGGTCATGTATCATAGATTTGTCAGTACAGTATAAAGATTAAAGGCCTACGTTTGCTATATCTAGTTATGATCCATGTACTTAGAAATTACCTCAGATATTAAAGAGACGAGGCAAATAGTCGTCTACTCATAAAAATCCACAGATAATTATTTTCAAATATTCATATTTACAGGTAAAAACGCATTGATAACAATTATATTAACTGTCCTTACGATTTTTTAATATCTTACTTCAAAGGGCGATTTGATTAGAATATGCAAATAAAAGAAAATGATTTAATAGAAAAGCTAATTTCATAGAAAATATAAAATCCCAAAATATTTAGATTGTTTGCAAATTGATTATATGATATCATATAGCATGTGATTAAATAATCGGATTTCCTTATTTGGGACATGGAATTTGCATATATAGATTGTTGCGCTTTATGTAAGAAAGTGAGATTGACCTACCTCGTCGGACTCAGGTTTCACAATCAATTGTCTGGGAGACTTTGTACTTCTATTTACTCAATATTTTGCCACCAGATGACGCCTCATCGCTACCCTGTGACGCCAGGGACCAATACCTCCAAACTTGGAGTAATTATGTTATTCATAATTACTCCACTCTACTCCAAATAACAATATAATTATTGTTTCAATCACCAATCGGCAAGCTGGAGGAGTTTGTGGAACATGCAGGGTCTCTTATATTTCAACCAAAGGAAAAGTTTGTTGGAGTTGATAGAGGTTTTTTTAATGGGTTCAATTGCCTTTCCAATCTCCTACGTCACACGCCGTCGGCCACTAGGTGTCGCCACACATTCCGGTTGGTCAAATATTGACAGTACTGTGAAGCTCTCATTGATTTCCCATTTATTTATTTTTTTTAAATCATGAATGAATGAATAAAATAAATAAATAAATAAATAAATAAATAAATAAATAAATAAATAAATAAAATAAATAAATAAATAAATAAATAAATAAATAAATAAATGAATGAATGAATGAATGAATGAATGAATGAATGAATGAATGAATGAATGAATGAATGAATGAATGAATGAATAAATAAATAAATAAATAAATAAATAAATGAATAAATAAATAAATAAATAAATAAATAAATAAATAAATAAATAAATAAATAAATAAATAAATAAATAAATAAATAAATAAATAAATAAATAAATAAATAAATTAATAAATAAATAAAAAATAAGTAAGTAAGTAAGTAAGTAAGTAAGTAAGTAAGTAAAGTAAGTAAGTAAGTAAGTAAGTAAATAAATAAATAAATAAATAAATAAATAAATAAATAAATAAATGGATGAATAAGATAAATAAATAAATAAATAAATAAATGAATGAATGAATGAATGAATGAATGAATGAATGAATGAATGAATGAATGAATGAATGAATGAATGAATGAATGAATGAATGAATTAATTGATTTTGCTGGGAAAGAAGCTGGGCACATACAACAATGGTTTTGTAAAGGGAATGTCTCCATTCACGTAAAGTTTAAGCAACGGTAGTTATCTGCCATTTATACTACTCCATACACATTAATGGACAAATCTAATTAATCTTCAAGTGTGTAGGACAGGTGTAATGGAAAATTGGAACGTTGAGTTTTGAGTAAGGACTAAGTATTCAGAGTCAAATGGCCTTAAGCCTGTCGTGAGCTTTGAGCGCCATTACGTGTAGAAGTTATTTTCCTACACGTGGATTGAGTATATGTTCCGTTATCAGCTGCTCATCCGTTTGAATCATAGAGATATTGGCCAGACCTGACTTACAGGTCAGTACGGAGATGGAGACATCGCCTTTTTTAATTCCGTTTACCCTGTAATGTAGTTAACTTAAGTGATTATCGTGTGGGGGAAATAATATAGTAAATAATCCACCTTAAATGAGTTACCACTGACCTCAAACACATCGATATGAATAACACAGAGCTAAAGTAAATACCCGTGTCTTGACAAAGCATGTTTGGATATATTGCCATTGATAAAATGTGATTAAATATTGATGTTACATATTGAGGTTAAAAAGAAATGGCTTAAATGTTTTATGAATATGTCCATTGCAATACACCTTCACGCATATTATATCACAAATCTCATTTCTCACATACATTATTTCATGCATCTAAATTGCTCATTCATCATTTTGCCTTAATCCATATTCCTGATTGAAGGAAGGAGAGACAATTATTCATCTAGATTTCCTGTTGTATTACTCTGCATTACATTGGTAGTTCTCACAGCCCCTGACACCATTGCCCTGTTTGACTTTGTTGGAAATTTAGACCCAAAAGTATCGCACTATAGCGTCCTCTCGTGACCTTTTATATCACTCCAACTCTATTGTAGTGTCCTCTGGTGACCTTTTATATCACTCCAACTCTATTGTAGTGTCATCTGGTGACTTTCTATCTGGAATCTCAATTATTGGCTTGATACGACATTAAAATTCTTTCTTGGGTTTTACAATATTTCACGTACTTCAAAGCATATCACACATTGTGTAATAGAAAAACACAACTATACGCTGTGTCTGAAATCCATATCCGATTTAGCTTTAGGATCTGAGATACGTATACTGGTCCCTTTGATTGAATATATTTCATGTCCAGAGAAAACAAATAAGGAAAGAGTTACAGCAAAATGTGAAGATGACAAATACTTGATATATTTATTTTCTGCTTTTACTCCAAGACCTAAGAGGTAAACAAAACCAATTGATTAAAAATTTGGCAACTCAGTATTTATCTGAGAATTGTACTGCTTTTTATACCTAAAGGTGAACGAGCTGCTGTTGTATAATTATGAAAGTTCATGTAAAAATCTCACATGAAGACCAAGCAGAACATTTACTCTAGCAACCTATTACCGAATGAAGAAATGGATTCTATATGGAACATGAACGCCATTAATGTTATAATGCTATATATTAAAAAAAACTGTTGTAAATATGGGTGACAAATAAGTTTAAAAAACATAAAATAAACAATGAAATAGCAATACCAAATTAAAATAGAATAATACGAACATCCAAAACAAGTTACTAGTAAATAGACAACAAATATCACACTTTAAACGAGCCTAATCATACTTTGACACCATCTGCACCTTCCAAGAACAATGGATATTCATTTAATATTTCTCCATTAGCCACTTTTCCCCCCAAAGCCTTTGCACCCTTAAAGTAACTCAATAATGAAAAAAAAAGATACTTCTATTGTTTTCTTTGTGTAAGTCATAACTATTTCAAAATTAGTTTTCAATCTTCTTCAGTTAATTAATGTTCATTATTACAAACAGTCTTATGATTAATTCAATAAAAAATAAATCTTTATACAGTTAAGGATGTGAGCCCCTCTGCCAAAATTCAGCTCTTTACTCCACCTGAAGCTCACATCCTCCAAACAAGGAAATCTGTCAGAAGAGGTCCTGATCAACACAGTGCAACAGAGCGCATATCGTTACTTGGGTATCTTCCCAACCATATATGGGTATGGATGTGTATTGGACAACATCTCCCAGAAGATGCTCGACCCATCCCTTGTTGCGGGCAGTGACCAGGAACCTTGGGTAAGAATCTTTATTATGTATCATCAGTTTAACATATTTATTGACTGCTAGTGAATTTTATAAATGCGAGAGGATATTTAAAAAGATTTTGAGACACTTGAACATGATTTTTATATATTTACAGAAACTGTTCAAGAAGCTTATTCTTCCAGTGGGCAATACTCCTTTTGTTTCAACTAATTTGAGCTGTTTGGGATATGTTCACAAAATTGTAAAATATTGTCACTGTGCTAAATAAAATGATTTGTGTTCAACCAAATAAAAGGGTATACTGAACTGTATAAATAAAGGGAAATATGAATAGGTCCCTCCTGTTATTACCAAGGTTATTACCATGGCCAATGGGCAATACTAATAAAATATTCATTGTGTTTCCACCCTACCAAGATTTTAAAAGCCAATTTTAAATTTGTTTAAATCCTTATACAATCGTAAGAGTGCATGAGATCAATCACATACTTTGATGAGGATGCAGGGGATCAACCTTGGGACACCAGGGGAGGCTTGGATAGCCAAGACAATGCATGGGCAGACAGAAATCTGATTACAGCCTTTTTACCTTCAAGCGTTGGACATTGATTAAGGCTTTCGTGTCTCTTTTTAAACTCCCCCCCCCCACCAATGTACCAGATAATATGTAACCTTATATAACATGCGAGGGACAAACAAACACACAAAGGGGCATTGAGGAAAAGAGGTAACAAACACACACACACACACACACACACAGAGGACAGACAAAGGGATTTCTGAGAAGACATGGAGCCAATTTCAAGATTTTATCATGGATTGTAAACTTCAAGTAAGTTGAGCATATATGAATATATCCAACGCAATGCAACAGTTTCAAATGTTTCAGCATAAACATGTGTCTCACAGGTCTGATGATATGCTTTGATCTTTTCTCATGGCTGGATTGCTCGCTCAACATTTACTTATGAATTGCGCACAATTCTGTGCGCACATTTATAGGTTTGGTGACAGGGACTGATATGATAGAGAAGTCCTACTATGGAGGGTATATCTCGTGGTGTATCGGAAATCTTTTATACTTTGGGATACAGAAGTGTAGATAATTCCTGCATTAAATAGATTGAAAAAACAAAACACAAATATACTTTAAAACTTTCCTTTGCAAAAATATTCTTTACAATGTTTTCCTGTTATCATAATATTAAGGTGTATAGCATATTCTACAAAATTAATATATCAACGCAAAGGTAAAACATAACATGTAATATGTGTCTTGTTTTTCTAGTGTTTATAAACTTCATTTCCGAACACATGGTCGCAGTTAACATCATTGCGATCTGAGAAAGTAAAGCTTATTATATTTCTTTTTTGAAAGCTTACTATATTATAGGTGTTTGAAAAATAAAAAATACTATTCAAGAGTTCATTTTTTCCAGTCCCATATGTCTTGTGATTTGTGGATTTGCGATGAGGTTTATGATGCTTGTTTACACTTGATGTGATGACCTGATATTCCTCAATGACTGCGTTTCATGGTTTGAAGCATACTATTAATCAGAAAGGTGTATGAGTCTGTTTTCACACCAGCTCTTGTAGTGGATCAGAGATACTGGGGCACTCTCGGTCCTCTGCACACTGCACACTGGGATCCTCTCCAGCAATGGCTTTGTCCTGGACACAGTTCGAGAGCGACCGCAGCGCTCCCCACGTGGCTGGCAGTTCCTGACTTGTGAAGTATGCCTCCCCGACATTCTCGTGGTGCTGTATGTTACCCGTCTTGCTGGAGATTTATCTTCAATATCTTCAAATGGCCCTAATAGCAGTCTGAGTCCTACCATGAGAAGAAACGTAAAAATAATTAGTGGGAACACCACATAAAGGGCAAAATAATCCACGACACTCATTATACCAGCTCTTGATTTCATGGAGACCAGATTCATAATGCACTCACACACTATTTGAATAGATATATCCCATAGAATCGGTACGAGTGGGTGTATGTTTTTCTGTTTATTACCATGGTAATAGCGCTCTACCATCTTAACAATAACAAAAGACAACGTTAACAAAAATAGTGAGGCAACCTATTATGATAACACATGATAGAAATATCATTTGTTCGATAATTTTATGTTTTCACACAAACCGAGAATATATTTCTTTCCATTATACATAGCATGGCTATTATTGCACCATTTATCTATTGTGGGAACTGAACAAAAATGGTTGAGGTAATAAATTACATTCCTGTCCGATTGTTTTGCTTCAGTAAAATTAAGTGCACCAACCTACTGTCGGTAACACACCTTTATCAGGAGCACTGCTCCCAACCTTCTGTCGGTAACACACCTTTTTCAGGAGCACTGCCCCCAACCTACTGTCGGTAACACATCTTTATCAGGAGCACTGCCCCCAACCAACTGAACGTAGCACATCTTTATCAGGAGCACTGATCCCAACCTGCTGTCGGTAAAACACCTTTATCAGGAGCACTGCTCCCTACCTACTGTCGGTAACACACCTTTATCAGAAGCACTGCCCCCAACCTGCTGTCGGTAACACACCTTTATCAGAAGCACTGCCCCCAACCTACTGTCGGTAACACACCTTTATCAGGAGCACTGCCCCCAACCAACTGGACGTAGCACATCTTTATCAGGAGCACTGACCCCACCTACTGCCGGTAACACACCTTTATCAGGAGCACTGACCCCAACCTACTGTCGGTAACACACCTTTATCAGAAGCACTGCCCCCAACCTGCTGTCGGTAACACACCTTTATCGGAAGCACTGCCCCGAACCTGCTGTCGGTAACACACCTTTATCAGGAGCACTGCCCCCAACCTGCTGTCGGTAACACACCTTTATCAGAAGCACTGCCCCCAACCTACTGTCGGTAACACACCTTTATCAGGAGCACTGCCCCCAACCAACTGGACGTAGCACATCTTTATCAGGAGCACTGACCCCAACCTGCTGTCGGTAACACACCTTTATCAGAAGCACTGCCCCCAACCTACTGTCGGTAACACACCTTTATCAGGAGCACTGCCCCCAACCAACTGGACGTAGCACATCTTTATCAGGAGCACTGACCCCACCTACTGCCGGTAACACACATTTATCAGGAGCACTGACCCCAACCTACTGTCGGTAACACACCTTTATCAGAAGCACTGCCCCCAACCTGCTGTCGGTAACACACCTTTATCGGAAGCACTGCCCCCAACCTGCTGTCGGTAACACACCTTTATCAGAAGCACTGCCCCCAACCTACTGTCGGTAACACACCTTTATCAGGAGCACTGCCCCCAACCAACTGGACGTAGCACATCTTTATCAGGAGCACTGACCCCACCTACTGCCGGTAACACACCTTTATCAGGAGCACTGACCCCAACCTACTGTCGGTAACACACCTTTATCAGAAGCACTGCCCCCAACCTGCTGTCGGTAACACACCTTTATCGGAAGCACTGCCCCCAACCTGCTGTCGGTAACACACCTTTATCAGGAGCACTGCCCCCAACCTGCTGTCGGTAACACACCTTTATCAGAAGCACTGCCCCCAACCTACTGTCGGTAACACACCTTTATCAGGAGCACTGCCCCCAACCAACTGGACGTAGCACATCTTTATCAGGAGCACTGACCCCAACCTGCTGTCGGTAACACACCTTTATCAGAAGCACTGCCCCCAACCTACTGTCGGTAACACACCTTTATCAGGAGCACTGCCCCCAACCAACTGGACGTAGCACATCTTTATCAGGAGCACTGACCCCACCTACTGCCGGTAACACACCTTTATCAGGAGCACTGACCCCAACCTACTGTCGGTAACACACCTTTATCAGAAGCACTGCCCCCAACCTGCTGTCGGTAACACACCTTTATCGGAAGCACTGCCCCCAACCTGCTGTCGGTAACACACCTTTATCAGGAGCACTGCCCCCAACCTGCTGTCGGTAACACACCTTTATCAGAAGCACTGCCCCCAACCTACTGTCGGTAACACACCTTTATCAGGAGCACTGCCCCCAACCAACTGGACGTAGCACATCTTTATCAGGAGCACTGACCCCACCTACTGCCGGTAACACACCTTTATCAGAAGCACTGCTCCCAACCTGCTGTCGGTAACACACCTTTATCAGGAGCACTGCTCCCAACCTACTGTCGGTAACACACCTTTATCAGAAGCACTGCCCCCAACTGGACGTAGCACATCTTTATCAGTACCGGCCTCCACCCTACTGTAGGTAGCACATCTTTATCAGTACTGGGCCTCCAACCTACTGTAGGCAGCACATTTTTATCAGTACTGGCCTCCACCCTACTGTAGGTAGTACATCTTTATCAGTACTGGTCTCCACCCTACTGTAGATAGCACATCTTTATCAGTACTGGCCTCCACCTTACTGTAGGTAGCAAATCTTTATCAGTACTGGCCTCCACCCTACTGTAGGAAGCACATCTTTATCAGTACTGGTCTCCACCCTACTGTAGATAGCACATCTTTATCAGTACTGGCCTCCACCTTATTGTAGGTAGCACATCTTTATCAGTACTGGCCTCCACCTTACTGTAGGTAGCACATCTTTATCAGTACTGGCCTCCACCTTACTGTAGGTAGCACATATTTATCAGTACTGGCCTCCACCTTACTGTAGGTAGCAAATCTTTGTAAGAACTTGTATAGGAAAATTAAAGAACCATCACACCCTCTCCACTACTTACTACCACCAGTTAGGGAAAACAAGTACAATACAAGACATGCAAAAAGCAGAGTAACTGTGAAAACAAGAACCAAGCGAGCAGATGGTAGCCTCATACAATATTGCCTGAAAACATTCGAATAATTCATTGATACTTGTGGAATGCCAAACTACAAATGTATATAGTCACCATGTTCTTCATATTTATTTTAAAAATGTATCATATATTACCATGTACTTTGATCAGCCATGTGTTGTCAAATAAATTATATTGTTATTGTTATTATTGTTATTTATCAGTACTGGCCTCCACCTTACTGTAGGCAGCACATCTTTGTCAGTACTGGCCTCCACCTTACTGTAGGTAGCACATCTTTATCAGTACTGGCCTCCACCTTACTGTAGGTAGCACATCTTTATCAGTACTGGCCTCCACCTTACTGTAGGTAGCACATCTTTATCAGTACTGGCCTCCACCTTACTGTAGGTAGCACATCTTTATCAGTACTGGCCTCCACCTTACTGTAGGTAGCACATCTTTATCAGTACTGGCCTCCACCTTACTGTAGGTAGCACATCTTTATCAGTACTGGCCTCCACCTTACTGTAGGTAGCACATCTTTATCAGTACTGGCCTCCACCTTACTGAAGGTAGCACATCTTTATCAGTACTGGCCTCCACCTTACTGTAGGTAGCACATCTTTATCAGTACTGGCCTCCTACTTACTATGGGTAGCCAATGCATTCTCCCATCAATTCGCCAACAGTGTGACGAGCATGTACTGCCTAATCACGTCAATAATTGACGTACTGGGAGGCAACATTCGTCGCATGTGGACGAGTACACCAGAACAAATTAAACCGTCATCAATTAGCCTATATCAGGGAGTTCAGAACTGTTGTACACTACTATACATCTATACATGTAATATCAGCGCTGACAGCTTTTATACAGAGCCTACTGAGATATTGCTAACAGCTTAATATTCATGGTATTTCACACCTCTCTATGACACCTCAGTTACATGATTGTATATCATGGCCCATTGATCATTGTTCAGAAAAAAATACAGTTTACAGTAGCCTACTGCTAGGTGATTGTCGGGAAAATTAGAACCATAGGTCAAGTCTTATTAATTAAAGCCTACTACGATGGGGGCCTACGTGAGCATGTCTCATATGGACGTGCCTGCCCATTTGACCCTCGTCACTTTAGTGCCTCGTCACTATAGGACGTATGCATGGAGAATATGTTGCGGTGGCACATCTTTATCAGTACTGGCCTCCACCCTACTGTAGGTAGCACATCTTTATCAGTACTGGCCTCCACCTTACTGTAGGTAACATATATTTATCATTAATGGCCTCCACCCTACTGTAGGTAACATATATTTATCAGTACTGGCCTCCACCCTACTGTAGGTAGCACAGCTTTATCAGTACTGGCCTCCACCTTACTGTAGGTAACATATATTTATCATTAATGGCCTCCAATCTACTGAAGGTAATTTAATTTGGGTAGCACATCTATATCAGGAGTACTGGCCTCCAATCTACTGTAAGTAGCACATCTTTATCATTACTGGCCTCCTACTTACTATGGGTAGCACATCTTTATCAGGTGTACTGGCCCTCAACTTACTGAAGGTAACACATCTTTATCAGGAGTTTTGGTCTTTCCTTCTTGGAAAAATATATGTGACAGTAATATATGAGTATAGGCCCTCCAGGTACCACACAGGTAAAACGACGAATGTGAGTAGATGAGCTCTATGAGTATGAATCGCATTAATTTAGGTGTGGATTGTCTTCTCTGTCTATTTTAAGTTAAATGAAACGATACCTTCAACTATTTTAATATTAGCTCTAATGTCACTCAAATTGCCAAGACTTGAGAATTTGGCTTTGAGGTTTACGTTAATGAGTAGATGAAATAGGTAATTAGCGTCAATCAAATGCTTACAACAAAAGAGATTTTCGCTGCTATGTTCCACAGTTCAAGGATATTATGTCATTTTGGATGCACAACTCAAGTTGCTCCGCAGAAATGACTTCAGATTATCACTTTTACTTATGAAATAAGCTTTTGTCACTGCATTGGGTTCCACGACCTTTGCAGGATGAAAAAGGATTTTCTTTTTAGAAAAGGGGGTTAAGCCCCATTGTGATAAAGAAGGATTTGAAACAAGTGAACTCAGAGTGGTTTATATCCAAATTTAAATGGTGTACATTTGGTTGGTTTGAAAATATTTCAACATTTACCTACTAGGAACTAGGTTCACTGTCAGCACAAAGTGGAGCAATTAAAGGTATTATGCTGTACATGTGGGAGTCATTATAATTATCTATTAAAATCCCTCTGTCAACTGAATAAATTCAAACACAATTTCAACATACTTTTGCTCGATAATAACGTGGTCCATACAATTACTACCAATGTAATGCAGAGTAGTTTATCTATTTTGTTATATTCATTGTGGATTTAAAGTAATATATTTAGCCAACCACCAGCACGCTTCCTGAATGATTACGCCCCCTCTAATGTATGTAGAATGGCATCATAGCAATATATACCCCTCCTTGTATTTCACACAGCAGACTCCCCGCCACTATACACGCCATATCATGGAACCAAACACTGATAGTCTTATTTTAAATGCAACATCTAATTTCGCTAATGAATCGACCCAAACTAATTTTTCTCGTGATTTTGTCGATCCTTACTCTGTTAGAAATTTGTTTTTGCTTGTAATCACAATTTTCCTGACACTTTGGATATGTGTATCTAACGGGACCCTTGTTCTGATTGTGTTTCACCAGCCTTCTATGAGGACTCCTACCAATATGTACATCGCCTGTCTTGGGCTGGCTGATTTTATAGTAGGCCTTACCCTCCCTTTGCAAATTACTCTTATATTGAGACAAGATTGGGCTCTCAACTTTGGATTTTGTATTACAAAGTATGTGTGTGGATATTTCACTATAGGAACTTCGATTATGGCATGTCTGGGTAAGTAAAGTCTTGGACATAGTGGTATGATAAAATAAACTTCTCCTATTGCTTCAGGACAAACAAATATAAGCAATGAAATCCTTAGGGACGAAATCAACTCGTTCCCCGTCAGTCAAAATCAAAAACCAAACAAGGTGCGAACACTTGATGTGGAAAATAAAAGTGCACTGATCTTTGATTTAAAACAGGAGCATATATGGAGTCGTGCACCATTCAGGGACAATAAGGAGATTGGCAAAATGAATTAGAGAATATTTGTCATCTTTTTGTAAAAAACATAGAAAATGATAAACGAAAGTATATGTACAGAACAAAACGAATTCAACCATATATCAATAACAGTCACAACTTATAGATTCAACTATTTCCATTATTTCATCTTGGTTACCATCTCGTGATCGTGTCCTAAAACAGAACCATATCATCATTTTTTTGTTTGCAATAGCAGATTTGCCAGTGATATTAACATAAAAACCCAATTAAAAATTAAAAAATCATTGCCGTTGTAGTTCAGTGCACGGCTCTCTTGGCCATATAGTAAACAACAAACACTATTGTCACTGTTCTGAATCATGCCATTATGAAATTTAAAACACCTTATTATTACCTTTTATTTATGTGCATCTTATAATTTTGTGATCATGCGTTTTTTAAAAATAAATTGTATCATACTTGTGTTCTCTTTCATGTTTTAGGTATTTCAATTGAGAGATTCGTGGCAATCCAAAAACCTCTTCACTATTCACAGATAATGACACATAAAGTTGTGAAAAATTCCATTTTATTCATTTGGGTTTATCCTGTCATAGTTTCTATCCCGTGTATCTTCTGGAACAAATGGGACCATTCTGGAACGCCTTGCCTCATAAATTATGTCCTCACTGAGGCATATGCATTCAGTATTATTGTGGCTCAGCCTTTAATTGTTCTGATAATTATTCTTGTTCTCTATGGCTTCATATTCCAAACTGCTATGACACAAAGAAAGAAAATTGAAGACATCAACATCGGCACTGAAGCAAAAGCAGAGAGAGTCCAGAAGCTGAGAGCGGAGGCGAAGACAGCCAAGACGGTAGGAGCTGTCATAGGCCTGTTTGCACTGAGTATGGTTCCTTATTGTGTCTCTACGGCTGTCATATTCATTACGGACCCCCCACCCACAGATGAGGCGATAATGAGGGAGTTCCAGTATGTGGCTCAGATGCTTGGGTTCTGTGGCAGTGCTATCAACCCCATTATATATGCAGCCAAGATGAAAACATTTCGGAGGGCGGCAATCACTTATCTGGGAATACCAATATTCACGTCATATGAGTAAACTATTTACTGACTGAATTGGACATGCAAATCCCTGTATATTGGACCGGGAATCTCAGATTTACGTTATCACCTTTCCACCTTTTAAAAAAATAATTCCAAAATACTACTAATGAGTTGTGAAGAACAAAATCAAATAACATATTTGCAGTTTTGTTGACAATTTATTCATAACTTGTAGCCACAGTAAATGTCTTTTTTGTATCTATATTTTTAACTTTTCACAACATATAAAGCAGCCCGAGCACAGAAAATATACTCAATGAACAATTTGTACAAATATATTTTTACAAATGCAGTGCAAGAAAAACAAAGGCCGACTATTTTGGGTAAAATAAATATTTATTAACTGAGTGAACCTTATATGATGAGGTAATGACAAATATCCATAAACCGTTAAAATACATCTTATATAAGTTAACAGTAATAGAATGCTATCCTACCTAGAAATACTATTAGGAACAGGTTTCATTGACTAATATGCATGTTACCTAACAATTTGATAATTCACACATCTTTGTTCTTTGGCATGGACAAATAAATAGACAATGTATACACTGTATATTTTGAAAATTTACTTTAAAGTAATTAACACTCATATGTCCTTGAATTATATACAATTATTGAAACACCCCTCTAAGTGAAACACTGGCGCTAAATGAAACACCGGCGGTGAAATGTAAAAGGGGGCTGAGGCGGGTTGCAGAAATTTGATGTAACAAGCAGCAAAACCAGGCTTCAGAGTCTTTGTTATGATCAGGGTGCATGAATGTAGGTCACCAAGGAGGACTGGTGGTGCCGCCTATCTTATCCCACCTCCAGAGGGTTATCTGAGTGCCAGCTTTCCTGCCCAGCACTTGTTAAAATGAAATTATCTCCGTGATAATTCCTATATTTGAAAAAAAAATGGAAAGGATGATTTTGATAATAATTGGTAGTACAAGATAAAATAAAACAGATAAAATTTCAAAACCAGCAGGCCGGTCAGCTGGAGCATGGCTGCTCCTACTGAAATCAGCATCAGCTGTATAATCATGTACAGCTAGAGTAATCAATTGTTTGGGGATCTCCGGCGGGGCATAAGCAAGCTGGAGACATGTACAATATGACAGGCTGCAAGGAGGGTAACTAATGTACCCTCGTATTGTGTAGTATTATCTAAAGTGGAGAGTTGAGTACCAAAGAAAATATTTACTCAGATATCTCGTGCTATATACGTTGTATAAGTAAATATAATTATTGTTGTATTGTAGAAAATTTCATTCAGTGCAAATAAAGCGCAAAGTCTGCCGGTCGTCAACAAATCCCCCTCACACTATCTTCATGAAATTGAGGAATCTCTTAAATGTCCGATTTTCATAAGAATAATTTTTACTTAAAATCACCAACTTTACCACAAATATGCTGTTGTCAACAAAACAAGAATGAAACTTGAACATGTATTTTGAATCTATTTTGAGTTATACTTTGATATTTAAACCGATTCTATGAACAAGAACAAATGCTTCAATAACACATTTATAGTAATCAAACTCCAAGATGTAATTGCCGCTGCCAAATACAATTATGAATACACGACATACAGTACAAGGCCCACAATTAAACACATTTTCACAGATTAGATTGAGCATCCTTAATTATACACATGTTTTACATTTTTACTGTCAAAACAAAATTTAATTCTCAAAATATTTCATGAGAATCCCATTACGCAAAACATATTTGTTTGAAGCATTGACGTCAATCTAATTTGCAGCTTAAAAGCAAATCAGACCAAATGAAAACAAGTTTACTGTAACAGATACAAAACAATACTTACCTTATTTTTTTATGATTATTACCTTTGATCATTTGACCTGCGTTTGAGGAATCAACCAATAACAAAGGATATCATATAACATATGATGGCACTGTCCTCATTTTCAGTGATTTTATATGAAAGTTCGATACATACATTCTCTTGTTGATATTGATAAATAATTTGATCATTTCCCTTCCTCAGTTTATCAAGGATTTTTAACATTAGTTGTAATAGTGAATTACCATCCACCATTAATGGTCATATACAATTACAATAAATATAATTCTCAAGAAATGAACAATTAAGACATGTTTGGATGAAAATGAGATAGTAAGTTCTGATTGCATCTTAGAATCTTGTGTGATACGCTTTCATATACCAAAAACGTGTACTTCTGGAAGATGCTGATTATGCATTGAAGAATCTTAAGGTGTAAGACCCTTGAAATTCCGACACTCCTCTGTGGCTGACGAGGTCATAATCCATAAAAAGATATAGTATAAAGATATATAAATATGTATTATCCTATAGTGCTTCTGTTTGGTACACCCTTTTAAGAATCCATGATGAGATATTCCAGTTGAGGTGAATATACAACAATATGACTCGGAGTTAATGTAAGGGTGACCGAGAGGCAGCAAGGCAACATCAACCTGGCAACGGTGGCAAAGGTGATAATGCAAAGGCGGTCTTGAGTGATATTCACATTAATACCTCTTTTATATAACTAATACATAACATATATGAAAAAAGGAGAGTGTAAGGCATGCAGAAGGTATCCATGAAGTCATAATAGGTCTTGTCTTTGTCTTAGAGCTATTCTGCCTGTCTCAGAGAGAGGGCAGGGTCATCGAACTGCCAACGTGTTGTAGAAAATGATACTTTAGGAGGAAAGTCATGTTTTTTCATTAGTGACCAATATCAAGAACATCCTCCTAAACTCTACTGCAATACGTTTGCACAATGTGTACTTAATAGAAATCAAGCACATTTTAAACCAGCATTCGGCCATCCTGATTTCTGTTATGAGTGAACGCATTGAGTATATAT
Organism: Amphiduros pacificus; assembly: GCA_949316495.1. NCBI lineage: Eukaryota > Metazoa > Annelida > Polychaeta > Phyllodocida > Hesionidae > Amphiduros > Amphiduros pacificus. The sequence continues at coordinate 71,131,089 of OX439000.1, forward strand.
ATCAACGCAAACTCCCATGGAACTAACATCCTACCGGACTACTTTCCATGTGACTTCTCCAGAAAAATACACAACACTCCAATCACAGACTTTCTTTGTTTTATTACATTTTTCTGTTTTATTTATTCAAGTTAAATATGTATAATATGTCTGGACGTTATATGACACACATCATATCCGATATAAATAATTACATGCTTTCTTTATACCTACATACAGAGAATCAACTTGAAAATGGTGTCATAGATTTAAATGCGACATGCGTCTGTCAAATGGTATAGATGTCTTTATGATATCCTACAGACGTCTGTGGCATCTAATTGGCACATCTCAGATTACCACTGATGAACTCCCCGGAACCCGGGACCCTGTGAAGTCGGCCGATTCTTACTTCCCGGCCGGCGCCCTGTGCAAATGTGACTGGGGTATTATATCGATCCTCAACGTATCCCATACGGTCTGAGATACATTTATTCTATATCTCCGGGAATATATCATATTTGGTAATTCAACTTGGATTAGAGAAATATCAGATATTAAAGATGAATCTTCTTTTGTTAAAAATGGTTTGAAATAAAGATTTGATTTGGGTTGTAAAAGGTGAGCATATATCAATTTTATGTCATATAATAATTTTTCAGCCAAAACTTCATTTGAATGGTTGCCAAGGAGGTTCAACCCTGTCACAATGCAGAACAAATTAGGTATGAGTGTTTTCAAAGATTGAGAACAAGTCCTTTAGGTTTGGTGCATTCAGAAAAGAAATCGTCCTTGTCATCCTGTTTGTTTGATCAGATTGGGATGAAAAGTAATGGAGAATTTCAGTTTTACATATGCTTTCCCGCGGAAGCATCGACAAGCTGTACAATGTTTGCAATACTTTCCAAATCACTATGTTACATTACACAATGTGTTTGGCATTCCATCTTCATGTGTGGTATGTTAATTGGATGGTTTACTTTTTGAGGGTTTTACTTGATGCTGCTTAGGTTCCAGATTGTATTTGTTGTGGCAATTACAAATATAACAATGTTTCTATTAGCGTCCTATGCTTTCCTTAGGATTGAAAAACCTTGATGCTCTGCTTGGGATTGGAACTTTCTCTATTATGAGTTTTTTTTTCCAGCTTAAATTTTGTAGATCGTTGAATGGTACTGAAATTTGAGAAAATAATGCAATATATGCTATCTTATCAGTGTGGTTGGAAGGTCCTGGCTCGCCAAAAGGGGGCGCAATGAATGTTCTCTTATATTATTTAATGATTGTATAACTCACACTTTATTTTTGTAATATTTGTAAGTCCATGGTGTTATTTCTGTTCGGATCAAGTTGAACATAACATGTAACTTAACTTTGTAACATTTAAACTAACGATTTTCTATATTTGTTAAATCTAATATCGGTATTAAAGATGGCAATCACAAAGTGTGTAGAAATTTCGACTGGGATCTACATAATTTGTTTCAGAATTTACGTTGAGCTAACTTTGCAGCTGTGTTTTTTCAGTTTTCAGTAACGGGAAAAGTTAAAAAGCTTAAACCAAAAATATAGTTGAACAAATATAATGTTGTTCTCTTAAAATTAGGGAAAAATTTAAAATTCAAATCATTTTGAGTTTCATTTGAGAAAAATTTAAGATTGTGTCCCATCCTTTTTACCTATTTAGTCGAAGAACAAACTGTAAGTGAGATACATGCTTTTATTTAAAATTTTGGGTGTGGATTTTAATTGTTGCACTTGTTGGGTAATAAATTGCCGGTTGTGCACCAAATATTATTAACGTTTTCACACAATTCAGACAAAGAGTAATGTATAGGCTCTTTCGTCTAGTATTCTTAATGCACCATATTTCTCAACATATTTCTCAAGTGATCAGATCAAGCCATATGTCCTCAGAGTTTGACATAACACTTGATTGTCATACGTTTCAAATTAAGATACTTCACTTGTTGAAAACAAGGTTTATTTGATGTAATAGACAGTCTGAATGCTATAAAATAACTTTTAAATCACGATTTGTTTACAATAATCAATAAAGAGTAAGACTGAAGTACGATGCCTTTTGCGCTGGTCTACAAATGTTGCATCAATTTTGAGTTGAATACACTCTCATCAAAATCAATGTTCAAGTACCATAATAATAAATATCATTCAAGAAATAAGCATCGATAGAAATATAATAAAGAATGTAAATCAGGAAAGCGAAATGCCCTAATTTTGTATTTCGCAGTTGACTGTTGGAAAAGTGGAATACAGCGCTTCTGTGTTTACATGATTGGCCAAGACTGAAGATCAGAGGAGAATATAATCAGATGATGACATCACTTAGCACCAGAGGACGCACCTTGAAAGCTCCCATTATGCACGCGTGGAGGGTGCTCTGAGACGTGTTCACCAGATTGTTACATGTCATTATTATACAGTAAATGGACAACGTAGATTGGTTGCTGTAAATCAAAGTTAAACAAATCTGCCTTTATTCAGATTAATATTCACTGCCCTGTGCATCACAAGCACAGATCCAGGCATTGCATGGACGACATCTTTGCAATTTTACTCATTCCATATTTTGCGTCACTCAGTCACTCAATTTTACATATTTTTCATTAAAGATTGATATTTTCAATATCACTCGTCTCCACTGTTCACTAGATATATATTCTGAAATATTGATTACGTGTATATTAGAGTGTAATGTTCATATTTGGGCCAAACAGTTGTGATAAGATTAATTACTAATTAAAAGTGTGTGTCACCAATAGGGAATTGCAGGCATCATTGTGAGAAAAGGTGTTGTTACACAATGCTAATTAAAGAGGAAGGAAACCTTCACAAAACATGAATAAGCAATTTAAGTATCATTAAGAACATTTTGAGGTATTATCTTAGTAATTTTTCAGTACTACAATTTTCTGACTTTAGGCTGGTGACATTTACGTAGTACCAACCAATCAGAAAGATGTGAGAAATGTATTTTCAATTGTTGAAAAAATGTGGTTAGATATATCCCAGAATATATGTATCATTATTTACCATAAACACAGGAGATATTTTTTTTTATATTTAGGTCACCTGGCCATTTCAAACTATGGTTAACATTAATGCTGATGCCTTCACTGCTGTGACAAATGGCGGCCATTTTAACCAGTAGAACATTTATTACATTTGGCCTTGTATGTTGTGTAGGTATAAGTAGAGATATTTAAACAGAGATTGGACAGAGTAGGTCTGCCACTAGGTGTCAGTGCGGTGCACCATCCAACTCTCACACGGTCTCGTGCAATCGTTTTATGCACAAAGTACAACACAGTTCTCCATTTAAATTCTATAAAACAGTACTAATGACAAGCTGGCCAAATGGCCACCTGTGGGAAACAGGATCCGCCACAAGATCGATTCACCTGAGTGATAATGCAGAGCTTCAGCTTGTTTCCCATCCCTGTTTTAAATGTCTCTGGTATGAGGCTCATAAAACATTGAATGTGTTTACTGTTTTAGGGAAAAGCATAACATACAACAATAAAAAGCTTTTAAAAATCAAAATTCGCAAGCTTTTGGAAATTACAGATGATTACAACATATCTCTAAGGCAGCTATAATACCTTCATCCGTTATGCTGATAACAGGAATCGTGAAAAGTTGCATTGTTTTCAAGGTGCAGACTATGCTTTAATTGTCATCATGAGACTTTTTAACCATTTTTGACCATTATTTACTATGGAAAATGAGGACAGATTCTGAATTGTAGACCGGGCATGTGAGCAGTAATAGGGATATGTCATATTTTTTGGGAAAAACCTAGAAACACAGGGGGTCGTAATTGCAAGGATTAAAGCATTCATGTAATCAGAGAGGTCAAAGATAATTTTACAGAGATTTGGAATATGTTTAAATGAATAAATGATATGGAGCCATGAAACTGTGATACAAACAAACTATCCCACTGAAATCAACCAAAATACAACTAAAATGGTAATTCAGTTTTGCTGAAAGTGCCAAGTACTGGCTGTACTTGTACTCTTTTGACCACTATGTATTCACATGTGACCTCTATTGATTGTGGTCTGTAAGGGTGTTTGGTCTGTACCAATAGACAAACATTGATGGACAAATATGTCTCTGTAAGCCAAACCACTATAAGTCCCAATCTACAGGTCTCTATTGTTAGCAAAATTTACTAAGCTTGTTTTTGTACTAAATCACTGTCAGCTTAACAATGTTTGTTGAAAAAGTGTTCGATGGATGATTTAGATTTTAGCCAAAAAAAACTCATCTTTTTTCAAATAGCACAGAATGCAGGGAATATATGATGGATATTTGATCGCAAAGTTTAGGGTACAAAAATGTATATTGTGCAAGGAAAAAGTGCTCAAAATATCTTTTCATAAATGTTTAAAATGACTGGAGTATGAAATGGGGGTTTTGGTGGACTTAAGGATGAATTTTATTTCCCTGGAATTGGAGTGGTGCTCATCTATTTATGAGAAGACTCGGAGGAGTCCTTGCATTGGAACCAGGCCTCAATGCCTGTAAAGATTATGAGATGATTGTTAATACAAAGAGAAATAACTACATTATTATACATGCGGGAGAGCAGTGTCAGGAGGATGTAACCATGCTTTATAAATACTCTCCATTCCCACAACTGAAAGTAAATGATGTCTTAAAGCAGTGGGTGTAACATTGTTTAAGAAACAATTAAAGGAATCTCCCAATAGGAGTCAACTATTGTCTGTTATTTAAGAAATTAATATCAAGAAAGATGTGTCCACTGGTGATCCGCCTGCTGTTAAATATGTACACAAATCAAAAACTGCAGGTACGATGGAATGATAGAATTTCTGTTCCATTTTCTGTTAGAAATGGCGTTCGTCAAGGGGGTGTCATGTCACCGCTCTTGTTCGGAGTATATATTGATGGTTTATTAGTAAGATTAGAGAAACTAGGTATTGGTTGTGTCATTGGAAGAAAATATTGTGGTGCTGCAGGATATGCAGATGATGTAATATTACTTGTTCCTTCTGTTTGTGGTTTGAGGAAAATGATAAAAATATGTGAATCATATGCTTCAGAACATGATGTACTTTTTAATGGTAAAAAAAGTCAATTACTTATATATGGTGAGAAAAATGAGCATATTAGAATAACTGTTAATAATGAGCCTGTACCTGTAGTCAATGCAGCTGTCCATGTAGGGCACAAACTTAGCACTGACAACAAACAGTCTATGGTTGACGATGGTATAAAGAAATTTAATATGAGTTTCAACAGGTTTCTATCAACATTTGGAGGTCTACATAGTGATGTGAAACAAAAGTTATTTCATCAGTACTGTTGTTCTATGTATGGCTCTCAATTATGGCCCTTGTGGCATGAGTATATGGATAAAATATATGTTTTGTGGAGAAATGCTCTACGTAGGATTTACCACTTGCCTCGTAATGCTCATAGAGACATTGTTATGCTCGTGGCGGATGTAATTCCTCTGAATATATCTCTTATGTGTCGTTGTATCAAGTTCTATAGAACTGCAATATCATCTAAGAACAGTGTTGTAAGATATCTTGCCTATAAAGCTTATGTTGAACCAAAATCAACAATGGGTAAAAATATTAGATACATAATGTCTCAGTACAATGTAACACAGGCTGATATAGTGAATAACTCTGTGTTTGTATTAAAAGAATCATTTGTATCAGGATGGTCTGATAGTATAGATGAGGATTATTTTGTGTATAGCCATATCATTAAGGATATCATACACATGAAAGAAGGCTACACAAACCAAATATTAAATGTCGAAGAATGTAATGATGCCATTTTATTTTTAAGTACTATTTAATTTGCTGTTTCCTAACATTTATATACTGTATGATTTTTTACATTGTATTCATAGATATAAGTGTGGACCAAGAGTCTGAATAAAGATGATAATAATAGCATTGAAAGGCTAGGTCCATAAAGTCTGCAAATTTAAGAAATAATATTCAATGTCACAGCAGTGTTCCATAAAAACTACCAAAACAGATCAATATTTTGTCATATATCATTTACAGTTTAATCGATAACACTTTAAAATGATCTTGGCCCATGTTTGCCATTTCTATTGATGTACAATATCAGGCTTTCCACTCCGCATTACCTGTTAAGCCGAAAGAGACCACCATATTTTCATTGCTTTCACGGTTTAGCAACCACAGTCACAAATGATTGTGCCGCTTTCACATAAATTTGTCAACCTGTGAATGCATTCACGCGGTGTTAGAAGGTATGGCACTTTATACTTCACTTATAAGGGTGTGAATAAAGAGTCAAATAGTAATCTATCACCATCATATGTAGCCCATAAATGATGCAAAAATTAAACCCTAAAATTAAGTAATGAATGACATGCCTTAACAAATGTGGAATACATACATTTATACATTGATACTGAGCAATTTTAAATAATTTTTTTTTATATATCTAAAACTTAAATTTTACACCATAAACCTTTTTAAAGCGATAGTAATATCCTTTAAATTTTTAAAGGTACTGTTGGTTATTCATACATGATATAAACAGACCACCACTGATATTTTACACCATTACATTAGTTTATTGTATAGTTCTCTTGCAGATAACATAATCTGAAAGTCAAAAATGTAGTTGAATTCCTGATTTGCAAATAAATAATGACATTTTAACACATACATTTAATTCAAAAATACAAAAATAACAGCTTATATGTAAAGAATGTTATTGAGATTATATTTAGCAATTATGTACGTTGTAGAATAATCTTGAAGTAAATTGTTTACACTGTGCAATAAGATGTCAAACAATCATCCATATAACATCTGTATTATAGCATGTGCATCACACAAACTTTAAACCATAATTTCTAGATTTTGTTGGTTTGTTTCGGCTTATTCAAATTTTGGGCCACTGAGCCCGGTGCTATGCCGCCACACAGAAGACTGGCACAAAATATAAGATTTAGGGTCAGGTAAAGGCCTTCTTGGGGGAGATTTGGTGAGTTGTCCTCGTTATGTGGTTTGGATATTTGGAGTAATTTGTCTCATTGCATGAGTGTCCCTTGTTTTCGTGGTCCAGAATCTCAGTTTTTGGATAACACGCGTTAATACTATTCGTATCATTTTTAATTTGGTTGAAATTTATTCGAGGAAATTTTGATAATAAAAAATACATGATCAAAAAAGTGGTCGGCCATTGCCCGTATTTGCTTAACAAGTTGCTTGTTATCCACCTGGCCAATAATTATAAATGTGTCAGGTCAAAACATATCAATGTGATGTCCGTTAGATCTGCCCGACCCTGGGTTACGTGCACAAGTAAGCAAAGAAAGGATGCCACTCACACACACAAAAAAACACTACACATTTTGCTTCATCCGTTGATCAACCTGAACATTTTCAAGTCCGTCCTCTGTATATTTTCATGAGGCAGAGCTCACGGTCAGGGAGTATTATATATGTGGTGGATAACTGCAGAAAAACACAATGACAGGTCAGTAATTACAGAGGAGGGTCATGGTAAAGACGTATTTGATTAGTTGGACTCTAACAGTAAAGATCTATACCACATTAGCTCACTCATCATCCATTTAACCTGGAGTAAGAATTAAGAATTATGACGTTTATCAATCAGAATGCAATGTTCACAGTGGTGCAGGTATAGCTTGGTGAACAGTCTGCTCCTGGAGCGAAAGGATAAACCTTTTTTTATTTGGCCAATCGGCAGCTCAGTTTTGCTCACCCTGTAATTTGGCTTGACACACGTTCTCTCTGACATTTGCTGGATATTAATAGCATGGAGACAGGAATCACTTCATCAGTGATGGAATGTCCCAACCAATCTGGGTATAAGTTATGCATATTAGATATTCAGCTGATGTGAACGACTTCATCTTACATAATAAAGGTGTGGATTTGATCAGTTAGGATGTGTCTGGAACACCCTATCCAGTTCGTCATGTGAGTCTCGCCCATCAAAATATCATACAATCAAGATTGACTAATATCAGGTCAAGACTTGTAATCAGTTGGCTGACTGAGATGCTGACCAATAAGAATCTGTATGATTAGTCATTTATTCAGTTCTCAACCATATTTCTATGAATAGTCAGAACTTGAGGTCGATCCTGTGCGCACCTTTTTATCTTTGGTGGCAGGGACTGATATGAGAGAGAGGTCCTGTTTTGGAGAGTATAAGATCGTTATCCTTGAGCGAACAACCAGTATTCCCATGACCCACCAGTGATGAACCAGTTTTCCCATGACCCACCAGTGATGAACCAGTTTTCCCATGACCCACCAGTGATCAAAGAATTTGCCCTTGATACAAAGTAATAATTATGTTGGCAGATGATCCAACAATTTGCTCATGATCCTTTAGATATGAGATCGTATATACACACCAATGATCCATCAATATGTTTATAACCCATCAGAGCTGGCACAAAATGGTTTATAAAGTCTGTGGTAAAATAACCATTCCTTAGACTGAACTACTCTTCAATTGAAACACTGTTCCAAGATTTTAAAGGTGCTTTTAATCCTGGTGGGTCGTCATCTGATGTAAATATGTAGTCGCACAATCTCATTTGAATTGTTTGATATCATGGCATTTCCATTTTTGAAAATATTGAATTTAAGTAAATCCAGATAAATAAAATCAGCTTGATAATATTAATAAAATGTGTGGTTTGTCTACATTTGCATGGATCAGCATATGAAACATTGCTCACCATTGTATGTGCAAATGTCATTGAAAACTGTGCTCTATTCACGTTTTGCAAAATGCAGATAAAGGCTAATGTTTTTTGCGTTGTAGTTTGCAACATCATTACCAGGAGATACACATAATAGACAAAATGGAGGACAAACTCAACGTCCATAAGGCATATGTCTGTTTTGACTTGTCTCCATTTGCCATGGTAACATTAACAGATGCGAACGCGCAGTGGTCGTATTCTCCTTTGCCAGCTCCGTCCCGGTGAATGCACTTGTCAGTACAGCAACATGACCTTACGATTCTTGAATAGCCATAAGGCCCTGGGCCATAGCTCACACCATCCTTGCATATGCTAGCATGGGCACACCCCATTTTGTACATGAAGACTGTCCTTTCTCGTTTAGATCCCTCATCATACGTGATCTCGTTTGCATCGGTGAAGCAGATCTGCCCCGGAAGGCACTGTTGTCCTGTCCGCTTGCAGTCGGCAGGCCGGTCCGCGTTATGGCATTTGTTGCAGATGAGGGACGTCACAATTTGTAGCCACGTCAGCAACGTTAGTGTCACGTAATATAATGGGTTCATTGTCCTCTTCTAGTAAACATAAGCTGAAACATAGATGTAATTCATATGTTAGAGAAAATGTGAGAAGCCAGACACTTGAATGTCATATCAATTTTCACATGAACATCTTACCCCACATAAAATGCATTATTCCAATTTGGAATCAAAGTGTATAAAAATATATCGGTGTATTCAACGTAAGTGGTTGATCTCAGAGGAAGAAGAAATATTGTCTGTTACAATGACATACATTAAAGAGCTTCAAACTAAAGGAATGAGTCCCAATGATATTGTAACTTGATTGAACCCATCTATAAATTGTATGAACACATCATTGAGAAACTTTTAGTGAACGTATCATATCCTTGTACATTGAAATATTATTGAATGCAAACCATGCTCTTTCTCATTCTTTTTATGCTCGGTTTTGGCTGTTTGCATCATGTCATATTAATCCTGAAATACTCCCCGTTTTTTTAACAAGACATATTTGCTTTCCATTTTGATTCTCAAAGGAAATATTATGATCTCTTTGAGGAAGATTCATGCCCATCTCCACAATCCATAAATGTCCCCAAAACTCGAGGGAACAACATGCACGGGCAACGGAAGTTCCATAATTACACAGGTTGAATTGTGCACAGATTCTCATAACATTTCAGATTTATTAAACAGGAAAATATTGACATGCCCTTCGATTCCTCAATATGACTGCCTATGAATGATAAGTACTCACTGGGCTCTCACTCTCACGCAAACACTCTGAAAGTCAAGTGTGTGCCATTCACATAGGACAATCAGATATACATATAAGATGCTTTTATGCAGTTTCCCTTTATAGTTTTCGTAATATCTTATTATAGGTTGATCCCTTTTCTTAGTAATTTATGAATTTAAATAGGTTACACAAATATTGTCTTGTCGCTAAAATAGCTAATAAATAGGACAGACTCATTTTATGTGTGTAAGAGAGGGGAGGTGAGTATGGCGGTGGCAGACAAGGCATGGGGCATCTCTTTGTGGGAGATAATCCATCGTTATGGATGATTCTGTGTTATCCCGTCCCACCAGGCCTCCACCCAGAAAGCGGTGCTCACTAAATCAGGCCGTCGCCAGACATGCCATCGCTGACTCCTCTTTCTTAGAATCTTACCGAAAGCAAATATCTACTACCAATACAATTATTATTATATCAATTCTTAGTAATTACTTATAATCTTAATATGAATTGGAAATGAAAAGATTTTAGGTGTCTGATGTTGGGTTTTAGCAAAATAATCTGAGACTTATTTTCTATGAGTAATACAGCTTTCCTGTGTCTACTCAAGTAAACGGCATTAGTATTTTCCTGTTCTGGAGATATGATAGCCTTATGGTCATAATTAAGTAAATGGATGAAAACGATTCTCTGTGTGTTGCCAAAATGTTTTTCTTGTTACGTTCCATGATCACAGAAAGTGCATTATGATACTTTGTGTTTTTTGTTGTTATTTTAACGTTTGCAGCCATCAACACAGTGTGAATTTAATTAGGGTGAATGAGGCGTCTGCTTTCATCACAGATGTTCCCACATAAAATAGCTGATAGTGGGTTTAATTTTTGCATTTCTTCTGTTCTCATTTCACAAATGACACGCTAGAAACAAAATGGAATGTCTCATTACGTGTACATATTGGCAGGTCGCCATGGAAATCAATATATGCTGTTTAAAGGGCGATCCATCACGGAGTGTAGGTGCACTCTTTGTGACCATACTGTTACAATAGCAGTGGGTTCAATCTTTTGCCTCCTGTCAGTCGTTCCACCTAACCCCGTTCAAACGAGGACATTATGTTGGCACTGCTCTCACGCAGAGTCTCTGACTGGCTTTCAATCACCTTCGATTTATTTTATTATTTAGGGCACTTTATAATATTGATTGGATGATTACGCCAACGCGTACGTAGAGGGCCGCGATATACATTTTTGTATAATTGATATCATTAGCTTATTTAAATTTCTTTCAGGCTAAACCTTTAACATGGGCCACAATCTAAAGGGTTAAAATACTTTGGAAGAATTGTGACTTCCCACAAAACATAACAGGGTATTAAATCATCATTATGCAAATGTTGCCCTTCCTGAGAGATCGATCGAAACTGTTGATATTTTATCTCGTTAGAATTAGGTATACTGAAGACTTAAAAACATATAATATACTTTTCCATAATAGTAACCATGTTTTTAACCCATATCAATATTTAAAATCATTATCATTGTTACAAAGATATCACCTGGAGAGACAGATGTGCATATTGCTACACCAGGAAAGTGAATGCACTGAAATATTATTGTGAACTCAGATAACTAGTACTGAGCAGGACTACTCGAGGTATGTCGTCACTGTACCACCTACTCTTAGAATTAAGACTCTGTTGGAATTTATCATGGTTGGACACGCCATATGTCACTTTGAAGTGCAATGATTAGTCCAATAGAAGTGTCATCAATTCGCCCTTCTTTACACTGAGACATTTAATTATTCATGCTAAAACAAATCTGTAATCTGAAGAAAGTACTTAAACGAGGACTTCCGGGCGGCCTCTTGGAATGGACGTGAAATGGTTGGTGGGTATTGAACTTGACAATACTGTGATAAGGCAAGTCACAAATAAAGCCCATTGCACTTAATGAAAATCCATGAACAGCCAGAAAATAACCTTATTTAATGGTACATAATTAGTATGTTGAGAAGAACTTGGCAAACTTGTCCAGCTGCCCAGCTATAACAAGGGTATCAACTATTTGATTTATGATATCATCGTGTGTGAAATCCAGTAGTCTTCCCCGAATACAGAATAATCCATACTTAAGTATCCCCATTAAGTGTAGTGAATGCAAATCAATGCTTCAACGTGGCCCCGTTCTGTCCGTGACCAACTTGTGATCTTCTGTACGATTTCTGAATTCATTGATAAATGACTTTTATATTGAAAACTGGGTGGTTTATGGGACTTAATGAAACATAAAACTGCAGATGTTGATAAAATATTCAACAAATTGGACTGAAAGGAAATTTGTCATATATAACATTGCGTATGCATGGTGGATTCTATAATAAAATGTGTGTTTGAAACACATGCAATTATCTATATTTGCATGGGGTAAGAATATATATTTTTGGCAATGCAACATCCAAACAACACTTTATATCTGAGTCCAATGGCCACTATCACCTGTTATAATTAGTGTTATCGATAATAACCACTGCCTGCTTGGGTAGCACTGCAGACACATGACACATTTCAGACACATGTTTCAGACACAGTAAACACATATACGTCTATCAACAAAAATACTATAAATGACCACCTCTTATACAAGGGAGCTGAGCAGACGGATGTTTCAATAAAAAAACAAAAAATAGATGACAATTGCGGAATAAATGTTTGAAAATTGAATAGAAATTGCCGATGAACCAGCAGAACCCTATGCATAGAAATTACAGCTATGGCTGAATTTGTTCAAAATATATTAAACAAACACGGAAACAAAGCATAACATATCAATAACGCCATAAATAAGAAAAACACACGACGGGTATTTTTGTGTCTACCAATTTGATGATGCCTCCGGTAGTGTTATGGTGTGTCATTAAGCAAATGATACAGCACTGAGACAGGATTTGCAGTGAACAGGTCGCCCTCTCATCACTGATCCCATCGCCGCCATACAAAGACAACTCACAGGCCTTTCTAATCACAAAAGCAAGCTCTAAGCAAGTTTTAATTGAATATAATGGAGACAAGGCGTTCCTTAGCAGGCACTTTGATGTCGGAACTATCTGTCTCTGCCAGAGGTACCGAGCAACAGACACACTTCTCTGCTGATCCACCATGGAAACTGCACAACCTTCAATCTCATTTCATTCAAACTTCCGGTTTCAACAATACATCATCACTCTGATTGCCTGAAGTTCAAAGTGTTAGACATCTCATTACATAAAGGATCTTTACAAAGTCCCATCGCCGCGAGAAAAGATATAGCTTATCCAAGCCGTTGTGAGTCCCGAAGCCTTTTTAGAAAGCCCATTATGGTTGTTTTGTTCGCCTTTTTTATCGTGTGTCTTTTTAGCTTGCATGTAAGGCTCTGACTGACTATCTGCCAAGTGTGGTTTCATAATGTGCTTTGTATGCTCTACAAAATATCTGCTCCATGGAATCGTTTCAGAAGACCCCTCGTATTATTTGGGGTAAATCTGTCAAAATTGACATGAAAGATTTGATTAGACATAACAAAAGTAGGTATTTTTATTCCTCAATGTGTAATTACTTTGGGCCCAAGATATGAAAATAATCAATCACGTGACAAAATAACAATATTTACCAATCCCAAACAATTGTACCTCGTGATTCAAGAATGTGACATTATCAATGTTAATATATATATATATATATATATATATATATATATATATATATATATATATATATATATATATACATATATATATATATACATATATATATATATACATATATATATATATATATATATATATATATATATATATATATATATCAGTTCCACTCCAAAATGCTATCCGCGAGGGACGTTTACACTGATTCAGATTCTATTATACAGTTCACAACCCTTCTACTGTTCTTTGAACTGAGCATGTGCAGAACATGAACTTCCTGCTTTCTGGCCGCCATATTGAATTTAAGTCGTTGAACAAAACAGAGAATATTTCAAATGCACATTCAATGGGGAAATGTTCGACATTTAAACATTTTTGTATGTCCCGTTGAGAAAACAAACTATTATTCACAGTTTGCATGTATTATTAATGTCTCTTGGTGATTATTTTACTTGAAAACACAGTTTAAAGGCCTTGTTTACATGGGCGAAAATATGTATAATTGACCGCAACAAACATTACTCCCGGAAGTGGTGAAAAGAAGGTGCTCTCTAGCGTTTGAGCGATAATAGGTGAAAGATCGGCGAACTGTATACTCTGTGTACCCCATGATATTATATCATCTTTTGTTTATGACAATGCATTATATTATGTACTTTGTACATTTAACTGGCGTGTCACCGTACATTTAATAATACTCGCTGTGTCAAGAACCTTTGTGTGATATTTACCTGGCTTATTGTATTTAATATATGCACTTATTTACTACGTATATTCTTTATAATTGCTCATAACGCTTTATAATTGCTCATAAAGCTTTATAATTGCTCATAACGCTTTATAATTGCTACATATATTCTTTATAACTGCTCATAACTGATATTGTTACTTATACCTGGAGTAGGATATACACCTGAAGTATTTGTACAAACCAAGCCAGTGCGTACTCTAGAAATGTTAAGTCAATGCAAGAATTGATATTTTGGTGACCTTGGAAAAACCATTTGGATATAATTCAATTTGGCTTGGGTATAGAGCATCCATTAGTATTTTCTAATCTAACACCTGGGACAAATTAGATAAAAAAGAGAGTAGAAACTCCAAGCGATCACCTCAACTGAAATATCTTTGTAGTACAGAAGCACCACTGTTTTTCATGCAATGGTACATTTAAGGAGCTACAAACAGTTACTCTATGTACGATGCCACAATAGTCTGTAATATGTCATGAGGGTTTTCTACTAATCAGGAATTCATATCTGCTATATGATTAGCTCAAATGTGCATATCATAGCTGATGTATTCATATCGTAAGCCAGAGAGATATTTACAGATATGGAGTTTACAGTGTATCTTCCCTGAGCAGGTGTATTCCCGTAACTTTCATTGGGATATTGTCAAAGACCTTAGAGCAATGAAAGGTCAAAGTATATTTGATAATCATAGGTTAAATGTGACCCTCAATGAATTAATGATACAACGAAACAATAACATACATATCACATCAGCATTGTAAATCGTAGACAACAGGCTTCGTGAGTTTGTTCTCCTCAAATGTGATAGTAATTAAATGTCTTGAGCAATGTAGAGAAAGGCGGCCCCTGGTGGCACGTTTTTCAAGAGATATCATTTTTACATGAGTTAGGACAATATTCAATATCAGTCTAAGATCGTATGAAACTTCATCTGCATAGTTTAATGGATATGAAGTATTTTTAGCCAAACCTCTTAAATATATTTATGTTTTTCCAGAGAAATCAATTTACAATTCAATACTCTTTGAGATATAATTATTTGGTCGATAGGTTATCAATATGTATGTTCTGATAGGCGAAAGCCTCTATTGCGTTCTTATAAACAATTTACTTCAGATAGTAAGCGCTACGAGATATAGTCTGAAATGGCGCTATACAAATGTTTATTATTATTATTATTATTATTATTATTATTATTATTATTATTATTATTATTATTATTATTATTATTATTATTATTATTTAGTATTAGTATTAGTATTGGTATCGGGAACAAACTAATAAAATTGCCCTTTTGCATGCTCTAATTTCCATAACAAGAAGTGTGATATGACAAGATAGGGCAATGTTAATGTATTAGAAGTGATAGATCATACAAATATCTGAATCCATTGGAAAGCTTTGATGAAATATTTAAATTTAAATCTACGAGGCAGTAAAAGACAAATCCTTATAAAAAAAATAATTTTCAGATCAACACAAAAAAGTTCTTCCCTTTTTCGTCTTGGAATAAAATATTACCTATATTACCTATGTTAGTACCAAAATATTACTTATGTTAGTACCATAAAGGTTTAAGAATTTCAGCAACATACCTTATAAATATACACGTGTATTGAATGTCAGTTAATGAAGTCACCGTTTCTGGCTACCTGTCAATATATAGAAGTTGGTTTTCTTTCTCCTGGGGATGATGCATGTCCGTGCGGAGATGGTCTGTACTGGTGGCTGGCTGGGCGGACTCTGGCGCGATGTGACTGTGGGCCTCGTAAGCGGCAGTCACACAGAGGTAGACACCCCGTGACGGCCAACCGAACTGAGCACTGCCTATCCCAGCTTCTACCTGCTTTGTCGTTCCTCACTTATCCCTTTGATCAATACCCAACATGTTCTGAGGAACTGTACAACCGTCCAATCTCTACTTGCGAAACAAAATCGATTATATATATATATATATATATATATATATATACATATATATATATATATATATATATATATATATATATATATATATATATATATATATATATATATATATATATATATATATATATATATATATATATATATATATATATATATATATATATTTATATATATATATAAAGTTTAATAATATATGCTTCTCTTGTGCTACATTGCGTAGTAATCGCATATCAAAATTAGGCAAAGAGGTTTCATGTCGGAAGCCATGGTGATGGCATGTTATATCCACTTAGATTTACCTCGCTCACTCAATGAAATGTATCAAATTTTGTATTTGACATCAATGATGTTTATTCAGGCGGTATTCTTTGTGAGGTGGTGAGTAATACAATTTCCCACACGTGTACACTTCCTCTTGTCAAATAGTGTCCATGTATTATCCTAGCAACCCTTATAGAGATACGCAACTGGCATGAAGAGAAGCAAATGATAACATATTTACCTGCACGGTTCTCAGATGGATAGTTCCTTCCCAGTGTTATATCTTAATAGTATGTGGGACCCATGTGAATTAAACACAGTTATATCGACATATTTATCATAAAAAATCGAAAAGATCCTTCTGCTAGTGACTTTACTCAGCTGAGGAGAAAGGTTCTGCTTGCAACTGAGCATGGTTGAATGAATGAATGAATGAATGGTTGCTTAGAGGCACATCAACCACTAGGGTTTTTCAGTGCCTAAAAGTGGTAAAAACATAAACGTTTATAAAATCAATATATGTAAATAATCTTAACATAAAATATCAACAAAATCCTTTCAATATATCAGTTATAGACAACAAAATTGTATAAATGAATTCAATTTAAAAGACTTTAAATACCATCTGATGTTTCGCGGTTCTTGATAAATAGGCCAATGACCTAAGTAAACAAGAGCTCCACACTTAAAATTGGTTATAAAGTCCTATTTGGTTTAAAAACGATACTATCACAGAAGTAACTACAGTATCAAATAACGAATGTAAATCTTGCACATTAAAATATTGAGTCCTAATTATATCAAAATCAATACATTCAATTAAAATATGTTTAATAGTCATAGCCCTTTGACATCCAACACACTGAGGCTGATCTTCACCTTTAAGAAGATAGCAATGTGTTAAATGACTATGTCCTATTCTTATTCGACTTAAAACAGACTCTTGTCTTCGGTTAATTCTACAAGCACCTTTAGTTTTACCCAGAACGGGTTTAATTTCGTGTAATTTATTAAAAACTGCTTCATTCCAGAGCAATTGCCATTTAGAACGTAAAAAAACAGTAATATATTTCTTAAACTCTGTATAAGGTATAAGCATATTTATTGGGCGCTTATCCAATATTGCTTTGGCAGCTTGGTCAGCAGCCTCATTTCCAAGGATTCCAATATGACTTGGTATCCAATAAAAACAAATTTCTTTATTTTCCTCAGTACAGAGTTTGTGACGCCGTTCAAGGATATTGTAAATAAAAGGATTTTTCCAATCCTTTGCTTTCATTGCTTGTAAAGAAGACAATGAATCAGAAAATATTAAAAAATTTTGATGTGGAGAAGTCTCCACATGATCTAAAGCTAGGTATAAAGCATGAAGTTCTGCAGAATAAATAGAAGATTTATTTGGCAGACGTTCTGAATAAATATGATTGCCCTTAACAGCAGCTGCAGCAGCCTTGTCATCATCAAATGATCCATCAGTGTAAATACACTGATATCCAGTGAAAACAGATTTTATTTCATTATATCTATTTATATACAGGGATGGATCGGTTGAGTATTTCTTTAATTCTGACATAGTTTGGATTAAATATAGTATCATGTGTAGGATTGTCTGGACAAGCTGCAATTTTTGCAGCATACTGAAGGGCAAGCTTTTCTCTTCTTAAATCAAGAGGCAGCTCATCTGCCTCAACTGCCAAGCTATCTGCAGGCGATGTACGAAATGCACCAAGGCAAAGTCGTAAACCTTGATTTTGTATTGGATCAAGCATTTTAATATAAGATGGACGTGCTGATCCATATATCATACATCCTTAACCAAGCTTAGAACGTACAAGCGCTCTGTAAAATTGCAATAAAATATTACGGTCCCCTCCCCAATCGGTATGGGCAAGAACCCGTAATAAATCCAATGCCTTCTGGCATTTCTTTTTAACGTATTTAAGGTGGTCAATGGTACTTCGAGTTTTTCTAAAGCCACTCTGTGCAACAGAAATATAAGCTGCAGTTTCTAAAAACCAAACTAAACGCTCATTAATCATTCGCTCCATTGTTTTACAGATACAACTGGTTAAAGCAATGGGGCGATAATTATTTGAATCTGAGGAGTCTTTGCCAGGCTTAGGAATGGGAATAATAGTGGCTTCACTCCATGAAGGAGGAAAATCACCACTTTCCCAAATGTTATTAAAAATATTTAAAAGATGCCCAAGTGATTGATCAGGGAGGTGTTTAAGGATTTGGTAGTGAATTTGATCAGGCCCAGGAGCGGTATCATGAGATTTATCCAAAGCAAGTTTCAAATCTTCTATTGTAAATGATTTATTATATTGTTCCAAGTTATGAGATATAAAATTTAGTTGGTTTCTTTCTTTTCTATTTTTTATTTGTTGAAATTTTGCAGAATAATTATTGGATGAGGAATTATTGGAAATTGTTTGACCTATTGTGTTACCTATTTCAGTGGGATTTGTAATTAATTGGCCATTATGAGTTAGATGTTTGATCCTTGCTCCACCTCCCTTCCCCGAAATTTTACGCACCATATCCCAGCATTTTTTAATCGGTGTACGCGTATTTAATATGGAAACATAATCATTTCAACTTTTTCTTTTGCTTATTTTAATAATATAACGGGCTTTAGCTCTTTTTACTCGAAATTGGTGCAAATTATATTGAGTTGGCTGTCGATTAAATTTTTTCAGAGCTTTTTTGAGCTCCTTGACAGCTTTTTTGCACTCATCATTAAACCAGGGTTCTTCTTTAATTTTAGAATTTGGCTTTGATTTGGGAATACACCCATCAGCAATATCATACAATGTATCTGTAAAAACTTGAAGAGGATCATCTACATTGTTAAAAAGTTCTGGAGTTATTCTATTGAAACAGGATGTTTGAAATTTTGCCCAATTGGCTTTATGAAATTTCCACTTGGGGATTTTTTCATCTGGTGGAGGAAAATGGTTATTTAAAATAATGGGGTAATGATCACTACCCCATTGATCTTCCTCTACTTCCCAGGAATAGTCTAAAAATAAATTTGGAGTGCACATGGAGAGATCTATTGATGTTAAAGAGCCTGTAGCAGGATGTAAATAGGTTGGAGAATCGTCATTCCAAAGGCACAAACTATTGTTATTTAAGAAATCTTCTATTATACGTCCTTTGGCATCAGTATTGTTTCTGCCACCCCAAAGATAGTTGTGAGCATTAAAGTCACCAACTAGCATATACGGTTGTGGCAGCTGAGTTATTAAGTTATTCAAATCTGTAATATTTATTGGTTCACTTGGTGGCAAATATACTGAACATATTGTTAATGTATTGTGCAGGGTAATCCTGACTGCAGAAGCTTGTAAATTAGTATTTAATGTCACTTTACTTTGGGGTATACAGGATTTAACAAAAATAGAAACTCCGCCATGTGCTCGGTCCATTGCATCTATTGAGTCAACTTTATTATAAGGTACATATCCCTTAAATGTTGTTGAGTTATCTTTAAAATTAGTTTCCTGTAAACAAATAACAGATGCATTATATTTTTGGGCTAATAACTCCAGTTCTGGTCTGTTTGCCTCAAATCCTCTACAATTCCATCGTATGATATTGCTGATAGCCATATTAAGAATAATGAAAAAAAATATATGATTCAGCATAATCACTTATTAAGTTTACGATTATGCTTTGAGTGCACAGGAGTAAAATTCATATCCGGAGGATCACCTGTGTCCATCCTTTCTAAGGATTTAGTTCTATTAATTTTACTTTTAACTTGATCTTTGATTTCTTTTTTGTCTGATTTCAGTCAGGATCCTGCTGTTGGGAAATCCCAGAATTTCTTTTCTAACTAGGTCACGCGCCTCGTTTTGGTTCTTGGGGAAGCCCTCATTTCAAACAGGCCAGAAAAAGGGCTTCCCCAAAGCTCTAAAAACATGGGATTTTAATCCATCGAATCTGAAGCTATCTTTGAATGACAGTTCATGAAACGTGGATAAACATCAGGATGAGGACTTATAGGACACATGTAAGTAGTAATTTAATATTTATTTTGCTTATCTTTGATGCTGTTGGCTGATATTTCAGACGATTTTCATTTCATGGTGAAAATGGCTGACAGTTGAAATTGGTCACAGTTCATGTTGAATATACATCTTGTTTGCTTTGTTTCTCTTAAATTCGCCACATTTTTGATGATCTATATTGAAAGAAGATATGATTATTGAAGTATAGTCAGAATTTCATACCCATGGCTAACGTGCAACTTTCACCAGACAGTGTTGAATTCACGTGTATGATTTGGCTTGCTTGGAATGAGTGAAATGTACATGACTTGATTTCCCACTGTCAAGTGAGCATTTGGTGAGGCAGCAACAAAATCGGCTATAATTGACAAGATTGAATATGTTTTTTTCCAAACACATCTACATTTTAGTGTGAATGAAAATATGTCATGTAAAACACACAAAAATTGGATAAGAATTTTTGATTGAGAAGATCTTGGTTGGTAAATGAGTGTGAGAACATCTAGCAGAAATTGACAATTTTGTAGACTTGTCATACTGATTGGTAATATTCTTGGTTTTCTTTTGGTGGTAAGATAACAATTGGATGAATACATTTTGATTTATCAGTAAACATTTTGTAGGAGATGTTTGAATATATTATTTATGAGAAAACTGACATTCTATACAAAACAGTGACAATATATGAAATCTACAGTGCACCCGAGATGTCAGTTTTCATAAAGATAATGCAATCATCAATGATAATCTTCAATATTGAATGATAACGGCATGCAATTTTATTTACATTTCTTGGTTTCGGTCAGATATATTAAAAGATGATCATGTTTTGGGACAGAAACAGTTCATCTTACATTTCTATTCAAAACAGTGACAATATATAAAATCTACAGGGCTCCCAAAATGTCAGTTTTCACAAGGATAATGCAATAATAAATGATAATTAACAAGAAGGAATTATTACGGCATCTTATATTATTCACATTTGTTGGTTTTGTGCAAAAATATTAAGAAATTATCAAGATATGGGGTAAGAAACTGTGCATCTTATATTTTAATACAAAACAGTGACAATATATGAAATCTATAGGGCACACAAAATGTCAGTTTTCTCAAAGATAATGCAATCATAATTGATAATTATCAACAATAAATGACAACGGCATGTTATATTATTCACATTCCTTGGTTTTGTGCAAAAATATTTAAAAATTATCATGATTTGGAGCAGGAAACTATTCGTCTTACATTTCTATTCAAAACAGTGATAATGTATGAAATCTACAGGGCACCCAAAATGGTTCTAAAATGTATGAGCCAAATCAAGTATCATTTCATCATTATCATGAAGATCTCATACTGCATGAAATAAGTCCTTATTCTAAAACATGTTACTGCCCTCTTATCAGTTGACACAAACTCATGATCGGCATGGCCTGGCATGAAAGTGGAATATAAACATGCATTGGGCCTGTGGATGGGCCAGCATTTTCAAACAGTCTTGGAATACCGTATTATCCCTAATAGCCATCCTCTACCTAATTACCGTCCCCTCCTGTCTGAAGCCTATCTGCAGACCAGGCCTTGGTGACTTACAATCCATAGGTGTTTGCTATCTCATTAATTAATATGTGAACAGTACTCACAGCCTCAAGAGGACTCAACACTGATGATAAATGATTGTCATTTTAAATACGTAACATGCTCAGTTGTTTTGTGTCTGAACTGACATACTTATTTTTATTAGTTCGTCTGAAATATATTGAATAACACTGTGGTGCACAATTATTCTTACTATCAAACTATTCAAGTGCAACAAGATGTGGCCGTTTAGTTACTTAATTTCTATTGTGAATCTGAAAAACAAGCAATTTTGAACCCTGATCTTGGCATGTCAGCCAGTCACATTTTAGTGACCCCATAGAGGCAATGTTTCTGCCCCCAGGACGGCAATTATTGATAATACGGTACTTGTGGCAAAGAATAGTGAGTAACACAGAACTTTACTCTGCCACTGAGACAATGTACACATTTCCAATTGATAAAAAAAGGAAAACCTAGAAGCCCCCTGAAGATTAAGCTTTCAATATGTTTGAGTTATTTCAACATATTAAAAAAATACACATAAGTTCAGCTCACAAAAACCTTGTATTCCCTCAAAATGGTATGTTTTATATATTTATCACAATAATATGCTATTGTAACACATATTTTTCAATCTTTCAGGACTATCATTTATATTAACAAATTCATCTGAAGGAGTGCTTGAATATGTTGAAGTTGGGCAACCTTGCAGTAAATTTGTCCTGTCTGCAATGCAGGAATCTCAGTAGTTGAAAAGTAAGTTAAAAGAATCATTGAATATTGGTGTAAAGTTAACTTAATTTGATGTGCCGTGAGTGAAATAATATTTTTTATTCATCAATATGTAATGTTCATATTGTGCATTATTTATAATCACAGATTTTTACAAATGGCTCAGCAATGCATTGCTTCAGAATTAAAAAAAAAAATCAGACTTGTCAATTTCTGTCAATGAAATTCTGAAATTATTTGAACATTATTTCATTACTGGTTGATATATTCTTAAAATCTGTATATCATATTTCTCCTGCATTCTCAATATTTTGAAATTGAGCATTAAGTCTAAATGGCTTGTTTGTAAATGATATATTTTAACAATTTGATAACATTGACTATGTTTCAGCACAGAGACTGGATAACATTCATCCTGGACATCCCTGAAAACTGACATCCCACCCATTACAAGAAAGGTTTTATGTTGTGCCATAAATTATATCAGACAGAACATGTAATATTGCCATCACATACAGGACATGTCATCTTGACATCACATACAGGACATGTCATCTTGCCATCACATACAGGACGTGTCATCTTGCCATCACATACAGGACGTGTCATCTTGCCATCACATACAGGACGTGTCATCTTGCCATCACATGCAGGACGTGTCATCTTGCCATCACATCTTCAATTCTTGGAACTCAGTGTTTTGATCCTTCACTTGGACAGCATATTGAAGTTAATTGAATCTTAATGATTAAGTTTTCCATTTTACCCTCTGCCATTTCTAATGGCTTTGGGTATTGTTGTTGCCTACAATGTCCGTCTATATGTAGAGTAGATATATATGTTCCTCCAATACCTGCAAAGTGGCCAACATGAAGGTTGTATATATTTTCTATGTTAGCATTTTTTCATTATATGAAGGTGATCTAAAAGGTGATGCTGACAGTGGTCTGGGAACTAAGGACAGCAGTGGGACATCATCTGGATAGAACAAACTGGGACCACTGGACTGCCCTAATTGTTACAGAAGTTTTGATGACAAGCACAAGCTAAAAGCACACATTTCAAAGTGCATTTAAAACAAAAATTACAGGCATCATACTTTGAGGCAAAATGAAATGAATATTTATCCAAGTCGATATACATATTGTAAAGGAAATTCTTGTTGTCATGGCAACATAAGCATCAGTACTGTAATCTTTATGAATGAGGCATCTATGATGGTGAATAAAAATGAGAGATGATATCTTAACTTTGGTACTCATTCCATGCATTTGGAAGAGATCAGTTTGACTGTAAAAACTGTACATTATTGTTGTAGTGTTCCTAATTTCCAGTGTATAAACTGGAGGATAATTTGCTGGCTGGTACCCAGTCACAAATGGTGGTCGACAATACCCATTTTAGTTCAGTGTGAATAATTTATTCCTGCTTGTTATAACTGAATGGTTTCATGGACAATGATTAGAATTTATTCATGCAAGAGCTGCATAGATTTAAGTTAATTTATGACACTATCTTAGGAATATCTACTTTACCCATTCAATTCAAGGACTTTATGGATGTCTCAAAAGCAGAGGAACATGTATTAAATTAAATATGTTATACATACATATACATATATTATATTTTATAATCAATGTCGTAAGACAAGTTTAAAAAGTGGAGAAGATTAACTGATTTTATCATGACACCACATACAAATATATGACACTACATATAAATGACACCACATACACGTAAAGATAAAGTAGTAATATATGTATATATATGACATGGTTGTGACAATGAATCTGATATGACTTATTTTTCTTCAAATTCTTTATTAGAATAGCATGGTCAAGATAAAAGTATATATTGAGAACATGTAAAAAATATGTAAAATGGTATTTTGTGCAAAGTATAATAAAAATAGTGAATTCTACACAAATAATGGGATTTAGAAATGTTGTCTAATGTATACTTTTTGTCTTCAGCAATAAATGAAAACCCTTCAGTAAAATAAAAAATGCATTATCTGTTATTTATTAAAAAGAAGAGAAAAATAAACAAGAGATTCTGCTTATTTATGACAGATGAGTGTTTAAAGGGTCACAGATAAAAAATGTGAGGGGCCGTTCCTTGGGGGGGGGGGGGGGGGGGCACCATTTCTCCCCAGATGCTACATGTTTGATTTATAAGAAAATGATATGATTCTTTATTTACACTGATTTACAGTTAATATAACTATATCAAATAGTAATTTATTATAGCAGATGTCACCAAAGTATGAAGATTATTGTATTTTATATTTCTTGACTTAATTCTAACAGCACCAACATATATTCAATTTACAAAGAGGAAAACAATAAATGATAATACTCTGTTTGCATGCCAATAATCCGGGTGAGCCACAAGAATAAGTCATTTCACATCTCTAACACCAATTGCTTGGATAAATAAAAAATGACCAAAAAAAAAAATAAAATAATAATATCATTGCAAAAATTTAACTTATAACAATACACATCTACAATGTGCGAATACAAAGATACTCTCTGATCAAATAATAATTGTAAACATGTATGAGTCTGCATGGATATATTATGACAACGATGATACTGTCTTGCGCCCGGTAGGAATTACGGCCAATTAGGAATTCCTACTTTGCGCAAAAAAGTAGGAATTGTCCTTTCAGAGATTTTGTGTTTTTAAATCCACTGAGATTTCTGGTTTGGACCAATACAGCTTATCAATGTTACTCTTTTATCGGCCACAGCATATTATCCATAGGAGGGGGCAGATTATACAGGCACTTTCACACATACCAGGCTTTCACACCCTGGCAACCCCAATTGGCATTGAAAACAAATCCCTGTTAGCCATTGAAATAGTTCAGTCAAATTGAACCCAAATCTGAAGATTTCATATTTAAAGTCATTATCTTTTTTATATATTCTTCATGTGCAAAAAACAGAAGCCCAATAGGAATATTTCACTTTTGTTTTCTGTGTAAAGTCATTATTCTTCATATTTTCTACGTTTGCAAAAAAAACAATTCAATTCTACATGTTCTGATGTGCATACCGCTCAAATAGAAGCCCAACATGAAGATATCACCTATGTTTTCTGTATAGTAATTATTCTTAATATTTAATACGTTTGCAAAAAATTATTCAATTTTATCTGTTCCGATGTGTATTTCTCTCCAATAGAACTCCATTATATAAATTTCATCTTTGTTTTCTATACAAAATCATTATTTTTTATATTATATATGTTTGCAAAAAAAAAAACAATTCTATACAGCCCAGCCTTCAAGGGGGAATCCATGCAGCCTTTGAGTCATGTCTTCCCTTTTTGGTTTTCACATTTTTCAAAATACTTATATTTTTCATAACCATCAGATATTTTTCACAACGATCAAATATTTTTCACAACCATGAACTATTTTTCACAACCATCAAATATTTTTCACAACCATCAAATATTTTTCACAACCATCAAATATTTTTCACAACCATGAGATATTTTCCACATAAGTGTGATTTTTTTGCACATGTAAATGCAATATTTTTCACATTCTATGGTTCTGATGAAGAATTTGCTTTGTTTTGGCTCTGAAAATCGCTGCCATAATTGCAAATGATACAATAAAATGTTTATTATAGAAAGATATCGTATGTTGGTGTATGTGTGCACTGGTTTGTTTTCAACGTATCCAAGGTGGTCGCCGTGTTGTCAACCGGAAGTGACATCAGTTCCTCCTCTCCTATTACAGAATCTTATAACAAAACATACCGAGTCGGGAAGCTGGGTGAGCGGATTCAGTTCGTTGGTGATTGCGGACGGATACCCTGAGCCGAAGGCGAAGGGTATCCGTCCGCCATCACCAACGAACTGAATCCGCGGTCACAGCTGACCGACGAGTGTATGTTTTGTTTTTATACCTCAGACAACTACTGTATTTTTAAAAAATGAAACATGAAACAAGATATTTATCGTTACAAACATTTGTAAACAAAGCGCACCTCATTTGACCCCGTCACGTGACCCGAAAATGGCGCGTACAGCCATAGACTGGTTGCCGCCATCTGTGTATAAACACGATGTTCTTGACACTCGATGGGGGACCAGTCTAAAGATGGCCGACGCAAACTAATCAATATTTTACAAATAATCGGCATGCGCGTATTCATTCGAAATCGCATCAATACGCGCATCACTGAGGTATAATCCACAATATAGGTCTTATGTAATTGATACATCTTGTGTGCCCAATAAATTAAATATTTAAGTAAATTGTTAAATATAACATGTTCATCATGTTCATACGCATAGGAGTAATTTCTATTTTCTCTCAAAGAAAAATGAGGTCTGACTATTCATCATTAGCTCAAGCAGCACCAAAATTAAACTATGAAATATTTTCCAAACCCCAAAAAATCAAGTTTCAATGAACACTGAATTCAAGACCCAGTGGTTTGGTCTTTATCTGGCACATTCATTTAAATTCAAAATACATGTGCTAAAATGACAATCTATTCTGCCATGTTTGTATGGTTTCAATGGGAAGAGCAGTAAATTAGAGGGTGGTGCATTAATTTTTTATTGCAATGAGTCTTTGTTGGTGGTAGAAATAAAATAAAATATCTTAGTCTGCCTTTGACTAAAAAAAAATAAGTCAGCTCTGGGACCCCCGCTACTGACACTAGAGTGACAGTACTGTAAGCATGCTAAGTTCATAGTGAAAGAGTGTTTTAGGCACTGTTTGCATTGCAATGTTTGGGATTTAATATCTCAGCCCCTGTTAAATTCGCCAAGCTGAAACTCACACAGATCATAGACATATGTGTTATGATTACCTCCACCAATTTATAGTGCCCTGACTTGCGTGCAACTCTAACCTGACAGTGTTGAATATTGCAAGTTTTTTGAAATGACAAAATGGCAGCCATTTCTCTGACAGGAGACATTCACTGTTTTCTCAGCAAATAATTAAGAAATTTCAACCAAACCTGCTATACATATGCTTAAACATATCACAAGTCATAAACATTGATGCAGGGCATGGTAGTTATATTTAGAACTTAGCTATACCACTCGTCAGGCACACATAGCCAACTCCATCCTCGGAGCACCTGCTAGTTACAATTACTGCCACTAGATGTCGCCCCCCAATGTTTTTGAAAACAAATACGTCAATTTCAAGGGGAATTCCCGCAGCGCGATCCTGACTGATTTGTGTCTATTGCTATTGATACTTGTATTACTAGATGATGTGGAGGGAGTTTGTGAAGAGGGTTTAGTGGATGTTGCTGTTGGTGGAGTTATAACTGGGATAGTGGATGTTGTAGTCTGAGTTGACGTTGCTGAAGATTTGGAGGTTTTTGTAAAAAAGGAATAATTTTTGTCATTGATTGGCCATGTTATTTCGGTTTGAATCGGTATTGATTTGGTTTCTTTCGTTTTTACAGTGCTAGCATAGGATGTTTTTGTATTGTTCAAACTTTCTACATGTTTACGTTCCTCAGGAAAAGAAATGTTTTCAGTGTGGCGTACTCGCTGAATTTCCTTCTCTTTTAAAAAGGAAGGACAATTCCGCGAATACGATGCGTGATTGCCTTGGCAATTCACACATTTCATGACTTCCGAAGAACACTCTTCTCCACTATGCTGGGCTGTACATTTTGGGCAAGTTACATTTCCTTTGCATCGATCAGATCCATGTCCATACCTCTGACACTTGAAGCAGCGCAGAGGGTTTGGAATAAAAACATCAACTCGGACATTTAAATAGCCAACTTTAATAGATGTTGGAAGCTGCGCTGCTTCAAATGTCAGAATGAATGTATTGATTGGAACTTTGATTCCATCCTTCTTAATAAAAATTCGTTTGCATTGGACTACATCTTGATCTTTTAGTTCATCCACTATTTCCTCTTCAGAAACCCCCGCCAGATCTGGGCATCTTATCACTCCTTTAATATTATTGAGGGTCTTATGAGCCGTTATAAAAACTGGAACTGTGGCCAACATTCGGCATCTTAAAAGATTGTCCGCATGGCTTTTCCGCTCAACTTCAATTAATAAACGTGTTCCCATTTTTAAACTGTTTTCGGCACCCCGGCAATGCCTTGAATCCCCTTTGCAATTGCAAAGGGGGACATTTTTGCCAGGGTATGTTCAGCATCGGAACTTTCCGCAATTAAAAATCTCGGCCATTTTTCTGTTTTATTTGAATCGTCATCACTGTCTATTTCATTCCTAGATCTTTTTTGTTTGTTTTGCGCCATGTGTGTTATTTAATACTTCATCAGTTAGGTCCCATACCCACCACGGAGCCCAACAAGGGGACGCCTTTCTGGGCCATTAAACTCCAAGCCCTGACGCCATGAGGATACCCAACATGACATACTCTTAGAATAAAAACTCCACCCTTTGACCCAATCAGCAGTAATCTCCTTTCAAGAAATATTTATCAAAAATTTATCAATTGTTCCTAAATTTCAAACATTAAAATTGTCATAAATAAAAATCAAATAGCCAGAATATAGTAAAGGAAATATACCACAAGCCGGTTAAATCAGATCCAGGCCTAATCTGATCTGCCTGTCTGGTGAACATTTGGATCCAAGACAGGCGTGTTGCAAATGGACCGGTATTACTGCCAAACCAGCCCAGTGCTCAGCCCGTCAGGATTCCATATCCTCCCCGACACAGGTCGCATCCCATGGCAAACAGGACGCCCCTTTAGTCGCCTTTTACGACATGCTGGGGGGCAGTGGGGCTATTCTTTAATCCCCGCACCCACAGGGGAGGCATGGTTGAGATGGGGTGAGATCCTAAGACTGATCAGGTGTGAGATTCTGAGCCTGAGACTGATCAAGGATGAGATCCTGAGGCTGAGACTGGTCAGGGTGAAATCCTCAGGGTGAGATCCTCAGCCGGAGACCGAACAGGGCTGAGATCCTCAGGGCAAGATCCCCAGCCGGGGACTGATCAGGGCTGAGATCTTCAGCCGGAGACTGATCAGGGCTGAGATCCTCTATCTGGAACCAATCAGGGCTGAGATCCTCAGGGCTGAGATCTACAGCTGGAGACTGAACAGGGCTGAGATCCTCTACCTGAGACTGATCAGGGCTGAGATCTTCAGCCGGAGACTGAACAGGGCTGAGATCCTCTACCTGAGACTGATCAGGGCTGAGACCCTCAGGGTAAGATCCTCAGCCAGAGACTGATCAGGGCTGCGAAACTCAGGGTGAGATCCTCAGCCAGAGACTGATCAGGGCTGAGATCAGGGTTAAGATACTATATATGGTCAAGCATATGACAATAGTTCAATTATTTAGAACGTTACACAAGAACAATTCGATCTTAGACATCACATTTTGATGACGTGTTAGCACACAAAAAGAGTCAGTTTATTAGATGAGAACATATAAGATAGCAGGAGACAATGCGAGATCACAATACCAAAACCTTTTATTATTCCTTAACTTGGTCTTCATGTGTACTATGAACTATTGACTTTTTGTATGTATATATGTATGTATGTATGTATGTGTGTGTGTGTGTTTGTGTGTGTATGTGTGTGTATGTATGTATGTAGGCCTCGACATTAGCCAGTTGCCTGCTTGCCCGAAGGTATATTTCACACCTGTCGGGCAAGTCCGTGCAAATGGACACTTCTGTTCCACTTGGTGGTCATCATATATATATATATATACAGTCAGACCTCGCCGGACCGTCCCCCGATGCTCCGGCATATCAATTACCGACAGTGATTTGGCTGCAACCATTCTAATCTTTCCATACACTTTTCATACACAACACGTTTCATCAAACCGTCAGACTCGTGAAACTGGCAGAATTATGTGTGACAGACCATGACGGACTGGCGGGGCTTGACTGTATATATATATATATATATATATATATATATATATATATATAGTGATTTTAACATTCACTCTACCATTCATTGGCAGGCCTACTATATATATGTATGGGGCCATAGTATCAGTCTCTGTCCATATGTGCATGAGTCCATGGGTCTGTCTGTCAACAACAATTTTGACATTTTTGTATCTTATCAGTGATTAGGCTTCACATTTTTACCACTCATGCATCCAATGAAGGCTTAAAGGGATTAAGCACCGATTTTGAAAAAAACGTTTAAAATTCACATATTGGTGGTAAATGTATTTGTCTTTCATGTCTATAAATGTTTTGAAAAATGCACCCCCAACATTGTGTGTAAAACCTATTTGAACAAGACCTTAACATATAGGCCTCTAATGAAAGCACACTCCTTCCTTGGCGTCATTTTCATGTGGAGTGTCATCATAGAGGCACTGAAAGGTAAAATGATGTCATAAGAGTATGGCAATATGCTTATGACGTCATGAAATCTATTTTCCTTTGAATAGTACCAAAATTAAGTCAAACAGTGCTACCCTACTTTGAGCCTCAATTGAGGTCAAATAAAGTTCACACTACCCGTGTTTACCCGTCACGTGCAGCTTATGGCTCAGACAGACCTCTACTGGGAGTGCAACTGCTATGTCTCATAGCAACATATCTTATTACTCTATTATAATTTCAATCTGTCATTATGCTCATATATGGCTAAGCTTTCAAAAACACCAAATTGTAGAATTGATGCTTAATACCTTTAAATAGGATGACCTCAGCTATGACCTTGACTTGATCATAGGCTTTATAAATTGAAAACACAAAAGTGGCTCTTATCATGCATATATCAGGTCTTATACCCGAATCACATTTATTCCAATTTCGAACATTTGTTCCAATTTCCTAATAGGTGTTAAGGCGATGGATTTATTCACAAAATTGGCTGTTAACCTAGGGTATCTTTAGAGTGCCTGATGTCTGGAAAATGTATGATGTCCAGGCGATATGTGGTTGGCGTGTCCGTGTAGTACCCATATCAAATGTGACCACACTCAGCACAAATAGGACAAAACGTCTTGGCACCCAGGACTTTATAGGCATAGTCAATAAATGACTATTGGAATAGTTGAATTAACCGTGAATTAGTGTAAATAAAGCATTGTATCATTTTCTAATAAATCATACTGTTACGTACGGATTGTGCCTGATTGGGACAATTGCGGGGGATATGTGATCTACTCACTGGCTAAGTGAGCTGGGGCCTAACTTAGTTGCCTAACTCTACCTATCTGCTGAAGGACTGCAGACTCGTATACAATGCACAATGTTGCTTTTATTCGGTGTTTGTATACTTTACAGTCTGGCCAGGGAAGGCATGGCAAGAGCGTGATATATGAAATACCCAAATACTGATAACTGTCTGAAGCTCTCGGGCTTGATGGCGCACCCAAAGTCTATACAAGTGGCAGTCACGAAGCTGAGTGTCATGGATCTTCTAGTCAAGTGGATTCTGCGCCCCGAGTAGCGATTTCTGGGCTGTTATAAAGGAATCAGTCTGCAATCTAATGAGCCTTCACCTGCTGGCCTCTCTGCGACCTCTACGTGGTTCCGGGTTGGATCCATGAGTCATCCTTCCTGCCACGATGCTCCTAGCAACGACAGCCTAGCAACACTTATCATTAACTTGCACTTGTTGGCCTCACGTTTGCACTCATTAAAAGTCACATGACAAGAAATTTTTTAAGTGGTAAATCTTTAGACTTCCTATCTCTGAGCGATATTCGATAGTTATTTGCACAGCGATGGCTAGTTTTGCTATAATCCCGGATCTTCGAACCCCCAGGGTAATTAACCTACTCTCTTGACCAGGAAACTAGGTCAGCAGGTCTCTACGTAGATGCCCCCCTGGTGCATCTCCTGCCCCTCCAGATAAACCTGTCTGACACTTCTGCAACTTCTTGTGTGCAGTTTGTATCCTGATAAAACATGGTGTATTGCAAAGCATGGGGTTGTAAAAACAGGGGTGGTCCTGATGTACAGCGACACACATTCCCAAAAGATCCCACTACTGAGAAAATGGATAGTTAGAGTAAACCGGGAGGATTTCACCTGAGAAACATGTGACAAAGAACAGCATGCTGTGCTCTGATCACTTTCTTGACTCTGATTATGAGAGAAGCCCCAAACTTTTAAAGAGTACGGGTATGAAATTCAAGGCAGTTTTGAAGAAGGATGCAGTGCCATCTGTTTTTGCACATCGCCCATTGAAAGAGAGGCAAGCTCAAGCAATTGAGAAACGGAGGAAATTGAAGGTATTTATAATTTTGATATCTTGATGTACTTATCCAAAGGTGAAATATTTTTCTTTAATATTGCACAATATATTTTACTGTTTTTTAAACTCTCGATCTATATGCCAACAAATAAGGATATTTAATATATTTAGTAAACTGGGTCATTAATAGCTTCATCATATTACATTGTCAGATACTGGAGGAGTCACTCATGGAGGAGTCAGATGATCCTGATACCCCATGTGAAAATCCAACGGACACTGAGACGCCTGGAATTGCAATCCAAACAGAGCTACCCCCTGAGGTATTATTATATCATTAATCTGTGTGTTTCCATAAGAACTTGTTTTGTTAATACTGATGTGAACATAGTTAAATAAATCAAACACTAATTATGTTGTAATAATTATGTTGATGTTTGATATTTATTCAAATAAAATATATTCTAATTTCAGATGTTTCATAAGTCTGCAAATATGAAACCATCTACCAAGCAAAAAGGCAGCCAATAAGAGTTGAAATCTCGGGACAATGACACCCAGACATATATACAGTTGAAAGATGCAGGCATCCAATGTGACCTTTTACTACCCCCTGTAGAATCATCTGTTGAAGTTGAGCCCACGGATACATATAACAGAAATGATCCAAATTAGCTCCCAGGTGAAGAAGTCGAAAGTGCAGATGATCTAGATGAAAATGATGATGAACAGGACATGTAAGTAGTTACATGTAAATAAAATAACATACAGGCATGTTGATTTTTTTAAATAAATGTGAATCTATGCATATTTGACTCCCAATTATTGATGCTTTTTTTATTGTTTCATTTTCAGTGATGACACCTTACATGGAAATCCTCCTGCATTGGAAGAAAGAAAGTTTCTAGTTTATGAAAGCTGCCTTCATGCATTGCTAGCTGTTTGTACAGTGTGCATGCGTCCCTGCCAAGTTATCATCAAGAGGTGCAAGGGAAGTATGGTGACATTACTAGCTGTTTGCAGCAATGGGCATCAAAAGATTTGGACAAGTCAGCCGATGATGGGTACTATGCCAAGAGGGAATGTTGACATCTCTGCAGCCATATTGTTCTCTGGTTCCACTGCAGCTAAAGCTGTCAATATGATGAAGCATCTGAATTTATTCACCATCACAACTCGGACATTCATTCGCATACAGAAGTTTTACCTCATTCCAGCTGTCTTCAAGGTAGCTAATCTAACAGGCAATTTTTTAAATCAGACTTAATAAAAATTATAAGATTATTAAATAAGCTTTGACAGTTATTCAGATGTTGCACTTTACTTTATCTTTATAGCATTGGAAAGAGGAGCAGGATGATATGTTGAGTCATGCAAAGAAGTCCTAAAGCCAGACTTGGGTCAGATGGCAGGTTTGACTCAACGGGACACTTGGCCAAATATATGAGCTACTGCATGCTTGATATGGCTAAAGGTTTAATTGTCATGATTCATTTAGTGCAGGTCAGTATTATATAGCATTCTTGTTGTTACGCAATCCTGCAATTTGTTTCAAGACAAGTGAAATACAAAGAAACATTTTTTTTCAAGAGAAATGAGTGTTCTAGCTCCAATGCAATGGAACTTGAAGGATGTAAGAGGTCTATTGGGGAACTTCAGCGAAGAAGAGTACCTATTGAGTCTATAGTCACAGACAGCATGTAGGTGTGAGAAAATACCTCAGGACAGAAAAACCAAATATCAAACATTGGTTTGATATTTGGCATGTTGCAAAAGGTAAGTATCTTTTTCTTTGTAAATCTAACTGTGTTGTCACTACTCTACTGATTTAGGCAGATTTGACACTATAATTAGATACACAAACAAAAAGTGAATTATCACTTCAAGTATAATTTAATTATAACTTTTC
This sequence comes from Amphiduros pacificus, assembly GCA_949316495.1. Taxonomy (NCBI): domain Eukaryota; kingdom Metazoa; phylum Annelida; class Polychaeta; order Phyllodocida; family Hesionidae; genus Amphiduros; species Amphiduros pacificus. Next base: position 71,166,145 of record OX439000.1, read on the forward strand.
ATGCTTAGGTGTGTACAAGAAGATTCTGAAAGCAGCAACAAGGAGAGCTTCTCAGGATCTACAGAAATGGGCAAGAAGCATTACCAACCATCTTTTCTGGTCAGCTACTAGTAGTGATGGTGATGGAGAACTAGCGAAAGCCAAGTGGCTATCCATCATGAACCATATCACTGATAAAAACAATGGACATGGTGATCTGTATCCAGTGTGTGCACATGAAGACTTGTCAGAGGAACCAAGAGAATGGATAAAACCTGGTAAGTTCTTTATTGTCTGCCATTTAAAATGTGAAATGTGTGCATTTAATCTTTGTAACTATACAATTATTACAATTAACTTTCAATTTTCTGATTCAGGTCCAAAGGCATACAAAAAGCTTGTGGTAACAAATGCCCGCCTTGTCAAAGATGTTGGATATTTATCTCCCTATGATCAGACTGCCTCAATAGAGAGCTACCACAAAATTGTATGCTTTTTTGCCCCCAAGATACTCTTTTTCTTCCATTCAGCTATTAAAGCCAGGTAAAATTAATATCACTGTCACATATAAGTATATAAAACTGGACCATCTTAATTTGTAATGTTTATATTTATTAAATCGTAAGCTGTATACATTCACATTCATTTTATTACAGAGATTTGTTAGGTGCTCTTGACTTCAATGAAAATACCCAAAGGCAGCCGGAAGTCTCTGATGGGGGAAAGCCACAATTTGTTGTCTCATATCAAAAATATGATTCAAATAGAGGTGTGGTGAAGGAGGTTAAAGTGCCGTGTACATATGGTAAGATTGTCATGACATATTTATAATATAGATGTTCACTGTTTTTTTTCTTACAAATGAAAGTCATATATTTCTCTTTGATTTTAGATTATGTTAAAAAGTTGATGGCAGTGGTGCATCAGCTAAGACTGAAGTTCCCAACCTACAAGCAGGCAGAGACACTTGTGACACGATATGAGTGCAATATGCCAGACACTCTCACTTCTGGCTTGGAGAAGACAGAGAAAGAGAAGCTTATTGCTGATCATGTCTCAAGGTTTTGCAAAAGATATGACAGCTAAACTATATCTATTGTGGATACTTAAAACCACAATATGATTCTGATGGAAGGTGTTGTCTAATACAAAGCACTGCACATGATGGAATTACTTTAAGATTCTTGAATCCTAAATTTCTCCATATGAAACGTACAAATTTCGATATGCCAGGTATCTGTACACACTGTAAATAAAAAAAGACAAGTTTGTCACATATATGTACATTTATGTAATTTGTTTTCATTTTAATAATATTTGTACCTATTTATTACATCATAATTGTTTTTACTGAAATTGTGAAAATAAGTACTACTAGTTTAATATTATACATAACATGATGCATCAATGCTTGAGGACTGTTTATCTGAGGGCAGCTAGATAAACAAAGATTATCTTAAGAGGTTGGTGGAAAATAAGACTTGTTAATTGTTAATGAACTTACACATGAATTAGCTCATCATCTCCCAGGGGTCCATCATCATGCTGAGACAACAGTGGCTAAATCCCTCATGATTTGTGATGCACTTGGGCTGGGTGGTAGTTTCTTCTACCTTCTAACTAATTTTATGAACAATCACATCACCGACCCACTTACAAATTGTAAACAAAGACCCTCAGCCCTTTTCTGCACACATACATAACTATTTGTGTATACATTAATGGTGAGATACATCTGCTGTTTAAAGTGAATATTATGGTAAAGATGAAGCAGAATGTAAAGTTCTTACCAGTCTGGGACAGCTCTGTCTGTTGTAGGATCTGGATAACCCCCATGGTCAGAGGCGAGTGTGTGGAGTTCAAATGGGTGGCCGGCTGTATCCCCATCTTCACCCTCACTACACGCAGAATCCAAATGACTGCTGTGATCAGAATCATTATCTAACTCACTATTGACATGTGCTAATTGCACCACCAATGGTTGAAACATATACTTTCCCCTGTTATTATCTATAAGTTGCAATCCCTCTAGACTCTCACTGACTTCGTCTTCCTTGATGTTATGTTGTGAACAAGTGGGGGCGATGGTGCGTCACTTCCGGCAAATTCTCAGCAGCCCAGATTTGGGCATGGCTTGCCAGCCACTTTGATCCCCCATAACTCTGTTTACCATGTATAAAAATGTGTAAAACTAGTACTTATTTAATGTCTGTGCATTGTTCTATGAACTTGCTCAATTTAAGCATTTTCACAATGATTGTCTATACTTGTATATAAATGTCTATAGATGGGCAATCTGTATCCTACATAAGTCTCCCTTTGACAAAGCACGTCCTCGCGCTCAAACGGGACTATACACTCCAAACGAAGAATCACACTCAAGCCAATTGCTAAACCATAACCAGACAAAATACATAATAAGTGTAAAAATCGAAGAAATAAAAAAATGGAAACTATGTCCGTAGTGTACAAGAAAAAAAATTGACTACATCCATTGTGTACAATGTTCATGTGGAATAGTAATCAATTTTGTCAAAGATTTATTGTAATCAAATCGTGTAGTATGAACCAGTAATGATTAGGAAGTGTATACAGCTATCAAATTATTGAGCAAGGTAAAAATTTCGTTTACACTTACAAACTATCAAGTACTTTTAGAAGCATGACTAATAAGTTACATATTACAGTATGACAACAATGCCTTGAAAACATGGAGGTGCCCTACATTAGGTCAATTACAAAAAAGTCAGAAATAGCTAAGATTTAAATCATGATGCAATGTTTAAGGTATATATATTATAAGCGGAATAGGCTTTATAAAATGCAAATTTAGTAAACAGGACACAAGAGCCAAGCATGGATAATGCAAGGTGCCACTCCAAGTGTTCGAAGGATTGCTGGAGAAGAACCAAGAGCCATCTGAGTACCCTAAAATAGACTAGTATAACAAACATTAGCACATCATGTTACACTAATAGTTTAAGCAAGGACAATAGTTTAACATAAGTGAATATATAACTGTCAGGTTATATGTTAAAAGTAAAAGTCATAAAGGCAAGGTGTCACATCCCAGGTGAACAGATAAAAATACAATGGTAAGCAATAAATGTGTGATAAATAGGATACATTTAACAACTGGGCGCTACACAATCTAGCTATAATTAGAAAACACAAACCATTAATATTCTAAAGTATACACAGGGATGAATAATACGTCATACAATAAATATTCTTGGTGAAACGGTCTAATTACATAAGATAAGTTGTGAGATAGGAAAAAGGAGCTACCAGAAATGAATACTGAATACAATTTTCAAAATCATCTAAATGTGCCATATTCCAAAAAACATTTATTGCCACCACAATAATCTTACACAATATGCTTGTTCATTTTTTTGTTAATACTTTATGTAACTAGGTCACATTGACACTCAGGAGGGCAGTTTTGCACATTTGGAAAAGAAAAATGGCAAAGAATCAACACCCAATATTTTTTACCTTTTATAATTTGGCTCATGACTTTTCCATGGTTGTGTACATAAATTACTGAGTGTTATATTCCATGTGAATGTTTTTGAGCCTATGTGTGAGTGATTTTAAAATTCTACTTGGATTTATGTAAAAGATTACTATTTTTCACTGTTTTATGTTATATGCCAGAAGCTGACAACAAAATGGCCATTGGATTTTAGGGAAGTTTTTCGGCCAGTGATTCAAAACCTTAATGTCTGGGCCACTTATAGAAACTTGAATATTATTAATTTTCAATTTTGTGAATAATATCTTTTTTTTCCAAATGTAGGAAAGTGATGTTGAATATGTACCATCTGAAGAGAGTATTGAAGTGACACATGAAGATGATGAGAACTTGAACTTGAATGAAACCAAAACGATTGATTTCCAGAAAGAGTTGGGCATTGGTAGAGACAATATTTTTTGCACATTTAAACCCAAAATTTAAATCAGACTTTAATCAGAAATTTTAAGAATGGAAGCCTCAATAATGTGTTAAAAAGTAATATCAATTTTTTTTCAAGTCTTTTTGTGCAATTAGGTAATAGTGGCCTACTTAAAAGAGATATAAGGGACAACTTCCAAATTATTGGGAATCCGATCTCTTGCACATTGGAGAAGATTAGCTCTTGATGTTATGAAACTATGAAGTAAATATTCAAGGTTATTTTCTGGGTCCCAGGAGTTAAAAAATGTGATAACAAATAGCATTCATTGCCACCACATTCATTTTAAGCAATATATCTATTCATAATTAAAAAAAATAATTAGCATAACAAGGTCACACTGACCTATTTAAAGCGGAATAGGTTATAACTTTACAGGGAAGCTGATCCTCTTGATTTTATGTGAATGTGAAGCGCACATAAAGATTAAATGTTTTGGTTAATTCTCAAGACTTAAACTGTGCTTGGCTAAAATAAGGAGCTTTTAGATGACCTAGATGAATTTCTACAATCAGCAAAATAGGATATTTTTTATATTTTTTTTAGGTGTATTGAAAATTTAGCTACATATGAACACCATGATAAATTTGAATTATAATAGGGCAATAAGATAAGTTGTTATTAGTCATAAAAGTTGCACTCCCAGTAGAGGTCTGGCTGAGCCATAAGCTGCACGTGACGGGTAAACACGGGTAGCATGAACTTTGTTTGACCTCAATTGAGGCTCAAAGTGGGGTAGCACTGCTTGACGTCATTCTGGCACTATCTAAAGGACAATGCATTTCATGACATCATAAGCATATTGCCATACCGTTGTGACGTCATTTTACCTTTCAGTGCCTCTATGATCACACTCCACATAAAAATGATGCCAAGAAAGAAGTGTGCTTACAAAAGGGGGCTATAAACTAGGTTCCTGTTCATATAGGTTTTATAGACATATATTGGAATGCATCAACCAAAACAATAATTAGATATGAAAGGCAAATATCTTTATCGTTCATTTATAATACTTATACATATTTTTCAAAATTACTGCTTAATCCCTTTAATTGCCATTGCACCTACCTTGCACAATTTAAATATTGTAGCAAATTCACGGTGACCTATTTAAATCTAGAAAGGTCAAAAGCACCAAAATATAAGTATATTGAGCATTACCTTAGGAATTTGTAAAGTGCAATGAACTTCTTTTCTTAATTCTATGTTAAGGTTAAGCTCATGACTTACATTGCTTGTGTAGAATAGGCAAGGATCCTAAGATTAGTCTGCGACAACGATCACAGTCCCTACCAATACCAACAAGGGGTTTGATCACTTTGATCTCTACATTGCTTGTGTATTTTGCTTGTGGATGCTCCTTCTGACTTTTTACACAAAGCTTTATTAATGGAACATGGACTAAATGAGTAACCTCAGACAGGAAACTAAATGAGCTTGATATTGGATGACCTTGAACTGTTCTCAAGGTCACATGAATTTTTTACCTAATTTCCTGAAGGCAGTATTTTACAAAACATTTAAATATCATAAATGAACACCACATCTGAAAATATCAATATTTTGGTGAGTTCCTGATTACTTTGTATCAAGGTCAATGTCATGACCATTATGGCCTCATTACTCATTTGTTGAACAAATTATATCATCTATCAGAGAAATAAACTGATCATATATATTCTTTTCACAGGTTGGACCAACACAACTAAAGGTGCCAACAGGTTTTAAAAACTTCCCTCCTACAAATATGGATATGTTTTTTAAGGAAGACATTTTTAGAACTTTTTCAAAGATCAAAAAGTCACGTGAGAAAGCTTCAGTTGCAATCAAAAGGATGAAGGGCATTAAACATCAAAAGTTAACATTACTGACAACAATGATCCAACCTACAAATGGCATAAAGGAGCGTCTTGACCTCTATAACAACACGGGTGGCTCAACAGATGAAGATATTCAATGTATTCATGGCTTTTTATGTCAATTATGTCCACATATCAACATATGCTTACATTATACATTTATCCCCAGTTTTCAATTCAAATCAGGAGAAAACATTTTTCTAAAAGTATTGAAAAAACTCTATTTAAGTGCGAAATATGTGAAACGTATAAATCTTTTTGTGAATTACATTGTATCGATGCAGCAAAAGGAAAAAGCCAAATATACACATTTGATGGGATACAGCAGCTGGTTTTCCACCAGAAATCAGATGCACATCAGGAAGCCATATATTTTTTCCAGTATATCCAAAATGAAAACAATCTTGTCATACCGACTGATCAGTTTCATCCTTCAGGAAAATTGAGTCTCGTTCATTGCCTGAAGAAACACCCTAGGAACATGTCTTTAAACTGTTAAAGACCCCTGGTTCATGCAGCCATCCATGCTATGGAATTTATGATCCAGGGGTCACTAAGGAAATTAAGGGGAAAATAGTGACTAGATATATGAGGCCAGACAAGTCATGCTTCATCTACTCAATACAATAATCATGCTTCCTCTATGTTATCAATACTGCAGCCATGCTTTATCTATCCATCAATACTGTAGTCATGCTTTATCTGTATCATCAATACAAAGGTTGTGCTATATATAGTCATGCTTCTTCTATATCATCAATGCATATCATGCCTCATATTTCTACACAATGTAGTCATGCTTCCTCTATCTTATCAATACAAGCAATAGTCATGTTTCATTTATGTCATTGATACTGCAGTCTTGCTTCATGTACATACTTAATACTATAGTCCTGCTATATCTTACTCATCAATACTGCAGTCTTGCTTCATCTGTCTTCTCAATACTGCAATCATGATTCGTCTATCTTCTCAATACAAAAGTCATGGTTTATGTATGCCATCAATACAAACGTCATGCTTCATCTATCTACTAAAGTCATGCCTCCTCTATGACATCAATATAAAGTCATGCTTCATCTCTGTCATCAATATGAAATTCTTGGTTCACATATCTACTCAATACTGTTGTCATGTTTCCTTTATGTCAAACAGTTATGCTTTATCGTTGTCATCAATACTGTAGTCTTGTATGCTTTATTTTTGTCATGCATTTCATGCTTTATATTTGTGATCAATTTAAAAGTCATGCGTCATCCATCTACCATAGGCATGCTTCATCTTTATCATCAATACAAAAGCCATGTGTCATTTACTAAATATTGTAGTCTTATTTCATCGCAATACCTTAGTCATGCTTTATCTAGCTTCAATAATGTAGTCATGCTTCATTTATCTTCTTAATACAAAACTCATCCTTCATTTATCTACTCAATACAAAAGTCTGCTTCAACTGTCACTAAAACTGCAGTCATACTTCATCTACTCAATGTTGCGGTCATGCGCTACGTATATCTCTACAAATGTCATGTAGTCATGTTCCTCATCAATACCATTGTCATGTTACATCTAATGTTACAAATAATCAATATGGCAGTCATGCTAAATCTATCTCATCAGTAATATAGCACACATTACATCTGCCTTATATATGTTACGTATGCAACAATCACATTATCAAGATGTCTTGTTATGATACTTATTTGTCCCTATCAATGAGAAAGTGGAGATACCTAAGCACACCATATGTCACACCGTATTTTATGGCATGAAACTTGCAGTGAGAAGTAATGCTCTATATATATATATCTAAATGACGCCTTAAAAATGTGATATTATCAAAATGATCAGGACATACTGGGTGATTTTTTTACACAGAAATATCATTATATTATGTCCAAAGATGTCCAAAAAACAGGTGTCAGTTAAATGAAACTTAAATGTACCTTGCAGAACCACATCGGCCAATCACATTTTCCTCATCCCTGATTTGAGTGCTTTCCCGGCTGCTCTAAACGGGATGGTCTGCTACAAAGCTCTTGTGAAAAACATCAGGTTCATTCGCTCGAAGGGCCCGACGGTTACGATTCTCACCCCGCCACCGAGCAAGGACGCAAACATACGCTCCAAGTGGTTAGCAGTCACGGGACTCCTGTCCACCATAAAGATCACGGGAGTCAACTACGTGAGGTTACCGCTCTTTTATGAGACGAGTACAGCTTCTTCTCTTCACCAGGATGGTTCTTTGAGAGAAAAATCCATTGCAGACCTTCAAACTATGCTAAACACTCTACCTATCCCGGAGAAGGCAGCCAAGATCTCTCCGCCAAAGGAAACAGTCCTGCTCCCAGACGAGACACCAACCACCTCCTCTGCAACGAAAATATCAAGCTCCTCTTCAAGTTCTCTCTCCTCCAACAAAAAGAGGAAAACCACACTGGACGAAACCACGGTCATTTCCTCTGACCTGGCTGGTCGCATCATTGGCAAAGGAGGGGCCAATATTCGCCACTTCAGAGACGACATCGGCGTCCAGATAAAAGTGCAAACCATTAAGAACGGCAGTGATGGAATCATCTTCTGTCTCTCGCCGGGAAACGTGAATCTGTGCAGCTTGTAAAAGCTGAGATAGAGAAATACAAAACATCCCTGTGATGGGATTGACCGGAGCCAGCCACTGACCCATACATAACGGACTTGAACACGGACATACCTCACGGACGCTCTTTACATAACTTTTTGAAATACGGAAATAATTTTGAACAATATATGAACACTAGTTGTAGCCGAAACACTTCTCTTATTAGTGATAAGAACCCTATCCTACTATGTATATGTACGTGCCTTATGGGCAAACTTGTCTCTATGTTCTTTTTCTTGGAGCACTAATATTAATACTTGTCTCTATGTTCTTTTGGGTTCTGCGCATGCGTTGAGAGTGGAATGGCGGTTTTCACTTGAGCTCCGATAAAATCGTCCTTCTTGGTCGATTTTCTGGAGTCTATTGCTAGTCTATCGCCACACTTTCTCGCAGAGAACCCCGTCTATACACAGGTCTATCTGATACCAGACTTATTGCAGGCTCTGACGGCAGTTTTGATTGGAAAACCGCTCGCGAGGGCTGGATCATACTGTGTTGTCTTTGCGAGGCACCGCGCTCACGAGTATCCACTCTTTGCTGCCAGTGTCGAGTGCTTGGTCTGATACCTTATACCCTCTGTATTCATAAAACTTGTTGCTCCTGGTGTCTAGAATCACCTTCAGACCCATCAGCAGCATATTTTGAAATTACAGTGATTTTCGGACTTGTTCCGACGGTGGTTGTTGATACACAAACAAGGGGCTACTACCAGCCATTTTTTCTTGTTGTGACGCACCACCCGCTGTCCAATACACATTCGCAAGCAACTACGTAAGTAGTTATTTCTTGCAATATACCTATTTATAGGTACATATACCAATCTAATTTGCACGCTATTCGTGTCTGGACACTTTTTCAGACGCTTCTAGAAGCAAATTCGGTATATTGAACTGATTTACAGTGTTTTTCGGACTTGTTCCGACGGTGGAAGAACAGAGTACTCGCTACCTGCTCCACCCGCTGTTCAAACTAACTAAAGTGCAAGCGGCTACACAAATAGCCCTTTCTTGCATTTTTACCCCCAGGTATTTATTGCCAAAAGAAATTTTTAGCTAAATCAACCCAAAACTCTGCTAAAATTTCTAATAGTAGTGCTATAAATAGCTTCTATATAGCATTGTTGACGGGCGGCTCACAGCGCCTCTACCGTTAAAACTCTAAGTTAGCTGGCCTCAGCGCCCCCTAACAAAAAAAAAACTGCATATCAATTGCTATTTATAGCGACTTCCACAAGATTTACCTGCAGTCAATGATATAGCATACTATTACGGTAGTTCATAATACAGAACGTGTCAAGCTCTCATATAGCAGCTCATATACACAAAGGATTACCTACCTGTTCAATGCTACACAATCATGGCTTTGTTTGTATATGCTCATGCTTCAACATATACGACAAGAATAGTGGCGAAACCACAAAGACACTTACCTTGCCCCACAATGGTATAGGGTCAAATAAAATCCTGCTGTGTGACATTCATACTAGCATCTTCACGAAGAATTCTTCTTTGGAAAATATTAATTTTAATATTATTCCACGTGCTTACTTCAGGTTGCTGCAGGAGATTATTACAAACTCAAATATTAATATATTTGAGTCTGAGCATGAAATTGAACTGTTCCCTGCTCAATTTCGCTTGGTGCTCGATACCTGCGATCACATAAAATCGGACACGCTACTATCTGTACATGGTGTGAGCAAGCAAAATTGTCAGTTCAATTTTGTTAAATATACACAAATATCGCACCCAAAACATCTTTATTGGGAAAACATATTCATTCTGCCCCCTCGGCCACAAAAACATGGACTGAACAACAAATATGTTGAAAGCCCATGCAATTCGTCAAAATCATGTAGTTTTGGCAAAATTATTGGTGGTAACGTACAACGTGGCGCTTTACGGAAATACCCGAACCACAGTTTTTGGAGCCACGAGAACAGACGAACGACCACAAATCGCTACCATTGTCTATCAGATCCGGAAACACCCGAATCACATCGGCTCGTGGAAACACGTGGTCCGAACGTAAACATAAACAATGGCAATACACATCCGTCTTCTGCTTCGACCAATCACGTCTCAGGGCCGTCTCCAACGACACGTGCTCGCTCTGCTCCACGTGGTCGGCCACGGATTGTAAATAAACAGCATTCTCGTATTAAAAATCCTAATAGAAACGGGAAGAAAACATTAAATATTGGTTGCTGCAATGTACAGAGCATATCTAGCAAGATCCTGCCAGTAAAAGATTATTTTACTGAGCATGACCTTGATGCCCTGTTCATGACTGAGACTTGGATGCATGACTCAAAATCTGACAAAGTCAAAAGTGAACTTAAAGAGGGGTCACTTGAATTTGAGTCTTTTCCTAGGATTGGTCGCACAGGGGGAGGATTAGGGATTTTATACAAATCTGAACTCCCCTTCACAACCAATAGGGCCAACCAACCAGTAGTCACCACCATGGAGCTCATGGAGTCATCCATCACACTGAAGGGAAAAAAGATAACATTTGTGGTGATATACAGACCTGAACCATCTGATCGGAATAGATATACCTACTCTGAGTTCTATGATGAGTTCACCCAATTGGTTGCACACTATGGTTCCTTTAGTCATGAGGTCATTTTCCTTGGTGACTACAACTTCCATGTCAACCTGCCCTTAAAGCCTGATGTCATTAAGTTTAATGACATCCTATCTACCTTTGATCTAACACAATGGGTTCAGGAACCAACCCATAGGTTAGGGAACACCCTTGACCTAATCATGACCTTTAGGGGTAATAAGCTCCTGAAGAGTCACCTGGTAGATGAATACTTATCTGATCATAAAATGATTAAGATTTACCTTGATATTATACCTCCTAAACCCCCCAAAAAATCTATCAAATTTAGGAATTTCAAGGGATTAGATCTTGAATCCCTAAGAAGGGACATCAAATCCCTAACTGATAGAGACACAACTTGGGAACATTTATCCTTGGAGGACATGGTAAATTACTATGATAGGGAACTCACATCACTCATGGACAAACATGCACCTATCAAGGTTGCCATGGTCACCCAACGCAAACCTGTACCTTGGATGAGTGACCAATTAAAGCTCGAAAGATCTCTCAAGAGGAGGCTTGAGAGAAAAATGAGCAAGACTGGCTCTCAAATTGACAAGGAGCTGTATAACTCTCAGAGGAACAAATACAACTCAATGCTTAAATCTGCTCAAGCATCATATTTTTCCAACCTGGTTGAGGAAAACAAACATGACCCTAAAAAGCTTTTTAGAGTCATTGACACAGTCATGCACAAGAAAAAGGACACACCTATGCCCCAATCTGACTGTGAGATTACTCAAGCTGAGAAGTTCAACACATACTTTCTTGAAAAAATAGAGAGAATCCGCCTGGACATTGATAATGCTCCACCCAGCCAAACTTCGCCACCAGGTGACACTGTGAACAATAGTACTACATGTCTGGAAAGGTTCACACCCTTAACCATTGATGACGTACGGAAATTGGTCAAAAGGTCAGCAAAGAAGTCATGTGACCTGGATCCAATTCCAACCTGGCTCTTACTGGACCTCTTAGATGACCTCCTACCAATAATTACTTCCATCATAAATAAATCACTGATGGAATCAGCAGTATCAGAAAATATGAAAATAGCCATCATAACACCTCTGCTGAAGAAACTCGGTCTAGAACTGGTTGAAAAAAACTATAGGCCTGTTTCCAACCTAACATTTGTCTCTAAACTAACCGAGAGGGCGGTTGCAGACCAACTAGTCCCCCATCTTGTAAGGAATGGTCTTACTGACAAGTTTCAATCAGCCTACAAAGAATATCACAGCACTGAAACCGCTTTGTTAAAAGTGCAAAATGATATCTTGGGTTGCCTTGACAATAGAAAGGCAGTCATCTTGTTGTTGACCTTTCCGCTGCCTTTGACACTATTGACCATCAAATCCTTTTGGACAGGCTGAGGGATAGATGCAACGTCAAAGGTCATGCACTCTCCTGGATTCGGTCATACCTAATGGACAGAAAGCAATGTGTGAAGGTGGGGATCCATAGATCCTGTCTCAAATCCTTAAAATATGGGGTACCCCAAGGCTCAGTCCTGGGTCCTATACTGTTCACCATTTACATGACACCCCTATCTGATATACTTGCAAAATATGGTCTGAGCTATCACATTTATGCAGATGATACTCAGATCTACATCCCTGTTGACCACGCTTCTCCCCATCATGTGGATATGAGCTGGAGGAGTGTGTCAGTGAAGTCAGAAACTTCCTCATATCAAACAAGATGAAGATAAATGATGGAAAAACAGAGATGCTCATATGTACTGACAGGTACAGTACTACCACCCATAGCAGTATCCCAACCACAATCAGAGTGGGTGACTCTGATATTGCTCCTAGTCAGTCAGTTGTTGACCTTGGTATCACATTTGACTCCAACATGGACATGAAGGCCCAGATCAGGAAAATGTGTCAGAAGGGCTATTATCACATCAGGAACCTGGCGGCCATCAGACATTGTCTAGACGAGAAGACCGCGGTAACACTTACCCATGCGTTTGTTACATCCACCCTTGACTATGGTAATGGTCTCCTGGCGGGTCTTCCTAAAACTGACATCAGGAAACTGCAATACCTCCAAAACTCTGCAGCACGGGTAGTTGGAAAAATCAGGAAATTTGATCACATTTCAGGAAAATTAAGGGAACTGCATTGGCTTCCCGTTCATGCGAGAATTGATTTTTAAATTCTTCTATTAACCTGGAAAGCCCTTAATGGTAAGGCTCCGCCTTACTTACGGGATCTACTCCTGATTAAAGAAGGTGAACGCTGTCTAAGATCCAATGATGGCACCCACCTACAGGTACCTAATACCAGGCTAAGGACAGTAGGTGACAGGGCCTTCTCATCTGTAGGTCCACGACTATGGAATTCCTTGCCTACTAATATTAGGACAAGCACGTCAGTCTCCTCGTTTAAGAGTAGGCTGAAAACTCATCTCTTCAGGATGCATGTCCTGAACTCAGCGCTATGAACAGACTTGTCTGGTATCAGCGCTATACAAATTTTATTATTATTATTATTATGTGTGAAAATAAAGATGTTCTCTTACCTCTGCAATCCAAGACAAATATTAAATATTTCGATCAATCTGCAACCAATACCAACCTAATTGAACCCCCCACAACCAATCCCTACGCCACCACATTTGTCCTCTGTAACAACCACGCAAATATCTCTCATGCAAACATTGATCTCATCATCACTTTCAAAGGGAACAAGTTTCTCAAGGGCCACCTGTTGGATGAGTACATATCTGATCATAAAATGATTAAGCTATACCTTGGTATCTCCCCCCCAAACCCCCCAAAAAATCAATCAAGTACAGGAACCTTAAGGGATTAGATCTTCAGTCCCTAAGGAATGACATCAAATCCCTAACTGATGCAACTGCAACATGGGAACACTTATCCCTGAGTGACATGGTGGACAACTATGAGAAGGAACTCACATCAATCATGGACAAACATGCTCCTATCAAGTTTGCCAAGGTCACTCAGCGCAAACCTGTACCCTGGATGAGTGATAATTAAAGCTGGAAAGGTCTCTCAAGAGGAGGCTTGAGAGGAAAATGAACAAGACTGGTTCTCACATCGCTAAGGAAATGTATAACTCTCAGAGAAATAAATTCAATTCCATGTTGAAATCATATCAATCTGCATATTTCTCCAACCTGGTGGAAGAAAACAAGCATGACCCTAAAAAACATTTCAGAGTCATTGATACAGTCATGCATAAGAAAAAGGACATACCAATGCCCCAATCCGACTGTGAGGTCACTCAACTGAGAAGTTCAACACATTCTTTCTTGAAAAAGATAGAAAAGATTCGCCTGGACATTGATAAGGCCCTACCCTGCCCAGTTTCGCTACCAGGTGACACTGCGAACAATATGAGTGCAGCAAGTACATCACGGCTTGAGAGGTTCACCCCCCTTACCATAGATGATGTGCGAAAATTAGTGAAGAGATCTGCAAAGAAGTCATGTGAGCTGGATCCTATCCCGACTTGGCTCCTAATTGACCTCTTAGATGACCTCTTACCAATAATCACTGCCATCATAAAGAAATCACTACTGGAACCAGCAGTATCTGAAAATATGAAAATAGCCATCATAACACCCCTGCTGAAAAAACTGGGTCTTGAACTGATTGAGAAAAATTATAGACCTGTGTCCAACCTGACATACATCTCTAAACTTACAGAGAGGGCAGTAGCAGACCAATTAGTCCCTCATCTTGTAAGCAATGGCCTTACCGACAAATTTCAATCAGCCTACAAGGAATATCATAGCACTGAAATGCTCTATTGAAAGTGCAAAATCATATCTTGCGTGACCTAGATGATAGGAAGTCAGTTATTCTGTTGTTACTAGACCTCTCGGCTGCCTTTGACACCATTGACCACCAAATCCTATTTGATCGATTGGAGGCTAGATGTAATGTAAAATGTGATGCCCTCTCCTGGATTCGGTCATATCTAAGTAACAGGAAACAATATGTGAAGGTAGGGACTCGCAGGTCCTGTCTCATATTATTCACCATTTATATGACACCCCTATCCGATATTTTAGCCAAATATGGTCTGAGCTATCATATCTATGCTGATGACACCCAGACCTACATCCCTGTGGATCACACTTCCCCCCATCAAGCTGATATAAGCAGACACAAACTGGAGGAATGTGTCAACGAGGTCAGAAACTTCCTTATATCAAACAAGATGAAGATCAATGATGGGAAGACAGAAATGCTTATATGTACTGACAGATATAATACTACCACCAGTAGCAGTAACCCAGACACAATAAGGGTTGGGTGCTCTGACATTGCTCCTAGTGAGTCAGTAGTGGATCTGAACCCTTTATTCTAATATGGATATGAAGGCCCAGATTAGGAAAATGTGTAAGAAAGGCTACTACCACATAAGGAACCTGTCTGCCATTAGACATTGTCTAGACGAGAGAACAGCTGTAACACTTACCCATGCCTTTGTTACCTCTACCCTAGACTATGACAATGGCCTTCTTGCTGGTCTTCCGAAATCAGACACCATGAAGCTACAATACCTCCAAAACTCTGCAGCACGTGTCGTAGGAAAAATCAGGAAATTTGATCACATCTCAGGAAAACTGCAGGAACTGCATCCCAGTTCACGCAAGAATTTAATTTAAGATCCTCCTCTTGACATGGAAGGCTCTAAATGGTAAGGCGCCGCCTTACCTGCGTGATCTACTCCAGGTCAACCAAGGTGAACGTGATCTAAGATCAAACGACGGCACTTACCTACATATTCCTAGGACCCGACTGAGGACAGTGGGTGACAGGGCCTTTTCATCTGTCGGCCCTAGACTATCGAATTCCCTGCCTAGTGATCTTAGGACTAGCACCTCAGTCACCTCGTTTAAGAGTAGACTGAAAACCCATCTCTTCAGGAAGCACGTCCTGAACACAGCACTATGAACAGACTTGTCTGGTATCAGGGCTATACAAATTTTATTATTATTATTTATTATTATTACCTCAACAAGTAGCCATTATCAAGATAAACATTATGACCCCCAACACATGCCCAGATAGCAATCTCCCACAGCATGCCCTCCATGGGTTGGATTAAGGTCATTTCTTATTGAAAATCTCACCATAAACCTCAATGTTATATTGCACAATTTGGTTTGCAATATTTGATACAATGAGCATATGAATTTTAGAGCATATAAATTTTTGATCCTATCCTCTCTCCCTGCATTGTGATCCAATCTACATGTGTCTTAAATATCCTGGTTTCTTGTAGAGAGTTGTAATGTTCAGAACTTTATTTTGTTGTCAATAGGAATGGGAATCCAAATGTGCTTAGCTCTATGACGAAAAAGTGATATTTTGGAACACCCTACACTGGCTATTCTGGCTAACATATTTGCGCTGTAAATAGCTGTGGAACTGGTGCGAAACAGTCACCAACCTCATCATTGTAAAAAATAGAACAAATTGTAAGTTCACATTAATTCATACAGTCATGTAAAGAAATGGAAACAAGTTCAGTGCAACAAATCAAGAAAGTAATGTAATTTTAAAAGGATAAGGCCCAATTAGATTGTCTGCTTTCTGCAACTGTTTTATTAATTGATTGTTACCATGGTCACAGGACATAATCACCTAAATGTTAAGGTCCCTATTTTAAAATATCTTGTATATCCCTTAAATGATCATTATTCACATAAAAATATTTCTTTGGAAGTGGTTATCAATAAATGGATGTATATTATTTTAAAGACCTATTCTCAATTTTATTCTTTCATGACCCATTACGGGTTAGGTCCTTATGAGATTTGAGATGTGAATGTTTTTGCCGCTCTGCCCTATTAAACTTTTCAAAGTCAGGCTTACTCGCAAAAAAGAAGAAAAAAAAAGTCATGGTTTGTTGAACTTGGTCTTATTTTACTGGTAAAGTGATACATATTTCTCACCATGATGGCAACAAATTATCGTCACCATCAAATATACTTTTTTCTGACAGGCCTCTGTCCAAAAAAGTCATTTCTGGCAATTATTATTGTATGATCGAAGCATGTATCTTCTAAATTGCAAAAGTAATTAAACAAAGCTGCAAAGTGCCTTTAAGTGAAACCTCACTGAAATGCGAAGACAGACATCACATGTTAATAGTGTCTATATGCAATGGTGTCAACTGTAATATATCTATAGAATACATCATGTTATATAAATGATATATCTTTTCTTGCATTTTACACAATAATATTTATCGCTTATTTGGTATAAAAATCAGTGATATTTTGTAGTAAGTGTTGACACCCTAATCATTAATTGTTTTCAGATGATATTCCCTTTTTGCCGTTGCCTTAGTTTCTCTCCACGTTATTTATGAATTTTTCTGTGGAATCTTGATGGTAACCTGTAAGTATAAGAGAGACAATTTATGCACAACTAAATGCATCAATATAAACAACATACGGTCATTTCAAAGGCATTCTGATGTGTCTTATTGTGGGAAAATCATATCAATACCATGCATCATCGATGTGAGATAGCATGTACCAAAATACAAGTTGTACTGATTTTCCACCAGCATCTACCTTTTCTGTCAATATAACATAATTAAGAGTGTTTTCAGTCCAATTGTCTTATTTTGTCTGGGGTACTCACTGTTTTAACTTCGCAGTATTGTGACATTCCGTAGGAACCCCTGAAGAAAGTAGAAATATATATTTATATTTTGAAATACATGTCATGCTTGATGTGATCAACGTGAGTGATCATGAGAATTAAATAAACATAAAGTGACCATGAGAATCAACAAACAAAGAGTGCAAAAAGTGATTATGATAATCAATAAATAGTGATAAAAAAAGTGATCATGAGAATTAAATAAAAATTAATCAACTTACAATTCTCTTCCTATTCCTGACATTTTGTATCCGCCAAATGGAGCTGCGGCTTGTACAGCGTGGTAACAATTTACCCTGCAGATAATAAGAATTTACAAATCATTAGATTAGATATAACACAAATATACAAATGTTCACAATAGATACAGAAAAAACAGAAATATTCACCAAACTACTGCACTGCTATTGTATACAGTGATAACAATAAGAGATAACAGGATGAAAACAAAGACAATGTCTGTCTTGGATTTGACAGCATTATAGATATTTACATAAGAAACTTACCAGACAGTTCCAGCCTCAAGGGCATTAGATACAGTAATGGCATTGTCAATGCTGGTGGTGAAAACAGCGGCAGCCAGGCCATACTTCGTGTTGTTAGCTCTTTCTATTACCTCATCTATTGTCTTAAACTTAAAGATCTGCATGACTGGTCCAAATATCTGAGGGTAGAATAGATTTTATTAGCGGATATAAATGCTATTATTATTCTTGAAACAAAAGGCTGTTGCTGGTTTTCATGCTTGTCCAGTATTCACACATTCATACACATATTCACACATCTAAATACTGGTGATAAGATACATTCAATAAGGTAAAGTAAAAAAAAGGTAAAATTATTTATTGATTCTGAGAAAAGCTAAGAGCTCCTTCCTTGTCTGAATTTAAAACTGTCTTTAGTGGTTATTTCATGGCACCATAATAAAACTGACTGCTACCTAATTGATCGTTTAAACGTTTTATTTCAGATCTACAATTTGGGATGAGCAACTTATCGTTTCATCCTAGAACTATGTCCCTTTGATAACTAGGTACCTCATCAATTTATGTGTATTAACATTCATCCAGGGAAGAGACTGTCCAGAAAGTTTACCACTCTGATTGATCACTTTTGATATTTGTAAATAAGGTTCATCATCACTTTTGAAAGCTTCTTAATGATTAGATTATACCTCTTCCCTTGCAATCCTCATGTCATCCTTGACATCAGAGAAGACAGTGCTCTCTATGAAGTAACCCTTGTCTCCAATCCGTTTCCCCCCACACTCCAACTTGGCTCCCTCACTCTTCCCACTGTCTATCAATTCCAGAATCCTGTTCATTTGCTCTTCGTCAATCTAAAAATAATTTAATAATGAATAGTGACAATCTGACAAAGAAATACCGTATTTTTCTCGTATATAAGGTGACTCGTGTATAAGACGACCCCCAAAATTGAGGTTATTTTGCATGAAAAGACCAATTTCCAAATATAAGACGAGTCGTTTTTTTCTCGAGACATTGGCACTACTATCATTGAAGTTTGATGGCCATTTTAACAGTGAAACGTAAATATGCTTATATTACACGATCTTACCCGTGTATAAGACCTTAATGGTCTTATACCCGAGTATTTACAGTAAAACGTAAATACGATGTTCGTATTTTCGAAAAAAACAAATATCGGATGTAGTGGATCAATTTTAAGTGCGTTTTAAATGATAAATAAAGGTATTTACCCAATATTATCACAAATTATGCTTTGCAGGTCGAGAATTTCTCCATGAAGCAAAACAAAATACGATGTACGTGACGTCCTCGAAATGCCAGACATCAGACTTAGCGGCTCGATTTTAATTACATTTTAAATGGTAATAATGAAAACGCTTTGTTTTGACCCTAAGATCAAGGACGTGAAGAAATCATTTATTTATCATTTAAAACGCAATTAAAATCAATCCACGATTTCTGTCAAAAAGGGAAGACACAACTCAAAGCAGTCGAAACAATGACGACATGCAAAACTGTGAACGCTGATAATTGGAATCAGTGAAAACAAAGTCAAAACAAAGCATTTCGAAATAATAGACCTCAGACTTAGCGGATCGACTTTAATTGCATTTTAAATGATAAATATAGGTATTTACCAAATATTAGAACAAAACATTCCATCCATTTAGCATGCATAGGCAATACGAGTTCATCATTTTGCAGTGACGTGGAGAAGCTCTTATTTTTGGCGCGAAAACAATGGGAACGTATTCAAAGTGTATTCATTCCTATTGAAATATCATTTAAAAGGCAATTAAAATCAATCCACTACTTCCGATAATCGGAACAGTCACTTCCGCCTTTCAAAATGGCGATCTCGTGTTGCGTAAGCATATTATACTTGCTGTAAATCCCTGTCCACAGGTTGCTTTTGTTTGTTTGGGGTTTTACATCACTTTCAACAGTATTTCAGTCATTTCGTGATGAGACCTACTTGTAGCAGATATAGTGCTGCCTCACTGAATTGTCATGTCGCAGGTCCTTGACATGACAACTCACCCGGTCACAGATTTACAAGGACAACGGGTTAACCCTTTAGGCACGGGCCTCAGCTCATGTGGGAAATTGTATCATGAGTTCAATCCCGGCACGGCCGGGATTCGAACCCACGACCTTTGGATCTGTTGCCCTCATGTATAAGATAGCCCCCCAAACATTTACTAAAGGTTTGTGTTCGAAAACCTCGTCTTATATACGATCATTTACGGTATGTCATGATATATCACAATAATGTATATCTTATTAGTTTGAATATAAAGGATGGAGTTGATTGTTTGAAAATATATGCCTTTACCTGGGGTCCAGATTCGGACTTGTCATCAAAGGGGTCACCAACACTTCTTTTTTTGGCCTTCTCAACACATTTTTTGACAAACTCATCATAGATATCTTCTTGGACAAATGTTCTAGATCCAGCAGTACACACCTGCCCCATGTTTGAGAATAAAGCAATATGTGCAAATGTTGCTGCATAATCCACTGAAACATAGAAAAAACACAAGAATCAGTCAAGCTTGAATTGAAAAGTATTTTTCCTTGAATTATCAATGTCAGGAATATCTGATTTTCATTCATCAAAAAAGAAGATTTTTTACAAGAATTTATTTTTTTGTTGTTGTAAAAAGTGTAGGCACAATTCTACATACAATCTGCATCAGCGAGGATGATATTGGGACTCTTGCCACCAAGTTCCAGGGTGACCCGCTTTAAGTTTGTGCTGCCTGACGCCTGCTGAATCAACTTTCCAACCTGAAACCAATTCACAAGGTTCCATATGCTGTATGTTCCATTGTAATTATTCTATTCCATTCAACTGGATTTTGCATTTCCATTGATTCATTGATTATTTTTTTTAAATCATTGTTTGGAAAATCATTGTTTGCTTTGAACTTTTTATTTGCTCTTTCTTTATTTAATTTTTTTATACATTGACCAAAATGTCTGAAATATTCTTTCGCCATCTGACAAAAATTACTGATGAATGCATCAAAATGTAAAGTTAGACGTTTTCTTCATCATATTTTCCATTCAAAATATATAATTTTTTCTCCCTGCAATTTGAGTCTCTTGTACATCAACATTTTTTCTCAATGATGTTATAACCTTTGTTTAACAACATGTGTAGTAATTAACAGAAAAAAAGAAAGAAAAAAAAGAAAAAAAAAAGACATGTGCTCATTAACCTCTGTGGAGCCAGTGAAAGCAACTTTGTTGATGTCCGGATGTTCTGCCAAAGCAGCACCTGCAGTTGGACCATATCCTGGAATAACACTTAGAACTCCTGGAGGGAACCCAGCCTAGATCAAATAAACATGAGGAACACTCAAGAATACAACATTGTGTCACATCAAACAATTCATACAAATCGAAAGTGGTTTTTGTATTATCTGCCCATTATTATTTAACTTCACTGGATGGTATTTCACAAAGGATTCCTTAGGATGCTTCACATGGATTTATTGATGATGAGAGAAAAGTGTTTAATTTTTCAATATCAGAGATTTATCTATAATTCAAATTTATATAAATGACGAATCTCATTGATAATACCCTGGAATACCCTGGAGTATAATGCTCCAAGATATTACATATTCAAACTCAGATGTATTTACTTCCAACAGTCATGTTCTATTTCTTTCAATATTGAAAGAATAGTGTCTTCAATACCACCACCAAAAAAGAAAAAAGAACGCCCAAAAATCATGTCGTGGCACACAATAACTTCTTTACCTCCTTGACAAGAGAGGCCATGTAAATGGCGGTGAGTGGGGTCTGCTCAGCGGGTTTGATGATGGTACAATTGCCCATAGCAATAGCTGGAGCAAACTTCCAGGTCCACATCGCAAGAGGATAATTCCACTGTAAGAATAATGCAGGTTACATATTAGATTAAAACTAAATCACTACATATCAACAACATTATTTTGTATATTTAAAGAACTATTAGAAGCAGAAAGGAAAATGCCAAAATAGAGACATATCTGTTACTTTGTATTAAGATTGATTATCTTACTGGTATGATTTGACCACAAATTCCAACTGGCTCATGACGTGTGTAAGTAAAGTAATCTCCATCTGAAACAAAAGGAAAGAGAGAATGAAAAGGACATTTATCAAACACAGGCGACACATGACTTGCAAAGATGCAATCTATGTTTATGCTGAAATAGATTAAAAAAATAGTGATTGGGCAATCTTGGCATTAAACAGGATAGATAACTTTGTAATATTGCATAAATCACTTAGAAATATGGCATTGTATATTGCATTTTTCGTGGAGAAAAAACAACACATCAACTGCCAAAATGTGCAAAAAGAAGGTTGGGTTTCTCTTTGTTGACCTATTTGTAGACTGTTTGACTGGCTTTATCATGTCTCAAATCATTTTCATCCCTTAATGATGCACGGTCTCTGTACTAAGTCAATCTTAACAAGTGGATCGCCCCTGGATTTCGAGCTATCTTTTAGTCTCAACCTTTTAACTACTTCAAAGTATATAATTGATGATATATATCAAAATAAAGGTTTCTATAAAGTTGTAACGTAGTTCATGTGGAACACGATAAGGGAACAGATCTTCCCTCTATGACCTCGATACATAACAGATAAGTTTGAAAGGTACAAGATTTCTTCCAAGTATTATTATCATCTTCCATTATTGAAATTGCTTTTTGTAATGATTTTGTAACGATATTTAGATGGGAGTGGAAAGCATTTTGTGTGATATGTGCTTACATCATGATGTATATATAAGATCACAAAGAGAACATTATGTGTAAAGTGGAATGTCATCCCAGCACCAACCATTATTGCAGCCACTTTGAGATAAACCAACTAATATTGACCTATATACAACACATATAGGTCAATAGATCTGACATGACTTTGCAATTCAATATTTGTAACATTAATGTAATATCTTTTTGCATCCTTTCAAAATGTGACCACTTTAGTTCTAAACACATTAAAACAACATAAGGAACACAATGTACAAGTACACCATTTTATAACACTGATTTCAAATGCATATTTAGGACATATACTATTAATTCAGCTGTAGATCCATATCAATTTATCATGTTTTGAACAATGTCTGTACCAGACAGATTATGGTTAGTTTAGATATTAGCATGATCAATGAGATATGCTCGGACTGCTATTTCCATAACACAATGCCTACCTATCTTATTTGTGAACGGTTTACAAGGTCAACATGTCTATAGTTTATTAGAATTAAATGGTACTTAAAACAAGCAAATCATAATACTTTAAAGGCCTCTTGAGACATATTATAACCTGAATATTTATAAACAAGCCATTGTCATCAGTAAAAGTTTGCAAAGTAAATATTGCTAAATAAAATGCCGCAGTTGAAGAGAAACCTGCCAACACATAAACGAATTAATCATCAGCATTTAGTTGGGTTAGCATTTTTAACTATATTCTAATTGCGCCACTATATAAAGCGACTGAAACGTTTAGATGATCTTAACCTTTTGGGCTCCCTGGGGCATACATGATATATGATAAGATATCATTATTTTCTATAGGGGTATTATGTATGTATGTAATCTGACAAAGAAAACATAAAAAAATCTAATAAGAAACATAAGAAGCTTGAATTATAGAAAAAGATGCACTAACATCAAATATATAGTATTATGTTTGGAATCACTAAATACGTTCTATAATAGATCTTTAAATTAACGTGCCCCATTTGCTGAAAGGAGGTTGAAAATATGGCTGATTTCTCTCAAGGAACTAATACCCCATGCATATACAAAGGGGCATATAAATAGTGCCATTTTTTGGGTCCTTTAATAAATGAACATAAATGAATAATTTATTGCCTGATGTGACCTTGGCCTTCAGTTGAACCTATATATTGTTATAACAGTTTATAATGGATAAGGCTTGGCTCACACTTACCAACTGGAATGGTTTGACCTGTGATTTTATCAGCATAGCCGGCAGCATATCTAATCACGTTAATTGACATGGGTATGTCAATTTGACAGGAATCTTTTAATGGTTTCCCATTATCCAAGGTTTCCAAACTCTGAAAGGAATATCAATATGTTTAGTTAGGGAGGGAAAAAATTTAAACTGGTGTAAAATCATTTTAAAAAACTACATTTATAAAATTTAATATCACTGAGGTTTAAAGCATATTAGCGTCATGATCATCACATTTGAACACCATTCGCATTATGATCCAATCTGAACCATCTTCAACTCACAGATAGATAATTAGCATCTCTCTCCATGAGGTCTGCCAGTTTGTACATAAGGCGCCCTCTAGCAGAAGCGTCCATGCGGCGCCATACTGATCCACGCTTGAATGCTTCCTTTGCTGCAGCTACAGCTTTCTCTACATCAGCCTGGAAAAAGAAATTCAATTTCATGAAAAACAAATGTCTTTAAAAAAAAACAAAAACAAAAAACATAAAAAAAAACAACAAAAAAAACAAAAAAAAAACAAAAAAAAAGAACACACATATTTTTTTTAATGAATATCAAAACCCACAGATCCTTTGATTTTATGTGATATGTTTTCCCAATTTATTTCCTATGTCACTAACCTTGTCTCCCTCCTGTATTTGAGCAATGACTTCACCATTGCAAGGGTTAATGGTGGGAAATGTTTTCCCACTCACCGAGTTAACAAACTCATTATTGATGAAAATCTGAAATAATGATAAAAATGTATGCCATTAATAATCAATTGTATAAATCATATAATAAAGTTTTTATACAGTCTCATTACATCCAGAAGCTAATAATCACTCCAAAAAAATTGTTTATCACTCCAAAAAAATTGTTTAAAAGAAAATTAAAATGTTTAAATTGTGCCATTATATGTTACAATACATGGACATTGCATTTCAACATGTTTTAAACATTTTTATAACTTGAGTGCAGAATTATAGGTGATCAAACTGATTTGCTGGACATGCCCCTTTTTATGTTGGTCAAATCAGGGCTGCTGACATTTTGCCTGAAGTGACACATGCTTGCCCTTCATGTTCAAAACAAACCACTCCAAGCAGGTGAAAGTCTTGAGGGATTGTAATTTATAAGTAATGACAAGAGTGCTGATAACAATTTTGAACCACTGGTGGCCTAATGAGCAGATGTGGATTGTAGGTCAGATCATGTTTCCCATCATAGGCACTTGGATTCATCATGTAGGGATGGGGAACACAGGAATACAGTCAGCCACCCAGTTGAGTAGCCTATTGAGATCATTCAGATCCTATTCTTTAACATAAAGTTATGGTAAAAACCAGTTACCATTGAAAAAGAAATGTTGAAATCTCAAATTGTAGTCTCATTTTTACAGACTTTTTACTGTTGTTCAAAATTCCTTTGTCTGTTTGTATATAAATACTTATATGTGATTTTGTTGGGCACCGAGTGACGCACAATGACACACATTGAAAAAATACCAACTTAACATTTCAAATGGCCATTGAAATACAACTGCAATGCATAAATTAGATATAACCAGAACTCAAAATTCAGAAGTCAAAATAATTTCCAGGATGAAACAGTTTTAACATGTCAAATGCTTTAAAAACATTTTTTTTTCAGTTTGGCCATATGAAGTTTAGCTCAACATTACTGAATATGAATAATATTCAACCAATTGATATTGCTGCTGGTCATTGGTGTTGTAACTGTTTTAATAAATTTTCAGTCTAAAAAAATATGAAAATATCAATTAAAAATAATTCATAAATATTTTAAATGTGTCATCTGAATGTTCCATTTAAAATTTGAAAACCCTTAAACTTCATGCCATCAGTTTTAGGGCTAGCTAATAAGTGGCTTGAAAGTGATAAGTGTTGAGCTGGCCATATTTCAGACACTATACTCAGTGAAGTCATGTTTGTTTATTTTCTTCAATTAAAGTAGGGATTTCGGGATGGGAAGCTGATGTAAATGCAGGTATGTTGGTTTGTTTGTTTGGGGTTTTACATCACTTTCAACATTATTTCAGTCATTTCGTGATGAGACCTACTTGTAGCAGATAAAGTGCTGCCTCACTGAATTGTCATGTCGCAGGTCCTTGACATGACAACCCACCCGGTCTCAGATTTACAAGGACAACGGGTTAACCCTTTAGGCACGGGCCTCAGCTCATATGGGAAATTGTATCATGATTTCAATCTCGGCACGGCTGGGATTTGAACCCACGACCTTTGGATCACCACAGAGAAACTGGTGCTAATAATCTGGTACTCTAACCAACAGCGCCACGGCCTGTGGCCTCTGTAAATGCAGGTCTCTATTTTAAAGCCTTATATTCTGCCATTAATCATATTTTAAATGGATGTTATTTGTGTTGAAGAAAGGACATCAACTGTTAAACATGTATAGACATTGGAGGAATATGTGTGCAGTAGGCAGCCTGCTGAACCAGTTCTAGGTAAAGGGAGTAGGTTAATTACCCTGGGGGTTCAAAGATCTTGGATTATCGCTTAACTAAACATCAGACTGCAGAAAAATCTGTCAGATGTTTCTCAGAGGTGTCAAATCTAAAGATTTAGCACTTTAAAAATTATTGTCATGTGACTTTTAATATTACTGAGGTTTAAAGTCTATTCTTGTAAAAATGCTCTTATACCAATAATCATTATTTCTCTGATTAGGTTAAATGAAATGATTTTGTTTTTTCAAAATTTACTTCAAGATGAATCAGTTTTTAAATTTACCAATTTAAAGTGTGCAATGAAAGTTACTTTTTCTCAAGTCAACATCTTTAAATCCTAGTTATGTTCAGAAATATATTTGTAATTCAAAAGGATGGTATTTCAAACACTGTGAAGGTATCGTTAACTATATGAATGATGTCATGGTTTACATTTTGCTGATAATATTAACAAAATGTTTAGTTTTTAAAAGTCTCTCTCAAATTAATTCAAAAGAGAGCCAGTGGTTCCCACTATTGCGATCATAATGTACACCATCTTTTGTTCTTCTGTAATGGAAATAACATAACATTTCAAGAAATTTCTTAATTAGAAGTAATATATTCTTGAAAACCCTACCCTCAAAACAATGTTGATGAATATTACCTTATGATTAAAAGCCAGTAGGTGAAAATATCTCAGCAATCTACTTTATTGTTATTAATATAAGTAAGGCTTTCCTAATATCATACCTCAGCTGTTTTTTTTTATATGTGTAACTCTATCCCAATATTCAGAGCATATATTACATATGTAATTTAAGGCCTACTGGTCGTCGATATGTTATGAAAGGAATGCAAGCATTGGTAGATTTTAAATAACAAAAGGAAATATGTGATATAAAATGAAATATACTACAGATCTGCCACAAACTGTATACAGTATACCACATGTCAAACTTGGTTAAGGAGAGTGTATCTTTATATTGCATGAGTCTACTTCACTCGAACTGTTTTGCATGAGTTGCAGACGTATGAAATTATACGTTCCTCCACATTCTTAAGATAATATATATGGTCAAGCATATGACAATAGTTCAATTATTGAGAACGTTACACAATTCAATCTTAGACATCAAATATGGTGAAGTCTTACCTAGCACACAAAAAGTGTCAGCTTATTAGATGAGAACATACAACATAGCAATATACAGTTCGAGATCACACTACCAAAACCTTTTATTATTCCTTAACTTGGTCCTCATGTGTACTATGAACTATTGACTTTTTGTGCATTCATTCAAGGATCAGATAAAAATATAGTGACAAATAATGACAAAGCGATATTTATGCAATAAGGTGAAAGCTCTATATTCACATGGTTTAGAAACAGTGAACTTGGGCTTTATATATATATATATATATATATATATATATATATATATATATATATATATATATATATATATATATTTAGTCTAAAATGTATGTAGCCTAAAATGTATGTAGCCTAAAATGAGAAAATGGGACAACTATATGTGCCAAGTTAATAAATGGAATTTCAAGGTTGTCCCTTTACCACAGTGATCTCATATAACTGGTTTGACACAGTTGGACCCGCATCCAACGGGAAACTAGTGAATTTGACACATTTGAGAGTGCAGCCAGGTCAGAGTTGAATTGTATGCGGGAGTTTGACTCCTAAGAGGTGTGGGGCAAATCTAAGAAACCTGTTCCATTGGGGTCTTGGATGTAAAATTCATTCATTCATTCCTCCATTCATTCATTTATTAAATCATTCATTTTCTCATCCATTCATTCATTTATTATTTAATTTATTGATTGATTAATTCATATATTTATTTATTAATCTATTAATTGATCAATTTATTTATTTATCATTTATTCATTCACTATTTAATTTATTCATTATTAAATATATTTATTATTAAATCTCTTTATTTATTCATTATCTTATTTATTTATCTATGATGTATTTATGTATCTATAAATCATTCATTTATTTATTTATTCATTTATTCTTTATTATCTATTTCATTTATTTATTATTCAATTTGTTTATTTATTCATTATTTATTATTTTTATGATAAAATATTTGTTTATTTATTCATTTAATTCATTAATTTATTTATTATTTATCTATTTATTGTTTATTTATTTTGTCATTATTTATTATTGATTTATTTATTTATTTTATTTTTATCTTATATATTCAATAAATTATGAAAACAAGACATACATAAATTGCACATAAATGATTTATATGCTCTCGTAACAAATAAATCTGCCTACACCATGCATACATGTTAGAGCTACATTGGTATTGCAAATAAACACAAGCCTCTTTGTGGAAATATCTGTTGGTTTTGGGTAAAAACATTGCATTAATATGACATACCTTGCTGGGCATATCTGATAAAAATGGGGTGGGAGTAATTATTGACAGGGTTTTAAATAGCATCAAAAGGAACGATGTTTTCGTGACGAAAGAATATATATATATATATATATATATATATATATATCTTAAGAACCACTCAAAAGTGGCTGTTATCATGCATATATCAGGCCCGGGATATATATTTCCTTATAGGCGATGGATTTGTTTGCAAAGTCGGCTGTCAACCTAGGGTATCTTTAGAGTGCCTGATGTCTGGAAAATGTGTGGTGTCCAGATGATATGTGGTTGGCGCCAAGGTGTCCCTGCAGTACCCATATCAAATGTGACCACACTCACCACAAATAGGACAAAACTTCTTAGCACCCAGGACTTTACAGGCATAGTCAATAAATGACTATTGGAATAGTTGAATTGACTGTGGATTAGTGTAAATAAAGCATTGTATCATTTTCTAATAAATCATACATACATTTAAACAGATATAAGTAAAAAAATTAGGATGTTTGCATCCTAAAAAAAAGAATTGGTGGAAAGCACCAACACTGACGCTAAGACTGACCCAAAAAACCTATGCCCTTGAAATTGAGAAATATAATCTCCACGACCTCACTCCTCTTGTATAGGTCTGAATACAGTTTATGGCGAGACAAAATCATCACGATATTCTTCATATATTCGGCTCACATGGCTCACAATGGATCGCAACATTTTGCTCTAAACTGAGAAAACATAACAGAAAACATACGAGTATTCACGATAAATGCTCACACACATGTCTCCCAAACGTATTCACTAACGCCCAATACATGCTGCAGTTATTAATATGTACGCTCAACTTTAATGTACTAGCCATAGGTATGTAAATGGCAATTGTCCTAGCGTACATACGATAATTATATTTTATGATTATGTGTTTAATATTATTTAATATTGTATTTAGTTAGGTCAGATGATGTTAGCAGATTTATAGGAAATAAATCAATGTGTGCCAATATTAATTATTATGTGTCTGTTCCAAGTTTCTGAAGTTTATTTAACTAAGACAGAAATTATTGTCTTATGATGTACAAAAGTCGATTTATATGCTTTTGGTCCGCATGTAAACAAATTCCACCGTTTGTGTTCATTCATGTGTCGCTAAATATTGTTATTTTAACATTTTAGCTAAAGAGATAAACATTTGCCTTATCTATTATCGACCCTTTTGAGATATCTTTCCTCAGTAAACATGCCCGACATGTTATTTGTTCAATCCGAGCCAAGTTATCATCACAGTGCCAAACACACTTCGTGCACAACCTTTTCTTGGTCATTTCGTGACATGAGCTGAAAATACTATGATCTCTGGTATATTTATTCAACAATATACACATTTACTAGGATATATAGAAAGAAGTCCATCTCCCCAGATTTGAGTTCAGTGGAGTACTAACAATTTTGTGTAGTGACTTGTTACAGAGACATTTAACACTGTTCATGCTGTTTAAATATCTCTGCTTGTTGTTTTGGCATGTTCTGTGTGATGATTGTAAATTAAATCAATGATGCTGTCCTCAGACACAAGTTGTTTTTGTGTTTTATATAGCATATTTGAAAATAAAAGGAATGAAATAGAAATACTTTTGTGAGTAACGTAATCTGTGTGTCAAGGGCGAGATGCGCCTGAGCATGCTGAGACAGAGGTATTATCATTAAAACATCATTAGACCTCCATAAATCATTCATAATTACCCAATCTCTCATGCTTGGTCGCTTAAATATGACCACAAAATGTACCATTTGTACATGTACCAAAGCGTGTATGGAATAGCCATGTACAAGAGTGGCACAAATTTATATCATGAAAATCTGGTAAAACACTATGACAATCATTTTCTTGCCATCACATGAAATGTCTTAAACATATATATTTCATTTCAGAGGCATTGAAATTTATACTCTTATGACTTTCTATTTTCAGTCACTTTTAACATTATTTCAGTTATATCATGACAAGGCCTAGCTGGTATAGTGCTGCCTTGGAGCATGACAGTCCTCTTAGTCAAAGATTTACAGGAATAACGGGTCAAAACCTTAGGCACGGACTCAGCTCATATGAGAAGTTGTACTGTGCATCCCGGTTGTAAAGCAACCATATTCCAAAATCATGAGCCAGA
Organism: Amphiduros pacificus; assembly: GCA_949316495.1. Taxonomy (NCBI): domain Eukaryota; kingdom Metazoa; phylum Annelida; class Polychaeta; order Phyllodocida; family Hesionidae; genus Amphiduros; species Amphiduros pacificus. The sequence continues at coordinate 71,197,382 of OX439000.1, forward strand.
AGCCCAATACCCTCTTCCCCGGGGACCTGCAAGGAGGAAAGGGTACGGTACTAACGCCCTACATCCCGGCGGGGCCGGAAATCAAAACTAAGACCTGTGGTTCTTGGGCTCTAACCAACTACGTCACGACTGTGTAAATTATATGCTGGCCTGGGAAATGTGTATGATTGCACAGGAAAACTATTTGGCGCTATGTTTTGCAAACGGCCCAACAAAATTAATCATCTCAACATTTATTAAGCTAGTGTCTCTGTTGATTGAGCCTGAAATTTGACAATTCCATGCAAACGTGTTATGAAGGTTTGAAAAAGCTAACAAAATTTGAGTTTACACCAAAGTGTGAATGGACAAGTATTGAGGGTACATTACCTGAGTATATTTAACTTCAGGAGCTGAGCTTGATTCAGTGGATTCCATAGTTGCTGTGCGTTGAGTCAGCCGCTGTGTGGTGTATCCAGGACCGAGCTGACTGCTTGCGCCCTGCTTATATACAAGGTATCTGGGACATGCTAAATTGTTGACGATTATTGTTTGACTTTCGAAGGACATGGTGTGTACCGTATTCACCTAAATAATCGCCAATAGATAAGAATGTAGCACAACATGACACAAACAAGTGTTATGCATTTACTGCACTTTAAACCCTGAGACTAACTTATTCAAATTTTATTGATTGGGGCTAAGCCATTTTTCTCTGGATGAGTGTATCAGATTACTAAATTGATAAAATCAGTAACCATAGTTATTCCTTGGAGTAATTATGAATGGAGGCGCAACGTCATAGTTGCCGCCATGGCCATTGTTATGATGACGCCATATAGGTGCAAAATATGAAAGTTTTGACGTTATTTTTTTTCAGAGCTATTTTAAGTCATCAAAACCATGATTTAGAGTTAAACATTTCGCGAATGAAATGTTTGTTTTTTCATACAGATTATGGGGATATAAATTTTATTTCTCTGCTCCAAGTTTGGACAATATTATGATAAGATTTGTACATTCATATCAAAGTTATGAAAATGTATTAAAAATTGTTATTACGACCTCAGATACTGAGGAAACCACATGTTTTATTGTCATGTTTTCTTTCCAGTTTATTTTAGGTTATTGGCGCATAAATTGGCAGCTTAGAAAAATATACCACGTTGTTCAGTGAAAAAAATATTATCAAAAATGTAATTTATAGCCCTGCCAATATATGCGCCATTATAAATAAATTGACCTAATACATATTATGTCATCATTTAAAATTAACAAAAAATATCAATACAAAATTGCAACAAGAATTTTATAAATGCTATATCATTAACAATATTTTTTTTTTTAAGTTTTAAAAATTAATATGAATAGTGATACATTTTTTTAAAACATGTATAAAAAATAAAAGGTTTGGAATATGTATTTTTCTTTTTTTTCCGAATATTTATTATTGAAGCAATCAAAACAGAAATGAACAGATTTATTTGAAGTAATTTTGAATGGATAGTATTGTAATCCTGAAAAGAGCAACTATTCTGAATTTTTCTTTTAAAAAAATAAACCAAAATGTGGTATAATACCTCAATAAATCTTTGGCCAATTCATTTTTTAAAAATATGAATCTTCAATTGTCACTGTTCTGAAGTCGGCAACTATGATAGGATCAAAGGATATTGAATCCATTGTGTAAAACAATGCGTTACCATGACGCCATATCTCATATAACGGCCTCCATTCATTATTACTCCAAGGTTATTCGATATGCTCAACAAAGTACAAGGGTAAAATTCATGATTTAGGCAGTCTGACGTGGCGCAGTTGGTTAGAGCGCCAGCTTATTAGCACCAGTTCCTCTGTGGTGATCCAAAGGTCGTGGGTTCGAACCCCGGCCACGATGGAAAAATCGGGATATGACGTGTACTCCCCTTAAGAGAAATCAAGCACTTTCCAAACCAACATTCGGCCATCTTGATTTCTGTTATGAGTGAACTCATTGAGTACATATCAACACATTAACTCCCTATGAAACTAACGTCCTACCGGACTACTTTCCATATGACTTCTCCAGAAAAATGTGTACCACTCCAGAAACTGATTTTCTTTGGCTTAGTGCAATTCTCTGTTTTATGAGTTCGAGTTAAATATATAACATGTGTATAGACATTGTATGACACACCTCATATTCAATATAAATAACTACATGCTAACCTAATATACCTACCTAAAGAGAATCAACTAGAAAATGGTTAGATTTAACTGAGAGATGAGTTATAGATATCTGTTTCTTTTGATCTATTTGCGTTACTATTGATATCATCTTAGACAAACATATTTTTGGAATATTTTACTCTACAAATTGAACTTTGGCAGTTGTGTGAAATAACTGAATATCCCTTTATAAAATAACTTGACAAAGTGATAAAGATGTTGACTATATGTGTGATGTATTAGTGATGTATTAGTGAGAAGGTCAAATCATACTATTCAACATAGCTCAGTGGGTAAGACATCTGTCTCCCATGCTGAAGGTCTGGTTTTTTTTTTTATTCATGCTGAAACTGAAATCTTCGTTTTGAAGTTTTATTTTTGCAACATGCACATCAGAACATATAGAATTGAAACATTTTTTGTTTTGATAGAAATTGTAAAAAATAATGACTTTAATATACAATAAACAAAGGTAAAATCTCCATGTTGGGATCTTTTTAGAACAAAATGAAAATCAGAACACTTAAAATGTGTTTTTTTGTCTTTTTTCTTGTTCCATTTATTTGCTAATAAAGACATTTTATTTTATTTTTTTGTATTTTCTCCATATACAAACAATAAAATAAAATGTCTTTATTGACAAAAAAATGGAACAGTTTCAATTTTCATACAATGCTGTGACTCCAAGTTTTCTACAGCACTGACACAGGGTGATACTATGGCTCAGTGGGTAAGATGTCTGTCTTCTATGCTAAATGTCCAGGGTTCGAATCCTGGTTGGGAAAAGTATTATTTTCATGGTGAAGGTGAAATCTCAATATTGGGGCTGTTTGAGTGATATGGAACTGAGAAAACATAAATTGATGTGTCTGTTGCAAATTCTTATTGAGTAAATATGAAATCTTCATATTCCAATTTTATTTTAGTTCAGACAAAAAAAGAGTTAAAACATGGATCCAATTTAAAGATTTTATAATAGACTTTAAACTTAGAGTAAGTTGAGCATCTATGAATATATCCAATGCAATGCAATAGTTCCAAGTGTTTCAGCACTATCATGTGTCTCACAGGTCTGATGATATGCTTTGCCCTTTTCTCATGGCAAGATTGCTCACTCAACATTTAGCCTGGATGCACATTTAAAAATAAACATGGACTCTACCTATCCAAGGTGTTGTTACAATTCATCAACCCTTTAAACATACCTGCAAACAATGCTTATTCTTAAATACATTTAATCAGATTGGTATTATATATTCCAAAATAATATTTAAGATCTTCAAAATGTGGAGTTGTCAATATTTGACCATATCAGTCACTGATAGGGTGGAAATCAACAGGTCACATGTCACCTGTTTGTGCATTTCTCTGTTGTCCAGTGAGATCAGCCAACTATGCATGTGCAAAGATCACCTCTTGGAAATGGTATCAATGGCTATAAAATAGTTCTCAAGTTTCACAGTTGTTTAAACACTATTAACAATAAAGAATTAGAATTTCTATATTTGAAATAAGTTCAAATATTGCAATCATTATTTCAATTGTCAAATAAAACCACAATTTGATCAAAGAAACATGTGTAGTAATAATGCCAGATATGTGTTCAGTGATTTGCCCACTATTTTTGACATGTGAAAGTGACCACACACCCCACTAATCTGAGTACTAATCTCAGCAAGCAAGTGTTCCCAGCAGGATGCCAGCTCATATTTTTAATCTCTACCGCTGGTACCCTTAACTGAGACTTTCCTCTTTTTGTCAGGTATGTTGGCTTAAGGGAAAAACACGTAATGGTAAATCTGTGACCGGGTGAGTTGTCATGTCAAGGACCTGGGACATGACAATTCAGTGAGGCAGCACTATATCTGCTACAAGTAGGTCTCATCACGAAATAACTGAAATAATGTTGAAAGTGATGTAAAAGCTGACGTCATTACCATGATTACAGCCGACGACAACAGAGCTGTGGACAACAACAGAGCTGAGGTTCAGTTTATCAATTGATTATCACACCATTCTACTATTCAATTACTACCTCTGCAGTCATTGCCCTATATTTGATACCATCATAAATTTTGAACTGCTCATATAATAGATGCTTGCCTTGCTCACAAAAATATCATCAAATCTGAATTGACCAACATCAGGTCATAAATTGTAATCAGGTGTCTGACACATAAACTGACCAATGTAAAATAATATATTTCAGTTATTATTTATTCCCCGCCAATCAGTTCACATCCAGATTTTTATGAATACTGATCAATGACTTGCAGTTGATTCTGTGTGCACCTTTATACCTTTGGTGGCAGGGAATGATATGATAGAGAAGTCCTGCTTTGGAGGGTAAACTATCTCTCACTTATGCAACTATCTCACACTGTCATAGTTATCTTACTTATATAGCTATCTCTCACTGTAAGTTGTAACTATCTCTCACTTATGCAGCAGTCTCTCCTTGTACAGTTATCTCTCATTATTGTAATTATCTCTCACATGTGAAGTAATGTCTGTACTTCACCTATGTAGTCCCCATTGTACAAAACCTAGTGGGACCTTCACTGGTTCGATGTCAATAATTAGGTCAAATTTCCGATGGTTGAAAACAAAGCTCTAATACACAAATGCCTCAAAATATGTTAAATGCAATATAAGCATAATTTTAGAGAATTGTCATTGAATGTGAAAAGATGTTAGCTACATGTGTTTGGTCAAAGAACTTCATTCATGACAAGTTTAAACCTTTTATATTTGAAAATTTCTTGGGTTCTTTAACATGACCATACCCTATATTCAGATTAATTTTCTTTTCTTCATGATGTTCTCAATAGCTGCTAAAAGTATATCTCACACAAAGGTGGTTTTAAGCACATCTTTGTCACCCTATCAGATCACCTGTGTTTGGTTTTAAGCAGATCTTTGTCACCCTATGGGATCACCTGTGTTTGGTTATAAGCACATCTTTGTCATCCAATCAGATACTTGAGTTGAATTGAACAAATTACAACATATTAACCTACATTGAGGTAATTCGCAATTTGCATTGAATTTGCAATGTTTTTCAGAATTTGTTTGTTTGTTTGGAGTTTTACATCACTTTCAACATTATTACAATCATTTTGTGATGAAACCTACTTGTAGCAGATATAGTGCTGCCTCACTGAATTTTCATGTCCCAGGTCCTTGACATGACATCCCACCCGGTCACAGATTTACGAGGACAATGGGTTAACCATTTGGCATGGGCTTCAGCTCATGTTTGACATTGTATCATGAATTCAATCTTGGCAAGACCTTTGTATCACCACAGAGGAACTGATGCTAATAAACTGGCACTCTCACCAACTGCGCCACGGCCCATGGCCTTCCCCACACTGTACATCAATAGTCAAAATGAGGTAGGATATGTGTATTTAAAAGTAATTTCCTTGCTGAGAGTGGCAAACATCCTATAATTCATCTCAGCAAAGCCAGCTTAATATTCAGCTTGCTGACAATCTTGTTAATGTGGTCTTCCCATGATAGATTATTGTTTATGGTTAGTCGAAGAATTTTGTCTGTTTCTACTCCCATTCTTTAAAACACTCAGTTCTTTTTTTGGGTAGTGTGGCTCTCTTCTGCCATGTGGTGAGAAGCATTGCCTTTTTCTTAGTAGACATGCAATTTTGGTCACACCACTGATTTATGTCCAATGTTAGTTTTCTATTCAGCTCTGGCACTGATGTACCTATATCGGTCACAGTGGCATCATCTGAAGTGAGGCTTTTTATGTTCCAAGTGCCAATTATTAATGGTTTTGATTTTAGCAGAAGACTCATTCGCTTTCAGATAGCACAGAAATTTATGTAGGGGAAATATGTCGGGTAATAACAACTGATTCTGGGGTATAAACATTTATATTATGCAAGGAAAAAGTGCTTGTAAACCTCATTTCATGAATGCCTTAAGCACCTCAGGTTATGCATACGATATCTTTAGACAAGATCCATGGTACTATTTGTCACAGATTTCACATTGGTCCAGACCGTGACACTTTTTGTAGACATAAAGCAGGGGTTCTTTATTGTAGGTCCAGGATATGCTGCAATATCTCTTCCACTTATAATCATCATCAAACTCCATATGCCCCCAATTGTGAAAAACTGATATCGCAATTTAAATCATAACTTTATGATAATATCTATAAAGCTTTACTACTTTTTAAAACTGCTGAAAATACTAAACTGTCTTGGTGATTTAAATAGTACCAATAGTAAGATATCAAAGAAAAATATTGCTTAACAACAGCTGTATATAATCAGATGTATGAGATCATACACTTTGTCATATAAATTTTAAACATAATGTTATGTTGTTAAGAAAATTGGAATAATAAAGAGTTCAATGTCAGAGACTGCCTCACCCGGATGACGACGGATGATTTCTTGTTTAATAGTTTATGTTGTGGTTATGTTGTGGTTATAATGCTAGACTCGTCACAACTCCTATCAAATGGCGACAATGATTTGTATTTAAAATATTTACTTGTATTTGAAATGTTTACTAAACTTTTACACTGGTCAGATCAAAAGGCCCGACGGTGATATGTCTTAAACCCCATTGCCATCGTTCGATGTGATCCCCAAACACCATTGGTATGCCTTTGTGAACTGTTTTGTGGCCACAAATAAACTTCTTGTATAATCCTACCACGAGATTGAGTCATTCTTCAATATGCTTTCTAAAAACTGAAGATGCCTGCTATAATAGCATCATCGAAATCTTCCACAGTCCTGGTCCCGGGCTCGCGCACTAACGTCGTGGATCAGAAGGCTGATAAACCTGCAAAGAAGAAACAAGCGATGGAAGAGGCGATGGTGCTGCCGTAAGAAGCTGGTGGAAAGATAACAAACAAAGATGGCTCGCTCTGTGGTTCAAACAATGGAGAACGATACGTTAACGAAAATAATATTAAAGAATGTGGTCCATGATGGAAATCCTGTGAAGATTGCTTACATCAGTGGGACAAAAGATGCAATAGAAAAGGTGGAGATCGCCATTGGCTGCTGCCTCAAGCCCAGCACGTGATGGGGTTGGCCAGAGCCAATGAACTGTGAAAACCCCAAAAATGATATTCTTTAGCATGTTGTTGTTTCAATTGTATATAAGATTTGTGTATGAATGATATTAATGTAAATAAAATATGGTAAATAAATTCAACCTTCCCACCCGCCAAGAAAGCCAAAAATCCAGTATATAAAACTGATACTTTGGTCCTTTGGCCTCGGACCACTATTACAATGCCCCATTGAAAACCATAGTAAATGCCTCACCTTCAAAAATCATAAAAAATTCATAATTCATAAAAAATATTAGTATCGATCTGTTAAAGTGCCACCTACCTTGAAAACAAAGAACAGAACATGGAAATATAGGAATGAGCCCCTGACAACAAAGATCAATATATAGTCCCTTAAATTATTCTCATTATTTTTCTAATAACTTCGACAAAACAAGCCATTATTGTACTATTAAATAGCACTATTCATTTTATGTCTAATGTGATCTGCATCTCGTTATTATCATGTATAATAAGGGGGAGTAGGAAATTATCAAGCACTACTTTCGTATGCCCTGGTCCCACTTATCAAATAGTAGACTCAGGTCATACTATAATAATTATTGCAAATCTAAATATCTCGATTTCTGTATAATGAATCCTGTAAATTGGTAAATATTAAACATATTTAAATGATAGATTATCTTTCCCCAACCCCCATATTCTTTCTCAAAAGAATCATATGTATTTTTTTTAAATAACTACTACCGTACATGAGTGAAAATAAGGGAAACAAGTTTAAAGAGATCACCACCAGGTGGCTCTGGCGAGAACACAGTGTAATGCGGTAATGTATGTGGAATATGGCCTTAATAATTTGTCTGTAAAATTAAAATACATCTCCTATGTTCGAACTGAGACTCAGATGTGCTTAAAAGGTACCAAAATTGGTATCAGAAGTGGTACATGCAAAAAGGAAAAAAGCCAAACTCCACGCACAGGGATTGTAGTTATAATGAAAAACTTCTTTGGTCCATTGAAAGATCCACCTGATAACAGATGGCACTGCTGACTATTTGAACACAAAACACAGTTCTCCAGTGAGAAATATAAAAAATAATATCTTCACTATTGGCTGCTGTAATGTTCAATCCATCTCAAGTAATATCCTAATGGTGGGGGGGCTATTTCTTGGACAAAAATCTTGATGCTCGTTTCTTTACCAAGTCATGGTTAAAAGAAGAGACTGATGATAGGATAACTAATCATCTTGAGGAGGGAATTTAAAACTCCAGTCCCTACCGAGAGTAGGTCATAAAGGGGGAGGGATTGCGGTGATCCATAGGCGTGAACTTCTATTCATGACTAATCACAAAGCCCAACCTGAAACAAAGACTATGGAACTAATGGAGTCTTCTGTTCTCATTAAGGGAAAAAAAGATTACTTTTGTGGTTATCTATAGGTCTGAGCCTTCTGACAGAAATAGATACACCTACTCTGAGTTGAGGAATTTACGAGAATAGTGGCCCACTATTAAGTATTCAATCATGAGGTCATTTTCCTTGAGTATTATAACTTTCACATGAATAAACCAGACAAGCATGATGTTATAAAATTTAATGACATACAATGGATCAAGGACCCAACAAATAAACTTTCAATAAATACCCATGATCTATTGATGACTCTTAAGGAAGTCCTTCAGAGCCACCTGGTGGTGAGTATATAACAGATCATAAAATGATTCTGCCTACCCTGAACATGAAAGTACCCGGACCACCAAAACAATCTATCAGGTTCAGGGATATTAAAAGAATGGACATGGAATCTCTTAGAACAGAAGGTCAGTGATACATGACTTTGATACATGGAATGACTCGTCCTTGCTTGATATGGTGAACTACTATGACAATAAAACTCTTAAAATTGTTATTATTTCTGGCTCAATGTACTATGATCGACCTGTGAGTCGTGATGTTGGTGGCGCCTCCCTATTTAGAGAGCACTAAGAACATACTGGTATCAGCGCTATACAAGTTCTCTTATTTATTATTATTATTATTAAAAAGATTCATTTTGCAATGATGAAAGAAGTCTTGACGTTGCAAGCAAGGTAAACACAGTTGCGTGAGGCGACTTTCAGCTGAATATTACACATACAAAAGACCACAGTTTCGTCAATAATTGGAGTAGAAAGATGATTTAACTCCCAATGAAGACGTCTTGACGTTGCGAGCAAGGTAAACACAGTTGCGTGAGGCTGAGGTACACAAGAAAGAAACATGATGACGTCATACAGGAAAGTGTTATCATAGTGATGTCAGACATAATGACGTCATGGTAACATCATAAATTATGTTAAAATGATCATGTACAATACTGCTGTTACCTTTTGGTAACCTCCTCCCTCTGAACTGCTTGAAATACAAGTTTTTGGCTATTTTGACTAATAATAAAAGAAATGTATGCAATGTCCCTTCAACATTTCTTAATATTTCATTTTTTTCTTTCCATTGAGCCCAAGATCAAGCCGATTGGTGCAGCGGATGCCGCATATGAATTAATTAATGACTATATCATTCCTATTCATATTATTATTATTCATATTATTCATATTATTATTATTATTATTATTATTATTATTATTATTACAAGTGAGCCGACAATAACATAAAATGCAGAGGTGAAAGTTAATATAAACCATAGTTTTGTCAACAATTGGAGTAAATGGAGAAAGAAGTCTTGACGTTGCAAGCAAGGTAAACACAGTTGTGTGAAGCTACGAGATGCACAATTCTTTCAACTGAATATTAGAAAAACAAAACACCACAATTTCGTCAATAATTGGAGTAGAAAAATGATTTAATCTGCAATGAAGAAGTCGTGATGTTGCGAGCAAGGTAAACACAGTTGCGTGGGGCTACGAGATGCACGTTTCTTTCCACTGAACATTGTACAGTGACCGGCAACTGTCCGAAACCGGCAGATTAAACTCGGACATTTTTAACACTTCAAATATCTAGCATACCTTGCTGTGCTAAATGCAATTGAGCTGAACGTTGTCTCTCACACATCGTCTTGTAATTCCACTGACTTTCAAAACGTTAAAAGTGTTTATTTGTTTTCACGGCACAAATGTTTGTGTCACTGTCAAATGACGTCAGAAGTGGTGACGTGACCAAGATCACCGCATAACTCAATGTAAACTCGGACAATCTGCAGGTTTTCTGAATACGTGAATTTCCTGATAATTCTGTTCATATTGAAAGGATATAAATTTTATTTCACATGCCTATAAAGTAGACGATCTTCTATCGACGTGAGCAGTTTTTACAAGATTTTGAAGGGTTTTGTGAAAATTGGGAGTGAAAAACATGAAAATGCAGTGACCGGCAGTCAAATCCGGACATTTTCATGTTTTTCACTCCCGATTTTCACAATACCTTTCAAAACTGTGTAAAAACTGCTCACATCGAAAGAAGATCTTCGACTTTAACGGTCTGTGGAATTTTAATGTTAACAGTTCAATATTAACAGAAATAGCGTGATTTTCACGCATTCAGGAAACCTGCAGATTGTCCGAGTTTCCATTGACTTATACGGAGAAGTTGGCTACGTTACCACTTCTGACGTCATTTGACAGTGACAACATCACTCGTGCCGTGAAAACAAATAAACACTTATAGCATTTTGAAAAGCAGTGGGAATACAAGATAACGTGTGAGAGACAATACTCAGCTCAATTGCAATTAGTACAGCAAGGTTTGCTTTATGTTTTACTGAGTTAAAAAATGTCCGAGTTTAATCTGCCAGTTTCGGACAGTTGCCGGTCACTGTATATACAAATGACCACAGTTTCGTCAATAATTGGGGTAGGAAGATAATTTAACCTGGAGTGAAGCCATCTTGACATTGCGAGCAAGGTAAACACAGGCTACGAGTATGAGGCTACGAGATGCACATTTCATTCAACCGAATATTATATATACAAAAGACCATACCTGCGTCAATAACCAATGATTGGAGTAGAAAGGTGGTTTTTCATGCTCTAAAACTGTGTTTTAAACATTGTAAGCAAGATAAGCTTAGTGACGTCATACATAAATGTGTCATAATGATGTCAGACAGGAAAGTGTCAACATAGTGACGTCATGGTAACATCATAAATTATGTTAATATGAATACTGTTGTTACCTTTCTGTAAGCCCCTCCCTCTGTACTGCTTGAAATACCAGTTTTTGGCTATTTTGACTAATAATAAAAGGAATTTATGCTATGTCCCTTCCGCCTTTCTTAATATTTCATCTTTTTCTTTCCTATGAGCCCAAGATCAAGCCAATCAGTGCAGCGGATGCTCTGTTTGAATTAATTAATGACTTTCTCATTCCTATTCATATTATTGATAATTATTATTATTATCATTATTATTAGCCTAAGCAAAATGTCAACATGGATGGACCTTTCGTGTTTTCTTTTTATTCATGTGAACCTGACCATGATGTCATGTAGCCCAAAAACATATGTTGACCTTTATTGAACTGGCATTTGAAATGAGCAGGGCATTGAGTACCGGTCAGAGGTTCTTTTCTAATTGACATAATAGCCTATTGAGTGCTGGAATGGCTGTTAATAAACATGATCAATCAACAAAGAAATATCAAATAACAAATCTTGTGAATGAAATTGCTATTTTATTTCAAGTGAGTTGTGTGCCAACTAGTTTAGGCTATACTGACTTACGAACCTACTCATAACAATCTAACACATTTTCAATTGTGATTAGTCAAAGAAAAGTCCTTATAATGGCTAGAATGGCTTCAATATTCACAGAGTATAAATGTTGTGTTTCACATTCCATGCAATGTATTTTTATCAGAGACTGTTCATGTGTAACGATTCATAAATGAAGCATTGTGCATTAAAGGTACCATTTTGTAGGAAATGATACTGGCAAGACAAATGTTAAAAACTTAATTCTCAGGAATAGGTCTGAATTTAAGACAAAATCTAATTTTTCCTTTTGATGAATTCATTGACCTGTTCCTGAAATGTAACATTCATTTTAAGGCAATGTTATTGTTTGTAAATATAATTCAGACGTTAAACTAATCAAGATATCTACTGCTCATTCTTCAAAGAGGAATCTTTTTCTCATCCTCCTTAACTTCAATATATGCAATATCACAGGCATTCGGCTTTCCATCTATAGGTAGTTTCTCCGGAGCCAAGCCATATATTTCATTGCCATAAGAAGTAGTGTCGATTTTCTCTTGTGCAATCCTTGCAGCCCTTCTTTTCCTCCAAATGACCACTGCACCAACTGTTGATAGCAAGATAATCAGGATCACCACACCTCCAATGAAACAAAGCCGCTTCCCACCTAAAAGAACAACGATATACACATATTTAGTGGAATTCCTCTGATTCTCTTTCTCTTTTCTTGGTGTCTCAGATACATTTAACATTACACCAAAATAATTATCCCATGAAAGCCATTGAGAATATATTTATTACGTATATCCTATCTTGTATCATAAAGATGTGTTTTATCATCATATTTGCCACTTACTTTAGAGAAAATTAACTTCATACTGATGACTAAATAATCACAATCTCAGACTGAGAGGATCTTCAATGTTCTATCAATTCACATGTAATTTACCATGAATGATTGTTATATTAGAGATCAGTTCAACATTTCGTCTAATATGTCATCTGCGACATGGTTCTTGGCTGCCTTATCTAACCAAGGTTTTAGGAAATTCCTATTTTCTCAAAGGACCTAGGAATTATATCCTAGGAAATTATATCTAGGTTTATCACATATTATCTAGGTTGATATGGAGAGTATTACATACAAAAATCCCATCTCAAGAGCAAATAAATTAATTATAACATTGAACTAAATATAGGGCACATTTTCAAACTCGATCATAATTAGATCTACTTTTAAAAACAACCTGAAATTGACCATATGGTACCATATCACCGTCAATGATACCATACTAGCCTCAGTGATACCATACCACCGTCAATGGTGCCATACCACCCTCGGTGATACCATACCACCGTCAATGGTGCCATACTAGCCTCAGTGATACCATACCACCGTCAATGGTGCCATACTAGCCTCAGTGATACCATACCACCCTCAATGGTGCCATACTAGCCTCAGTGATACCATACCACCGTCAATGGTGCCATACTAGCCTCAGTGATACCATACCACCGTCAATGGTGCCATACTAGCCTCAGTGATACCATACCACCGTCAATGGTGCCATACTAGCCTCAGTGATACCATACCACCGTCAATGGTGCCATACCACCCTCGGTGATACCATACCACCCTCAATGGTACCATACCACCCTCGGTGATACCATACCACCCTCAATGGTACCATACCACCCTCAATGATACCACCTCTCAAAGGACCCAAACCACCCTCAGTCCAAGAGTGGCAGATGGCCCATGCCAACAACAGCCACTGAGTAGTTTCCGGCTTCATCGTAGACAAAAGACATGACCCTGGCCTAATTTTCTTGACCCAACCAATGAAAAATGTGTGGAGCCAACAATATAATCTGATATTTTTGAATAAAATTCTTTAACATGAATATTTTAAGGATTTCGTCACCTTTCATTTTTTTGACGTGATATTCTCTTTGGTGTTCATCGGTCTTGGATGGACGATCCCATTTTCCATTGATACGTCTGAGTGGCTCGGATTGCCCAGCCATGCATTGATCATCAAGAAATGGCGCCCACTCATCAGTGTCGACAAATACAGGTGCCTCTGGTGTTTCCCCATTGTTATCTTCAAGGCCAGCCTTGGGAGATTCATGCCATTGACCACGAGGCTCTGGAGGGTGTGGCCATTGTGGCTCTGGAGGGTGTGGCCATTGAGGCTCTGGAGGGTGTGGCCATTCAACATGAGGTTCTGGGGGAGGTATGATAGTAGGACCACGGGGAGTTGGGTTAATAGGAGGTGGGCCATGAGGAGGAGTTGGGGTGCCAAGGGGAGGTGGGTTACCATGGCCATGGGGAGGTGGGCCGTGATGACCACGGGGAGGTGGACCGTGATGACCACGGGGAGGTGGGCCGTGATGACCACGGAGAGGTGGGCCGTGATGACCACGGGGAGGTGGACCGTCATGATCATGGAGAGGTAGACTTTCGTCAGAGTCCTTGCTTCTTCTACCTCTGTGTCGGCGTGCTGTCATCTCCTCTGAACTATCCTCTTCTGAATCAGATGAACTATCCTCTTTTGATGAACTTTGCTCTTCTGATGAACTATCCTCTTCTGATGAACTATCCTCTTCTGATGAAGAGGACCTACTCTTACTGTCATCCTCCTCTCTATTCTGCTCTACCAGAATCCGCCCAGACCTTGTGTTTTCCCAGTCCTTTCCTTTTGGTTTAATGGCAGCCCTAAAACAAAGTCATCATACTTTCCCATCATATTTTTCCACACAAATCTAAAATAAAAATTAGTTGTTTTTTTACATTTGAAGGCTCTTTAATTAAACGGTTATTTGATTTCATATGATACTCTTTACACCTTTTGAAAAATAACATGTCATAAGTCTCATTTCAGGAAGATGTTCACTCCGTAACACAAGCCAGCTCAGCCTAGCCACGCAGAGAGTGGGGCACATTATAAGGGATGCTCCATATAATTGGTCAATTTTTTTTACCCTGCCATTCATAGACGGGATACTACACAGGCAGGTTTAATATTCAAGAACCTGTCACTCAGGGGCATTTATTAATTTGCCAAACCATGAAGATACAGAGTGCCACTCAGGCAAAGATAATATCGTTAACTGATATATCTGCCAAGTTATGATGACACACAGTACCACTTAGGCAAACATTATATACTTAATACTGGATCATTCTGCCAAGATAGGAACATACACAGTGCCACTCCGGCAAACCTGAAATACCGGTAACTGATATATCTGCCAGGCCATGAAGATACAGAATGTCCCTCTGGCAAACTTGATATACCAGTTCCTGGATATACCTGTACATGTATGCTATATGGCAGTCAGGCAATCATCATCCTACATCTTTGTAATAAATCTTGGTAAACTTTTTAATGTGGCTTTGATTCTATGAAAAACATGATGACCCGAGTTTATCCTTCAAATTCAGAGGTATGTTTGTATTCTGGATGTCAGATAGATTTGTAGCAAAGAAAGTACTCACATATAAGATAATCCGAAATTGTGCTTCAAATCAAAACTGCATCAGAAGATTTCTGATTTATGTTCTCCATTAGTCAAATATGGTGCAAAAAATGATAACCCAAATTGATGAAAGTATTAAAGTAACGGTGTTTATTTGACACATTTATCAAAAAGGCTTCCATTTTAAAAAGCAAGTTGGATCATCCCAAATGTATTTTGTAGTAGTTAAACAGATTCTGGACAGAAGCATTTTCATTAGTCATTTATTTCCATGCAAAAATGAAAGTTAGAGAGTAGTGGGAAGGTGTTTTTACAATCTAACTGATTTACAATTGAAGAGCAACAATACATAAATGAAGCCCTAAAGTATAATATAGAAACCTACTTACACAATAATAATCTCGACACTATTAAGATTGGCAGGTGGGTACCAGGTGACATTTACATCTCTGTCAATGAGATCATGCCCAAAACGTTTAGTGATCTGTCCGTCCTGCTGATTGAAACAATGGCTGGTAGTAACAGGGTGTTTACAATGTTTGGAGAAACGCCCCACAGAATGTCCAAAACTATCATCCTCAGCATCGATAGCATGCAAGAAGAGGTCCTCGATAGGGTGTCCATCAGCCTGGGTCAACATGACTGAAATGGCAAATAATTCCTGTCAAATGCTTTCTGAAGTGTACAATACAAACTATAACTAATATTAATTTGTGTGATATCTCTTTAATTGTGACTCAAAATCTATAAATGTTGCTGAAACTTTAAAAGGACAATGTTGTGTTTGTTTTGTGTGTTGATTTCTATCTTAAATAGAGTGTATACAGTTCATGGGAGTTGTCATAGCATCTATTGTTGTGGTCACTTGAAATTTCAATAAAATTGTCTTGAAGCATTCATGGGATCAGAAGTCGCAGGCAATTATACAGAGGTTTGGGATATGCTGAAATGATATTTGGCCATGAAACTGTGAGACAAGCAAGTTATCTCACTAAATCAACCAAAATACACTGACCATGGTTGTTGTGTTTTTCTGAAAGTGCCAATACTGGCTGTACTCTTTTGACCACTAGATGGCCACATGCATACAAACATGTGATCTCTATTGTCGTATGTACGGGTGTTAGGCCTGCACCAATAGACAAACATTAATGGTCAAACAGGCGTCTGTAAGCCAAATCCCTCCATTGTTCCAGTATGTGCCCCATTGTTAGCAAAACCTTACTAACCAGGTTTTGCACTATATTACTGGTCAGCTGAAGAAAGTTTGCTGACAAATCGTTGAATGGATGCTTTGGATTTTAGCAGAAAAGCACAGAAATGTATGTAGCGGAAATATGATGGGTAATAACATTTTATTGCAAAATTTGGAGTATATTTATATTATACAAGGAAAAAGTGCTTGAAGGGGTTTCTTTTTCCAAAAGTGGTATAAGAATACCAAATCACTAATAACAGGAAGGAACTTACCATTGATTGGCTGACCCGGCCTACAGGTGCAGGAACCTCTCTTGATGTGGTAGTGATGTTCTCTTGGAAGCTTCATGGAACGAGACAGCATTGTCTCACGATGATCACATCCTATTGCCAGGGTGCAGTGCAGCACCCCAAACAATGCCAGCCCATACAACAATAGCATATCTGTACCTCTGTATAAATATGCCACTGTATCCTGTTACTTCAATGGATAGTTAACAGTGGCCTTAATACTGATCACATTAAGCTCCACTGTAATGATGTGGCTATCCTAAGACAGTTCTCGGAGCTAACTGCGTATATAGATATATGTAAACTGGAAATTGTTTGTAATGCTTGGCTGATCGCTGGGACACGATCACAAGTGGACCGTGCACTGGCCTCATAGATTCCCTCTTTCAAATGAAACACAATGAAACCATAGTGTAATATAAAAACTTATTCATATCGGTACAGTGCACTAGCATGGTTACAAGTCTTACTCTAAGATAATCATTTATGGTAATTTGTCCTGTTCCAATTTTTGAAATGCAATTTTCATACATGTTAGCGCCCTGTAAGTTAAAACTGCACCTTTGCTCAATGATTTTGACAGTACTTTCTGTCACTTATCTTGTGTTATTATTTCAATAACATCAAAAGAACAACCATCACAAATTACAGTTCGTTTGGGTGTCTGATCAATCGTGTCGAACTCTTAGTTACACAACCGTGGCATCTGATTTGAATAATTATATGTTTATTTTTCCACTGGGGCCTGAAATATAGTGCTTCTGCAATAACCTTTACCTTTACACACAGACAACCTTGCACAATATATACCTTTATTTTCTGCAAACACCATTGGTATGCTATGCTCACAGGACTTCACAATGTGCTCACTTGTGTGTCAACATGTCTCTGGTACTCTATATATCATCAAATAAAGAAATAAGGGGAAATCGTGATAATATAGTTT
This sequence comes from Amphiduros pacificus, assembly GCA_949316495.1. Classification (NCBI taxonomy): domain Eukaryota; kingdom Metazoa; phylum Annelida; class Polychaeta; order Phyllodocida; family Hesionidae; genus Amphiduros; species Amphiduros pacificus. Next base: position 71,215,238 of record OX439000.1, read on the forward strand.
AATATGGTTATTACATTCTAAAAACTGCTCTTTGGAACCCAACTTCATGAAGAGATAGATCACTATCCAGTCACGTTACACTTTATGCCATTGAGAGATTTTAAGCAAATGATCTTTTCAACTAGTTTTCACCCATCTTGGTTTCTGTTATTTCATAGCTTGGCTACCACAATGACTTATGATTTTGTCCCAAGCACGAAACCTGTTGTGGGTTCAATTCCTGATCATGCCGGCATGAAGTTTATGTTACAATTTCTAATATGAGGTGAGGTCTATGTCTGAAGGGTTGGCCCATTGTCCTTCTAAATCATTGGTTGGGTTAGCATGTCAAGGACCTGCGAAATGACTATTCGGTGGGGGAGCACTATATTTGCTGCAAGTAGGTCTCCTCATGATAAAACTGAAATGATGTTGAAAGTGACGTAAAACCCTATAAAACTAAAAACCATTTTATTCTCCCATGATTTCTTTATCCCAGTATTTCATATGTTTAAAAACAATTAGAATGATTCACAAATAATATGGGTGGAGGGGGTGGTTATTGAAAATATCTGGTTAGAAAGGTATATCATTGATATGTCAGTTTTTTGTTTGGGATTTTACATCACTTTCAACATAATTTCAGTCATTTCATGTCAGGATCTCATTTATCGACCCCTGGCTCTGCAAGTAAACGACATATTCAACTGTTTGAAAATCTATGATAACATTGAATGAAAGACTGTGACATTGTATATTGCAACAGAAGTCCTGTGTCACCCGCATGATTGCTTGATTCATAATAGTAATTCTTGTTTGATTTAGCAATAAATTAATGACACAACAAATAAACCGAAATCTAATTTTTGAAGACTTGATAATGGAAAATACATTTAGTCATTAACAAAAAGATCTGAGCTTACCTGACAATATATATTAGTGTGACATAATTCAGTTTTGATACTGGTTGTGGTGATTATTTTCTTATATGATGGTGAAAATTGAAATCAAGGCTCATCCATTTCTTATCCAAAGTGCGATATAAAGTAAATGGCTTTGCATATTCACTGTTGAAAAGAATGATTTTGAAATTTGGAGAAATTGAAATTGGTTATACCATGCGATAGGCATGAAATATACATTCATGCACTGATATTAATATATTGAACTTCGGAATATGTACTCAAATCAGTTTCAGTGCTTTGTGAGTCCATATTTTAAAACAGATAAGGTATGGCCACTTGTTCATTACTTGTATAATTATACTGCGCATAATGATCCTATGACCATACCTTATCCTATACATAATAATACTATATGTTGACGCATGGCTGAGATCAAACCTATTCTTATTATTTTGGTCTGCAGACAGCTCATGATGCAAATAACCCTGCAACCAATAAAATAATATAAATAGATTTGTTTTGTACCAGTAGTTATACTGATTCTTCAGTTTATGTGTCAGACGCCTGGTTACAGTTCATAACCTGATGTTGGTCAATTCATATTTGATGACATTTTTGTGAGCAAGGCAAGTATCTATAACTTGGGAATTCCAAATCAAATTTTGAATGGTATCAAATATAGGGCAATGACTGCAGAGGTAGTTACTGAATACTACCTATGTAAATAAATAAACATAATCCGTGGATTATCCTCTGGTTCATAAGTCATAATAAATGTTGCAATGGTACAGATGTCATCAACCATGGAATATGGGCTTCACATTATTTGGCTTCACTTCACTTGACTTCACATCACATTACTTCCAGTTAAACCCTACACTTTGAAATCACACGTGACTTTTCTTGAGATATGAAAAAAACGTGTCACCTTATTTTGCAGATTTTCAGATTTTTACAAGAAGAGCTTCTTATGTCATGTCTTAAACCCATTGGTGGGTTACAATCTCTAAGCAATGAGATACAGTAACAAAGAAAAATAGCTGCATTAAGTTCTAGATCATAGGTATGGTTCTTGCGGATGATATTCAGAAAATGTCTTATTTTCTAAAGGAAAGAGAAATCTTTTTCTATTTGTTACGATGGTATTTTGATTGTAAAATTTGCATTTTGTTTATTTTAATGTTTAAAGCTTTCACATTACATGGTATATTCATAACATAATATATAATTATATTTTGATTTAGAGTCCAGTAATTGTCCTTATCCAGGTTCTATAAGCAGATACGCGTGCATATACTGTGGGTTTATTGAGGTAACACAGATAGGTGCCTCTGCTGGTAGCACCAGCCAGCATGCCATTACATACAAGAGGTCCACCAGAATCTCCCTGCAAAATACATGCCCATGTTAATTAAGAACGTTTTGTCTTAAAAAGAATTTATAAAATTGTAATGATATTTAAAGACAAGAATAAACAGTGTACATGCATATACTGTATAAAGCGAGGTATTGTTTAGAATGTTTTCTAATAGTATCAATAATGAGGATATACATAAACATATATATGGGCTCGTTAATCAAAAGCAGGAAATCTAGGCCAGACAAAATGCTTCTTCTCAATGATATTTGATATAAACCCACACTTCACTGATATCATTATTCCTTAATAGGCTGGAGTCCCAGCTTAGACATTGTGATAATGTATAACATTGTTGATTTGTTTGTTTGTTTGGGGTTTTACATCACTTTCAACATTATTTCAGTCATTTCGTGATGAGACCTACTTGTAGCAGATATAGTGCTGCCTCACTGAATTGTCATGTCGCAGGTCCTTGACATGACAACCCCCCCCCGGTCACAGATTAACAAGGACAACGGGTTAACCCTTTTGGCACGGGCCTCAGCTCGTATGGGAAATTGAATCATGAGTTCACTCTCGGCATGGCCGGGGATCGAACCCACGACCTTTGGATCACCACAGAGGAACTGGTGCTAGTAAGCTGGCGCTCTAACCAACTGCGCCACGGCCCGTGGCCTATAACATTGTTGATATTCATCTCCATTACATTGACGATATTACCTTGGAGTATAATATACTCATTATACTCCAATATATTACTTACATTACATCCACCAGTTCCGCCTGGTTTGGAACCCCCAACACAGATGTGTCCATTATTGATATTCCATTGTCTTGAGCATTCAAAATTGCTCCAGGCTGTAACAGTGGCCTTCTGCAGGGTAGTAGCAAGGTTTCCACCACCTACAATACAAAACGTATATATACTTAAAACTGATTCATAACTCAAAGCAATCATATGTATGCCAGGTTTTTAAAAAGAATTATATTGACCTTTCCAGGCCCATTTAAGCAGTATCAGCAAATATTACTGCCAAAGGGCCGCAGTGCACTGCTTCTTTTGAAGAATAGCTTGAAATATATCTTTTGCATTATTATATGTACATGATAAGGTAATATTGTGTCTCAAACTATGTGATGGTTCTGAGCAGCTTTTACCTATTGTGGTGACACCCCATCCAGATATGACACAATTTTGGTTGTCAAAGTTTGCTCCCTGTGGTGCCATTGTGATGGTTCTCACAAAGTTGTTGAGGGAAACACGCTGTCCCAGACGGATGAGGGCGATATCGTGGTCCAATGTCTGCCCATTGAATCCTGGTTCCTAAAAAAGAAAACAAATAAAAACATTTCAAACTCCAATCATACATTTATTTATCATACAGTTTGCAATGTTTGCTATTAACTGTGTATAAATGACATAAAGCTGTTTGAGCCAGGTATAAAATGTTATTAAGGTATTGATAAATAATTCTTTGTTCCATACAATCTAAACATATTTTTTAGATCATTTTCAGGCATGTTTGTGAAACTTAATGAAATGCTATTCTCATACAATGTAATATGTTGAGACAGGATATCCATAAGGGGCGCCAGTGTTAACATCGCCACGACGGTGAAGGCCCATCACGACACTTATTCCCCATCTTTAAGTATAATATTCATCTTATAGTGATAGGTATGTGAGATAATGAGAAATCTAATGAATAAGAAAAACACTTTTATCTTTATAACCACTTTATAATTTAATTGGAAGATAAACATAAAACAGTAAGCTATTATAATTGATTATCCATCTCAGTACACAGTATTGTGTATAGAATAATCTTATATGTGGTATGTGAACTCACGGAGGTGTGCCAGAAACGCAATGAGCTGCAGTCAGAACCCAGTATTCACTGATCAAGGATCCACCACAAAAATGATTAAAGTAGGCCTCTCCATTGTCCTTGTACCCTAGATAATAGAATAAATTACACATGATGATTAGACAAATAGCTTTATTCGATCATCAACTTTTATTTCATATGACTTGATAATGTTTGATAGCATTTAAGAGTATCTTTTTAAATGATACTCTTATATGCTGATAAAAAAGGGTGTGAAATAGTAAATTTGCATATATCACCTAACTCTGCAGCCAGAGTAGTTGGGAAAATAAGAAAACACGATCATATAACAGAACAATTTAAAGAAGCTATAACTATCTTCCTGTGAGTGTCAGAGTATGTTTTAAGATGTCTCTGCAGCTTACATTGAAGGTGCAAAATGGGTACACACCTATCTGAATATCATTCCTTTAAAAGCCAAAGCAGATTCTAAGGTTAAGGTATGAGGATGTACACATAACAAGTCTTATACGAAGATGTGTGATGGAAGGTTCTTAAGGTATTTTACCCTAGAATACGACATGCCCTGCCGCTACATATTAAGAGCTGTATACCAATAAATACCTGTAAAATCACTTCAGAATACGCTTATTCCTTAACTATTGCTGCAAAAGCGGTATCAGCAGGCCTAGTTCGGAATAAGCAGACCTAGTCTGGAATAAGCAGACCTAGTCTGGAATAAGCAGGCCTAGTCTGGAATAAGCTGACCTAGTCCGGAATAAGCAGACCTAGTCCGGAATAAGCAGACCTAGTCCGGAATAAGCAGACCTAGTCTGGAATAAGCAGACCTAGTCTGGCATAAGCAGACCTAGCCTGGAATAAGCAGACCTAGTCTGGCATAAGCAGACCTAGTCTGGAATAAGCAGACATAGTCTCGAATAGGCAGACATAGTCTGGAATGTACTCTATTATTATAATTTCATTATTAACTCTTCTAAAACATAATATTGCCCCTAAAACATAATCTTGCCCCTAGCTAAACCTTTTCTAACCGAAATTGGATATTGCAAATGGGGATAAGATACCGAATGACATTGAGGTGAATGGGTAGAGTAAGTAACATACGACGTACCCATCCGCTGCAGAGAAGCCTGCCACGGGAACTCTCCTACTCGGGCATTGCTCCCTCCAATGATAAACTCACTGGGCCTTCCCAAGGCTCCACCAATGGCCAACACTACCACAACTAAACTCAGCATTGTGACTGGTCAAATGTGTGTTTCTGGAGTATCAAGCTATGAACATTTATATATAAAAGAATAATCATGGGAAGGTTTCACATATCATTCAGGTGATAGTATGTGTTACTCTTATGTAATGTCCCATTACTATTTCTGCGTGTGCAATCTGAAATTTGATAAATGAGGGGAAGGTGTCAGCTGTTTGGTTATGAATCTTTGCAGATAGGAAAATCTTGTTTCATAATGCCATGACCATCCCTTAATCGTAAATAATGTCAGTGTGAACTGTTGATTTATGACAAGTATGGGATAAACTTTGGTTCAGTGTATACTTGATCTGGTGGATTTAATGTCTTCGGCATAAAATGTAATTGTAATATAATGATCATTCAGGTTCCCAATACATTTGGCACAACAATTGTATATTGTTAAAATCTAAGCAAATTTACATATTATTATATAAATGCAAAGGAATTTCTCAATCCTGATGACAATGAAACAGCGGTAAGGATTTTTCAAAACATTTCGTTAATCAGGTTGGGAAATACGTGAATAATAGAATGCTATATGTAGTCTTTGTGAAAAGGATCCCATAGAATATTGTAAATTAATCATTTGACGAGAGCTTTTAAATATTCTGATGATACCATATGATATCTTCCCAAAGCAAATTTGAATAAATCAATAAGGTTTTCATATCAATAATGTATTCAAAATATTTGTTAAGCAACAAAAATTGGGGATGGGTTCTGGTATCTAGTTATTTCATTTTAGTATACACATGCTAAACAATTTATCTGACGAACAGACCAGATTACACTGAATATACATTTAAATGTAAGTATAGGGAATTAATTTAGTTATAAATATTAATTGCATAATGCAAACCAGAGAAGCTGACCTATTGCTGGTATATAATCTATATCATGCCAATATATATATTTATATCAAGCTTAATTTATGATATATCATTCAGTATCAGAGTGATTAAAAATATTCTCCGTCATTCTATCTTAAAATAACCTCACTTAAGCATTTATTTAAGATACACCAAGAGGAGTTTCAGGATAGGGTCATTAAGGCAGTGACAAGTAGGCAGTAAAAATTACCAGTCCCAGGACTGATTCTTGTGGAACACAATATAAACAGCAATTCAAATGAGGGTATTTGTGATTAATTGTCAAGCAATTGTCAAATAATGTAACTTTCCTTCAGTCCGACATCTTTTTTGACACATGTGTTTTTCTGCACTTTTGTATAAATATCTTCTTTCCCTCTCTAAATCTATCTTTCTGATTACGGGGTCTGGCGATACACATTTGGAAGGATTCCGAAATATTCACCAGTGATAAAGATTTATGAGTACTAAGTAACCAGGTTGTTATATGATCTACAAAGATTAGTTTGGCAAACTATGCTAGATTCTGTGTATTTTTGTTTTCAATGTTTATTTTATATTTCAAATAGGTATCAGTGGATCACCACCAGATGACTCCTGAGACAGGTCCTGTTCAGTTCAGATATGGATATGGTTGTATAAACTTCCAGGACCAAAATCAAAAGCCATAAACTTTTGCTCCACATCAATTATTTCTTTCCAAACAATAATTCTTGGCACACAAGATCTTTACTTCTAGATTCTGTACTTCAGCAAAACCATGATATGAAGAAAACTTGACCTTTATTCTATATAAAAGTTGTATGGTGAGGACAGCTTCCAAGATTTCAAACTTCTGCTGCAAGGGAGATTTATACTGCCCTTGAGCAGAGCCAAGCTTAGCTGAAAGCTGCCTTTTCTCCTAGACCACTTGATTGGCTGACATAGCTAAATTATGAGTTAAATAATTATAATCTATGCAAATAAGCTGCTGTGAACCCATGGGCATATCCTGTTAAGAGCGAGGACCTTATTTGGGACCAGATAGGGGAGCAGGGCTGAAAATTTTATATGCACGTCCGTGAAGTTGGCAGGATATTCTATATTCTATATTGAATATTCTACAAAATTATTGAGAAAGGGCGTGGTTGACAGTCAAAGTCAAATAAAATGCTCATATTTGTATCAGCTCATCTTCGGTTCAACCTGCTGAAGTCATCCATATCATCGAATGTCTGCTGTATTCCATTGATGAAGAGGGAGCATCAGTCAATTATTAGACTTTTTTAGGTCACAAACTTAAGCAGGTGAAGCACTTAGCGCTCATCCTTTTGCATCAAAGTATTGCTGAATTAGAATTTTGTGGAGGAATTAAAATTGTTCTCAAATGATTACAAGGACATGTTTGGGAAGTTACATGGCAAGTTTCAGAACAAATATTCTGCCTGTAATAGTTAAGATATACATACTTCCTTGGTACTATTTGCAAAGATTTAATCAATGAAAGGTTCAATAACTTTTGGGAAAAAATGATGATCCCTTGTTCTCATGAGATATATAGTGGATCTTGGGATTGTTTGGCCACAATGAATGCCCGTATTTGTAAACAAATCAAAGACTTTTAATCGTGGATATACAACTTCAGGCCCTAAGCGCAAAGTACTAGCAAGCGTAAATTACTTTGCAACCCGAATATATATCGGGTGCCTACATCGTGGTCAATTACAAAGTACTGAAGCTGTAATATTTCTCGGGTGAGAGTATTGAGTGGCATCCCAGCTAACAAGTTTTTTTACGTTGTGAGCATGTGCTCAGTACGTTTTTTTTCTATGTTGTAATCACGTGCCCAACACGTTATGAGGACGTTGTAAACTGACATTATGTTTTGAACATATTGTGACAAAATTATGGTGTAAGCATATGCTCAGCATGTTGCAAGCATGTGGTGCTCAGCATGTTGCAAGTACGTGGTACATATACACCCAGCTCTGAACAAATTTGGCTGTCTTTGGCCAAATCTCGTTACTCAGTTGGGATTGTCCCATCAGCAACCCCTTCTATCATATCAATTGGCATGTTCTGCTGATTTTTGACATTGTCTGAAATTATATGGACATATTCAGTACTTTGTAATTTCCCTTAAGATAAGGACAAAAAAGAACTAGCAGCTGAATTTAATACTTTTTTCTTACAAAAAATTACAAATCTAAGGAAGGAAATGCACTCCACGAATTTAAACAATAATCCTATAGTTGAGGAGCAAAAATTTAAAACTAGACTAAATAATTTTATACCGCTAAGTGAAGATAATTTCAGAAAATTACTAAAAGAAGCAGCCAAAAGGTCGTGTGAACTGGATCCCATCCCCACATGGCTGCTAAATGAGTGTATGGCACAACTATTACCATTAATCACTGAAATAATAAATAAATCCATTACAATGGGTAACATGCCTGAGAGGCATGCCTGAGAGGCTATTTTACTTGACCTCTCTGCGGCCTTTGATACTATTGACCATAACATTCTACTAAATAGGCTTGAAAAAAGATGTGGCATTGGAGGCATGGCATTAAAATGGTTCAATTCTTACCTATCACAAAGAAAGCAATGTGTTACCATTGATGGAAAAAAGTCGGAAAATATGAATATTAATTATGGCGTTCCCCAGGGTTCCGTACTGGGTCCCATTCTGTTTACAACATATATGGAACCACTGGCAGATCTGATTGGGCAGTATGATTTAAGGCACCATTTATATACTGATGACACTCAGGTATACATCTCGCTAGATCCATTTTTGTGAGCAAGGCAAGTATCTATAACTTGGGAATTCCAAATTTTGAATGGTATCAAATATAGGGCAATGACTGCAGAGGTAGTTACTGAATACTACCTATGTAAATAAATAACCATAATCAGTGGATTATCCTCTGGGTTAAGAAAATATACCAATCTATTGCCTGGTTCATAAGTCATAATAAATGTTGCAATGGTACAGATGCCATCAACCATGGAATATGGGCTTCACATTATTTGGCTTCACTTCACTTGACTTCACATCACTTGGCTTCACATTACTTCCAGTTAAACCCTACACTTTAAAATCACACGTGACTTTTCTTGAGATATGAAAAAAACGTGTCACCATATTTTGCAGCTTTTCAGATTTTTACAAGAAGAGCTTTTTATGTCATGTCTTAAACCCATTGGTGAGTTACAATATCTAAGCAATGAGATACAGTAACAAAGAAAAATAGCTGCATTAAGTTCTAGATCATAGGTATGGTTCTTGCGGATGATATTCAGAAAATGTCTTATTTTCTAAAAGAAAGAGAAATCTTTTTTTTATTTGTTGCGATGGTATTTTGATTGTAAAATTTGCATTTTGTTTATTTCAATGTTTAAAGCTTTCACATTACATGGTATATTCATAACATAATATATAATTATATTTTAATTTAGAGTCCAGTAATTGTCCTTATCCAGGTTCTATAAGCAGATACGCGTGCATATACTGTGGGTTTATTGAGGTAACACAGATAGGTGCCTCTGCTGGTAGCACCAGCCAGCATGCCATTACACACAAGAGGTCCACCAGAATCTCCCTGCAAAATACATGCCCATGTTAATTAAGAACGTTTTGTCTTAAAAAGAATTTATAAAATTGTAATGATAAGAATAAAAAGTGTACATGCATATATTGTATAAAGCGAGGTATTGTTTAGAATGTTTTCTAATAGTATCAATAATAAGGATATACATATATATATATATATGGGCTCGTTAATCAAAAGCAGGAAATCTAGGCCCAGACAAAATGCTTCTTCTCAATGATATTTGATATAAACCCGCACTTCACTGATATCATTATTCCTTAATAGGCTGGAGTCCCAGCTTAGACATTGTGATAATGTATAACATTGTTGATATTCATCTCCATTACATTGGCGATATTACCTTGGAGTATAATATACTCATTATACTCCAATATATTACTTACATTACATCCACCAGTTCCGCCTGGTTTGGAACCCCCAACACAGATGTGTCCATTATTGATATTCCATTGTCTTGAGCATTCAAAATTGCTCCAGGCTGTAACAGTGGCCTTCTGCAGGGTAGTAGCAAGGTTTCCACCACCTACAATACAAAACGTATATATACTTAAAACTGATTCATACCTCAAAGCAATCATGTGTATGCCAGGTTTTTAAAAAGAATTACATTGACCTTTCCAGGCCCATTTAAGCAGTATCAGCAAATATTACTGCCAAACGGCCGCAGTGAACTGCTTCTTTTGAAGAATAGCTTGAAATATATCTTTTGCTTTATTATATGTACATGATAAGGTAATATTGTGTCTCAAACTATGTGATGGTTCTGAGCAGCTTTTACCTATTGTGGTGACACCCCATCCAGATATGACACAATTTTGGTTGTCAAAGTTTGCTCCCTGTGGTGCCATTGTGATGGTTCTCACAAAGTTGTTGAGGGAAACACGCTGTCCCAGACGGATGAGGGCGATATCGTGGTCCAATGTCTGCCCATTGAATCCTGGTTCCTAAAAAAGAAAACAAATAAAAAAATTTCAAACTCCAATCATACATTTATTTATCATACAGTTTGCAATGTTTGCTATTAACTGTGTATAAATGACATAAAGCTGTTTGAGCCAGATATAAAATGTTATTAAGGTATTGATAAATAATTCTTTGTTTCCATACAATCTAAACATATTTTTTAGATCATTTTCAGGCATGTTTGTGAAACTTAATGAAATGCTATTCTCATACGATGTAATATGTTGAGACAGGATATCCATAAGGGGCGCCAGTGTTAACATCGCCACGACGGTGAAGGCCCATCACGACACTTATTCCCCATCTTTAAGTATAATATTCATCTTATAGTGATAGGTATGTGAGATAATGAGTAGGTATGTGAGATAAAATCTAATGAATAAGAAAAACACTTTTATCTTTATAACCACTTTATAATTTAATTGGAAGATAAACATAAAACAGTAAGCTTTTATAATTGATTATCCATCTCAGTACACAGTATTGTGTATAGAATAATCTTATATGTGGTATGCGAACTCACGGAGGTGTGCCAGAAACGCAATGAGCTGCAGTCAGAACCCAGTATTCACTGATCAAGGATCCACCACAAAAATGATTAAAGTAGGCCTCTCCATTGTCCTTGTACCCTAGATAATAGAATAAATTACACATGATGATTAGACAAATAGCTTTATTCGATCATCAACTTTTATTTTATATGACTTGGTAATGTTTGATAGCATTTAAGAGTATATTTTTAAATGATACTCCTATATGCTGATTAAAAAGGATGTGAAATAGTAAATTTGCATATATCACCTAACTCTGCAGCCAGTGTAGTTGGGAAAATAAGAAAACACGATCATATAACAGAACAATTTAAAGAAGCTATAACTATCTTCCTGTGAGTGTCAGAGTATGTTTTAAGATGTCTCTGCAGCTTACATTGAAGGTGCAAAATGGGTACACATCTATCTGAATATCATCCCTTTAAAAGCCAAAGCAGATTCTAAGGTCAAGGTATGAGGATGTACACATAACAAGTCTTATACGAAGATGTGTGATGGAAGGTTTTTAAGGTATTTTACCCTAGAATACGACATGCCCTGCCGCTATATATTAAGAGCTGTATACCAATAAATACCTGTAAAATCACTGAAGAATACTCTTATTCCTTATCTATTGCTGCAAAATTGGTATAAGCAGGCCTAGTCCGGAATAAGCAGACCTAGGCTGGAATAAGCAGACCTAGTCCAGAATAAGCAGACCTAGTCTGGAATAAGCAGACCTAGTCTGGAATAAGCAGACCTAGTCCGGAATAAGCAGACCTAGTCTGGAATAAGCAGACCTAGTCTGGCATAAGCAGACCTAGTCTGGAATAAGCAGACCTAGTCTGGCATAAGCAGACATAGTCTGGCATAAGCAGACCTAGTCTGGCATAAGCAGACCTAGTCTGGCATAAGCAGACCTAGTCTGGCATAAGCAGACCTAGTCTGGAATAAGCAGACCTAGTCTGGCATAAGCAGACCTAGTCTGGCATAAGCAGACATAGTCTGGAATAAGCAGACATAGTCTCGAATAGGCAGACATAGTCTGGAATGTACTCTATTATTATAATTTCATTATTAACACTTCTAAAACATAATATTGCCCCTAAAACATAATCTTGCCCCTAGCTAAACCTTTTCTAGCCGAAATTGGATATTGCAAATGGGGATAAGATACCGAATGACATTGAGGTGAATGGGTAGAGTAAGTAACATACGACGTACCCATCCGCTGCAGAGAAGCCTGCCACGGGAACTCTCCTACTCGGGCATTGCTCCCTCCAATGATAAACTCACTGGGCCTTCCCAAGGCTCCACCAATGGCCAACACTACCACAACTAAACTCAGCATTGTGACTGGTCAAATGTGTGTTTCTGGAGTATCAAGCTATAAACATTTATATATAAAAGAATAATCATGGGAAGGTTTCACATATCATTCAGGGTGATAGTATGTGTTACTCTTATGTAATATCCCATTACTATTTCTGCGTGTGCAATCTGAAATTTGATAAATGAGGGGAAGGTGTCAGCTGTTTGGTTATGAATCTTTGCAGATAGGAAAATCTTGTTTCATAATGCCATGACCATCCCTTAATCGTAAATAATGTCAGTGTGAACTGTTGATTTATGACAAGTTTGGGATAAACTTTGGTTCCATGTATACTTGATCTGGTGGATTTAATGTCTTCGGCATAAAATGTAATTGTAATATAATGATCATTCAGGTTCCCAATACATTTGGCACAACAATTGTATATTGTTAAAATCTAAGCAAATTTACATATTATTATATAAATGCAAAGGAATTTCTCAATCCTGATGACAATGAAACAGCGGTAAGGATTTTTCAAAACATTTCGTTAATCAGGTCGGGAAATACGTGAACAATAGAATGCTATATGTAGTCTTTGTGAAAAAGGATCCCATAGAATATTGTCAATTAATCATTTGACGAGAGCTTTTAAATATTCTGATGATAACATATGATATCTTCCCAAAGCAAATTTGAATAAATCAATAAGGTTTTCATATCAATAATGTATTCAAAATATTTGTTAAGCAACAAAAATTGGGGATGGGTTCTGGTATCTAGTTATTTCATTTTAGTATACACATGCTAAACAATTTATCTGACGAACAGACCAGATTACACTGAATATACATTTAAATGTAAGTATAGGGAATTAATTTAGTTATAAATATTAATTGCAAAATGCAAACCAGAGAAGCTGACCTATTGCTGGTATATAAACTATATCATGCCAATATATATATTTATATCAAGCTTAATTTATGATATATCATTCAGTATCAGAGTGATTAAAAATATTCTCCGTCATTCTATCTTAAAATAACCTCACTTAAGCATTTCTTTAAGATACACCAAGAGGAGTTTCAGGATAGGGTCATTAAGGCAGTGACAAGTAGGCAGTAAAAATTACCAGTCCCAGGACTGATTCTTATGGAACACAATATAAACAGCAATTCAAATGAGGGTATTTGTGATTAATTGTCAAGCAATTGTCAAATAATGTAACTTTCCTTCAGTCCGACATCTTTTTTGACACGTGTTTTTCTGCACTTTTGTATAAATATCTTCTTTCCCTCTCTAAATCTATCTTTCTGATTACGGGGTCTGGCGATACACATTTGGAAGGATTCCGAAATATTCACCAGTGATAAAGATTTATGAGTACTAAGTAACCAGGTTGTTATATGATCTACAAAGATTAGTTTGGCAAACTATGATAGATTCTGTGTATTTTTGTTTTCAATGTTTATTTTATATTTCAAATAGGTATCAGTGGATCACCACCAGATGACTCCTGAGACAGGTCCTGTTCAGTTCAGATATGGATATGGTTGTATAAACTTCCAGGACCAAAATCAAAAGCCATAAACTTTTGCTCCACATCAATTATTTCTTTCCAAACAATAATTCTGGGCACACAAGATCTTTACTTCTAGATTCTGTACTTCAGCAAAACCATGATATGAAGAAAACTTGACCTTTATTCTATATAAAAGTCGTATGGTGAGGACAGCTTCCAAGATTTCAAACTTCTGCTGCAAGGGAGATTTATACTGCCCTTGAGCAGAGCCAAGCTTAGCTGAAAGCTGCCTTTTCTCCTAGACCACTTGATTGGCTGACATAGCTAAATTATGAGTTAAATAATTATAATCTTTGCAAATAAGCTGCTGTGAACCCATGGGCATATCCTGTTAAGAGCGAGGACCTTATTTGGGACCAGATTAGTAGGGGAGCAGGGCTGAAAATTTTATATGCACGTCCGTGAAGTTGGCAGGATATTCTATATTCTATATTGAATATTCTACAAAATTATTGGGAAAGGGCGTGGTTGACAGTCAAAGTCAAATAAAATGCTCATATTTGTATCAGTTCATCTTCGGTTCAACCTGCTGAAGTCATCCATATCATCGAATGTCTGCTGTATTCCATTGATGAAGAGGGAGCATCAGTCAATTATTAGACTTTTTTAGGTCACAAACTTAAGCAGGTGAAGCACTTAGCGCTCATCCTTTTGCATCAAAGTATTGCTGAATTAGAATTTTGTGGAGGAATTAAAATTGTTCTCAATTACAAGGACATGTTTGGGAAGTTACATGGCAAGTTTCAGAACAAATATTCTGCCTGTAATAGTTAAGATATACATACTTCCTTGGTACTATTTGCAAAGATTTAATCAATGAAAGGTTCAATAACTTTTGGGAAAAAATGATGATCCCTTGTTCTCATGAGATATATAGTGGATCTTGGGATTGTTTGGCCACAATGAATGCCCGTATTTGTAAACAAATCAAAGACCTTTAATCGTGGATATACAACTTCAGGCCCTAAGCGCAAAGTACTAGCAAGCGTAAATTACTTTGCAACCCGAATATATATCGGGTGCCTACATCGTGGTCAATTACAAAGTACTGAAGCTGTAATATTTCTCGGGTGAGAGTATTGAGTGGCATCCCAGCTAACAAGTTTTTTTACGTTGTGAGCATGTGCTCAGTACGTTTTTTTTCTATGTTGTAATCACGTGCCCAGCACGTTATGAGGACGTTGTAAACTGACATTATGTTTTGAACATATTGTGACAAAATTATGGTGTAAGCATATGCTCAGCATGTTGCAAGCATGTGGTGCTCAGCATGTTGCAAGTACGTGGTACATATACACCCAGCTCTGAACAAATTTGGCTGTCTTTGGCCAAATCTCGTTACTCAGTTGGGATTGTCCCATCAGCAACCCCTTCTATCATATCAATTGGCATGTTCTGCTGATTTTTGACATTGTCTGAAATTATATGGACATATTCAGTACTTTGTAATTTCCCTTAAGATAAGGACAAAAAAGAACTAGCAGCTGAATTTAATACTTTTTTCTTACAAAAAATTACAAATCTAAGGAAGGAAATGCACTCCACGAATTTAAACAATAATCCTATAGTTGAGGAGCAAAAATTTAAAACTAGACTAAATAATTTTATACCGCTAAGTGAAGATAATTTCAGAAAATTACTAAAAGAAGCAGCCAAAAGGTCGTGTGAACTGGATCCCATCCCCACATGGCTGCTAAATGAGTGTATGGCACAACTATTACCATTAATCACTGAAATAATAAATAAATCCATTACAATGGGTAACATGCCTGAGAGGCATGCCTGAGAGGCTATTTTACTTGACCTCTCTGCGGCCTTTGATACTATTGACCATAACATTCTACTAAATAGGCTTGAAAAAAGATGTGGCATTGGAGGCATGGCATTAAAATGGTTCAATTCTTACCTATCACAAAGAAAGCAATGTGTTACCATTGATGGAAAAAAGTCGGAAAATATGAATATTAATTATGGCGTTCCCCAGGGTTCCGTACTGGGTCCCATTCTGTTTACGACATATATGGAACCACTGGCAGATCTGATTGGGCAGTATGATTTAAGGCACCATTTATATACTGATGACACTCAGGTATACATCTCGCTAGATCCATTTTTGTGAGCAAGGCAAGTATCTATAACTTGGGAATTCCAAATTTTGAATGGTATCAAATATAGGGCAATGACTGCAGAGGTAGTTACTGAATACTACCTATGTAAATAAATAACCATAATCAGTGGATTATCCTCTGGGTTAAGAAAATATATCAATCTATTGCCTGGTTCATAAGTCATGTTATAAGTTCATAAATAATAAATGTTGCAATGGTACAGATGCCATCAACCATGGAATATGGGCTTCACATTATTTGGCTTCACTTCACTTGACTTCACATCACTTGGCTTCACATTACTTCCAGTTAAACCCTACACTTTAAAATCACACGTGACTTTTCTTGAGATATGAAAAAAACGTGTCACCATATTTTGCAGCTTTTCAGATTTTTACAAGAAGAGCTTCTTATGTCATGTCTTAAACCCATTGGTGAGTTACAATATCTAAGCAATGAGATACAGTAACAAAGAAAAATAGCTGCATTAAGTTCTAGATCATAGGTATGGTTCTTGCGGATGATATTCAGAAAATGTCTTATTTTCTAAAAGAAAGAGAAATCTTTTTTTTATTTGTTGCGATGGTATTTTGATTGTAAAATTTGCATTTTGTTTATTTCAATGTTTAAAGCTTTCACATTACATGGTATATTCATAACATAATATATAATTATATTTTAATTTAGAGTCCAGTAATTGTCCTTATCCAGGTTCTATAAGCAGATACGCGTGCATATACTGTGGGTTTATTGAGGTAACACAGATAGGTGCCTCTGCTGGTAGCACCAGCCAGCATGCCATTACACACAAGAGGTCCACCAGAATCTCCCTGCAAAATACATGCCCATGTTAATTAAGAACGTTTTGTCTTAAAAAGAATTTATAAAATTGTAATGATAAGAATAAAAAGTGTACATGCATATACTGTATAAAGCGAGGTATTGTTTAGAATGTTTTCTAATAGTATCAATAATAAGGATATACATATATATATATATATGGGCTCGTTATTCAAAAGCAGGAAATCTAGGCCCAGACAAAATGCTTCTTCTCAATGATATTTGATATAAACCCGCACTTCACTGATATCATTATTCCTTAATAGGCTGGAGTCCCAGCTTAGACATTGTGATAATGTATAACATTGTTGATATTCATCTCCATTACATTGGCGATATTACCTTGGAGTATAATATACTCATTATACTCCAATATATTACTTACATTACATCCACCAGTTCCGCCTGGTTTGGAACCCCCAACACAGATGTGTCCATTATTGATATTCCATTGTCTTGAGCATTCAAAATTGCTCCAGGCTGTAACAGTGGCCTTCTGCAGGGTAGTAGCAAGGTTTCCACCACCTACAATACAAAACGTATATATACTTAAAACTGATTCATAACTCAAAGCAATCATGTGTATGCCAGGTTTTTAAAAAGAATTACATTGACCTTTCCAGGCCCATTTAAGCAGTATCAGCAAATATTACTGCCAAAGGGCCGCAGTGAACTGCTTCTTTTGAAGAATAGCTTGAAATATATCTTTTGCATTATTATATGTACATGATAAGGTAATATTGTGTCTCAAACTATGTGATGGTTCTGAGCAGCTTTTACCTATTGTGGTGACACCCCATCCAGATATGACACAATTTTGGTTGTCAAAGTTTGCTCCCTGTGGTGCCATTGTGATGGTTCTCACAAAGTTGTTGAGGGAAACACGCTGTCCCAGACGGATGAGGGCGATATCGTGGTCCAATGTTTGCCCATTGAATCCTGGTTCCTAAAAAAGAAAACAAATAAAAACATTTCAAACTCCAATCATACATTTATTTATCATACAGTTTGCAATGTTTGCTATTAACTGTGTATAAATGACATAAAGCTGTTTGAGCCAGATATAAAATGTTATTAAGGTATTGATAAATAATTCTTTGTTTCCATACAATCTAAACATATTTTTTAGATCATTTTCAGGCATGTTTGTGAAACTTAATGAAATGCTATTCTCATACGATGTAATATGTTGAGACAGGATATCCATAAGGGGCGCCAGTGTTAACATCGCCACGACGGTGAAGGCCCATCACGACACTTATTCCCCATCTTTAAGTATAATATTCATCTTATAGTGATAGGTATGTGAGATAATGAGAAATCTAATGAATAAGAAAAACACTTTTATCTTTATAACCACTTTATAATTTAATTGGAAGATAAACATAAAACAGTAAGCTTTTATAATTGATTATCCATCTCAGTACACAGTATTGTGTATAGAATAATCTTATATGTGGTATGTGAACTCACGGAGGTGTGCCAGAAACGCAATGAGCTGCAGTCAGAACCCAGTATTCACTGATCAAGGATCCACCACAAAAATGATTAAAGTAGGCCTCTCCATTGTCCTTGTACCCTAGATAATAGAATAAATTACACATGATGATTAGACAAATAGCTTTATTCGATCATCAACTTTTATTTCATATGACTTGGTAATGTTTGATAGCATTTAAGAGTATATTTTTAAATGATACTCCTATATGCTGATTAAAAAGGGTGTGAAATAGTAAATTTGCATATATCACCTAACTCTGCAGCCAGTGTAGTTGGGAAAATAAGAAAACACGATCATATAACAGAACAATTTAAAGAAGCTATAACTATCTTCCTGTGAGTGTCAGAGTATGTTTTAAGATGTCTCTGCAGCTTACATTGAAGGTGCAAAATGGGTACACATCTATCTGAATATCATCCCTTTAAAAGCCAAAGCAGATTCTAAGGTCAAGGTATGAGGATGTACACATAACAAGTCTTATACGAAGATGTGTGATGGAAGGTTTTTAAGGTATTTTACCCAAGAATACGACATGCCCTGCCGCTACATATTAAGAGCTGTATACCAATAAATACCTGTAAAATCACTTAAGAATACGCTTATTCCTTATCTATTGCTGCAAAAGTGGTATAAGCAGGCCTAGTCCGGAATAAGCAGACCTAGTCTGGAATAAGCAGACCTAGTCCAGAATAAGCAGACCTAGTCTGGAATAAGCAGACCTAGTCTGGAATAAGCAGACCTAGTCCGGAATAAGCAGACCTAGTCTGGAATAAGCAGACCTAGTCTGGCATAAGCAGACCTAGTCTGGAATAAGCAGACCTAGTCTGGCATAAGCAGACATAGTCTGGCATAAGCAGACCTAGTCTGGAATAAGCAGACTTAGTCTGGCATAAGCAGACCTAGTCTGGCATAAGCAGACCTAGTCTGGCATAAGCAGACCTAGTCTGGAATAAGCAGACCTAGTCTGGCATAAGCAGACCTAGTCTGGCATAAGCAGACCTAGTCTGGCATAAGCAGACATAGTCTGGAATAAGCAGACATAGTCTCGAATGGGCAGACATAGTCTGGAATGTACTCTATTATTATAATTTCATTATTAACACTTCTAAAACATAATATTGCCCCTAAAACATAATCTTGCCCCTAGCTAAACCTTTTCTAGCCGAAATTGGATATTGCAAATGGGGATAAGATACCGAATGACATTGAGGTGAATGGGTAGAGTAAGTAACATACGACGTACCCATCCGCTGCAGAGAAGCCTGCCACGGGAACTCTCCTACTCGGGCATTGCTCCCTCCAATGATAAACTCACTGGGCCTTCCCAAGGCTCCACCAATGGCCAACACTACCACAACTAAACTCAGCATTGTGACTGGTCAAATGTGTGTTTCTGGAGTATCAAGCTATAAACATTTATATATAAAAGAATAATCATGGGAAGGTTTCACATATCATTCAGGGTGATAGTATGTGTTACTCTTATGTAATGTCCCATTACTATTTCTGCGTGTGCAATCTGAAATTTGATAAATGAGGGGAAGGTGTCAGCTGTTTGGTTATGAATCTTTGCAGATAGGAAAATCTTGTTTCATAATGCCATGACCATCCCTTAATCGTAAATAATGTCAGTGTGAACTGTTGATTTATGACAAGTTTGGGATAAACTTTGGTTCCATGTATACTTGATCTGGTGGATTTAATGTCTTCGGCATAAAATGTAATTGTAATATAATGATCATTCAGGTTCCCAATACATTTGGCACAACAATTGTATATTGTTAAAATCTAAGCAAATTTACATATTATTATATAAATGCAAAGGAATTTCTCAATCCTGATGACAATGAAACAGCGGTAAGGATTTTTCAAAACATTTTGTTAATCAGGTCGGGAAATACGTGAACAATAGAATGCTATATGTAGTCTTTGTGAAAAAGGATCCCATAGAATATTGTCAATTAATCATTTGACGAGAGCTTTTAAATATTCTGATGATACCATATGATATCTTCCCAAAGCAAATTTGAATAAATCAATAAGGTTTTCATATCAATAATGTATTCAAAATATTTGTTAAGCAACAAAAATTGGGGATGGGTTCTGGTTTCTAGTTATTTCATTTTAGTATACACATGCTAAACAATTTATCTGACGAACAGACCAGAATACACTGAATTTACATTTAAATGTAAGTATGGGGAATTAATTTAGTTATAAATATTAATTGCATAATGCAAACCAGAGAAGCTGAACTATTGCTGGTATATAAACTATATCATGCCAATATATATATATTTATATCAAGCTTAATTTATGATATATCATTCAGTATCAGAGTGAATAAAAATATTCTCCGTCATTCTATCTTGAAAATCACCTCACTTAAGCATTTCTTTAAGATACACCAAGAGGAGTTTCAGGATAGGGTTATTTAGGCAGTGACAAGTAGGCAGTGAAAATTACCAGTTCCAGGACTGATTCTTGTGGAACACAATATAAACAGCAATTCAAATGAGGGTATTTGTGATTAATTGTCAAGCAATTGTCAAATAATGTAACTTTCCTTCAGTCCGACATCTTTTTTGACACATGTGTTTTTCTGCACTTTTGTATAAATATCTTCTTTCCCTCTCTAAATCTATCTTTCTGATTACGGGGTCTGGCGATACACATTTGGAAGGATTCCGAAATATTCACCAGTGATAAAGATTTATGAGTACTAAGTAACCAGGTTGTTATATGATCTACAAAGATTAGTTTGGCAAACTATGATAGATTCTGTGTATTTTTGTTTTCAATGTTTATTTTATATTTCAAATAGTTATCAGTGAATCACCACCAGATGACTCCTGAGACAGGTCCTGTTCAGTTCAGATATGGATATGGTTGTATAAACTTCCAGGACCAAAATCAAAAGCCATAATCCTTTACTCCACATCAATTATTTCTTTCCAAACAATAATTCTGGGCCCACAAGAACTTTACTTCTAGATTCTGTACTTAAGCAAAACCATGATATGAAGAAAACTTGACCTTTATTCTATATAAAAGTTGTATGGTGAGGACAGCTTCCAAGATTTCAAACTTCTGCTGCAAGGGGGATTTATACTGCCCTTGAGCAGAGCCAAGCTTAGCTGAAAGCTGCCTTTTCTCCTAGACCACTTGATTGGCTGACATAGCTAAATTCTGAGATAAATAATTATAATCCATGCAAATAAGCTGCTGTGAACCCAAGGGCATATCCTGTTGAGAGCGAGGACCTTATTTGGGACCAGATTAGTATGGGAGCAGGGCTGAAAATTTTATATGCACGTCCGTGAAATTTATATATTGAATATTCTACACAATTCTTGAGAAAGGGCGTGGTTGACATTATGCAAATTTTGGATGGTCACACATCAATAAACTCATCTAAACCCTCCTCTTCAGGAACTGGCTCGCTGAATATGTAATAGAAATCTCTAATATTTACTATATTCTCTTGATAATGTATTGTATAGAACATCCTACTAATTTCACGATTTTGTTGGATATTCTCCTGGAGAAGGCATTGATTGCCGAGCACATTGTGCTCAAATTAATGACCTAATATATAATGAACAATATATCAATAACAAAGTCAAATAAAATGCTCATCTTTGTATCAGTTCATCTTCGGTTCAACCTGCTGAAGTCATCCATATCGAATGTCTGCTGTATTCCGTTGATGAAGAGGGAGCATCAGTCAATTATTAGCCTTTTTAGGTCACAAACTTATGCAGGTGAAGCACTTAGCGCTCATCCTTTTGCATCAAAGTATTGCTGAATTAGAATTGTGTGGAGGATTTAAAATTGTTCTCAAATGATTACAAGGATATATTTGGGAAGTTACATGGCAAGTTTCAGAAGAAATATTCGGCCTGTAATAGTTATACTTCCTTGGTACTATTTGCAAAGATTTAATCAATGAAAAACCTAGATTTAACTCATATATTTACAACTTCACGCCACTGGACAAATCTGATGTCAGGAATTTGCTTAAAGAAGCAGCAAAGAAGTCATGTGAGTTAGATCCTCTCCCCACTTGGCTTCTCTCAGAATGCACTGGGCAATTACTAACCTTGATAGTGGCAATATGCCGGATGAACTCAAAATGTCAATTATTAGGCCACTGATTAAAAAATTAGGATTACTTAAAAAGGATTGAGAGGGCATTGGCAGAACAATTTGTTGGTCTTCTGGTAAGAAATATTCAAAGTATGTTTCAATCTGCATGCAAGGAATTTCACAGCACCAAAACCGCATTATCAAAAGTTCAAAATGATATGCTGATCGATACAACAATAAAACTGTAATGTTGGTGTTACTTGACCCTTCTGCTGCCTTTGACACTATTGACCATGACATATAATTGAACAGATTGGAGAAACGATGCAGCATTAGGGGCACAGCATTGAAATGGTTTAGATCATATCTTTCAAATAGGAAACCATTGATGGAAAAAGATCTGGAACTATGAATATTAGATTGGGGTTCCACAGGGCTCTGTACTTGGGCCTATCTTATTCACAACATATATGGAGCCGTTGGCTGATATTATTGGGCAATATGGACTGAGGCATCATATTTATGCAGACTATACACAACTTTATATCACTCTAGTTCCTAAATCATCAGCAGAAATAATTAAATCCTCAAAAGAGATAAAAATCTTTTTATTGGAAAACAAAATGAAAATAAATGATATGGGAAAACTGAATTGATTAGCTGTGGTAAAAATTCTAATTTTAAAAATAGAATTACCAGCTGAAATCAAGGTCGGTAAATCAATAATTCGTAGATCTAGTAAAGTCAAAGATCTAGGTGATCAAGAATTAACTATGAAGCAACAAATAAAAAAATGTGCAAAAATGGCATTTTCATGATGTTAAAAAACTCTTCCCGGTTAGGAGCTGTTTAAAACGGCAAATACCCTTGCACATGCTTTTGTTACCTCAACAATTTACTATGATAACTCACTACTGGCTGGACTACCTAAATGCGAACTGGCCAAACTTCAATAGTTACAGAATGCTGTGGCCAGAGTGGTTGGGAAAATGAAGGAAAGAGACCATATAACTGAAAAACTGATGAATCTACATTGGCTACCAGTTGAGGCTAGGATAGATTTCAAAATAGTTCTGTTAACTTGGAAGGTGCAAAATGGCTTTGCCCCTGATTATTTGTCAGAATTACTGATACCTAACACTGCATGAAAGCATCATAGCACAATCATAGCTCAAGGCCATAGGCATATGTTTAAATATTACAAGATTAACATGGGTAGCACTGAGTTCACCAAGGAAACCATTTTCTGTGGTTTATTATTATATATTTTCAATAATACAAAACATTTCATGCCTTTGACTGCAAGGGGCATCTCCTCTGTCTCATAAACTCTTTAATATGACACTACTGCATACTTGCCTAATACAGTACGTTTTTTGAAAAGAATTATCCTCAATATGTAAATTGTATACAAATCTTATTCCATTTTAAAATTGTTGGGGCCCCAACAAACAAGCTATTTTAAAAGCCCCAGCAAACAAGCCATTTCTAAAACAAAAACAAAAAATATAATGTACTTTGTTTGTTTGTTTGGGGTTTTACATCACTTTCAACATTATTTCAATCATTTTGTGATGAAACCTACTTGTAACAGATTTACAAGGACAAGGGGTTAACCCTTTAGGCACGGGCCTCAGCTCATATATGAAATTGTATTAGGAATTCAATATCGGCATGGCCGGGGATAGAACCCACAACCTTTGGATCACCACAGGGGAACTGGTGCCAATAAGCTGGCGCTCTAACCAACTGCGCCACGGCCTGTGACCTTATTTTTCTTGATGATCACCATATATGATGAAAAAGTGGAACCTTTAATACATCCCATTGTATTTGCTGTATGTAAATTAGTTATTTATCCCAGAGATAATAATTCAATACTGATTATTCTGATGACCTCTCACCTGCAAAATGGAAAGAAATCCACACTTTCTCTCTGGCATTCCTTGGTAACGAATAGAACCATTGAGTAATAAAACATTCTAAAATGCCGTTATTGCCATTTTGTGGGAAATATCTTTATTTTCCACTTTTCAATGCTTACACTAAAAAATAATGCCTGACTTTTTCATGATGCTTGCTTGTGGATTTCAACGCAAACCTACTGTTACCGATATCAATCTTCCTGCTCAATATGTACAGATATACAGCTATAGAAGTAGAAAATGGAAGGTTGGTTCCCACTGCCAGCAGTGTAACCTTCACACTACTTAAAAGGCACACAAGTCGACCTGACATGGCCACTTTTGAGAATAGGGTCGTAAAAGTACCATTTCATATTTAATCATATATTATGTATAAGTTCTCTTGAAACTTGCAGCATGTCCATATATGCTATAATCTAGAAATGTTAAAATAAATTGATTATACGTTACTTGGAACATAACACCCTGATGGAAAATCTACAATGGATTTTTGCCACTGTCATAGAAATGGATTTTAGCACTGTCATTTTCACTAAATTTCCTTCAGATATATTCATTAAGAAATCTTAATGAATAATTCTAGGAAATGATATTTGTTTAATTTCGTAATATAGAATTTATAAAATATATATTTATATCAAAACATCACTTATTCTATTGTTGAATCAATTTTAAAAAAATGGTATTGCCCAATGATTTTGACAGTACTTGTTTTATTATTTCAATAACATCAAAAGAACAATATAAAATTACAGTTCGCTTGGGTGCATGTCTGATCAATCGTGCTGAACTCTCAGTTACACACTGTGAAATTTAATTTAAATATATATTTATTTTTCCATTGGACGCATTAAATATAATGCGTCAGTAATAACCTTTACCTTTACACACAGACAACCTTGCACAATATATACCTTTATTTTCCGCAAACACCATTCGTATGCTTTGCTCACAGGACTTTGCAATGTGCTCACTTTTGTGTCAACATGCTTCTGGTACTCAATATGTCATCAAATCAAGGAAAAAAGGGAAATAGTGATAAAATAACTTAATATGGTTGTTACATTCTGAAAAATGTTCTTTGGAACCCAACCTCATGAAGAGATAGATAACCATCGAGTCACATTACACTTTAGGCTAAGAGATTATTAGGAAATAATTATAATCTTCACCCATCTTGGTTTCTGTGATTTTACAGCTTGGCTACCACAATAAAAAATGATTTTGTCCCAAACGCAATACCTGTCGATTATTCAACATTATTCCATTGGCCATGCATTTAGTTGAGTGCGAGTTTAATAGAATAAGTTCTTCTGTTGTCATCTTAAGGTAGTGGGTTCGATTCCTGATCATGCCTGATCGGACCATTGTCGGGCTGGCATGTCAAGGGCCTGCAAAATGACAATTTGGTGGGGCGGCACTATATCTGCTCCAAGTAGGAGCATACCTAATGGACAGGAAGCAATGTGTGAAGGTGGGGATCCATAGATCCCGTCTCAAATCCTTAAAATATGGGGTACCCCAAGGCTCAGTCCTAGGTCCTATACTGTTCACCATTTACATGACACCCCTATCTGATATACTTGCCAAATATGGTCTGAGCTATCACATTTATGCAGATGATACTCAGATCTACATCCCTGTTGACTACGCTTCTCCCCATCATGTGGATATGAGCAGACACAAACTGGAGGAGTGTGTCAGTGAGGTCAGAAACTTCCTCATATCAAACAAGATGAAGATAAATGATGGAAAAACTGAGATGCTCATATGTACTGACAGGTACAGTACTACCACCCATAGCAGTATCCCAACCACAATCAGAGTGGGTGACTCTGATATTGCTCCTAGTCAGTCAGTGGTTGACCTTGGTATCACATTTGACTCCAACATGGACATGAAGGCCCAGATCAAGAAAATGTGTCAGAAAGGCTATTATCACATTTGGAACTTGGCGGCCATCAGACATTGTCTAGACGAGAAGACCGTGGTAACACTTACCCATGCTTTTGTTACATCTACCCTTGACTATGGTAATGGTCAAGACTCAAGACTCAAATTTCATTTATTCAGGCCTTTTTAAGATTACAGAAAATCAGTTACATAATACGTTTTTACATGGAAATTATATGTAAAGGCCAGGGAGACCCCGTTAAGGTGGGTTTAAACACCGCTATCACTGGGGCCACCCTGTAAGTGTAATAGAAATTCAGTACACAATATTATTATCCTGATATATAGTGGACATGAGTTATCCAAAAGTATCTGAAGTAACGTACCATTTGTTTAATGTAGTAAAAATTGATACTAATGTGTCAGACATAAAACTTGTAAACTATATTTGTGTATACAATGACATGACTTATTTGAAGTCTTCAAAACAACATGACATATAAGAAACACTTGGCTAGAGTGCTTGATTAAGTCCTCCTCATACATAACAATTATCAATAGTACATTTGTCTTTATACCGATTCACAAAAAAATTCTTAACATGACGTGTACTCCCCTTAAGAGAAATCAAGCACTTTCTCAACCAACATTCGGCCATCTTGATTTCTGTTATGAGTGAACTCATTGAGTACATATTAACACATTAACTCCCTATGAAATTAACATCCTACCGAACTACTTTCCATATGACTTCTCCAGAAAAATGTGCACCACTCCAGTAACTGATTTTCTTTGGCTAATTTCAATTCTCTGTTTTATGTTTTCGAGTTAAATATATAAAATGTGTATGGACATTATATGAAACACCTCATATTCAATATAAATTATTACATGCTAACCTTATATACCTACCTACAGAGAATCAACTAGAAAATGGTTAGATTTAAATGAGAGATGAGTTATAGATATCTGTTTCTTTTTATCGATTTGCATTACTATTGAAATCATCTTAGACAAACATATTTTTGGAAAATTTTACTCTATAAATTTAATTTAGGCTGTTGTGTGAAATAACGGAATATCCCTTTATAAAAATAACTTGATCAAGTGATAAAGATGTTGACTATTTGTGTGATTTACCAGTGAGAAGGTCAAATCATACTAATCAACATGGCTCAGTGGGTAAGACATCTGTCTTACATGCTTAAGGTCTGGGGTTCGATTCCCACCGGGAACAATATATTTTTTTTTTATTCATGCTGAAACTGAAATCTTCATTTTGAAGTTTTATTTTCGCAACATGCACATCAGAACATATAGAATTGAAACATTTTTTATTTTGATAGAAATTATAAAAAATAATGACAATACAATAAACAAAGGTGAAATCTTCAAAGGTGAAATCTTCATGTTAGGGTCTTTTTAGAACAGAATGAAAGTCAGAACACATAAAATGTGTTTTTCTTTTGTTTTTCTTTTGTTTTTTTCTTTTGTTTGTTTTTTCTTTTGTCTTTTCTTTTTTTTTTTTTTTTTTTTTTTTGGCAAATGGAGAAAATACAAAAAAATAAAATAAAATGTCTTTATTAGCAAAGAAATGGAACTATTTCAATTTTCATACAATGCTGTGACTCCAAGTTTTCTACAGTACTGACAAAGGGTGATACATGGCTCAGTGGTTAAGATGTCTGTCTTCTATGCTAAAGGTCCACGGTTCGAATCCTGTTTGGGAAAAGTATTATTTTCATGCTGAAGGTGAAATCTTAATATCTGTTTGAGTGATATGTACTTCAGGAAACATAAATTGATTTGTCTATTGCAAATGCAGAAGAATATAAAATAATAGAAATGATTTGATACCCCCCAAAAAATGAAATCTTTATATTGGAGTTCTTATTGAGCAATTTGCATATCAGAAGAATATAATTTTTATTATTTTATTTTGCAAACATAGACAATATTTGAGCAATATGCATGTCAGAACATATCGAATTGAAGATGTTTTTTGCCAACATAGAAAATATAAAAAATAGTAGTTATATGCAGAAAACAAATATGAAATCTTCATATTCCAATTTTATTTCAGTTTAGAAAAAAATGAATTATAACATGGATCCAATTTCAAGAATTTATCATAGACTTTAAACTTCAAGTAAGTTGATCAAGAGGCCAACCTTGAGCATCTCTGAATGAATCCAGTGCGATGCAATAGTTCTCAATGTTTCAGCATTATTATGTGTCTCACAGGTCTGATGATATGCTTTGACCTTTTCTCATGGCAGGATTGCTCACTCAACATTTCGCCTGGATCCACATTTAAAAATAAACATGGACTGTACCTATCTGAGGTGTTGTTACAATTCATCAACACTTAAAACATACCTGCAAACAATGCTCATTCTTAAAAACATTCAATCAGATTGGTATATTATATATTCCAAAACAATTTTCAAGATCTTCAAAATGTGTAGTTGTCAATATTTGACCATATCAGTCACTGACAGGATGGAAATCAACAGGTCACATGTCACCTGTATGTGCATTTCTCTGTTGTCCAGTGAGATCAGCCAACAATGCATGTACTCATATGTGCAAAGATCACCTCTTGGAAATGATGTTGATACCTCTAAAATAGTTCTCTAGTTTCACAGTTGTTCAAACACTACTAACAAAATTAGAATTCTATATTTCTATATTTTCTATATTTGAAATAAATTCAAATATTGCAATCATTATTTTAATTGTCAAATAAAACCACAATTTGAATAAGAAACATGTGTAGTAATAATGCTCAGATGTGTGTACAGTGATTTGCCCACTATTTTTGACATGTGAAAGTGACTACACACCCCACTAATCTGAGTACTAATCTCAGTAAGCAAGTGTTCCCAGCAGGACGCCAGCTCATATTTTTAATCTCTAACTACGGTACCCTTACCTGAGACTTTCCTCTTTTTGTCAGGTATGTTGGCTTAAGGGAAAAACACGTAATGTGTATTTTGAAAAGCCCTGCAAGCTATGAGTTTCTATTTTGTCTATGATACAGCTGGGAGTGTTGTTAATAGTATCTGGGACTGAATATCTGATATATTTTCTAACATATTCATGTTTAATTAAAGGGACTCTCATTTCTAGTTCATTTCTTGTACTGTGATGATGTATTTCATTTATTTGTATCAAAGGCAGCTTTTGTAAATAAGATGGAAGTAAATTGTTTTTGAATTTATAATAAAACTTCAATTCTTGCAGTTTCAGGATATGATCAATTCTAAGCAATTTGAGTTCTTTAATGATTGGCTCAGTGTGAGCATTATATTTTCCTAATTTAATTATTCTAACAACTTTTTTTTGTAATCCAAGTATGCGGCCACATTTTTGACCCCAAAGAAGTACACCAAAATTTAGGTGAGACAAGATAAGAGAATTATATATCAGTAACTTTGCCTTTTCAGGAAAAAAATGTTTTAAATTATTTAGAATACCAATATTTCTTGATATTTTATTAGCAATTGTATTGATATGATTTTCCCAGGTTAGATGCTCATTTAATGTAATACCTAAAAAATTGAAATGTTTGACCCTTTCAATAGCAGTACCATCTATTTTCAGATTAAGCCCATCAACCTTTCTCTGGGGTGTATGAAACATCATATATTTAGTTTTTGGTACATTTAATGATAATTTATTTAATTTTAGCCATTCACTGACTTTGTCCAGTTCGTTATTAATGGATAAGCTATTGTTTGGTTGTGATGATTTTTTGGACATCATTTCTAATGTTCCAGATAATGTAGTATCGTCGGCATATATTATGAAATCTAGTGATTTACTTGAGAGTGCAATATCATTTATATAAATCACAAACAAAAGTGGTCCAAGGATTGAACCTTGGGGAACACCTGTTTCAATATTCACAGTCTGAGAGGTTATGCCATCTATTTCAACATATTGTTTTCTTTCGTGTAAATAATTTTTCATTAAGTCAAGGGCAATTCCATTTATTCCATAATAACTAAGTTTCTCCAAAAGAATACTGTGATCTAATGTGTCAAAAGCCTTACATAAATCAGTATATATATTAATTGGAATATCATTTTTATCCATGGAGGTTATAATACGGTCTACAACTTCCAAAGCTGCGAGCTCTGTTGAATGTTGGTTTCTAAAACCATATTGACTGTTATAAAACAGCTTATTAATTTGAAAGAAATGATATATTTGTTTAAAGATAACCTTTTCAAAGACTTTAGACATAGCTGGTAATAATGATATAGGCCGATAATTAGTGAATCTGGTTTCATCATCTTTTTTATATATTGGACATACTTTCGCTAATTTTAATTTGTTTGGAAATGTACCTGAACACAACATCTGATTGATAATTAAAGTTATGGGTTTTAAAATGGTATCTTGAGCAGTTTTAAAAAGTTTGGTTGATATTCCATCCCAACCGGAACTTGTTTTTGATTTTAAATTATTTATAATCTCTTTAACAGTTTTGGTATCTACATTTTGAAATTTAAATTGAACTTTGTGTTTTGTGAGTAGATACGACTTAAATTGCTTGTTAGTTGGCATGTTTATATTTTGGGCTAATTTGGGGCCGATTTCTGCACAAAAATTGTTAAATTTGTTGGCAACATCAATTTTGTTGACAATGATTTTCTCCTCATCCATGAAAAAGCTAGGGAGTGTTTTCTTTCTTTAGTTTTGTAAAGTACTTTATTTATCACTTTCCAAGTATTCCTAATATCAGATTGGTATTTCTGAAATACTTTCTCATAATAAAGAATTTGTGCCAAACGTATGCTCTTTTTAAGTATTTTATTATAGGCTTTTAACCTATTTTTATATATGAAATAGCTGGGTGATTCAGGATTTGTCATCTTAAATTTTCTATATAAGTTATCTTTGAAATTGACAGAATTAATAATACCATAAGTGATCCAGGGGGACTTCTTATGCTTCGACTTTCTAAACTTAACTTTCTTTGTTGGCATATGTTTTTGCTTTGCTTTTTGTACTATATCTGACAAAATATTATAATTTATATTTGGATCTTGATCAAACTTTTGATTTAAAGGTGTTTCTTTTAATAAATTATCAATTTCAGCCTGAAACTTGTTCACAGATATAGGATCATTTTTTCTTATAGTAATATGCTTGATAGGTGGTTCTTTAGTACGGATGTCATTTAGTGAAATAAAGTATGGTTGATGATCAGAAAATTTGCTGAGCAGGATACCTGATGTTGTATCTAAGGTGTTACATGATAATTTACAAAATATATTATCAATTAGAGTTCCATATTTATTTGAAAATCGTGTTGGGAAAGTAATCTTGGGATAAAAACTTTCATTTGTCAACATATCAAAATAATCTGCAATAACTGATTTATCATTTATCTTCAGAAGATCAATATTAAAGTCACCAGTTATAATAATCTCATTGTTTCTTGGGCCTAGATCAGATAAAATTGTACTAAATTCATTAATAAATTCTCTGTAATCTTCAATCAACTCTCTAGGTGGTCGATAGAAATGTCCTATTGTAATAGGTTTCCGTAGGTTTTCACCTTTCTTTACCTGTATAACCTGGCCTTCCCAGTTATTATACTTACTCAATTTCATTCTGGATACATATTCAAATTTCTTGTTCAAGTATATTAACAATCCACCTTTAGAAGTACAAGAATAACCCTGGGGTATCAATTCATAATTTTCTAATTCAAACAATGATGTATCACAATTTTCTGGCAACCAGGTTTCCTGTATGCATATAACACTGAACTCAAATCCTGAATCCATCAGACATTCTACAAATACATATTGAGTTCACTAAATTTGGCTCTGATTGACTGAATATTTGTACTAAGAATAGTAAATACATTTGTCTTGTTTTTCAATAATGAATATAACATTTCCTTATCATAATATGGTGAAAGTTTTATAATCTCAACATCTTCCTCAGTATCACTGGCCATGTCAATTATGTTTAAAAGACAATTATCTTCAATGCCACCATGGTGTTTGAGAATATCTTCATCTAATGTCATTGAGGCTGAGATTTACAAAAAGTATACATTACACACATTTTCATATAATATATGGATAATTTGGTACTAAGTGTTACATATGCACATTTAATGGTAATCAAACATTTACAAATGCTAACTGGATTAAGTATTTGTGTACACAATGGTAGCAAGTATAATCTGACAAACAATATTTTTGCTGCACCAGAATAAATGATTGAGTCTAAACATGACTGTGATGCAGTAATGTATGACAGTGTGCAAGACATGATAGTCAAACAGTGTGCTATGCGTGGTTAGCTAGTGGTTATAATATATTTATCATATAATATTTAGTGTAACATAGAACATGGGAAAAAACAATATAAAGATATTTATCATATAATATTTAGTGTAACATAGAACATGGCAAAAAACAATATAAAGATGTGAACATAAATTAGAATGGAGAGAATATCCTAGCAATACATATAGTTAAAATTAAGGTATAATCATATGTATACTCCATATATCACCTATATGAAAATATAGGGATGAGTTCTCATAGACATAAATTATAATTATCTGTCATTTCACTTTGCTAGATCTAATCTAACCTGGCATAAAATCTCACCAAGCCAGTTTTCGCCCTTCCATGTGTGTGGATCAAAAATGGCATTGTCTCTCACACTTAAACCAGTTCCCCAGCGATCATCTTTGGGATTTCCTTCAGCGAGATGATTTTTGCCTGTTTTAATCAGGAAGTCCTTAAGGTGGTCATTTTGGCTAAACTTTTTCAAACAACACATATACATAACATCTTTTGCCTTATCTGGGTACCACTTATTTTCATCAAAGTTTTGGATCTTAAATCCAAGTCTATAGGCATCTGAGGGTGTTTTGGCATTGACAATGAGTCTTGCAGTTACATTATCATTGAAGTACATGGCCTTGTTGAATTGGAACATGTTTTCTGAGGTCTGGTGTACATTTCCATCATCATCCTTAATCTTAGCTTCATGAAAACCAGATAAAGGTGAAGCAGAGCCAAAGAATGCAGTCATGTTATTTCTTGTTGGAGATGCAATTTTCCTGGGATCTAATTCACGTGGTAACTTGTCAAGTGTATTCACTGTGTACATTTTCCCTTCAATATAGAGACTATCAACAGATAATGCTGCCTTTTTCTTTTGCTTAAATGCTTCAATGAGGATGGGACGGAGGATTCTTCTGCGTCTTTCTACTTCCTCTGGGAAGTTCTCAGAGAGCCAGTACTGAGAGTCCTTAAGTTGTCTTTTGGCATTCCATATGGTAACTCTATCTTTGAACCAATGCAGCTTAAATATTATGCCTCTAGGTTTCTGATTAGCACACTTGGGTCCTAGTCTATGGCATCTTGCTATTTTAATTTCTCTTGCATTTGGAATCTTCATAGTATTGAACATAATATTATAAATCTTTGATGTACAATCAGTGTCAGACTCATTTTCACATTCAGGTATACCATAGAAAACAAGGTTGTCACGACGTGATTGTGTTTCAAGCTTTAAATTCTGCTCCTTCAGGGTACT
The DNA here is from genome assembly GCA_949316495.1 of Amphiduros pacificus. Classification (NCBI taxonomy): domain Eukaryota; kingdom Metazoa; phylum Annelida; class Polychaeta; order Phyllodocida; family Hesionidae; genus Amphiduros; species Amphiduros pacificus. The sequence continues at coordinate 71,249,370 of OX439000.1, forward strand.
GTTTTCCTTTTGGAGAGAATCAATAACAGATCTCTGGCGAGTGAGCTCACTCTCAAATTTGTCTTGTGTCAATTTCAGCAAATCTTAAATGATGTTCAAAATCAGCATTATCTTTGTCTTCAATCCAATTTTCAACTTTGGTAAGACTATTCTGCATACTTCCAAGTTTGTTGTTTAATGCAGCAACCTCATGAATCAGCTGTTTCAACATAGTACTAGTATCAGAAGGTTCACCTGTTGTTGTTGACTGGGTGTTGCACTCAGTGCCCTCATGTTCAACATGGCTTCCTAACTGTTTACTTTCAGCTCCTTGGCCTTGTTTGGATTGTGCCCCATTTTGAGCCGTTTTCTGCTTACTGGATCCTCTTGTCATTGTCAAACAAGACTCAATATATTCCAAAAGTAAATGTATCCACTTTAGATATGTAATTCCCACTCAAAATATGTAAACCAGGTGAAAACCACTACACTTGTTTACAGGACTAGTCCATGCCTCTGCATAGGTGGCAGCGTCTTCTGGCAGGTCTTCCTAAAACTGACATCAGGAAACTGAAATACCTCCAAAACTCTGCAGCACGGGTGGTAGGAAAAATTAGGAAATTTGATCACATTTCAGGAAAATTACAGGAACTGCACTGGCTTCCTGTTCACGCGAGAATTGATTTTAAAATTCTTCTATTAACCTGGAAAGCCCTTAATGGTAAGGCTCCGCCTTACTTACGGGATCTACTCCTGATTAAAGAAGGTGAACACTGTCTAAGACAGTCGACACAACCGACACATGGTTGAGATCAAACCTATTCTTATTATTTGGTAAAAAGGCGAGGATCCTAAGATGATCTGCGACAACGATTGCAGTCCCTACCAAGACCAACAACGGTTTCGATCACTTTGATCTCTTCAGTTGGATGGGGACTGACTGCGTTATCCTATGATTTGTTTATATATGGAGCCTGAGGAGGTGCTAGCACCTCCACTTATGGCGCCTCTGGAGCGGAGGTGTTTGTGGGTCACGTTACCTCATTGTGGAGGTGCTGTGAGGGACCCCCCTCGAAGGGAGTTGCGTACAGTATTATATGAGCGATATAATATCATTTGGTCGATTACGTTGGCGTTATTTGGGTTGTGTTTCAGTTTTTTGCACCAAAACGAATCATTTTGATTTGTTAAATAATTCTTTTTAAATTTACGGCCCCTCTCCCTTGAAGCTGCCAGACTAGTTCGTTTATTTTACGCTGCATACAGCCCCGGCGCAGGGTAGGAATGTCCATTTTTTTAGCGAATTTCTGTTCCCGTGTCTTTCTTTTGTGAGCGACGGGATTCTTTTCAGTAATATTAAACATAGGAAATATACCTTAATTTTGTTGGGTTCTTAGCCGGTTTTCTGGCCATTTCTTATTTGCATATCTGTATTGTACCTTTGTTGTATAATTAAATACTTTCCCTTCTATTTTGGCGGGATGGAGCGAGAACAAGAAACATTTCTTTGTTATGAAACTTTTATTTTTGTTTCTGTGACTTTGATTCTCGTTTCTTATTTTTACATATAATGCATAGTTTGTGATGTTGAGATAGTTTTAGGTTTGCAGCTCTTTTAGACGGATTGGTCCTCTACTGGGATCTGGAGGAGTTGGTCCAGAATCGTTGTGTAGTCTGCGGGGGGGGGGGGGGGGGTTTGTATCCCATTCAAGGTCCTCCAAGAGATCCACAAAATTTATGTGGTCTTGGGGGGCTGTGGGAATTTGCTCTTGGGGAGATGGTCTTTCTCTCGAGGGTGGAGGTGTGTGGTCCTCTATCCTCTCAAGATACCCTGTCCCCTTGTCTTCAATTGGTATATCTGAAAGATGAAGTGAGTGTTTAGTCATATTTTTAGAACGTTGGTAACCTTTTTATGGATGTTACTAACCTTTCGGTACAAGGTTCTGTCCTTGTTTTTGTTTCTAGTGAATTTGTAAACGTAAGGGGGGTTCTTACTATCTCTGTTTATGTAGTCTGTGGTCTCTGAGGTGGAGGCCTGTCTAGACTCACTATGGCGGTGGCCTGTGGTGGCCTCAGCAAGTCGGAACAATGTGATGTCGTTTTCCGACATCAGAGAGCATAGTTGGTCTCTTCTTTGATGTCGTCGGAGGTTGTCCCGTCTGGAAAACGTTGTCAGACACGTGTGACATTCGTATCTCACTGGTTGGAGAGAATGTGCGGATTTAGCATGGCGTAGCATTGCTCTGCGTGTAGAGTAAGCTCTGCCGCATGTAACGCACAGCTTGTGCATGAACTGTTCCGCCATTATGTTGAATGGTTGTTATTGACCCATTGTGTATTGTTACGGTTGCTGGGGCGACGGCGGTATTCTGGCTTTGCGCCGTCGCTCTGGATATGTCTATTTTAGGCTCCCGATGTTGTCTCAGCGTGAGAAAAATCAAATGCGGTCAGCTTTTTAAGGGATTGATTGCTTGATTTGCCTTAGCGCTGAGTGGGAATACTCCTACGCGCCCGAAATAGTTTATTGTAGTGATTTTCTGTTATTTTCAGAAAACGACAATTTTCTCCGGGTTTTCGGTAGTTTAGAACCTATTATAATTAATGGTATGGTTCAGTGTTTGATCGTGTTCTATTAGCCATTTAGGGGATAGATTTTAGACTAGATTGTAATCTATTTTATCAATAGTATGTCTGCAAAGGGTAGGAAAATAATCTTTTTATCTCCCCTTCTCATTCAGCCCGTTTGGTATGAATGTCCTCAACTTGTCTATCCATTCCAGTTCTCTGGCAATCCGTGTTTGGTCGTGTGGGGTTGGTTTTTTGTATAGAATGTATATTACCTGAAATTCCATGTCACCTATACTGTGACCTGGTAGTTGAAGTGGTGGCCTGTTGCTTGGTCACATTCTTTTCTCCGTATGTAGCCTAAATGTTCATTGATTCGTTCTTTGAAAGTTCTGTAAGTTTCTCCTACATATTGCTTCTTGCATTGTTTGCAAGTGATTAGGTAGACTAGATTTCTTGTATTACAGGTGTATTTGTCTGGAGCTTTGTATTCCCGTCCAGTATTGGAGCTACGCACCGTTTTGTGCGTTCTACATGATAGGCAGAATTTGCACCTCCATGGTCTTCTGCAAGGTGGTGCAGTTGGTTTGGGTGTTTTGGTTGTGGTGTTGCAAGCAGCCCGGACTAATTTGTCTGAGATGTTTTTTGGACATCTAAATGCTACCAGGGGTTTCTCTGGGAAAGCATCTTTATTGACGGACAGTTTGAGTAGGGGCCAGTACTTCCCTAATATTTTGTGGAAGTTGGGGTTGGCCTCATTGTAGGTGATGACTAGTGGTGTCTTGGATTGCTGTTCTGTTGGTTTGTCTTTTGGTTTCAGCAGATCGTCACGGTTTGTGTTTCTTGCCCTCATTCTAGAGGATTCTCTTCTTTGATAGTCTTCTTTTCTTAGTTCAGAATGTAAATCATAATCTTCAATATGCGTGCAGTTCCTTCTGATCCTCAGAAATTCTCCATAAGGCCCGCCTGTTTTGCAGTGTTTGGGATGTGAGGAGGTATAGTGTAGATAGTTGTGCGTATCCGTGTCTTTGGTATATAGGTCGGTGTATATGGTGCCGTTTGCGCCGTCGACCTTTACCAGAGTGTCAAGAAACTCCACCTCGACCTTGGAGTGTTTGGAGGTGAATTTGATTTTCTCATGCGCGGAGTTGCAGTATTCAATGAAGTCTAGGAGTTTCCCTTCTCCTTGGTCGAATAACATAAAGATGTCGTCTATGTACCTGAGATATAAGGCTGGTTTAGACGGGGCGTTCTTTAGGAGTTTTTCCTCTAGGTGTGCCATAAAAAGGTTGGCATATGAAGGTGCTACTTTTGTGCCCATAGCGGTATCTCCTGTTTGTAGGTAATGTTCACCATTGAAAGTGAAGTTATTCATTTTAAGTACTGCCTCTAGGAGGTTCCTTAGGCTTTTGATTGAAGCCTTGCCTTTGTAATTGTTTACCAAACACCTGTATACTGCATTGAGTCCTTCATTGTGAGGGATGTTTGTATACAGGCTAGTCACATCCATTGTGGCTACAATGATTTCATTCCTGCTATGGAAGGAGGAGATCTTCCTAATGAAATCTGTGGTGTCTCTTATGTAGGAGGTGGTTTCCTTTACAAAGGGCTTAATATGCTCGTCAACGAAAGCAGAGATTTGTTCTGTGGGAGACCCATTTCCACTGATGATGGGTCTTCCTACGACCTTTTTCTTGTGTATTTTTGGTAGGAAATAAAATTTGGCTGTTCTTGCCTCATGAGGACACAACGACATGTATACGTCGTTGTCGATTTCGTCCATGTCATACATTTTATTCAGTATGTCCCTAACACAAGATTGGTGGTGTTCTGTGAGGTCGTGTGCCGTTCTGACATAAAAGTTAATGTCGTTCAGTTGTCTTTCTGCTTCTTTTTTGTAGTCCTCAGTGTCCATGACCACTATGGCAGAACCTTTGTCTGCCTTTTTTATAGTGATCAATTGATTGCTACTTAGGGATTCTAAGGCGTTTTTTTCCTCTTTGTTGAGGTTTTGGGTGCGGGGGGCCCTAGGGACAAATTGCTCAATGTCTCTTTGTACACATTTGAAGAAGGTTTCGAGCACAGGGTCTCGAGAAGTGGATTTTGGTTCCCATGTGCTTTTTGGTTTAAACTTGGACTGGGGATCTGAGACGGGTGGGGCAGTGATGGTAGTATTGGGGTTGTTTGTGGGAGCAAAATGAGTGGTGATGCTCGGTTGGGAATTGGGGCTATGTCTCGATTTGCCGGGGGTTCAGGGTCAGAATCATGCCAAAATGATTTGAGTCTCATCCTCCTGAAAAAGGATCTCAAGTCAGACTGAATTTCATGGTTCTTAGGTTCGCCAGGAGTGGGGCAGAACTTCAGTCCCTTTAAGAGGGTGTTTCTCTCATTGGCTGTCAAGTCATGGCTTGACAGGTTAATGACTGAACGTTCATCCTTGTTTTCAAGGTTGATATTGACGTTTTTATCAAAGAACGAAATAGAGATTGTTTGGTTTTGAACTTTTTTATTTTTTCTAGTTACATTGTGATTCATTGTGGGGAGACATTCATTGAAATTTTCTATAGTATCGGAGGTGTTTTCCTCTGATTGTTCATTTGTATTGTTGCTTTTGTTATTGTTGAGTTTATTATTCTTTAGGGACATTGTCCATCTCTGTGTTTGTATTGTGTCCCTTTGTGTTGGCCCTGAGTGACCTTTTTCAACTAAACAAGTTGATGAGGTCACCGATTGTGGGCTTTTTGGCGTTCTTTTTGTTGGTAGACCCCTTGTTGTTGGGGATCCTTCGTTTGGCTTCCTTTGTGATCCTGTAACGAAACTTGGCCTCCTGTTTCGTGGGGATGGTTTTGCATTTCCTTTTTCTTGGGACGCCGAGGGATTCTTCCTCGGTCCGCTCAAGATCGTAAGCGAACCGCTTACGTTGCCGGTTGGACTCCTCGACTCTAACCCGGTGCGCCACCGTGGTGGCGGCGGCCTGGGCTTCAGCGAGAACTTCATTGTCCACTTTAGAGCCGAGATCTTTCTACGCGGCGTCGGCGATGTGTTTGTTGGTCGTCGACATGTATTGTGAGTGCGTGGTCTCCATTTGTAGAAGCTCAGTCTCGAATTTGCATACCTTCTCCCGCCATGTTTTAGAGAAGTTGGAGTCGCTTGCGCCACTCGGCGGACTGATTTTGATCAGTAAAAGGAGACAACAGAAACTATATTGTTCATAGTACAGGGCATTATCTTTTTATGCGGGGGTTTAAGACTCCCGTTTGATAATGTGCTCGAGATTGTGTTAAAATCCCGAATCGGGTGCTCGGGCTTCGTGTTAGAAGGCCGCCCGGGCGAGCTATACGAGTGCAGCCAGGGTTTAAGTACACACTGGGACGCGTGTATTGTTTCCCTTGACGGGAGGCATTGTTCCCGTAAGCGATTGTTTAAGCTGCAGTGAGTATACATTGTTTGTTGGTGTTTGTGGCCTTTTGGACAATACTGCTCTGATGTATTGTCTCGGCGGACCTCATAAGATGGTTGCTATAGGTGATATTATATAGGAGAATATATAAAAGTGAGTTACTGTTTACCTTGAGGCAGCGTGGTATCACGTGGCCGTCCATGGCTGCATATTTAAGCAGTGAGGTGTGAATAGCTTGGTACCGTGCGTGCCTTGCTAGAGCATTCCTTGCTCTCTTGTAGATACCCTCATGGGCCGTTGGGATGTTTGGCCTCCCTTTCTTGGCTGGAGGGGCGATGTCCGCTGAACGCTTACGTTTAGCGTTAGAAGACGACAGCCTGGAGGACCCTTCCCCAAGGGGGTTTTCTTGATGTTTGAGGTAAGCCTGGAAGGCCTCCCACTTTTCGGGATCCACCTCAATAGACCCGGTATCCTTAGAAACGACGGTGATCATGGATTGCGTCGAGGCAGAACCAGTGATACTGGTCTGGCTGGTGGTAAGTCGGGCTATCTCCTCGGTGAGATGCGTGCTAGATGAGGATGTAGACGGCTCCGACATCTTAGGATGAAATAGTAACAATGGTAAAAAGGCGAGGATCCTAAGATGATCTGCGACAACGATCGACTTTTTTTTCAATTTCTTTTTAGTATTAATGTGTTTTTCTCTGCAGTATTCTATATATTTTCATAAACTAACCCCAATAAGCTGGCATTTTTATATTATTTAAAAAAAACTATAGTATTTTCCTCTGTTTTCCCTTATAGATTGACCACAAAACTATAAATTGCTCTCAAATTGTTAATTATGAACAGATTTTGATGAATAAGGACTCTACGAACTCGTATTTGAAATATGTAGATGATAGGATAATTAAACATTTAGATAATTTCGTGGAAATAGGCTTTTTATTTTCAAGGTCATTGAAAGGTCACTTCAAGGTCACTGGCAATTTTGATCAAAATAGCCTAAGAAGGTTGACATTCGATCACATATCATTTGTAGATGTATATTGAGTAGTAAAAAAGTTATATCCCTATTAATGTGTCATGTGTCAGACACCTGATTACAGTTTATAACCTGATGTTGGTCAATTCAGATTTGAAGACATTTTTAACTTGGGGAATTCCAAATATCGAATGGCATAAAATATAGGGCAATGACTGCAGAGGTAGTACTACCTGTGTAATGCAGAGTAGGATTAAACATGTTCTCATCAAAAGTTATGATTTCAGCTTTCATCACTTTAGTTGTATATGACAGAAGAAAAAAATGACATTATATTGATCACACAGTTTCGACACTATCTTAGCTTTGCTGATTCCTCATGTTCAGCACTATCTCAGTTTTTCAGATTCCCTATGGTCAGGGTTTTCTTTGATTGAGTTAATTGAATTCACCAGGTGAGTTGGTGACAAGTCACTCACCATTGTACCACTGCTAAATCATTGTTAGAAATTCACCAGGAGAATATCAAATATAGAATATCCTACAAACTTTACAATTTTGTTGGATATTCTCCAGAATATGAAATATAGAATATCCTAAAGTTAACGAAAATAGATAATCCTAAAATTCATGAATTTTGTAGAATATTCAATATAGAGTATAGAATATCCTGTCAACTTCACGGACTTCTGTGGATTGTAGCTAAAAACATTAAAATGTCAGCATGTTGGCACGTGAATAAATCCTTATCTTTTTTCAGTCATACCAACAATTCTTCCACATCTCGAGACAACTTTGGCCTCCTCAAATTATATGGCTTTTCAGCAATCCTATGGGCCACCATACATATCCCAGAATCCAATGATTCAACATCAATTTTTAAACATGTAGAAAATAAAACTTTCAAGAACGAGATTATGGTTCCAATAATAACACTTGATTCCCATACTCTTGAGAAATGTTATCCTTAAATTCAAAATGTAGACCTCAATTTAATAATAATAATAATAATAATAATAATAATAATAATAATAATAATAATAATAATAATAATAATAATAATAATAATAATAAAAGTAATAATAATAATAATAGTAATAGTAATAGTAATAGTAATAGTAATAGTAATAGTAACAGTAACAGTAACAATAACAATAACAATAACAATAACCATAACCATAACAATAACAAAAATAAAAATAATAAAAATAATAATAATAATAATAATAATAATAATAATAATAATAATAATAATAATAATAATAATAATAATAATAATAATAACAATAACCATAACCATAACAATAACAAACATAAAAATAATAAAAATAATAATAATAATAAAAATAATAATAATAATAATAATACTAATAATAATAATAATAATAATAATAATAATACTAATAATAATGATAATGATGATGATGATGATGATAATGATGATGATGATGATGATGATGATGAAGATGATGATGAAGATGATGATGATGATGATGATGATAATGATAATAATAATAATAATAATAATAATAATAATAATAATACAAATAATAATAATAATAATAATAATTAATAATAATAATAATAATTAATAATAATAATTATAATAATAATAATAATAATAATAATAATAATAATAATAATAATAATAATAATAATAATAATAATAATAATAATTAATAATAATAATAATAATAATAATAATAATAATAATAATAATAATAATAATAATAATAATAATAATAATAATAATAATAATAATTAATAATTAATAATAATAATAATAATAAATCCCAATACTTTGAACCTGCTTGTTTCTGCCAACCAGTACCAAGAGCTTAATTATTAACCAACAAAATCAACCCTGCATTAAATAAGCTCCTCACCAAGAGCTTCTTATCTAACCAAGTGTAAAAATAACAGCAGTGGTCTCTTTGAGGCAAAAGTGCCTGGAATCAGACTCTTTGAAATAGTCACCTAATTCTAAATAAAACCTTAAAATCACCTTCCAAAACTGTACCAGCCCATTTATAACTTGAAACACGAGTAGCAATGTAAATGGAGGTGTGAGGTACCTTCCTTCTACCAGGGGGCACCACCAGTCCAGGAGGCTGCGATGCACTAGTGCTCAATCTCCCCCGTTAAATTACTTTATGTCTGTATCGATTTTGAATTCTTTTGTAGAAAGGAAATACTTCTGTGCATCTCCCTGGATGTTTTTCTACCCAAAACATAGGCCAATTACCTTATAGCTATATTGGTCATCAGTAATATTTCTAAATCTCTTCTGGAAATGCCTTCCAATTGCTTCATAAATAATTATTTAAATCATTTCCCATAGCAGACTTGAGCAGATGAATATTTTGGCAAATCAAAATACATATTGAATTTGACAGCTATTAGATAAAAAGTGGAATTCTGAGACTAATACTCTGCCAGACAAAGGTATTTGATCCTAAACCTTCCTCTGCCTCCAATGTTCAAATTCACGACAATCACCGGTCGCAGATAATGAATACTATGATTCATATTATGAAAATCTGTATTTCAGAGTTGCATCATCACACACCTCAAACTGAACGGTATCCACTAATTGCACTGTTTGCCTTTGAGCAGGCCGGAATTAACTGAATACAATATCAAGACTGAATGAGGAATGTTTTTTTCACTTTCCCAAATTACCTAAATCGAAGTAGAGAATCGACTACCTCTGTTTAGCAGTGCAGAGACTAATGGAAAATATATAGAATTGGTCCCCTGTAAATACAAGATCTTATCTAGCTACAAAAAGCTAAGAACTCCCATCAGTAATTTCATAGAAGATCAAAGTTGATTAATAGACAAAATGACAGACAATTTCTCACAATCACTACCAGAGATATGTATTAAATGTCTCTGTCTTTACAGAAGCTATGCTATGCATAGCTAAAACCCAAAACATTATGATAACCAGGTAAAAATACATTGTTAAGTCATGAACAATTTTGTTTTTTTATGGTTTTCTTTCATGTTGAGTGTTATCCTTTGTAACAGTAAGCTTAAAATATACCATATATGAAATTTTAAAGAATCGTTTTTATAGTTCATTTCTAAAATGGACTTTCCCAAATTAATCCATATATTTTCGTAAGACGTTGTAAAATAATGTATCATCTTCATACTCATGTGCAATCTGCTATTATGAATGGCTTCTGGAAAGAGTTGTATTAAATGTGAATTAGTGTAAATAAAGCATTACCTAGTGATCTAACAGACCAAGAAAAACATATTGAGAATGACCTTGCATGGGAAAATGATCAGCAAATTTATAGATAACCTGTCAGCAGAAGTGAACAAAAAAGGACTCGTGGCACACAGAAAGTAAATGTATCTATATCAGGCAAATTCAGTATCGAAGCAAATAGGCAATGAAAGGCTGTGACAATCTTGCAGCTTGCAGTGAGCTTATGATATCATAAGCCTTTCTATGTACCTTTCTGAAATTACAAAATCAATCTTTTCCCATTTTACTCGACCAGGATCATCTAATATGCTGGCTAATTATCTGGTACAAACTGATAATCGTCAGGGTGGGAGTTTCTTAGCTTTGTATTTTTGTATTGAGCCCAAACTTTATATTGAAGATAGGACACAAATATTTTCTCACTTCAATAAGTACTCTGTCGAGGTATTAATGAATTAAAACTTATCTCTAATTTGTTAATGGGATGACAATATTAAACTTTATTTAATGATACTTGACATGAGGAAGGATCCCAGACGAAACATTGCAAATTAACCCCAGCGAAAAAGCGCGGGAAAGCGCGCACAACTTAATGTGGGACAACATTATGCTGGCCACAGCCAGGAAGTCTCGTCACATTTTACTCGTCGTGAGATTTAGGCGAGTCTTCAAGAATGGCCGAAACTTCCTGGTGGAGTCAAAGAGGATGAAAAAGTTGCTGTATTTACGATCATACAGAAGGAATGCATTAGGTAAGACAACTTGATGATTATTATATGTATAATCTACTTATGTTGCAAGTTTCCATGCGCAACGCCAGGGAGAATCGAAGTTATGGACGAATAAAAACTAGGCGTGTCTCACAAGTCCCATAATATACAAACATTTTGGGCAAGCCCATCCATTTGCAGTCACGATGAGCCGGACAGTTCTTAGTTCTGGTTGGGTTGAATTGATACCTCCTTCACAGCCAACCTAAACAGTTAAGATTTCTGGATATCATTGCTCTCTCTCTTCTTATTGAATCTTGTTAGTATCTGTTTTGCAGCTTTGGTGCCAAAGCTTGTTGGCAACCCAGGAATGTGTATTTAATTTCCAGCACCCAACATGACATGGGCCTCTTGTCTTGAGTCTTTTCTTGAGATTTGCCATTTGGTCTCAAGTCTCGTTCCAGACTGGGACTGTTAATATAATTGTACAATCTGTCTGAAATACATTATGACATGAGCATCGTGCAAAATAATTGGCCACTGATTGTGAGTGTTCACTGATAGAAATCTGAGCCTAAACTGATATGAGCATGTGTATCAACACACATTTTTGTTTCAGTTTCAACATCATTCTTCATACCAAAAGATCATGGTATAATACACTTGAAAATCATATTTTCTCATTTTGAACAGTTTAATATGCATCAGAAAAATATTGAATTGAGTGGTCTTGACATCTGGCTATTAACTGTTGCAGTGATTATATGGGTCACCATTTTATCTATTCATAATGTACACAAATGTTTCTTCAGTTTTTCGCTCGCGTTTGTTTTGCCTTTAGGGCTAGATGTTCGAGGTTTCAAGGTGATTAAGCCGTAAGTCAATGGAGCCTACCCCGATTATCGGTCCATGGCGGCCATGTTTTGGCTGATTAATTCTGATTACACCGTCAGATGTCGCTTTTGTTTGAGAAGTGATTTGTGAGTGCGTAGTAGAGTAAGAAGATTGGGATTTTGCAAACTTACGCGAGCTTGATTTTTTAAAATCAACACTTGTTTCTGTTGATATTAATCTTGATGATATGAAATTTCATTAAAAAGAGTGATGTCAATGGTGATGTCATAACTTCACAGACGAGGGAAAAGTCATATGACATCAGAAGTATGACTGCATATTGGAGCTTTAGAATGTTGCTGTCGCTCACTTGAATATATTAACCCACTTTCCACATCATTGCACAAACTCATAAGCAGTGGCAAAATTATCCTAAGATCCAAAAGCAACAGAGATTATTTTTTCTGGGAACAAGGATTTTATTTTGGCAAGCCTTGCATCAGATATTGAATTGAAAGTAAAATGGCTTCTCAAAAATCTGTTGCTGAGAATGAAATTTTACCTGAGTCGCAGGTTTATTATGATGGGCAGTGTGTGGTACTTCTGGAAACAGTGGATTTCAAGTATATTTTGTCAATGTCCTTTGGTTTAAATGAAGAAAGTCGTTGTTAGATGAAAATGTATTGTAATTAACAGAGATATCTTTCATAGCGAAACTCATTCTTGTTTTTTTATGAACAGTTTTGCACCCACATAACCATGGTGACCCACAGGTCTTGAAATTAAGGCTTTTAGTACCTGATCCAAAGGGGCTAAACATTCTCAAATCCACTGGACTGTTTAATCTAATGTCCTATTGCATAAAACAAGGAAATATAAGGAATATGTTCACTTGAATTATGCCAGTACAGTTTTAAAACTACTGGTCCATACTGGCCCCAAGGCTAAAAACTTGGCCATTGCTTAATGTGAAGCACTTGCACCCTGACCCACTTCATTCATCCATGGTCATATCATACCTACTCATATTGTCATGTATATCTATGCAGTAATAAAAGCTATTGGGTATGATTTTGTGTATCTCTTATATTTGAATTTACTCAGATATTCATTGATAACTTAATATCTTGTTGATGGTTCCAAGTAGCTTAAAATTTTTCAAGATTCTATTTTGCAGTCGAAATGCAAAAGAGGGACCACCAAGAGCTTACTGTACTATAATTTGAAAAGTTTTCAGTTGATATTTTGGGATTCAGGAAGATTGAAAATAGATTGTGTTCAAGTTAGTTACTGTACTGAATCTGAATTCTTTTTTGCATGTTAGGATTCTTGTTTTGAGCACAACATTGCTGATTCTCAACAGTATACATGTTTGTTTTGTCTGGAAACATAGAGTCGAAAATATTTAATTTATTTATTTAAGCAACCCAAGAATATACATGTACCCTTTGTAGGATACTCATGTAAAATATGAGATGAAATTATAAATGATGAATTTTCAAAATGAACTTATTTGAGTTTTAAAAAAAATGTTAGCTCAAACAAAATAAGGAGGATTGCACAAGATGCCTGTATGCCTGAAATAAATATTTATTAAGTTGCACTCTCTCCTCAGCCCAGGTAACAGCCAACAACATACCTGTATACTTTTAACGATGATTAAGTTAAAGTATGGTCAAAATTTGGAATTTATGAATTCATCAGGAAATATGCCTGATTCATGGAAGTTCAAAACAAAATTATTCAGGTGCAAAACAATTTTTCATATATCACCTGGATTTTTGGCATTGATTAAAAATCACACATTTTAATGGGCAATGTTCTGCAAAATATACCTGTGTGGTGGCCTGAGTATATGTTTCACAGCACTGAGGGTGTTGAGAATTATTGACATTCCCCAGCATATTGAGATAGGGGTGCTGCTGTTCCTCACCTGAGCCACTGCCAGCTTGCCACAGCCCCACATTGTCTGTGAGGATATTGTGTTCACAGAACGTCATGCTCCACTTGTCACAACCAACGTGAGAGGCCCTGCTAAAAATATGACTTGCAAGGGACAACACCACAGTTGGGTCCCCTCCCCAGAACATGAACAAGTTATAATGACAGTGTTTACATACTTGAATATACAACCATCAGCCAGGCATAATGGAATTACAAACTGCACATGGTAGATAAAAAGGAGTATTTCTTAATGAGGTAAGGCTAAATATCATAATGTAGAAATGCTTCAGATTATTTCTTCAGGGTACATATTCAAGATATACAATTTCACAAGTGGGTCACATTCACTGAGGTGTAAATAGAGCAAGGCTGTACAGGTATATATGTGGCAATAAACTTTCTTCTTCACAAATACTAACAGTGACTGTATCAAAAAAGCATTGTAATAAAGATTAGAGGAGAATGTATGATACCTTAATTCCATTAAATATTCCTTCTGAAATTTACTTTGCAGTAGGCTTAGAACATTTCTCATACCCGTGTTTCCCTGCTAACATTGTGTTGTTGTAGAACGCCCAGATATAAATATACAGGCATAAACACACATATAGATATATAATAGTTTTATGAGTGTATACATATATGCTTGTGCAGAAGATAAGGAGATATGATATTATCATACTGGCTTGGAGCACAATATATTATTTGCTTCCCATCAGCCCATACTATCACAGCAATGTGGATGTATTTTTATCGGATAATTGACTCAGACAATACATTTAAAAGCCAAATGCAGGATATGTGCTAATCAATTTAGGCAAACCGCATATTATTTGATGTATCTATTTATGTTGTTGAATCCAATATTTTGATAGCAGGTGGTTGTGATATTTGGAGTGCATGGTCCTGTAATCATGTTTAAAATTATGTTGATTTGGTATCAGCATTACCCATATTCACAGAAATTTTAAACATGAATAGATCCTGCCAATATTTTGATATGTAAGCATACCAGACTCTAAAATCATATAGAGATAGATATACATATACATATACATATATAGATATACATATACACACATCTTGAATTGACCATGAGACAAAAGATCTGCTTTCAAGATCAAAAAGATCTTAAACAGTAATATTCATGATTATATGAATATCCGAATATCCTCTGGCTCAACTGCAGATTCTATCTCATATTATCTATCTATTTATATATAAATTAATAGATCTATAATAAGAGATAGAATTTTCAGCTAACATAGACAACATCATTTCCTATTGTCTTATCATGCACTGCCAGATATGACTAGTAGTTTTGATGGTCATATTTACATTTTCACATTAATGTGTTTTGTGTTCTGCATTGCCTTTATATTTGCCTCCATTATTTATCTTTTAAGTTGTCTCCAGATAGGCCCCATGTTCTCAATGAATGATTGTGAACATCATGACTTTCCTGCAGACAGCTCTAAAACACATAGATGCATGGATATCACGTCTAACATCTAACATCTATTTAGTCACTCATGATCATTGTATGACCATATAGTGCCACGTTTAAGTTTTGCATGACCAAATAGTGCCACACAAAAACTATGCGTGACTGGATGAAGTCATGTGATTGCCATATATGTGGCCAGATAGATGCTTGGATCCAACTGTTCAGTGCCCATGATTTGTTTTCAAATATTATGTACAATGAATTGAAGATATAAGAATGCTATGTATGCAAACATCATGTTTTTAAGGGCATACAATTGAAATAAATCAACAGAAAATATGGATCCTATTTTCTAATCAAGTTAAATGAAAATTCCTTCATTATGCATATTATGTTCTAATATATCACAAACAGCAAGCATCTAGGGTGTATTTTCTGACAATAACCTTTATAGTTTGAATTATTACTTTTGCCTTATCTGAATCCACCAAAAAGCCACAGTAAGTTACATTGTGTGAAGTAAGGCATAAGTAATACTGGCTGACATTGTGTAGCAGTTCATAACACAAAACTGAACCACTCCTAATGGGAAATGTGTACATCAAAGGAATGGCCTGGTATTGTCTGAATGAGCCTGAGAC
Source organism: Amphiduros pacificus (assembly GCA_949316495.1). Lineage (NCBI taxonomy): Eukaryota > Metazoa > Annelida > Polychaeta > Phyllodocida > Hesionidae > Amphiduros > Amphiduros pacificus. Next base: position 71,265,098 of record OX439000.1, read on the forward strand.
ATGAGGACATTGAAGTCCCAGGCATGAAATGATCCTCACACATGTGCACAATATAGAGTGACAAATGCTGCAGTTAATAACTTGGCTAGTTCCCAGAAAAGCTTCATCAAGGTGATAAATATAATATAGTAAATTTACATATCATTGTGCCTTGATATAGTTTAGAGGTCAGGATGTAATAGTTACATGAGAAAAAGGTAGTGGGTACTGGGTAGAGCTGGTAATATGTTGAACTGAGGAGGATGCTTTGGTGGATATTAATACATGACACCTATCTCATCCCATCACATCTCTTAGATCAGGTACATTGTTAGCTCTCTCAGGTGAGCAGAGCAGGTGCAATAGGTACCACCTTCTGTCTGCACACACCCACGGCAATAGCTTGTCTGCAGGACTAATCTTCAGATAGCCTGGTGGTGTGGGATCACATACAGTGGGCTGTATTTCTGCAGGTAGCTTTTATGTGAGTAGGGGGCTGGATGTATGTACGGGGGCATGACCTCTGTATCATGCTGCACTATGGGTCTGAGGGCCTCATACCTGCCCCCAACCTTACAAATATATCTGATAAGTTGCCTCACGTTGCACCCTCCATATGCTGGCAACATGATCATCCTGTAAACATATCTTATGGCATGCCACAAGATAAAAGAGTAAATGTAATGAGGGTTAGATGAAGAATTCTGTGCATTGCTAGTCTAAAAAACAAGATAAACTCCACTTTATTTTACTTGCCATATTTTTCAGATGGGGTTCTTTCGCCAGCAATGGTCAAAATGGCTCTGTACATACCAGGTGGTAGGTTTGGCAGATATATTCACTAAACAAATATTAAAGGCAATGACAGGACAGAGTTAATCTGCCTGACAGCCAATAAACATGACAAACACTTCTCACAAGTTGATTGTTGAGAACATAGAATCTGCTCTGGAAATTCATATTTGTTGCTCATAGCTCATTGTCCTTATCGTGTATAGTGCTGCCATCTAGATTGAGGTCTTGACATGTTATATCAAAGTCATACTTGCCAAGTATTTGAATTAATAAACTCAATAATGAAAACTTATATCACCGACAACTGACTTGTTTTGATCTACTAGACTTAAAATGCAAATATCTGCATTTTTTTTACAGTTGGTTGACAGGTAAGAATTGACAATAGAAAGCAATAAATGTGCCAATATGGACAGGTCTGTTAGTGTCACTCCATATTCTTTGGTGTGTTTTCTTGACCTTCAGTCATTCTTAACTCTGGTTCTTTATAAAAGTTTGACAGGGTTGCAAAAGTATTATTTATTGTTGTAAAAATTGTGAGAATATGACTTGGAGGTCTAACACAGAATGTAGAAAGGCTGACTGGTGTGTTTGGTACAAATATATATTTGGTATGTGTATCACAAAGTTGATTGCTATCTGCCGGATATCACCGTTCTTTCATCAACGGCAGAATATACATTGTTGTGTATTCCATTGTTTCATAATCAATACCAATGGTTAGTCCTCTGAGTGTTTCAAATCTGCAGTGCGATTGCCAAAGTAAATCTCAGCTCAGCCACATATACAGAAAGCAGCACATTATAAAGTCTCTGTATGTCAGGGCACGGATCCAAGAAGCATGGTTGGGCAAAGTAGGTGGTGATATGCAGGTCCCAGAGGTGGAGCCTTGAGTATGCCAGACATTGCTTGCAAATCTAAGTGAGGCAGTCCTACTCCAGTTGGTATCTGCCTGGCCTTACAAGCCATGCCCTGACAGAATGTACAAGCTGGCTTGATGTACTGGGGTGGGACCATGGAGGATGGGGGCTGCCACTGAAATCAGCTTCCAAATCTGACAAGAGATCTGGGATGCTGGTCACAAGTAATGCTAGGAGTTGAGAATGAAGGGATAAGCATGGCTTGTGTATCCAGTCTGCCTGCCTGCTGGGGATGGCAGTACATGAGGGCATTGCAGCACAATATTAGCTTGTTACATGACAACATGACATGGGTCCCAGTGACGTATGGAGTCTGTAACAATTCACAAGTCCCGATGGGGGAGTGGGGGAGGTTGTATGCGGTTATAATAGCAAAGGTCTCTGAGTGATCCTGAAGGCAATCCATGTTAGAGAAGGAACATTGCCAGGTGGTGGCAGACTGCAGATAAACCTCAGACATCATGCTGCAGGAACCAGTTCCACCGTCTCCAGATTAGTCTCAACACCACTCTCCCACTCCTACTACAGTAAAATGGGTATGCCAAACACATGCTTAGCTCTTTTTACAAAATCTGATTCATAGCAAAATAAAAAGGCAGATCACCCCACCTTCCACATTCCCCTACAACCCTCTACTTTGTACCCAACAAATTCTGCTGTGTATGACCAATATCTTCAACTATCGACTCCGATAGATGTTCTCTATGGGTGATAATTGTAAAATATTCAGGCTAATTATTCCATTATACATGGAATAGCGGTAGGTAGGAGAGTGAATGGTTTTGGCAGTGGAGGGATTTGATGGCCAGTTTGGCAGCAAAATGCAATAGTACTATGGGTGTACTCCACGACAGTCATCAAGTCAAGTAGCATCCTTGAGTGTGACTCATCTGATGGCACACCATTCTCACCCATCCATTCATTCCTCCATCATTGACCTGCATCCATCTGTCATTCCACTCCTTCATTTCTCTCCTGATGACCTGCTTTCCTCACTCTCTCTGTCTGCTGTCTGTAGAGTTAGTGTTGTCTAAATTACCCACCAGACATTCCACATATTTTAATCAACATGAAATATCATATTGTTACCAGATTGCAAAATGTCAGTGTGTCAGAGCTGTAAGAAACCTTTGTCACCAACAGCTGAGGTTGCCAAAGGGATGACAAGGCACTTGCTATTATTATGACCAAAACTCTGATTTGTAGAACTAAGTTTGAATCAGCTTTTCACAGTTCATATACATTCACATAACCTTGTATGAGCTTTGTGGCCATCCTGTGAAACAAGATGTTTATAATTTTGTCATAAGAGAATATCGTGAGTCTTCCCAGAAGGCAGTTGATACAAGAAGAGAATGTGGACATGTTGTATGAGGCCACTGCTGTCTGGTGCTTAGTCACTGATTTAAAGTATGGCAATATGTTGAGGAAGGCCAATCACAGTCCTGCAGTGAAATGCCCCCTGCACCTGCTGCAGGCAAATTCCTCTCTCAGCAGAAAGTGGTGCACATATGAAACATTATGTCACAATAAAAGATTTTAAGATTAATGTGACATTCACGCCTTGACATAAAGAGAAAAATGTTGGTTGCCCAGTTGGGCCACCAGAGCATGTGAAGTGGTGGCCCAAAGTTCTTAGGATAATGATTAGAGTAATAAAATCAAGATAGTTTGGGCCACTAAAAGACCAAAAATATGGTTGCCCAACTGGGCCACTACAACAGAGCATTCACTGGTCCGAACAGAGGATCTGGTGGCCCCGGGCCACCGGGCCAGTGCGTATGTCAAGCCCTGGACATTGATCAAAGTTGCCCTTCATTTTGAATATGTTAATTAACAATATTTGCTGTTTAACCCCAAAAGGACAGGAAATACATCAACATTCACCACCAGCGATGGATGGGAAGGATGTTAATGTCCCCAACTTAATGGCAGGACTAATAAAAAAAAATTAAAATGGTTAGTCCTACCAAACAGCAAAATTTGAATTAGCTAACTCGTCCTTCTGGGATTAAATAGCAGACGAGATTTCAATTTGTCAATTTCACCTATGGTATCATTTATAATTTATGTAAATGACCAGAACGAATTGGATGGTGAATACTGCTGAAGAGTGTTAGACCTATCAAATGAGGTCCAGCGATGTCCACTGTCCTCACCCTTCAGCCAGGTTCCATATACGTCAGAAATGATGGTGCAATCTGTGTCTCCTGGTGTTGTCTGCAGGGAGTCTGTGCTCACCATCAAAGCCCAGCATCAGCTTGCTTCAGAAGCACCAGCCACTGATGCCTCCTCTCATATGGTTCTTGTGCATTTTGCCAGCACAGTTTGATTGAACGGTCCAGCATCGGCTTTAATGTATCATAATTTGAATCATGAGAGAATCGGCAGTGATTTGATTCTATTAAGGATTTGTTAGGATGCAGTGAAGCGTAGGTACAGCCAGCTGTTTGGGTGAAAAAAGCGAGTAAAAATACACGGACACATGGCTGCTCTTTGGAGAAGCATCACTCAGGTATGACATTAAAAATGATGACCTCATATGCTCATGACTTGTTTTATCCTAAATAGCATGCTCTCCTACTGGAGTTAAGCCTCCATTTTGCTAAAAATAAAAGTGTCGTTCCTAAGAATCTGCTTTTCCTCACTCATCATTGATTATAGTCATATAGGTGAATTCCAGAATTCTGATATATTTCTGACTTATAGATATTTATTGTTTGGAGGGGTGTTAAACACATAAAAATATGCAAATGGATTTTGATGTATTTATTGAATATGGCCTTTATAGTAAGTGGAACATTATTAAAGCTTTGGTGCATTGCAATAAAACCTGTTTGTTGTATGGTCGCTTTTAGCTATATTTGTTAAAAGAACAAAGGCTAGTGTTTATATGTAACTGGTGCTTCATGTTGTGCTTGTGATACCTTGCATGATTAAATAGAACTCCCCAGCCACAAGACAATATACTGGTACACTCATAAAAAATGCATAGTGTGGAGTGTAGCTGCTGTCTACCATATCACAGTCCTCCTCTCTGCACGGCTTACAGCTGCAACCTGGCCTTTGTGCTGCTCAACAGTTTTCTTGCAGATAACAGTCACTGCTGATTTGGAAGTAGATCATACCTCATTGAGCAAAAAAGGAACCAACCTTACAAAGATGTTTGCTCTGTCTGTAATGAAAAAAACATTGATCCTCAGACACTTTTGCTGCCTGACCATCTTCGTTGTGTTTGTCTGCAGAAATCACCTGTGGCAAAACAGACCTCTGTCCATTTTCATTTCTTTTTTGGTTCATCATGCATTGGGCTAAGATGCGAGGTTTGCGCAAAGCTTTGAAGTATATTAAAGTATCTAACACTTGACTGCAGGGTCTCAAACTCCAAGTTTTTAGAATATGGAGTTACAGACCTTGGCATTGTCAAACAAGTTTGAAGGACACATCTTAAGGACATTTGTAGCCTGCCTGCAGGACCTCGTCACCGACAGGGGCAACCTAAGAACAAATATTATACTGCAGAAGCTTTGTGATCATTAGGGCAGAAAATATTAGTTGACCTAGTTGGAAGATACAGCCTGCATGCTTGCTTACACCACCTAGGGTACTTATTGATTGATAGGAGATGTGTAGGTGGGAGTGGTTGGCAGTGTAGGACCTGGTATAACTGTTGAATAGTGCCTGGATAAATATATACATATATAACTGTATCAGGTGCTTCTGACATTTAATGTTGTAGTCCAAAAAGATGTCCTTTTTGTAGTCTTGTGCTCAATAATATGTAATGAGCTTTCCAAAACTCATTGATATATCTGCATGAAATGGGCCCAAAAATGCATCTAAATCGGATCAGTATTCAGTTTGGATATGAATAATTAACATGTAAAGCATTTTGAATGCATAGCCTGTGTTTGTGTAATTAAAGATAAAGGCTGGCTGAGCATGGTGGATGTTGCAACTTTCTATTTTAAAAATTACAACATGTTAACTGATGTGCATAATCATCCCAGCTGATTAGCTAAATCATGATGAAGGAAATGTTTACTGTGTATGCCAGGTTATAGGACTGTCAAACTGAGGCATTTTTGATGACCCTTGAAGAACATTTTTGCAATCTATACCAAATGTTGAGCTTTTTAATGAAAGTTGTGGCCTTTTCAGAGAAATGGGCAATGCTGGACTGTGGGAGAAAAAAACTTTTCAGATGTTTGAAGCTTCCCAATGTATTAACAATCAAATGTTGCCACCTCATTACCAATGTATTGATCCAGTGCATAAAAATCGCTCATAAGGGATTAAAACAAGAAAAAGACACAATGACTAACAGTTTAATTGACACCTGGAACACCCAGTGCCTCATTCTGGTAATCTAAATGTAGACTCAGTTTGAGGGTTCTGGAGAAAAATATTTGGGGTGATGGAGTAAGCCTTCTTATTAACTGCATAATGCTTGCCACATGAAGTGACTTAATGTTCTCCACCAGCAATGTTTGTTAAATACTGAAAATAATCTGTTTATAAACATATTTTAGACAGCATTTCTCAGGAATTAGTCAGAAATGTTAATATAATATGAAGGAGCACAGCTTTTGGGCCTTCAGCCTATATTTTATGTTAAATTTTCAGCTTTTATTGTGATGATCTTGTTTTTGTTTTCAGTGGTTTGAGCATTGCATGTTCTCAATTTTGAACTCTTGCTTCCACGGTGTTTAAATGGCAACCAAGTGGTTCAAAGTAAGTCCATAGTAAGGGCTTCCATGTAAAAATTACAACCCATTGCTACTACTTAAGAGAGATTTACAGTGTTGTGCACATCATGCTTGACATTTTCCTCACATTAATTAATTTCAATATTTAAAGAGTTTTATTTCTAGTGTAAGTTCTCCATGTGGTGGCAGACCCTTAAACAGATCTTGGTTATTAGTCTGTTTCCTAGTTTGAACTAAACTGTGTGTCATTAGTGTGAGGTGCTCAAATTAACTTATTTGGAATTGTCTGTGGTAAAAATGACTGAAATATATCAGTTCGTTTCCTAGAATTATCTGAATGCATTGTAAAATTAATAACAACAAATTCCTTATTATGGAAGTCACATTGATGTCTTGTAAAACATGAATTTGTTATACTTCGATTAAGAATTACTATGTATCTTTCAAACTATTTTTTAATTATCATGTTTATATTATTTTCCATCTGTTAGAGTATAGATGTAAATTTAATATTTGGAAGTAAAAGAACCTCATTTTTCAGGCCATATCTCAAATGAACTCTGTTACATAACTAAATGTGATGTGTGTCTTTCAGTGCAGGAGGTAATTATTGACAGCTGATTGAACATTCCATGCCAAACTTTAAATATGATGAACATGATAGTGTGTTAGTGAAATTGTCTTTGTCATCCTGTAAAATGAAGTTTGATTATTTTTACAATGCTAAAGATAAGTTTGGTACATACATATGGTTAATGATAGATTAAATGTAGACGGAATACTGAAAACAGAGAAATCACTGATTTGGGGATTTATGTGACTTATCCAAACTTTTCATAAAACCAAGCAGATGTTTGTAGCCTTCTCTGTGACATCATTGCATCAGTCATTCATTTGGTGTCCACTTCAATATTTTCTGTCTATCATTATGAATATTTCAACAATGAAGTGGAATTCGTCTTATGGTGATAATCAATAAGAGACAAACATCTATTTGGTTACATATAGACATGACCAAATAACGCCACACAAATATGCCAAATAATGCCACACATGGCTATCAAATGACTTTGATTTAGCACATAGTGATATCTGTTCAACTCCTAATGCAATTACTATTTTGTGAAGAATCTGAGAACAAGCTGGAGATTTTGTGAAGATAGAGACTCGGAAAAAGAAAATATGTCTTCAATCTTTGTATCACATGAATCGTAAGGTGTTCTGACTGGAATGGTCTTTTGCAAGCAGATCTAAGGGAAGTAGGGCATGTTCCAATGAGCAGCCTTGACCCCTGGCCTGTGATATACACAGATGTAAAGGAGACCGAGCAGTAGAAGGACTTCTCCTCCATGGAGTATTGATGCTGTACATCTTGTCATCAATAACCTCTCTCTATTTGCCAGGCATTACCACACTTAGTGTATCGATTCCTTTGTTCTTGCATGGTCTGTGGATAAGCCGTCCTGCCCAGTGTTGCTGATTCTACAGACTACCACCCCTGGCTGCAAAGCACTTTGCTTGATCACATAATAAATGATACTAATTATTATGAGTTAATACATGTCCTAAGTAATGCTCCTGAGGGAGGTAATGAGAGAATGACATGTTTCTGCTACATCAGGGCCACAGTCTGGTAATATAACATGGGCCGTCTTGTATCTGGTGAGATGGCGATTGCCAGAAATGTAATATTAGAATTCTTGATTGATGATTATCATACACGATCAGGAGCAATACTAGTGGTGGATGGAGAGTTGTGTCCAGGGGATTGTGGAGTACTGGATTGAAGTGGTTGTGTCTGGAAGTATTTTCTTCTCATTGCCAATATCTGGAGAAGAAAAAAAATTGACACATTGAAGATAACAGTGCATATTACATGGATCCTCGTATTCAGTGATAGTGGTGGCCATTCATTGCTAGCCCCACATGGGTAGGCCATTCACTGCTAGCCCCACATGGGTAGGCCATTTACTGGTAGCCTCACATGGGTAGGTCATTCATTGCTAGCCCCACATGGGTAGGCCATTCACTGCTAGCCCCACATGGGTAGGCCATTCACTGCTAGCCCCACATGGGTAGGCCATTCACTGCTAGCCCCACATGGGTAGGCCATTCACTGGTAGCCCCACATGGGTAGGTCATTCACTGCTAGCCCCACATGGGTAGGTCATTCACTGCTAGCCCCACATGGGTAGGCCATTCACTGCTAGCCCCACATGGGTAGGCCATTCACTGGTAGCCCCACATGGGTAGGCCATTCACTGCTAGCCCCACATGGGTAGGTCATTCACTGCTAGCCCCACATGGGTGGGCCATTCACTGCTAGCCCCACATGTGTAGGCCATTCACTGCTAGCCCCACATGGGTAGGCCATTCACTGGTAGCCCCACATGGGTAGGCCATTCATTGCTAGCCCCCCACCATGGGTAGGCCATTCACTGCTAGCCCCACATGGGTAGGTCATTCACTGGTAGCCCCACATGGGTAGGCCATTCATTGCTAGCCCCACATGGGTAGGCCATTCACTGCTAGCCCCACATGGGTAGGCCATTCATTGCTAGCCCCACATTTACTGGTAGCCCCACATGGGTAGGCCATTCACTGCTAGCCCCACATGGGTAGGCCATTTACTGGTAGCCCCACCATGGGTAGGCCATTCACTGCTAGCCCCACATGGGTAGGTCATTCACTGCTAGCCCCACATGGGTAGGCCATTCACTGGTAGCCTCACATGGGTAGGTCATTCACTGCTAGCCCCACATGGGTAGGCCATTCACTGGTAGCCTCACATGGGTAGGTCATTCACTGCTAGCCCCACATGGGTAGGTCATTCACTGCTAGCCCCACATGGGTAGGTCATTCACTGCTAGCCCCACATGGGTAGGCCATTCACTGCTAGCCCCACATGGGTAGGCCATTCACTGGTAGCCCCACATGGGTAGGCCATTCACTGGTAGCCTCACATGGGTAGGTCATTCACTGCTAGCCCCACATGGGTAGGTCATTCACTGCTAGCCCCACATGGGTGGGCCATTCACTGCTAGCCCCACATGTGTAGGCCATTCACTGCTAGCCCCACATGGGTAGGCCATTCACTGGTAGCCTCACATTGGTAGGCCATTCACTGCTAGCCCCACATGGGTAGGCCATTCACTGCTAGCCCCACATGGGTAGGCCATTCACTGCTAGCCCCACATGGGTAGGCCATTCACTGGTAGCCCCACATGGGTAGGCCATTCATTGCTAGCCCCCCACCATGAGTAGGCCATTCATTGCTAGCCCCACATGGGTAGGTCATTCACTGCTAGCCCCACATGGGTAGGCCATTCACTGGTAGCCTCACATTGGTAGGTCATTCACTGCTAGCCCCACATGGGTAGGTCATTCACTGCTAGCTCCACATGGGTAGGTCATTCACTGCTAGCCCCACATGTGTAGGCCATTCACTGCTAGCCCCACATGGGTAGGCCATTCACTGCTAGCCCCACATGGGTAGGCCATTTACTGGTAGCCCCACCATGGGTAGGCCATTCACTGCTAGCCCCACATGGGTAGGTCATTCACTGCTAGCCCCACATGGGTAGGCCATTCACTGGTAGCCTCACATGGGTAGGTCATTCACTGCTAGCCCCACATGGGTAGGCCATTCACTGGTAGCCTCACATGGGTAGGTCATTCACTGCTAGCCCCACATGGGTAGGTCATTCACTGCTAGCCCCACATGGGTAGGCCATTCATTGCTAGCCCCACATGGGTAGGTCATTCACTGGTAGCCCCACATGGGTAGGTCATTCACTGCTAGCCCCACATGGGTAGGTCATTCACTGGTAGCCCCACCATGGGTAGGTCATTCACTGGTAGCCCCACATGGGTAGGTCATTCACTGCTAGCCCCACATGGGTAGGCCATTCACTGCTAGCCCCACATGGGTAGGCCATTCACTGCTAGCCCCACCATGGGTAGGCCATTCACTGCTAGCCCCACGTGGGTAGGCCATTCATTGCTAGCCCCACATGGGTAGGCCATTCATTGCTAGCCCCACATGGGTAGGTCATTCACTGCTAGCCCCACATGGGTAGGCCATTCACTGGTAGCCTCACATTGGTAGGTCATTCACTGCTAGCCCCACATGGGTAGGTCATTCACTGCTAGCTCCACATGGGTAGGTCATTCACTGCTAGCCCCACATGTGTAGGCCATTCACTGCTAGCCCCACATGGGTAGGCCATTCACTGGTAGCCTCACATGGGTAGGTCATTCACTGCTAGCCCCACATGGGTAGGTCATTCACTGCTAGCCCCACATGGGTAGGCCATTCACTGGTAGCCTCACATGGGTAGGCCATTCATTGCTAGCCCCACATGGGTAGGTCATTCACTGCTAGCCCCACATGGGTAGGCCATTCACTGGTAGCCTCACATGGGTAGGTCATTCACTGCTAGCCCCACATGGGTAGGTCATTCACTGCTAGCCCCACATGGGTAGGTCATTCACTGCTAGCCCCACATGGGTAGGCCATTCACTGGTAGCCTCACATGGGTAGGCCATTCATTGCTAGCCCCACATGGGTAGGTCATTCACTGCTAGCCCCACATGGGTAGGCCATTCATTGCTAGCCCCACATTTACTGGTAGCCCCACATGGGTAGGTCATTCACTGCTAGCCACGCAAGGAAATCCTATGTTATTATAGTGCTAAACATTGAATTTTGGACTTAAAGGTCCCACTGGCTGGTGACTGGTTTGTCAATTAATTCCAGCACTAGCACAGTTGGTAGAGTGTAGGATCTGTGCCTTTAATGGTTATATAAGTGGAGGGCGGGAGGTGGTGGGTTCGACTCCCACTGCCGGCAGTGCTACTTTCACACTGGTTAAAAGGTTCGAAAGTCGACCTGATATGGCCATAGTTGCTGAAAGGGTCGTAAAATCACCATTTCATTTCCCACCATGGGTAGGCCATTCACTGGTAGCCCCACCATAGGTAGGCCATTCACTGGTAGCCCCACCATGGGTAGGTCATTCACTGGTAGCCCCACATGGGTAGGTCATTCACTGGTAGCCCCTCATGGGTAGGCCATTCACTGGTAGCCCCACCATGGGTAGGTCATTCACTGCTAGCCCCACATGGGTAGGTCATTCACTGCTAGCCCCTCATGGGTAGGCCATTCACTGGTAGCCCCACCGTGGGTAGGTCATTCACTGCTAGCCCCACATGGGTAGGTCATTCACTGCTAGCCCCACATGGGTAGGCCATTCATTGCTAGCCCCACATGGGTAGGTCATTCACTGCTAGCCACGCAAGGAAATCCTATGTTATTATAGTGCTAAACATTGAATTTTGGACTTAAAGGTCCCACTGGCTGGTGACTGGTTTGTCAATTAATTCCAGCCAAACAGACCTTCTTCAATCAATGTTAACCCGACATTCACTTCTTTCCAATAAGGCGCTTCCATTCACTGTTAACCTGACAAAATCCTTTATTAAAAATTAGCTTAGATAGGGATATTGTAAGGCTTGCATTATCAAGGATCCCATATTTTTTTCATCATAAAGACAAGGTCCTTTATTTACAGGTCACCCATCAAATATCTCTTATGTTGATAGGAACCCAACAGTAATAGAGGGGCCCAGTTGGTCCCAAATGGATCTAGCTGTTAGTGAGTAACCCATGACGAAGGTCTGTCAATGAATGAGTAACCCTTATGGGATTGGCAGTCCACAGATCAGAAGATTATGAATTTGAACTTGTCATAGTTTACTAACCCATGTTTGATTGAGGAGCATTTCATATCATATGTATGCCCCTTGTAACTCCAGATGACAGTGGCTTTGCTTTATCAAGATCAATTAAAATCATGGCCTTAGATAGAGTATTTCAGGCCTTGAAATTAAAGATTTGTGACACTTTGCTAGAAGGGTAAACTGTCCTCACATTCATCGGTCATTACAACCTACCTGCCTATAAAACAATGAACATAAGAAAAACAGAAGTAATGAATCTGTCCCACTAGAATTCTAAAACCACTGGCCAGTAAAATGTAAATTTTTATGAAAAAAGACACATCTGGTGATATATGAACAAATTAATATAATATTAGTGCATTTGATAATTGAAAAGGTTAGTCACATTAAGGCAAGTCTGAAAATGTGATTGAAATGGCTTAAAATTGATCAGGTGTAGGCACACCTGCAACAATCGTAGTCCCAGGTGTAAAGTGTAGATAGACTTCCAGCCATTAAATACAGTCATCAATATGGTGATACAGCAAAATCACGCCCATCTCCTAAAATATACAGTCATCCAGGTAAGGCAGCCCACCATATATATATATATTAGCTGATCACAATGTAGTATATACAAGCGTATATGAAAACGACTAAATGTGTGATCGGAAACATTATTCACACCATATGATTAATGGAACTCATTGATTGAACTGTGGGTGATAAAGGGGGAAAAAAGCATTATTGATGAGGGCATTTATCCAGAGTGGCTTTGACACTTTGATGTGGCCAGGGAACAGTCATGACATCTATGAATACCCATCATACGTCTCCATGTGATGTTTGTACAAGCATAAAACATGTATGTGATGCACACTCCCATGCAGACTATGCTCTCTGGTATTGTAGAGAGGTGTAAGATACTGCAGGGGTGAGTACCGGTTATTATGGGATAGTTCCAGTAATCTATGACTGGTTTGCATGTGACATAAGCGCCAAGTAATGAATTCCTATTCGCTCTAATTACGAGTCACACACATATATTTAAATATATATTATATCCCATCCATGGCTTACATGTCACACTGTAGAAGTCAGTCGCCATACCTCTCTGTAATACTTGCACAGACCACTACAAAGTTTCAAGAGGAGGGAATTGTCCTAGATTTCTTTAAATACACATCATGATCATGATTATTCTGAATCAGATATGTCACCGTTTCTTGCCTACCAGGGTCAGGCTGAAGTAACCGTTATGTAGAATCGTAGATATTTCATTTGCAGTGATGTCAATGATAATTTGAACATCATAAGATATGAGAGATTTTAAGACTTTGTGAACATTTGGCAAGCTTGTGTGTTAAACTTGGGCCAGTTGATATAAAACGGGACAGGTATACAGAGATATTCACCTAGCCTTGCCCTTTATTGCTATTATTGAACATGGATTCAGTTTCACATATATGAAACATGATAGAGATAAAACATATTAAATCCATTCCAGGCCATCATTTTCATATACAGATATCATTGTTATCAAATGCCACGTCTAATTGATTGCAAAAAGCACATTGTTATGAAAGTTGCAAGTTTTGTTTGTACCGCCCAATATTTATCAGCAAAAACCAATTATAGGTGGGGTTTTGTAGGATGTTCATAAAATGCAGCAAAATATCTTGGTACCAGGAAATAATATTACATGCCCTTTGAGAGACATTTGAATCAACTGTTGACATATATGTATATATGTGTGTTTATGTAAGGAAGTGCAAATACAATTTTTGGTGGTGGTCATCATAGGCCAGATGAAGTTGTCAGATATCTGCTAAATTATGCCATCCACAATTTATAGTATAATAGGCATATATGCTATGAATATTTACTGCCACAAACACACAAGATTTTGCGAGATCAATATTTGATAAAAAAAAAATGAAAAGATGATCCACAAATCATTTACTGGTATTTTTGTTTTGTTCTGCACATTAGGATGAGAGACTTCCTTGGAAAACTGCATGGACATTGATCATGGTGAGGGTGATGCACAGACAAATGTGCAGAAAGGTTCCTCTCTGTGTGGTGGGTGTTTGTGGTCCCTTGCACTGGTTCCAGAAAGGGTGCGAGGGTCAAGTGCACTTAATGCTCAATCCATATCAGTGCAGTTTTGGCTTTGAAAGAGTGGAATGGTCGAGGTTTGCCATAGAACAGGAAGAATAGAGTGGAATATAGCAGTGGTATAGACAGACAAGTATATATCAGATACCGTAAAGGTCATGTACGCATGTCATGAAGTATGTTGGTTATGACAGAATATGAAGGAATTGTAAAGGCTGTTGTCACATTACTCCTCTTTGCTCTGGGCTTGATGGAATATAACCTCTGGGTATATCCCATCATGTATATGAATAATATTATGCCAGTGATAAGCTCTCAGTTTGTACTTTGGAACTGGTACTTTTTGTCATTACAAGAACATTAATATTCATATGTTTCAGTAAAAGGTGTCAGAAATAATTTCTGCTTGCACTTGGAGTATGGATAGCTCAATGTCTGCGTTTGCCTTTGATCATATAAATCACCTCTCACATTATATCTGAATGAGGAAGTCATATGGTGCAGTTATGGTGGTAGGAGATAGATGCAAATGGCAAGGTATGATCACGGGAATATTCATTTTCTGGTATCAGGATATGATCCTCTGGAAAGGTGAAAGCTAATTATGACCATGGTGATAGCTTAGTCATGGCTGAGATCCTAGTACAGGTGATAATGTGAGGTGCAGGGATGGAATTATGGGCATGTATGCATACATGTGTATTGATGTGATGGCATGTATTTGGAGGGATCCACTTTGAAATAAAAATGGAGCTTTGTGAATGAGCTGTGAGTGATGCGTGCGCGGAAGCTGGCACTGCAGGCAGGCAGGTTGGAATGCATGGCCAACAGACATTTGTGGTTCTGAATGATGCCCCAAATAAGGGAGAACTCTGTACTCACCTGTTGTCAAAGTATGGCTGGGGGAAGCACTACACAAGTTGCCTCCTGGATGAGAGATTAGCAATGAGGCACTTGTCATGAGGAGATCACTCTTGGAGGGAAATTCCACTGTATTCATTTATTTATCACCAATAATAGGGAATAATGGTCTTCTTTTGTTTACAGTTTTATGCTATTACAATATTATCTTAACCAAACCCATCAGAGTAAATATCATTCATGAAGGAAAACAGGATGAGCTGAAATCAGGAAGCAAGTTTATACATAACAGAGGAAAAAGTACTATCATTTTATAAATTGGTCCACACATCAAGTGTGTGAAAGAAAGTATAATGAAGAATAAATATTACTTATAGTTGTCAATGGCAAGAGTTATAGATGTGAACATCACTGAGAAAAGTCAGTGTGCAGTGGACACAGTGTGAGAATGGACATGGTATGCGGAGTGGACGTGGTATGCAAAGTGGACATGGTGTTAAAAGTGGACACTGAAACGTGGACATGGTGTGGAAAAGTGGACAAGTGTGAGAAGTGGATACTTTGAGAAGTGGACAATTGCATGAATTGGCACAGTGTGCGCTGTAGAAACAGTGTGAGAGTCTGTCACAATGTGAGCAATGTGTGTTGGTCACAATGTGGACACAGTGCATGAATTGGCACTGTGAAAAGTACATAAAGTGTGCGAAGTGGACACTGAGAAGTGGACACTGAGAAGTGGACACTGAGAAGTGGATACAGTGCATGAATAGGCAAAATGTGAGAAGTGGACACTCTTCTAAATGGAAAGAACATTCATAGGATTGGACGAGCAACCACATTCCTATGGTTATGATAATGAGGCTCCAACTTTATCTGAGACCATAATATACTCATGACAAAGATAAGCAACACGCTATATGAATACCACAAATATCATGGAGTAATTATTACCAGTCTAGGCTAATTAAGCAGTGCATATTAAACACATTTTGTTATTGACAGTTATGCTGGTCCCGTATAAGCATCCATGACGTGAAAGCAATATGTGTATAGCAATGTCACCGTGGAATTTTGAACCATTAAACAGATTTATTTCAACCATCACAATAGCACTTATAGTCTAATTGTACCTCAGTTGTTTACCCTGCAGGTACCGTGGATTACTTGTGGTACTTAGATAATTAGAGAAGTACACTTATGGAATATACCAGAAGCATGTAGAGAATTGTCCAGCAAGGTGGGTGGTGGCCATTTTGCCATTTTGCCATTTGCAGTTTACCATTGTGTTTTGTGTAAAGCTTCTAAAAATTTATAAAACAACTTTCAGTGACACAGCTCATGTGACTGCTATTTTGGGCTATATTTAGAAGAAGGTACATATGCACAGTTTAATACCTGATCTTCAAAGCTCTGAACAAACTTTATACTACAGAGCATCAGAGAATGATCACGCAGATGTATCAGTATTTAGTTTGCTGTCACGCAAATATTTTTGGGGGAGTTGCTTCTAATTCTGTCATCCACATCACTGAGGCAAATTTATTGGTTTCTTTTGATTTATTTGAACTTCCAGACAAAGAGTCGTGCAATACTAAATCAATCCCTGACTGATAACAAAACCCAATCAAATAGGAAGTATGTTGCATCGTATTGTATACCTCTTTTAGTCAATATTATACAAATATGGACCTGGGTGTCGTGCAATATGACTTTTTATGGATCTTCGGAAAGTTATATTGCACGAGGCGCAGCCGAGTGCAATATAACTTTCCGAAGGTCCATAAAAAGTCATATTGCACGACACCCAGGTACATATTTGTTTTATTCTATGATCACTGTGTTAATTACTGCCATTGTTGGTTTAATTCTAAAAGTGAGAACTGAAGAGGACGAGTTTGTCTGTATGGTGACGTCATTATAGGGCTTCCCCAACATTTCCCGCCATGAAAGGGACGAGTTTGTCTGTATGGTGACGTCATGGAATTCCCCATCAGTGCAGTGGAAAGTATATTGACGTGCAATATAATGCATCTGGTCAATACAACAATTTAGAGAAGCTCACGTGACCAGGAATTGACCAATCACAGCACAGAATACACAGTGATCATAGAATAAAAATAGATAATGGAGGGAGATTTGACCTTTGTAACCTTAAACATTGATTCATCATATTGATCAGCAAAAATGGTAAATTTAAACCACTTTGAAGCAACATGTTATGTGAAAGATCATGATGAATACAAGTATATCAAATGCATTGTATAAAGACAAATTTGCAAGAAAATCTTATAAAGGGTTCTATTTGCAGCTTAATGAAACTTATGAGCATGATACCAGTGTTTACCAGACTGAGGAGATGTACTTTGCTGCTACAGTTAGACTAGCTTCAGATATGCCCAGTTCGCATGATAAGAAGAGACACAAAGTACATGGTTATGTCAGGCAAGACCACGTTTAGGGATCAAAGTTCTGTGCAGTGCTGAATATTGCTGTCTGAAGTGATCTGCTCCATCTTCACTCTGCAAATACCTGGAAGCTATTTGCTGGTGTTTGAAATTGAGACATTGAGCCGGACAAGTTTAATATGCAGCTTTCATAAATGGCTACCTTCCAAAACTATATTGAAATTGGTAGGGGGGGGGGGATATTTGCATACTAATGATACATGTCAAGAAATGTTGCTTAATTGACTAGAACAATAATATGGACATTTGGTGTATGTTATTGATTGTTCTTCTCATTGTTCTCTCTTGTTGCCCGAAATATGTGATGCAAACCCAAGCATTGCAAACCCAAGGGACAACAGTGTTATAATGATATATAGATGAGGAATATGGAGCCCATGCTTAGATACTTACATGGTAAATACCATAGAGATGAGAAATATGGAGCCCATGCTTAGATACGTACATGGTGAATACCATAGAGATGGGAAATATAGAGCCCATGCTCAGATACATACATGGTAAATACCATAGAGATGGGAAATATAGAGCCCATGCTCAGATACATACATGGTGAATACCATAGAGATGGGAAATATAGAGCCCATGCTCAGATACATACATGGTAAATACCATAGAGATGGGAAATATGGAGCCCATGCTTAGATACGTACATGGTACATACCATAGAGATGAGAAATATAGAGCCCATGCTCAGATACATACATGGTAAATACCATAGAGATGGGAAATATAGAGCCCATGCTCAGATACGTACATGGTAAATACCATAGAGATGGGAAATATGGAGCCCATGCTTAGATACGTACATGGTACATACCATAGAGATGAGAAATATAGAGCCCATGCTTAGATACGTACATGGTCAATACCATAGAGATGAGAAATATGGAGCCCATGCTTAGATACACACATGGTACATACCATAGAGATGAGAAATATAGAGCCCATGCTTAGATACGTACATGGCAAATACCATAGAGATGACAAATATGGAGCCCATGCTTAGATACGTACATGGTAAATACCATAGAGATGAGAAATATAGAGCCCATGCTCAGATACGTACATGGTAAATACCATAGAGATGGGAAATATAGAGCCCATGGTTAGATACTTACATGGTAAATACCATAGAGATGGGAAATATAGAGCCCATGGTTAGATACATACATGGTAAATACCATAGAGATGTGAAATATAGAGCCCATGGTTAGATACTTACATGGTAAATACCATAGAGATGGGAAATATAGAGCCCATGGTTAGATACTTACATGGTAAATACCATAGAGATGTGAAATATAGAGCCCATGGTTAGATACTTACATGGTAAATACCATAGAGATGGGAAATATAGAGCCCATGGTTAGATACGTACATGGTAAATACCATAGAGATGGGAAATATAGAGCCCATGGTTAGATACATACATGGTAAATACCATAGAGATGTGAAATATAGAGCCCATGGTTAGATACTTACATGGTAAATACCATAGAGATGGGAAATATAGAGCCCATGGTTAGATACTTACATGGTAAATACCATAGAGATGAGAAATATGGAGCCCATGCTTAGATACGTACATGGTGAATACCATAGAGATGGGAAATATAGAGCCCATGCTCAGATACATACATGGTAAATACCATAGAGATGGGAAATATAGAGCCCATGCTCAGATACATACATGGTGAATACCATAGAGATGGGAAATATAGAGCCCATGCTCAGATACATACATGGTAAATACCATAGAGATGGGAAATATGGAGCCCATGCTTAGATACGTACATGGTACATACCATAGAGATGAGAAATATAGAGCCCATGCTCAGATACATACATGGTAAATACCATAGAGATGGGAAATATAGAGCCCATGCTCAGATACGTACATGGTAAATACCATAGAGATGGGAAATATGGAGCCCATGCTTAGATACGTACATGGTACATACCATAGAGATGAGAAATATAGAGCCCATGCTTAGATACGTACATGGTCAATACCATAGAGATGAGAAATATGGAGCCCATGCTTAGATACACACATGGTACATACCATAGAGATGAGAAATATAGAGCCCATGCTTAGATACGTACATGGCAAATACCATAGAGATGACAAATATGGAGCCCATGCTTAGATACGTACATGGTAAATACCATAGAGATGAGAAATATAGAGCCCATGCTCAGATACGTACATGGTAAATACCATAGAGATGGGAAATATAGAGCCCATGGTTAGATACTTACATGGTAAATACCATAGAGATGGGAAATATAGAGCCCATGGTTAGATACATACATGGTAAATACCATAGAGATGTGAAATATAGAGCCCATGGTTAGATACTTACATGGTAAATACCATAGAGATGGGAAATATAGAGCCCATGGTTAGATACTTACATGGTAAATACCATAGAGATGTGAAATATAGAGCCCATGGTTAGATACTTACATGGTAAATACCATAGAGATGGGAAATATAGAGCCCATGGTTAGATACGTACATGGTAAATACCATAGAGATGGGAAATATAGAGCCCATGGTTAGATACATACATGGTAAATACCATAGAGATGTGAAATATAGAGCCCATGGTTAGATACTTACATGGTAAATACCATAGAGATGGGAAATATAGAGCCCATGGTTAGATACTTACATGGTAAATACCATAGAGATGAGAAATATGGAGCCCATGCTTAGATACGTACATGGTAAATACCATAGAGATGACAAATATAGAGCCCATGCTTAGATACGTACATGGTAAATACCATAAAGATGAGAAATATGGAGTCCATGCTCAGATACTTACATGGTGAATATCACAAAGATGAGAAATATGGAGCCCATACTGTGGCATTGCCTATAGTGAGTATGAATAATATGATCACCATAATGATGATTAAACAGAGTGAAGCAGATAATGTATAATTAGCTTTGGATCAGTTGTTCGCCCAGAATAGAAATCTATCTCTTGTTTAGTCAAGGATAGAACTCTACTCTCTTGTTAAGTCTAGGATAGAACTCTATCTATAGAACTCTATTGTTAAGTCGAGGATAGAACTCTCTCTATTGTTAAGTCAGGTGCCCAGGACAGTCTGAATGCAGTCCTACTGTGTGAGAAATGCCCACGTTCTCCCATTACCTTTCAAAGATTCTTCCCATCTGTGGCGATCCTATGTACACAACCATTGATTTGGGTCATGCATTGAGCTCATTGTGCATTTTCTCTCATAGGAGATGTGAATTATGAAGTGCTCGGTGTTGTTGTTGATCTGGATTGTACATTATTCATAAGTTACCAGCTGGTATGTGGGCCACCTAGCTGATTGTCAGCCCCATATCAACCAGGCAAGTCAGATAAGCGCCTCATGTGTTAATTACCTTTGCTTTGATATTAATCAGGCTATAAAAGAAGATTAGTCAAAGTATATCTCATTCTTTCAATACTTATATCATCATAAGAAAATATTTAAATTTATCACAGTCTGGGCTAAATACTTGTTCGGCTACAAGACAATTGAACCATTTTTGTACTTGGTTAGGGCAATTCATATTTAGTAAGATTAATCAATTGACAAAAGGACATTTTTACCAATTTTTAAAATTATGATAAGCTTCTAGACCTGTTGGGCTAGTACCAGGGGAAGGTGTACGAGCCCAACAATGTTTCTACTAATCTGACTGTTATCACATGCATTTTTTTCTCTGGGAATGGCGACAGTTATCATAGAATGCAATACAGTGAAAATGTGATATCTTTTGGATAAAATGGAGGTGGTTGGTAGCATGACTATTTCAGGATTCCATACTTAATATTTGTAATAAACATGACAATTGGTCTGCCGGATTCTTGAAACTGGAACTTTATATATCCTTTTATTGATGTTGAAATATTAAAGATTACAAGAGTTGGCCAAGAATAACAGAAGCTTTGAGCATGATTAGAAATTTATTTATCAAATCCAAGATAAATGTTTATGTCCAGTGACAAGGGACTGACTGAGTAGATGTTCATGTTTGATCAAATCATATTCATCACCAATATTTCTTGTAAGAAATGATGCTATAATCAGCTAGAATGATTTACTGCATCAGGGACAGCTGGTATTAAATGACAGTATGGTTCGGCAGCCCGGTTTGTTGTTGCTTCAGAGATGGCTGGTCTTAATTGGAAATATGTGTGAATGGTAGGATGGTTTGCTGGGTCAGAAATGATAGATGTTTGTTGCATGAGGGATTGGGCCTGGCAGAAGATAAGACTGTTTGCTGCATCCGAGAGTCTGGGCGATGTGATCTGGCAGGAATGTGTGTTTGGTCAAAGAGGGTTAGAAATGAGTGATGGCCATAAGGAGCAGGAAGATGAGTGATGGTGGCCACTGGGTGATGAATGATGATAATGATGATGAGGAGGAGGAGTCCTTGTCCGGCACACTAGAATCATGTGTGTCCTGGTCTTAGCATTTGTCCACAGTCTTGGTTATGCTCGACTTCTGTGGTATCTCTATCATGAAATACAGGCATCTCAAAGTGACTGAAACGCTCCATGGACCATACTACAATATCAAGAGAACTGCAGTCAAAATTACATAATTTTTTAGTCTGTTAGAGTGAATAATTTAATTCAAAAGCTTAAAAAAAACTTTAAATATGCATGACACAATATGGTCATGCAATTGGCCCTTTGTCACTCTTGTTCATGCATATGTGAGAGGGGATAGATTTTGTTATGTAACTGATTCTGTCAGGTTATAGATGTTCTAATATATACCACTGAAAGGAGAGTGCACACAGGAACCTATTGCCTTTTTTTACGTCAGTTAAAGAAGATTTGGGGCAGAAATAGCATCATTTAATTTGTGCAAAAAGAAAAACAAATATATAACGTTTGGGTCTCAAAAGCTAAAAGGTTTTTCTCACTTTTTAGACTTCAGTCAGCTCGATGCCCCAGACCTGTTTTACCGGTCAGCACCAAGCTGTGCAAAGTAGGGATCATATGACCCTAAAAAATGGGACTTCATGATTTCATATCTTCATGATGTCTTCAATGGTAGAAAGATTTGTCCCCTATCGGCCACTGGTCATGACTATTCATAAAAATTAGGCCGTGTGCACTGATTGGTGATAGAATAAGTGATAGATTCTGCTTTGTACTGATTGGTTAGCACCTCGGTCAATCCATTTGATCAGAGATTGTGACCTGGGGTTGGTCAATCCTGATTGGATGATATTTTGGTGAGCATGACTCATATGCAAGACTGGAATTTTGAATGTAAATATTGAGCAATGATGGCAGAGGTAGTGAAAAGATTAAATGAGTGTCAGTTCAGTATAACATTAGTGGCCATATATTCCTACTCTGCATTACATGGGAATTATGCTCATTGTTTAATCTTTTCACTACCTCTGCCATCATTGCTTACATTATAAACTAAAAAATTTGTTTTCATCTTGATAATGAAAATGATCTCAATGTTTTTGCATTGGATACATATACTCCAACATACATGCCTGCTTTCATGACGGTCAAATTGCAGTTACTGAGAAACTGTTACCAATAAATTAGGTTGATTAACACACTGACTCACTCATTACATTGAGGATATACAGGCTGTGTAATGATAACTGGGAATGATAGCCCTGTCACTGATCCTTATTCATCTGTCATAGACTATACTAATATGATATCAACAGTCTAATATAACATGCTGAACGCTTTGTCCACCGTCTGTGCTGATACCATAGTGCGGTTCACAAGGTGGTGTTGGCTATCTATGACATCAGCATTTTGTCAGTTCTGAGCATGACCCTGCCATTTTACCTGAGTACACTGTACAAGGTGGGGGTGCAGCAGTGCCAGTCCAATTGATATTAATGATATATGTGCCAGCATTAATAAGCGTGCATAGCAAATGGCTGCAGGGTAAGATATTGATTAAGTGTGGATCACCATGGCTAACCAAGATTGTTCATATCTAAACTTTATTAAAAACATCATATGTGTATATTGTCTATCTGGTTCAGGTGGACATGGTATGAGACACTTTGGCCTGATTTATAATGAATACCATTATCAGGGGTCACATTATACGATCTTACTTACCAACCCTACAGGTAAAAAGCTCAGTAGTGTTAAGATCTAAGATGGAAGGTTTCTGTATCATAGATACTTGACTGTGGTTCCTACCCAGGAGGGTTTGGCAACTCTCAATATTATTCCATGGAATTGGGTGGGTATGGGAAGTCAGGGTTTGTTTTGAATTTGTTTTTTTTGTTAGATAAACTATTATTTTTTTTTTTAGCACATCTTGGAATGAATTTTCACTGTGATATGCTTTATGCCAAAAAATTTGATCCTGATTTACATGTTTTGTGCCAGCAAGTTTTAAACGTGGCCAAAGATGATTTTATGTGTCTAAATGAAAGTGAAAGTAATATCTTTAAACTTTGGTACAATTAGACTGAAGAACGGTTGTATGGTGTCACTAGTGTGTTCATATTGCATACAAATTGCTTGGTGTGGCCATGTTGTGATATCTCATTTGTTTAATGAGTAGTAACCTGGGTTCAGCTTTGTGAGGAGAAATACTGAGCATCCTGCCTTATATTTCTTATATTTATACACAACTTTCCTGACACAAAAAAGTGAACACAAACATCAGTACATCTGGATCAGTGATTTAATTATGGGTTATAGATAGCTAATATTTAACTACCATATATCAAAATTAGGTAAAGCTAAAATATTATACAAATAGTTAGATTTACATGGGTCTTGCAAGTCTCATGTTGATAACTAGGAACAGTACTGACCATATCAAAAATATAGATATTGACATTTAGTGAGTTTTATGAGGTTAATTATGTTATGAGTGTAGTTATGAAACCTTAAAGTGATCATTAAGAGAAACACATTATCCTATGACAAAATTGCTGTCTGAGATTTGAGTAAAAAGGCAACATGGATAGCAGCCTTATGTTGGCTAGATGATGAGCAGTCTACTATCAGGGTAATTATGATTTATGTGCTTGGCTGCTCATTGTTTAAATGCTTACACACTTCACACAACAGGTGGCACTTCGGGACGAAACTTTGCGTCTTACGATAATCAAATATTAATCACAATTCTACCACCGCATTACCTAAGCAATTGTCTATTGCAGTCAAAAGATTTTTTTGATGCATTTGGATGAATATTTAATTATTTCAACATCAATTCTCTACATGTATGTTGCAATATATCAACACTGCCTTTGTAGTATTGAATATCAATACATTACAAAATGTGCATGTTAGTGACAGGACCAATTTCTTGTCTGATCATTTTGTACGACGAACTTGACTGCTACCGGAAATTCTGTGTTGGGCTTGTTTTCAGATAGGTGTTTTCTGTAAAAGCCAATTGGTGGACTTGAATACACAAATGACCTACATGCCTTAACCCTTGCCCTTCCATGCCTCAGACAGGATTGCGTCTGTTATTGAACTGCTAGTTGGTCCTTTGTGTAATATTGGATTTCTACATGTGGCCTGTAAGCAGGCAAGATGCATTGTTGACATGCATGCAGGAAGCTCTGAATCATCACACCTAAATATCCCCTCATGTAGTGCTGTGCTTTACATCTCAGCCATAGAGGTGTGGTATACTGCAGGATCCAGCCTACATACTCAGGCAGAGGCACTCGGGGATAAGAAAGATGTCATGTAAACATGTGGAGAGGAATCTGGGCTACACCTGAATGAAATCCCAGTCTGGCTTCAATACTCTGTTTAGGTCATTCATAGATTCTCACAGAAGGGTATTAGTATATGTAATTTTAACACAAAATTGTGGTGGGAAGTGAAGCTGGAAGTATTACATAAGGATCATTATGGAAAGTGGTAGTCTGCTCTTTTACACAAACTCATGATGAGAAGTGAGACCTTTACACTACTCAGAGCCACTCATGTTCCGCTTGCTGTGTTTCCCATCAATATATTGTTTGTTTGTTTGGGGTTTTACATCACTTTCAACATTCTTTCAGTCATTTCGTGATGAGACCTACTTGTAGCAGATAAGGTCCTTCACATGACAACCCACCCAGTCACAGATTTACAAGGACAATGGGTGAACCCTTTCGGCACAAGCCTCAGCTCACGTGTGAAATTGTAACATGAATTCAATCTTGTCACGGCTGGGGATCGAACCCATGACCTCAGGATCACCACAGAGAAACTGGTGCTAATAAGCTGCGGCTCTAACCTACTGCACCATGGCCCATGGTCTTCAATGTATTGTGTGGATTGGTTGTGTGGAGGGGATGTGGTTACTTGTGTATCTTGCTTGACGTAGGTTTGGTTTATGGACTGAAGGCTTCCTTCATGCATGTTTGATGCTGACTAACCCCTTACACAAAGCCATGTCACATGAAGAGAATACCTGAGATCACACACACCTAACACTGTATCCTGCAAACAATTCCCTTCAACACTGCAAAAAAAAAACTACACCAGGCAATCAGTACAAAGTCAAAGGACATTTTCATGATAGGATTCTGCACATGGTATTGGCCTTATAATTTGCACAGATCTGTGTTAACTTGGATTCCTTGATTTCAGATTGATGATTGAAATTGTTCAAAGTCTGGTAACAGATATTCGTGAATTACTTGAGGTGAGATGCCCTGGAGAGTAGAGTGCTGCATATGCCCTTATAATAATGATGTCAACTAGAAAATGTTAAATTTCAATCAGCTGAGCATTTTGCTTCTGAGGTAATTAAGGGGGCTCAGATCTACAGTTTGGTTTTAAACAGAATATTCTGAATGATGGGTGCAAGTGGTATTCTGTGTTCGGTGGCAACCCGCTTCTACATCTGACAGAAGGCAGGCAAGGCTGAGGGCCAAGATTGTCTCTCCCATTACACATTGTCTGTGATAATGCTGGTTGAACTTTGGTGTGAAATGAGTTCAAATATGATATAAGTTTGTGCGTGTTTGAGTATGGCCTAAGCCTATGTTGATGTTAGTGGTGATGTTGCAAGGTGATTGCATGCCAACTATGTACATGCCTCTAGCACCACATACACCAGCCTTGTCAACTTTTAATCACACAATAAACACATCTACTGGTGCATTAATTGTGATAAAGTAGCATGTGACTGCCTATGATAGGCTGGGCTGACTGTGCTGTACCACGGGGAGTAGATATGGAGTAGATATTCGTGTCTCGGTGGATGTGATCTGTGCACGAAGGCAGTGACATTGCACGTTGTTGTAGGCAGTGGAGCAAGACTTGTGAGGATTACTTCTCGGCTGGAAAGGGTCAAAGTGGATCACCTTGTCCAACACCCAAGGATTTCAAATCAAATCACTTGGACATAATCATTGATATATAGTTGCATTAAAAGCTTTGTGAATTTCCTCATCTTCTGAAGCTTGGATTCTGCTTTCTTGTAACATATAGAAAAGATCTCATTTAACGTTCTTGGATGTTGTGTTTACTGCAGAATTTACAGATATTCTGGTCATGTCCATAGACATACTTGCAGGAAGAGAAATTCTTGGATATAATTATATAAGTTATTAACCACAAAACATTGTGAGCTGGTCATGGAACTGAAACGTGATGTGATACACTTCTGATAGATCAATTGATATACCTGTTGATACTCCAGTAACATTATCAGGTTTCTGTGTGAATTCCTCAACATGTCTTCCTCTCTTATGATGCCCAGACATGCATTAAGGGTAGGTTAAACAAACAACTTCACTCTTAGCCTAAATCATACAAGATGCTTTACGCTTTATTTCCCTTTTAAGAGCATTACATTAAAATGTATCTTTTTACACATAATAGGTGTGAAATAATGATATTTTAAATTCTCAATTGTTTAAGGAAATGAATTGTGAACCATTGGTTGAACCAAGTTAATATTTTTTTCAAGTTTGATCTGGTTCATATAACTGTGTATTGAAGTTCTCAGAAGGTGTTCATGGTGGTGAAGTATGTCATAATCAAAGTGCAGTATTTAGCCTGTGGCCAGATCCAGGTGTTACTCAGGTTGTCAGTGTAGACATACACATCATTCATTATATGAACATGTTTTGTGAACGGCTTCTATGGCAATGTTATTAGGTCAGAGATATGCATGTAATACTGGCATTACTGTCAGCACGTAGCAGTTAGCTTTGTTTGAAATTTTGGAATAGCCATATCTGAGATTTATTGGCAACGTCATCCAAACTCAGAATAAGGTTTCTTGACTGCTATAACAGGAATATTGGTTTTGCAATGTTCTGATTTCTGATCTCATTTTTAGATCCTATTTTCCTTATATATGAGATTTTATTGAGAAATATGAAATTTTTTATACAGAACTGATAAATTATAGACAAGGATATAAATTGCTATCTATTCCATTGTTACTCATAAAAAATATTGAAGGAGATTATTTGAATTTTTTTGTGCCTCAATGCAGTTCTCATCTGACAGTTCAATTCCTTTTTTGAAACATGATGTTAGTGGGCACAGTGCATGGCCCCATAGAGCATTCATGAGCCTAAAATTACCAGGACCCCAACCAGAGTGACAATATTAATGTAGCTCATTCTCCAGTGCCAAATATAGACTTCAATATTGTCTCTTCTCAGATAGGTATGTGGCTGACTTTGAGATGGCCCCCTAGAGTGCATTAAACTATACTCAGTGATACACGACAGCGTGGTAGTCCATGAATGTTTGATGACAAGCACACCATATCAGCAGGATTATTGCATTACAAGCATTCATGATCCACGGCCTGCACCAAATAAGTTCCTCCAATCAAAAATGATGAGATTATGTCATCGCAGAGTGTGAGTGCATCTAACAAAACTAGGCTGCTTAATAGTTTGTTTGGAAGCAGGTCAGGCAAGTCGGAAGTGGCTGAGTTACCACCCTATTCACAAAATTAGCATTTGACTTTCACTTTTCCATTCATACAACAGAACATTAAATTATTTATAAATTCATGAAATGATCAACGTTTTTTAAGCATGGAAAAATATAAGTAAAAATCAGGTGATGGAGGCAGTGGATGCAAATGATAATTTATCTCTGGAACCAACTTAAAACTCTACAAATTTATTGAAAGGTTTTGAGCAAAATATGGAAGTAGGTTTATTGTATTTTATGAAAGTATTTAATGACCAGAAGTGTATGATCAAATGCTTGATGAAACTTGCCTGGCCTTATTAAACTTTATTTAACCGGCAGTAGCCGAGTCTTGTGAAATAATCTGAATCTGGTATAAAGGATAAATTTATGAATACAAGTTTGGAATACAAGCATAACAAAATATGAAAGTGTTATCAAAAACATAACACTTGAGTTTGTTCATGGATAGGATAATTCTGGGGGCAGGTTGGTGGTAGTGTATCATAGAAGCTTGTATGGATGGCTCTTACAGAAGACCATTACCTATAATGGATACAGTGTGAGCTAATATCTGACACTGTCAAAGTGTAATCTATGCTGGTGGCTGTTAGATGGGAAGCAGGCCTGTGGGGGTAACTATGAGGATTTAAACATCCTCTATAGCATCCTCATGCACTTGGTGAAATCCCCCGCTTGGCCTCCCACCATATCACTCACATCCCCTCAGATAGGGGGCATCACGGCAAATGGCCCAAGTTGTCTGATCAAGCATGATGGGTTTGAGTTTGGCTCGGAAACGAGGCATGAGACTCCACCAATCATCAGCTTGTCATATGGTCATGTTTTATGGTATAAGGTTGCAGCCACCATCGCCCGGCCACTGACCCGTCAGCTTTCTCTGGCCAATCATGGTAGACTGCCTAGCTCCGAGATACTGGCCAGATATCTGGCGGCAAACACCACTCTTGGCAATAGAAGGCTGATCTCTACATCCTAAGTCATGAATATAATCACAAAGAACTTCCCAAGTATTGTCTGGTCATTTCTAGATATGAGCAATAAAGCTAGACGACAGCTCACATGACATAAATCGTGCACGACTTGTATCTTTTTTTTTGTGGCACAAGTGTCCATTTTGTCTGAATTCCTGCAGCAGGACACAGAAAAGGGATCAGTTATCAGAAGGTTGGCAGTGCAATCAGTTGGGAGACAGTTGTGTTTATGCCCAATATAGACATTGCCATTTGTGAAGGATATCCGAGGAGAAGCAAGATGTTTGCATGCAATGCTGGTATAATGTCCCTGCATAAGGTGTGGTTGCCCTTGCAGATGAGGCAAGTCTAAGCATACCATGCCACTGCCCTGGCGTTAAGCTGGTCTAGATATAGGAGGACACTGTCCTCTCCATTGAAACCATATCAATGTTCATACGTGACTGCTTTTACATCAAGCCAGTCGAGGTAGAAAATGTGTCTGATGTGATACCACCTTTGTTTCATGCAAATGCAGGTATACAATGTGATTAACCTAATATCAAACCAATTATTTTTGCCGTCAACATGCCATTTTTTCATTGTCAACTACCAAGATGGTGAAGATTCTATAAATATCTCTTGCACTTGGTGTCTGTTGAGTTAAGCTGTGACTGTCTTCTGCTGTTGTCATCTCATGATTGATGGTGGTACACTCCGGAATTGAACTTGCCTCTCAGCTTCAAGGTGCTGACATGCCACACTGCTCGGTGGGGACAAGGGCTGTTCCAAAGTGCCAAGGATTACAGACTCACAACCCAAGAAAAATGGGCTAGTCCAGAATGCCAGGCAGGTATGGCAGTCTGGGTACTATATGCTTTGCACAGATAAGACCTGTGCCAGTCCAGAGTGGAGGGGCAGGCTTACCAGTCTCAGAACATAATGAGACAGCTCAGTTTGTGGAAGGGCATAAGTGCAACAGTAACCAGGAAAATGAGGATCTGAACATAACACAGAGACTGACAGATTTTCAAATTCAGGATCTTCATTACAGCTTCCTGATTCAAAGTAATAATGACCATAGAAATAGCTAAGAACAACATAATTATGGTGTTTTGTAAAGCCCATTTATATGATGGTGATAGGGATAGACAAATAAAGGGTAAATTTGTACATCAATCTGGAAAGGGTGAAATCATCTTGATTTAGGTAATATCATATTGTGTCTGTGCATCAGTGTGAACATACTTTCAAGACATTCATATTCTTGTTGACCATTGAAACAGGAAGTATGTATATCAAGGCTGAGATATTCTGGAGTTCTGCCATCAGAAGAGAAGAGAGTAGTGTAACCCCAAACTGAACTGCCAGCCAACTATGATAACAATTTCAACTGCTTGAGATTTTGCATCCAGATGCTGTCAGAGATCAGCAGCAGTGAAGCCTAGTTTATAAGAGATTTCTAAATTTTACAAGAATGATGTTCAACCATATACAACTAAAATGTGATAAATTTGTGTCATTGGTATTTGGTAATATATCTATAGGCACATTGTTAACTTCTTTTTTTGCATTGTGTATTTTCAGAAATTATTTAGTCGCCACAAACATAAGGACGGTGTTAAGAAGGAGCCGGTAGCACAAGGTGGCGCCACCATGGGCAACATGTGTTTGTCATCCCCCAGTGGGGACAAGGTCCCTGTCTCGCCAGGGGCCAACTCCCTCGGTGGCGCTCAAGTCATCCCCTCCAGTCCCCTCTCAGGTGTGTCCATGAGCCAGATACAACTGGGTGAAGATAACAGACCACTCCCTCCAGTGCCAAATAAAGGTAGGTGGCCCGCCCAGACCCTCTAGTGTCAAGTAAAGGTAGGTTGCCCTGCCCACACCCTTGTGTCTCGAGTAAAGGTAAGGTGATCCTCCCAATCCCTCCAGACACAAGTAGTGACCCCTCCCATACCCCCTTCTGAACCCCCAGTACATATTAAGGTTGGTGGCCCACCCTGACCCTTCAGTCATGAGTGCACCAAGACCCCCTTCTAAACACCCAATGCCTACGTAGGTGGTTTCCTCAACTTTGTTAATACGTGAAGTGTCACAAACTGTTCCAAGTAGAGAACCTCCATCCTGCAGATTTCCTAAATCTCTCTAGCACTCCTGGACCCTTTGAATAAAGGTAAGCGTTCTTGGGAGACTATGTCACTGACCTTCCACTATTATCCAAATAAAGGTAGCTGACCTTCCCATGCCCCTCAAATAAAGGTAGCTGACCTTCCCATGTCCTTCAAATAAAGGTAGCTGACCTTCCCATGTCCTTCAAATAAAGGTAGCTGACCTTCCCATGTCCTTCAAATAAAGGTAGCTGACCATCCCATGTCCTTCAAATAAAGGTAGCTGACCTTCCCATGTCCTTCAAACAAAGGTAGCTGACCTTCCCATGTCCTTCAAATAAAGGTAGCTGACCATCCCATGTGCTTCAAATAAAGGTAGCTGACCATCCCATGCCTCTCAAATAAAGGTAGCTGACCATCCCATGTCCTTCAAATAAAGGTAGCTGACCATCCCATGTCCTTCAAATAAAGGTAGCTGACCTTCCCATGTGCTTCAAATAAAGGTAGCTGACCTTCCCATGCCCCTCAAATAAAAGTAGCTGACCATCCCATGCCTCTCAAATAAAGGTAGCTGACCTTCCTGATCACATTAGAAGTAGCTTACTTTCCTATACCCTCTAAATACAGAAAGCTAACATTTTTCCACCATCCTATTTAAGATAGTATATCCTCCTGGACCCTATTT
Source organism: Amphiduros pacificus (assembly GCA_949316495.1). NCBI lineage: Eukaryota > Metazoa > Annelida > Polychaeta > Phyllodocida > Hesionidae > Amphiduros > Amphiduros pacificus. The sequence continues at coordinate 71,297,352 of OX439000.1, forward strand.
TCCTCAGGAAAGCATGCCAAATTTCCTTGTCTGTAATAATAACAGATTGTGTTGTGTCGGCTAGATTTTACTAACATAGCTTATAACAATAAAAAGTAGAATAAGTGAGAAAGAGGAAAAATTATATTCTGCAATCTTCAGGTGAGTCCTTGATTTTGTTCTGAGCTCTTTTATCTTGAAAGAATTCTTTCATTATTTGGTAGACACTTAATGTTGCCACTTAGTTCTAGTTAAATTATATATTTTGTGTATTCATTTATAAATTTGTGGAGAATATAATAAATAGCACTTGAGAATATCTTAATAGTACAAAGAAATCCCACATGAATTGTGTAATAATGAAATGAGTATGTATGCAAGATTCCATGGATTTTTTTTAAAAATTAACGTTTAAAGTAATCTCTTCTGTTTTATTTCAGCACACATAGTCCGCGCTTTATATGACTATCAGGCACGTGTGGATGATGATCTCACTTTCCGAAAGGGGGACCGTATGGAGATCATGGGAGACAGGTGAGCATGGTTGCCATGGCAACAAATATAAAATCAACATCAGTGATACCATGCAAGACATTTGCATATATGACAAAAGTGAAATTTTCAACCGGAATGTATATGTGTTTGATGAATACTATGTGCTTTATTTTTTAAAAAAAACAACATAATTGGACAATTTCTTACACTTTACTTTCTTGGTGGGAATATTGATTCACCAGCTTGCAAGGAATCACAAAGTATGGTATACTTCAAACAAATAATAGCTTTTAATTTCGTAACCAATCTTTAGTTCTGCATTGACAATATGCTTATTAGTTTATGATTTAATAACAATTATATGTTTAATAGATACATGGAATAAATGTGCTTTTGCCTGTTGTTTGTTGTATGGAGTATTTCTTTCAGAAGAAATGCACTCAAGTATAGTGAATTTTGTAACTTGAACAGGACATAAACCTGCAAAACATATTTGAATCATAATATATTTATAACTAGGTTCATAATAGATACTGTTACGTTCTACTTAAATTTACTATTCACCATATAAATTGCCATATGTCTGAAAACTATTTCTATGAGGACTCAAATTCTGAAAATCCACTCAAAAGAAAATAATGATAAATATCTTTGAAGTCGCGGTTATCATCATGAGTGTGCATATTATTTATAAACTGTTCATGACCTGAAACACATCATGGCCTGAATAAATCCAAACATACTTCCTGGTGTGAAAGTTATAGGATGTTATGTTTCCAATGCACTTTAATGCAATGTGAATTTGGTTTTGTTCGGTTATAACTATTCCTTTAAAATTAGGACAATTATTTACTGATCATCAGTTATTGTTTATATGGATCCTTTATGTTGATGCTTACAGTCTGTACTATGTATTCTGGGAAAATATCCACTTTGCATATTTAAGTTTGATTATTTTATATGTTGTATAACATTGTATGATATGTTTAAACATGCTAAAATAGCAAACGGGAATTACTTGTTGAAAGGTACACCAACAATGTCTCGAAATGTTCATTTGTTTATTTCATCCTATTTTTCTTTTGTCTTATGAGTAATTTCAATTAATATTGTAAAACCATTGAATTTAGAGATATGGATTTTACTGACTACTAAGAAAAACCACTTCTATAGAAATATATATATTTTACTTAATATTTTACTATCTGAAAAGATTCTAATGGATTTTATATTCTCTAGCAATTTTAAATATATTTTGTTCTAAATCCAATGGTTTACATAAAAAATGTTTTGACTTCTGCACACTAAATAATTAAATTATAAACTATACATTGCCCTTCTCCACACGGACACATTAATTATGTGGTCACATAAATTGCCAACCATTTTACAAATATGGCCAATTGTAGTGATTCTGTGTCTCCAATTTGGCACAAAGTCTACTGCATGAATCTATTTGTTCATGCTAAGCCCAAGCACAGCTTAATAGGTCATGCAATAGTCATAACTGGTCATGAAAAAATAACTTATGGATTCAAGTAACAATTCAAGTTTCCTTAATTATATCAAGTGGTCTAGCTTACTGGGGTGTGCAGCATCCTTGACTAAAGTGAAATATGATAGAATATATCAGTACTAGCTTGTACAGCCAGAATTTCCTGAATATTCCAGAAAGATATGTATGGAAGCGATAAGTACTTCTATAACAAGATATATTTAAAGAGGAGCAATATATTTAAGAATAAAGCCATTTTGCAGAATTGTCACATGTTCTGTTGCACTTTTACTCATTTAAATTACTTTATTAACTATTGAATTATTTCATTTTCTTAGTTTATTCATGTATTCTTATATTAAAGCACTGATCTAATAATAGCATATTTCTAAGATGAAGATTTCATTAATGCCATGGCTTGTGTCACTTCACACATTTATTTAATGACAAAAATGTGGTCATCTCCCTGTATCACACAGGCGGGATAGCTATTCCTTTTACATGCATCACACCCTCTGAATAACGGTTACTATTTCTGTTTTATAATATCAAGATATTTTATTCCCTCTAATTTGAATAGCACATTATTTTGGACATTTTAGTACCATGAACATCTCTATTGTAAGCACTTTGATGTGACTGAAACAGTTATTTGGAGGGAGTGGGCATGGTAAATGGAACAGCGTAAACACATTCTAGACAGATACTGTCATTACAAGTGAAAATATAATGATACCTTGGCATAAAAACAAGACCATACTAGTTGTATGTCTGATGGTGCACATCAGTTGGTATTCGACCTGTCCCCTAACTCAACAAATTCTGAAGGGGTCAAACCATCTGATCAGACTACTAGATTTATAACTCTTGTGGTCATGTTTTTTGACTGTGAATGTTCAGTTTTCTAGAATTGAATGTTTTTATTGTTGCATGATGTCATATTTGTCATATTTGAATGCATTCATTTCAATAGTTGTGATAATAATATAAAATCAATCACAAATTTGGATATTATCTGAAGCATAGATCCAAATATATTCTAATATATGGCAAGTGAAAACTATTGTGCTCTGATGTTCTTTTAACAGTTAAGAAGTTTGTTGTTTTGGATGTTTCATATATAATATTTATAAACTAGACAGCTATGGTTTGGGATATTTGAATTCTTTGGTAATTCTTACTGACATGATTGATAACACCAATGTGCCTATTTTCTTGTTTTCATTGGTCTGGCGTGGGTGTTGCTGATGGTCAAGCAGAAGGTATGATGTTACTCAATGAATATGTGTGTCTGTGCTCTGGACTTGTCCACAACCTACCTTGGTAACTTAGTGCTTAAAAGTTGGTGCCCAATTAAAGGTTGTGAGAGGGAGCACACATTTTGATTAATTTTGCCTGATATTGAAAGGATATAGAAACCCATCCCTGTGTAAATGATTGATATAAAGAATTCAGGATTGTGCACATACCTAAGTACATGCTTGTTGTTGCGAGAAGTCCAGAGATTATTGTTGTGTGTCTGTAGAGAGTGTATGGGGCAATGCTGAAATATAGCTGGTTGCCATGGAGACGAAATTGTTTATGAAGAATATATGAGATGACTTTGCTTTGATATGCTGGTAGGACGAAGTAGGTTGCCATGGATACCCCATTGCATTCAGTTAACTGACCAGACCAAGTTCTATCTCACAATTGGTTGCCATGAATATTGTGTTTTGCAATGTTTTATTATAAATGCTGTTGGCATGTTAAATAGGAAATATCCCTTTTAATGGCTGCATGACTCAAGTCAGACCTCACTGAATTGAAATAGATCATAGAAACCCTGGACTGTTTTATCGACAGATATGACATGATCTATATGGTAAAAAAACCCTGAGCATGACATTAGGAGCCTTATGTTATGTATGCACCACAGCATGATTCTGACCCAGGTCTTCAAAGGGAGACAAACTCAGGCCCCATGCTTGATAATCCATCAGCATGCAGAGCCACTGTGTAGTTGTTGGTGACCATTTTCCTTTCTTTTTTTTACAGTGAGAATTGTGATTGGTGGTTGGCGAAACATCTGGTTACCCAACAGGTTGGCTACATTCCTAGCAACTACGTCGCCAAGGACGACAATACCCCAGAGTCTCAAGAGTAAGTCAGATTATCTCTCAAGCTTAATTCATTCAGATTATCTGAGAAGCTTCATCCGTCAGATTATATCTCTAACAACCTCCATCAGACAAGTTCTCTAGCTTTATCATTTTACACTACTATTTTTAGATTACTATATATGCAATACATTTCTTGTGTCACAAAAAGCTGATCAGAGAGAAAATAAAGGGTGTTTTTTCTTTATAAATCTATAAACTTCAGAACATTTGATACAGTAATTTTAGGGTGTTATGAAAGAAACTATATGGTCATTTTGATTGGGTGTTAATGTATCATAGTGTTAAGATAATTTTTTGTATTTATTTGTTTAATGTTTCTTTTTATAGATGGTGGTTTTCTATAGATAGGCGAGAAGCAGATAAGCAATTATTGTTGCCAGGCAACCCCCGAGGCACATTCCTTGTTCGGGCAAGTTCAGGTGAGTCTTAAGATCAACTACAGTTGTCCTTCACAATCCGACACATCAACACATCCAATGTTACATTGCATCCAAACAAAAATTGTACTCAATAGACCTGAGAATTTGTATTCTGACACTAACAGTCCTTAATCAAAAGGCAGATTACACTTTGATTTGACTGGACGGTCCATCCGACATATCTCCATACCTTTCTTGCCAAGTGACATTCATTGACCATGTTGAAACACAGGATCTCATTTCTTCCACATATTCTTTGATTTTTCATTCCAAGGTATCATCCTACTTTATCACATTGTGAAATTTCTGTGAATATTCTGAAATTTGAACTTGCTTCACTATATTCTTGAAACATTTTCTTGAAACTCGGCAGGGCACCAGTTGAGTACAAGTCATCATGTTAGATTAGATGATTTAAATGGCAAATTTAGAACTCAATCAAACCTATAATTTTCTTTTTCATGGCATTTGTAGTTCAAAAAAATGTTTTTTTTTTCTTTGTCTCTTTAATTAGTTTGTTAGACATCACAGACAAATGATAATGTGGTTATTGTTTGTTTTTCAGATAAACGTTCCTATGCCTTATCAATACGAGACTATGATGAGTCCAAGAAAGATGTGGTTATCAAACATTACAGAATCCGTAAAATGGACTCTGGTGGTTGCTTTATCAGCCCAAAGAGGACATTTGGAGATCTAATAGAACTTATTGAGCATTATAAACGTAAGTATCCTATAAGAAAACACTAAATTTGTACATCTGTAAATATCGATTTTATCACAATGAATATACTAAAAAAAAATACACAACAAAATGTGTACATTTACTTTAAATGAAAACACAGTACATGTGCATAATAATAGATTTTGTGTTTAACAAATTGATATTAAAATTCTCTCTCTTAAATAGAGAGTTATGACATTAAGAGTGAGTTGAAGACATAGCTTTATCTGTATACAAACTATCCAGTGTTCTATGCAGGAAACGTGTCAAATTCATTATTTAAATTTAGCAATTTTTATGTTAAACCTAGGAATGAGCAGCATATTTTCCCCACTATTCTGAATATTTTTGTTAATGATATGATAGTGTAATAATGCCCAATATTTTACTAACTTTTCTTCAATATTAAAGGAGCTAGTAAGTGGCATGTAAAGAGCACGATGGCTAATTAACATTTCTGTTGAGCTACTTCATTTAATGTTAAAGGCGCATGCTTTCATTAAGCAAGTTAGTCTTAATTTCATTGCAGCCTTAGTTTTTTGAAAACTAACCATTTAGTTGAGAGCTGTGAATGTTTGAATGTCGTCCACCTTATTATTTGACATTCAGTGAGAACACCCTGCAAAATGTTTGTGTCCCTTATTTTTATTTCCATTTATCATGCGTTTGAACTTTCTTCGCACAGATGCAGGTATGACCTTAAGTATATATTCATATAAATGCACTGATCCCTGTATGTAACAACAATTGTGGCATGTCCGAGAACACTCCCTTCCCCAGCCTGCTTTAGATAAGGTTGCTGGTTCATAAATCCCTTATTTACAAAGGCAAAGACCATTGTTGTAATGAATTAAGACAAAATTCTGAATAAGTTCCTCAGGTTTTCTGGACATGCCACATACACAATCATTGCAGTCAGTTTCTTACTTGAAACTGGTTGTTCTCTCCTCTCTCCTTGCATGAAGCACAATGTACAGATTTGTGACAGGTCATAGAATGGATTGCACAAATTGCACACAAACACCAAACTCCACAGCATGCATACATATCAATTCTACTTCATAAGAAGGTAAACCTTCATGTAGGCTTGGTTTCATTTATCTAACAAGTCCGACAGTAAAAGACCATCATTCATATTGATTCCTTTATCTAAATGACACCATAACAACCCATCATCCAGGATAATATCTGCCCACCTTCCTTGATGATAACAGCCCACCTTCCATGATATCTGCCCACCTTCTATGATAATATCTGCCCACCTTCTATGATAATATCTGCCCACCTTCTATGATAATATCTGCCCACCTTCTATGATAATATCTGCGCACCTTCTATGATAATATCTGCCCACCTTCTTTCATGATAATATCTGCCCACCTTCTGTGATAATATCTGCCCACCTTTCATGATAATATCTGCCCACCTTCTGTGATAATATCTGCCCACCTTTCATGATAATATCTGCCCACCTTCTATGACAATATCTGCCCACCTTTCATGATAATATCTGCCTACCTTCTATGACAATATCTGCCCACCTTTCATGATAATATCTGCCCACCTATGATAATATCTGCCCACATTCTATGATAATATCTTCCCACCTTCTATGATAATATCTGCCCACCTTCTATGATAATATCTGCCCACCTTCCATGATAATATCTGCCCACCTTCCATGATACCCACCATTTCCACGTATTCTATGACTTAGTGACTGTCGTTCATTGAAAAAATGCCTATTCATATATGTTCATTTATATAACATTATCTATTTATGTCTGATTATTGTCACAACTTCAGGAAAATCATTATGATTTATTGTTTTCTCATCTTTAAAGTAAAGATTAAATGTAAAAAATGATTTTAAAATAATATTGAAATTATAGTTTGGATGGTTTTGTTGTGTTGACAATGATAAAAATTATTATAAATCTGTTGAATATGACAGCCAGATTACATCCAAACTGTGGATGTTTTCTGGTGTCTTATACATAACAAACTTTTATACTGCTACATATGGAAACACCTTACAAATAATGAAGACTGGAATTACTGCTTAGATAGAAATCTCTGGTTATGGGTCTGTGCATGCTTTTTTGGGAGGAGTGCATTTTTTCTAACCCCAACACATCCTCTGATAAGTAAATGATTTGAGCTAAGTTTCCAAGGTTTTGACTTAGAGGAAATAGTAAAATGCATGTGAGATAGGTCCTTGGATTTCCCTCCTATGAACAGTCATGGCCAGACACATGATTGGACATGCATATCTGTGAGTGTAAATGGTCACATATTATGACAAGCCTGTGTGACTCTATGCACTCACAGATGTATGCCACCATATGTCTGGGCTGGTCATGTTCAAAGCTCTGTAGATTGTTCAGTTTGGGTAGAGTAGTGGGGCAGTTCAGCATTTTAGATGGCATATTTGATCTCTCTTTCTTGGAGAACTGTTTTCCTGTATAGACACTGTCGTTTACAGGACATCTGATAGATTAACTCTTTCCAATAACCGAGTGATTAATCGCATTTGTGCACAATCTGGCACAACAAGTAGCAAAGAGGATGGATGACATATCATAATAGGTCTAGTAGATTCACTGAATGGTGAATGATACAATACTATTATAATGCATTTTGATCTAACCATAGTAATTTAAGTCTTGATCAAAACAGTTTGAAGCATGATCTGAAGTTCCTGTAAAATCAATATACAGCGATCTGCACTGCAACTGTTGATACTATTTTTTTCTGACCACACCCAGGTAAAATTTTGATTGTGATTTAGATACCTTTAACAAATTGACCAAAAATAAAGGATTTTTGTCTTAATGTACGTAAGTATGAAAAGTAGCTTTACATAAAAGAGGGGGATGGTGAGAATTAAAGGTGGCAAGGTCATGGAATATTTGGGGGGTGACCAAGTATTGAAGGTAACTAGGTCACGGAGGATTCAGGGGTAACCAAGTATGAAAGTTTACATGGTCTCATAAAATTCAATAACTGATTAAGCATGGAATGTGACCACATCATGGAAGATTCAGGGGTAGGCTGAAAACAATGACCTTACACCATTAAATATTTCCAAAATAAATTGAATATACTGTAATAATTACCAAAATGATTGATCACAAATTTGGATATGCAGACAAAAATTGAGTTATTAATTTTTACATGAAACATCTTTTTAATGGTGAAATAAGCTTGAAACATGACAAGTGTTGGCAGTTTTCAGGGCCTGGGTTCCAAAGTTCATATTCAAAACATCTGGCAGAGAAGTCTTCATCGAATCTGCATTGACAAAGGGTTGACTGAGCAAGTCATTAATGTATAGTTTTAAATGAAGTGATTTTGTCAGTTGATGTTGGAATGATAATCAGGTTGTCCACACAGTTGCAGTGCATATTGCACTTTTCGTGGAAGTATCATCATGCTACAGGAAAACAAATATGATATTAATAATAACTCCATTTAAACAAAGCCATAGCCTATGTTAAGGGCACCAATTTTTGTACATTTATTTTCTCTTTAAACATAATTAAATTGCTAACATCAGAAGTGAATGAGTAAGATTTCCGAGTGAAATCATTATTGTGGAACTAAGATCAAATGTTGTGTCAAATACAGAAGAAATTAATGTAATCTATGGTGAGAATCACACCCCGCTTTATTTAACACCCCTCATATTAATTTTACACCCCTCATATTTAATTTACACCCCTCATATAGTTATTTTACCGCATACAAATATATTATTGTTATCCTCGGTGTTAGAATCTGCTGATGGTTTGTGCTGTAAGCTGACCAAGGCATGTCCCAAGGAGCCAGAACCCATTCCATTCAAGGATATTGAGGTGGACAGAAACTCGATCAGACTCGACCGGAAACTTGGAGCCGGAAACTTTGGAGAAGTATGGGCAGGTGGGTACACGATCTTATGACGTTACAATCCACATCCACGCATCCATTTTATGATAATAGATATATTTCTTTCTTTGACATTTCTTTTATTGATATGTAAATAGACAATATTTGCCTGAGCGTATGAACATTTTGCCAGAGGACATTGGTGAGGTCCAGTTGCAGGAATATTTGGATAGAATAAATAGATTAAATGGGTGCAATTGTTGTAAACTGCTCACATGACCATATAGAATAACCCCGGATCGACTGCTGCATTGTTTATCTTGACAGGTAAATAATATGTTTGACAAACTATTTTATCTTGACAGGTAAATGGAGAAATTCAGTCGATGTAGCCGTAAAGACACTGAAGCCTGGCACAATGACTGCGGAGGCCTTCCTGGATGAGGCGAAGATCATGCACAAGCTGCGGCATCGCAAACTGGTACAGTTGATGGGAGTGTGCACACAGACAGAACCCATGTACATCATCACCGAGATGATGGTCAACGGAGCCATGTTGGACTACTTGAGGAAGGATGAGGGACGCATGATTAAGTTGCCCACGCTTATAGATATGTCAGCTCAGGTTAGTATCAAGCCTTATAGCTTCAATTTCACCTGTTTCCTAGGTTTGCTGACTACCGTATTTACTCGTGTATAAGACAAGGTTTTCGTACCCAAACCTTTTAGTTAATGTTTGTAGCTTCAATTTCACCTGTTTCTTATGCTGACTATGTCAGAATGATATTTAGGTTTTTTTTATATGTGATATAAACCTCAGTTATGTTAAGCATTCAGGATATTGTGTGATTGTATCAAAATGCCAATATTTGCAGATTGCTGATGGTATGGCATACTTAGAAGAAAAGAATTATGTGCATCGAGACTTAAGAGCAGCCAACATTTTGGTTGGAGAAAACAACATAGTGAAAGTGGCAGATTTCGGGCTGGCCCGGCTAACAGAAGGAGATGATATCTATCTTGCTCATGAAGGTAAGTAACCTCATCAATATAATGCAAACATTGAGTAAAAAAGACAAGGATCCACAAGAATAAGCTTGACGACGATCACAGCCCCTGGCCAATGGAAACATTGACTTCCCAACTTATATATCTTCAATATATAATTTATGTTTATTATGATTTAAGAAATAAGATTTCTGCTCTGTATAAGGTATTAGAATTGAAATTTGATAAATGCTCTGAATGATATATTAGAAGTGCAGTGTGATCCAGGAGAAATCTCTCAACTTGTGGATGAAAATAAACCTGATCCTGAAACTTATTTAGGGTGCTTGACACCCTTGTACTTAAATTTAGGGGCATTTGAATGCCTACTTCTGATGATCCGCTTATCTTGGCAGACAAGTTCAATGCTTTTTCCTTGGAAAAAGTGACATGGTTTGGATGGAAATGGATAATGTTCCAGTTATACAGGCCATTGTTCCAACAACAGATGGCATTGCAAACAATATATAAGTTACCATGGCAATGATAATGAGCCCAGTTTCACACCACAAATCTTAGAGGAGGATTTGAAACTGACTTCAACCCATTAGTAGACCTCTGTGCTCTAATGGCAGACTGGACCTTGTGCCTTGAAATAATATGAAAAATATAGGGGACAGGAACTCCTGGTCATTGCTCCCAAACTCAGGAATTATGTCATAAATGAGAATAGGACTAGCGCCTCAGTTGATGTCTTTAAAAAACAGTGCAATATAAATTTTTATTATCAAAAGCCCTAACCTATTACGTACACCCAGCTCCTATGCAATCCAAATATGATTAATGCATAACCAATGTTACATGTTCATTTTAGCCACCAAATTTCCCATCAAATGGACGGCCCCAGAGGCTGCTTTTGAGCGGAGGTTCAGTGTCAAGTCTGACGTGTGGTCATTCGGTATTCTGCTGTACGAGCTGGTCACATACGGCAGGATTCCATACCCAGGTATGTACCCTTTATCTGCTCCATAACTAGAGATTACTGGATGGGATGGGCGGCAAGGTACTGTATACAGACAAATTTTCGCGACCTTTTTATTTTCGCGTTAATTCGCGCCAGGACGTCATTCGCAAAATTAAATGGACGCGAAATTGAAGAGGGGACTCTCTCTAAGATCAAAGACGTCACGTACATCGTGTTACGTTTTCGATGTGCGGAACACGGTAAATTTGATGTGCGGCAACACGAAGAGAAGCCAGGGATCCATCGTTGCGCAATATATTAAATTTTTCAATGCGAGTTGATACACTGCATTTGTTTTCGCGCCAAAAATAAGAGCTTGTCCCCGTCACTCCCGCTTTTTAAAATGACGACCTCGTATTGCGTAATGCATGTTAAATGGATGAATGGTTTAGTTCTGTTCTCGACCTGCAAAGCGTATTTTGTGTTAATATTGGGTATATACTTTTATTTATCATTTAAAACGCAATTAAAATCGATCCACGTGTGAAGGCATTTCTGTCAAAAAGGGAAGACACGACTCAAAGCAGTGGAGACAATGAAGAAACGTAAAACTGTGAACGCTGATAATTGGAATCAGTGAGAACAAAGTCAAAACAAAGCGTTTCGAAATAATAGACCAATGATATTGGGTAAATACCTTTATTTATCATTTAAAACGCAATTAAGATCGATCCACGTGTGAAAGCATTTCTGCCAAAAAGGGAAGACACGACTCAAAGCAGTGGAAACAAAGACGAAATGCAAAACTGTGAACGCTGATAATTGGAATCAGTGAGAACAAAGTCAAAACAAAGTGTTTCGAATTTTTTTGTTTTGTTCTGTTCTCGACCTGCAAAGCGTAATTTGTGATAATATTATGTACTAGAAATCCAAAATTCGCGAAAATAAAACGGCGCGAACCTGTCTTAAACGGCGATGGCGCGAAAATAACTAGGCGCGAATTTTTCTCGGTATACAGTATTTCTAATCATTAATTTTTGAGCTACACTTTTTTTTATTATTTCATCACATCATTAAAACCAATTTGATGTCAAAGTAGCCCGCTGTATATAGTTTATGAAATAGTTGGGAAATATGCAAAATAGGTATATATTTCAAGCATTGGCATTTGCTTCATAATCAAGACTAATCAATTAATTCAATCTTCTCTATACACTTGGCTTGGTTGATTCCTTCAATAGGGAAGGTGAGATTTTCCCCAAAAGACTACATGTTCAAAACAAAGTGAAAAGATAACAAAAGATAAACTTTAATAGTTGAAATTACAATAAAACAGTGCTGAAGCTGATACTCTCAGTCCTCATTTGCTGCTGGTATTAAAAGTGTCTGAGATAAAATTATTATTATATTTTTACCACTGGTCTGAGGATTTAACAGCATGTCTATCCCAATAAAATGTGGCTTAAACTATATACACAGCACAGTTCAGTTTGGTTCAGTTTGACATGGTAAGACCAGAACTAACACCAGGGAGCGCCACCACCTAATCCTGCGCCCATCTAACACTTGAGGCATCTCCGTAACAGTCTCCAGCTTGACTTGCTTTCCTTAATTACATGTAGTATGCTACTTTATATTATAAACACCAGAGGGAGATATTTAATATCAAATGTCAACAGGGTTACATAGCATTTGACAAGAATCATGTTTCTCTGGATTTTTTTTAAAAGAGACATTCAAATGAGAAATAAAGTATTCAAAATACTTTGGATAAAATTAATCTGGGTGACAGTATACACATGTGGTGTAGACTCAGAACACATGGATGTGATATTGAGGTATAAATTATGTACTGCTGCGGTTAACTTGTGACATATAAATTCACACTTGAGTTATAAGAGTTTAATTTGGTATACTGTGTTGCAAATATCATGGACAAAAAAGTACATTGATCTAATCTCATAGGTTTGTTTTTGAATGATCTGGGATAAGAAAAGTTAATGAGTGGAGGGTATAGTTGTGGACGTTCTATCAATAGACTTAGATGAATCAGTGTATGAAACCACCAAAGTAATATGTTGGGTCAGTGTCTTCGTTTCCATAGACCGATTTATCAGGGATTGAACGGCGTGTTTCGAGTTATGCCTTGTATTGTGTTATTGGTATCCTTATATCAAAAGTGAAACTGATGCTTTAAATCTCATCTCAAAAGTTGACCGATGGATACTTGTAGTGATCACATGGATAGCATGTTGTAGTACCTGAAGGATAATAACATCAAGCTATATGTGCTCTGACTGAATGTGTGTCGTGTGTATTGTTAAGAAAAAAATATACTGCCAATCCCAACATTGCTGAGTAGACATACATAATATAAGTGAGTTGATTAACAGCCTTCTTGTATTGCTTGAGTTGACCTAAATAACCAAGTGAGTTTATTAACTGCCCTTCTTACATTGTTTAAAACCATTATTAACTGTAACTATACTGATCCATTGTATACTAACCACAGCTTTATTACACAGAACACTTGTACCTCTGATGTTTAGATTGATTTACTGAATGAAAGTTTTATATGAACAATAGGAGACTAATCTTTAACAGAGATATTTAAACAGAGATTGGAAAGAGCAGGTTTGCCACTAGGTGTCAGCGCTGTGCACCATCCAGCTCTCACATTATTTTTGCATGTTGTTTTTATTATTGTTATTATTACAAAAAACAGTGAAAATTCCCTTGACAAACTGGCCAAATGGCCACGTGGGAAACAGGAAATGGCGGTGGTGGCACCACCACGAGATCGGTTCACAGTAGAACTTCAGCTTTGTTTCCAATCTCTGTTTTAAATATGTTTGTCTTTAATGATTACCTTGTAAGGTTGTTTTGCTTATATGTGGTATGGGAAAATGATAATTTAATATTAAGTGATTTAATATTTACTTATTACCCTGGCCTTGTTTAACAGCTTAATTATTTGCCAAGACATTGAAAATCCTTTAAAGGGGGAGTTCCTAATAATCTAACCTTATTTTTTTTTAACATGTAATGAAATATATGGTAATAAGATATCATATCACACACATCCTACATTAATCTGGCCAACTGTTTATTTACAAAGTGGATCTTTGTTGTGGCAGCAGGCTGTCCTGGAAAGAAAGGTCGGGTTCGGGAGGGTAATAAAACTTCGGAGATTATACGTCACGGGTGTAACTCCTTATCCCGGGAAACTGGGTCTCACAATGGTGGGTGAAGCTGGGCCCTCAACATGTACTCAAAATAAGCTGCTCTCATTGTCAGGGGAATTGTGTGTCATAAATATTTGCAACAAAAGTAATTGACAAGGGATCAATGTTTTCAATTCCCCAAATATTGTGGCAACAAAAGTTTGAAATACACAAAATATGCAGGTTTGAAACACAACCAGGGTTATCTATGAAGAGAACATTTTGTTCTTGAGTCAGGATATGGTAACAGTTGGGCCTGAAACAATGACTACCAGAGGTTCCCTAGGCTAAAATGAACTGTAATTCTTATTAGACCACATCACAAACCTAGTGATGATTAGATTAGCTGAACAGAGGTCATTTCACAATCCACAAAACAGAGGAAAGAAGTTCTAGACAAGTCTCCACTACTGATGTCATGATCAAGTGGCAGTGTCAGAAACACTAGCATACTAGGCCAGGGTGCTGAAATGAGAGGTGAATGTAGATACCTCAGTGATTCAATGTGTTGTCCCCAGGAAAACATTTACTAAAATATTGTCAAATTTAAAGAAAATGTTCCTTAATTTTAAAACCTCTTTTAACAATAATTATTTTATATGAACATGTTTGTGATATGCAAGTCTTTTCAAGATTTTAAACTTTGAGTATATACTTTGTGGTCCATACAAATGACTGAAAAATAAGATAAGTTAAATGGCATGGCCATGGTTCGTGTTTTGTTTTCATAATTGTTAATTGGCACAGTGTGATATGTTGTGTCATAACAAACTATCTGCTATCATAACATATACTATTTTGATTTGTTGAAGATCTTCCCCACTGTCAGACTCTTCTCAATCACAGTTTGCAGGCTACGAGTCTTGTTTGTTGTGGGGGGTCAAATTGCCATCCCTGAACTTTACCCTGCTCAATAAAGCTACCTGAAGGTGGCTCAGACCCACTTCTTTCATCCTCAGATGATCCACATAAACTTTGGACCTCTACTATGTCAGAAACACTTGTTGAACAATCACTATCTGTAAAATCTCCCTCCGACTCCATGATGCTGGGCTAGGGGTTTTCCCAAAATGTTACACTCTCTACGTCACCACCCCACGTGACAGGGGGTAATAAAATTCCGGACTGATTTCGGAGATATGTCATGATCCAAACTTTGAAGTGAAATTTGATCATCACAATGTTTACAAGATACACTTGAAATTTGTGAGATGACTACTGGCAACCAAATGAATGATTTTATGACAAAAAAACACATGGTTTGGGGTACAACCCAATTATTAGGAACTCCCCCTTTAAGTGTGAATAACTTCAAAATTGTTATTTTGAATTTAATAAAAAAATAATGTTATTTGATTTTATCACCCATCTTTATTTTATGGTAATGTCCCTTAATTAAGTATTAGCTGGATATGTAATGTTTTTGTGCAAAGTCCTCATTTGTTCTCACTTGGCATGTAATCTTATGCATGCATGCTTCGTTAATGACAGGCTAGAGGGGGTTTATTTTTCACTGTATGTGGCTTCATAAATCTATACATTCTCCACGGGTGGACATTTTAACTCAGAAATGAATGTAGAGAGCATGAATTTATCACACATAATATACAGGTGAGAATTAATGCCTGTGATAAGAATTAATGGGAATAAAGCAACTTTATTATGCTTATTTTGAAAGTGTGATTTAAAATCATTTTATCCAGTTATTTCCATTGTTTTGTGATGCAGAGTTCAGTCGAGGGTCTGTCAGATGATAATGCTTAAGATAATGGCATGGCATGGTTATATAGTGGTTATATAGCGTGGCTAGTTCCTTTCACCTCTGTGTTTATATACTCTGCATACTGCATGCTTGCTTTCTCTGCTTCCCAAACTAACACTACATGTCACATTCGGCACTGTTTTCGTATTTTATTTGATATAAGAAATGCATACTTTTCAAAATTTGAATCATAGAAATAGTTTAGTGTATTTAGGTGTAAATACTGATGTATATTCATTATCTGTGCGAAAAACATTTAATTCATACCCAGTAGAATAATACTTGGTTTTGAAGTGTGTGTAGTCTTCACAATAACATTTTATTTTTAATATGAAATCATGTGCAGACATTCCATATAAATATGTCTGCTCAGGTTATATTATAATTTTGACAGTCAATCTGGCTGTGGGTATTGGCATACCATATTATATTTGAAAAACATAGTCCCCAACTATTTAGATTTGCTAGTCATCTCTTTTTATCAAGAAGATAATTTTTTTTATTTAGTAAAATACAAATGAGCTTTGAAGCGAGGATAGCTAATGCAATGTGATTGATATGAAGCATGATAAGGTATGGGCACTGTGTAGGCCTGTATATCAGCTGTTTGTTGTTTGGAGCTTGGCTTGACATTGTGCATTGCACCATATTCTTCACATCACAAATGTCCAGTCAATTGGGGTACATGGATGATTGTTCAATAAATTACTTGCAGATATGACCAATAAATATATTTCACTTTGATGCTTTGATATTCTGACTGTCAGTTCAGATAACATGTTAATACTTGAGGATTGTGTTGATCCTGACCTGGATCTTTACAGCATTATTTCCCTCATTTATGACAATCATTTAAAAATCAATACTAAACATACCCTTCTAAAATGACATTTATTAAAAATTGAATATTAAGCGTGATTTGTGCAAAATAAAATGTAATCATGGAAGTAAAGACCAGAAAAATAATACTCTGGATGTTCCAGGCTCCATACTGGAAAATAAGACAGATTTATGTTTTACTATTTTGAACATAGAATTCAAAATTAAGTGATTTCAAAAATTCTTTTATAACCTTGTTAATTATTAATTAATTTGCTTATAATACATATGTGGGAACTATTCTTAAATTAAGAATAGTATCAGATCAGAATTCAGATCCAGACAATCTATCATGGGAATCAGTCCAGGCCAATACCTTCCAGAAATACCAACCATCCCCCACCACCAACCATCCCCCACTTTGCACCCCACCACTGACCATCCCCCACCACCAACCATCTCCCACCTGCCACCCCACCACCAACCATCCCCCATCTGGCATCCCACCACTGACCATCCCCCACCACCAACCATCTCCCACCTGCCACCCCACCACCAACCATCCCCCATCTGGCATCCCACCACTGACCATCCCCCACCACCAACCATCTCCCACCTGCCACCCCACCACCAACCATCCCCCAACTGGCATCCCACCACCGACTATCTTCCACCTGCCACCCCACCACCAGCCTTCCCCCACCTGGCACCCCACCACCAGCCTTCCCCCACCTGGCACCCCACCATCAACCATCCCCCACCTGGCACCCCACCTCCGACCATCCCCTTCCTGGCATCCCACCACTGACCATCTTCCACCTGGCATCCCACCACCAATCTCCCAACATTTGACATTCAACCAACTATTCTAATCCGTCAAACAATAGAAATAGTAAGTAAGGCCTTAAAAGTTGCTGGCCATCACTAAAAGTTGCTTGCTTTGGGCAACAGGGCAAGCTGCCCCAATGCACATGTGCAAAAGTTCGGTATAGTCACTCGCCCACTTGTCCATATTACCCCCTTGATTAAGTTAGGATCTTTCTGTGTATCTTACCATGTGTCATACTGTAGGTCTGACAGGCAGAGAGACACTCCACCACATCAGTATGGGCTATAGGATGCCTAAACCTAGCAGCAGCCCAGTGCAATGTCACGATCAAGTCTACACTATGATGCTCCACTGCTGGAACATTCAACCTGAACTCAGACCTTCCTTTGCTGTCTTGTATGACTTCTTTGATAGTTTCCTATATGCCACCACATGTGGATGTCCTCACCATGAGAACTTGTAGCCTATAGTGAGTGCCCCCTAGTGGCTGTTGTATTGCATGTGGCTGTATATGTGTGGTGTCGTGCTCAATGTTGTCCTCTCCCTAGGTCTGAGTGGTGCTGAAGCTCTACAGAGACTAGAACAAGGCTACAGAATGCCAAAGCCCAACACGGAGCGCTTTGAGTGTCCAGAGTCCCTCTACGAAATGATGATGAAATGCTGGGACCGTATCGCCGAGAACAGACCCACCTTCGCCTTCCTCTATAGCTTCTTCGATGATTATTTCATTTCAACAGAACCTAACTACAGAGAGACTTTCTAGAAAATTATTTACGACATGAAATTGATTTAAATTTCAGAATTGTTTAATGCATTTTGGGTTATGTTTGAATTTTCGTCATACTCTTGGGGAAAAAAAACTCACATTGTGTTGATGTGTAGTAATTTGTCATTGTGTTATGTGTTCTGTGACAATTATGAATCTCATTCATATACAGCTGCCTTACATTGAAAAAAATAAATCATTGTCTAATTTCATTGAAGCAAACAGCTAATTGAAATTTGTAAGGATGATTCAAAATGTGTAAAGAATCTCCTTCGTATTCAAGACGTACAAATGCTAGTTTTTGATGACAAGAAATTCTTCTTATAGCATATTTAAATGATCACATAATTAATTGGTTGGATTTATTCGTGAACTAGCATTGATTATATTATCTTCTTTGTGAAACTAATGGCAAGATTTAATGTTTTTGATGCCATGTGGGTGGTTTTGTATTCATGTATTGTGTAAATACTGTAAGTGTGAATCTTTTTTTTGAAAGAAAAGGATGCTTTTATCATTTGTACATATATTTTCTCCAAGATAAATACCACACGTAGATTTGAATGCTTTTCTTTACAAGTGATATGATTTGTATGAGTTATAAAAAAAATATCACTTTAAGCACCAACATTAGTTTGCTAAAAACACATCAAACTGTTATCTCCAACATCGATATATTTTATAATTTTTTCAGATTAAAATATTCATGCAAATGGAAAATTGATTGAAGTAACATAAATATCAGTGAAAAATCATGACTTTTTCAAAAGAGCCATCAGAAATGCAATTCAAGGAATATTATTTCTTTGTTTGTTCAAAATATTTAAAAGATACGAGTTACCAGGAAAGGATATAAATTGTTTGATAAAACATGGAGGTTTTCCACACTCAAAACTCGTGTTGTAATGAAGTTAATCACAAAAACAGCATCATAATCAGATATTTGAAATGATACTAAATGTTATCTTGGTATGGACAAACTGAGAGAGTTCAACAATCAGCTTAAATTAATTGTAAATAAGCACTAGTGTATATTTTAGAATATTTTTCAATTGTGAAATATTTGGATATAATTGCAACTGAGAAATAGCAAAGAGATGGCTTGAATTTATATTTATATTTTATGAATCTTTTCTGTTTCAAGTTGTGATAAGCATAAAAATAAATATCGGCAAACCTCGAGATGAAGCTAATTGTATAATTTCAAAATATTTTAAAGAGCAGATTGTATTTCAATCTCTGTAATTATGCAGACATCAAGTTAAAGAAATCCTAACCGATATATCAAGCTTGATTTGCTTGATTTGCTACTTGTAATCAGGTTTTTAATATTTGTCAAAAAATTAATTTAATTTGTGTAATCTAGACAAATATTAAGTGCATTGTGTGTCTTCCACAGTTGATAAACAAAGGAAGATGAAATATGCATGTTCTGAAATGAAGGGATCACCCTGTAAAGACCAGTCTTTCATATACATGTAATTCACCTCTTATTGAAATATTCTTAAATGAGTGAATTACACATGAAATTAGATATTTTTATATGGACTTATGTCAGTTTTGCAAATATGGTTGGCAAAAGGAATATACACATGTTTGCTTGATAACATGCTCAAACTGTAGGTTTTTATTTTGCTATCACTATTCACAAATAATACAAATAAGCTTTATCCCAAACTTCATAGGGTTTTTTTAAGACATGTAAGTTTTTATGCAAAACCAGAGACATTAATGTGGGAGTATTTGTTCAAAGCTCTGTAACCGAGATATGACAGTAATCTTGAAGCAAATGCTCAAAAGTGCATATAGGTATGATAATATATCCAAAAGGATTCATCAGGTATTGCACCAGATCTGTTGGGAGCAGACCAGTGCAAAAAGGGGTAGAGCACTTTAAATGTGAAATATTTCTAACAAATAAATACTTTGTATTTTATAAAATAAGTGGTATTGTGGTTTATTATATAGCAACCTATGAATAGCATATTAGAAATGGCAGGGCAGGGAAATATTAGTTGATTGTCCATGGTATTTGCAACACAAATATGCCTCATTATAAACTTATACTCAAGGTGAGTTCATGCTAAGTTATCCTTTTTACCCTCAGCCCCTGATGTAATCAGGCTGAGGGTATTGCAGTACTCCTGGCGTGGGTATGTATGTATGTATGTATGTATGTATGTATGTCTGTAGCGAACATCCTTGTCATCACGATAACTCGAGAACAAATGATGGCAGCTTCATGAAACTTGACACACATAAGCATCTGGTGAAAACCTCGGACGAGTTCGATGGACAGCGACCTTGACCTATTTTTCAAGGTCACAGGGACAGTTATGTGAAATCCCAAGAATCACAATAACTCAATAACAAACGATGGCAGCTTGATGAGATTTGACACACATAAGCATCTGGTGAAGACCTCAGAATTTTTTTTATGAAACATGACCTTCATCTACTTTTCAAGGTCACAGGGACAATTATGTGAAATTATCCTTGTCATCACGATAACTCAAGAACAAATGATGGCAGCTTTATGAAACTTGACAGACATAAGCATCTGGTGAAAACCTCGGATGAGTTTGTTGGACGGGGACCTTGACCTATTTTTCCAGGTCACAGGGACAATTATGTGAAATCCCAAGAATCACAATAACTCAAGGACAATTGATGGCAGCTTTATGAGATTTGACACACATAAGCATCTGGTGAAGACCTCAGAATTTTTCTATGGAACATGACCTTCACCTACTTTTCAAGGTCACAGGGACAATTATGTGAAATCATGCTTGTCATCGCGATAACTCGAGAACAAATGATGGCAGCTTCATGAAACTTGACAAACATAAGCATCTGGTGAAAACCTTGGAGGATTTTGATGGACGGCGACCTTGACCTATTTTTCAAGGTCACAGGGACAATTATGTGAAATCATCCTTGTCATCGCAATAACTCAAGAACAAATGATGGCAGCTTTATGAGACTTGACACGCATAAGCATATGGTGAAGACCTCCGACTTCCTTTGATGGAACATGACCTTCACCTACTTTTCAAGGTCACAGGGACTATTATGTGAAATCATCCTTGTCATCGTGATAACTCGAGAACAAATGATGGTAGCTTCATGAAACTTACCACACATAAGCATCTGGTGAAAACCTCGGACGAGTTTGATGGACGGCGACCTTGACCTATTTTTCAAGGTTACAGGGACAATTATGTGAAATCCCAAGAATCACAATAACTCAAGAACGAATGATGGCAGCTTTATGAGATTTGACACACATAAGCATCTAGTGAAAACCTCAGAATTTTTATGAAACATGACCTTCACCTACTTTTCAAGGTCACAGATCATCCTTGTCAAGATCATCCTGGTCATCGCAGTAACTCAAGAACAAATGATGGCAGCTTTATGAGACTTGACACACATAAGCATCTGGTGAAGACCCCAAAAGAGTTTGATGAATGGTGACTTTCACCTACTTTTCAAGGTCAGAGGGACAATTATGTCAAATCCACGACATTGCAATAACTCAAGAACAAATAATGGCAGCTTCATGAGAATTGACACACATAAGCATCTGGTGAAGACCCCAGATGAGTTTGATGGACGGTGACCTTAACCTGCTTTTCAAGGTCACCGGCCCATCATCTCAATAATTCTAGAGTAAATGATGACAGTTTCATGATACTTGACACACCTAAGCTATCAAAGGAAGTAGATTTTATGGGTTTTTTTACCCCTGCATCAATTTGCCTTGGTGCAGTGACGTTTTGTGTGGAGCGAATGTTGTGCAATCATTTACCAGGGCTGAGGGTTGATGCATCTCTGATGCCTATGTTTCTAATTCCACTTGTCTCATATTATGACAGATAATGTTGACATTCCTGTGTTACAATTCCCTCACCTAATCTTCAGAGGCTTGACCATTTGTGCTGGAATATTTGCAGGGATGGACAACCGGACTGTTCTGCAGGAGATAGAGAGAGGGTACCGCATGCCGCGGCCCGTGGGGCGTGGCACGGAGTGTCCGGAGTCCCTGTATGACATCATGCTTACCTGCTGGGAGAAGATCCCAGAGAAACGACCCACATTTGAGTATCTACACACAGTTTTCGAGGACTATTTCGTAGCCACTGAAGGAAGCTACAGGGAATCAGATGGCATTTGATGATTGGTCTGTTTTGATTGGTAACGATGCAGGAATCATAGTCATGTTTGCTCAGACTCAAATAGTCACAGAGTCTGAATATGTCAACAATGGATAAGGATTAAATACACACTTCAATGCACTTTTAGCATGGAAGTGTTAGAAACACATGGCTGATGGTCCATATCATGCCATGGTGCACACACATTTGTCATGAGGATACAAAGACTGCAATATCAAAGCACACATATCCAGCAACTTCAGAGAAATTATCAAGAATCACTACAAATATTGTATCCCTCAATTTATACTTGGGATTGAATGCAGCTTGAATCAGTGCTTTTTAACAAATATATATATAAAATCAATACCATCTTTGTATAAATAATTAGGTAAGTCAATAGATGGTACCAATAAACTATCCCAGATAAGTTCACAAATTACAGTCCATCGTTTGTGCAATACACATCTAATGCCAAACAAGGGAAATGTGTGTGATAAACAAAGGGAAAAAATAGGAAACTTCACTTTTTTTCTGTACGTATTTAATGGGTTAACAGTATTGTTTATCACATGCATGTCCTACATAAAGCAATGAATTGAAATGTAAAAAAATGGAATCAAGTGAGATATGATAGAAGTGGCTTGGTGTAATCCAACGTATATTGTTATTTGTGATGCACAGTGTAACAAACCACCGACAAAGTCTGATTATAATACATGCATGTTGTGAACCAGAATGTCAAGCCAACTTCAGAAATGAGAAAATCATGATAGGAAAACAGGCCAAACAAAATATATATGATTGAGGAAACATGATAGAAAAAAATGACCAGGCAGCAGCAGCATTATAGTGTATCACCATATAGTTTAATTATTGCAAATATATTTAGACAAATTATGGTCAAATCTGTTAGTTGATCATGTTACCTGATTGAATATGTCTTTTTTGGCCTGATAAACAATCATTAATGTTATAAGAAAACATGATGTCATTTATGTTACTCCCCACTAATGGTTTTAATCTGCATCAATTTTACATAAAATATTGTATGTGATTGGCATAATTCTTCTTTTATTTTAAGCCATGAGGTTTTTACCCATTGGGAGTAGTGTGAATACAAATCTGACTAGTGGGATAAACAAAAATAAAACTTGTTTTTTTTTATATATACTGATAGTAATTCATATCTAGACTGTACAAGTTATCAATCACATTTGACGACTTTATCCCATGAGCACAAACTCAGAGATGTCCTTCTGCCATGTACTATTATTAACACGAGGACAGAGTCCAGAAATGTTTTTAAAAATGCACTTTTTGTACGATTTTAATACACCAAGACTAGGGGCTTGATGTAGTTGTAGTGTTGATATATGAGATAAGTTGCACAGACATTTCTGACCAGGATGCAGAGATGCAGACTGGAGGAAATGGCCAATCCCACCATGCAAATGCTAAAGATTTCAAAAACTAATTTGCTGGTAATGTGTGAAAAGGGTCAGTAAAATTATGCTTGATCAGTGGCCATTTATATATTTGTAACCTGTGTTTTCATTTGTCAAGCCTAGCACATGTTAAATAATAATTTACACTTGTGATCAAGAGAATCTCTGCTAATTTAATTACTAAAACTTTATATCACCGAACCAATTTTCATCACAAATTTGATCACAGTGCCACCTGGCGCCGAAATTTGTACAATCTATAACATTTTGCTCAAAATATATTTGGGGTGGTAAATTACTTGCACTGACATTTTTTCCATCTTAAAAAAAAATACATTGGATATAATGAATAAGGTTTAAAATGTGCACATATAAGGAATTTACTCCTTGATTTATGCTCCAGAGATACCTTATATAAAATAAGAAGTGTGCAGTAAAGCCTAAATAGCAGGGACTTAAGTGTGATGAATCAGGTTTGTGAGCAACTATGCAGTTTTTACTAGGAGCCAGCTTCCTTGCCATGTTGTCACATTGGGATCAATAAAGCCACGCTGTTGCAGTGTCCAAAAAAAATCATGTGCTGCAACAACAAAACCCAGATAGGAACAAAAATCCATGGTTCTGTTTTTTGGGCTGATAGACCATCCAATGTTTGTCCAGTTGCACAATAAATGTCCGACAGATAAAGGCCAAGTGCTCAACTTTCTACAAACTTAGTGTTTGAAGTATATCAGACTTTGCTGTTCACTTATAATTGACACTTTGTTACAATAACAGCAAATGTGAATATCTATGAAGTGGGAAGATCTGGACATCCTTTGTATTATTCTGGACAGCCAGTAATATTTTGTAGATCAGGATAGCCCATCTGGATTCATAACAATACAGAAATGATTGTAACAACAGATGGATTTCCTTCTTGTTGCACTGAACCATCAGATCTGCAAGCCAATATGCAATGCAGAATTCTGTTACTTACTAACAAATGTAAATGGTCACATTTCAATGTTTTATGCTTACTGCAGTAATTGGCAATTGATTTAAGCCAACATTGCTAATGGGAGAATTTGTTCCCAGGCAATCTTAACATTTTGTATTTGTACCCATTTATTGTATATTTTTCTTGGAATAGAAAATTTGGTATATATACATTCTTTTATCTGTAATTTATGACAGCATGATATGCATGTTTATATAAAAAAAAAGTGCATTTCCAATTTTGTAAATACCTTTGTAGCAGCTTGACATTTTCTCTGAATATTTTCGTATAGATTAAGGTAAATGCGGAAATATAGAAAATGAAATGGACAAGCAAGACAATGCAGTTATTTGGTAAAGCAGATGTTGAGATAGGCGACTTGTCACTTTGTCTAATAAAGCAGCTATTGGGATAGGTGACTCATCAATTTGTCTTATAAAGCAGATGTTGGGATAGGTGACTCATCACTTTGTCTTATAAAGCAGATAATGAAATAGGTGATGAGTCTTGCAGGACGTAGCTGATGGAAACACCAGCAAAGTGACAGTTAGCCTGTTAAAGTAATATCTGGAATAACTAAATATCTGTGGTGATGATTTAATAACATAATCCAGTAATGAATGAGATTTTATTTTATGGTGAATGTTCATGTTTTAATCAAGATCTTATTATATGTTTTCTTATGGCCATTAGTTCTTAATAGCGCTCTTCAAAATACAAAATTTAGTATTTAACCATTTTTTCTGCTAAATTAGCCAGTGACCATCACACACAGATCTATTTATACTAGGAACTAATGAATAACTGATAAACACGAACCTTATGTGAACATGAACATACAAGGTGATATTGAGAACTGCCATAAAAAATGTAAATGACCAATGTATCTAAAAAAATATATATATCATTTCTGATTGATTTGGATTTCTGTGATCACTGAACCAGAGAAAATGATTATTTTAAAAATAAAATTTGACATTGATTTGAGAAGAGCAGATCTTAGATATAGTGGCACACGAGTGTATTGGGATCGTATATGATAAGTTCTGACTGCACCTTCAAATCAATGCTAGCTAACAACAACCTCAGACCATCCGATATTTTGATATAACTGTTTTTGTGCAAAGAGAAAAAAAGACTTTCATCACACGGAATTATTGTAATGTACAAAGTTGATGTTATTGATTAGAATCATGTAACAATTGTACAATTGTATAATTTCTTTGATTTCTGTATTTTGTTGACCTCATTTGAGTAAATACCAATGTAGCAACCAGAATAAACTGGTATTTTTATATTAAAATGATTTCTTTATTGTTATTGATTATCGTTTGTGGTATCCCCTTCAACAATATAACTATTGCAGGATTCAATACATAGTCAAACAGTTTACAAATTATGAGACTTTTGGTTATTTAAGATTTAGAAAGCTTGATAAGATATAATCTTTTTGGTTTGTACAATAGTATAATGACAGAAAATGAACTTTCTAGAATAGCAAAATTAAAATAATATTCAAAACAAATTACTGGCTGCAGAAAAGTCATGTGTTAATAGCAACTCTGAAAGATGGTCAATAAATTAAATTATTCTTTATTAGTATCAGCTCTGACCAACCAAAATTTGAAGATTAAATAATCAAGCTGCATATAATTTGTAAAATTATTTTTTGTATTCTTGTGACAAAATGATTAATGATAAAAGACCAAGTAAAATAATTAAACATTAGACAAAGGCCTAAGACGCTCTCAGCCAAGAACAGTGCAGACTTTTTTTTCTGTGATATTTGTGACTGAAAATTTCCCCCTTATGCTGCATGAGGTATACTGACCATACAGCTAAAACTAATTAAAGTTCTTGCTCTCAAGTCAAAAACTTTCCTCGCCTGAGCTGGTTTGTTCTTGGGACTGATCCTCACAGCGATTACAAACATTGAATTGGTAGATGGAAAAAATCAGTAAATTTGTATTCGCTACAAAGAAATTGATAATTTAGCACATTACTTTTTTAAGTGCAAAATATGAAGAAGATTTTGGAATTTACTTAGAAGAGTGGGCTCAAAAGAATATCAATATTAGCATAAATTTATATCCCACAGATAAGATCTTTGGTTTAATTGACAGTTGAAATTTCTTTGGGCTACTTGAACAAAAAAGAATATGGTTTATTGTTAAACAAAAAGTACATAAAGCATTCTTCTGAATGCATTCCTTAAAATTGTAAGATATATCAGTAAAAATGTCATCAATGTTTAATGAAAAATGAAGAGCACTGTACATTAATGCATAATGAATATTTACATTTTCCTTGGATTTTTAACATTATTGCATTAGTTGTATGTATTAATATATGGGTTTGAAAATAGGCATCAGAGATGCCAGTACATTCAGTAATGGTCATAAGCACAAAGTAAGCAATGAATAATATAGGAGGACGAAAAGGTCACAGAGGGGTGATTGAATTCTTCAGACATTTCCCCAAAAGAGTTTACAAACCAAATTCGAAAGAAATTCGAAAGAAATCCATATTATTACTTCAGCATGCCAACAAACAATAGGCCTGGTAGTTTCTTATGCAAAAGGGTCACAGAGGGGTCATGGTTAAACTCTTTGGCATACATGCATGCATACATGCAGTTTCAGTACAAATACACTCTGGGTGAGTCAGCTTTGAAGAAGAAGCTGAGTGCAAACACATTTCAAGCCCATAGATTTTGTGCTTTATGACCAATTACTGTAACTTTGACATGTGGTAAGCATATTGAATTTGATAAAGTAATGCCTTATTAATAAAGTACAAGATAAGACAGGTAATGCAGGTGACCTAGTCCAAACCACAACAATTACTCAGGAACTCCCTTTAATTTTTAACAGTTTTTGTTTGTGATCTTTGGAAGTTTTTGAAAACCCACTTTTCATAACTTGAAGGGGAATATCTTTGCCACCCAGGCAGAGTTTGTTGGTAAATTCCTCAACACAGAGGTCCTGCAGTTTGGACTTGGAAGTCAAATCCTTGTATGCACCATACTTTACTATGTAATGAGAAAAAATGAAACCAGTCATGAAAGCATCAAACCCTGCTCTATGACCACCACTCTTCTTGTGACCTTCGACATTTCCTGAAACGTTTTGTCCATTTTCTACAACATTGTTCTGGTCACCTGATGGTGTCTCGGCTTCAGGGGTCATTTCTTGGTCATCTTTTGAGGAATTCACTGGTGTGGAATCATCGGGATCCATGTCTAACTGCTCAAGTCCTTGGCCCAAATCTGAGGTAGAAGAATTGGGTGTGTCCTCTGTATCCATGCTTTCATCCACATCTTTCTTCTTCTTTTTCCTGCTCCGTTTCCTTTTCTTCTTTTCTGATACATGATTTTCATTATCAAGGACAAGGTCAACATCATGGGAGAGAGGACATGAATTGCCGTGAGAGCACCAACCGTGATTCTGTTAAATCAAATAAGATTCAAAATCTATCTTAATAAATCTAAAATCATCAACTTGTTCAAGGTGACATAAAAATATGAATTTATTAAACAGAGAAAAAAATTCTTTTCTATCAATTTATGACAAAGAAGAATGCTCTTATATTCATATTTTAAAAAAGATTTTTGATTAATGCTCAAAACATTTATTTTACAAATACAATGACAGAAGCCACATTTCTTTAAATGATATTACTGTTTACTTATGGATTATAAAATTGATTTCAGAAATCTGCTTATGAGGAATGAGTCTAAGATTCAAAAGTACCAAGTGGAAAAACTTACACCATAGTTGTCACAGACATTGATGTGTTTGTGTTGAGAAGAGTCCTTAATAGCACAGTGATTGTTTGAGACATGGGGATAACTGCTCGGATAGTTTAAGCTTGATATCTCTACATGACGTCCTCCACCAACGCTACTAGCATAATTTTCCCTCTGACTGAAACAATATCCGATAAATAAACACATTTTTGCAAATTTCAGAGCAATAATTTATGGCTTTTAATATGATCACCTTTAGATTGTCCATTTTTTGTTAAAAACCTGGATTAATACTTTGCATTCACAAATAACGAAAATTGATATGTACAAAACAAAGCTGAACAAGGAGTTATTATCTGTGTAAAGACAACAGCAAGAAACCGCTTACCATTTCCTGAACACATACTGCAGGAATGAAGCAGGGAACCTTGCCTGGAATTCTGTGATGTATTTGGTATCAAATACTCCTGCTGGGAACATCTCGGACATGTCAGCCATGAAGGTTGGCATGTTGGGTGGTAGCTCAGCGTAGAAGTTCTGGTACATGAACACAAGGTCGATGATGCCATTGTGGAGAACAATTGGCACCTCTTGCCGGACAATCTCAGCGAAGAGGTGACGCATTGTCACTGACTCCTTCTGCTCCTGTTTTTTATCAAAATATATTTTCATTATATTTCAAAGGTAAAAATGAACAAAAATTAAAAAGTTATTAATTTTACTTATTTGTTTTTATTTTTTTCCTTCTGTTGAGTATATATTGTTGACAAGGGGGTTTCTTTTTTAAAATTGATCATCTTTTGTGCTGCAAATCAGAAATTTCATCATTACTAAACAGTCAAATATTTGTTGTAATGTTTACAAGTGTAAAATTGTTGAGTTTCTCATTCCAACAAAGAAAACATTTTTCACTGAACACTTACTTTATCATTTCCTCTATAGTATGATATGCCCGTCGCATACTGCTTGTTGAAATCAAAACCATGATTAATCAAGAAGCGGAGAGAAAGCGGTTCCACCATATAATTATCACTGCACAGCAGCATAATATTATATGTCTGCACTACAAAGTGTACACCACATCCTTTATCAGACTGGCTTTCATCTTGAGTGGAAGTCTGTGATAAGTTGGTTGATTTTGCTTGAGTGTCTGTGAGTTTAAAGCATGACAGTCCAAAGGACAGTACTGAACGTGTCTTGGCTACATCACACATGCCATTGTAGCGATCCTCAATAGCTCTGAAAACAAAAACAAAAACAACTAATATATGAATAAAAATGATTTTGGAATAGTTTGTTCATATTTAATCAATTGGAACCATCATTCAAAGAGCTGCGTATGAACCAAATAATTTCAAGTAATGTCAATACATGACCTTAATTGTCACATTTATACATGACCAAATAGATGTACAACTCCTACTATTTATATTTATCCAATTTCAAATTCCAGTGTTTGTGACAAAATAAACATACCTTGCAAACAACTTTCCTCGATCTCCAAGCCCACTCAATTCCTGAAAATATTTAATTTATTGTTCTGTAACATTAATGAGATTATAACGAGCGATGTTGCTATATACATAGCATGATTTGTTGTTAACCAATTCTGACTAATTAGATGACCAGACGAGTATCGATGTATCTAATTCTGAAGAAACCATTGCTGTAAATGCTGTATATCACAGTTGCTAAGCTGGAGAGCACCCTTGTAGCCACTGGTGGTCATGAACTACTTCATATTCAGAAACTGGTTGCTGACACATACTATTGCCTGACCAGTTTTCTGTCGCTACTAATTACTGATTACAGCGACTAAGCTTGAGAGGACCCTTGTAGCCACTAAGAGTCATGGTGTACTTCATCGGCAGAAACTGGTCACTGACATTGAGACAATTAGGGTTTTTTAAATCAGTTATTAAGAGTTAAATTCTTACCAAATCCAAAGCCACAAATGTTGCAGTTTTCAGTCCTAGCATTAATGTGGGCCAGACTTCTTTGAAGTTATCATTCTGGACATCTACAATTGGGACCACACTGAAGTCGGCCATGTTGTCTCTCTTCAGAAACAACTGAGTGATTAAAACGTAATAAACGTTTTGGTGCCAAATTATAACGCAATCACTGGGCGATAATAGAGAATTTGTGATTTGCTGCTCACAAATGAATTTTCATAAGAATTTGAATACCTTAACTGAGATACATATTTATGGTGATGGCAATCCAATTATACGTATTTAATTTAAATGACTAGTAATTGAATGTTATGAATAAAATGCTCTGACTTCATTTTCATTTTCATGTGTTGCGGCCATGTTGTGACGTCATTACACCAACTCCCGCCAAATTTGAGAGCTTACACAACCAAAACACATGGTGATGCTGGATGTTATCAAGTCGACTCGGAGTTTATGTTACACACCCTCACAGCATTCTTGGAGTTACACGCACAACTGTTAATATGGCGAAAAGAAAGTCTGGGAACGTTAAATCAATAAAAGGTAAGGGTGACATTGCATGAATTTTGCATGTGTAGCTTGTTTGTCTCCAGTCATTCTTTATTGTTGACGTTGAAGTTAAGGATTTAAGCAGCAGCCTGGGCAGCAGCTTACACAGTGTGTCCCAAATCCATGGAAACTTGATGTTCAACGATCTGAGAAGAAATGATAATATAAGTGTTATACAAGGAGTACAGTAGACTTATATTATATAGTATATTTATTGTTATCTATATCTGAGATCAATAATATTGCTCTCAGTCTATATACAGGTAGGGCTTTGATATTAAACAGTATCTATGAATAAGATTAGAAAGCAGAGTGCAAGTGCACTTTGCAGAATGTAGCACAGAGTAAAAGATCTAGGTCAGATATCAACCAGTGCAATGAATATTGTTTTAAGGAATCTGGCTTTAGCCTTATCTACTATTATTGTTTACATAACAGAATATCCCACTACTTTTTGTGATATTTGTCACAAGGTATCTTGTTCATATCAATTTTACATGGGTTTAAAATTCACTATCACATTTCTGGATGGATTTGTGACTGGAGCATCATCAAAGTGATTATTGAGTTATTGGAAGTTCTACCTCTTGGTAATCACCCTCTCTCTGTTCATCCTTCCACCCACTCTAATGATACTTTTTCCTAAACAGTTCTGGGTTCAAGTTATAAAGTAAATTAGGTCAGCCAGCAAAGTGCGAGTGCACTTAACAGACTGCATCACACAGTACAAAAGCCAGGCCATTGTGGACACCGCAAATTATTACAAAACGCAATACCTTTTGTGACAAATTTGTCAAAAGGTGTCAAGTTTTCTTGTATTATCAGTAAATCAGTAACCTTTGAATGTGACACAACTTTTTTGTATTGCCTTTTGATATTGAAATATTTGCCTTTTCAGAGGACTTGACTGACACACATTTTCATGAGTTCACAAATTTGGAAGAAATTACAGAACTGCGGCAGAGACTACTGGGCTGGTATGATGAAAACAAACGGGAGTTACCATGGCGAGAGAAGGTATGAAGTTTCCTTTGTTTAAGAAGAATAGCTTGCTATGTGGGAGGATATTAGCTGGTCAGCTGGCCACAAGGACACCATTTTCTGGAAAAGATACAAATCGGGCATGTTCTTGTAAAAGCATATCTGAATCAGTAAAACATCAAGAGCAAATTATGTTTATTTGTAAATGACAACATTTTTAAGGTTGCTATTATGAGACTGAATATACTGAATATCCTATATCTTGTCTAATATGACTTGAATGTAAGAGCTATTAGTTTTAATATTTTGAGTTGAATTGTGTGTGGCTTTTCTCGGGTCTGCCAATTTCGAAAGGGAAAAATATCAAATTGTCATAGATAATAAAGAATCACTTTTTTTCAGGTAAAACTAGAAGATATTAATGAAAGAGCTTATGCGGGTAAGTAAATATAATTTGGTCCGTGTCCTATATTCATGCATGCCAATCATCAGTGAAAACACAGATTTCCACTGATTTAGCCATCATTCGCAGAAATGGCACAACCTTTTCATCATGCCATTGTTACAGTACCTCAAAGAGTGTTCTTCTTTTTTTTAAAACAAAAATGATTAGCATTCCTGTATATTTCATAGTTAACTATATCAAGCAACTCTATTGAAATGATTTATGAATTTCTGAACCATAAGAAAATTTACAAGCTGTGATTGTATCCAGCAAGTGCCATCAGGTTTGAATGTAGTAACTCTTGAGTAAAATCCTGAGTACTCAAGACATAAATCAATACCATAAACAAGTATTAAGATGTAAATCAATACCATAAACAAATAAAACATTTAACCTTTGAACCTGCAACTCAGGGGCTTCAGTTGATTTAGCTTGGAGGGCTTTTTGTAAAATTATTTCTTTTGTACAATATCTTATCTGATTATGATCAGCACTTTTATGTACAAAACTCTGGGAGACCCATGTTGAACAAATTATAAAGCAGGGTCAAAGCGTTTACATTTTTCCTTTTGTTACCTTTCTAAACAGGGCAATCAGAGATCATTTAGTAATATATTGATGTGCTCCAAACATGGCTTAAACTTGTGACTTAAATTCACATCAGAATAAAACATTTTACATAGACTCAGGAATCCTCAGTCATCAGACATTGATTTATTGGAGAAAATGATGAGAGTTTATATCAAATGATTTTGATGACTGATTTATTGTTAACAAACAGTTGGACCATAGATATTTGTGAAAGCCTCCATAATCTGAGCACATATGAAAAGGATAAAAGGATGCTTTGAGAATAATTGTTGCTGCTGTAGAGCTTATTAAAATAGTATAGTGAAAATAATATAGGAAAAGGATGTTGCCACAATTGGAATACTATATTAAATTCTCTTTCAGTGTGGGTGTCTGAGATCATGTTACAACAGACCCAGGTGGCCACAGTGATATCTTACTACAATAAATGGATGAAGGTATGTGGTCACTTATATCATAAGATTAGTCTCAACCAAAAAGCAAACCAACGCTAATTTATCTTAATCAAAATTGTGCAGATTTTCGATGGAATATAAAAAAAATTGAACATATTAGATATATGTCTGATTATGTCTTTGTAGAAATGGCCAACATTGCAGGATCTTGCCAATGCAACTTTAGAGGTAAGACAGTAATGACTGAATATTAAAATCAAATTAGCCGCTATGGGAATTTACTCAATGAAATGTGTAGTATAAATTTTGATTGCGTTTTTAGGCCTCCCGGTTGACAGAACAAACATTTACATTAGCATTGTAATGTTAAAAGACCTCAGGTCTCTGAACCAATACTTCTAGATTTGGATATTTGTGTATATTTTTACAGGAGGTCAATGAGATGTGGTCAGGGCTTGGCTATTACTCAAGGGGAAGGAGGCTCCATGAAGGTGCTAAAAAGGTATAGCTGTACTTGTCATTCTTGTGAAAAAAAGACATTTTATGATAATTCATGAGGTCTTATTATACTAAGGACTTAATATTGTTGAAGGTAGTTGAGGAACTTGCCGGGCAGATGCCAAATAACGCGGATGATCTGATCAAACAACTCCCAGGTGTTGGCAAGTATACCGCCGGAGCCATAGCTTCTATTGCCTTCAACCAGGTGAGTTTATCTACCAGAGTTGGCCAGAGTATATCTACCAGGGGTGGCCAAGTTTATACTCACATGCGCAAGGGCTTGTCTGCCAAGTCTGTGCTTACCCAGGGGTGATTGGCTAAGTCATTATTCCACAGTGGTAATTGGTGGTAAGTCGGTGCTTGTAGAGGGGGAGTCAACCATTTCACTATCTACCAGGGACCATCTTTCCATTTGGTCATTCATTGAGTCATCCAATATATTGTTACAGATGGTAAATATTAATTATAACAGTGATATGCTGATTATGTTCTGAAATATGTTAAACAAAAGTTATCAATAATTCCTCATTAAAAATGCATTTAACATGAACATTAGTATATTCTGTCAATCTTGAATGCAGGTGACGGGTCTAGTTGATGGCAATGTGATCCGGGTGTTTGGTCGAATGCGAATGATAGGAGCAGACAGCACCAGCCAACTAGTCACCGATACACTCTGGTGAGTACCAACTAGAAAATAACCTGCATCCATTTTTTAAAATAATAATTCTTTTTTATATAATCATTGTCTGATGACTTATAGGAGAATAGCGAACCGTGTGGTAGATGAGGAATGTCCTGGAGACTTCAACCAGGCCCTGATGGAGCTAGGAGCCACCGTATGTACACCTAAATCTCCAGCCTGTGTCAAGTGTCCTGTTTCTACCCTATGCAAGGCCTATGCCCAGGTAAAATTTTAGCAAAATCTATACTCTCCTATCCAGATAAAGAGAAATATAATTAATCATTGAATATATTCTTCTTCTGATTTATTTGTTGTTTTTTTTTTTTTATAAACTTATCACAGATTTACCAAGGGAACATTCATTGACCTTAATTTTTATGATTCTTAATATTGTTGTAAAGGTGAATCAACAGAAGAAAGAGAATGCCTCTAAATTAGGTCAGAAATCAGAAACCAATGGCTACAGTGAATCTACAATAGATATAGAATGTGGTATGTACAATTATCAGATAAATAATGAGTGATAATTAGTGATAGAAATCTAACGAGATGCAATCAAAGACTGAGATATATGTTTGACCTATCTTAAGCATAACCTTTATGAATAAAATAAACAAACAATATAATACAGACAAAAATCTTATTACAAAAACTTCTCATAATTTAATTAGCTGATGTTTAGTCACACATATTTTTTACCCTCAGCCCCTGATGCAATCAGGCTGAGGGTATTGCAGTACTCCTGGCGTGGGTATGTATGTATGTATGTATGTATGTATGTCTGTAGCGAACATCCTTGTCATCGCGATAACTCAAGAACAAATGATGGCAGCTTCATGAAACTTGACACACATAAGCATCTGGTGAAAACCTCGGACGAGTTCGATGGACAGCGACCTTGACCTATTTTTCAAGGTCACAGGGCCAATTATGTGAATTCCCAAGAATCGTAATAACTCAAGAACAAATGATGGCAGCTTTATGAGATTTGACACCCATATGCATCTGGTGAAAACCTCAGATTTTTTTTATGAAATATGACCTTCACCTACTTTTCAAGGTCACATGGACAATTATGTGAAATCATCCTTGTCATCGCGATAACTCAAGGACAATTGATGGCAGCTTCATGTAACTTGACACATGTAAGCATCTGGTGAAAACCTCGGACGGGTTTGATGGACGGCGACCTTGACCTATTTTTCAAGGTCACAGGGACAATTATGTGAAATCCCAAGAATTGCAATAACTCAAGAACGAATGATGGCAGCTTTATGAGATTTGACACCCATAAGCATCTGGCAAAGATCTCAGAACATGACCTTCACCTACTTTTCAAGGTCACATGGACAATTATGTGAAATCATCCTTGTCATCGTGATAACTCGAGAACAAATGATGGCAGCTTCATGAAACTTTACACGCATAAGCATCTGGTGAAAACCTCGGACTAGTTTGGTGGACGGCGACCTTGACCTATTTTTCAAGGTCACAGGGACAATTATGTGAAATCCCAAGAATCGCAATAACTCAAGAACAAATGATGGCAGCTTTATGAAATTTGACACCCATAAGCATCTGGTGAAGACCTCAGAATTTTTTCTATGAAACATGACCTTCACCTACTTTTCAAGGTCACAGGGACAATTATGTGAAATCATCCTTGTCATCGTGATAACTCAAGAACAAATGATGGCAGCTTCATGAAACTTTACACGCATAAGCATCTGGTGAAAACCTCGGACTTGTTTGGTGGACGGCGACCTTGACCTATTTTTCAAGGTCACAGGGACAATTATGTGAAATCCCAAGAATCGCAATAACTCAAGAACAAATGATGGCAGCTTTATGAGATTTGACACCCATAAGCATCTGGCGAAGATCTCAGAACATGACCTTCACCTACTTTTCAAGGTCACATGGACAATTATGTGAAATCATCCTTGTCATCGTGATAACTCGAGAACAAATGATGGCAGCTTCATGAAACTTGACACGCATAAGCATCTAGTGAATACCTCAAACTAGTTCGGTAGATGGCGACCTTGACCTATTTTTCAAGGTCACATGGACAATTGGTCTCACCCCAGTAATTGAGGCCCCCTATTGCAGGGAGGATTAGACTTGCCGATTTCAAATTATCATAACTTCTTTAATAAAAATGTCAAGAGCTAAGTCTAAGGCTCTACAATATTGTAAAATTCACAAATTTTCATATAAAACCATACAAAAGGCATGTCAAGCACGAAAATCTCAAGTTAAATGCATTAATAGGACATTTTTTTTAAAAAGCGTTTTCTTGTTTCTCACCAAAACACCTGCTGACAAATCATTACACGGCACTATTTTTCTCCATAAAAGCAAAGTTTCTTTCAAACTTAATTTTTTTTGCATAATTTTAGAAAACCCTCGTCATAAACTGTCCAACTAAGCCAAACCTAAAGAATTTTCATCAATTTAGCACTGAAAAACGATCAAACAAAGACAGAAATGAATTTTTTACAATGTACTACTTCTCTGCTTCTACTCGTAGGTATACATAATTACTGGGGTGAGACCATAATAGAGTGATGAAAATAATGAATCATTCCTATTTTTTTCCTGGTGAATTGTGTTGATATAAGTAATATATCTGTGCAGTTTTAGCAATTTAACTTAAAAAGAAAAAAAGTTATGGCTGTTTAAACGTGGAGGGAATATCTGAAAAATGGCCGAAAAAGGAGAATTAAAAAAAAAAAAATCGACCAATTTTTGGAATTTTTTTTTCGTGCTTGACCCCCATTTTTTATGATAAATTCTGAATCTGTATACAATTACGAACGTTTTGATGTATTACACAGTTCTGGCGACATTTTACAAGTTACATTTATTGAGGAGTAAACAGGCTGCATTTTTTAAGATTGGGGTCAAAAATGGAGAAAAGACGTCTCCAGGAAAATCATGTTTTTTGACCGAGTTTGGAATGCTCTAATTAAAAAAAAATAATAATATAGGTGAGTATTTGGTGTTCTAAATCAAGATTAATGTATTACCTGTGTAAAAAGTAACTAAAAAAATTCCTGAATTATTTGTTACCACTGTAACTAAGGAGACAAAACATCTTGTCATAATTCATCAAAATGCCCCGAAATGCCAAAAATTTGGTAAACATGTCAGGATAATCTTCTCATTAATTTTCCAAATATTTAAATTTATGAAAATAACAAATACTAAAACCTTTTTAATACTTATCGTGACATTTTTAATCAATTTTGCCCCAAAAAAGATAAAAAAATATTTAATTTAACTTAATTCATATGCTCTACTATGGTCTCACCCCAGTAATTGAGGCCCCCTATTGCAGGGAGGATTAGACTTGCCGATTTCAAATTATCATAACTTCTTTAATAAAAATGTCAAGAGCTAAGTCTAAGGCTCTACAATATTGTAAAATTCACAAATTTTCATATAAAACCATAAAAAAGGCATGTCAAGCACGAAAATCTCAAGTTAAATGCATTAATAGGACATTTAAAAAAAAAAATGTTTTCTTGTTTCTCACCAAAACACCTGCTGACAAATCATTACACGGCACTATTTTTCTCCATAAAAGCAAAGTTTCTTTCAAACTTAATTTTTTTTGCATAATTTTAGAAAACCCTCGTCATAAACTGTCCAACTAAGCCAAACCTAAAGAATTTTCATCAATTTAGCACTGAAAAACGATCAAACAAAGACAGAAATGAATTTTTTACAATGTACTACTTCTCTGCTTCTACTCGTAGGTATACATAATTACTGGGGTGAGACCAATTATGTGAAATCACAAGAATCGCAATAACTCAAGAACAAATGATGGCAGCTTTATGAGATTTGACACCCATATGCATCTGGTGAAGACCTCAGATTTTTTTTGTGAAACATGACCTTCACCTACTATTCAAGGTCACGGGGACAATTATGTGAAATCATCCTTGTCATCGCGATAACTCAAGAACAAATGATGGCAGCTTCATGAAACTTGACACACATAAGCATCTGATGAAAACCTCAGACATTTTTGTATGGAACATGACCTTCACCTACTTTTCAAGGTTACAGGTACAATTATGTGAAATCCCTATCATTGCTATAACTCGAGAACGAATGATGGCAGCTTTATGAGACTTGACACACATAAGCATCTGGTGAAGACCTCAGACTTCTCTTGATGGAACATGACCTTCACCTACTTTTCAAGGTCACAGGGACAATCATGTCAAATCCACATCATTGCAATAACTCAAGAAGAAATAATGGCAGCTTCATGAAAATTGACACACATAAGCATCTGGGAAGACTCCAGATGAGTTTGATGGACGGTGACCTTAACCTGCTTTTCAAGGTCACTGGCCCATCATCTCAATAATTCTAGACTAAATTATGACAGTTTCATGATAATTGACACACATAAGCTATCAAAGGAAGTAGATTTTATGGGTTTTTTTACCCCTGCATCAATTTGCCTTGGTGCAGTGACGTTTTGTTCACAAATATTGTGTGGAGCGAATGTTGTGCAATAAGTTGCCAGGGCTGAGGGTTGATGCATCTCTGATGCCTATGTTTTTCACTTTAGCTGCCGAGACATGCAGATTATGTCTTCCCGATGATGAGCCCTGGGATACAGAGTGAGTAAATGGTCATTATCAATAAATTAAATGTATTGTTAGGCCTCATTTACTCAGTTAAAATCTTTAAATAATAGTTTTAAAAAGTAATGCTTATTATATTTTTCCCTTATTGCCGAATGTTGAAAATTGATGGCAATAATTTCAAGGATGAAGAAGCTTTCGTTATATAGGATGATGCCTATCTTTTCCATTTATTTGGTACTTATTATATAGCAACATTTTAGATCCTTACAACATATTGACAATGAAGCATCCAGTATTTTTTGGCAACATGCAAGAATGATTTGATCATGAATAAGATTATTAATATAACTATTAATATATATTAATAAGATTATATTTCGATTGTATTAATCATATCATTTTCAGATTGGGGGTTACAAATTATCCTAGGAAAGGAAAGAAAAAAGCAGCTAGAGAGGAGAAAACAGCTGTGTGTGTCTTATATAGAGGACAGGGAGATAATTCACAGTATCTCATAGTACAGAGACCGGAAAAAGGCATGTATCCTGATCTACTAACACCACTTGACATGGGGTGGTTCTGGGCTAACATTGAGATATTTTAACCAATGGCCACTCAATTTGGCACTGTTGCTATGCAATTTGGTACTGTTGCTATGGATTTTACATACAAAAGTTATTTGGCTTGATGCAAAATTTGCCTAATCAATTTTTTGGGGAAGTATTACTGATGTTGTCAAAGTGGGTCAAGATATTGTCATAGTTTAACAGCATAAAAATTGAAGAAGGTATGCCTGTTACTCATAAATACAGATAATTTTTCAATGAATTTGACAATTTTGCCATTATCAGAACAAAATTTTGGTCTGTATTTCTAACTTAAATTTTGAAAGAAATGCATTTTGCTCCAAATCAGACCTCTGCTTCAAATAAACAGGTCTGTCTGTTTGCATGTTTACTTATTTACTTTTCCATCTTCAATGTTTTTGAAGCCAGATTGTATACATTATGTGCAAAGCATATAACTGTCATATCATTGCTTTTATCTTCATTTAAAATTCTTTCTCAAATAAAAACTCATTAGAATGAACATTTTTCTTATCAAAGATTTAGACACAAAATTATGTAAATTGGTTCAGTTATAATGCTTTGAAAGCAAGTCTTATGAAGTTAAGATACAATAGAGATAATGAGAAATAGTGTAATTGTATCAATATCAAATAAACCTATTCCAGTATGTAATTTAAGGATGTTAACATTCATTTTTCTTATTTTATAAAATAAAAATTCAAATATTTTAGAAATCAAATTTAATTTCCTTGAACATGGGTTTGTACAGGTTTGTTAGCAGGGCTATGGGAGTTCCCCAGTAGCCTACTAGATGTCACTGCTTCAGAGAAGGACTGCTGGTCAGCCCTTAACTCTCATCTTAACAGCAACTTTGGCCTCCTAGAGGATTCTGTTACAAAACATAAATTCGTAGGAGAGGTTAGTAACACCAGGTGGCACTGCTTCTCCCCCTTTGTTTGCCTCAATAATACACAACTTATGACTCCAGGTTTGTCACTTGGAGCATAATTGGATGGAATGAGAATGAATTATCTCAATGATCTCAGTTTAAAATTTGGCAGCAATGAAATTTTGTCAAATGATTTAAAGATAAAAAGTTTTAAAGATAAACAGTTTTGTGTTCAATATTTAGAAGGGTGAAATACAGCTGGCAGAAATTTGGTAGATTTGGCATTTACTAAACATAACACTGATGTCAGACTAAACATAACACCGGTGTCAGGAAATCATGAATTTGTTTGTGGATGGGAGAGGAGGTCCATGTTGATGGAAATTGATACATTTGAGGTCTCTGTAACCTCCATTGCAAAATTGTTTCATCAACTTGTGCATTGGCATGTGATTAATCAGTACAGATGATAATGATTAATACAACTGATCAGGTGATATGTTCCTGTAACCAAAAATAGAACACCCTTTCTGGCTATAGTGTATGAAATTAGGCTTTGTTAATTAAGAAAGCACAAGTTGACTTTATGTAATTGCTCGGTTTCCACCGCGTCCGCCGTCCCGCACTTTGTTTTCTTCAATATTCAGTTATGCTTGGACATAGGGACTAGATATTAAAACATGATAGTATGTAGGCCTGAAAATTTTTTTGGGCTGAACTTTTTGTGACCTTGGGTCAAGGTCATGACCAGCACAGGAGCAACTTCGCTTGTGAATGCTCGATTTTCTGACTAATTACAGCAATATTGATATAACTTATTAGATGTGTTCTACCTATGAGAGGCTCGGATAAGTTTGATATTGGGTGACCTTGGGCTATTTTCAAGGTCACAAGAGCCGATTTTCAAAATGGGCTATTTGTGATATTCTGCAAAACACTACAAATAGCATTTATTTCCACTACATTTATCTTGCACAATATCTTTTTAGCAAAAAATATAGTTTCTAGCAAGAAATATGTAACTAGGTCTCAGTGACCTACTTCAAGGCCATATAGGTCACAACTTCCAAAATATTGTGAATCTCATCCTTTACAAATCAAAGAAGATAAGATCTTGATATTATGCAAATATTAAGGCAAGAACATGTGAGTACAGTGTTCAAGTAAGTCTCTCAAGTTGGTTCTGGTGGAAAGAGTCTCTCAGCAATGAAATGGATTTAATTATGTCCTAACTGGGTGAACAGTCATCAGTTTCGAGATACCCACAAATGGTTGCAGTCTCTGCCAACAGGGGCCACACCTGTCTGTGTTTCAAGGTCCCCATGACCCAAATCTTATAACAAAACCTACCGAGTCGGGGAAGATGGGTGAGCGTATTCAGTGAGTTGGTGATGGCGGAATGATACCCTGAGCCATTACCAACGAACTGAATGCGCTCACACAGCTGACCCGACGAGGCATGTTTTGTTTTTATACCTCAGACAACTAAGTACTGTATTTTTTTTTAAATGATACATGAAACAAGATATTTATCATTAAAAACGTTTTGTTATAATTGTAAACAAAGCGCATGAATATACCACCTCATATGACCCCGTCACGTGACCCGAAAATAGTGCGTCCTCTGTGTATACACGATGTTCTTGACACTCGGTGGGGGACCAGTCTAAAGATGGCCGAAGCAAAATAGTTTGCAGCTAATCAATATGTTACGAATACTTGGCATGCTCGTATACATTGGAAATCTCGTCGATACGCGCATCACTGAGGTATAAAAAATGTTGTCTGCTCCAGGTCAAAATAAACCCAGACAGTCATCATGTTCATTTCTGAGAAATAAACACATGATTTGTTGAAGGATTGGCCTAAGACTAATTACATTTATCATATAATTGACAAATTTTATGGCATTTGTACATGTACACAAATATGTTTAAATGAACATTTTATTCATTTCAAAATTATATAAATATGAAAAAACTTTTAAAAAGATTATCTTGTATTGGCACTCAATACAATATGTTCATCATTTGGAAATAATTTATGTAATTAGGTCACTTTGACCTTGTAGCACAAAAGAGATTGACATTAACTGTCTAGTTATATAATGAGTTCACAGTCCAGGGTTCAAAATTTGAGCTTGTCCTGTTGCTTTTAGCAAGCTGGCCAGGGCCAGAGATATTTTGGGATATTTTTGTTTTTGTTTTACTGTTGCTTATTATTTCATTGATGAAAACAGGTTAAGGACGTGCAACATTTTAAACCATATATCAGAGATGAGATATTCTAGAATATACCCCAATCATATTCTAGAATATACCCCAATCATATTCTAGAATATACCCCAATCATATTCTAGAATATACCCCAATCATATTCTAGAATATACCCCAATCATATTAAAGTAAATAAATAACTTATTTTCCTTCAGATGCCTCCAGTTCATTTGAAGTAAGTCAGAAAACATTGTCAATTAAAGGCCTAAGCTGAGGGATTTCTGATTTCACAGTGTTTAATGTTGGATTGGTTTTTTGTTTAATAGGTGGTTCACATATTTTCACATATTCATCAGACATACATGGTGGAGTCTGCAACTGTTGACTCTGATGTTGATCTCAATCTTTCCACCTCCGCTCAAGCAGCAAAATGGGTGAACAGACAAGAATTTCTGGACTCTGCCATTTCTACTGCAATGAAAAAGGTAATCATTAAAATGTATTTGAATGCTGTGGGTGCAATGCCATTTTGCTGAAATATTTGAAAAGATAAGATGTCTTAAGAAGTTTGGATGTGATAATCTTTATAATGTTACTCTTAGAAACTTTACATTCAGGATAAATATATCTGCTATTGATCCACTTGACTTTGGAAATTTTTGAATAAGAGATATTTTTATGGCTCAATAACATGGAAT
The DNA here is from genome assembly GCA_949316495.1 of Amphiduros pacificus. Classification (NCBI taxonomy): domain Eukaryota; kingdom Metazoa; phylum Annelida; class Polychaeta; order Phyllodocida; family Hesionidae; genus Amphiduros; species Amphiduros pacificus. The sequence goes on from OX439000.1 coordinate 71,341,269, forward strand.
GATCATGTATGTGTTATGTGCACTGTAAGCAGAACTTCTCATTGAATCAGACACACTAGATATCCAAAGATGGTTTCTATTATCTGACATTTATATTTCAGGTTTTCAAGGCATATGAAAATGACAACAAAATAAAACAGTCTAAGGTGAGGGTTACTCTAACTCATAATTCCAAAACCTTAATACATTTTGAGAGGAAAACAAATGAATGATGAAATAACCTCTATAACTCTTATTTAATGTCTGAATGAGCTTATTTGTAAGTCATTTTAAAAATAGAAATCTATTCTTGAACATGAAGTAACCATTGTCATTTTTGTCTCACCAGAGACAGCTGATGGGAACACTAAGATGTCACTTTCTGTCTGTCTGGTCATCTAGCTGTCTATCCTTCAGTCCATCTGTTCACATTTAGAACCATGAGCTATATTCAGTGACTAATATAAATAAAGCTGTAAAAGTCATGCTTCAGTAAACGGTAACACTTCAGTGAACATTTCAACATTTTGCAGAAAAACTTTGGCAAGTTTTTCATATCGGCTATTATACAGAATCCAATTTTGAAACTAAAAATGTGTATCAGAAAATATCAACAAGAATTTTATTCAGTGGCTGTCATTTTTGGTAGGATGATACATATTATTATGGGTTTTAAAGGGTTTGTTGATTGAATTATGCTTAATTTAGCAGCCACAAATCAGTTTTTACAGACTTTATGTGCTCATATTTCTCTGACGGATAAGCATGAATTGGCAAAGAAATGTATCACAGAATTTTGATAATTGTTGAATATGGGGAGTGAGAAAATCAGGCAACAGTCAAGACCCTACTGTGTATCTTGTTTTAAATGTTATTGATATGAAGTACATATATTTAATACAGGGTGTGGTTAAATCCAAGGAGAGCAAAGATGGCAAGAAACAACTGGGACTGGATGCATTCTTCAAACCCCGCTCAGCCACAAAATGAGAGACTTGAGATGTGTCCGCTCACAGATGTGTCCGCTCACAAACAGACAGTTGGATCAAATATAATAATAGATATAGATAATAATATATGTGTGTGTGTATGTGTGCATGTGTGTGTACTGAAATTAATACATCAATTTAATGTATACATCAATTTGATAATATTTATATATACTCAAAATGTAAATGTGCATACATTTGTAAAAGTTTAATAAAAAATAGTTTTTTATGTTTTTTAAAACAGCCTAAAAGATACAGAGATTGTGACCTTTTCTTTTTAATGTCATTGTGTGTAATGGTTTGGATCTGAGATTGTAAATATTTGAGGGTGGGACCTTGTAATCAGTCATGTTGTTCAGAGATAATGACATAACTGACAAGGCTTTGAAACATTAAACAGCCTTTCATTAAAAAACATGATGGTTTGGCAGATAAACAAGACACTTTAAACTTAAGTGAGAAGTGACACATTTTTTAGCTTTGGTCAATTAAGTGTGGAATAAAATGCTACATTCTAGTTGTGGCAAAATTTAAAGTTGAAATAAGTGAAAGTTACAGTTAAAATGTGTTTTGGAATGTGTACTTCTCATTTAAAATGTTATTTAAGAGAAGAAAGAATGTGCCCATCAATTATGTTTACAAATAGTTTCAGCTTGTTTTTCAAAATGTTTTATAAAATGTATTTATGCTGACTCTTGAAAACGATATTGCTGAGAGCAACCAAAAAAATAAACCTTTCTGAGACCTCCACAAGAGCTTCTAACAACTTAACTGACATCTTTCTCAGGCTTGTGAGTGATAGCAAATTTTGCATGTGCAGGCCTTGACATACACGGCCACCAGTTCTTCTGGTTAGGAAAGTGAATACTCTGTTGTAGTAGCCCATTTGGGAAACCATATTTTTGGTCTTTTAGTGGCCCAAACTATCTGCATTTTTGTCTAATCCTTGATAGATATTTGTCTCATATCACGATCATTGACCTGTGAATTTTGAATGGGACAAGTAAGCCCCACTAGTCACCACTCAGCCTTATATGCAATGCTCTTTATTGTATCATGCATCCTATCATCCTTAGAAACTTCGTGCCACCACTTCTCATGCACTGGTGGCCTAACTGGGCAACAAACATTTTTGATAAATCAATATTTTAAAATTTTTTAAAATAGCAATTCCTTTTCAGCATAGTTCATAGTTTTTGCATAGAAGGGGGGAAAAACAAATCTTTCATTCTGTCTGTCTGTCAACTTTGATCATCTCTGAAACTACTGGTTGAAGTTATTCATAGAAAAGATGTTATATATTCACAGAGGAACAATTCTAACTTATTTCATATCATCCAAAGAATAATCAAGCTTTTTTGGGGAGGCTCAAGATATAATTATACATAAAATATGAATTACCACTGGAAGAGTTGGGTTTTAAACAAAAAAGGTTATAACATGAATGGGAAAACAAGACAGAAAGTGCAGAAACAAAATTTAATATTTGAACAAAGAAAACCCAAAAATATAGAAACAACACAAAAAAACAAAATGAATTTTCAACAAACAAAACAAATACACGCATTAGACTCATCGATTGCTATGAAGTTGAACTTTCTATTATAGCAGAGACATTTAAAATATCTCTGGTTACAGGTGACGCATATGCCTGCAAGTCAGTAAATATATAAAATTATCATTTATAAAGTAATTTACAGGCATATTGAGGAAATGTTCACAAACTTTAAAAAGCAAGGATTTTTTATTATGTTTAATAATTTTAATAAGGAACATTGACAAGAAGTAAGGGACAATTGTATTCATGGCAGTACTACTGTCATCGTATGCAAGTTACAGTTTAGGAAAGGCTTTAGGGGCGATCCATTTGATTTTTGTGGGGTGGGGTGGGACAGCAGTACTGGATGAATAAAATTTTTTTCTTTGGTAGGGTGGATGAATAATTTTTTTTTCTGGTGTGGGGTGGGTGAATAAATTTTTTTTCTGGTATGGGGTGGGTGAATAAATTTTTTTTCTTGTTGCTTCCCCAGACTCTGATCCTTCATTTCAAGCAATCCATATAGAAGATAGAAAAACTGGAAGGAGGTGGATGAATAATTTTTTTTTCTTTGGTAGGGTGGATGAATAAATTTTTTTTCTTTGGTAGGGTGAATGAATAATTTTTTTTTCTGGGATGGGGTGGGTGAATAATTTTTTTTCTCCAAAATCTCCCACCCCACCCCACAAAAATCAAATGGATCGCCCCTTAGAGTTTAGGAAAGGCATAAGAGCTCAAGAGTTAAAAATCTTAAAATTACTGATCTATTTATGTAAACAAACATTTTTTTAGACAAGACAAGATGAAGGAACTTTCGGGATGCTCAAGATATTTGTTTTGGCAGTAGTAAATTATAATGATGAAGGAGGATGTTGGACTGAAGAAGAAGTACATCCGGTCTCGTCCTTGTCATGGAAAAACTAACATTGATGCAACTGTTTGTTTTGGTTTGATTAAGGGAAGAACCTTGTTTTGACAAGACGTATCTTTTGCTTCTCGAGAGGGTTGGATCTTGTGATAAATTACCTTCCCCAATCTTAATGTGTCAATTGTGCCATGTTTTTCTCCCTAAGTACCTTGTGCTGGTGCCAGTTGATACACAGGATCCTGTGAAATAGAATTACACGGAGACAAGAACAGCTAGTTATTCCTCTTTGCAGAGAAATCTCGGATCTTTTCATTTGATTGAAGGGAGATTTAGGTCTTAGAAAAGGGAACTACACAAGTGTAGTTAGTGTGATGTGATTTATATAAACAGCTTGGGAATTCTAGATTGCAGCTCCAAAATGTAGTTTGATGTAAAATCACTAATGAGTATTAATATGGTTTTATCAATCAAGTAAACTTATAAAACAAATTTAGTGAAATGTTTTATCACATCAGTTGCTTGGAGATTCAAAACAAAATATTGTTAGAGTGATTAATGTTTGTAAAAGGCCACACAAGTTATTCTATGTTAGTGATGGGATGATACTGATGGTGGGAAATGTAAGGAATGCGGGAATGGTTAGGCTGGGAGGTGCTTCACCACCAATACAACCCATCAACACTGACCAATGTCCAGGTGAACACATACCAACCCCCGGGCTCCACAAGCAGCACCAAGATGGGGCTAATATCAGATGTCCAGATGGAGCGTGGAGAACCAGGAATGTGAGGCAGTGGGGACGGATAGACAGGTACGCCACATGAAGAGGGTGGCGGCAGGTACGTGTTGCATCAGTCTGCAACCTTAACTTGCATCTGGAGTACAGTTTGAATTTTGTCATGAAAGGAGAGTGCAACAAAAGATGGGGTATCATCACAAATAAAGTTTTACTTGCCTCCACCCCCTACCCACAACCAGATATATTTAAACATACATGTGTTAAATGTTTCTGCCACAACAATATAAAAATCAATCTCATGCCAAGTGGCCGGTCTCCGCAGATACCGACCAAAAAGGCTGGGGAGCAGGGTTGGTTGTTGCAGTTGACATGTGATGGTTCCAAACATAAATGGGTTTGCTGAATATTATTTTATTCATCATATTTGACTCAATATCATGTAAATTTGATTGGGCCTCCCAGTTATCTCAATCACAGCAATTTTCATAAAGGGAAAATGAATTACCAGAAATTACCTTAAAATATATTTATACCAGGGGACTTAGAAAAGTAGTTTCAGTAAACAATATCTCAGATGTGTGAACTTTGTTACTTATTCACTATTCACAGTTCATTATTCAAATTTTTTCCTAAATTTGTAGTAAATTATGTCAACATGTCAAATTTCCAAAATTATGTTCCAAATATGACCGAGCTGAATTTTGTGCCATAATATGTGAAAGGAAATTATAATAATAATAAAAACCAAAATATAATTTAAACAAGGGGTAAAAAAAACACGTGCAGGTCGATTCAATGTTCACCAAATTTGGTATACGGGTCAAGGAGGGTCCCATAATGTCATTTATCAAGCGTTTCCCCGGCGCTATTTACGGTGACAAGATGGCGCCACTCACAACTTTCAGATTTAAATAATAAAATAAAATGAATCCTGATATTCCAAGTGAAAAAGACATGGCGCAGGTCGATTCAATGTTCCCCAAATTTGGTATACGGGTCAAGGAGGGTCCCATAATGTTATTTATGAAGCGTTTCCCCGGCGCTATTTACGGAGACAAGATGGCGCCACTCACAACTTTAATATTTAAATAATTAAATAAAATGAATCCTGATATTCCAAGTGAAATAGACGTGGCGCAGGTCGATTCAATGTTCCCGAAATTTTGCGTACGGGCCAAGGAGGGACCCATAATGTCATTTATGAAGTGTTTCCCCGGCGCTATTTATGGTGACAATATGGCGCCACTCACAACTTTAAGATTTCAATAATTAAATAAAATGAATCCTAATATTCCAAGTGAAAAAGACATGGCGCAGGTCGATTCAATGTTCCCCAAATTTGGTATACGGGTCAAGGAGGGTCCCATAATGTTATTTATGAAGCGTTTCCCTGGCGCTATTTACGGAGACGAGATGGCGCCACTCACAACTTTAAGATTTCAATAATTAAATAAAATGAATCCTGATATTCCAAGTGAAAAAGACATGGCGCAGGTCGATTCAATGTTCCCCAAATTTTGTATACGGGTCAAGGAGGATCCCATAATGTTATTTATGAAGCGTTTCCCCGGCGTTATTTACGGAGACGAGATGGCGCCACTCACAACTTTAAGTTTTCAATAATTAAATAAAATGAATCCTGATATTCCAAGTGAAAAAGACATGGCGCAGGTCGATTCAATGTTCCCCAAATTTTGCATACAGGTCAAGGAGGGTCCCATAATGTTATTTATGAAGCGTTTCCCCGGCGCTTTTTACAGTGACAAGATGGCGCCACTCACAACTTTAAGATTTCAATAATTAAATAAAATGAATCCTGATATTCCAAGTGAAATAGACGTGGCGCAGGTCGATTCAATGTTCCCCAAATTTTTCAAACGGGCCAAGGAGGGACCCATAATGTCGTTTATGAAGCGTTTACCCGGCGCTATTTACGGTGAGAAGATGGCGCCACTCACAACTTTCAAGTTTAAATAATTAAATAAAATGAATCCTGATATTCCAAGTGAAAAAGACATGGCGCAGGTCGATTCAATGTTCCCCAAATTTGGTATACAGGTCAAGGAGGGTCCCATAATGTTATTTATGAAGCGTTTCCCCGGCGCTATTTACGGTGACAAGATGGCGCCACTCACAACTTTCAGATTTAAATAATTAAATAAAATGAATCCTGATATTCCAAGTGAAATAGACGTGGCGCAGGTCGATTCAATGTTCCCCAAATTTTTCAAACGGGCCAAGGAGGGACCCATAATGTTGTTTATGAAGCGTTTCCCCAGCGCTATTTACGGTGACAAGATGGCGCCACTCACAACTTTAAGATTTCAATAATTAAATAAAATGAATCCTGATATTCCAAGTGAAATAGACGTGGCGCAGGTCGATTCAATGTTCCCCAAATTTTTCAAACGGGCCAAGGAGGGACCCATAATGTCGTTTATGAAGCGTTTCCCCGGCGCTATTTACGGTGACAAGATGGCGCCACTCACAACTTTCAAGTTTAAATAATTAAATAAAATGAATCCTGATATTCCAAGTGAAAAAGACATGGCGCAGGTCGATTCAATGTTACCCAAATTTGGTATACCGGTCAAGGAGGGTCCCATAATGTTATTTATGAAGCGTTTCCCCGGCGCTATTTACGGTGACAAGATGGCGCCACTCACAACTTTAAGATTTCAATAATTAAATAAAATGAATCCTAATATTCCAAGTGAAAAAGACATGGCGCAGGTCGATTCAATGTTCCCCAAATTTGGTATACGGGCCAAGGAGGGACCCATAATGTCGTTTATGAAGCGTTTCCCCGGCGCTATTTACGGTGACAAGATGGCGCCACTCACAACTTTCAAGTTTAAGTAATTAAATAAAATGAATCCTGATATTCCAAGTGAAAAAGACATGGGGCAGGTCGATTCAAGTTGAGTGGCGCCATCTTGTCACCGTAAATAGCGCCGGGGAAACGCTTCATAAATAACATTATGACACCCTCCTTGACCCGTATGCAAAATTTGGGGAACATTGAATCGACCTGCGCCATGTCTTTTTCACTTGGAATATCAGGATTCATTTTATTTAATTATTGAAATCTTAAAGTTGTGAGTGGCGCCATCTTGTCTCCGTAAATAGCGCCGGGGAAACGCTTCAAAAATAACATCATGGGACCCTCCTTGACCCGTATGCAAAATTTGGGGAACATTGAATCGACCTGCGCCATGTCTTTTTCACTTGGAATATCAGGATTCATTTTATTTAATTATTGAAATCTTAAAGTTGTGAGTGGCGCCATCTTGTCACCGTAAATAGCGCCGGGGAAACGCTTCAAAAATAACATCATGGGACCCTCCTTGACCCGTATGCAAAATTTGGGGAACATTGAATCGACCTGCGCCATGTCTTTTTCACTTGGAATATCAGGATTCATTTTATTTAATTATTGAAATCTTAAAGTTGTGAGTGGCGCCATCTTGTCACCGTAAATAGCGCCGGGGAAACGCTTCAAAAATAACATCATGGGACCCTCCTTGACCCGTATGCAAAATTTGGGGAACATTGAATCGACCTGCGCCATGTCTTTTTCACTTGGAATATCAGGATTCATTTTATTTAATTATTGAAATCTTAAAGTTCTGAGTGGCGCCATCTTGTCTCCGTAAATAGCGCTGGAGAAACGCTTCATAAATAACATTATGGGACCCTCCTTGACCCGTATACCAAATTTGGGGAACATTGAATCGACCTGCGCCATGTCTTTTTCACTTGGAATATTAGGATACATTTTATTTAATTATTTAAATATTAAAGTTGTGAGTGGCGCCATCTCGTCTCCGTAAATAGCGCCGGGGAAACGCTTCATAAATAACATTATGGGACCCTCCTTGACCCGTATGCTAAATTTGGGGAACATTGAATCGACCTGCGCCATGTCTTTTTCACTTGGAATATCAGGATTCATTTTATTTAATTATTGAAATCTTAAAGTTGTGAGTGGCGCCATCTCGTCTCCTTAAATAGCGCTGGAGAAACGCTTCATAAATAACATTATGGGACCCTCCTTGACCCGTAAACCAAATTTGGGGAACATTGAATCGACCTGCGCCATGTCTTTTTCACTTGGAATATTAGGATTCATTTTATTTAATTATTGAAATCTTAAAGTTGTGAGTGGCGCCATCTTGTCTCCGTAAATAGCGCCGGGGAAACGCTTCATAAATAACATTATGGGACCCTCCTTGACCCATTAACCAAATTTGGGGAACATTGAATCGACCTGCGCCATGTCTTTTTCACTTGGAATATCAGGATTCATTTAATTTAATTATTGAAATCTTTAAAGTTGTGAGTGATGCCATCTTGTCACCGTAAATAGCGCCGGGGAAACGTTTCATAAATAACATTATTGGACGCTCCTTGACCCGTTTACCAAATTTGGGGAACATTGAGTTGACCTGCGCCATGTCTTTTTCACTTGGAATATCAGGATTCATTTTATTTAATTATTGAAATCTTAAAGTTGTGAGTGGCGCCATCTTGTCACCGTAAATAGCGCCGGGGAAACGCTTCATAAATAACATTATGGGACCCTCCTTGACCCGTAAACCAAATTTGGGGAACATTGAATCGACCTGCGCCACGTCTATTTCACTTGGAATATCAGGATTCATTTTATTTAATTATTTAAATCTGAAAGTTGTGAGTGGCGCCATCTTGTCTCCGTAAATAGCGCCGGGGAAACGCTTCATAAATAACATTATGGGACCCTCCTTGACCTGTATACCAAATTTGGGGAACATTGAATCGACCTGCGCCATGTCTTTTTCACTTGGAATATCAGGATTCATTTTATTTAATTATTGAAATCTTAAAGTTGTGGGTGGCGCCATCTTGTCTCCGTAAATAGCGCCGGGGAAACGCTTCATAAATAACATTATGGGACCCTCCTTGACCCAATTACCAAATTTGGGGAACATTGAATCGACCTGCGCCATGTCTTTTTCACTTGGAATATTAGGATTCATTTTATTTAATTATTGAAATCTTAAAGTTGTGAGTGGCGCCATCTTGTCTCCGTAAATAGTGCCAGGGAAACGCTTCATAAATAACATTATGGGACCCTCCTTGACCCATTTACCAAATTTGGGGAACATTGAATCGACCTGCGCCATGTCTTTTTCACTTGGAATATTAGGATTCATTTTATTTAATTATTGAAATCTTAAAGTTGTGAGTGGCGCCATCTTGTCTCCGTAAATAGCGCCGGGGAAACGCTTCATAAATAACATTATGGGACCCTCCTTGACCCATTAACCAAATTTGGGGAACATTGAATCGACCTGCGCCATGTCTTTTTCACTTGGAATATCAGGATTCATTTTATTTAATTATTGAAATCTTTAAAGTTGTGAGTGATGCCATCTTGTCACTGTAAATAGCGCCGGGGAAACGCTTCATAAATAACATTATTGGACGCTCCTTGACCCGTATACCAAATTTGGGAAACATTGAATCGACCTGCGCCATGTCTTTTTCACTTGGAATATCAGGATTCATTTTATTTAATTATTGAAATCTTAAAGTTCTGAGTGGCGCCATCTCGTCTCCGTAAATAGCGCTGGAGAAACGCTTCATAAATAACATTATGGGACCCTCCTTGACCCGTATACCAAATTTGGAGAACATTGAATCGACCTCCACCATGTCTTTTTCACTTGGAATATTAGGATTCATTTTATTTAATTATTTAAATATTAAAGTTGTGAGTGGCGCCATCTCGTCTCCGTAAATAGCGCCGGGGAAACGCTTCATAAATAACATTATGGGACCCTCCTTGACCCGTATACCAAATTTGGGGAACATTGAATCGACCTGCGCCATGTCTTTTTCACTTGGAATATCAGGATTCATTTTATTTAATTATTGAAATCTGAAAGTTGTGAGTGGCGCCATCTTGTCACCGTAAATAGCGCCGGGGAAACGCTTGATAAATGACATTATGGGACCCTCCTTGACCCGTATACCAAATTTGGTGAACATTGAATCGACCTGCACTTGTTTTTTTACCCCTTGTTTAAATTATATTTTGGTTTTTATTATTATTATAATTTCCTTTCACATATTATGGCACAAAATTCAGCTCGGTCATATTTGGAACATAATTTTGGAAATCTGACATGTTGACATAATTTACTACAAATTTAGGAAAAAAATTGAATAATGAACTGTGAATAGTGAATAAGTAACAAAGTTCACACACATCAAAATCTCAGATAATTCTCCGACGCCTTTTAATATGAGGTTTTCGCCAGACAAAAGCTTGATTCTCAATGAAAAAATAAAATTAACGATAACAAAACATTAATTGACAAAAGATAAATGCCACTTCCTCACAGGTGCTTCCTTAGCAATTGGTTACTTTAAATCTTTTTTGTCTTAAATTGCATATTCTTTATATAAGATATACAATATGAAACAAAGACAGTTCATAGAATTTCATTGTCATGCTTAGGAAAGTGATTTACAGGATTTAATCGGAAGACTTGGATATGAAATGCAATTAGTGTCATAATAGCTTTATATATTGCTGTACACATTTACATCAGCCCCACGTTGTTCTCAGAAAATAACAATGGGGTTCCATAAAGTAATACATTTTATGGCTTTAATATGCAATGATGGGATGTAATGTGACAAAGAATATTGCATAAATGAAAGCAGAATTGTTATGGCGCGATGCAGGAAGCCGGGCTTGATGCTGACAACCATATACTAGGTTCCTAAGTGGCTTTGATGAACCCAGCATATTTGACAGAGAGAAATGGATTTCTGATTGTGTGGATTAATTTATTGTTTTATGATATTGATGGCTCTTGATCATAAGCAATGTCATGAAAATTAGGCATCGCATTCGTATATGTAAATATGATGAATGTTATTTATTGGCACAAGCTACATGATTCTTGCTGTTGTGTCTTTTTTGTCTGTCTAATGTAAAGCGAGAAAAAATTGGACAGAATCCTTCAGAATGAAGAAACCCAGTTATAATCCAAAAGGCTCATGATATCATTTATGTCAAATGACAATAGAATATATGACCTTTCATTACAATTCTTTTTGATATTTTGTAAGGACTTTAATGAAAGGTCATATCAAGAATGCAAATTAAGAAAAGAGAATTGAATTTAGATATTTTACGTTCGGAGCTGATATAATCATTGCACTTAATCTAAATTGGCCATTCTACATGTGGATTTGAGACCAATGTTCCAGATATAATATTTTCACATTTTGGGAAATTGTTCTCTCATGCTATTTTGGAGTGGTCTGTTCTGGCCATACACATATTATGACCAGCCTCTTGCATTTAAGTGACCGAAATCGTAAGGCATGCTATTTAACATTGATCTACACTAATATAGTTTAAAATGGTTTGTTTTACTCAATATGTCTTTCTGATAATAGTCCTGAATTGATCAAAACATCTAAAATGGTTCTCTTTCCATGGATTGTGTTCAGAGGTATACTGGATATAGTTCCATCCAATCAAACATCTCAATTAAATATAAATTTGTGCCTTATCTACTTTGAATAATATTGGTATCATTTAAGAGAGAAAATATATCATTTGGAAGTGAGAAATTCGAAATATTTTATGTCATTTTCGGGTATAACATCTTTGAAAGTATGCCTGGCATATATCCTTCAATATCATCAATTGAAATCATTTACTGAGGAACTATTCTCTCACATATGTGTCCTCTATTTGTGTGTGTGTGTGTGTGTGTCTGTGTGTGTGTTGTGTAATAGCTATAGTGTTCTATACTATTTATATTGCAAAATATATCGATGGACTCTCACAAGGAACAAATGCAAAATGTCATTTAAAATATAAACTCCAGATTAAATTTGAACAAGGTCAACATCCCATGATCTTGGTAAAAGTTTCCAGGAGAGCATATGGATGACTCTGCACCTACTTTCAAGGTTGCAGTTTTATAATTTGATATTTTCATACATTCCTTTGGTGCACACAGATCTAACTACAGCATTCCATAAAACATGGAAATGATCTTCATCTGGCAACTACTGTGTAAATGTTAGTTATTACCAAAATTAGTTTTTGGTGTTATTTTTCCAGTCACGTGTTTTTGGTGTCATATTTTTACACAAGATTCTCTGCAGTGCTTCACCTTTCTGTGAGCATTTCGGTAGCTGCAGAACGAGAGTTTGGCTAGAGTCCTGCAGCTTCTCCTGTGTTTATTTCTCTGAGGTCCCTTTTACCCCGGCTTCTGCAGGTTACGTAATCAACAATAGTGACTCCCCACACCTGGTCGCCATAAGAATCAGGTCATGCCGGCCTACCATTTCATGTTGTTGACTTCTCATTTTTCTCTGGTGTTTATCTGCAAGGTAAACAGGCAAAACAATCTCTGAACCGCTAGATCAGCTGCCTGGATTTTCCACAATTTGGCGTATTGCATATTTTTAATGTGTGCCAGACAAGCTTGGAAGTGCTAAATATTCAAACAGAATGATTGCATAATTGTCATATAAATTCACATTCGCAAACAGAATTGTCATATAGGTTCACATAGTTCTCAAACAGAATGATTGCATAAATGTCATATAAATTCACATAATTCTCAAATAGAATGATTGCATCAGAGTCATATAAGTTAATATAATTCTCAAATAGGATGATTGCATAAGTGTCATAATTCTCAAAAAGGATGATTGCATAAGTGTCAAAATTCTCAAATAGGATGATTGCATAAGTGTCATATAATAGGTTCACATAATTCGCAAACAGAATGATTACAAAAGTGTCATATAGGTTCACATAATTCTCAAACAGAATGATTAAATAAGTGTCATGTAAGTTCATTTGGCCACCATGGATTCCACTGAAAATATTTTGACACTGGGATAGGTCAACACGCAAAAACATATTGGCCAATAGGATAATTCTCTGTCAATAAATGCATTTGCATCGCGAAGGTGTTAATGGACAAATATTAGTTTCTATTACAACGTGAGATTCCTTGCTAGAAAAAAAATGTTTTGTGAAATTGTTCAGCGTCAAACATGAGAGGTTTGTCCCAGCAGGTCACAGGGGTAGAAGTACGGGGGCACTGCCCGGAATGTTGCACAGCACTGGGAAGGAAACGGCTATGTTGTCAAATAATTGATCACCACTGTAAAATAGATTATTTTCATTTATTTAATTCTCCTTCAGTCCAGCTTGCTCCATGTAGAGTATGTTATATAGCAATGATAACATGGACACTGACTGAGTAGGAAACAGTTGTCTACATATTGAGTCTCTACATTGGCTTCAGGCAAAGGTCTACTTATACAAGTTGATGGCACCCAAGAGGTAGTTATTTTGGATCAGGAAGTTGGCATGACACGCGGCGACCGGATTGACACCGATATCGTATCCACCTGCGTAAATCTGCAGTTAATCTACCTCAGTAAAACACAGGAAGTGAACTTAGCAGAACAGCAAAGAAAACAATATACACATACAGCAACGTGACCTCACTCAGGTCAAGTGCCACAATCACATGTGGTCATATTGCTTATTTATGAATTCTTGCTGTTGTGCACGTAGAACAAATAAGACACGTGCTTCTAACATTGGGGTGCATTACCTGAGCTCATGAAGGAATTAGGGGGTCCCTGATGGTGTTAATTCCTTTGTGTTTTTTTTTCAGATTTAGCATAATCCTGCTATGACAGGATTCCTTTCTCATGGAGTTTGTGTGATATTTTCTGCTTCTAGTTTTTGGAAGAGGAAATAGTTTTGACATGGAGGAGTGCATTTTCAGGGCAGTGTCATTTTGTTTTGGTAACTTTCTCTGTAGTTTGGATGGATCAGAAAGTGACCGAGCTGAATGTCCTCGGTGTTTATCATGGCTATGTATCTCCAGCCCCAGGCTTTTGCTGTTATCTTTCCCACAATTCCTCACAATAATTGACACCTACAAGCAGAAAGACACCAGCGCGAGAGAGCAGCACCGTCTCACCTCACATGATTAGTGCCTGATGAGCGACTTTTCCCCTTGGGAAAGAAAGACAAGCTCTCCTCCCCAATTTACCAAAATGACCTTGAAATGGAAGCTAACAGTAAGCTGTCTGTGCCTTTGTGTGTTACTGATTACAGTTCTTCAGTCTCGCCAGGGGATAGTATATGGCCAACTAGGCTTAGACACAGAGAACCACTTTCTCAATGCCAAAATAAGCGAAGATGGCAATTTGACTGTTTTTTCTTTACACCAGGGATTATTACAGGAAATAGCCCCCTGTAAGAAGGCGAGCAATCACAGGCAGACGGTTATACAGCGAAACCTCTATATATCAGAATCACTGCACCACCAATCAATGCAAACCAACTCTTATGGCTGTGATTCAAGGCACTTTCAATAGAGTGAATATTGCTAAACCTAGAAAAAAGATATCTTCTGCAAAAAGAGCCCACGAGAAGGGATTATATGTCTGTGGTGAAATGGCGAAAAATGTTTTGCAGGCATCTCTAAGCCTTCTTATATTTTGTATCTTTCCTTGCAGCTGTCAGTAGGAAGACTTCCATTTGACGCTTCCTTTTGAGCGATACATCAGGCATGTACATTTATGTGGCTCTGTGATGAAGTGTTGCAGAGTGGAACAGGTGGAACTATATATGGAAGAAATATTTGGGTTATGGGGCATTTTTTTGTATAATACATGTAAAACAGAGGCCTGTATTGTGTTCTTTTTATGACCCTTCATCATGTATTATTTCTTATATGATCCTGTACTTACATGGCTCACTATATAGTAGCATGTAATATCCTATGCTTGCATACGCCTCAAGGGTTCATCCATTTTATGTTTGTTTTGTCTTGCACGTGGCTGTTCATGGAGCCATACATTATGTATGTGGCACTCAATTGTGCCATCTTTAATGAGACCCTTCATTGTGTCATACTCTCATTATTTATAAGCCATCTTGTGTCTCAAGTATATGGCCCCATGCTGTCCGATCTATAGTGTGGCCCTCATGGTGTCCTACCCCTTAGTGTGGCCCTCATGGTGTCCTACCCCTTAGTGGGGCCCTCATGGTGTCCTACCCCTTTGTGTGGCCCTCATGGTGTCCTACCCCTTAGTGTGGCCCTCATGGTGTCCTACCCCTTATTGTGGCCCTCATGGTGTCCTACCCCTTAGTGGGGCCCTCATGGTGTCCTACCCCTTCGTGTGGCCCTCATGGTGTCCTACCCCCTTAGTGTGGCCCTCATGGTGTCCTACCCCTTAGTGTGGCCCTCATGGAGTCCTACCCTTTAGTGTGGCCCTCATGGAGTCTTACCCTTTAGTGTAGCCCTCATGGTGTCCTACCCCTTAGTGGGGCCCTCATGGAGTCCTACCCCTTAGTGGGGCCCTCATGGTGTCCTACCCCTTAGTGGGGCGCTCATGGAGTTCTACCCTTTAGTGTAGCCCTCATGGTGTCCTACCCCTTAGTGGGGCCCTCATGGTGTCCTACCCCTTAGTGGGGCGCTCATGGAGTCC
Source organism: Amphiduros pacificus (assembly GCA_949316495.1). Classification (NCBI taxonomy): domain Eukaryota; kingdom Metazoa; phylum Annelida; class Polychaeta; order Phyllodocida; family Hesionidae; genus Amphiduros; species Amphiduros pacificus. Next base: position 71,356,922 of record OX439000.1, read on the forward strand.
TACCCTTTAGTGTAGCCCTCATGGTGTCCTACCCCTTAGTGGGGCCCTCATGGTGTCCTACCCCTTAGTGGGGCCCTCATGTGTCCTACCCCTTAGTGTGGCCCTCATGGTGTCCTACCCCTTAGTGTGGCCCTCATGGTGTCCTACCCCTTAGTGGGGCCCTCATGGTGTCCTACCCCTTAGTGTGGCCCTCACGGTGTCCTACCCCTTAGTGGGACCCTCATGGTGTCCTACCCCTTAGTGGGGCCTTCATGGCGTCCTGCCCTTTAATGTGGCTCTCGTAGTGCCCCTACCTTTTTGTGTAGCCCACGTGGTGTCCTAAACTGTTATTTATATCTCCAGGATGCCCTCCCTTAAGTTAAGTTCTACACTGTGCTGTATCTGTGTATTTTGCCCTATCGTATTCTGCGCCCTCCATATTTGCAAAGCTTGTATATATAATGTGTCCATAGATACGAGTGTTGTGTGAGGACACTCAGACATGCTTATATCCCAAGGCCCTCTCTACCTCCAGGCGTCCACACATCACACACAAGGCTATGACCTCTAACAAGGACCCTCTGACCCACTGCGAGGGACCTCTGAGAAAAAAAATAACACCAGGGTCATTTGAATGACCTCAGGTGGAAGTTCGAATTGTTCCCTGGTGGGACGCTGAGTTAGCGTGGGATCGATCTCTATTCTGAAGGTCATTGAGTGATCAGAGGTTGCCATTATGAACACCTGTACATCAGTAACATGCTATTAAAATGTAATAAAGACTTAATAAATACATCGTCTGTCTACTGGCAGATTTAAACTCCAATCTCTAAACTCTAATCGAGCAAATATCAGACATATTTGTCAAAGTCACTGATCACTACACAATATCTGTCGATTGTTTTCACGTTCAAAACACTGAAAATTTAGTTTTAATTCAAACAGATGTTTTGATATAGTAATAATTATGTGAAACTGTACATTGCACATTCATATACTTTCAAATGCTCTGCTCTGCAAGCTCAACCTTTGACCTTCGCAATCCAAATGGTTGTTTTTGCTCTTCACTAATTTCCTTTAATCTCATGATTGATACAATCATGCAGAAGATAAGCTTTGACACACCGGTGGGTGTGAGATGAAAGGTATCAACTGTATGAGCTTGGGCAGAGTACTCACACATCAATACACACCATGACCTCCACACAGGACGCCCTCGCAGACCTGTAGTAATATTAACAAAGCTATCATGGAAAGTAATTTTCTTTTTAGTGATACAAATGATTATACAAATGATACAAAGTGATACAAATGATTATACTTCATTTATAATATTAATGCATTTTGTCTACTTCTAATGTTGTTTACTTCTAATGTTGTTTACTTCTAATGTTGTCTACTTCTAATGTTGTCTACTTCTAATGTTGTCTACTTCTAATGTTGTTTACTTCTAATGGTGTCTACTTATAAAGTTGTCTACTTCTAATGTTGTCTACTTCTAATGTTGTCTACTTCTAATGTTGTCTACTTCTAATGTTGTCTACTTCTAATGTTGTCTACTTCTAATGTTGTCTACTTATAAAGTTGTCTACATCTTATGTTGTCTACTTCTAATGTTGTCTACTTCTAATGTTGTCTACATCTTATGTTGTCTACTTCTAATGTTGTCTACTTCTAATGTTGTCTACTTCTAATGTTTTTTACGTCTAATGTTGTCTACTTCTAATGTTGTCTACTTCTAATGTTTTCTACCAAAGAATTGAGGGGTATCGTCTGCTGATTTATACTTGTGTGGATGAACATTATTCCAAAATATCTTTTGTTTATATTTAACACAACTGTTTCCTTAGCAATATATATATTTTGACTTCTTGGTGAGAAACCAAAGTGATTTGAAAACTGCTGAAACGAGTTAAATCTGTGTAATGGGTGTGCTTCCTTGTGTGAAAATTGTAGGGAATGACAGTTACAAGTGTGAGATAACAACCTCTTTGCCAATGTCCCATGCGTACCTTGGGATATTTTATTTTTCATGCCTTTTTCATTTTTGTTGGGAGCTGTTTGAGGCATGATATTTTGGAGGATTTCGCAAAGTTAATATTTTCCGCAATAGTTCTAAGGTTGCGTGATTAAGGTTATTTGTGCCTATTGTGCCATTGTAAGTTATCATCTTGTTTGTTTAATGATTGGATTTTAGAGAGTTTTTTTGTGCACTTCGGTTTTTTTTGTGCACTTCCGGTACATGCTACTTTCAAAGGGACAAGATGGCAATCCGCAATCGGCTTATTGTTTATCTAACACCCGGGCATGAATTGGTTACTTGTTAAATATGAACTCTCTTGTCTATCTATCTGCTGAGAGCAATATCAGGTATATGCTATAATGCAATGCAAGCATTGTGTGAGTGAGTCACTGGCGTAGTCAGGATTTCCATTTCACTTTCATCATTCTCATACTCATGGAACAGATTCATGTCAATACAATACAAATACCATCAAAGCCATAATACCAAGAATTTGTATCTGATATCTGTTATATGTCTGGTGAGATGTATTTAATTATCGGTCAGGGCAAGGATTATAATAAGGTCAATGTGATAATACCAAGGAACAATCGCTCCCTCCGAAAGGGCAGGGCATTCTCTTAGTGTTCATCTGAATCACAGGAAGTCTCCTCAATGATACTCTCCTCAAAAGAGGAAGCCTATCCTTCACCAACATTAAAGAATCCGGCGGATTACCTCTCTTTACGGCAGAGTACATAAATGACAGATTCAGAATATTTCCTATAGAATACTGCTGATAAGAAAGATTTATTCAGAAAAAATAACAGTAACCTGAAACGATATTATTTACACCCTCATATCGTACACCTTTCATAAAAAGCACCAAAATATTGTTCATAATGAAATTCTCAAAATCATATTTATATAAAAATATATGTATGACAACATTTGTCGATTTTAAATTCCTTTTTATAGAGTTCTATAAATTTCTGTAATTATATATTTTCTGAAGCCTTGTTTTAATAGGTTTGTGTTATCTTTTGTATTAACTTTTGTTATGTATTCATGATTTGCTTGTAGGAAATTAACATTTGGCGCCAAACTTAGAGTGCCTTGTACATGTACCAGAATGAATGCCAGTGTTACTAATGAGGTTTAACTCCTCAGAACGTCCAGTATCATATTCTGCGCCATCTGCGCCATCTCGATCTTTTCTTAAATGTGTTATTCTGAAAGATTGGGATGCACGATTTAAGTTTCACATTATATTGCATAATATCAGAACTATGACTGTTTGTAGGTTTATGTATTTTTTTAAACTTAAAATGCTGTATGTACTTTAAAAAAACAACCTAAAAAGCTGTATGTTTATTTTTTAAACTTAAAAAGCTGTATGTACTTTAAAAAAAACTTAATTGACAGTATAAAATGCAATATTTGATAATCTCTATGTGACGATTTCACACAAAATATAAAATATACATATTTGAATAATAACACATAATTAAATTGTAACCAATTTTGTGATAATACATTTAAGAATCCACCTGTACGAAATAAAAAAGAAAAAAAGGAACAGCAACAATATGTCATGTTGGAAACATGATATATTTAATTCATATTAATGATGTCCTGCCACTGGTGATACAATGTGGTAACATATTGAAATGAAGTAACATTACTTGGCAATCATTCTATGTATGTACAATGTCACCATCTTAAAAATGCATAATTCGGGCAAAGTTTGTATTGTGACAAAATCTCGCGGTAGATCTCGTGTTTTTTTCACGTGTTTGACATAGCAGCATCTCATTAGGTTTATATATAACCTACATGATTGCGGTTATGTTTTAAGGTGTGTAGACGTGATGATTGACAACTGATGGTGATAAACAACAAGGTGGTCTGCCAGCACACACCAGAGGGCGCTCTCTGTGTGTCGGAGACCAGCCTCACTTTGGTACAGCTTTGGAGCGATGTAGTTGGTAGGTCAGCGAGGTCATGGGTCATCAGGAATGGTGCCAGGAGTGGCAGGAGAGAGAGGCGATGGCCGGGGCCTTTGGGCATCATTGTGTCCTGGGGCACAGACTGGTGCCACTAAAAATACACAACAGCTGCTCATCTATGGCACAGTCTGATATCAAAGTATGCAGACAACAAATCAATACCTTACCGATACTGTAATTCTTTGTAGGAAAAAAATATATGCGGGTGAGCATTCTTGGTTTTTAATTTGACTTTCCTATCATTGAAACACCTCATATACTCATATATTTTGTTAATATACCAGTTTGTGTATTGATTTCAGATTTATATTTTGTCAAGAAACATGACTTGGCATGCGTGAAATTATGTTGAATCCTGGCTAAAATGCTAAAATGATATGAAATCAGCCTATATTTGGTTTGACAAGTGTGACATTAGGCTTGATTCAGACTGGTATGAAATCAACCTATTTGGTTTGACAAGTGTGACATTAGGCTTGATTCAGACTGGTATGAAATCAACCTATTTGGTTTGACAAGTGTGACATTAGGCTTGATTCAGACTGGTATGAAATCAGCCTATGTTTCGCTTGGCAGGCTACTTTTGTGAGAAAAGCCTTTGTGGCATAAATCTTGTTTAAACGCAAATTGACACTGGGATAATGTGAGGATGCTTTGCTGGCGTTTATCTCTCTGACATGTACAGGTCCAAGACGTACACTGTGCAGTCTGTTTCTGGCCTAGCTAGACACAATAGTAATTGACCTTTCACCTCTTACACAAGAAACTGACAAGACGGGTGTGATGGCTAAGAATACGGGATTGCAATATACGTTACATGGGGTGGTATATACCATGGTTCCCTGGAGATAACAGCACATATACTTGGTATCTTCAATACCAAAATCCCCTAGCTGTGACGTCACATTTTTCAACCACCGTTCAAAAGTAATAAGGAAGTCTTCACGATGACCACGTCCGTATTTACCCTCATACCAATCAGATTCACCCACATGAGCAATTTTATCAGCCCAGGTACAGCATAATTCAAAATATATCGATATATTGTAGATCCACAGTATTCGAAGATATCATAAATAACGTTTTGTAAAATTCAATCATTTTGAATAAAACATCTCTTACAATTTGATACAATATACTTAGAGAGCACACAATGAGTCCATTATGAAAGATTATTCATCATAATATATGGTTTATTCTCAAATATATATATGACATACTTACCTTCACCACATAAGCGGAAACGGAAATCGTCTGCTTCCACCTGTATCATTCATATCTGATAACATCAAACTTAGTTTATCTTAACAAGGCAAGAAAAGGATATGAAAAATGAGATCATCTACTATCAGAACTTTGATTGATTTGGCACATGGAATGAAATTTGTGTGTCACTTATCAAGATGTATCTGATGTGCTGTGGTCGGCCTCCTGCATCTGCAATATGATATATACAAACAATGGCAACTAAATAATGATCCAGAATACCACTCTCCTAATCCATTCTAAATGCAGAAACAGCTAAAACCATGCTGCACAGAGCAGTTGCTTAGTAGTATATCACACTTTTTTACTATACAATGCAGTGACAGCTAATTACAACAAATCACATTCGCCCTGTTCCACACTTGTCCTACTCTGCATTACAGAGGTAGCATTCAATTACTACCTCTGCAGTCATTACCCTATATTGGATACCATTCTAAATTTGGAATTCCCCAAGTTATAAATGCTTGGCTTACTCACAAAAATATCATCAAATCTAAATTGACCAACATCGGGTCATAAATTGTAACCAGGTGTCTGACACATAAACTGACCAATCAGTACTGCTGTCAGAAAAAAATCAAATCTATTTCAGTCAGTATTTATTCCTCACCGATGAGTTGACAGCCAGATGTTTCTGAAGACTGATGACTTGCGCTCAATTCTGTGCGCACATTTATAGCTTTGGTGGCAGGGATTGATATGATAAAGAATTTCTGCTTTGGATGGTATTGCCCAATTTCAATAACAGTAGAAAAATGTCCAAGACACAAAAATACATAATGGGTGTTTTAACAAATATAGGTAAATACATGAAGTGAATTCGAACATGAAACCTTAAATTCAATTTTGCGTCTTTTGTCAACAAAATCGTCAATAGATGTTGAGGTCTGATGGAAGGCAGTAGAAAGTCCTATGTGTTATATCATTAGGTTTTCCTGGTAGGCTGTGGTGTGACCACAGCATTAGATAATGGAGGGTCTCCCTTGTGGCAGGCTGTGGTGTAACCACAGTGTTAGATGATGGAGGGTCTCCCTTGTGGCAGGCTGTGGTGTGACCACAGTGTTAGATGATAGAGGGTCTCCCTTGTGGCAGGCTGTGGTATGACCTCAGTGTTAGACGATGGAGGGTCTCCCTGTGGCAGGCTGTGGTGTGACCTCAGTGTTAGATGATGGAGGGTCTCCCGTGTGGCAGGGTGTGGTGTGACCACCGTATTAGACGATGGAGGGTCTCCCTTGTGGCAGGCTGTGGTGTGACCTCAGTATTAGATGATGGAGGGTCTCCCTTGTGGCAGGCTGTGGTGTGACCTCAGTATTAGATGATGGAGGGTCTCCCGTGTGGCAGGCTGTGGTGTGACCACAGTGTTAGATGATGGAGGGTCTCCCTTGTGGCAGGCTGTGGTGTGACCACAGTGTTAGATGATGGAGGGTCTCCCTTGTGGCAGGCTGTGGTGTGACCTCAGTATTAGATGATGGAGGGTCTTCCTTGTGGCAGGCTGTGGTATGACCGCAGTATTAGATGATGGAGGGTCTTCCTTGTGGCAGGCTGTGGTGTGACCTCAGTATTAGATGATGGAGGGTCTTCCTTGTGGCAGGCTGTGGTGTGACCTCAGTATTAGATGATGGAGGGTCTTCCTTGTGGCAGGCTGTGGTGTGACCGCAGTATTAGATGATGGAGGGTCTCCCTTGTGGCAGGCTGTGGTGTGACCTCAGTATTAGATGATGGAGGGTCTTCCTTGTGGCAGGCTGTGGTATGACCGCAGTATTAGATGATGGAGGGTCTCCCTTGTGGCAGGTTGTGGTGTGACCTCAGTATTAGATGATGGAGGGTCTCCCGTGTGGCAGGCTGTGGTGTGACCACAGTGTTAGATGATGGAGGGTCTCCCTTGTGGCAGGTTGTGGTGTGACCGCAGTATTAGATGATGGAGGGTCTCCCTTGTGGCAGGCTGTGGTGTGACCTCAGTATTAGATGATGGAGGGTCTTCCTTGTGGCAGGCTGTGGTATGACCGCAGTATTAGATGATGGAGGGTCTTCCTTGTGGCAGGCTGTGGTGTGACCTCAGTATTAGATGATGGAGGGTCTTCCTTGTGGCAGGCTGTGGTGTGACCTCAGTATTAGATGATGGAGGGTCTTCCTTGTGGCAGGCTGTGGTGTGACCGCAGTATTAGATGATGGAGGGTCTCCCTTGTGGCAGGCTGTGGTGTGACCTCAGTATTAGATGATGGAGGGTCTTCCTTGTGGCAGGCTGTGGTATGACCGCAGTATTAGATGATGGAGGGTCTCCCTTGTGGCAGGTTGTGGTGTGACCTCAGTATTAGATGATGGAGGGTCTCCCTTGTGGCAGGCTGTGGTGGTAGGACCGCAGGCTCTGAGTGCAAGGCAATTTACCCGGCAGGACAGGTGGCTTTTCCCGTTACACACATATGCGGGTGTGTTATAATGAACCAATCTGTTCCATCAACTTCCTATATTGCCTTATAATATCATGTAATTTACTGAATATGAATTGACCTTAACTAATAAATAATGGCTTTGTGGTGAACATATATCCGCTTTCAACCATAATTTGACGCTGATGCTTTGGGTTGAATCGGTGAAAAACTCTTAGTCTTACTTGTCAACAGATAAATATCATTTGCAAATATATTTGATTTTCATACAGCAATGCACATCTGGCACTATTTATAAACACCCATAAATTGCTGGGAGATGTTAGGGTTCCAATGCTGGGTGGTCCGGGGACAGTGGGAATGCCCTGTATCATGTGAGGACAGGGTTCTGTTATTTCTATGATGTATCGCTGTATGGACGCTGTGGTGGGGCAGGGGTTGATATTGATGATAACGATATATAGGTCGCCAGAGGGCGGCTGCGTCGTGGAACCTTACAGCAATAATAATCGTAGATATATACCTATATATATATATGAATCAATATAATATGACTTTAGATGCAAAGCTCTAGGCCTTTCGGGGATCTTTAATTCCTGATTAAAAACATATATATATACATATATATATATATATATATATATATATATATATTATCGCATTAATTAAGATCTCGACTTTCAAACTAAGATACCACTCTAAATATCTTAATGCCTTTATGAAATTACAGCCTTTTCCGATGCTCTGCTATTAAATGCTTAGTTTGTGAGAGATTCCTGTGAGAGCAATATGTTTTATTGCTCTCGGGAGATACTAATGATTCTCAAGGAGAAATTATATGTACGCAGAGAGCATACAAAGTGTCTGCAGTCCATTCCCCTGTATTGTCGCTGACATTTATTGTGGTTCAGGACATCTTGATATGCCCAACATAAGCCATTGAAAGAAATATGTCCACACGTGTTTCCAAGGGAATAATGGTATTTCTCTTTATGGCTTTTGGTGCTCTCTTTGCCTTCTGGAATTTTACAGAAATACCACACACACAGTATATTGCTTGTCCAGTAAACAATAAACAGACCTCGGCTACAATTGATCTCGATTACAATTGAATAGTCCACAGTTGGTCTTTAAGAGCACATCCAGTGCTAACACATCAAAAGTGAATTTTACAATTACATTAGTTCACCTGCCAGCAGAAAGCTTTGTCATGGAAGCGGCCGGCTGCCAGATTTGCCATTTTACAACTCACACATGTACCGGAATGTGTTTACTGGTCAGATGTGTGCTTAACATATCAATGAGGGCTAACTGGTGATACACATCTAATGAAACTCTCCCTGGAAGTCCTCAACCCAGGCGCGGTAATGGAAAGGTCAATAGAGAGGAATATGTGCAGGATTTAACCAAGTTATCAATGTTTGAGCCTGTCTGCATTTATTGGTTTTTGTACCTAGCATGATTCAAATGCCCATATTGACTTAACAATTACACCCAATTTGCCTGATTACCTGTATCTATGACCAGGTTTTTATCGTTTCCGTAGTTCTCGAATCCGTTCCCCATGTTTTATTACCTCACGTTACTGCTAAGGACTGTCAAGCTAATTGAAGTTTGCCACAGAAGAGTGGCTTAGATAACAATAATAGTCTAAAGGATCCTCTAATGTCGCTCATTAAAGTGGTGAGCCGAAAAATAGCTTAAAGTGGCTTAAAATGAGGCTAAATGCCATTATGTTACAAGGCTTGCAATAATGTTCTAGTCCTCCTATAATCGCTGCAATGACGTTTTGAGGAATGATTAGCAACTCCCCAGGTAGGCTTAAATCTAGTTGGAGTTGGTATGGTTGAAGGTGTACATATTAAGATGCCCCGCTGGGGTAATGATGCTCCCGATGCTGGCAGCGATTGAGGACAGGGCTGGAAGCCCGGCACCCGTATTCAGTATAGTGTGTTAAGGCAATCACAGCTATAGCGCTTCTCATCACAGGTGTCGCACCGATGACAACACGTGACATATCTATCAATTAATATAGTGGCATGATTGGAGGGCATATGGTTATAAAGCATATTGGTGAAGGACGTGAATGATAGCACAGATCAGAGGAAGATACGCTGAAGTTTGGACATAGGACCACAGCTGTGATAGTAACACTATCATACACTGACAGTCCAGACATCTTCACACAGGATCCAGCCGTGTAATCTACACCCGGTGGATCTTCGCTGACCTGAGGGTAGAGGAGAGGCGGCTAGCTCATCCCCGGGAGAGGTGCCAGGCAGGCCGTGGCTGCTCTGCTTCTGAGTGTGTGTGTGTGTGTGTGAGGGTCGGGAGGAGGATCGCTCAAGTGACTATTGTATGTAGCGTACATATGTTGTCAGATAGATCTCTGGTCATCCAGTACTTGTGACGGATAGCGCGCCTCTCTGCACTGTGCGGAGATCCATCATATAAGTCAGACTAACCACCCCTCCTGCAGACAGACGGAGCAGGCGATCAGCTGTTGGGGGAAACATTCCTGCAGCATAGCGACCCCCCGGCGTGGCGGACCGGAGAAGAGCCACACACGGGAGCGACTGACCACACCGCATACCTCACTCATACCTCAACACAACAACAGCGAATATGTCACATTCACTACATCGCTCCGATTGAGAATTTCATGAACACATCGGTGACGTGATTGTGTTACCACAGGATAGGCTTAGATACAACTTGCACTAGTACCTGGTTTGGACTTTAGCTGAAAGCACTTCACATTTGGGATGTATATTGGTAGAATGCAGTCCGATGAGAAGGGCAGAAATATGAATGACAACAGGCCCAGGTTAGAGGCTCCCAAGATAGTTGTGGAGGGAGAAGACGGCGAACCCGTTGACAAATATACGGCGGGTATAGAACTTTCTAATGCCTGCAGGAGATTCTACGTGTCCCGCCTGCAGGCTGCAGAGAAGGTGAAAGAAACACTTGGAATGCTTAATACTCCCAAATTCCACAAACAAAGCAAAAGATGCGACTGTCAATGCCAGGCAAAGAAAGAAAGTAATAACAACAATATAACAAACACATCTTCCAAGCATGGCAAATCACACAAACGGGATTGTCCCAAAGCCAACAAGTCAAAATCGAGTATAGAGAACTCCATGGAGGTTTTAAAGAGAGAAATGGTATGTATATTTTATCAGTGAGTCCGTTCCCCTGGTTGACAAACCAAACATATGATACGTGAATTTAATAGAAACCGTATGACAGCAAAGAGTCCACCAAATTCCCACGTGTACGTGCGACTAGCTAGTATACTGGCTTAATTCAAAGTTGGATTACAAAAGTAGTTTATTTGCTGAGCTTATCAGAGAAGTCCTCACAAGGTCATGCCCTCTCGCATATCAATGAAGCTTATAGCTCTTGAAGTCTCGAGGCGTGAGAGGCAGGTGGGCGTCGAGGGGCCCATTTTCCCTCATGTTGTGTACATTCTCCGTACAAAGAGAAGTTATCCAGATCTGACATGTATATGTGTATCCTCAAGAGCTCAGGCAAACACTTAGAAATTCACAAAAATCTTAAATTATTTCACTATTCCCTCCCAGGTGACAGCACGTCTACCCAGACAGGGAGAGAAACAATAGGTTCACTGACTCTATTCATAGGGCCCGGGCCTCCCACTGGCCAAACCCCTCACAGCCAGATGCAGACCCATTCTTTCAGAGATTTATTGAAATTGCACTTTTTATTTTGCAACTTTCCCAGGACTAATTCAACTTGGAGGTTTAAGCCATAATCAAAGAAGAGGGTATATGATACCGAATTTACATGATTGTTATGTCATCTCTACACAGCGGGATAACATTATTAAGGGAAACTATTATAGTGTCCCCACTGTTTGTCAGAATCCTCCATGGCTGACTGCCCTCTGTGTCTTTGAAACCTCCCCGTTTGTATATACCTCAATACATCAAATATGAGGGCATTCTGGGCAGACTAATATATTCAATTCCATCTTCATGTCTCATATAGTCTGTACCCATTCATGACAGTATTCAGTATTGTGGTATTGTCCAGTGGTAATGTTTTGGTCACCCAGTTGCATACAATACTGTTGCACTAGATCGGTCATTAGGGCAAATCTCAGCTATTTTTGGTGTGCACTTTACCGAATTCGGCACAATTTATAGGTTTAGGATGGGGAGGGGGTAGGAATGCGGGCGAAATAGAGAAAGTGATTAGATGGTATTTTATGGTCAATGCCCGCTTTGTTATTAGGCATTTAAAGGCATTGAAACATTTGGTTGGGAGAAACAAACACAACTGATTCTACAAGTTCTCTAACATTATCCCTGACAGCTAAGGTGGAGAATTGATTACTGCACGAACCAATGTAGCAGAAATCCTCAGGGAATTTGCCCACCCAAAGCCTCCCCAGAATTATGTAATGTTCCAAGTGGATCTAACCTCTGTGTATTCAATCCCTACTTTTTCCAAGGTTTCCTCTAACAAGGAGGTCAGTGTGCATCCCCACAGGAGTAGGACCTGTTACATTCACAAGCTGATGTTATTAGCTTTATCAAATAACGCTGAGTAAATGCAAACAATGGATGTTTTATTTTGTATACAGGTTATTGTTGATATAGAGTTTGAGTTATAGCGATATTACTGTTATCAATACAAGCACCTGCCCATGATACATGATAAATTGTCACACATGACAGCTGAAAGGGATTATGTTATGATATATGAATAGAGAACATGATATAACCCCGGTGTCCTACCGATCCAGGTATGTCCTTATAGCAAGATAATATCATGGACTAAATAGAGATATTAGTCCATGATAATAGTCAGCCAATCCTACAGAAAATGCTTGCTTCATTGGTGTCAGCTTGGGATTCGACATATCAAAATGACTTTGCACAAATCTACTTTGGTCGTTGATAATCTTCAATATGTATATATTTAGAAAGCATTAAAAAAAATCGCATATCCTGTACTTTTAACTAGTGATAGAAATGTTGTGTGCACATAAGACGAAGGCCAGGCCGGAGCTGGCAGTGAAACAAGACCAACGCAGCTATAGCCTTCATAAATAACAACATCTACCAAAACAAATCTTGTTCATAATTATGCATTGTCAACAGGAGAGAAACTGAAGCTTGAAAAGTTGTGTCTAGCTGAAGTTACATACAGCCGAGAGGGGTAGGTTTATGGGGCTACCCTCCTGGTTTACCACGGCGAGGTGAGAAACAGGCAGGGTAACTCGCTTGAACACAAACATTTCTACTGCTTCTGGCCAGGTATGCCAAGTAAAGAGGGAAAGAGAAATAAAAAAACCACCTTCACTCTTCTCACCGCACTGAGAAAGCTGCCAGCATTTCAACTCCTGCTGACAAGCAGTCACATAGCATTTCTTTGAAGAAGCCGGTGACATTGTATGGTGCAATCACAGACAAAAATAAGTGTTACATTTCACATAAATTAAAAAGGTATTTTGTGTAGTTTGTTCAATAGCGTTATATTTAATGGTTGAATAATTGGGTAAGAACAGTCACAAGGTCAATTCAACTTCCTGTAGAGATCACAGGAGACATGTTCACAGAAGTTCAGCACTCAGAAATATATTTATCTTATTTTATTTTTTTACATTAGTCCATCTGATTCAAATCAAAACATTGCACAATTATGCAATAAGAGTGATGAACTAATAGTTTGAAGACGTCCACGACTTAGTTGGTTGTGAATAAAAGCTATTGCGATGCTGGAGGGATAGTGCGCTCCCTGGTGACATGCTAACCTGCCATGATATGTGCACATTTTATGATCCGCTAGGCATGTCATCTCCATCATGCGTCCCATAGTTGTATGATTATGGCAAACATTCAGGCCGCCAGACATCAAAGCGACAGTTTATGTATACGTGACATCACATTATACATAAGAGGATGATATAATATAATGTCGCATTGTGATTTTGAAAAATTTCAAATTCACGTTTGTTTGAATGTAAAGAAGATATTGAGAATGCTTTTTGGACCGGAAACGGTTACAAAATGACAAGATATGTTAAAAGCGCATGTGCATGGATAGGGACTTGTGTGAGAATGCTAAACAAAAGAAGCCGCGTTTCACATCGTGTGCACAATACCAAGATGCACATAGGTGAGCATCAAGCAGATGATGCCAAGATGATACCAAGATGTTGCTGATGTTTACAAAGTACTGTGAGTCACTCTCACGCCACCTTGTGGGATCAGACATGATATATTAACTGTGACCGTCTTCTCACCACCCTAACACGTCCTGGGATCATCAGTTCAATCTTTTTATGTTCCAAAGATAAGTCAAAAACCTAGAGGATGAGTGTAGTGAGAAATCGGCCGGTCTCCTCCTCCGCCCTGCATCAGCAGTAGCTTCTCTGTAGTATTTCTCATCCTTAACGCTAAATTGTACAGGGGCCCACTATTTCATAATAAAATTATCAGGGAGAAATGGTTGGCATACATCTCTTTAGTGAACCCAACTAACTATCTACAATCCATGCAATACTAATATCTGTTTTTGTTGCTGCTGCTGAGATTGTAACATCTAGGAGATATTTCCTGTGAGACTATTGAATGCAGGAAGTTTGGCACACTACCCCTGTTAGGATCAATGATTACGGACGGTAATGAGAGGGCCTGGGCTAAGATATATATAAAAAAACAAAAAAAACAGGAGAATGTAAGGTACACTAGATCATACACACTTACGTCATTGTTTCCTGCAATACAACTCACTCCATAATTCTGCATTATTTTCACGAACGTCCCCCCCCCCCCCCAAAAAAAAAACCCCAAGAAACGTGATGCACGAAACATGTTAATATCGCGGTTGTGCTTTTTGGTTTTTCGTGGATAAAAGCCCCGGGGGGGGGGGGGGGGGGTACTCTCATAGTCAGCGTTACCGGGGAAGCTGGGCTAAATAGGGTCCTTTTCGCTGATATTTTCCCTAAGACAGGTTAAGATATTTCATCATTTCCCCTAAAACAGGGTACTATTTTTCAAATTTCTACCTAAAACAGGGATCACAATCCCCCTTTCCAAATCTCCCCCTTCTGCATCATCCCTAAATGAGGGTATAACAAATTCAGCTGGTCCTAAATCAGGGTACCAATAATGATAGAATATATCCCTAAATCAGGCTCTGGGGTTTTCAGTTCAATCCGGGTTAAGATATTTTATCATTTTCCCTAAAACAGGGTACTGTTTTTCAAATTTCTCCCTAAAACAGAGATCACAATCCCCTTTTCCAAATCTCCTCCTTCTGCATCATCCCTATAAATGAGGGTATCAAAAATTCAGCTAGTCCTAAATCAGGGTACCAAATTTCAGCTAGTCCTAAATCAGGGTACTAATAATGATAGAATATTTCCCTAATTCAGGCTCTGGGGTTTTCAGTTCCATCCCAGCCTCCGCGGGTTAAAATCATGAGAGTAACCCCCCCCCCCCTCCCGGGGATAAAAGTAACTGCAATTGTATAATATTAAAGATTAAAGATAGTATAATATTAAAGATTAAAGATAGGATTATTTACAAAGTATCAAGTGTGTGGGATATTGGTATTGAACAAGTAATTGTGAAACCCAGAGTGTCCATAACATGTCCATGTTGATAGGTATACATGCACCATAGACATACTATTATGCAAGAGGCGTAGGAGCTCCCAGGCCGGAAAATAAACATTTATATACACCAAATGTTTCTCTCTGTGGACTGAATAGTAAGCCAGAAGTGCATCGCTTCCCAGGCCACTAAATAAACAATATTAGAACAAATGTTACTCTGTGCAGTCTGAATAGTAAACTGGGAGTGAAGTGGGAGATGATGAAATGAATAGTGAGCTAAAAATGTAAGATCATAAAGAAAAAATAGACTTATGCTTTCTCTATGGAGAGGTGAAGAAAGTTCACAGGGCGGTAAATAAACAATAGATGGGGACAACATTGTAAGCTGGACGTTTGGGTTTCTGTGGCGGTAAATCACGTGTTTCAGGGTCACGTGAGAAGGATGGTCGCCCGGCAGGTGAAATATGCACGTGGTCATCGACCTGTGTAGTTCATTACCTACCGTCATCCTTATATTAATGGTAATTACATGATCATTAACGTCACATCAAAGGAGATCTTATTCCATCTCAATGATTAATCTGTGATAACCATGTTTGAAATAATTTTAACAATTGTACTAAAATGTTACCATAACACTCACTGTCATGCTGATGTCCACAGATGACACCATTTATGAATCATAAACCTGTTTTTCTGCACTGGATATTTTTTGTATACAACTAAAACATTGTGTACAAAAATGTTGTGTTAATCCTAGAATGTCAGATGTGAAGAATTGAGACTTCTCCAAATAGATCAAAAAGTAAAGTCATTGATGTTGAAGGGTTCAGAGAGAAGACACTTAAAACAAAATACAGATCATCGAGAGAAGACAGAGAGGAGATAACATCACGGGGGGTCAGGGATCATAAAGTGGGGTAATTGGATCTCATATATATATATATGGGTTTGTTGATGAGAAATTACAGAAATGATGTAACAGCGGTTTTTGAAAATATTACAAATATGTATTTGCATGATGGTATGAAGTACTCCCGCAGCTGGTAGACCACTCTGGGTCTGTTAGTGTGATAACATAGAACATCCAGTAGACTTTATAATCTATTATGTGATGGCACACTCAATTTTAACAGTTTTGTATACGTATCTAAATGATTGACAGATCAATTTTACCAACGTTATATATATTAAACAGATGATGTATTATTTAGTAATGATAAGATTATATCAATATTTTGGGAGATTAATAGATTACCCAATACGGTTAATCCTGCATACATTGGGTGTTTATAAACAATGGAGGATTTATCAAACAATAAATAAGATATAACATCTAATCCATCCTTCTAAAGGACAACACTATACTGTATGTCCACTTTATGAAACAATATGATTCTGATAATAAAAAGTTATTATATAAAGCCAAGATTATAATCAATATAATATTGATTTAGATAATATCAACGATTGTTAAGGTCTCAATGGTGAGAGAACTGCCATATGTAATGAAATTAGAGATACAGGCAAAATATAAATTACTTGCTGAATGTTCCCTATACCGTATGCTTTCTGAACATCACTCAATATGATTCCCACTGTATATGAGAAATATAGTTGTGTGGTCTGGAACACGGTGGTTTAGCATACCCCTTGTCATAGCCTCCTGACCACGTCCATCACATACCATATGTTACAGATAGCTATGTGTGATGTGGCGTCTAGTCCGGACCTGGTCAGACATTAATAACGGATCGTATAGGGGGCGGGGAGGTGGGTGGGGTAAATGGGAGGGGGGGGGGGGGGCTAGAGAAATAGGGTGGGGGATGGAAGGAGATGAATTTGCCGATTTTTTTTTACTGTGCAATTCTCATACACCCCATTCAGAACCTGATGAAAAATACACGGTGACATTTAATTTCTTATCTAAATATGCAACATGAAATACTTAATATTAGTTAATAGTCCAGTCAAAATATGAAATGACCCAGAACAAATTAGAACAGAAACCATTTTGGTGTTATTTGTCTCAGAATGTTACCCAGATGAACATATAAAAAGTCTACCAAAATCAACTTAGTGGAACATCACATAACTTGCATAAATTCAAAATGGCCACCTCTTATTGACGTTTCATTTCATGCTTATATTCAGGTTTTTTTCTATGATTAAAGGTTCCTTGCACACTGAAATAATGTCATGCCCTTGCTGTTGGTGTTAAGCAGTTATTTTAAGGCCATAATAAGGAAATAAATAGCTTATGTAGTTTCTTGTAATGTATTTCATACGATGCCAGCATCATTCTGCTATGAAATACATTGTATATTCTTAACATCTTTATGGTGGAAAGAAAAAAAGAGCATACATTAATACCAGTTAGAAAAAAGGACCGTCAGAAGTGTTGCCACTATTCGTGAACAGCATGATGAAGACTTGGCCAAAACTGTCAAAGCTAGAATATAATTTGTTAATAACCTACATGCTGCTAATGCTGTCAAACATCAGGCATGCAGCACCAATTTCTACAGAGGCAAGTCAATTCCTCACAAATTCCGAATTTAATGTCAAACGAGGCGTGTGGCATCACCTTCCTTCATTACCTTTAGATGTCCATATAAATAACTTAAGCATTTAGGTAAAATAATGCTATGGCTGTGGACACAAATAACACAAAGTTCCTATTCACACATACATAATTTGAAATATCAGTTCAGATATTAGTTGTTTTTGTGCACTTAATTATCAAGGATCGAATCACAGATTACATGTCAGATTCCAAATACAGATATGTTCAAATATTCATGAACAGTTATAAAATCATTGGGAACATGAATTAGGTTAACATCATCTGTGTGATCTTTTTGAACGTGAATTTTCATTAGACCATTTAGCCTCTTCTGTGTCATGCTGGCCCAAGAGTATGTTTTCACCTTGAAAACTGAATGATTGTTCACTGGTAGCATTTGTTGCTGGCATTACAAGAACTTCACTGTATAGAGATGCACCATTAGTAATCATAAAATGAATTATGGAATTTCATGTTGGTGTGTTCTTTTCAAGAACTATGTTGCTTTTTAATTTGTCTATTTGAGTTTTCAGTCTCTGTGCATTAATTTCTGAAGCATACAGATTTGTCATTATTGCAAACTTCTGGTCATATGTACATTACCAGCATAAATCAATATACACTTTATAGCCTGGATGATCAAATATATCGTCTTTAGCATTGATTATGAAATCTGCATCTTCATAATAGATTTTTCTGTAATGTTCCTGTGGGGTGCTGGGGTGATATGTAGGCCCTAATCTAGAGAGCTGGGGACCAGTTACCCCTAATGCATTACATTTTTTATTCACTTTGTTCTAAAATTGATCAAATTCTGTGTCTGTCTGTTTTGTTTTGAGTGTTATCATTGTTGGGCTAGCCATTCTCTGGCTTTCTGCTGCTGACACTGATGGACTTTGACGGATTTACTAAGATTATACGTGATTATAACTGTGTTTCAGAATGTTTTCTGCCAATAAGACACCAAAGTCATGTACACATCTAATACACCTCTAATTCTACTGTGCATTTTAGAATCTATAACATAATCTAAAGCCTCTTTCCAGACTTCATTTAAAACTTTAAAATTCACAATGACATTGTTCATAGCATCTGTCTTTACTGTCCATCTGGTTGGACAAAAGACCCTTAGGCCAGGAGAACCAGTAGTTATTTTTTCTTTTATCTTAGTAGTCACCAAGCAGACCAATGATGAGTTTCAATAGGTTCTGTGGCAAAGATAGAGTTTGTCTTCAGACTACGACCTGACACTTTCGAGTCAAGGATTTTGGGTCATCAGTTTCAAATTATTTTGAGCGATGCACTAAACCCTCTTACCATCAGCTTTGAACTTTCTATGTGGTAACCTAAGTTTGAGAAAAGGTGGGGGCCCCAGCCCCCCTGTTCCTACCCCTATGTATGACATTAAGACATTGCCACATGAGTGTGAAATATATCCAGCCCATGATCAGATGTCTTATCCTGATGCTGCATGTTCATTTCTGCCTGATTCAGTGGTCCTCTTGCTTCAGAATATCATTAAAGTAGCTGATGTTGAAATCAGATGGGTAATGACATTTGATTGCAAAGTTTGGGGTATAAATATTTAAATTACACTGTGAGGAAAAGGTGCTTGAAAACCTCATTTCATGAATGCTTTAATCATAATCTGCATAAACATGGGTTTTCATGCAGTTACAAAATATGAATATAGTGCAGCAGTTTGTGATGGTGTAGACATTCCAGATTTTTCTGATGGACACTTTTTCAGTAAGTTTGACAATGCAGTTGCAGAAAACATGGGCTAGACTGTTCAAGTGCATGTGGACAATGCAGAGGAGTCATCATCCAAAAATGGATGATGATGAAAATAATACTTCTTGTCAACCTAAGTTCATCATTGTAATGTATACAATAGGGAAGTAATAATTAGACATATTTTATGGTACTATTCGCTGTTGGTAGTAAATTCAGCTTTTAATTTGAAGCATTCAAAGCTGCTCATACAATCCTAGGAAATTAATAAATATAATTATGAGGCAAAGAACAAAAGAAAAAAACCCAAAACATAACAAAACAAATAACAGAAAAAACTATGTGGGACAGAGATCATGGTGTCATACCATAAACATTTGTAATATGGTACTTTCACATTCTTTAGTGATGGAAGGTGATTTTTGGGTCTTATGTACCTGAGTGTCTATGCCAGGCAGCAGGTTTAAGACCCCTCCCCACATTTTGAAAAGAGCAGGGGACTGCCTCCCTGTGTGTGAATGGACTATCCCTCTTCAATATGATCACCACTAATAGTTACCTACAGCTTGCAATGATGTGCAAATTCAAATTGTTAATGGGTCGTTAAACACAGGTTTTTTAAAAAATTCTAATTGGAAATTATTGTTCTCTCTCCTTTTTGAGAACTTGTTATTGTAGAATAATATGTGTTGTAGAGGATATCACAGAAAAGGTGTAAAATAGACAGATATAATCAGAATACAAGCAAAGTTCCAGTTTTCGACTTATTATTCTACTTTTATTGGTCATTTTTGAGGAAGAGTACAAAATATGGGTATTACCAATTTGAAAAGTTTCCGAATGGATTTCTCATGTCCAAAAAACATAAAATAGACTCTAAGATTACTCATATATGTCAAATAGGAGCCAAGCTATATAATTTTTAAGATTTGCCCTGCCATGTGTCGGCCATTTTGGATTTATGCAAATAACGCATTGTTCCACTACTTGGATTTTGGTAGACTTTTACTATGTTATTCTCTAGGCTCTTCTGAGACATTTTCTATCAGTTTTATTTCTGTTCTAATTTGTTCCGGGTTAGGCCATTTTTTGTCATGTATTGACTGGACTATAATACCATTATTAACCTTTGTTATATTGATGGATGGCAATCTAAGTTCGACATATCAAGCTTTGACTTTGTCTTTTAAGTGAACTGCAATACTGAAGGGAAAGGGTTTGGTGTCTGTTTAAATCCTCCCTTAAACAAAAAAACTGACAATATAACTGTTGAATTAGCTTAATGTTGGCATTGTCAATATTTTTCCCCACGTACTTGTCTCATCGATACTTTTTTCTACTTTATTCCACCCTCCGAATGCTTCATTGTCCATCTTTTACACTCACAATCGACTCATTATGTAACTTCTAAATCCATATTATGAATACCATTTTAAAATTAAAAACAATTTCTGTCAATATGATAAAATAACACCGACAACCTTTTTCAAATACCGAAAAGCACATATCTGGAGGTCCTAGAAACGTTTTGTTTTACAAAACCTATGAATAGACAGCCAAGCATTATGGCAGGCACGAAGACATGAATGGATTGCTGCGGGAGGTTCTAGCCATGAGGCATAGCTCGCACAGAAAAATAATATTTATCATGTAAAAATAAGCGGCCCTGAGACACAGGAATACACTAGAGAAACCAGGCGAGAGAGTTTATTAGGAATGTTGAGCCAAATAGATGAGCAGATAGGAACACCTTCTATAGCTGCCGTGTCACATACCATTATAGATACAAAGGTTACCAGTGGTTTTATGCTCATAAATGAAAAGGCAATTGTTGCATGTTTGAAATTTTTATCTGTACCAGAAAAGGAAGACACATTTGTAGCAATACATACATAATGGGATATAACGAATTCCAACATCTATATGCCGCGATTTGCTTTATTCATAAATTATAGATCACCTCCAAGATGCATGATAAGAACAGATATCTTGAGTAAACAGAGATAATATAAATATATGTCCTCAGATAACTCGTTGTTGATAGGAAAGTCAAAGGTTAATCTTTGTGATAGAACACATAAAATACATATGATAAAACTTCATAAAAGTGCAGAGCTTCCAGTTGATTTACAGCGACTCTGTTATCTCGAGATAAACTACTCGGATAACGAGAGTAAACGAGAGGCGCGAGGCAATGCACGAGAGTTGAGCTCGACCAACACGGCTTGTACTGGCGTGAACGTGAAACAAAGTTCTGGGCACTCACAAAATCTCATCGCGATGGCACGGAATATCCAAAACCTACCTGAGAAGGTCTGCAAAAAAGGTTTAGGAGGGAAAAAAGGTGATAGTGCCTGGGATAGGTACATTTCACCTGAAGTGAGTCGTCTCTCATTGGGGCAGGATGACCACTTAGCTTGGAGAACGCTGGTCTTAACATAGCTGGCATTCTTGGCACAGAAAAAGGGGGAACCTTCTCAGGTGATTGGTGGGGTGCATAAACAGGATGGTGGCAATTGTTCTTATCGAAGCTGCAAGCTCCCACAGATAATGAAGACACATGAGACAGGATATAGATGCAATTATCCTTGTCAACTCGATCCTGCTCTTGTTATCAAAGTAGAAAAAACAGAAATACTCATCTTTTAAATGCTCAAGACCTGGTAAACAAACTTATAAATAACCACAACCTACACAATGGCCAGAATCGAAAAATCATCGCTAGAACTGATGATAGATGATTTTAAGAAATAGGTTATAAAACATCTTCCACCTGCAATAATATAGGTAGTAGAATAGGAATGGTGTGATACGATAATAGGTCCAGGAGGGGTTATAACAGGTGGAAGATAGCTGCTCCTTCCTCCTCACATGCAGAAAATAGGTAGATCAGTAGTTGCTCTGCTTCAATAGACCAACCAGATAGTCTGGATTTGTATTTGGGATGCCATTGATAAATGATGTGTTAAGACCTGAACAACACCAGCTAGAATTATTAATAAAAAAACATCTCTGTCTTGGAATTTATGCTGAAGCACTCATGAGTTTGGTGGTCTGTAACACCAACGAGACATCCCAGCAGGCGTTTATATGTTGCAACAAGGATCTCAGGTTGGACCTATTTTCTGGCGGAGTGATCACAGCGTCTATGATAATGATGCAGCTGGGTCTGATTGGAGAGGCAACACTTTACCTGTCTTCAGAGATCTCACTACATGCTTATCTTCCAGATGGAGGCAACAAGTCGCTCTCAAACTCAAGATTTATCTAAAAATCGTTGCACCAGACTGAGCAACATTGTTGCAAGATTGCTGATGTTATTTGGAATATATAGGGCTTATAATACCACAAAGCTAAGAGAGTGTAGAAATAGGAAAACGCAAACTAAAACCAGAAAATTATCAGTCTCTGTTTCCAACTGTTAAATATCATTATATTATAGAATTAGTTTTTTTTTTTGCTTTTCTTTATCTTTAATATCTACGGTTTTATATTACAAAACTCACCCATGGTCAATATTTATATATATCAAAGTCATTTTGGAAAAAGATGAGGGTACAGTATAACCCTGATGACGAAAGTCAACCATATGAACTTTTATCGAGAAATATCTAACAGGATGTCATTTTGATCCTGTGCCAACTGAGGCATATACCTGCCTTTTACTGTCTTTTATTTTAGTTTTTATTTTAGGATGTGTCACCTGCCATTCAAAGGTTTTGCTCACATCTCTTGGAATACAAATATGAACTAAATGAGATATAACAAATTATATGCTTACAAAAAATGTTCTGCCATCAATAAATACATAAATGGCATCCTTAAAGTTTCAAGAAAAACTGAAATATGTTGTGAAACATTAACTGGACAAAACCTTGGTGGATAAAACAAGTGTGATGTTATGTGTTATTCTAATTTGGTGGATAGGATTGGTTTGTGGGAAGTGGCATGGACACAGAAATGTGTAAGAGATAAAAAAGAAGCTTTTTCTCACTCCTCGCCCTCCACACCTGGCTACAGGCTAATGCTCGGAACCCTGGAAATAGTCATAAAACCACAGCATGTAGTACTGTTATTTTGTCCTCAAATGACTTGTCAAATATTTGCCTCCAGAAATGAGAATGCCAAACAGATCATAAGATAACTGAAAACAACAGAGATCTATTGTAGTTTTGTAATCCCATAAAGAATAAGAGATTGACCAAGATGCTACTATTGGTGAAAAAGATTAACTCCCACCACAAAAGCGAAAGTCTTATAAATCAAATAAAATAGCCAAGTACAATAAGTGAAATATTGCCTGGGTTCTTAGAATTGTAGTAATATATGTAGGTAGGTTATACAAGTAAAGATGAAGATAAAACTTTGTTTGAAAGTTGCAGCAAACTAAATGTCATGGACACACAGTAGCATCTGTCTGTGGTAAATATGCTCCAGGTTTCTTTTGAAGCAATATCTTAAACGGTTTTCTTGCAGAAACACACTTAAGCTCATAGATCTTGTTACTCTTCAACGATCATCAAATTATAGGGTAAAGCAAAAAAGAAAAAGGAAACGTGAAAAAAATGACAAGATAGAAGTGATGCCCTTTAACCATGGTCACTGTGAACTGAGTGAGACATAATAGTCGAGTGAGATTTTTCACGATGCTGTATCCAGCTCTGACAGGTCTCATATATATATACTAGTCAACTGACGTACTGAGAGAGAGATTATATATATATATATATATATATATATATATATATATATATATATATTTGGAGCTCCAAAGAGAAAGATAATGAGACAAGGTTCTATGGGCCATGTTATTGTCCTGGGCAGGCAGGCCTGAAATATGCACTCTCACCTTTGACCCAGGTAACTTCAATCATTCTCAGGAAACGTCCTTGTGAAATAAAACTCAAAGCAGTTATTACCGTCAACTTGAGGTTATGTTTTAGTGACACGTGCTGTATTGAGTTGATGTGTTTCGGTATTTAAAATGAAATACTGAATACTGGCATTCAGTCTTTTAGTAAAAGGCAAATATTTTTGTTAATATCAATCCATAGGTTCTCGAGTTTGAGCTATCTTTAAAAACAATGAATATGGAGGGGGAAATCTTTAAGTTTTAAATCAAATAAGCCATTTTATTTCTTTTAGTTTGATACATATGGGTTTGACAAGAGACTTGTATCCATCGTACCTACGTAAACTGATTAATTGCATGCATTCTCTTTACGTTTTTATTTGAATAAGACAACATATTTTATGACAGGAAATGTGATATTATGACTTCTTTTTATTTGAAATGTAAACTAAAAATATAAAAATGGTTTTATCGATGATGATACAGAATGTTTGTAACATGTGAATATTGCTTTACACTTTCAGGCCTCTTTGGTTGACCAGGATTTGGCGCTGATGAAGCAGTTACTCACACTTAACGAGCAGATAGAGGAGCTAAAATGGCAGAGGAAGTTGCAAGGCTATTCCCGTGGTTCCTTGGCCAGTTCCTACATGGACAGTAGTGTTTGCACTCTAAGCGATGTGGAAGGCAGCACCAATGAACTAAAGGAACCCCCTCCTAAATACCCTTCACCCTCTAGTTTGTCTCTCTATGATAACGTGGACAGCGAGGAACAACAGGATTGTAAATCCTGCACCGGGAGTGGCAACGAGAGTACTTCATCAGACTTCGGATCATGTGACAATATGGAAGACAGTATAGCCTCGCTTCCAAACTCAGATAACATATCCTCCTCATCTGGAGATTTTAAGAAATGTCCTGGGGAACAGCAGTCATTTGACTCTGGAATACACGAGCCAGACTCTCCAAGCACTCCCACAGCTTGCACAAATGTAGAAATATTACTGTGACTTTGCGATTGTCAAATATAAACTCAAATCTTCCCATGGAAGGATTGAGTCTCTGTGATGCTACTGTAAATGCTTGAACTGGAGTATACATTGTAATTTATTGCTAATTGTAACTTATGTTTGTATAAAGATCGATTGACCTGTTAATCCTCCAAAAATAAAACAATGAGCACATTTAGAGAATGAATATAACAGTAATAAAATTGCCTTTAAAATGATTTTATGATACGATTTATTAAGCGTAATGTTTTCCCTTGGTATTAATTTCCTTTAAAGTGTACTTGTAAATAATTATAGTAAACACTATAATCTATTGGATGCCATAATAACAGGAGCGCCATAGAATTACTTAGTACAACTTTTTTGATTGAAAATAAGGTTCTCTCATTTGTGCATTTATTTCTCGAAACATTAGATTTATGAGATACTCTTCTGTGATAATTTGATAATTTCCTGTCTTTTCTTTACCAGCAAAAGGTAAATATTTGACATCATGTTTTAAAACATAGAGAGTAGTGAAATATTCAATGCAAATTTTGGCGGAATTCAGATTTCCCAGACGACAGTGACGAGTTGGGAAATGATGGGTCATAAATATAAAAGTTTCTTCATATTATATAAACGGGATCATGCTATTCTTCTAACCAAATGAGTATATTAGACAACGCTTCCTTTTGCCATGGGAATGGGAGCTAAGTTGAGAGAATAATTCTAGGTGTTTCCTCCATTTTGTAAAGTAAATAATAACTCAATTCGCCTGACACCATCACGCTGATATTCATTTTATTTAGTTAACAGTTATTTCTTGACAGGGACTGTTACCAAACATCCATACCCAATATATTTACATACTTTGATATCTAAATATACTTGTCAACTGATCCACTGACCTATATTTCAAGTACGAATGACCTACATTTCAAATACGAATGCTAAAAATAAAAAAGTAGCTCATATGATCAGCTACTAATTACCTATTGGCCCACTTTTGAATTTCCCTGCTGAAATAACCTCTGACTTAACAAATTGTCCACATGATCAGCTGATGGTTGTTCAACAAAAAGGTTGGTTGTGTTTAAAAGGATTATTTTAAGCATGTAAATGATAGAGAAAACGTATTTTCTGCAACGTATTTTCTAAATAGTTAACACGTATTGTCCTTTTCCTTTGGGCATTATTATTAGCCTAAGAATTTATTAATTGAACGGATGGGACACCACAGCTAGTGAATTATTGGTATTGAATATTGTTTTAGGCATTGATACCACAGAAATGAAATCCTTTGAGATATAATTTATCGCTTCCTGTATCCATGTATGACAACCTATTGATTCTTATTTATTTTTCAGCTGTAATTTATGTCTCAATATGATTCACACCTAAGATCGTTATGTTTACTATATATTCATCGTATATGAATATAAAAGTTTATGTGTATATAAATATATTCAAAGATTGTATAAATAAAAATGGCATAGAGAGAAATCATATTTACTTACCTCTTTTGTTATTTCGTCCCGATGAGTAAGTATTCTCCAATATATATTTGAAAAAAATATATTTCTAAAATTAGCCTTTCACTGAAAAAAAATCTATTTTATCTTTTTCCTCCACGCTCCTCGGAATGAGTGAGCAAATTTAGAGTATTGAAACAAAGTATCATCCTCATAATGATAATGCAGACATTCCCGACTATACTTGTATCTCAAAGCATTGATGGCCAATCAGAAACAAGAGAGTGAACATAATAATTTCCTAATGATACTTTGTATTTAAAAGGAATAGGCAAATATTCAGCCAGGTGTGCAAATGGGATTTTAGTTCGTTGGTTTAACGGCAATGCAGTGCCCTCATGTGGGTTTTTCACAGCAATATAAACTTAAATTGACTGCATTGTACCAGCGAGGGGACAGTCACATGGGATATTAAAGAGGACAAACTGACAATAACTCAGAAATCATCCGCTAGACGACTCAATTTCTTAAAAAGTGAAGGTTTGCAGAGCAAGATTTCATCAGACATTTCACCCAAAGAATGTTTAATCATTATATGTAAATATTTCATAAGAACATTTTGCCAATGGAGAGTACGAGCTGCTCAAAAGGAGACCCAATAGAGTCCATTATGTTCTTAATGCACTGTTATGACTAAAGGTTAACAGTATAAACACCACGAGATGACTTCTATTCTCATTCATCCTTGCTGCATGTCTTAAAAGCACTATAACAATCTTTATCTATTAAGTTTGTTTACGTTAACAGAAATGTCCAAATAATGATAGGAACGTCTTTACCGTGGAAGGTAGGGATAGAGGCTTTACTGTATTCACATGTATACAAATGTACTGTGTGGTATCCAAGGTGTAAAAGATCTAAAAAGCTTGTGGCAGCAAAATTTTAATTTTCTTTAATTGAGGTACTGGAAGGTAACTAAAAAGTAAAGAAAATCCTTATCACTGTTCATTAAATCACAACCATTACATGTTTTGTCCTTATAGCAATATACCTGACAAAAAGAGGAAAGTCTCAGGTCAGGGTACCAGAAGTAGAGATTAAAAATGTGAGCTGGCTTGATGCTGAGAATGATTGCTTGCTGAGATTAGTACTCAGGTTAGTGGGGTGTGTGGTCACTATCACATGTTGAAAGTAGTGGGCAAATCACTGCACACACATCTGAGCATAATTACAACACATTTTTCTTTATTTAAATTGTGGTTTTATTTGACAAATAAAATAATGAATGTAATTTTTGATAATTATTTCAAATATAGAAAGTCTAATTCTATATTGGTAATAGTTTATATAGCCGTGAAATTGGAGAACTATTTTAGAAGCATTGACACCATTTCCAAGAGGTGATCTTTACACATTGGCTGATCTCACTGGAAAACTAGACACTAATAACTATCCTAGATAGAAACAGTAAACCACCTCGCAGGTGCCTGTATGCTGTAGCTGGAATTCTGGTCACACGTCACAGGAAATATGTGTTCGTTGTTTGGGGTTTCCCTGTTCTATATTTACCTGAAGGTATCCTCCAATAATTAGTGGCATTTACCCGCTGCACAAACCCATTTCAATGAGAGGTCCTTGATAGTCCTAATATTTTTGGACTAGGATAGTCGACTGGAAAATAGATAAATACACATACAGGTGGCAGGTGACCTGTTGATTTCCACCATGAATGATATGGTCAAATATTGACAACTCCACATTTTGAAGATCTTGAATATTGTTTTGAAATAAATAAATATACCAATCTTATGGAATGTAGTTAAGAATGAGCATTGTTTGCAGGTATGTGTTAAGGGCTGATGAATTGTTATAACACTTTGGACAGATACAGTCCATGTTTATTTTGAAATGTGGATCCAGGCAAATAATAATAATTAATAATAATAATTAATAATAATAATAATAATAATAATAATAATAATAATAATAATAATAATAATAATAATAATAATAATAATAATAATAATAATAATAATAATAATAATAATAATAATAATAATAATAATAATAATAATAATAATAATAATAATAATAATAATAATAATAATAATAATAATAATAATAATAATAATAATAATAATGATAATAATAATAATAAACACGGCACCCGCTACACCGATTGGCTTGATCTTGGGCTCATTGGGAAGAAAAAGATGAAATATCAAGAAAGGTTGCAGGGACATAGCATGCATTCCTTTTATTATTAGTCAAAATAGCCATTTCAAGCAGTCCAAAGGGAGGAGCTTACATAAAGGTAACACCAGTATTCTACATGATCATAATAGCATAATTTATGATGTTACCATCATTATGACACTTTTCTGCATGACGTAATCATGTTACTTGCAATGTCAAAAGGACTTCACTCCAGGATAAGTCATCTTTCCACTCCAATTATTGGCGAAACTGTGATCATTTGTAAATACGATATTCAGTTGCAAAGAAATGTGCATCACGTAGGAGGAGCATTATGTAATACATGTCATGCACACATGGAAAATTGGGCTGCAATTAAATGTCAATTTTTTGGTCAAACAACAACTATATTTTGAAACAAACTGTACCAGATTGTGAGAGAAGTATCAGAGGTCATAAAGATGCCAGTGGAAACGAGAGGGAAGCAAGATAAGGAGCCAAATGAGAGTCTTCTTGACAGAGTCAGACAACTCTCACCTGGTAGCCATAGATCTGGTTCATTGAGCACAGAAGTGACCACTCCAACCACAGGCTGACCTGGCACAGATACACCAATCGATTACTGGGATCAAGGACTCCTTAGATTCATACAAACAAACTGTAGAAGCCCAGATCAGACAGCTGAGTGACAA
The DNA here is from genome assembly GCA_949316495.1 of Amphiduros pacificus. Classification (NCBI taxonomy): domain Eukaryota; kingdom Metazoa; phylum Annelida; class Polychaeta; order Phyllodocida; family Hesionidae; genus Amphiduros; species Amphiduros pacificus. The sequence goes on from OX439000.1 coordinate 71,386,666, forward strand.
ATTTCATCTGCAATTAGGTGTCAAATTAGATAATTTGGGATCATCTATAAAAAGACAGATAAAGGACAGTATTGATGACATTCAACGCTATGTGGATTCAGAGGTTGGCAGAATTTCAACACAGATAAATGATGTTGTAAATAGAGTTGTCGCCCTAGAGGATAGTCAAACACCTGAGTTTGATCCAGAGGTCTCTGTCATTATGTCTAAGGTCCCCCATACCCCTGATCCAGCCAGCAAATTGCTGAAAAAATTATTCATGAGGGCCTAGGATTACCAGAGGTTCCTGTAGTGCGCACCATACGTCTTCCACAGCGTGATGCGAGACCAGGGCAACGGCGTGCAGGACCCCCATTGGTCAGGGTTCAACTTCCAAATCTTGAAGCTAAGAAGCAGGTGCTACTAAGAGCTAAGCTATGGCTAGCTAAAACCCAGGCTCCGGGGTGTAAGGATTTTACCAATGTGTGGATCAGATCATCTAAACCACATGTGGAGAGACTTATTGAATTAAACTTTCGGACATTACTAGATATGATTCCTGGTGGTGGTGCTATGACTGTGACAAGTAGTGGTCGAATAATGAAAAAGAACAACAACCAGCAAAACTAGGATTTCACCCAGCCTTATACGAATAATTCAAATGAATCTGATAATACAGGGCTAGATAACACTAAGCACATTAGGGCAGGGGTCATCACAGAATTAAATCCAGATATTGCCATATTGTGTGAAACAAGGGGATAGTATATACATTAATGACTGTTATCAGGGCATATTTCACAATAGAAAGGAAAGACATTTAAGAGCTAAGAAGAATTATGGTGGCGTGTGTATTTTGTTAAAGAAAAGTTTGGATAAATATTATCTCTATGAAATTGTTGATAAAGTATATGACGGTATATTAGCTGTTAAGTTTAAATGTAAATTTACTGATTATTGTTTATTGATTATTGCTATGTATTTACCCCCTGAACAGTCAACTTGGGGAAGAGATGGATCAGGTTTCTTTGCCCATGTACTGAAAATACTGTATGAAAACAGTGACTGTGACAATGTTGTGTTGGCAGGAGATACAAATAGTAAAATAGGTTCTTCACAAAATTTTATAACTGGAGTTGATGAAGATATCATAGAACGCTTAATTTTAGATAAGAGTAAAAATAACCATGGACAGGAGATGTTAGACTTTCTCATTGGATCTAAGATGTGTATATGTAATGGAAGGGTAACGCCTGAATATAATAACTATACCTTTATCCATTCTAGAGGTAAATCTGTTATTGATAATATGTGTGTACCTATTGATGATATAAAAAGTTGTATAGAATTTAAAGTCAACACAGCTAGAGATATGGTTAATTTATACTGTGACATTGAAGATACAGATACTGATTTGAGCAGAATTTTACCAGACCACTCTGTACTAACTATGAAATTAAAAACTAGCAATCCTAGTCTGTTACATAACAACATTAATCACGATCAGGTACATGGAGATCAAGCATATGATGACAATCTGTATGGTCAGAACCATGTATATTTTAAGAGATATAATGTTAAACATATACCTGAAGATTTTCTGAACAGAAATGAATCAGGCATTAAAATAATTGGATTAATTGAAGAAATTGAGAGGTTTAGACAGTCACAACAGGAGATTGATGATGTTTATATAAATTTCTGTGAAGTGTATCATAATGAAATGAATGCATTTCTTAGGTCTAGAAATGTTCATCCCAGAGCATACAAAAGATTTAAAAGGTCTACAAAGCCTTTTTGGGATGAAGAATTATCTAGATTATGGAACATACTTTGTGAAAAGGGAAAGATCTTCTTGTCATGTAATGATGCCAGACGTAGGCAAACACAGTATGAATTTTACTCTGCCTAAAAATCTTTTGATAAGGAGTATAGGAAGGCTGAGCGGAATTTCAGAAAGAACAAAATTAATGAGATTGAGAAATTTTCTACCTCAGACCCAAATAAATTTTGGGAGAATATTAAAAAACTTGGGCCTGTCAGAAAAAATGATATAACAATGGAGGTATATGATGAGAATTCAGAAGTGGTCACTGAATTCAATCAAGTATTGATTAAATGGAAACAGGAATTTGAAAAATTGTATAATTTTCAACCAGAACCAAGTCAATTTGATGATGATTTTTACCAGGAATGTATAAACAGTCTTAATTCAGATAACATATTTGAGTATTTTGCTGAACTTGATCATGAAATTAATATTGAAGAGGTAAAGAGAGTTATTGATCACGCTCGATGCAACAAATCTGTCGGTATTGATAATTTACCATATGAAATTTTTAAGAATAGTGTGTCAGAAAATTTGTTAGCACTTTTGTTTGATAAAATATACACATATCATTTAACACCCAGTGTGTGGAACTTCCTTCATCAAACCAATACCAAAGAACTCTTCTGCAGATCCAAGGATCCCTCTAGAATATAGAGGCATTAGTCTTCTTTCAACTGTTTATAAATTGTTCACTTCGGTGTTGAATAATAGAATTGTAAATGCAACAAAGGTACATAATCGGTTCTAGGACATTACCCCCCCGGACATTAGCCCCCCGGACAATACCCCCCCGGACATTACCCCCCTAGGACATTACCCCCCGGACATCACCCCCCCAACTAGGACATTACCCCCCCGGACATTACCCCCCCGCCCGGACCCCCCGCCTGTTAAAAAAAATAGTTTTTTATTTTTTTAGTCTATTTAAACTTAACCATTTTTAGGTATAGTATGAATTTGTACCTAGTTCAACAAGGTGTGTTTGTATGAATTTGTACTTAGTTCAACAATATAACAAAAGCAAATGGTTAATCTAAAGTTTCTTTTATTCATATACCATAGAAAATACAGCATTCTAGTTCTATATTCAATTATGTCATTTTATCATCATTGATTACATACATATTCTTTATATTTCTATAAATTTTATTGAAAGCACTCTTCATTAAACACATTCAGCACTCATGTGGAAAACTATGGGTCACTGCTAGCACTTTATTTACTTCTACACATCAGCACTAAAGCTATGTTTCAAATGTCTATGTTTCAAGTGTCTTTATTTAGTGTCTCAAGTGTCTTTATTCAGTGTCTTCATCAGTGTCTGAGTCACTGTCCTTCACCACGCAAAGTTCATGGCCACAGCACGCAGGAAATCCAGTGGTGCCCAGTTGGCGTAGTCCCCAACCACAGTGGTGAGCCGGGTGTTGATGCGGGCGTACACCGGGTGTGGCCTGGGGGGTTCACGGCCCTGGCGGATGTGCGTCAGTTGGACCTGGGAGACTGCCTCCTCACGCTGGTGCACCTCCAGGAACTTCCAGAAGTTCACGTGGCATCCGCCCACGTTGGTGGAGAAGGTGGAGTGCCAACCCTCGACTGCGTTGTCGGTGCGGGGCATGTGGTCTCCAACATGACCGGGGGGGTAATGTCCTATTGGGGGGGGGGGGGGGGTGATGTCCGGGGGGGTAATGTCCGGGGGGCTATTGTCCTGTAGCCACATAATCTTTATGCTGATGAACAAAATGGTTTTTGTAAAGACAGGTCATGTGCTGATCATTTATTTGTATTAACATCTATTATTAGAAATCAAAAAAGAAATAGATCGCCTACTTATGTTGCATTTGTTGACTTTGAAAAAGCGTTTGATCGTGTAGACCGACAATTGTTATTTTGTAATCTTCAGTCAATGGGATTTGGTGGTAAAATGTTAAATATGATAATAACTGTTTATTCAAATTGTCAATCATGTATAAATGTAAATGGATATCTCACCAATAATTTCTCCACTGAATTTGGAGTTCGACAAGGTGATACATTGTCTCCTACTCTTTTTGGTCTCTTCATTAATGACCTTGCTTCAGATTTAAATAACAGTGGTAAAGGGATTCAATTGAAAGAAGGTCTCATGATTGCCCTTTTGTTGTACGCTGATGATTTAGCTATACTAGCAGAATCAGAAGAAGAATTACAAGAATTGTTATCAATTTTAGAAATGTGGTGTAAGAGATGGAGAATGAGAGTAAATGTAAGAACAACTAAAGTGATACATTTTAGAGTTAAGTCACAAGAAAGGACACAATACAATTTTATATTTAATAATGAAACTGTGCAGTGTGTTGATAAATATAAATATTTAGGACTAATACTGGATGAGTACCTAAATTTTGATATTACAGCTTCCGTCTTAGATGGTTCTGCAAATAGAGCTCTAGGGTCCATTTATACTAAATTTAATAAGCTTAGGGGACTAGGTTTTAAAACCTTTACCAAATTATTTCACTCCGGGGTGGCGCCAGTACTTGATTACTGTTCAAGTGTTTGGGGAGGCCAAAAACATGGACAGATTGACACAATTCAGAATAGAGCTATACGTTTTTATCTAGGAGTGCACAAATTTGCACCAAATTTAGCTATAAATGGTGATATGGGTTGGATAAGTAATAATGTTCGTCAAAAGCTTGAAATGTTCAGATTTTGGAACAGATTAGTCAACTTGAATGATACCAGAATCACAAAGAGAGTTTTTCTATCGGAGAAAAAGCGTGGTTCAGGAAACTGGAACAGTGAAATATATAAAAATTGTGTTGCCCTGAATTTAACTGATTTGTATAATAACCAAGTTGAAGTTGTTTTAAATGATGTTAAAACCATATTTCATGATATGGAAAAGGAAAAGTGGACCAATGGTATTATTTCTGTACCTAAAATTAGAATTTATTGTAGATTTAAATCTGCATATGAAACTGAGCCACATGTTTATAGAGTATTTAATAGATCTCACAGATCTGTGCTAGCACAGTTTAGAAGTGGAATCCTACCTTTAAAAATTGAGACAGGTAGATATATGCAAATCCCTATTGAGTTAAGACAATGTATATTATGCCAAGAAAATGCTGTTGAAGATGAAATACATTTTTTTTTCATTGTAACTTCAATGCAGAGATAAGAAATGCCTATTATACAAGATTTAGAGAATGTTGTGAAATATTTGATGAAATGAATGATTTGGAAAAATTGAAGTATCTTATGAAAGCTGATACAGTAAAGCTTACAGCAGAGTTTATTTATATTTGCTATTGTAAAAGAAAGGAATTCATCTACAGATAACTTTAATTTATTTTTGCAGTCTTGTTCATTGCTCTTTGTTATTATCATTTTAAGTTAAACTTATGACGTGACTTATAAGCCCGGATTGGGCTGGGTATATAAGGTCTATTAATAAGTGAATGAAGTGTCAGTTAAAAAACTGACACTATATTTTGCTTTGTGCAGCTATGTTAAATTTAAGATATATTGGACTGATGTATACAAGTCACGGAAATAAAAAATTTACTTACTTACTTACTGTGATCATACCTTATAGTTCCAATATTGTAGTGTTTAAATATTGATTCATGTCATTAATGCTTTTAATTTAATAGGGAATGCATTTTTACACTGAAAATGTACCAATTCCCATCAAGTACAGTATTTTGGCAATTAACTCCTCTGCAGAGCTTCTTGAATGGGGAAAATGTTTACTCGTCTGTCTGTACGTCAGTCTGTGCGTCCGTCTCTACTCCAGTTATTGCCGAAACTATGATTTTTTGTACATGTAATATTCAGTTGAAAGAAGTGTGTTTCTCACTGCCTCATACAACCTTGCTCACAACGTTAAGATTTCCCCATTGCAAGTTAAATCTTTTTACACCATTTATTGACAAAACTATGGTTTGTAATTTGCTCCTCTGCTATTTCATATTATTGCCGGTTCACTTTATTAATAATAATAATAATATTAATACTACTACTACTACTACTAATGATAATAATAATAATAATAATAATAATAATAATAATAATAATAATAATAATAATAATAATAATAATGAAATTGGCCCAAATTGCTCAAAATTAACCCAAACAATTAATTCAAACATGTTGCTTCCATCTTTGCTTTCTGTATAAAGCCATCTTATATTGTTATTTTTTTATCTTTTCATTTGCGAAAAAATATATATATATAATGTTCTGACTTATATATCATTAAAAAACCTTGTCCCAATGGGGAATTGAACCCCAAACCTTTAGCATAGAAGACAGATGTCTTACCCAGTGAGCCATATTGAAAGGTATGATTTGATCTTCTCACTGGTAAATCACACAAATAGTCAAGATTTTTGTCACTGTGTCGAATTATTTTATAATGGAAGATATTCAATTTCACACACCAGCCAAAATTAGATTTGTAAATTAAAATGTTCTAAAAATATGTTTGATTTCTTTTAAGGGGAGTACATGTCACGCTCTTGAGGATTAAAACCATTTCTCCAATCCGTCCATCACTTAAGATGGAAAAGATAAAAAAAATATTGAGGAATCATCATGTTACCTAGTTAAGTCATAGGTGTGAAAAGTCCAGCTTTTGGCCTCTACAGAGTGGACGTTTTTCAAGTCTAGGCTCACTAAGCCCATACTTCATGAAAGTCATTCCATGAAACAATGCTGCCTTTTTAGCTCTGCTGAGACTTTAGCTCGCAGAGCTTTAGGAGGGGGAAAATGTCTGTCTGTCTGTCTGTCTGTCCGTCTGTCTGTCTGTAGCGAAGATCCTTGTCATCGCGATAACTTGAGAACAAATGATGGCAGCTTCATGAAACTTGACACACATAAGCATCTGGTGAAAACCTCGGACGAGTTCGATGGACGGCGACCTTGACCTATTTTTTAAGGTCACAGGGACAATTATGTGAAATCCCAAGAATTGCAATAACTTAAGAACAAATGATGGCAGCTTTATGAGATTTGACACACATAAGCATCTGGTGAAGACCTCAGAATATTTTCTATGAAACATGACCTTCATCTACTTTCAAGGTCACAGGGACAATTATTTGAAATCATCCTTGTCATCGTGATAACTTGAGAACAAATGATGACAGCTTCATGAAACTTGACACACATAAGCATCTGGTGAAAACCTTGAATGAGTTCGATGGACGGTGACCTTGACCTATTTTTCAAGGTCACAGGGACATAGGGACAATTATGTGAAATCCCTAGAATCACAATAACTCTAGAACAAATGATGGCAGCTTTATGAGATTTGACACACATGAGCAACTGTTGAAGACCTCAGACATTTTTCAATGGAACATGACCTTCACCTACTTTTCAAGGTCACAGTGACAATTATGTGAAATCCCTATCATTGCTATAACTCGAGAACGAATGATGGCAGCTTTATGAGACTTGACACAGATAAGCATCTGGTGAAGACCTCAGTGAAGACCTTCACCTACTTTTCAAGGTCACAGGAACAATTATGTGGTGCGGTGACGTTTTGTTCACTAATATTGTGTCGAGCGAATGTTGTGCAATAAGTTACCAGGGCTGAGGGTTGATGCATCTCTGATGCCTATGTTTTGAAATGTTTTTGAACATTTCTTCCTAAATGATCATTTAAATCCTTTTCAAGAGCAGAATTGAGCAGATAGTGATTTTGACCAATCAAAATGCATGTTACATATCAAATTTGGCCCCAACTTGATCTTGATTCTCATTGGCTATGTTATTCAAAATGGCAGCCCCCTTGACAACTTAGTGATAGCTATTAGATTTTTGAAAAAATCACAAATTTTGTGCATGAAATATTGTATTGGTAACATGATAATGATTTGCAAAATATTAATGAATATCTCATCAAAACTGAATTGGGATCTTGTATGGAAAATCATAACCTGGTTGCCTATTGCACTTTATCTCAGTTCATGTGTTTTCATTCAAGTCAGCAGAGCTATCAACCCATGGGGTTATGTTTATTTCGTGTCTCTGACCTTATTGAGGATGGCTTCCTCGTAGTAGATTTCCTTATGGGAGACTTCCTTATTGGAGACTTCCTTATTGGAGACTTCCTTATGGGAGACGTCCTTGTGGGAGACTTCCTTATGGGAGACTTCCTTATGGGAGACTTCCTTATTGGAGACTTCCTTATGGGAGACGTCCTTGTGGGAGACTTCCTTGTGGGAAGCTTCCTTATGGGAGACTTCCTTATGGGAGACTTCCTTATGGGAGACTTCCTTATTGGAGACTTCCTTATGGGAGACGTCCTTGTGGGAGACTTACTTATGGGAAGCTTCCTTATGGGAGACTTCCTTGTGGGAAGCTTCCTTATGGGAGACTTCCTTATGGGAGACATACTTTTGGGAAGCTTCCTTATGGGAGACTTATTTATGGGAAGCTTCCTTATGGGAGACTTCCTTATGGGAGACTTCCTTATGGGAGACTTCCTTATTGGAGACTTCCTTATGGGAGACGTCCTTGTGGGAGACTTCCTTATGGGAGACTTCCTTATGGGAAGCTTCCTTATGGGAAGCTTCCTTATGGGAGACTTCCTTTAAGACGGTCTTTGATAATCACCAGTCAAAAAATCCCATTTCCGAGCATATCTTTACTACAAATAAGATACCTTTGTTCTGTCAATTGTTTTACGATCCACTCAGATGAGCTCTCACAAAAAGTATCAGGCAGAAGTTCTATTAAAACAAGAAGTGGCTAGAAGCTCATCACTGGCAACAACATTAAAACTGTAATGTGAGCTCATGTCCCGCAGAAATACACTGAAAACAGAATACAATGAGAGAATCCTATTCGTTGTGATATCTGTCTGTGCAGGTTTACACAAGAGCACAAAAATACACAGTGTCCATGATGATCATGTGCTATTTAATTTATTACTTGCCTGAGGCACATTTTTCTATACCAACACGTTTTACCTGTGACAAAGCAAACATCACAAGCATAAATAAACACATTCTTATTCGAACGTGAAATTCATTTAATATTGGAAATTTGCTATTTGAGTTTTTTTTCTGAATGTACCATTATGTAGATACCCACGCACCCTTTAAAGGTTTGGGTCATGAATTCATGTAGAAATATATATATACCCTGTCCCAAACGGATAAGTCCCTTCTTTTGCTTTAGTAGACATCTTATGAAAATCCTAAATACAGCACTGTTGGCCCCAAGGTTTATACAATTCTAGAGGTGGAGGGATTGCCACAATGGATGAGTATGTGAAGTATATCAATGGTTCTTCCATCTAACTCTTTCTGTATACCTTTACGGTGCCCCCAGAGACTCCAAATCTTTCTGATGAATATAATGAAAACTCTGATTATAGACACATTACTTAGACAGATTTCTCAAATCATTTTCTAGGATCCTCATATTGATTTTTAACCATTTGGACACGGTATATATCCAGATATATGTATATTAATCATTTGGACACGGTATATATATATTGATCTGTGTTTTCAGATCATGTGTTGGTACATGAAGCCTACACCCTGCTAGTTATAATCATCTGTTTGGTTCATTTTCATACAGTTTTATTTACTTCCATTGCATGCTTATACATTCTCATGTTATCATACTAGTCTTGTTAAATTTGTTTCTGTTAGTCATTCCAGTTGTTAAACATAGCATATATATATATATATATATATACATATATATATATATATATATATATATATATATATATATATATATATATATATATATATATATATATATATATATATGGTTGACCTACAAAAGACGTCAAATACTAAATATCTAATATGAAATGAACTTCACTCTCGTCATTCTAGTTTATCGAAGTGAATCTGTGTCATGACATCTTAAATTGCAAAGGACCGTTTTTCATCAATGATATTTCAAAACACTAAAGAAGAGGAAACTTTCATTGTGAGTATGATTTCCGCTTAAAATGATTGAAACGATCGTATAATACGCATCTAAATCTGGACCTATATGTACCAAGTTACAAAACAGGTGAGCAAACAGTGATACGGTCTTGCAGTTCCTGTTTGGTTTATTCTTATTTGAAAATAACTTTATGTACTGACTGACCAAGAGGATGTTTTCCTGAAGCCAATTGGAATAATCAAAATATCACACACTATGAATACTTGAGAAGGTAAATTTGTTGTTCATCAGAGCAAAGGTTACTGGCAGAACAATACACCAACCTATCATGTATATTAACAGCAACTTATATTTTAACGTCTACAGGAATTTTTGCTGTAAATACTTTTTGTGTCTACAGTAACTTTTGCTGTTTTTGCTGTAGAATATTACATCGTTTGTTTTGATTAGCGTTGATTAATGAGATACCAGGCTGACCATTTGATACTGTTATACTGTTATTTTAGTTTGGGTAGATCTTGCTGTAAAATACAGCAAACATTTACAGATATCTCTTACAATACAAAGGCCACGGGCCGTGGCGCAGTTGGTTAGAGCGCCAGCTTATTAGCACCAGTTCCTCTGTGGTGATCCAAAGGTCGTGGGTTCGAACCCCGGCCGTGCCGAGATTGAACTCATGATACAATTTCCCACATGAGCTGAGGCCCGTGCCTAAAGGGTTAACCCGTTGTCCTTGTAAATCTGTGACCGGGTGGGTTGTCATGTCAAGGACCTGCGACATGACAATTCAGTGAGGCAGCACTATATCTGCTACAAGTAGGTCTCATCACGAAATGACTGAAATAATGTTGAAAGTGATGTAAAACCCCAAACAAACAAACAAACAAACTTACAATACAAAACGGAATCTGTATGAATATCCATTATGAACAGCCATGTTGCACCTTGTCGCACGTTTGCACCAATGACGATAAAGAGAGAGGAGTTCTTTAACGTTAGGGGGAACAGGGACACAGAGGATCACAACTATATGAAATGTCTTGTTGATTGTTGACATGTTTGAAAATTCTGTTCTGTTTATTTAAACTAAATAGCATTATCATTAGACTAGCAAAAGAGTAATGCCTTAGTTTTGCTAATCTTTTTCTGATTTTTACCTCAACTTTAAATCTGAAATGATTAAAAATGATAACATTTTAAAAGCAAATTAATTTAAATCTAAAATGATTGAAAATGATAAATTTCTTAAAAGGAAATTAGTCAAAAAAGTCAAAAGAAAATGTCATCCCTTTGCATTTGATACATTACAAGCAGAAGTCGGTTTTGTAGTTATTTTTTACACAAAACAATCATCTTGCACTATGTCATTTTTTGGGATTCAAATGTGGGGGACATGATTTGTTTTGGCGGGTAAAAAGAACTTTAGAAGACACTGTTCCCCCTAACGTTAATTAATGGAGGGTTGATCTTTGTAAGCATAAACATTGGTGATGTTTGCATATGTGAGCTCGTATCTGGTCGTTGTGGAAACTTCATTATATACATGGCTGAAAACCTTGGAGCTTTTCAAGCCCATAATGTATGCCCATGATCCCATGCAAATGCCTTTTACAAACATGACAGCAAACACAGAATGGCCCCTTCTCAAATGTTTGAGTGTGATTTAGACAGTATTCGTAACATGTTTACTCTGCATTACATAGGTAGTATTCAATTATCCTGTTTTATTCATTTCCCTGTTTTTTTTTTATCTTATTTAACGTTTGGAATTCCCCAAGCGAAAAATACTTGCCTTGCTCACAAAAATATCATCAAATCTGAATTGACCAACATCAGGTCATAAACTGTAATGAGGAGTCTAAAACATCAACTCACCAATCAATACAACGGCCAGTACACAACAAATCAATTTTCTTTCACCAATCAGTGCACAGCCAGATTTTTATGAATGCCGATGACTTGCTGTCGATTGTGAACGCACCTTTATAGTGTTGGTGGCATGATGATATGTTAGAGAAGTCCTGCTATGGGGGGGTACATAATATTTGGCATTTATCGAATTAGATATGATAAATTAAATATCTTCAATTGTAAAGAATTTTTTTTAAATCAATGTTTTTTTTTTCAAAATATGTTGTTGAAACAAAAACATGTGGAGCATTAATTAGATCATTCAGTGTACAAAAGGCGATAAACACCATCTTGAGTGAAACCCTCAGCGGTGAAGTGATGATTTTAAAAGGAAAGAAATAGGTCATCGAGATTCATAAGTGATAGTCACAGGGGTATCGCTACAGATAAAGATTTCCTGAATCTCTGAGTTGCATGGCTAGTTTATTTAATTACATGGGTCAAGTTCATGTAAAGTTCACATCTGCTTTTGCTTATTTGCTCTTCAGGTGGACATGAATACAAAGGAAAGAGGAACTGGTTCACCCATGCCGTGTGTGTGTGTTTGAAATAAACAAAGACAAAACTATTACAATCTGTTGAAACATGTAATCAGTATTAATCTATGGCTAACACTTCATTTTCGAGGTGCCCATAATTTAGGATGATTTGTTTGTTTGTTTGGGGTTTTACATCACTTTCAACATTATTTCAGTCATTTCATAATGAGATCTACTTGTAGATATAGTGCTGTCTCACAGAATTGTCATGTCGCTGGTTCTTGACCTGACAACCCACCTGATCACAGATTTACAAGGACAACTGGGCACTTGCCTCAGCTCATATGTGAATTTGTATCATGACTCAAGAGCAAGAAGACGAGTACAGCAATGGGTCCCTCGTAATATTACCAAAGAAAAAGATGCCGTGGTATAACCAAACCAGTTTCGACAGTATTTTGTGTCTGCAGTTGATGGCCATGGCAGTTGATGGCCATGGCAGTTGATGGCCATGGCAGTTGATGGCCATGGCAGTTGATGGCCATGGCAGTTGATGGCCATGGCAGTTGATGGCCATGGCAGTTGATGGCATGGCAGTTGATGGCCATGACAGTTGATGGCCATGGCAGTTGATGGCCATGGCAGTTGATGGCCATGGCAGTTGATGGCCATGGCAGTTGATGGCCATGGCAGTTGATGGCCATGGCAGTTGATGGCCATGGCAGTTGATGGCCATGGCAGTTGATGGCCATGGCAGTTGATGGCCATGGCAGTTGATGGCCATGGCAGTTGATGGCCATGGCAGTTGATGGCCATGGCAGTTGATGGCCATGGCAGTTGATGGCCATGGCAGTTGATGGCCATGGCAGTTGATGGCCATGACAGTTGATGGCCATGGCAGTTGATGGCCATGGCAGTTGATGGCCATGGCAGTTGATGGCCATGGCAGTTGATGGCCATGGCAGTTGATGGCCATGGCAGTTGATGGCCATGGCAGTTGATGGCCATGGCAGTTGATGGCCATGGCAGTTGATGGGCATGGCAGTTGATGGGCAAGGCAGTTGATGGCCATGGCAGTTGATGGCCATGGCAGTTGATGGCCATGGCAGTTGATGGCCATGGCAGTTGATGGCCATGGCAGTTGATGGCCATGGCAGTTGATGGCCATGGCAGTTGATGGCCATGACAGTTGATGGCCATGGCAGTTGATGGCCATGGCAGTTGATGGCCATGGCAGTTGATGGCCATGGCAGTTGATGGCCATGGCAGTTGATGGCCATGGCAGTTGATGGCCATGGCAGTTGATGGCCATGGCAGTTGATGGCCATGGCAGTTGATGGCCATGGCAGTTGATGGCCATGACAGTTGATGGCCATGGCAGTTGATGGCCATGGCAGTTGATGGCCATGGCAGTTGATTGCCATGGCAGTTGATGGCCATGGCAGTTGATGGCCATGGCAGTTGATGGCCATGGCAGTTGATGGCCATGGCAGTTGATGGCCATGGCAGTTGATGGCCATGGCAGTTGATGGCCATGGCAGTTGATGGCCATGACAGTTGATGGCCATGGCAGTTGATGGCCATGGCAGTTGATGGCCATGGCAGTTGATTGCCATGGCAGTTGATGGCCATGGCAGTTGATGGCCATGGCAGTTGATGGCCATGGCAGTTGATGGCCATGGCAGTTGATGGCCATGGCATTGTTTATATCATCACAATTTACACTATACTGTTGCATAATGTGAGAAATATTATTCCCGAGTTATAGAGTTTGTATTAAAAAGACACGTTTTTGCTGGAAGACCTATTCTGCTATTCTGTGAGTTTAAGGCACTTTTTGATGAATCTACATTTTAAACTATAGCTGATATAAGGAATGTCAGCAATGTGGGTTAAAAACCTTGTGTGAGTGGTTCTGACTGCTATATTCCATGCGGTGCAGAGTTTATCAGCTGATGGACAATACAAGTTCCATAAAGGGGATCCATAAAAGCCGTATCCATGAGCTGTCATTAGCCGACCTTTGCATAGTGGATATGCAACATCTGATGCCTCAGTCTTTGTAAAGCCTTTTATATGCTTCACTTCCTTAAAGAAGTCCCGAGGACGGGACATCATTGCATCAAGGAACTTGGATCTTTTAAGAGGCTCTGCCTGTAAAAACCTGCAAAATGTGGTGAAGGGTGTTCTCACAGATCAAGACAAGCCATATATCATTTGAAAGGGTAGGGTCTAGGGTCTAACTAAGATTTTTGCCAAGGGATTTTTTTCATAAATTGATGGTTGCCATAGTAACATCATTTAAACACCCCAAAGTCAGGGTACCCCTTTTTAACAAAAAACACACATTTGAAAAATAAAAATCCATAAATTCTGCAATATTTGCATCAAAACTGTTCTTAATGGAATTGTATTGATCTATAATGCATGTATTTATTATATAGGACCAGTCTTTAGATTTTCATATTTGACCTTTACTTGACCCTTGACCTCATTAAATCAATATAGTGGTGTCCCCTGGTGGCCATGTTCGGAACTAGAGCCAAAATGTGAAAAACAAGGCAAGTTTATGGACATTTTTCTCCCAAGGCCAGCCAGATCAAGAAGTCTCACTATTATGGCAATATAGAGCAACACCTATATAACCAACATCAACAATAAAATTTGCGAGAACTTTTTATATATTTTTTTTAAACCCTGAGGAAAAAATGAAAAATCAAATTTGTCATTTTTGCTCTTCAATAAACAATACAAGTAAAATATAATCACAAGACACCTAAATCATATGGGAAATGAACATAATCTCACACAATCACACCTGAGGGACTCTAGTTGATGTTGGTAAAAAAAAACATATTCAAGGTCAAAGGTTAAAGTCAAGGTCATGCATCAAATTTATGACATTTTTCTCCTTTTTACTGATTTTTGAGAAATATGAACAAATGTTATGAAACAAAAACATTATATAATTTAATAAGATGTATGATTATCAAGTTAGGTTGGTTATTACAAGCCTGTAAAATATTTCTGTATAGAATTTAAACTTAAATAACATGTTTTTTTCAAATTATTGTCCAAGGTCATTGGTGTAAATCTGCACAAAAATGACGTGCAAAAATGCTGATTTTATTCAAATAATGTGTTAACAACCACAATTATAGAACAATGTGTATGATTCTGTTCACATATCTTGCATATCACAAAACCTATTCATTGATATGGAATTCTGGGATGAAAAGGTCAAATTAAGGTCAATTGGTCAAGGTCAAATTACAAAAAAATGATCAATTTCATCCGAAATTTTGTCTGATTTAGACAAATCTCAGGGATTATATAAATATTTCTCAATGAGTCATTACTGATCAAAAATGCATGCATTTATTTATTCAACTCAGTCTTTATAGTAATATATTTGACCTTTGGAAAATAAAAATATCAATGTCAGAGGTCAAGGCCATGTATCAAATATGGGTTTTTCTCAATTTTCCTTTTTTTAAATAATGTGCAATCTACGATTATGAAATATATTGCATACATTTGAGTATTTTCTGTTATGTAAGTCAAACACAACCTACATATACTCTTCATGTACTCTTCAATGTCCTAAATCATTTGCTATTAGCTATGTTGCTATGGTGACAAAGATATCAAAATACCTTGTCCTCAGTTAAGTCCAATTTTTCGAATCGTGATGATTTTTGCAATGCTTTGCATTGCAATTACTCATTATAATGACATTGATTGAACAAACTATGTTATCTATAATGATACACACAGGTCATGCCCTTAATTTACATACAAAAAAAATATTTCAGATCAAATGTGTTGCTATGGTAATGAGGTGATGTAATTACCTTGTCACTCACTCAGACTGAATTCACCGATTTTGATGATTTTCACGATATTTAACAATCTTATTATAAATGAAAAACAACTTGAATGTACCATTTATATAGTCTTTTGTGATAAACACAGTCCATAACTTTATGTTTCCCACATTGAAAAGTTCAGATCATATGCATTGCTATGGTAACCAGGTGATAAAGACAGCCAGTCCCTGACTCTGACTGACATCACTGATTTTGATGATTTTTGCGATATTCAGCATTTTATTCTTAATGAAAAACAACTTGAATGCCCCATTTATATAGTCTCTTGTGATAAACACAGTCAATAACTTTATGTTACCCAAAGTGAAAAGTTCAGATCAAATGCATTGCTATGGTAACCAGGTGATAAAAATACCTTGTCCCTCACTCAGACTAAATTTACTGATTTTGATGAATTTGAGCGATATTCAATATTGTTTTTGTAAATGATAACCAACTTGAGTATACCAATTTTATAGTCTTTTGTAATAAACATGGCCCATACTTTTATATTCCACACATAAAATGTGTGGAATATAAATGAGTTGCATGCGTTGCTGTGGTAACCAGGCGATGAAATTACTTTGTCCCTCACTCAGACTAAATATGCAGATTTTTGACAATTTTCAGCTATATTCAATGTTGTTGTTCTAAATGATAACCAACTTGAATGTACCATTTATATAGTCTGTTATAATGAACATGGCCCATACCTTCATGCTTTACACATTGTTGCCATGGTAAACAGGTAAACTTACCCATTTTTTTATGGTTTCCCTTTGTTTTCAATAATAATTAAGAATAATTAACTTTATCAGCATGAAAAGTAAATAAACTTCGCTCATACAATCTCTCTACGAAATTTCATATTTTCGAAATAACGTATGTCGGACAAAGTAAATCGATTCTACTTGCGGTATAAATGATAAATAAAGGTATTTACTCAATATTATCGCTTTTAAAAAACAATTCGAGCCAGACTTTGATGTTTTCCCATTCAGCGGTGTCACTGATGGTAATTATCAGCGTTCACAGCATTTCATTATTGTTTCCACTTCTTTGAGTCCTGTCTTCCCTTTTTGACAGAAATGCTTTCACACACAGATCGATTTTAATTGCGTTTACATAGAAGTAAAACGTAAATATGATGTCCATGACTTCCTTGAACTTAACGTAAAATTCGCAACACGAGGAGAAGCCAGGGATCCATTATTGCGCAATATATCAATATTTCAATGCAAGTTGATAGGCTCCAATTGTTTTCGCGCCAAAAATAAGACCTTGTCCCTGTCGCTTCCGCTTTTCAAAATGCCGACTTTGTTTTGTGTATGCATGTCGTAATTTGTGATAATATTTACCAGTATTTATCATTTAAAACGCAATTAGAATCAATCTGCTACGTCCGATATCCGTTATGCTTTGTTTTGATGCTTTTCAAAATTGTGACCATGTGTTGCGTAATGCATGTTATAAATGGATGGATGGGTTTATTCTGTTCTTGGCTTGCAAACGTAAAATGTAATAATATTGGGTAAATACCTTTATTTATCATTTAAAACAGAATAAAAATCGATCCACTACGTCCCATATCTGTTATTTCATAAATATGAAAGGCCAAGGACGTCACGTACATGTACATCGTATTTACATTTTACAACATGGAGAAATTCTCGACCTGCGAAGCATAATTTGTGATAATATTGTGTAAATACCTTTATTTATCATTTAAAATGCAATTAAAATCGATCTGCTATGTCCAATATCTGTTATGTCGAAAATACGAACATCATATTTACGTTTTACCATAAATACTCATGTATAAGACCGTTAAGATCTTATTGCGTAAGCATATTTAGGTTTCACTTTTAAAATGGCCGCCAAACTTATATGGTACCAGTGCCGATGTCTCAAGAAAAAAACGACTCGTCTTATTTTCGGAAATTGGACTTTTCAAGCAAAATAACCTCAATTTTGGGGGGTTGTCTTATACGCAAGTCGTCTTATATAATATAATGATCAAGGAGAATCATAACAAGACGCTGCCATTGCGGGTGCATATAACATAGTAATCTTTATTGAGTACAAACGGAACGGAACCAGGTTCAGGCTATATGTAAAATAGCAACTCTATCAGTGGCGGGAAATCAATCCATTACATCTCCCCAAACTTTTAGACATATCTTGTACCAATAAAATACCTGTATAAACAAATACTTCTGTTTTGTAAAATAAACATTGAGCAATAAAATATGAAGCTCAAACCTTCTTGTTTTACTTTTATGCTTTAACCAATAATTCTAAATTGAACACAACATGGTAACAATGAACCATTCTCACATTTTGCTATCAAGTGAAATATACATTTTCAATTTCAATTCTATAATACACTCTCTTTCCCCTTGAACAGAAAAGTAAAAATATCCCTTTAAAGTTGAACATTTACAAACATTCATGCTAGAGATTTTACCATAGTAATTAAATGAAAAATATAGATTTCACACTCAAATCATTTTACCATATTCATTGAATGAAAAGCATAGATTCACATCAATGTCATATTCAGATATGGAAATTAAAATGAAAATTATTTCTCTTTACTTTTACTGTCTCTGAGTTTAAACTAAAGTCTCTGAACTGTCTTTGGATCATTTCTTTAGCAAATTCAAGATAACATCATTCATTTAAACATAAAATGTCATGAAAATATGTTGCATTTCACACATTTGACCAATTTCACTTTCAAACTTAGGGTTTGGTCACATAGTCCTTCAAATATGCTGGTTGCCTTGTCAGTCTCCTGGGACGGACTGACCTTGGCGGGGTGTGCGGAACAGCTTTGGCTGGCTGTTTGCACACAGGAGTTCCTACAGTGTTAGGACTTGCCAGAATTGGCAGTGGTGGAACCTGTGGGATAGGTTCAGATCCTGGTTGCACTGGCTCTGGCAACTGAACATGTGGGATATGTGGTGTGGGTGGCTCGTATGGGTCAGGCATTTCAAATTCCAGATTAGCAGGCTCTGGGATATCATCAACACTATATGGCTTCTCTCCAGTGTGAATCTTCTTGAAATGAGCTGAGTTTCTAGCCTTCCTCTCACCTCCACGCTCTGCAATTATCATGGAACCTTTCTTTTCCACAACTTGAAACGGTTCCGCGTGGAACTTGGAGGTGGTCTTGCCCTTACTAGTGACGTTTTTCATCAGCACTTCGTCACCGGGCTCCACACTACTAGGTCTAATGTTCCTTCTCTGCTCAGCGTACATTTTCATTTTTCTTTTTGCTTCACGGTCATTCTGTCGAATTCTCTCATCTCCTGGGTGAGTGAGTTCCGTGACTTCTGGTAGCTGGATTTTCATGGGGTAGCCATTCAAGGCAGTGGCGGGAGCTACGCCTGTAGACGCATGGGGCGTGGCTCTATAACTCCGCAAAAACCTCTGGAGCTCTCTACGCCATGGCTTGCCTTCCAGCTGTGCGCATTTCACGACTTTTCCCAGCGATTTCATGAATGATTCAGCTTGGCCATTAGCCTCAGGCCAGTATGGGGTGACTCGCTGGTGTTTAAAACCCATTTCCTTGGCAAACTGCTGAAACTCTTCACCTTGAAAAGGTGGACCATTGTCCGATTTTAGTTTCTCAGGTATGCCTCGTGATGAGAACACTTTGTCATATATAGGTATGACAGTTGATGCAGCTACGGATTTCACTGCTTCTATTTCTGGAAACCGACTATACTCGTCCATGATGGCCAAGAGATAGTGTCCAGACGGGAGCGGCCCAAAAAAGTCAGTGCACAGGTGTATCCAAGGCCGGTCTGGTAGTTCAGTCATGCGTAGCGGCTCGCGCGGTCGCGCATCATGGTTGGCCTGGCACGCCACGCAGCCGCTGATCTCAGCTTTCACACAACTGTCCAGTCCTGGAAACCAGACTTTCTCTCTGATTAGAGCTTTCGTCTTATTTACACCTTGGTGCCCCTGGTGGGCAATCTCTACAACTCTCTTCTGCAGGTTTTCTGGGACACATACACGGGTTCCCCTAAGCACTACACCTTGTGCAGTCACACTTAGTTCATGTTTCAGCTTGGCGTATGATGCGACAGCTTGGTCGTCAACCATAGGGGACATTTTCTCCGCCAAGTACCACCGTCCTGACTTCACCAGATCTCTCACGGCACACAGTGTGGCGTCTTGGTCTGTGGCTTCAGTGATCTCTTCCATTGTCATCGCTTTCGGGACACATTCCTTGGATACGAAGCACACATACTCCTCTGCGACCTTCTCAGCCCTGTTGCCGGGGTCTGCGTTGTTCTCCGGGTGACGGGACAAGTAATCTGCAGGGTTCTTTTTTCCTGGCTCGAACCTGATTTGCAGATCATAAGGCTGGAGACGGAGCGCCCAGCGCTCGATACGCGCCGGCAGTTTCGCTCCAACTTGACCGTACATGTTGATCAGTGGCTTGTGATCAGTGATCACAGTGGCTGGGCTTCCATAGATATACAGATGGAATTTTTCACATGCCCAGACACAAGCTAGCGCCTCACGCTCAATCTGCGAGTATCTCTGTTCTGTCTCTGTCAGCGACCTGCTCCCATACGCCACCACTTTCCTCTTCCCACTCTTATCCACTTGGGTGAGGATTCCTCCTAGGCCCACTGGTGATGCGTCCACATAGATTTCAGTCTTTTTACCTATGTCAAAATAAGCTAGGACAGGTTGCTTTGACAATACTCTCACAATGTGCTCATATGCTTTCTGTTGAGCGTCACTCCACTCAAACTTGACACCAGACTTGGTCAACTCACGCAGCGGCGCAGTGACGGTAGCAAAGTTCGGAATAAACCGAGAACTGAAGTTCGCCATTCCGAGCAGGCTTTGAACTTCGCCCACATTCGCAGGTGTACTCATATTGCGTAGTGCTTCGACTTTATCCATCGCAGGAGCTACACCATGCTCTGAGAAAATCATGCCGTAAAACTCGACTTTCGGCTTACTGAACACACACTTCGGCAGGTTCACAGTGAGTCCGCGCTCATGCAGTCGGATCAGCGTGTCAAGCAAGATCCTGTCGTGGTCTTGCTGACCTATTCCGCCGACAATGATGTCGTCAGAGATGTTCTCAGACCGAAGGATATCGGTAATCGTGTCGTTGATCACCTTCTGAAACACCTCACTAGCGCTCGATATACCGAAATTCAGACGCTTGTATCGGTACAGGCCGCTATGTGTTGTGAAGGTCGTTATGTACCTCGACCGCTCACTCAGTAACAACTGATGGTAGCCACTTCGTAAGTCAATCTTCGAAAACACGGTCGCACCATTCAGCTTGTTTATGACGTCATCAACCGTGGGCATCGGATGCCTCTGCCGGATTATCGCCTTATTAGCCGCTCGCATGTCGATGCATATACGGACCTCATCCGGATTTTTCGGCTTTGGCGCTACAACAATCGGGGAGACCCATGGCGTTGGGCCCTCAACCGGCTCGATTATGTCCAAATCGATCAAGCGCTGCAACTCTTTGTCAACTTTCGCTCTTATATGGAATGGTATGCGCCGGTGTCTCTGCGCCACTGGTGTCACCGATTCATCAATGTGTAAGTCTACTTCAAAATCCTTTAACAAACCAATACCACTTGTAAGCTCTGGGTGCTCACGCAGGAGCGACTCTACACTAGTACTCTCTTGTGCTTGTACTGTATTAACCCTAAGGCCATGATTAATCTTTACAAGTTTTAATTTCTCACTGGCACAGCCAGACAAGAGACATCCACTCTTACCAGGCATGACAAAGAACTTCTCTTCTATGAACGTGTCTTTGACTGATACTGTGGCTGAAAAAACACCTATTGGTTTTACACTTTCTTGCCCATATGGTGTGATGCTCTCCTCTGTACTCACTAATCTGACATACTGTTGCAAAGATCTGACAAAGGTCTTGTGATCTACCACACTGCAGGTGGCGCCTGTGTCAGCCATCACCTGCACCTGGACCCCATCTATAGCTACCTCAAATTTTGGTTGTTTATTGGAATTTACATTTATATTAAACAAATAATTGTCACTGTCATTGTCACTTTCACTCGCATCACCAGTGGCATGTGTGACTTCATGGACATTATATTTTTTGTTGTGCCTTCTGCGAGGTCTTCTCTGGTGCTGGTTCTGTCTTTTTGAGGTATTTGTAGCACTGGTCGCCCTGCACATTTTTGCGAAATGATGCTTGTTTCCGCACTTGTGGCAGTCCTTTCCATATGCGGAACAGGACTGCGGGCCACCAGGGTGCGGGTACGCCTGGCCACAGTTATAGCACGTTTTCTTCTGTGCCGGTCGACCCGCTGCGGGGGTTTGACCCATTTTCCTCTGGGGCGTCGACCTGGTCTGCTTGTGCATGGCGTTGACACTCGCACCTTTGGTGTCCTCACGGTGCAGTGTGCGCTCTATTTCTTCATTCTGGGACTTACACAGTTCGTTGTTTCTCCCTTCAGCAAGCACTTGCGCCAGAGTCATCGTGGTGCCCAGACCTTTCTTCCTCAGCTTTGAGTCGCGAGTTGTCTGAAGAATGTGACTCTTCAACTCGCCATCCAGCTGCCCGGCTGGGAAGGCACACGCCTTGGCCTGCTGCCTAAGACGGGTATGGTACGCGTCTATGCCTTCACCCTTTTCCTGCCGCAGCCTTCTGAATGACGCTTTCTCGAACTCCACATTTACTTGAGGCTTGAAGTGTCCAGTCAGCTTTTCCTTGGCCTTCGCATAGGTAGTGCCAGTTTCAGGAATGGTCTGGAACTCTTCAAAGGTCTTCGGTCCCACGAAGTGCAGGAGTAGCGCCCTCTTGCGCGCGTCGGCGCCATCTCCAGTGATGCCGAGAGCAGCTACAAAGTTCTCGAACCTGAGCAGCCATTGGTCCCACTTTGGACCCAAGTTGGTTTTCTGGGTCCCTGCTTCAGTGTCGAACAGGGTGACAGGGGGTATCTGGATCCCTTCAGCCATCTTGAATTTTCACCAGTGGCACACAACCAAAGTACTTGGGGGCACTGACTGGACTTTTACACAGTTGGCACACAGCCAAATCTGACCGATCTACAGTACTGGGGGCTCGCACTACACTGAGTCGGCACACTACCAAACTGACAGACCTACAGACATGGGGGCCACACTGAACAGCAGATTTTCACCAGTAGGCACGCTACCATAGACAAATGGGGGCTCTGACTGGACTTACCCTTCACCAGTGGCACACAACCAAAGTTACACTTGGGGGCCCAAACTGGACTTTACACACAGGGGATACGCTGCTGGACTAAATACACATTGTTTATTGTCTTTTCACACAGTTTACTGGGTGATGGGGCAGCCTTACACAGTTTGTTTTGACTCCGGTCCCTTGATCCGTGCTGAGTGTTCCTCCCCAAGTTTTACAACGTGCCAGGCTGGGCTGGCAGCAGCAGACTATACACGTGCTCTGACAGCGGGAGGCTTTCCGTGGGTACTGGGCCAACTTCACACATCTCTGGGGGCCTGTTACAAGGAATTATCTCACCCAAACTCCGGTCCTGCATATGCTATAGACTTCCATCTTCATGCTTACACAGTTTATTTTGATTGTCCGGGGTGTAAAGTAGCCAAATCCTCGTCGCCAAATATAATGATCAAGGAGAATCATAACAAGACGCTGCCATTGCGGGTGCATATAACATAGTAATCTTTATTGAGTACAAACGGAACGGAACCAGGTTCAGGCTATATGTAAAATAGCAACTCTATCAGTGGCGGGAAATCAATCCATTACATATAAGAGTAAATACAAGCTGACATTATGTTCATGCTGCATTTCCACCACGACTGCTGCCTTCAAAAGTTCCTTTTTCTTCCTCATTCAGTAATACTTATACATAAGGACTAGATACTATAACATGATAATATGTAGGTCTAGGAATATTTTTGTGACCTTGGGTCAAGGTCAAGGTCATGACCAGCACAGGAGCAACTTCACTTATCAATGCTCTATTTTCTAACAAAATACAGCAATATTGATATTGTAGGATATAGATTATTATTATTATAAATCATTTTATTCATTCACAAGAATTACAAAATATGCAATTATGGAATAGTGGTTTTAAAAAATAACACAGTTAAATTAAGACTAGCTGGGTATAGCACCAATAAAATAAATATCTTATGAACAATTTAAAATCACACACAATCAGATAAAATCACAATGTTCAGTTAACACATATCTCAAATAAAATGGATTCTAATTCATCTTTGTTAAAACCTGTGATTTGTGAATCACCATTTAAGCAACACAGCACCTCATTGATCATACTCAGTGCCGAGACTCTTAAGAACATATAGACATTCATAGACAATCACGAACGTCATTGATGGTTGATGCATTGCCATAACCACCACACTGAGATATCACGTGCAGACGGACGAGCCCATGTCGGATACGCAGGCAGGATGAGTCCATCACGTGCAGACGGACGAGCCCATGTCGGATACGCAGGCAGGACGAGCCCAAGAGGTGTCGTGTGAGGAGGAGACGCAGGCAAGTTCCACACACAACACAGAGTGATCCATATAGCGGCCCACAACCATTGGATCCGGGGAGTTTAGAGACCGAGACGAGACGGAGAAGACCGCGACCGCTTGCTTGCCACAGAAGATCCACGACTCTCAGTATTGTGACTGCATAGACTTGGGTGTTTTGTGTATAGCTAGGATCTCATAAGTATCATGCATTTGGGTAGTTCATATGCCTCGCTCATTGCCATGCCGGCCTAGCCAGACAAGGGATATTCACAGCACCAAATAAAGGTAACTATTGTGTAGTGTATATCCTGTGTCTGCAGTCTTTATTACCTGATACCTTCACCTGGGTAGATAGGGTAGCTAGGATCCGTGCCCCGACTCACAGCCAGCAAGTTAGATACATCGTACAGTACAGTACTGTAGAGTGGAGAGTAGAGTAGCTATCCATGGTAGAGTATCAATCCCCCGTCCACGTCCCCCAACGACGGATACTCTCCATTGGTGGGTAACAATTGGTGGAGAAATCCGAACCGATCTATGGCTTTGAGCGTTGCCCATACTGTATGGAGATCCTGACAGCCTGTTACTTGAATATAAGTCTATGTTGCTCAGATCTTCGAAAAAGCTTTCCACCAAGCTGCAAGTGGCGCGCGATTCTCCGGTAGCAGAAGACGATTCTACATCTCAAGGTGAGTTAGATTTATACTTTTCCAAGATTCTCTTGAGCAGCAAAATGACCAAGTGAGTGATTCTGTACGAGTCGAGCCTCCATCTAGTCCTCCCCTGTCGGATCTCACCATCTCATTGGGTGCGCACACCTCTCCTTCTACGAGTGGTGCTCCAGCCCCATTGTCTCATACGTCTGCCAGTACAGGTAGCACTAATTCGTCTGAGACCCACACGTTACAGCCAAAGGCTTCTATCTCGTCTGATTCTGACTCAGACGTACAATTTGGTCCTTTCCACATTGCGGATAGTGACCAAGAGTCTTTCGCCTTTTCTGAGGTGTCTTCTCAAGTTATTGACTCTGATCAATCGGGCTCTGATCGTGCAAAATCTCCATTAGCAGAAATGGCTGAGAACGAAAATGTGCATGAGATGCTCCAGCAAATAGTGGGCCACCTGCGCAAAATTGATTTAGGAGGCGCTCAAACTGACATTGTAGATATGTTGCATGCGCAATCTAGAGATAACAAAATTCATCACCAGAGGCAAGGCTCAAAATCACTCCTCCCGCCCCCATTTTATGGCAGATCTACGGATGATCCCCTCCGTTTCATGAACAAATTCCTCACTTACACCCAACTCTCACATACCCCTGAGGACTTGAAAGTTCCCACTTGTCGTATGTTGTTACATGGTGCGGCAGATGTTTGGTACACTTCTCTGCCTGCAGATGTCACTAGCTCCTGGGATTCCTTCTATGCAGCTTTTATTAAATTTTTCGGTAGTGAGACAAAGGCTTGGCTGCTCGAGCAATCGTTGGATGCTAGAGTTCAGAAAAAAAAAGAATCCACTGAGACCTATATTAATGATGTTCTGAGCCAATGTCAAAGGTTGCAGAAAGAGGACATGGAGACAAAGAAAATATTGGTCAGAGGTCTCCTCCCTAATCTTAAGGCTTTTGTAGTGGGAAAATCACCTAAAACACTTGATGATACTATTGAACAGATCAAACTTACTGAGACCGTTTGTGTGATGACCAGTGATTCATCTGTCACTCTAAATGGCCTAGATTTGCACTCTGATGCAACCTCTAAATTTTTAGCACAACAAACTTCCACCCTCGCTGCCATTCGCGAAGAAGTTGCAGATGTGAATAAAGGGGTTCATAGGCTTGGCAGTCGTCCCGAGGAGGGCGATTCCTTTTGCTTTTTCTGCAGAAATCCTGGCCATTGGATAAAAGAGTGCAAAGCGCGACACGATTGTGGATATTGCGGTCGAGACTCCCACATGTTTATCCATTGTCCTGAAAAACCCCGTGGCTCCCGTGATCAATTTTCCCGTGGCCCGCCGTGGGTTGACAACCGGCCTTACCGGCCCAATGGTCGCTTTGAGCCTGGCGATGGCTGTGGCCGCTATGAGTCCAATAATGGTAGAAATGGGCAACGTCCATTCCAGAATAGGCCCTATCAAGGTAACAGGCAAGGCAACGACGGAAGAAACAATTCCGGCCGCCCTCCCTATAATGACCAGCGTCGTTCTGGGCCTCGACCGGACAATAGGTCCCCGTATCGGCAGGAAAACTATTAACTCCTGTCCCGACCCGTGAGCCACGTGATAGGAGTAGTGATTCGTTTAATATAGATATAGAACAGAGCAAATCAAACGTATTGAACGCGGTTCACTGTTATTTTGCAGAGATGCCCTCTAGTCCTCTTAGCCCACAGGACGATTCTCAAGTGCCTGTTTGCCCCATCTTTGCACCTGAGGAAACCCCTGCTGTTTTAGACAATGATATTAAATTTTTCCCTCTTTCCCAGGATGGTTGAATCACGACAAGAACAAATTTTAGCTCCATTAATGCATTATTGGATACGGGTGCACAACGTAGTATTATCACTCTTGCCTCCTTACATAAATTCTGCCCTGATAATTCCTTCTCACGACAAGTGTCAGACAGCAAAATAGTGGTTGTGGCGGAAGGTAGTTCCGTTCCAATCCATTTTCAGACTCATCTTGATTTATTTATAGGAGATCAATTGTGCAATGTTTGCTTTCAGGTGGTCCCTGATTTGCAATATCCCGTAATATTAGGCCGTGATTTTTTTACAGCTTATGGTGTGGTCCTTGATTTCGCACAGCGTGGTGTTGCTTTCAGGTTGACGCCTGAGTTACGCTTGTCAGAAACCATCAGAATCCCAGCCAAATCTGAAAACATAACTCATGCTTGGCTCAAACCCAGCAACATGTCTGGCATTCTAGGAGTCTGCACTATGGAAGGTGAATTACCCTCCTACCCTGAGATTGCCATGGCGAGAGTTTTCGCCACCATTCATGATGATCAAAAGGTCCCTGTGAGATTGATGAACATGGGGGATAACGCCATCACTTTACCTAAAGGTGTTTCGGTCGGATATTTTGACCCGATTCCCCTGGATTTTAACTGTTGTATTTGATTAATATCATCGTGTATTCATGAGTATGTGTATTAATGTTTAATGTTTAACACTATATTTCGCATGGAGCGCTCTAGTGCTGCCCTTGTTGGTGAAACTACTGCGTCCGCGTGTATGACTTGGTATATGAAGGATGATTATGCTTAACCGCCACTTGGCGCCACCTGGTTGAATATTGTTCCGTTACAGTGGAATTCTATGTTCATATATATCATTGTGTAAGGTAACCTAAATGATCTTTATTTTTAATGATTCAATATTATGCAATCACATTAATTCTTGTATATTTCTCTCACAAACTCACCAACCATCCACAATGGTACGTAGCAAAAATATAATTGTGTTATAACGATGTAACCTACATTTTTGGTTATGTTCTTTACAGTTACTATGTATTATAATGATTTCTTACCTGATAAACTGGAATTATGCTGATCACCAAACTTGCACATGTATCCTCAGAAGTGTAAACAAATAGCTTGTATCACAGGTAACGGTAAAAGTCTGCCACTACAGACATGAGTTTATAACTGTAATCACCAATCATTCATTCATTGAACACCTTTGTTATGCAAGAATGCATCCATAGAAAGGGACGTTGACTCTGGCGTTGTCCAGTTTCGACCCTCACGCTCCACATCATCCAAAACTCGTTGCAATACATAGTCATCTTCCGTGTATAGTGATTTTCTTCCTCTTTTCTTTTTCTCTTCTGCCCTTTCTTCCTCATCCTCACCAGCCCTGTAACAGAAAATGAAATTTTTGGAAAAGCTTCTATTCCTTTCAGGGAATATTTATACATATATATTGTTCCATGACCATTGACCTCTTACGTAATGACTATTTTTGCCACAGGTTTGCCATGACGGCTGTTGTGTCTGACTTGGCGTTGGTCGAAATTCTTTATTCACACATTGAAATATGACGCTTGCAGAGCTCTTTGATTTGAGCAGAAACCCTGCAGCCTTGTTCTTCAGAGTTTCGTCTTTTACTCCAAACATAATATAAAACTTTTTACCCATGTTATACTTTGATATTTGCGAAGTTGACGCTACAGAAATTTTTACATTTGACACTTATAAGTCAGTTAACTTCATTTGGAGAGTGCAATTAACAGTCCTCAGAGTACTGTTTCCCGCCTTACGTGCCCTACCGGCCCATTCATCTTTGTCTGTATTTTTCGGTCATTCGTGCTTTCCTGGAATCTCCTGTCAGTCAGGCGTGCTGTGATGAATATAACTTTTCAGCTCTGTCAAATAGCCGTATAATAATGTGAAAGATATTTGATGTAACTAAATATACAGGCTTTTGCCGTCTGCGTCTCAAGTGCCATAGCCCGTGCTTGGCCTGTGGAGTTTTAATTATTTTCTGGGATCAACCACGTATGGCTAGCTATCCGAGGTCATTTTCGTGCCCTCTAATTATGGATGTGCTAAAGACGGAGCATGTGGTTTGAATATTCACTCCCTTGCCATAATACAAGATACCTTGCAGAGGTTGACGACATACAAATGAATGTTAGGTCAGTTACAGTGCCCATGATGACTGCATATTGTCCTACGAACATAAATGTTTGCTTATGCCTATAGTCTTAGCTAGAATTGAGAAGATAACAAAGTAGACGGAATTGTCTGCAGATTGCATAAATATATACATTACCTTGCTTTGATCAATTCCATGTGGCGGCAGAGCATACATCCACGTCCAGGCACCCTCGCGGCTTGACCGTTATGGGATTTCCCACATCCGCTGTTTGTTACAAACATTTCGCGCTTGTCCTTTTTATGGACCTTTTTTCACTAATCCATGTATAATTCACTTTTAAGTTGTAATTATGATTATTGTATCCTTCGTTGATGATGACTTAGGTTCATTGTCTTTTTATAAACTTGATGTTTTTGCAAAGTTACCATGTCCTAATCCTGACCTGACGATCACCTGACATTTTTGCATTTTTGCATAATTTAGCGTGGCGCGCGACCGTTCGAATCCTTTCTTGATTCCTCACTCACCACTGTATCCCATAGGCAGTGCTGCCTCCTGGCGTTTCGTGCTCGCCACCTGTTGGCGGTCCTTTGAAAAAGGATCATTGAGCATCATGTGTGTGTTTCTGCATACGTGACTTTAATTCGCTTTCAACACTTTTGCAAGTGTTTTGAATATACCCAAACCAGAATGAATGCGTCATATAGCATTTTGTAACATTTGTCTAATAATTTGTGTCTTGATCAAATTGTATGGGTGTCCATCCATATCATCATTCTCTCCGCCTCCTTTTAAGTGCGGCACTTCGCACCTTACTACTGACTCTCTTTCCTTTTCTTTTGATTTTTCTTCCTTTTTTTCTTCTTCTTCTTTCTCTTTTTATCTTTGCCTTTTCTTTGATAAGTGATATCGTACGTTACAACCATTAAAAGGAATAAGTAATTAGGCTTATATAAGAGTATTTTACACTTTTACACTGTTACTCAGATGATTACTTTTAAAGTAATAATAAGATTTTTTGTTTGTACCATATGGTATATGTGTGTTTAATTTCATGTATGTTTACTGTTAGAAGGTCTAAAAGCCTTGGTGAAAATTCATTGATGGTACATATCATCTCCTACGGGTGATCTGATTGTTATTTCTGTAAGGAAAATTCGCCACTACTCCTGCTTGTAATATGTAACTTGCTTCTTTGGATTGCTGTTGAAAGGAAATATGAAACCCACAATTTCTTCCATCACCTTGGTCCCTCACTTATGGGTAACGCAATATTTTGTTTCTTTTTCCTCTTGCTTGATTAGAATTCTGCGAGCCACGTTCCTTGACGGAAATTAGACGGTTATTTATAAACAATAATATTAGTAGATTATCTTAATTTGTCGTGTTGTTTCTCGTTTCTTTTGACTGTTGTTGAAAGGAAATCAGGAACCCATGTTTTCTTCTTCTTTTTCTTTATCTTTGCGTGTCTGTTTCAACACTGAGCTCCTGCTCTCTGCTCTCCGTCTTGGGTGCGTTCGTGGTATGACAATTGATTTAATATGATAATTGATTTAATATGTTATTTTGTTTAATATAACAATTACTTTAATATAACATTTGGTTTAATATGACAATTGATTTAATATGATAATTGATTTGATATGATATCTTGTTCAATGTGATAATAAGTTTAATACGATAATTGGTTTAATACATTAATTGCTTAATGACTAATGATTATATATTCCATGTGTATTATGATTACGGGTTGATCTTATTTTTTTTTTTTTCTCTACCATTATCTATGTAATGAGGTAAGTGTCAATAGGCGCTGGAGTAAGCTTGTATGCTGTTAAAACGGAGTATTGCATCGTTTGCCTACATACACACATATTACAGATCCTTTGTCAATCGACAATTAATTAAATATTCATTTGAAGACAGCTGAGAATACCCCACTTTGTAAAATTTGTCGTTTGCTCTTCTCAGGCTTTTTGACTGGTATGTGACGTTTTTTGAACTAGAAATAATGATGGACCACATTACTATATGTCTTATATTTCGCAGGGATCGAAATTATTAATGTGTGATGCCATTTGACAGAGTTTGGTTGTTTGTTTGGGGTTTTGCCTCGCTTTCGACTTCATTGAGTATGTTGTGTACCTCATAGTTCGATACATTAAATACCTGTATGGTTGTTCTTAAAAATTATGTTTAATTTGTACTCAACACATTATCCATACATGACGTTCTGCCAGAGACCGTGATTGTCCATGACAGTTGTATTTTCGTAGTGTTCTGTATTACAACTACATACTGGTGTACTAAACTGTGTTATACTACTCTGTTTTAGATTGTGGACGGTTACCGGGTTTTTCGCCCAATGCTTCGAACACTTGGAGATGAACCTTCCATGTTACATGCTAGGTTCTAGTGCCCTCAACCGTCCATCCTTTTTGGATGTGACTCATTTGAAGTTGTCTCTCTGTGGGATTCCCCCCCATTTTTGCTTCTTCTTGTAAAAAATTTTAACTATAGCTTATTTTGCATTTTCATTATCATGTATTTGGTACACGATCTTAACTTAAGGGGATAGGATATTTCCTACCTGGTTGGCACCTCCTTGTTTTCCTGGTATTGGATTAAGTGATGTTATATGAATTCATTACTGTAATTTTCGATTTACGGTTGGCTTAATGTTTATATCTCGGACGTACTATGTGTATCAATTTGCATTTCGCTGTATGAAGCAGTTCCCCCTGCTGATGTTTCTCTCACCTTAACCATTTCAGTTCTTAATTCATATGTCTGGCATTTGGTTATTACTTGCGCATGTGTGAAGTCCTCCAATTGCTGTACATAATGTTGTTTGTAGTTATCTTAATTGACTTAGAGTATGTTGTGCTTCACTAAGATGTAGTAATATTTTTAACATGATAATATTAAGACGTAATAATACCCCTATTTTCCGTGTATTAGGTATGTTAATGACAAGCTATTGAAAGTAAATATGACGAGCATGAACACTACGGTATTAATTATCCGTCAGTGGGATTATCATCTTTTGTTGTTTAATAAGACGACCTTTTCTTGGTGTATTTTACTTTTGTATTTTAATTGTGTATTTGTTATCCCAATGTTATGTGTCATAATCTGCTCTTTCAATTTGCACACCTGATCTCGGCTGTCAATTTGTAAATTTCCTATCTTACGTATTGAGTTATGAAGTCCTGACAATACATGGAACATCCTTTCTGTACTGATTGCATATTCCTTACCTTCACCCTGTTGTCTCCAGATCAGAGAACACTTACGCGTTAATTAATAGAGTCCTGGAAATACGTAATGCATCCTGGATTTAAACTATCCTAGCTTTGGTTTGTCTTTCATTGTTCCACAAGGAAATATCCAGAAATGATTTTAGTACTGCAATATTTGTTATAAATTGTGTTCAGTAATTAATGAACATAATGCTATCCAATATATAGTTAATAGAATGTATACTATAATCAATACAGAATCAGGGATTTTACATTGCTCTCCTATTTTTAAGTTAATGGTACTTGTACTTGTAACTACTGGAATTAAGCACTCCTTCATTCATCCCACAATGGTGACTGTTGTTATTAATATATTGAAGCTAGTTCTAAACTGTTCACTTATGTACTTAATAGTTAGTGTAAGGTTTTTCTATAATTGATCCTTCGGTGTATCTTATTGTTGTATTTTATTGTGTCTGTGCGTAGTATTTTATCTCGATGTACACTGCGTTCATAAAACTTTGATATTGTAAACCATGTATTAATATTGTAAGTCTGGTTTAGGTTTGGTTTATGGCATTGGCGACTGGCATATTGGTAAATTAAGTATTTTAAAATTATAGTTTGGTACTCTCGTCTGAAACACGAGGACGTGTTTAGTCGAAGGGGGACCGAGTGTAGGATATAGATTACACACCCAGAGACTCTTGAGAACATATAGACATTCATAGACAATCACGAACGTCATTGATGGTTGATGCATTGCCATAACCACCACACTGAGAGATCACGTGCAGACGGACGAGCCCATGTCGGATACGCAGGCAGGATGAGTCCATCACGTGCAGACGGACGAGCCCATGTCGGATATGCAGGCAGGACGAGCCCAAGAGGTGTCGCGTGAGGAGGAGATGCAGGCAAGTTCCACACACAACACAGAGTGATCCATATAGCGGCCCACAACCATTGGATCCGGGGAGTTTAGAGACCGAGACGAGACGGAGAAGACCGCGACCGCTTGCTTGCCACAGAAGATCCACGACTCTCAGTATCGTGACTGCATAGACTTTGGTGTTTTGTGTATAGCTAGGATCTCATAAGTATCATGCATTTGGGTAGTTCATATGCCTCGCTCATTGCCATGCCGGCCTAGCCAGACAAGGAAGATTCACAGCACCGAATAAAGGTAACTATTGTGTAGTGTATATCCTGTGTCTGCAGTCCTTATTACCTGATACCTTCACCTGGGTAGATAGGGTAGCTAGGATCCGTGCCCCGACTCACAGCCAGCGAGTTAGATACATCGTACAGTACAGTACGGTAGAGTGGAGAGTAGAGTAGCTATCTATGGTAGAGTATCGATCCCCCGTCCACGTCCCCCAACGACGGATACTCTCCATTGGTGGGTAACAATATTACTTAGTAGATGTGATCAACCTTTGAGGGGCTTGAATAATTATGATATTGGGTGACCTTGGGCAATTTTCAAGGTCACAGGACCCAATTATCTAAATCAGATATTTGTGATATTTTTCAAAACACGATAAATAGCATTTATTCTGATTACCGTATTTACTCGAATATAAGACGACTCATGTATAAAACGACCCCGAAAAATGGAGGTTATTTTGCTTGAAAAGACCTATTTCCGAATATAAGACGAGTCGTGTATAAGACGATGGTCTTATACTCGAGTTATTACAGTAAAACATAAATATGATGTTCATACTTTTTAAATAAGGAATATCGGACGGATCCATTTTAATTGCGTTTTAAACGATATATAGTGGTATTTACCCAATATTATCATAAATTATGCTTCGCAGGTCGAGAATTTTTCCACGAAGTAAAACATAATACCATGTACGTGACGTCGCGGTAATTCATGTCCGCAACACGAGGAGAAGCCAGGGATCCATCGTTGTGCAATATATTAATATTTCAATGCGAGTTGGTACATTCCAATTGTTTTTGCGCCAAAAATAAGAGCTTGTCCCCATCACTCCCGGTGCTCCCGCTTTTTAAAATGACAACCTAGTATTGCGTAATGCATGTCAAATGGATGAATTAATTTGTGATAATATTGGGTAAATAACTTTTATTATCATTTAAAACGCAATTAAAATCGATCCGCTACGTCTGATGTCTATTATTTCGAAATGCTTTGTTTTGACTTTGTTTTCACTGATTCCAATTATTAGCGTTCACAGTTTTGCATTTCGTCATTGTTTCTACTGCTTTAAGTTGTGTCTTTCCTTTTTGACAGAAATGCTTTCACATGCAAATCAATTTTAATTGTGTTTTAAATGAAAAATAAAGGTATTTACCCAATATTATCACAATTACGCTTCTCAGGTCGAGAATTTCTCCATGTCCTTGATCTTAGCATCAAAACAAAGCGTGTTATAAACGATAATAATTAAAAGCGATATAATTAATATCTTTGGCAAAGAAATATTCAACCACGTGTAGACAGTAGTCCGCCTGTCCAATATTTGCTTTCACGCTAGTATTGGGTAATGCATGTTAAATGGGTGGATGGTTTTGTTATGTTCTCGACCTGCAAAGCGTATTTTGTGTTTATATTGGGTATATGATTTTATTTATCATTTAAAACGCAATTCTCCTGCAAATCTGCAAAGTCAATGATCACATGATTTGAGAGTCACGTGGCCAATTGATCCGCCACGTCACGGACATCGTATTTACGTTTTACTTTTACTTCTATGTGTATTTAATTTATTATTTAATTTTATCACACAATTCAATTCTGGCTTTGATGTCTTCCCATTCAGTGGTGTGAAAATTAGTAAAATTTCACTGATAACAATTATCAGCGTTCACAGTTTTGCGGCATTTGTTTCCACTGTTTTGAGTCGTGTCTTCCCTTGTTGACAGAAATGCTTTCACACGTGGATCGATTTTAATTGCGTTTTAAATGGATTGATGGTTTTGTTCTGTTCTTAAACAATTTGTGATAATATTGGGTAAATACCTTTATTTATCATTTAAAACGCAATTAAAAATCGGTCCGATATACATTATGTTTTCTTTTGATGCTTTTCAAAATTATGACCACGTGTTGCGTAATGCATGTTCTAAACGGATGGATGTTTTTTTTCTGTTCTGGATCTGCAAAGCATATTTTGTATTAATATTTAGTAAATACCTTTATTTATCATTTAAAACACAATTAAAATCGATCTGCTACGTCTGATATCCGTTATTTTGAAAATATGAACATCGTATTTACGTTTTACCGTAAATATTTGAGTATAAGACTGTTAAATCGATCCGCTATGTCCGATATTCCTTATTTCGAAAATAAGAATGTTTGTAATGAAAACACGTAGTGCCGTAATTTTTGGGCGTAAATCCTCGTCCACAGGTTGCTTTCGTGTATAAGACGACCCCCCTAACATTAACTAAGGATTTGTTGACAAAAACCTCGTCTTATACACGAGTAAATACGGTACATATATTTTACTCAATATATTTGTTCATAACTTTTTGATAAAAATATGAAACTGGGTCACAGTGATCTACTTAAAGGTCATATAGATCACAGCTTCTATAATATTGTGAATCTATTCCTTTACAAATCAGAGATGAGCTTGATAATATAGGAAAATTTCCATATTTTATTTTGGTGCACTTTTTATGACCTTGGGTCAAGGTCAAGTTCATGAACAGCACAAAAGAACTTCGCTTGTGTATGTTATATTTTCTTCAAGATTGCAGCAACATCAAAATGATTTGGCAGATGTGATCAACCTATGAGGGGCTTGGAAAAGTTCAATGTTGGGTGACCTTGTGCTATTTTCAATGTTTAATAACTTCAGCAGCGAGAAAGAATGCACCAGCCCTCGAAGGGGGATTGGTCACAGGGTGTTGATTTTATTCCCTTACTAGACAAACTGATTTATGAGTTATCATTAAAATATTGTTATTCCTCTTTAAGATCATCATTTATGGTCATGGCCTTTGGTTCAATGACAAATAAAACATTGTTTTAAAACTTTGTTATGAAATACATTCAGAATAATTTGGTAAGAAATATATATACATACTGTTTACTATACAGTTTTTGTGGGTAAACTTACACAGATTTATATTTCTTTAAAGCATTCATGAAACCTGGAAGGTTCCAGGTGATTTTACAGTTATATGAAAACAATATATGATCTTAAAATTGACATACGTACAGGCTATCTGTCTGAAATCCACAAAAGAACATCTGCTCCGAGAATTATGATTTTTTGTGACCACCAAGTACTGCCAGTACTGGACAGGAAGTGAGTTGTGTGACCTTGACCTTTGAACTGTCAGGGGGCTCCGTAAGTCACAGGAGGTGTTGTTTACCAATTGTCAAAATTGGAGCAACACATTTTCTGCCTTTTTTTCACTATTCAGAGAATGAATTGGAAGATAACACTCATCATGATTATCATGCCTTTTCTTGGCTTTCTTTTGTTGGTAAAATTATTAAAACAGATGAATATTTATGAAGTTATAAATGAAGAAAAATCATTATTTTTTAAAAATTATATGTTTGCAAAAAAAAGTATTAAAAAAAATCTATACAGCCCAGCCTTTAAGTTGGAATCCATGCAACCTTTGATGTCTTCCCATTCAATGGTGTGAAAAACCCCAAATTGCATCTAAGAGGTCAAATCATAAATTTCACTGATACCAATTATCAGCATTCACAGTTTTGCCATTCAAAGTCCTTGTGATTTAAGGCCAAACCAGTGATCAAAGGGTTTAATGTCACTTTTTCCATATCCATGGTCCTTTAGGTTAAGGGGGATTCTATGCAGTCTTTGAGTCATGTCTTCCCTTTTTGACACAAAGGTTTTCACATGTATAAGATATTTTTCAAATAAATAGTATACTTTCCCATAAATGATATAACTGTATCATTCACAATCATAAGATATTTGTCACAGCCCTATGATATTTGTCACAACCATAAAATATTTGTTACAACCATGACAGTTATTTCATTGATTCAAATAATATTAAAATAATCTTATGTTGTTCTGAAGTATATTCCTGGCAAAAAATTGTACAAAACATCTCCACTCTGTTTCCCAAGCTGGACAGGTGCCCAACTGGTAACTCATTAGGTGTTTACACGAGATCACAGACCAGCTGAACAAAGCTTGTTGACAAAGTGTTCAATTGCTGGTATAGGTTTCAGCAGACAACTGATCAACTTTCAAGTGTCACAGAAAGTCATTAACAGCGAATATTTTGGGTACAACTACATAAAAGCACTGTTTAGGGTATAATCATTCATGTTATGTAAAGAAAATGTGTCTGAAAGTACGGTTTCATGAATGCTTTAAAATTTAGGATACGTTCATTAAGAAAGTCATTTGACAATTATCATGCTCATTTAACTTACATTTATCATGCTCATTTAACTTACATAAATGAAAATATTCAACTGTATGAAATATTTGAATTAAATAACTTCATAATTGTAGATTGCGCGTTATTTAAAAAAAATGAGAAAAACCCATATTTGATACATGGCTTGACCTTTGACATTGATATTTTCATTTTCAAAAGGTCAAATATGAAACTATAAAGATTGGTTTGATAAAATAAAGACCGGCCCCACTAGCACAGTTGGTAGTGTGTAGGAACTGTGCCTTTGTTGGTGATAAGTGGAGGACTGGAGGTGGTGGGTTCGACTCCCACTGCCGGCAGTGTTACTTTCACACTGGTTAAAAGGCTCGAAAGTCGACCTGATATGGCCATAGTTGCTGAAAGGGTCGTAAAAACACCATTGATGAAATAATTGCATACATTTTAGATCAGTAATGATTCATTGAGAAATATTTATATAATCCCTGAGATTTGTTTAAATCAGACAAAATTTCCGATGAAATTTATCATTTTTTTGTATTTTGACCTTGACCAATTGACCTTAATTTGACCTTTTCATCCCAGAATTCCATATCAATGAATAGGTTTTGTGATATGCAAGATATGTGAGCAGAATCATACACATTGTTCTATAATTGTTGTTGTTAACACATTATTTGTATAAAATCAGCATTTTTGCACATCATTATTGTGCAGATTTACACCAATGACTTTGGACAATAATTTGAAAAAAACATGTTATTTAAGTTTAAATTCTATACAGAAATATTTTACAGGCTTGTAATAACCAAACTAACTAGCTTAAATCATACATCTTATTAAATTATATATGTTTTTGTTTCATAACATTTGTTCTACTTATTTCTCAAAAATCAGTAAAAATGAGAAAAATGTCATAAATTTGATGCATGACCTTGACTTTAACCTTTGACCTTGAATATGTTTTGTTTTACCAACATCAACTAGAGCCCCTCCGGTGTGATTGTGAGAGATTATGTTCATTTCCCATGTGATTAAGGTGTCTTGTGATATAATTGTATATTGAAGAGCAAAAATGACAAATTTGATTTTTCATTTTTTCCTCAGGGTTTAAAATAAAAAATTAAAAAGTTCCCGCAAATTTTATTGTTGATGTTGGTAATATAGGTGTTGCTCTATATTGCAATAATAGTGAGACTTCTGGATCTGGCTGGCCTTGTCCATAAACTTGGCTTGTTTTTCACATTTTGGCTCTAGTTCCGAACATGGCCACCAGGGGACACCACTATATTGATTTAAGTAAAGGTCAAATATGAAAATCTAAAGACTGGTCCTATATAATAAATACATGCATCATAGATCAATACATTTTCATTAAGAAATATTTTGATGCAAATATTGCAGAATTTAGGGATTTTTATTTTTCAAATGTGTGTTTTTTGTTAAAAAGGGGTACCTTGACTTTGGGGTGTTTAAATGATGTTACCATGGCAACCATCAATTTCTGAAAAGAATCCCTTGGCAAAAATCTTAGTTAGACCCTACCCTTTCAAATGATATATGGCTTGTCTTGATCTGTGAGAACACCCTTCGCCACATTTTGAAGGTTTTTACAGGCAGAGCCTCTTAATTTCATTCCTCTGCTTTATACAATGTCTTAATGCTTAATCGTATTGAGCTCTATTGCATCTCATGATTTGTGTTACCCATCCATATTGATATTATCTTTTGGAAAATTTTAGTCTGTAAATTTAACTTGGGCTGCTGTTTGAAATTACTGGATATCCCTTTGTAAAATAACTTGATAAATTGATAAAGATGTTGACTATTTGTGTGATTTACCAGTGAGACGGTCAAATCATGCTACTCAATTCATTGCTGGGTGGGAACAAGTGTCTTTTTTGTCATGCTGAAACTGAAATCTTCATTTTGAAGTTTTATTTTAACAGAGTTGAAACAATTTTTGTTTTGATAGAAAGTATAAAAAATAATGACTTTATACAATAAGCAAAGGTGAAATCTTCATGTTGGGATCTTTTTTGAGCTAATTGAAAGTCATAATATTAGCTCTGATATCTTTTAGTAGGAAAACCAATACAGCAAACAGTCTGTCCATATAAAAACATTGCATTTAATACCAAAAAAAAAATAATAATAATAATAAAACAATAAAACCATGTAACGTATTAAGGAAATGAATAAGTTCCAAATATCCATCACTCCTACTTTGTTTAAGTTGATTAATTACTCTGCTTACATCATGTACATCTAAATTAATCCTGTTTCCACCACCACAGTTCCTTATATTATACACCATCTTTGATTTTTTGACCTCACTGTTATCTGAGGTAAAAAGAAAGACATTATTATCAGTTTTAGCCCTGTGACACCTGTGACATCCTATGACCCTGTGACATCCAGTGACCCTGTGACATCCAGTGACCCTGTGACATCCTGTGACCCTGTGACATCCAGTGACCCTGTGACATCCAGTGACCCTGTGACATCCTATGACCCTATGACATCCTATGACCCTGTGACATCCTGTGACCCTGTGACATCCTATGACCCTGTGACATCCAGTGACCCTGTGACATCCTGTGACCCTGTGACATCCAGTGACCCTGTGACATCCAGTGACCCTGTGACATCCTATGACCCTGTGACATCCTATGACCCTGTGACATCCTGTGACCCTGTGACATCCAGTGACCCTGTGACATCCTATGACCCTGTGACATCCTGTGACCCTGTGACATCCTATGACCCTGTGACATCCTGTGACCCTGTGACATCCTGTGACCCTGTGACATCCAGTGACCCTGTGACATCCAGTGACCCTGTGACATCCTGTGACCCTATTGTCATCTCAGGATTTGAACAATCCAACAGGACCAGGCAAAGCTGGTCATAACATGATATGGATTTCGGACGTAAAATGATGTAGCCAAAAACACGTGAAAAAGAAAAAAAATACATATGGAAAATATGCTAATTATTCACAGGAAAATATGCTAATTATTCACAGGAAAATAGGTAAACTCTTCTCAGGAAAATAGGTGAACTATTAACTTAGAAAAGACATCACTGACCAGAAATTTATGTGTTGAAAATCACGTCTTCTCCATGTCATTAACTGTAATCAGAAATTCACGTCTTGAAAATCATGTCAGTCATATATGGATGTTTAAGGTTATTATAATTGTTTTTTTCAGGTAAAAATCCAACACAGAACTTGACATCATTTTCATGCTTGGGAGGTATACTGTGACACTCTCCAATGCATTCTAAGGAAGCTGTGTTTCCAGGCGAGGACAAACTGGACTACGCAGGTGACAGAGGCGGTCCCGTACAGATCACCAACAAAATGGCAGACAGAAGAAGAAAATGCTGCAAAACCTTCCTGGAACTATTTCTCTTGCCCACACTCTTGGCCATAGCTATGGTTCTGGGTGTGGGGATTGGATTCATTATCAGAAGTGTGGACCCACAATTTACCCAGGACAAGCGAAGAATCATGTATCTTAACTATCCTGGAGAGTTGCTTCTGCGAATGCTCAAATGCATCATTTTACCTCTGATCTTCACCAGTCTCGTAGCAGGAATTGCAGCCCTGCCATTCAAAGCTGCTGGTAAACTAGGGGGCCGCACCGTCGCCTATTATCTCCTCACAACATTCCTGTAAGTAACCATTGGTGTCCTGCCAGGCGCCATCATCAATTAAAGTTCAGGTTCTTCAGTTCTCAGTCAGATAAAGCTGTTCAGTTCTGGTGTTTACAACATGAAGATTAGCAATCGGCTAATAAATGAATGAATGAATGCATGAGGAGAGAGATTCATGAATTTTTCAACTTATTCTTATCTATTCACTTGATGTCACTTTGAATAGGGAATAGCACAAATAAAATTCAGATGAACGGTTCAAAGATTGTTCCAAAATGTCATACAGAAAAGAGGGCACTTTTTGGGATGACCATCGTTTAGGGAAAATGGCTTGTTTTCTCAACATTTTTACCTTCATATATTATTCAAATGCCACGGGTTGTGGTGCAGTTGGTTAGAGCGCCAACTTATTAGCACCAGCTCCTCTGTGGTGATCCAAAGGTCGTAGGTTCGATCCCGCGCCAAAGGGTTTAACCT
The DNA here is from genome assembly GCA_949316495.1 of Amphiduros pacificus. Classification (NCBI taxonomy): domain Eukaryota; kingdom Metazoa; phylum Annelida; class Polychaeta; order Phyllodocida; family Hesionidae; genus Amphiduros; species Amphiduros pacificus. Next base: position 71,428,540 of record OX439000.1, read on the forward strand.
GTTATCTGTGACCGGGTGGATTGTCATGTCAAGGACCTGCGACATGACAATTCAGTGAAGCAGCACTATATCTGCTACAAGTAGGTCTCATCACGAAATAGCTGAAGTAATGTTGAAAGTGATGTAAAAAGCATAAAATAAATAAAGATAAAATTGTCCAAATCAGGATATAAATAATTTCGCCTGTGAAATCCATGTTGTCGAAATTACCCTCATCCTTATGTCCTTGTGGTCTTGGACTGAACGGCCACTAAAATAGAAGCCAGATAAATATTGCAGAAAATAGCTTCAGTGTGACCCCTGCACAAGTGGCTTTAGGATGAGGGTAATTTAGGGTAACAATGTACTGTTGATGAGGTCTCTACTGGTGTGTACTATCTATATTTGCATTGGTGTGTTTCAGTGCAGTCCTGCTGGGAATCTTATTGGTGTGTACTATTAAACCTGGTGATCGAGGCAGAATTTCTCAGAAAAGTGACAGAGATAAACTTGTTGACCCAATTGATGCTCTACTTGACCTCGTCAGGTAAATAGAAGAAAAGCACACTGTATAATGTTCTATTTGGAACTTGGAACTAGGAACTAATTATTTATTTATTCAACCCAATTACAAATACAAAAATCTCTATTAACTGATACCATGCCATTTTATCAACCCAGTGTCGGGAGAGCCCCACTAATAACAAAATACTTTTCTCTGCTGTGGAGGTCATCCAGAGATGGTAAAATAATAAATAAGAGTTATATTTGCTCAAGCTTATCATTCTAACACACATTTTTTTAGTTTGAGAACTCTCACAGTTGTAGCCCCATGCCAAAATTCCAAAATTAAGATGAGACAAGATGAGTGAACTATAAATCTGTAGCTTTGCTTTAATGGGTGAAAAATGTTTTAGTTTATTAATGATTTCAACACCTCTGGAGATTAATAGTTAAACCTAAGAAACTAAGCCAAATTATTCTCTCAATGGGTATCTTGTCAATCTGAAATTGCTTTTCAACCAATTACTAATGCATGCCAGTTCCTGATTTTTTAATTATTGTTATTAGTGTGCTGGATAAAGTTAGGTCATCTGCATAAATTACAAACTCAAAATGCTTACTGGCATTGAAGATATCATTAATATATATTATGAATAACAATGGTCCTAATATTGAACCTTGTGGGATACCAGTTTCCATGATCATTAAATCTGATTTTATTCCATTTATCTCAATAAACTGTATGTAATATATAACAATATGAAAGTTCTTTTAAACCAAACCATATACAATGACCAATTGGGCAGAAATATAACTTAAGGTAAGGCTAGGTTAAGTTTTGAAACACTGAATTTAAAGAATGGATGGTACAGATTAGAAATATCCACACCTCAAGGTCATAAATGTAAAATTAATAACTTTATACATGGAATGAAAATGATCTCATCCAAGGGTGTGATTTCAGCTTTCATCCCTTTAGTTGTATATAAGTAAAGGGGGAATTGACATTGATCACACAATTTCAACACTATCATAGCTTTTCAGATTCCCTGTGGTTTTCATCCCATATCATGCCTCTACAAAAGATCATTTTCCTCAAAGTTTCAACTCTATAGAATCCTTTATTTTTAAATGTATTGCCAGTCATATACTGGTACAGAGTTAAGATCTACTTAGTGCATGCCATCATGCATAACCAGGAGATAAATTACATATTTCTGACAAAGAAAAACCTTTAGAGAATGTCTCTTGAAAGTGAGGTCAACATTGGCAGGTCACATGTCACCTACCTGTTACTCTCCATAGCAGATCCAGGACTTACACCTGACACAATTATTTACCATAACCAGTGAGTACTTAGAGGTCACGCGGAATAGGTTGAGACAATATCATGCCAATTGTGACAGACAGAGGTAGTATGTGAATCTACCTCGCCATGCAGAGTACCTACCTGTGGACGGTGTTTCACATTCTAACATTTAGCATTTAGATACAAGAATACAAGATGCAAAAAAATCTCAAAACTTTTAAAATTAGAAATGTTTTCAAAGGTGCCATACCATTTTATAATGTTTAATGACAGTTGATATACATGTATTTTCCACCATACTTATTCTCAATATGTTTTGTGGAGGAAATCAATATTTCTGCTCAATATGATATTACTTTTGGACAGATTATTTTCATTATTTTCAATTTTAATGGAATTGTACATCAGGATAATGATTAGTAACTGACATGCTGAATCTTGAACTTTTTAGGGGCTTTCTCTAGTTATATAGGTGATAAAATATATCAAATATCTTATGGTAGATATGATCAAAGGAAAACAAGATATTTGAGAATGTCCAAATCAGAATAATTTATTTTACCTTAAAGATCTTTAATAAAATCAAACTAGTATTTGATTGTGTTTACATCTTTGACTTGCCCCATTCTTAACGTGTCCAACTTGATTTTAAATCTTGTATCAAATTACAACTCAGAATTGTTTGTTCATCTCCAAAGGGATTGTAAAGTTATATTGTATATTAAGAACACGATTTGTGATCCTATACTCTACATTAAGTTGCTTTTGGTGAAGAAATGCACAACCAAAATGTCAACCAAAATAAACCGTAAACAGCACCTGCAGTCATTTTGATAGTGCTGATAGTGTTGATAGTGCTGTTCTAAATGATATGATATATGATACTGAAGCCAGAAGGAATAGGATGAACTGAGGAAAACAAGACATAATGACAACACAATGCTTTCTGACAAAGGAATATTTTTAAATCATTCGTGTGGCACTGGCTGAATTTATGAATCACTTTTCAGTATTTTGTAATCTTTTAATTTCAGAAAAAGGTGATGATTTTTGTTGATGTACACTGTGGCACATTGTAAGATTTTTCGTATATTTGTGAAAATATTTTCATAAAGAGGATTGAGTGTATTATATGTTTTTCATAAAGAGGATTGATTGTATTATGTTTTTCATAAGAGGATTGAGTGTATTATATGTTTTTCATAAAGAGGATTGAATGTATTATATGTTTTTCATAAAGAGGATTGAGTGTATTATATGTTTTTCCTGAAGAGGATTGAGTGTATTATATGTTTTTCCTAAAGAGGATTGAGTGTATTATATGTTTTATCCTGTTTACAGAAACGTCTTTCCTCCCAATATTGTCCAAGCGACAATCAGCCAGGTAAGCTGGATTTAATACATAAAATACTAAATATACAATATGCCAACACCATGAGATCCACATGGTATTAACATATATCATCCAAACACAATTTACCATCACCAAGTCATAAGCTGTGATCAATCGTTTGGTCTAGACTCTGACCAATCAGTGCAGATATCAATACAAAACGGCTTTTGTTTGAACATTCGTCTGTTCTTCTAACATACATGCCACACCACTGAATTTAAGGAAACGTGCTACTGCTTCAAATGAAAAAGTTGTTTTCCCTCTTCAATTAGAATATAACCTTTTACAAGCTCCAACATCACATGTAACGACCTTCATTTACCTTTCATGAGCATCTTTGTGTAATTCATATATGCATCCTATCTAAAATCTGAAATATTTTAACATATCTTCCTATTGTAAGGGTTTTTGCTAATCAGCTGTTCATGAGGAGTTATTCCCTCCAGATAAATCTTTAAAATATATTGGAGACATTTATTCAAGTATTATGGCATTGTACAGTTTGAGATTTTATTCCCCCACCAGAATCTCCAAATCAGGTGGTCTCTCTTAAATCCAAATAACACAGCAGAGACGTGCAAATGTTTGAACAAGTTATGTATCGATCAAATACCATGCATTTAGTTCATGTATAATATAGTGAGGAATACGAGGAATGTGGCAATGCCCTTTTCACTTCAGGTAAACATCTAGATCACTCTGGTCACAACACACTAAGTTTGAATAAAAGCAATGATTACAACACACTAAGTTTGAAAAAAGCAAGAATTTTTCCCTTAAAAATATAGAGTGTTGAATTTTATCTCATCATGGCACATTTTTTCTGTCAACAATGTTTTCTGCAAGCTTAGGCTGAGAAATCAAAACCCCCAAAACTCACTCATTTTCAGGCCATCATACGTCAATCGCAAATCAATACTTAAAACATAATATATCTGATAAGCAAGAAATATTTTGTAAATATCGCATAATAGTTGTAAATATCGCCTACTATTTGAAGCAGTACATTTCAATCATCCTTTGTGGTTTCTTAAATAACATTCTACTTCCTTATTCGGTTTCAGACGAAAACTGTTTACCCTAAGGTTTTAGAGCAGCAAACATTATGGAATGCCACATTAAACGTGTCTTACAATATCCCAGGTAAATCGTGCACATAAATACAAGTATGCTAAAAAAAAGCTTAATCTAAAGAGAAAAAAGCAAACATTACACAAATAAGCACCTATTAGCAGTGCATAGCGATATTCTGTGTGATTAATATAAAGCATAAAGGTAAACTGTGCTCATATCTTAATACAAAACGGTTGTATAACATATAAGGAACCACATGATTTACTCCCATGCTGCCAGCTTTATTTTGCTAAATTGATTATTTGTTATAGTGATGGTGGATGACACTTCCGCTCCGAGTTTGGCCATGGGGGGAGGCAGCAACATTCTGGGCATAGTCATGTTCTCCATCTTATTGGGTCTGATGATAGGCCGCATGGGGGAGGCTGCCAAGCCTCTAACAAATATTTTTGACCTCTTACAAAAAGCAATTATCAAAATTGTTTACATTATCATCTGGTGAGATTATTGTTTATTTACCATTTTGTAAATTGTGCATATTGTTGATACCAGAGATTGTAAATGTTTTCACGTTGCTTATTTGCCACTCATCAGGTATTCGCCGTTTGGCATCGTGTTTCTGCTGGCGGCCCGTATCGTGGGAATGGATGACCCCGGTGAGCGCTTCAAGGAGTTGGCTTGGTACATGATGACCGTCATAGTGGGCCTCATCATTCATGCATTTATTATCCTTCCAACCATCTATGTCATCTTTGCCAGGAGAAACCCATTCAAACTCATGGGGCATATGTCTCACGCATTGCTTAATGCTCTCGGAACTGCATCAAGGTGAGAAGATTTTATTCAGGAACTTATCTAAAATTCAGCTTGTCAGAGATTTTGATGTCAAGGAGTATCGATTTAGACAAGATTGAATCATTCCGCGATATGAAAACCACCCAAACCCTCAGTTTCAAGTGATTTTGACTAATTATGGCTGTCATTGGATACCTTGTATTAATTGCTCAAGTCCAATTTGTTCAGAGAATATAATTATCATATAGAACATGCTACACTATCGATTTTGACGAGATTGAATCATCCCGCGATATGAAAACTACACAAAACCTTTGCAATTGAATTTCCATAAATTCCATAAGAAAAGGCCATTTCTGGTTTTGGAAATTGTATCTATATTGAAATATATTGTGTTACACGAACCACGAACTACGGGCCACGGGCTGTGGCACAGTTGTTTAGAGCACGAGCTGTCTGCAAACCAAATGATAAAAATAGGTTTGATCTCAGCCATGTGTCTATATATAGCATTACTATATATATAAACTAAGGGCATGAAAGCTCTTGCTCCACATTTATATCAGCCTGATGTTTAAAATCAAATTAAAAATACTTATGTACATCCTAAAATTTAAAGGATATGATTCATTCAAGGATAAGATAACAAAGCATTTTTTAAAAGTGAAAATTTTACCTTATGCCTTTTAAAAATATTTCTTTGATGAAGTTGAAAATTGTGTTCCAAGAGAAATAAGAAAAGACCGGTGATTCAGTGGTGGAACACCTTCTAAATAATATCATTCCCTAGGAAAGTTACAAATTTTGCGCCCCCTGTTGTTTAATTGGTTATAATATTTGCAAAGAACTGCAAGGCATTGCCACACCCCACTGAGCACAGGATTAAAGTATTGTATGGGACACTATTGATTTCCATCATTCCCTCAATTGGATCACAGGCTTTTTGGATTTTTGAACAAGTGATCTCAGATTTGGGCAGAAATATTAATTAAGGTAAGGCTAGTTTTAATTTTGAAACACTGAATTTAATGATTGGATGGTACAGATCAGAAATATCCACACCTCAAGTTCATAAAAGTAAAATTGATAACTTTATACATGGAATAAAAATGATCTCATCCATGGTCGTGATTTAGGCTTTCATCCCTTTAGTTCTATATGAGTAAAAAGAGAATTGTCATTGCGTTAATCATATCACACAATTTCAACACTACACTTAGCTTTTCAGATTCCCTATGGTTTAGAGCGCCAGCTTATTAGCACCAGTTCCTCTGTGGTAATCCAAAGGTAATGGGTTCGATCCAATTTCACATATGAGCTGATGCTTATGCCTAAAGGGTTAACCCATTGTCCTTGTAAATCTGTGACCAGGTGAATTGTCATGTCAAGGACCTGCGACATGACAATTCAGTGAGGCAGCACTATATCTGCTACAAGTAGGTCTCATCACGAAATGACTGAAATAATGTTTTAAACCAGAAACAAACAAACAAAAAAACAAAACCACGAACAACGAACCACGAACCACGAACCACAAACAAATTTCCCAAACGTAATGTTATGTTAGTTTTTTAAAAATTATTGGCACTTGTACAGTACGTTTAATTTTTGTGTCCACTTCCTTTTTGAACTATTAATAGCTATTATTGTAGAGATCTGAATAAAGTTATCAGTGCTTCACATTTACTTGGGCATGTCGTCATCCATATCATATCTTACTGAATTATTTTATTTAAAACTAATATCTGAAATTGATTCAAGTCTAAAGCAGGATTTAGATGAAACATATATTTTGTTAGGATAATGAATATCTAAATACCCGTGAACACATTCTTGCCTTGACCCTATTCAAATATTTAATCTCCCACCTTGGTTCCATACCAGAAGCTTTCCCCTCAAAGTTTGCTATTTTCTCTTAAGGAAATAACACTTCACGCTTCTATAAGCAGGAAACCATTCCCAGAAAGTCTCTTAATTCTCGTAAAATTCTCATAAAATTCTCATAAAATTCTCATAAAATTCTCATAAAATTCTCATAAAATTCTCATAAAATTCTCATAAAACTTCTCAAGACAGACATAAATTGTTATGTTATTTTTGGAAGTGTTTTGGAGTTATTTTACAATACGTTTAAGCTAATTTTAATATGTGTCCACTACCTTTCTGAACTGCTACGGCTTTTGACGGGTGCATTTTAGAATCACATGAATATATCAATGTAGAATCATTTCAACATGATGCTGTTTAATATGACTATCAATGTATCAACAATGTCATGAAATATCGAACATTGCTTTGTTCATAAGAATCTTTAAAAGAATCTCACACCCATTATATTTTCAGAAATATCGAATTTTCACTTAATACAAAGCTGTATTTAAATGTTCACTGACACCATATTATCCACCGTTTTCAGTGCGGCGACACTTCCAATTACTATGGACAACTTGGAAAGAAATGCCAAGGTAAACCCCTTGGTGAGCCGCTTCATGTTACCTGTAGGGGCCACCATCAACATGGACGGCACTGCCCTATACGAGGCCGTGGCTGCTATCTTCATTGCACAGTACAATGACATTTCCCTCAGTGCTGGACAGATTGTCACTGTTAGGTGAGCCTACCAAGAGAACACAAGCTTTGATCTATGCTCTATTAGAGTGTATGGATATATACTTGAACATATGTCATTAACCCCAATCAAATAATAAATAAACTGATAATGTTGACCATATGGTTTTCTAAACCTTATTTCATTAGTGTAACATTCTCCACTTCTCACAGTCAAAAATGAAAATAAAAATAAAAATAAAAATAAAAATAAAAATAAAAATAAAAATAAAAATAAAAATAAAAATAAAAATAAATCACTTTAATGAAAGCAGGTGTTTGTATATTTATGTATAAAATTGACTATTATATGTAACCTCTGCAGACACATAAATGTGGATTGTGTATTGTCTGTAGTATCACGGCCACGGCGGCTGCCATCGGGGCTGCAGGTGTGCCGGAGGCGGGCTTGGTTACTATGATCATTGTTCTCACTGCTGTTGGGTTACCCATTGAGGATGTCGGCCTCATATATGCCGTGGATTGGTTCCTGTAAGTAATATGCCGTGTTTTATTTAATACAAATGTGGTAATTTGAATTATTCTAATAACTGGTAATGTTTCATTCTTTGTGTTTAACCTTCAAAATAAAATTCATTAAGGAAATTCTGCTTGTCCAATTGACAATTACTAGTTTACAGGAAATTTAAGCAGGTGACTTCAACTCAAAATGTTATTCAAATATAAGTTAATAGGAACAAATAGCCTGCACATGACAACCTTTGTTTTCATTTCCTTCAAGCCTTCCCTTCCAACCAACATCCCTGTACAGTTGTTATACTAACAAGAACAATTCATACTGAATTAAAAAAGAGAGATAAAAAGTGCCTTTTATAATTTGATAAACATATGTTTAATATCTCTTGTTGCTCACAGGGATCGTTGCAGGACCGCCGTGAATGTTTGGGGCGATTCTATTGGTGCTGCGACCATTGAAGCCACTGTGAAGGAGGACCTGAAATATCTGGACGAAGACAAAACAGGTAATGATGTGTTCATTGTGAATGGCGAACCCGCTATCTCCCATTTGTAAATAGAAAGGAGAGGTTTACAAATGGATAGACAGATAGAAGTAGACAAGACATATCATTATCATCTTCATTACCAACCTCACTTACTGCTTTAATTATCTCAGAGGATATTATTGCGGTTAGAAACCGGAAATGCATTTATTGGTATCAAACATCATCCATCCATAAAGTATGTGGTTTTTGTTTGAGCAGACATTGTAATAAGATGCATTTGCTTGCAGTTACACATTAGTTACACACCAGATGCACGTAAATGAAATTACCATAGAAGTATGTACTATGCTCTTTCAAAGTATTATGTCAACTATACATGACTAAAAATAACATATTGATACAGACGTATAGCAAATACCTTGGGAATACAGGCCTCACATATTACTAACAAACATAATTCTATTTGAAATAAATATGGTATATGTAATGAAGATTTATTGAAAATATCATAGTTTGCAACATATATGTATTCAGAAAACAGTATAATAGTGAATAACTAATAAAATGTTTTTTATGGTAAATAAAGACAAAACTTAAGTAGTATGCTTTAGTTTTATTTACCATAAGGGCTGCGCATTTATTAAAACTTTCAAGAGTTCTTAATATCTGTTTCACAGACTTTAACCTAAAGCATACTACTTGGGTAGTTTAAAAATACAATCAGAGTTTCCCCTTGGTCTAGACTGGTCAGAGAGTAAAAAACATTCACTGGGTATAACTATAACAGGAAAAGAGAATGATCATCATGAATGTAACTTTAAAAAGAGACTAACTAATATGCAAAAATTGTTGAATCAGTGGAAGTGTAGAAATCTATCTATTAAAGGTTGAATAACTGTCATTAATACATTAGCAGTATCGCCACGATTGTATTTAGCAAGTGTTATATGAGTACCAGAAAGAGTCATTAGAGAAACAAAAAGTATCATAACAGATTTTATTTGGAATGGAAAGCCAAGTAAGATCTCATGTAGTGTTATGTCACAAGAAATTCAGAATGGTGGTTTAAAATTAATAAATTTTGAACATAAAGTAAAAGCCTTGAAAGCTTTGTGGGTAAAATATACTGGTATTTTATTAATTATACAAGAAGAGAGCCAGCATGTTTTGCTAAATGGAAAACTGGAAAGTATTTTATTTGGAATCTAAGAAGAGGATGAAGTCTTTGATGTAATAGACTATTGCATTTTATTATCCAAATATTATATATATACAAGATTACACAATGAAAACAATGTTGATTTCTACAAATATTTATGTGAATTGAAATGTTACAAGTCAACTTCACTGTATACAGTAACAAAAATATATTAGAAGAGTTTAATAAATATATATTTGTATATGAATCTCTTGGATGTAGTATAAGCTTAGATTTAAGCTAATGACACATATTGTAAATTCCTGAATAAAGTTCTTACAAAAAAAAAAAAAATATTTTTAAAGCATTCATGAAACCTGACTTTCAGACACATTTTCTTTACATAACATGAATGTTTATACCCTAAACAGTGCATTTATGTAGTAGTACCCAAAATATTCCTTGTTAACAACTTTTTGTGGCACTTGAAAGTTGATCAGTTGTCTGCTGGAACCTACACCAGCAATTGAACACTTTGTCAACAAGCTTTGTTTAGCTGGTCTGTGATCTCATGTAAATACCTAATGAGTTACCAGTTGGGCACCTGTCCAGCTTGGGAAACAGGGTGCAGAAGTTTTGTACAATTTATCAATTTATTGCCAGGAGTATACTTCAGAACAACATAAGATTATTTCAATATTATTTGAATCAATGAAATAACTCATGGTTGTGACAAATATTTTATGGTTGTGACATATATCTTATGGTTGTGAGATTTATGGGAAAAGTATACTATTTATTTAAAAAGTATCTGATGCATGTGAAAACCTTTCTGTCAAAAAGGGAAGACATGACTCAAAGGCTGCATGGAATCACCCTTAACTAATAAGCTGTGATATTGAAAAAGTGACATTAAACCCTTTGATCACTGGTTTGGCCTTAAATCACAAGGACTTTGAATGGCAAAACTGTGAATGCTCAGTGATAATTGGTATCAGTAAAATTTATGATTTGACCCTCTTTGATGAAATTTGGGGTTTTTCACACCACTGAATGGGAAGACATCAAAGGCTGCATGGATTCCACCTTAAAAGCTGGGCTGTATAGACTTTTTAAAAATTTTTTTTTTGCAAACATATATAATATAAAAAATAATGATTTTTCTTCATTTATAACTTCATAAATATTCATCCGTTTTTAATAATTTTACCACCAAAAGAAAGCCAAGAAAAGGCACTATCATCATGATGAGTGTTATCTTCCAATTCATTCTCTAAATAGTGGAAAAAATGGCCGAAAATGTGTTGCTCCAATTTTGACAATCGGTAAATAACACCTCCTGTGACTTACGGAGCCCCCTGACAGTTCAAAGGTCAAGGTCACACAACACACTTCCTGTTTAGTACTGGCAGTACTTGGTGGTCACAAAAATTCAAAATTCTCAGGGCAGATGTTCTTTTGTGGATTTCAGATAGATAGCCTGTATGTATGTCAATTTTAAGATCATATGTTGTTTTCAGATACCTTAAACCACTGTAAAATTGCCTGGAACCTTCCAGGTTTCATGAATGCTTTAAGTTTTAATCAAGTTGTTTATTTTTTATGATTTTTAAATAAAAATCCAATAGCAGTCATTGAGTTGTTCAGGAAGCTGCTAACATGAAAAATATCATCAGATAATCAGAATCAAAATGACATTAAAAGTTAGGGCTGCATAAAAGCTGACGAGTTTCCCAATGGTTTTGCACTTGGTAGCAGGAAAGAGATCAGAACATCGACAGAATTTTTACAATGGATTATATCAATCTGGATTACTCTTTATACATTTGGATCTTAATCTAAAAGGCTTGTACCAAGAGAAAGGATCCCCTACAAAAGATGGGAGAGGCCATGGTACAGGGAGAGGCAGGGGCAAACGTGGTCCCCCGAGGAACAAATATCTTGCAAAGTTGATGCAAGAGGAGCAGGAGACATCAGACACACATCAAAAGTGAGGCCAAAGCTCCAGCAATACAAGGCATAAATACAAATGTTTTATTGTGATGTACATGGAATGATGTTTTGGTGAAATAGATGTTTAATATGTAGGAGTCATTGATCAGGAGACATGAAAAGAACTTATGTTTTCACCATATACCTCACTACCATGCCAAAACATAAGGTCAGTTATGCAGGAAAACATGCAGAAAGTATTCGTCAGAGTAATTTAAACATGATAAGATTCTAGAGTTTTCATTCACATTTGCATAAATCACTTTCAAAAAAGTTGTCCAAGAAGGTTGATAAGGCAAAGAAGCCCAGGGAGTGCCATTGTCTGCAGGAGCAGGCCCATGAGGATGAAGTTATTGAGTTCATCAAGGATAGCCCCTGTCTGTGGTATAAGAAAGTTGTGGAATTCAGGAACAAGGATAAGAAGAATGCACTCAGGGTGTGAAGCATGGGACATGACAGAGAGAGAAGTCTGGGTGTGGATTTTGTTCGTTTTCGTGGTGCAGTTGGCTAGAGTGCTAGCTTATTAGCACCAATTCTTCTGTGGTGAACCAAACTCACAATACAATTTCCCATATGAATTGAGGCCCATGTCTGATGGGTTAACCCGTTGTTCTTGTAAATCTGTGCCCGCATGGGTTGTCATGTTAAGGACCTACGACAATTCAGTGAAGCAGCACTATATCTGCTGCAAGTAGGTCTCGTCACGAAATGACTGAAATAATGTTGAAAATGATGTAAAACCCCAAACAAACAACAACAAAAAATATGTATGTAAATGTAAATATGTGTATAATTTTGGTTAACCATCCTAAATCTATGTTCAACTTAACATTTAATTTGCTACTTCATAATCAGCCTATCATCTGCACAGAGTCTTTATACATTTGTACTATGTGAGTAAGTTTTTTTCTTTTATTATTGCATGTCCAAGGTCTTTGACAAGGTCTGGGGGGATTTTGTCACGACAGAGACGAGTTGTGCAGAGAACAAGGTTTCCCCTATTACTATCAATGATAATTATGATACAGATGCATTGAAACATAGCAGCAGAAAGTAGAAGAAAAGGGGTGCTGGTACTGCTGAGGTTGAAGCTACATTAGCTTGCCGGAAACCATAAAGAAGAGCCTTGGAAGATATGAAGAAGACTGCTGCAGCTGTGTCCACCATCAAGTTTGAAGAGTTTCAATTTATTCTTTTGGACATGCAGCTCTATGGCTGCACTTTGGGACAGCAGCAGCAACAGTCACCTCAACATCAATTTATTATCTATAAAAGGACCAGGTGAAAGAAGTCCAATCCCAATTAAAAAGTTGGTCAAAGTCAAGTTGGAGTAAAACCTTTGATAACCATATAAAAATCCCAAAATTAATAACTCAGTAAAATACTATACAAAAAGTTATATCTGGCCATTATTGAGAAAGGAGGCTCATGTCTCAGGTATCAACAAATGCCATATACATTTATTTGGCTGTCTCAAGGCCGATGCATATGAACAATTGGCTCCTCAACTGGCTCATCTTGGGTCAAGCTGGCCCTAAAATCATTATTAGAATATGTGCCTCACCCAATTTGGAACTCATAATATCATCAGGTTAATAAATATTGCCACTAAGAAGTCAACAACCTGTCTTAGACTATTGGATATGTAAAATATATCTTTGCTGTTCAGGTCACACCACGAGCTAAGTTTGCCTAACATGGGAAGAAGAATTGTAAAATGATGTTTTTATGAGATTTTCAGCAACAATAGCCATATCAAGTCAACTTTCAAGCCTTTTAAACAGTGTGAAATTAAAACTACTGACAGTGGGAGTCAAACCAACCATCTGCCTTCTTCCACTTACACAAGCTAGTTCCTTGGATGAACAATCAAATCAAGCAAGATAGGTCTCTTAAGAGGAGGCTTGAGAGAAAAATATTAGTTTAATATTGACAAGGAATTATATAATATTCAAAGAAATAAATATAATTCCTTACTTAAGTCATCCCAATCTCAACATTTCTCAAAGTTGGTTGACGAACACAAGCATGACCCTAAGAAGCTTTTTAAAGTCATTGATTTGGTCAATGCCCCAGTCAGAAAGTGAGACTTTTTATGCAGAGAAGTTCAATAACTTTTTTCTGGATAAAAATGAACAAATCCGTATTGATATGGATAATATAACAATTAGTACAATTTCTCCACCAGATGGCATGAAGAACATTGACAGTTGTTCTCTGCCGACCATTGCAGTGCTAGATAGGTTTATGTCCTTGACAACTGAGGATGTTTGTGAGCTGGTGAGAAAGGCAGCTAAGAAGTCATGTGAGCGAAGTCATGTGAGCCCATCAATACTACTATCATACAAATCACTGTCCGACTCAGCAGTACCAGTTAATATGAAAATCGCTATTATCGCACCTCTCTTAAAGAAATTTAAGAACTTATTGAGAAGAATTGCAGACCTGTCTCAACCCTAACCTACATTTTCCAAACTTACTGAGCAGGCAGTTGCTGATCAGTTAGTTCCCCACCTCATAAGAAATGGACTTACTGACAAGTTCCAATCAGCTTACAAAGAGCATCATAGCACTGAGACTGCCTTACTGAGGGTGCAAAATGACATCCTGCAGGACCTGGACTGCAAGTCAGTAATTCTGTTACTACTTGACCTTTCAGCTACTTTCGATACCATTGATCATAAAATACTGTTTGATAGAATGGAATCAGGGTGCAAGGTTAGGGCTCAAGCCCTAGCCTGGATTAGGTCATACCTAATGGACAGAAAGCAATGTGTCAAAATGGGATGTCATAGATCTTCGCTTAAATCCATTAAGTATGGTGTCCCACAGGTATCATATTTGACTCCAATATGGACATGAAGGCTCAGATTGAGAAATTGTGTAAAAGGGGACATTATCGTGTTAGGAATCTGGCAGTCATTAAACAATGTCTAGACGAGAAAAACAGCTCTGACATTGACTCATGCTTTTGTTACATCTACCCTTGACTATGGAAATGGTTTCCTTGCTGTTCTCCCACAATCAGATATTAAGAAGTTGAAATATCTGCAGAACTCTGATGCACATGTAGTGGGAAGGATCAGGAAGTTTGATCATATACCAGAGGAACTTAAGGAATTGCGTTGGCTCCCTGTGTGTGCGAGGATCAACTTAAAAATTCTCTTACTGAGATAGCTTGCTTGTATCACAGTTTCGTGGCCACATATCATTTAAGCATACCTCAAACCTCTGTAAATATACCCCTGTGACCTCTGTGATTCCATGAGTGCTTTAAGACATTGCAGATTTTTATAAGTATCCAAACTTCTGAAATTCACAGAGCAATTCGCCACAGTGCTAAAAACTTTCGCCTGGCAAATAATCAAGACAACAATACTCATAATCATAACACATCAAAGGCCATAATGGAATGCATCTTTATTGAATTGTTATGATACTGATAAAGATATTACCCATTTATCATCCTACCAATCCTAACAATGTCCAATTTCAGGGCATAACTACAACATTCTTTATTTTGAAGATTGACTGTTCTTTCGACCTACCATAAACTGAATTCTGTAGCGGACAGATCATGATGATATTGAAATGAATATATGATGACTTGATTGATTATTATGATTGTTTACCACCCACTGCTAAATCGGTAGCTTGTCAAACAATTACAAGAGATTGCAAGGGCTCATAGCATATCCTGCACAGTCAGTGTGCAAGGCCTTATTAACAAATATGGGTCAAACATCCTACTCTAAAACAATGATATATGTAACTGAATATTCGCAACGGTACTGGATAACTGCAGCCATGACACATGGCATTTTCTTGATATTTGGTCATGAAGTACAGCTGAACAAAACAAAATCAGCTATGTTTGATAAGTTTATTAATCATGGTACATAATTAGAAATCTCTTGTTCACAGGTTTTGGTAACGAATTGTTAATTTTAGAACCCCCTTTCTATTCTCTTCAAACATTGTGTCTAATCCCAGTGCTGCAAAAGTATTATTTTTAAAACTGCAGAAGAATTATTTTAACCTTATAATTTGTTTATTATTGTTTCCTGCCAAATTAACAAATCATGCACCTAATAGTTGATATTAAATTACATAGATATTCGATAAATTTTATTGTTTAATAAACTGACAGCAAATTGCTTTTGAAACATAATCTTGCCATGACACACGCAAAGTATGTGGAACAGGATTCTTACTAACCATAACACATAACCAGTACTAGCAATTTATTTTATCAAAACATCATTTTACTTATCAATTATATATAAATGATCAATTTTCATTTATGTTTTTTCTAAATATACACAGCCTCAGATATGAGATAAAAACTCAAAATCAATATTTGTTTAACAATATGACCACATCATAAAATATATCTTCATGAAATATAAGTTATTTAGTGCAATGTTTTGTATTCCAAGTAATCCACACAACATAGTATATAGCTGGACATTGAAAGCGCATCTTTAATATTCCATTATTTGACATCATGCAGTCTCCTCCCTCACCTGAAAAATAAGATTAGAAATTTAGAATCGCGGATTTACAAAGACAAAGGGTTAATCCTTCAGCTTCCAGAATTTGTAAATGATTGCACTCTCGGTGTGGCTGGGAATCGAATCCATCACAGAGGACCTGGAAACATAAAGCAAAATGTCACTGCACCAAGGCAAATGGATGCAGGGGTAAAAAAAAACCATAATAGTGCACATGGATTTGACATAATTGTCCCCGTGACCTTGAAAAGTAGGTCATCAAACTCGTCCGGGGTTTTCACCAGATGCTTATGTGTGTCAAGTCTCATAAAGCTGCCATCATCTGCTCTCGAGTAATCGCAATGATGAGGATTTCACATAATCGTCTCTGTGACCTTGAAAAGTAAGTGAAGGTCATGTTCCATAAAAGAGTCTGGGGTCTTCACCAGATGCTTATGTATGTCAAATCTCATAAAGCTGCCATTATTTGTTCTTGAGTTATCACGATTCTTGGGATTTCACATAATTGTCCCAGTGACCTTGGAAAATATCGAAAAACATCGAACTCGTCCGAGGTTTTTACAAGATGCTTTTATGTGTGTCAAGTTTCATAAAGCTGCCATCATTTGTTCTTGAGTTATCACGATTCTTGGGATTTCACATAATTGTCCCTGTGACCTTCTGTGACGATTTCGTCCGAGGTTTGTACAAGATTCTTATGTGTGTCAAGTTTCATGAAGCTGCCATCATTTGTTCTCGAGTTATCGCGATGACAAGGATGGTGTCTACACACACACACACACACACATATACACACACATACACATACATACATACCCACACCAGGAGTACTGCAATACCCTCAGCCTGATTACATCAGGGGCTGAAGGTAAAAAGGAACTGGTACTGATAGGCTTCTGGCCAACTCTGGTGTGGTCCTTGGGCTTAAAACTACGGATGGTTGGAATATCGGTGAATATGTGAAACAAGCAATGAGGGGTTTACACCCACATATCATCCTAACAAGCTAATTCAATCTCTTTTTTTTTAAATGTCAACCAAAGAATGTTTATATGACAAAACATATGTCCTATAGGGGCTGTTTAATTGCTTAATTGGAATGGCAACAAACTCACCTTCGTCATCGCCAAACTGTTTATTTTGCCAATTACCATCAGCATCCTGCACACTAGCGGTGATATCAAACTGAGATTTGGTGCTCAAACATAACTCAAAATCGGCTTTATCCTCTCGTGAAATGTCAGTTGTTATATAGGAGTTCCCACCCATACCCGTGTAGTGCCAGTCTACCCCTCCCTCTTCACAGTCATTTGGTTGTGTGATATTGAGATGACCATCCCTAAAATTAAAATATGATATAATACACTTTATCTTATAGATAAACTGAAAAAAATAGAAGCATCGACTTGTATTATATTTTAAGCCCTCAATGTATTTTAATTGGCTTTGGCTTTATGCTAAATATTAAGTCTTTAGAATTGGTGCATTGATGGAATTATAGCATATTCTCACCCGACGATCATATCAACGCAGTCATCACTGTAGCAACTACTGAACCCAAACAAAAGCAGTAAACACGTTAATACTTTCATGTTGAGAGCGGTATTCAGTGTGATAAGAGTAGGCTCTGAACAGTTGGTGTTGACTATGACATCAATACAGACTGTTCTATTATAATTGACAGGGGGGTGGTTTGTTTCCACAGTTTCTGCTTTGTCATTATATTCATATATAAATACAATATATCTGACTATATATATATATATATATATATATACATCATTAAAATTGACCATTCCAACAATACCATTCCAACAATATGTATTTTTCATTAATTGAATGTGGATTGTCTTTTTCTTCAGAACACATTTCGCAAAGTAGGGCAATAATGACTACAGTTAAAGTATCCTGTAATGAATTATTTGAGCACTCCAACTAATTATTGTTCACATTGTTCCTAAAGGTTTTGATATGTTGTTCCTGAAAGTTGTGATATGCGTCTCATTATTTTGGACTGATAAGAAAATATCAGAACAAAATCTAATAACAAAATTGACAGTCGACGGACCATTAATCAATCATGGTAAGGCAAAAAAATTAAATCCAGAGGGCAAAATCTCAATATCTAACTTTTTATCAGAAAAGGTCTTTCTGTTATTTGTTTTCTCCCCCTGTATGAAAAATGGTCTCCGTATTTATAATTTGACATATGAAACCGACATGCAAACATGTGTGGTGGTGGGAACCTCACACTCAGAAATACCTGTCTCACTTATAGATTATATTGTGTTTTTACATGAATATTGAGTGTCGGTGACACACCATATTGCTAACAAAACACTTCACACACATCTTATGTATACTGTTTTTGTGAAACACAATCTTTGTGACTGACCCATGCTTATTGAAACTGAACAAGAGCTTATATCTTATATTGGATAGACATTTTAGTTAATAATATTGTTTACTTAAACATTTTCTATAAAATGTAACTTTTAAATTTGGAATATTTTTGTGCAATTTGAAGTCATGAAATATAATTAAATCTGTTTGCATGGTAGGAACTTGATTGACACAAAAAATCTATTTTTCAATTTCAGATGCCTATACTACACATCAGGGGACCCATTGTACCTACTTTACATGAGGGCATTCTGTATGGGAGAGCATTCCAACCACCTTACCTAAGCAGAGGGCATCCCAGTTACATATCCTGGCTGAGTACTTACACTGAGGAAGAGGGCATCCCAGGTACCTACTCTGCATAGAAGGGCATTCCAGATTTGTTTGTTTGTTTGTTTGGGGTTTTACATCACTTTCAACATTATTTCAGTCATTTTGTGATGAGACCTACTTGTAGCAGATATAGTGCTGCCTCACTGAATTGTCATGTCACAGGTCCTTGACATGACAACCCACCCGGTCACAGATTTACAAGGACAACAGGTTAACCCTTTTGGCATGGGCCCCAGCTCATGTGGGAAATTGAATCATGAGTTCAATCTCGGCATGGCCGGGGTTCGAACCCACGACCTTTGGATCACCACAGAGGAACTGGTGCGAGTAAGCCAGATATCTACATCAAGCAGGACAATTGACCGAGAATACATTCACAAAAGTGCATCCCAGAAACAAACTGTGGACTAAAACTCCATGAAAGGTCATGACAATTTGCATGAAAGGTCATCCTAAACAAACTGTATAAAGTATGAAACATTTATAATTGAATTTGAAGGACATTCATAAAGATGGATGTCCACATCCATCTTTATCTAAACAACAAATGATTTGATTTAGAATTATTAGTTTGTGTTTTGAATAAGCACAATAATACAGTTGAATACATTACTATGTTTCATTTCTGGGACAGAGCATTGAACACAATTTTGTGTTTCATTATAAAACACATGTTTTACCAAATGTGTTTCACATATTTTACCAAATGTGTTTCACAAAAACATTTAAGCACAATATTTCAAAATCGAGACAAATAATGTGTTTTATTTGACACACATCAATTTTGACAGTGAGCTGTTTTGAATTCCAAGAAGGCGGGCATTGTGTATGGGCAGTGCATCAGCTGCGCATCTGTCTGTGGATTATGCAAATGACCTGCGGAACAAATAGTCACACTTTCATGTCGATCCTGGTTGAGATAATATGTACTCACCGTGCAGAGTAGGTTTAACCAACGAGTCCTCACGATGTCGTGATTAGGGCATTGCTACAATGTACGTAATTCTGAAAAAAATAGATTATTTGAGGGCGGATTATGACAATATTTAAATGAATATGTATTTGTGGAATTTGGGGACAGGAGTTGATGAAATTTGATCATTATGATAGCATGCCGCCCACCGTTAGCGTCACAAAATCAGTAGCTTATCAAACAATAGCAAGGACTGAAAACATATCCGGCCCTGTGACATGGCCTTATTTCCAACAAATACGGGGCAAATGTCTCTCCCTAAAAATGATATTGTATCGCTGCAAATTTGCAACGCTACTGCATAATATTTCCGACCGTTAAACAAACATCTTTGGAACAGTTTTTTTTACGAACTTTTTACTTTAGAACCGTCTTGTTATTTGCTTCAAACATGAGTCATGTTTGGAATAATGATAATTGATAACTTTCAACATGATTACAGTGAAGCTTGTTTTAATTTTAACATGTTTTTGTATCACCTTTCTGTTTGCCATATATAAATCATCCACATTATAGTTGACATTGAATCACAAGAAATATCCAATAGATTCCATTGTTCATTCAACTAACTTGTGATTTTAAAGCATGACTAAATATGTGGAACAGGATTTCATATAATGGGCCATGTTGTAAACTATAAAATATCTTGATAAGAGTTTAGGATTAATTGATCCTATTTTCTATCATCATGAAATAAATCAATCTTGGATATGATTAATATTTCCTATGGCAGATGAAAAGAATTGACCCGACCGCTCCCTCAGCGTGCTGTAAGTGGGGATTAAAAGGGTATTCTGTTTGCTGTGTGAGGTGCGACCCTTGTTAATGGCAGATGGGATCCTGGAGGGAAAGTGATGGTGTGATCTGGTGTATCTATGCACTGCAACACACGTCTTTGGCCCTTACATTATATCTGGACGGGACAATCAGATAGACCTGACGTGATTCTGTCAGTTTGTGGCAGTTCTCCTTTTGTATATTCCAATATTTTGATTAATACATATAATTATTATTAGCTACAGGAAATG
The DNA here is from genome assembly GCA_949316495.1 of Amphiduros pacificus. Taxonomy (NCBI): domain Eukaryota; kingdom Metazoa; phylum Annelida; class Polychaeta; order Phyllodocida; family Hesionidae; genus Amphiduros; species Amphiduros pacificus. The sequence goes on from OX439000.1 coordinate 71,449,547, forward strand.
GAAGAAAATGATTAAATTTTGGAATGCATTAGATTATAAATGAAAGGGTGCTAATAGGGGTATTCAAGGAATATATGTTGTATTATAAAACATTATTTTATGATATTAATTCTGAGAGCATGTCACTTCAGATATCCCTGGCACTGGGATCTGGAATATATAGACCAAGACCGGATACAGGTAAGGATGACTGGGTACAGACAGTAACTATGACCTGATCATTTCAACTTAATGACCATGATTTGTTATTGTGGAAGGTATAGATCCAGGACATATTCCTGGCAAGATGTTCCCTTTGGCAATTACTAATTTAAATTCGAGCTGTGGCTTGGGCCAAAACAATCCACAAAGATGGGTGACAGGTTGTTGATTGAGTCACATCTCACTGAAATACAATGTTTTGGCTACTGTCGGAGTTAAAATCACAGCTCATAGATCTCAAACATGGTAAAAGAATCAAAAGATGTTCAGACATAAATGGCATCTATGACAAGGAAATGGTACTGGAATTTAAAAAGATTTACATCAAGGGAAATGGTATAAAGACCCCTATCAACACTTTAATCCTGACATTTGAAGCAGTGCTACTACATGCAGTTCTCAAGATAGGATATATAGATGTGAGGGTTAACATATACATTCCATATTCTCTGCACTGATTCAAGTGTCACAGATATGGTCATGGTTCTGATCAATATAAAGAGCAAGTTACTTGCCCAAAATGCACAAGTTAACACAGTAGTAAGGATTGCAAATCAGAAGATATCAAATGCATTAATTGCCAAGGTGATCATTCCGCATATTCTAGGAGTTGCCCAACCTTTATGGACGAAAAGGAAATCCATAGAATATGCCACACTAACAATATTTCTTTTCCGGGGCATACATGTTTATTGAAAGCCAGTCTAATCTGATTCGTATAATATTGTCGTTAAACCAGAAGTTACGAAATCAGTGGAAATCCAAACAGACATAACATGGCCTATCAGTGATAAACTTCATTTGTGGTAAACAATACCGCATCTACCACCAGTCATGTCACCTCAATACCCATAACCACTGTACCATTACCTCCTGCTTCATTGTCTACAAAATCTAAGTCAAATAATCACATTTAAATAGTAAATGTCAACCACCCAATGTCCCACACCTAGGTACAGTGATTTTCCTAATCCATACTTCAAAACCACAAAGTCTTGAGATCGATACCGATCAACCATCAAAGTCATTGAATCAAATTGGAAGCATAAGGAAAAGTAACCCATTCATACTTTTTATTTACTCTTTCAGTATTTCTTTTGTAAATTATGGCTGCAACATAATGCAGTGGAACTGTAAAAAGGAATCGAATCTATTTATTCAAACATAGAATACTCTCTGTTATTGTCTTGCAGGAGGCATCAGAAAAAAAATAATTCCATGACTTTAAAATGTTTCCATCAAATATGATATCATCAAAGTTGCGTAATTGGTGCAATGAATAGAGCACATGGGGAAGTTGCAATGTTTGTTTAGCACTGTATCCCACAGAGTGAAATAATTCTAAATTCAAATGTACAGGCTTTTGCTTGTAGGTAACCTTTCACTACATTAACTGCCTGTTCAGTATATTTACCATTAAATAAATGATTTGCCCGAACCCTACATAATTGCGAGCGACTTAAATGCTCAATTATTTATGTGGTGGTAGGGACAGCACAAATACCAAAGACCATTTAATTGAGGATTTTGGAAACTAATTTCTGCCTTTGGAATGGTGACACCAACTTAGGATCATTCTAGCAGTATACAAATTCCTTGACATCTACTGACCTAACCATGTGCTCTCCAGTTTTCAGAATTCTCCTGGGAAGTAGAGGAAGATCAAAGGCCACGGGCCGTGGCGCAGTTGGTTAGAGCGCCAGCTTATTAGCACCAGTTCCTCTTAGTGGGTTTGTGGGATTGATCCCTAGTCGTGCCGAGATTGAAACCATGATACAATTTCCCATATGAGCTGAGCCCTGTGCCAAAGGGTTACCCGTTGTCCTTGTAAATCTGTGACCGGGTGGATTGTCATGTCAAGGACATGCGACATGACAATTCAGTGAGGCAGCACTATATCTGCTACAAGTAGGTCTCATCATGAAATGACTGAAAAAATGTTGAAAGTGATGTAAAATCCCAAACAAACAAAAGATCAATGGTATTTTATCCTCCAGATAAAGGACCTTCAAAATACCAATTCATAAATCAGATATGAGAAATTGCCTGCAATGCGAAAATCATTCCTGACCTATTTAATGATGCACATTAAAATATTTAGATACACTATATGATGTTGCAGATGGGATGGCTTTATTCCCAAGTCAGACCCAACTCTAAAACAAAAAGGAATTTCAACAGATAGCCTACAGTTTTATTTAAAGCAATATCATATCAAGAGCTATTATGTGCGTCAGAAGAACTTGTAGTCACCCAGAAGGGCATGCTTGGATATAGTAGAGGGTAAGTAGAGGAGGGTGGAATAAGGATTAAACATCTCAATACATGTGGGAAGTCTACAAATAAATAAATAAAACTAGATAAATCCACTTTCACAGCTCCAGGTCCTGATCCAGTTCAATATCAGATCCTGAGACACCTTTCTGACTTTCTTTTACATATAGATGTAGTTCAGTTGCACAGTGGAAATTTAGTTGTGGAAATTTAGTTGTGGAAAAAATAGTTTGGTAGTCCTTCAACAAAAAGTTATATTTATTTCTTTAAGCAAATAAAGATATACATATTATTCCATTCACAAAAATTATCATACACATTTTCACACAATAGATCATGGCGATGTCCCATTATCACTCAAGACAATATAATACTATTTAAGCTATAAATGAACTGGAAACAGCAGAAGCATCATCTAATGTATTTTATGCCCTCAATGTCTGTTGATTGGGTATCGTGTGATGCTGAATAGAGTCAATATACAAATTATATGATATACAAAGGAGAACTGGTGTGGTGAGCCTAATTGTTGGAATAGCATATTCGCCTGATGACCCAGACTGTTCTGAATACAGACATGTTTTATTATAACTGACTGTAGATTTGTCATGCTTTGTTTTTTTCCCAAATGAGAAGAGATCTGACTTGGACGTGAAACAATGGAGTAAGGAACAGGCGTGGGGTATTAAAAGGACTGGTGAGTCGCGAGTTCATTCACATGAATTGTTTTAGCGGCAAAATAATTTGTGATAGCGCTTAAACTAAAATGGCTGAAAATCGGTTCAAAATATCTGAAGGGCCTAACACATACTTTTTTCTTTCAGTTCTGGGGAATTATAAAGTTAACAAAGGCGTCACAACAAAAACGTTAGCACCTCTTGTTTTAGCATCAAAATAATCTGTGATAGCTGTACCCAAGCGGTGACAGTACTACACGCACGGTGGCTGTAAATTGGAAAAATAATATTCAAAATCTCCAAAGGGCCTAACACTTTGTTTGGGCAGACTTATATTAAATTCGCCCACACTCGCAGTACTTTGATGTGTTCACCATTCCTTTTATAGCCGTTATATAGCAAATGTGGGACGTATGTATAAATATGTGATTGTATACCATCCCGGTCTATAATCACATAATCTATATAGATTCAACCGTTGGTGTGATCATCATTTTTTTAATACCTTTTATGCCAAATAACAATGAGGAATTTGTACTGATTACTAGCAATCAGAAATAAGACCGGAAAGATGTGAGAGTCACGCATAAATATAAGCATATAATATTGGATAAATGAAGCGGAGTTGATTATCTGTATAAAAACGGGAAAATGGTTAATTTCCGGTAAAGGCATGATGGAAGTGGTGCCCGTCAGGAATATTTTGAACTTTAAAACTGGTGAATGTATTAAATTCATTTGTCTGGCAATCACAAATCACAAATTAAATGCACTTTTCACTGGTCCAAATATGTTGAATACTCGAATCTAGAGTAGCAATGGAGAAAATGTTCAGGCATGGAAAATTGGTTGCCATAAAAGGATTCCAAGAAAAAACCATATGCCTTTGTAAAATAGACCAACTTTAGTTAAGAGAATTTCTTTAGCATTAACGATTCTTAAAATGAGCATCTTGACCTGAAACAGTCAGTTTTACGAATCCACGCTCATGAACAAATGCAATACAATTTTAACTCATTCTGTTCTTAACCAATACGTTATTAATGTCTGTTTATCCTTTAGGTGGAATCTTCCTCTTTCCTCAAAAGAGAAGTGACAGCAGGTGTTTGGAATGAGCCTGACGGTGGGTTGACTGACATGTATCTTCATTGCTTCCCCTCCTGATTCCAGATTAGCTGCTATATCAACTGTCCGTCCAAACAAGAGGTATCTAGGCATCTTGACCCCTGTAACGCCGGCGACACAAGGACCACTATGGATACCAATACGCATGCGCAGTTGCCCTTGAGGGATATTAGCTATAGGGAGGTTGTTAAGAAGGCTGGCTAGCTGGATAGCCATTGTGCAGATCTCTAAGGCATGTCTGTCGCCATTCCGTGAGGGGACGCCACTAGCCACGAGGTAGGCATCACCAATTGTTGCCACTTTGTACACGTCATACCTGTTGACTACATCATCAAAGAGCGTGTACATCTGATTCAACATCATCACTATGTCCATCGGAGATGTTTGGGCGGAAATCTTCGTAAAGCCAACAAGATCGGAGAAGAAAATTGTTACCATGTCAAAAACCTCGGGTTCTACTGTTTCTCCCACTAGGAGGCGTTGAGCCGCGCTTGCCGGAAGTAGGTCCGACAGGAGTATTTCCATACGATTCTTCTCATATTGGAATTGTTGCGTCTTCTCAATCACTCTCTCCTCTAACCTTCTGGTATACTTCTCCAGTCTTTGGATCATCTTATCTACAATACTCACGTCTTTACCAGAATTAAACCGAATCAGTTTGGCCAAAATTTGACCAAAAGATGGTCTTTTTAATGGGTCTTCGTTCGAGCAGCTTTCAACTAACTCTCTCCACGCACGGTTCGGGTAGTACGATAGTGGAATATGTGGTCTAAATGGTTCTGTGGTGGTAATTCTTAATTTAGAAATGATTTCCTCAGACTGCAAAATTGGCTGATTCATTGCGTAAGGGCGGTCCTCCAATAGTAATTCCTGCATTATAATAGAAAAGCTATAGATATCTGCAGCCAATCTATCTGTTTTAACCAATGCACTATTCCCATTTAATCTTAATATCTCAGGTGCAGTCCATAACAGATCATCAGGATTTAACTCTGTGACAGTCTTAAGTCTTTCATCAGGGAAACCATATCCAGTAATCTTACACGTCCATCTACTGTCAATGACACACACTTTACTTGATAAGCGACCATGGCAGCCCAGGGCACTTTGATTCAAGAAGCACATACCACAAACTATATCTATCAGAAAAGACAACTTAAATTCCTGAGTTAAGATAAAGTCACTATTAAAAAGGATATCAAACAGGCTTCCATGCTGAGCAAAGTCCATAACAATACAACGATGCTGCCCGTTGTTGATCACTCCAAGGAAGTTATTGACATTCTCATGTTTAAATCCTATCATTTCAATTACTTGCACTCTTGTGTTTCTTTTCATTATATCTATATCAAAATCAATCATTTCAATACACACCGGATTATTATCAAAATCTCCCTGCTGGAATGTATTGCCGTTAGAACCAGATAAACATATATCGCCCCATGAGATTGTCATAGATTCAATTTCCTTTATCTTCATTTCATATACTAGTTTCCTAACAGCAGTTATGACAGAAAGAAGAAATACAACCAATATGCTGGCGGTTATGAGGAAAATGACCATCGGACTGGGCTGGGGATGTTGTGAGTCTTGAATGCAGAGTTCATTTTGCCAGCCGCAAGGGGGAGTATCTGACATTATCTGGGTACTATTCCCATGCCACACTATTCCAGACCAATCATCCGGGTCTTCAGGTTTGTACAATTTCACCATAACCTGATCCGTAGCAAACCAGTCCAGGATCGGGAGCAGCTCATCTCCTTGGATTACTTCCAGTCTGAAAATATAACATCTAAAATTAAGAACACAGTAAACATGATAAAGGTTTGATTCAACATTCAGTGGAAAGTGAAAAGCTATTCTTTGTAGAGGCATTATCAAAGCTCAGGGGTAAACGGCAGAATTGTCATACATCATATACACCTGGTGGGAAACTATGTATTGTTTCAATGTGAAGGGGCCACGGGACGTGGCGCAGTTGGTTAGAGCGCCAGCTTATTAGCACCAGTTCCTCTGTGGTGATCCAAAGGTCGTGGGTTCGAACCCCGGCCGTGCCGGGATCGAACTCATGATACAATTTCCCACAAGAGCTGAGGCCCGTGCCTAAAGGGTTAACCCGTTGTCCTTGTAAATCTGTGACCGGGTGAGTTGTCATGTCAAGGACCTGCGACATGACAATTCAGTGAGGCAGCACTATATCTGCTACAAGTAGGTCTCATCACGAAATGACTGAAATACTGTTGAAAGTGATGTAAAACCCCAAACAAACAAAACAAAAAATCAATGTGAAATGAGATTAAATCTTGAAATCGTCATGCAGCCCTCATATATATATATATATTTCTTTGTAAACGTGTCTGAGCGCTGTGGGTTATGATGTCAAGGATCTATGATATGACAATTCTATGAGGCAGCACTGTATCTGCTAAAAGTAGGTCTTATGTTGAAATGACTGAAGTGATATTGAAAGAGATGTAAAACACCGAACAAACAAACAAACTGAGCTCCGAATATCCGCCAGATGGCATCATTGCATCATGATGATGGGGGCGAGACGTATGAGCCATATTTTGAAAAGCTCGCAGACCGGAGAAAGCATTTGCAAAATTGTATTTGTGGTACCTGCATTTGCACAGCCAAGCTTTGAAAGCGCAAAATCCAAGATGGCTGAATGTTGGTTGACCTTACACGTAATGTGTTGTTCAATCTTTCTTAGACGTTTGACTGGTGCCGCCATTTGTGTTTCACTTATTTTAGAATAGAACTCCATAGAAAGCATGTGGAAGAAATCTCTAAACCTAAACATGTTGTTCACATTAACATGTTTTGGCCTGGAATAAAAAGGTCTCTCAATTCTCAAATTCGAGAATAACCTTCCAAACAGGTAATTTTATATTTTCTTTCCTATCTGTAATTCTATAGTTTGCCCGTCTGTGCTTTGGTGATCATTGATGTGTGAGATACCGATCTGGAGATCTTGGTATACTATGTTTGATGATCAAGGATCGTTCTGAACTCTTTTATCTTTGCTTAGTAGAATTATGTGTTCCGCTGTGTTGCCCGGGTTGCTTTCAATCTCTGTTGTTTCAGGGGTCTTATAATCTTCCTCATAGATATATACATTGGGGCATTGATCGTGGTATTGATCATCATAATGTTTAGAAACGGGAATCTATTTTACCAAATTTTCAGGATTTTTGCAATGAATACTTTAGTAAATGTAATTAAACTGCTGCTTGAAGGAAGAAAACTAATGAAGTTCGCCATAGATCGCATGTGTCACACATTTTTGTTCACAGAGTCTGAATGCATGTGTAAAATTTAAGGTTGTTTGCAATAGATTTTGTTCATGAAAAGAAACATCTCCTAATCACACGATATTGGTTCACAATAAATACCTATAGCTTTTGATAAATATGTTATGACGTGTGATAAATCAGCCACATTTTTCACCCATAGAGAACCGCACTAGCTTCTAGCTTGTCACTGCAATGTCCACTGCCATTCAGACGTAGGGGGCACATTCATTCATGTATTGGAACATCATTAGAATAAAGTTGAAAATGTAGGGACAGATCATTATTCATTCAGGGGGGTGGAGGAAACAAATTTTGCCGATGTTTTTCTTTTTTGGCGTTCGGCTATTCTCATTTTTTTCTGAACCAAAAATATCTCCATATTCTTTTTTCTCAGTCACTTGGCCACCGATTTTGTTTTTCCTTGGTTGCACATATCCTCATTTTTATACTTATATGTGTGTATATGGATGTATGATTTAGAAAATGATGCAATGTTTCATTTACACTAATGAACTGATTACAAAACATTTTCTCTGTTAGGATACCATAAAGGTTTGGCTTCAAGACTGCTCAATTCAAACATTTTTGAGACATATGAATTAATTAAAACCTGCCTTAACCCCCCAAAAATAATAATATCACTGTTGAATATGTGTTATTAAGCCAATGTCATTGACAAGATATTGTAATCGAGCTTTGCCCAGTAATTAATTAATGTTAAGTAATCAAGCTGAACATCTTGTTAATGTAAAAGATAAAAAGATATTTGCAAAAGATTGAATCTGAGAGCAATACAACATTCATTTTTACTCTCAGATTGTACGTCACCCTAAAAGTTATGCTGTAAACTGCATTTGTTGCTGATGCCTTAAAACTAGCTCACTAAACAAGTTTTGGGTAGATTCTACCTATCGTAGTGCTGCGCGAAGGAAGGCAAAATCTTTTTTGGTTTTCTTTTCCCCTCTAAAATTGACTTATACAATACAAGATTGAAACAAAGATTTGACCCTTCAACATTTGGTGTAAATCAGACAATTGGAACAGAAATAACAAAAGCAAAATTCTGATCTTTGATTGGCGTTAGTTCCTGAGCGATACCAGAGGAACTTACTTAATCGACATTAAAATACACAACACATACCGTTGAGCTATAAAATGTGTTCTTATACCAAATTAAATGTTTTCAAAGATGAACAAAGATAATTTCAACCACCCCATCATCATACAATGATAGTTTCATTTTGTGTTTATTTAAGTTTTTGTCTATTTTATTTTATTTTTTTGTTATAGCTTTTGTTTTGTTTGTTGTAATTTTTGTTTTGTTTGTTATTTTTTCCCATCCGTGTTACATGTGGAGCACCACTTTTTCTTGTTTAAATTGTTGTTGAAATTACAAATTTATATATTTGACCTGTCAAGAATGATTATCATTGCTACATTTTAGATCTACGTTACATTAATGTGTATCAGTTAAGCCTGATACACATAATGTTGGCAATGTACGGCGGTTATCTCACCTGAGGTGTGGCCTACGGTTTCCTATGGCATCCACCTTAACCTCTCCCGTGATCCCCTCAAAGCTCAGATTGAAAATATTCTGTGTAATACGGAAACCATCGTCAGGGGGATAGCCTTCCTCTAGCGTTTTGTTAACACCATAGGCCCACAATAAAACAGCATCATGTACCATTCCTAGAAAAACAAAAAGAAATTTGTGATCGGACAGATGAAATGTGTCAAAAAAGTTATTGAAGTAGTTATTATTTTGATTTTTGGATATCTTTTCTGGGGCAGTTGTACTGCCCTCTGTATCGGACTCACTTTCCGGGCGGTCAGCACGATTGCTACTCACAGATTGGAGATGGTGAGTATTGCATCTCCTCTCTAGCTGTGTAGCCATGCTGCGTAGGCTCTGAGGGCCCACGAGTTAAACGTGGAGCGGCCAACATATCAAATCAAATTAAATCAAATCAAATTTAACACCCTCATCATTGATGTGGTTACTTTGGCTTCATTGTATGAAATCTACAACGTGTCCTTTGTCGGCTGAGCGTGACCTATAAAATGACGTCATGTTTTATGATGTGACTTATTTGTCTACAATGAAGAAGGGCGTCGCTTTAAGTGACTGTTGCTATGATTCACGTGACTAACTAATTAATGAGCGGTCAAGTTGAACACAAACACCTACCGTGAACGCCAGGCCAGTAATCAGAGAGAGAACTTCAAGCATTGCTGGGCAAGGAAGGGGTATGATATCAAATTTTACCTGGGCAGAGCTAATTGCGCGTATCTATTGTACTTGATTCTCATTTGACAAAATAAAAGACACCCAATGAATTAATTATCCAACCAATATGAAGGATTGTAATTTGAATTGATACATTTTAATTATCTGATTGGTAAGTTTGATTTCAGGTGGCATAAGACCGTTGTATTAAAAGATATAAATTTGTTATATCGAGAATAATGACATGAGGCTTATTTTTTCTGATATTAAACAAATTTTATGTTAGTAAGATAAGGTTTCCATTTATATAGCCTTGAAAACAGAGTTAGTGTCTGTTCATAGGACTTAAAAGAAACTGGCTGGGATTCGATTCGGGAATCTCTGGGTCTCTGTTTGTGCCATTTCTGGGACTTATAATGATGTGAAGGATATGCATATCATATCATGCAACAGCTTTTTATTGTATCTGCAAATAATTCATAATATTTCAATAGCAATCCCGTCTTTAACATCCAGCTACTCGGAATTAAGTTGTTTGGGAGTTAAAAAGTTCGACCGGGGCAGACAATTATATTTCAAGCAATTTCTGAGTCGAGTATGAGGGACTATCACGCTTGGATGGCCACCATAGTACACGTTTCTTCTATGGCCAAAACAAGTTAAAGATTTCCTCTGATGTTTTATTTTTACACAGCATTAAGTAGAGTAACTGAAAATTATCTGATTCGGCAGCTGGTCTATCTCAAAAGGAATTCGATTTGCACACCTAAAATTGGCAAGACCACCAAATATCAAATAAACCTAACAATAATATATGATTATAATAAACCAAACAAATATATACATTATTTGAAACTTTTTCGAACAGTTGTTATATTCTTCCATGATCGCACATACATTTTAGAAAAATCTGTAAATATAAAATATATCATATTACATATGATATATAAAATATCAGAGATCTCTCCTTTCATTTTTATTTTAGAAATTGGTTTCTTTCATGCATATGTATTTCAGTAATGATATCTAAATTGAATTCCATTTGAGGACATTCCTTGTCGATAAAACGAAATATGTTTTGGTCTGTTTTCCTATTTCCAACCAAATTACAGCTATCACACACAAAAACCTTAAGATCCTACGTCGATTAAAAGATTATTTGGCAAGTCTCTGATGATGTGCTTTGCAATAGTACAAAATATATCAAGTAAATCGTGTTTTATCAACAGAAGGACACTAATGTACATTTACTTTGAATAGACTGCTCTAGTGTTGAGTAAGACCATTATCTCCGCAAGCGTGACCCTCCCCGTGAGTAACGGTTGTCTGCTTTGAAGACTTTTTACACATTAATTCATTGTCTATCCGGTTTCGGGAAATATGCCACATATTTCATGACGCAATTGTCTCTGATACTTCTGAAACCACCTGGAGGTAATGTCACAATGATTTGGTTAAACTGACATGCACCTGTATGTCATGTCATAATCTACTAACCACCCTTGCCACATTTGTCTCTAGTTTTTCTCACACCAAACTGTATATCCTGCAATGCTACTCTGTTTGATCTCTCACAATTCTCTCGTTTCGCTGACACTCAACTGTATGATCTCTCACAATTCTCTCGTTTCGCTGACACTCAACTGTATGATCTCTCAGAATTCTCTCGTTTTACTGCCACTCAACTGTATGATCTCTCAGAATTCTCTCGTTTTACTGCCACTTAACTGTATGATCTCTCAGAATTCTCTCGTCTTTCTGCCACTCAACTGTATGATCTCTCAGAATTCTCTCGTTTTACTGCCACTCAACTGTATGATCTCTCAGAATTCTCTCGTTTTACTGCCACTCAACTGTATGATCTCTCAGAATTCTCTCGTTTTTCTGCCACTCAACTGTATGATCTCTCAGAATTCTCTCGTTTTACTGCCACTCAACTGTATGATCTCTCAGAATTCTCTCGTTTTACTGCCACTCAACTGTATGATCTCTCAGAATTCTCTCGTTTTACTGCCACTTAACTGTATGATCTCTCAGAATTCTCTCGTCTTTCTGCCACTCAACTGTATGATCTCTCAGAATTCTCTCGTTTTACTGCCACTCAACTGTATGATCTCTCAGAATTCTCTCGTTTTACTGCCACTCAACTGTATGTTCTCTCAGAATTCTCTCGTTTTACTGCCACTCAACTGTATGTTCTCTCAGTATTCTCTCGTTTTACTGCCACTCAACTGTATGATCTCTCACAATTCTCTCGATTTTCTGGCACTCAACTGTATGATCTCTCAGAATTCTCTCGTCTTTCTGCCACTCAACTGTATGATCTCTCAGAATTCTCTCGTTTTACTGCCACTCAACTGTATGATCTCTCAGAATTCTCTCGTTTTACTGCCACTTAACTGTATGATCTCTCAGAATTCTCTCGTCTTTCTGCCACTCAACTGTATGATCTCTCAGAATTCTCTCGTTTTACTGCCACTCAACTGTATGATCTCTCAGAATTCTCTCGTTTTACTGCCACTCAACTGTATGATCTCTCAGAATTCTCTCGTTTTTCTGCCACTCAACTGTATGATCTCTCAGAATTCTCTCGTTTTACTGCCACTCAACTGTATGATCTCTCAGAATTCTCTCGTTTTACTGCCACTCAACTGTATGATCTCTCAGAATTCTCTCGTTTTACTGCCACTTAACTGTATGATCTCTCAGAATTCTCTCGTCTTTCTGCCACTCAACTGTATGATCTCTCAGAATTCTCTCGTTTTACTGCCACTCAACTGTATGATCTCTCAGAATTCTCTCGTTTTACTGCCACTCAACTGTATGATCTCTCAGAATTCTCTCGTTTTACTGCCACTCAACTGTATGTTCTCTCAGAATTCTCTCGTTTTACTGCCACTCAACTGTATGTTCTCTCAGTATTCTCTCGTTTTACTGCCACTCAACTGTATGATCTCTCACAATTCTCTCGTTTTACTGGCACTCAACTGTATGATCTCTCAGATTTCTCTCGTTTTACTTGCGCTAACTGTTTGACCTCTCACAATTCTCTCGTTTTACTGGCACTCAATTGTATGTTCTCTCAGTATTCTCTCGTTTTACTGCCACTCAACTGTATGATCTCTCAGAATTCTCTCGTTTTTCTGCCACTCAACTGTTTGATCTCTCAGAATTCTCTCGTTTTACTTGCGCTGACTGACCTCTCACAATTCTCTCGTTTTACTGGCACTCAACTGTTTGATCTCTCAGAATTCTCTCGTTTTTCTGCCACTCAACTTTATGATCTCTCAGAATTCTCTCAGAATTCCCTAGTTTTACTAACACTCACCCTCACCTCTATGTTCTACCATGTTACTCGGGTTTTACTAACCTCACCTGTATGTTCTACCAAGATACTCTGATTTTACTGACAATCAACTCTATGTTCAACCATATTACTCTGATTTTACTGATACTCATCTGTATTTTCTACCATGATGTTTTAATGGCGCCAACCTGTATGTCAAACCACAATTTCTGTTGCTACTGACATCCAACCCATCTATCAAATTTCAGTGGAATAATATGGATTTCATGTCAATTAATTGTCATCTTTGTTTGCATGCCCCTTCCGGTCGTTAACACTTCCGGTGGAATTAATGACTCTGCATTCAATGACACTCACCTGCGTGTACTTCCACTTCCTGAGTCTTGGCATCGAGTGGGAGATGTGGGAATGTATCAAATGCCGGATGCTGGAAGGCCTCAATAACGCTTCTTGCAAATACATCATATTCAGGCCCATAGTTCTTCCTGTATTGGCATGTGACTAAACCAGTATAGATAAACTTGTCCATCTCCGGTCTATAGTCAAAATGAGCATCTTTCAGATAAGCCACATCTATACCAATAAATATGAAGGAACCATTGAGCATCCCTTCATCATATGCTGAGATAAGAAAGAACCTCACATCATTGCTGTATGTGATGATGAAAATTATCCTGGCCTCTGTTTTGAGATCTCTAACAATTTGGCGCTGTTTTTGCAGATTTTCCAGATTAACATCCTTACCATTAACGACTGTCTCCATGAGGTGATAGAACACAGTTTTGTTGTTGGCCTCCATGAAGGCCTTGGTGGCTTGAGCAGTCTGCTTCATCGTGTCTTCATTAGTGGTAACAATACCCACCCTTTTCCAGTTAAACTGATCAGTAAAAGCATTAAACATCGGGGCAAATGTAGCCCAGGGCGCCACCACGCGACTAAAGGTCGGATATACCGACTTATCGGATAGGTACAAGCTGGCACAGGAATAAGAGACAACAGGAATGCCCCAGCCCGCAGCGAGGATAGACTCGGGCTGACAAACTCCACTGCACCCTGCCCCTATAATGGCGTCCAGGTCGGCCACTGAGTCCCACATCTCTACTATAACTTGTAAACCTCTCTGTGGCTTACAGTAAGTATCTCTCAATACAAACTCTATAAGATAACCAGGAAGCAGTTGTCGTTTTTTAATCTCCTGAATACCTACAACAAGAGCGGAGCCCATGTAAGGACCAATCTCCCACTCATGTGACCACGGTATTGCATAAGCTAGCGTCAGGGTGTTGTTCAATGCAGCACCTTGTACATTACCACCTGACACAATTGGTGAACTTATAAAGAAAAGTAATAAAGACAATTTAATAGCGGACATCTCAGTGACTCCGTCACATAGAAATCTTGCCATATTACGATTATCTTCGATAATATTTGCCCAACGACAAACTGACGAGGCAGCACTCAGTGTAATCACAGAGCAAGTATCCCAGCAGCGATACCCAGAACTTACATCTGAGCAAATGAGAGCTAGAGACCGTCTTAAATACCTGTAAACGAGCAGCACAAGGTGCATCTGGTCACGTATACACAAATGATCCACGTATGATGGTGACTATTGTTATTTTCATGTACAGGTCTAAAAAAAGTAATACATTTGCTCAGATGTGTTCAAATGAAAATATTGGGTCAATTTCAAATGTAACATTATTTCCTTGGATATAAGGTAAGCGAGATATAAGACTTTTCTGTTGTAATTTTCAATACATTTGATTGAAATCTCTCATGAGTATGATTTGTTCCATAATTAAATGTCCGAGTAATCAGTCAATGATTTAATCCTATTGCTAACTAGTACCTTGACAGCAAAGATTATTGCTTTTTATTTACATATTCCAAAGGCAAGTTTCTTATCATTACCAATTTTAAGCCATTTAATCCCTAAAAATTATTGATTGCATAAAACCATAGACGATATGAAATTATTGACATATAGGTTCATCTTAAATGGTTTCAAAACAAGAGTTTTGAAGAGTAGACAGCTTGTGCATCAGTTTTATCTGAGAGCAATATAACATTATTATTGCTCACTGGTTTTATTGATATAAAATAATTGTACAAATATTTTTTCCCTGTTTCTTTAAAAGATATACCCAGTCACTTCATATGCCTTTAAAGTTTAATCCATTTGGGACTATCTATCTCTCTTTCTATTTTATGCATTTAAGCTTACATTTACATTGCAAATTCTCAATACCTATTACACCATAAAAGGCAGTAGCATTCACATCGAAGGTCATTTTCCTTACATATAATGGTGATGGTGGACATGCCTGTCTTGAGGCAATGTAGTCTTGGATTTCTCCTCATTATTACTGACATGCCAATTTTCTCTTTCCTGTATCTAATTTGCCAATTGCGACCACATTTAAGCCAAGTTAGGTACATCATTTTCACATGTTCACAAGTTGTCTGAAAAATATCCAGAAAATCCACAATTATTTAAATATTATAAAAGTAGATAAAATTCTTTCAATAACAATTTATGAATCCAAGATGGTGTGAGTAAGCCTGTGAGCAAGCAGGCCTTTCATTTCCAGGTTTGTTTCCTTTTGATCACAGTGGAGTGAGACAGGGTGATATGTTGGTCAGTAAAGTGTGAGGTTTTAATAATGATCTGCACAAATGATGCATTTTGATATTACACATTCTATCTCTATTCTATCATGTATTCATTTAAATGTATCCACATTAAGATATTTAATATCACCCATATAAACTTAGAAAGCCACTAATAAAGTCCGAGGTCAAGCATGTCAGTTACTGATAATGATCTAGTCCAACATCTCCTTTAAGATTGAAATATACATGATGTGTTTTCCCTACAGGCAAAATACCCGACATAAAGAGGAAAGTCTTGGGTCAGGGTACCAAAGGTAGAGATTAAAAATGTGAACTGGTGTCCAACTGAGAACACTTGCTTGTTGAGATTAGTACTCAGATTAGTGGCATTTCTGTGGGAAAGAGGGGACATGCCCTTGAAAATTGACACTGGGAACAAGGGAGATTAAATGTTTATAAAGTCTAAGGACAGCATTTGAAGCGAAGTATGATTTAATCTTGTCACAGAGAAGTACACATACAGGTGACATGATGACTGACATGGTCAAATATTGGTAATAACTCCACATTTTGAAACTATTGAATATTATTGTTTAGAATTAATATTTTGTCAATGGAATACATACACGAATGAGCGTTGTACTTGCATGTGTTAAGGTTTGATGAATTGCCATTAAACCTGGGATAGGTACAGTGCATGTGTGTATTGAAATGTGGATCCAGGCAAGGTGATGAGTCAGCAATCCAGCCATTACTTTGCATGGCAAGGTAGGGTGACATACTACCTCAAAATGCTCTTAATTATTCTGCAAATCTAAAATTTCAAAATAAATATGTTTGTCTAAGATGGTATTAAAATTAATGCGAATAGATCAAGAGGAAAAGGAGATTTGGTTTCATAGGGAGCTAGTACGTTGATGTATACCCAGTGAGTTGATTTATAATAGAAATCAAGATGGCCGAATATAGGTTGAAAATGTGCTGGATTTCTCTTAAGGGAAGTATTTTAATTTTTTCTTGTATTGTCTGAGTATATGTTAGTTGAAATTGATGAATATATGTGTAAATAAACTATATTTTCTTTGTTAAAACAAAAGTGAACATGTTTTGAAAAGAAGAGAGGTTCTATGAGAAATCTAACTGAAAATGGCAGCAAAGACAAACACTGTAGTATAGTCTTAACATTTTAATTCAACATATTTTTAAGGATAGTTGTGAAATATCAACCAAATTTAATGTTCAGAGAAGTCATCTGCAGATTGTCATAATAGATCTTTGTAAGAACCACACAGCCACTTCAATTGTACAGGTACATCCCCGGTCCTGGTGTAGTACACTTGCGGGCCGTGTCCTTTCTTTATTAGGACATAATGACCAAAACTTACATGGAGAAGTGAAAGTTCGTGCCAAGTATCCACTTTCACGACATTAGTTTGATTTGTGCCTCCTCCAATATGCTATATCCCTGATAATGAAGACAGTAATAAGAAAGGTTCATTTAAGGCTTGGTCTCACTGTAGCGAACAGGCTTTGCGGATGAGTTGCGGAGAATTTTGGAATGGAAACCTTCATATTCGCTTTTTGTTCGCTTTTGTGGGCTTTGAATGAACGAATGAGATACGCACAAGTCGAATAACAGACCAAAGCGAACAGCGCGGATGAACACTGATACAGAACGAAAGTATTCAAGAGAAAACACGCACAGAAAGCGTACAAATAGGGATAAATACAGACAAGATGGATGTATTGCAGACAGAACAAGAATGAGAAGCTGACCAATACGGACATTTGTTTTCTGTTTGCATCTCATTCTGACTCTGTTCCTTGTGCGTGTTTTATCCGTACCTTGTTCGCATACATGCAGGGATTCAGTGAATATTAGCGGACCCAGTCAGGACACATTCAGGATGAGTAAGGTCACATTCAGGATGAGTATGTGTAACGAAGCCAGTGCGAACTGGCCATCTGCATCTCTTCCGCACAAAATTTTCAACATGTTGAAAAAGTTTGGCGGACCAAAGCGTACATATGCGTACTGATCCGAACTCTAAACGCATGACTTTAGAATGAGATACGGAGAAAGCGTTTGAGTTACGTAGATATCCGAACTCATTCCGAAGAGCAAAATTTTCCACTCCGCTTTCATCCGCTTCGCTTGTCTGCAACAGTGAGACCGCAGCTTTAGGATCGGCCTCAAGTCATATCTCGTCATAAAAATTAGACAGCACTGATTAGTGAAAGAATCAATGGTCAACTCTGCTTTGCACTGATTGGTTGGTGTCTTGGTCAGCCAAATGATCACAGGTCATGACCTAAGATTGGCCAATTCTGGTTGGATGATTATTTGACTTACATGCTAATATCAATTTGATTACAAATATTATTTGTTCTTCATTATAACGAGTTATGTTTGACAACTATAAAGGTGATTCAACATACAATTCGCATTCAATAAATAATTTAATCTATTAAATACATCATTTTGTTCAGCAGCATTTCATTTCTATATCCCGTAAAATATAAACCGATTGCAAAGTTGTAATCTTGTAGATTCACTTTGTGGTCATCATTTCATAAAATTCTGTAAAGAGAAACGAAACACATAAACAAAACGCACGGAATGATTTACTGTGTTAAAAAGACAGCTGATACGATTGTCACTAAAAACAGTAACAATAAAAGAAAAGGAAATACTAAAGACTTTGTTGACAATGAGTGTTTTATCCGCACAGAGCAAATCACTATCTCACTATCAAAGAGGGGTGAGAAGCAATACATATGTCTCTACTGGTAGATTCACATTCTTTTGAACAATTCATCTGATATATTTACCTCTGATAATCAATGGGGGGATAAATGAGCTTATATATAATAATATATGTCCCCAGACAAGGACCAGCCTGGAGGCATAGTTACCTACCTTGATAGCTGATCATACCGTCCCCGTCTGTGTCGACATCTCTCATCATATGCTGGATCTCTTCCACCGTCATGTGCTCCCCCAGGTTCATCAGAACAATACGCAGCTCATCACTCGATATGTAACCGTTTCCATCTTTGTCAAAAACCTTCACCAAAAAGGTAACCGAATATATATAAGCGACTACACTTGTATTTGCTAGTAGCTATAACTGATATGTTTTGGATTTATTAAAACAATGAAACATTTATTGGCAAATATCTGCACAATTTGAATATGATTTGATTTTATAAAGCCATATTGTCATCGATACGTGAAATAATAATATATAGTTTATGAATTTATCAAAACGATGAAATATTTATATTTGATTATCATTTCATGCATGATGAGTTTTCTAAAATAAATACCACGATCTTAATGAAATATGTGCCAAGATATTTATTTTTCTTACGTTTCATTGTGTTTATTTACTTTCATAATATCTCAACAGCTACATTCCTTTGTAAATATGTTTAGACAAGGAAAAGGAACAACTGTGGCCTCAATATAAGTAAGAATGCTTCTATTATCTTAATGTTGCTATATAATCGTATTTTATATGAGATATATATTTTATATACTAAAACCTCTGTAAATATCATTATAGTGCATCAACCTGCTGTCTAGAAATCTTAATAATACCGGTGCTTGCAAATTAGATCATGTTTAACTTGTGTTACTTCAGCATTGCTTTATGATTGTAAGCCAATATAAATAAATTAGCGGTACTCATGATTAATATAAAATACAGTTTGGCCAAAATTCAACTAAAATGAGTATTTTATTGCAGTTGATAATTCAGGATCTTAATGTTTAATACATGAGAAGCTTTCTTGTTAGGTCAATACGTTAATATGTACAAAATTAGTTGAAGCTGACAGTGACATGCATGCACATGCAGCTTTCAATGCGATGCCGACACACAATGCAGAGTACTATTTTAAAACTCAGAGAGAATTGTTACATACGGTTGAAAACAAGGGATATCTAGTTAAGTAAGGGGAATACATATATATTGTTGTTCAGAGCTAATTAATATGAGTGAATCCAATTAGACATAAAGGTGCAGAAATGTCTTTGGCTTTGAAACGATCCTCACGTCAAATGCTTGTTTGTATTCTGTGCGTAAGTCGGTATCTCTTGTTTTGTGAGCCATCATAAGAACAAATTCTGGAAAGTCTATAAGACCATTGCCTGCAAATGAAACAAAATACACATTCCTATAATATCAAAGCATAATGGATAGATAAAACATTGGCAGCGGTGGGAGAATTGGTATAATGAAAGTCAAATATACTTGTCTACATTTACCCACTGTATTCTTCGCAATTAGAATGCGTTTATTTTTCATTTCTCTTTAGATCCCTCTGAACAGATGTTTCAGTTCAATTTGTTAAACTGCTTTCATTTGATATTGAGCAGCAACATATGGTGATCATCGTGTTTATGCCAGTTTACAATCTTGATAATATGTATACATTCCTGTACATAAAGAGGTACAATAATGTGTCTTTGTATTATATCCCTACTAGATTGCAATACATAATCAATGAATCGGTTTGATAAGTTTCATGCGGCAGAAAGTTTGCATCAAGTTATCTTATATAAAAACAATGTTATCTTATATTAAGATGGAAAGTGTCTGTAGGTGTGTCTCCAGAGTGGTGCTATAAATGAATCCTACCATCTTGATCAACCTCATTAATCATGTCTTGGAGTTCAGCCTCTGTAGGGTGCTGGTCCAGGGAACGAAGTACAGTGCCCAATTCCTCTTTTGTTATTGCGCCGTCGCCATCTTGGTCAAATAATGCAAAAACCTCACGAAGATCTACAAGAATTGACATGGAAAGACATCACATGTTTCCTTCCTTGGTAACCAAAGCTTTCGTGGACGAATCGGGGAAAGATTTGATGAAAATTGGTATACAAATATCAGCCACAGTCTAAGACATATACTAAGTATGATCTACGCAGTTAATTAAATTTTACCTTTAATTTCTCCTTCTTTGAGATTAGAAATAATGTGATCCATGTGATGATCAATTGACATCGTGCTCTGTAATAAAGTATACATTCAGACTGATTCATTTAGTAATAATATGTGTAGTATAAACAATTCAGAGCTTGATAATATGTAGATTTAGGAACCAGAAATAAAATATACAAAACATACCTCACCTTATGATTCAATCAATATCAAAATGCAAAACAAAACTATTGTAAACAAATAACGTAGAATCCTGGTAGATCTGCCAAGAATTAAATATCATTCATTATTTAATATTCCAAAATGTCAACACATGTATATGATGGCAGTAATCCTATGTTCTGTCTGTCATGATTATGTATAAACTGATAAAAGAATTGTTGGTGACTTCCATATAACTATGATCTTCCATAGTATAAACTCCCTTGTGTCTTTATATGTAGCATTGGCGGTTCATTTACTGCGGGGAATGCAACTCCTTAATATTGAGAAATAATTGAACCTTATCAGATACTATTTAGTTTATTCTGAATAGCAACAGGACATGCATAACTACTTTGTGATCCCGTAGGTGTATATCTATCAACTATTGATCATAGAAGCAAGGGATTGCCAGGTCATGTGAGGGGTAACTCCACAATTACTGGGCTTCTTCAAGCGTTAACCCACATTCATCATTTATGATTCGCAGATCACTTTAAATATATGCTGACAAATATGGTTTATATATGTGTTATTGTACTTATGAGAACTTGTTTTTGATGAGTATAATAATAATAGAGTTAACAGGGGACATTTAACCAACAAATCTGTTTGGGTAAAGTACATTTTCACTTTATGAGGTTTTAGTTGCTGGAAGTACAACGAATGTCTTCTTAGATCTGTATATATGATGCCATCCGATATTACATGATTAAAGTATTGAATGTGGAAGATTCATATGAAACCACCTTCAGATAAATACATGAATTAGCTTAACATATTAAGTTAACATAAATGGCATTGACAGTGTTATCGGGTAAACATATGTGTTTTTGAATATGTGTGCAAAAGGCGCCACTTTCGGTTCAAAGCAATACTACTAAATAAAAATTGGAATTATATACATTAATTATTACTAATATAAATAATCGTTATTTCCAACTGCTTGTTGAAGATAAATGGATCAGTTATTTTGTGAATGTCTGAATATTTTTGATAAATCAGGTGAAATATACCGAAAAACTAAAACATAACATGAAGTTCTTTCATATCAGTTCTTTATTTCGAAACATTTGTTTTTACACTCATGTAATTATAATGATTATCTAAAGAGTTAATTTTATGTTGGTTTAATGACAACATATATAAAGGTAAATGTCATAAAAAGAAATATTCAAAGAGTAATATTTCGAGATGATTTCAAGTTAGATTACAAGACGATATGTTTTTTACTACCTAAGATTTATGCATAAATTTGAATGAATATATTTATTCTTTCCATCGTTAATATAGCATTTATGTCAAGTTTATCTTTTAATTTGATTAATATTTCCTCCTGATAAATTATCAACAGCTACATTCCTTTGCAGAAATATTCAGAAAAAGAAACATAACAACTATGAATATTAATTTCCACAAAAGTGAGATTATCTCAATGATAATAAATAAATAAATAAAAAAAATTAAAGAATATATAAGACAAACCATATTCAGTGTCAGACCTTCTATCCATATCACATTCAATCTCATCACATTATTCTACTTCGGTACGCACTAAGCAGGTATCCAAGGTTACCCAAAACATCTTCCACCTTCCTGTATACCATTAAATGATGACAAAGGGTCCCAATATTAGTTTACATGTAGATACTATGCTGTGCACTTTCAGTACCTTCCAACAGTTATGTTATCTATTTCAAAATCTATTTTTGGATTCTGTTAAAAAGTTAGACAAGGAAATAAATTAGACACTAAAAAGGATCTTCAGTCACAGACTGTCTTTATAAAAAAAAATTCATCAGATAAAACACCGCAAACACTGATTTTCAGTCACATTGTTATATATCACCGGTACAAATTGTTATATCATTCTTACAATATTATCCTACCTGAGGACAAAAGTGTTTATTCGAACCGTTTGCGTATTTCGTGAAATGGTTTTCAACGTTACCCTTTTCCATTAGAGAATGATAAAAATGGAAATAATGATCTACACATTTAGTCACAATCAGAAAAATTGTTAAATTGAATCAAAGCCTTTGCAAACTTTCAGGGAAATGTGATTCTCTATCCAAAGAAATCAATGTATCATTAGTATTATGGTCTTACTTCCATGATATTACTTTTCCTTGAGCTTTTTGAATATTTTACAATGTTGAAGGATGATAAAAGTAAAGTATGATCTTCACACCTTTTGTTTGTTATACTAATACAGAAGCACATATTATTTTAGGAAGAACTTGTTCTCTAAAATATCTTTCAGTTTTCTTAACATTGAACTTAAGAAATGTCTATAGTTTAGAGTGGTCAGATATGTACATATTGTATGTAGCAGAAAATCACAATCTTGATATGTTGTAATATAGATGTTTTGAATCAGAGCGCAAGTTATCTTAACCTTCTCTTTTGTAAATGTACATTTCAGTAAAATTGATATTTGAAGTCATAAAGGACATAACGTGTGATTGCAAAACTGGCAATAGCAAAAGGCGTTTTTCTTCGGTAAATCCCTCATTGTTGAATTGACTTTGAAATAAATATTGATATTTTTTTGACACAGAGAGTCAACCACAAGGTGTTAACATTAATTTCGAAGACCAATATTGTCTATACATTTTCTTTGTCAATGCTTGTGTGAATTTGACCTACATTGAGAGTTGGTTCATCAAACAATAGTGCCAATCCTTCAAGGTCGTATTCCGAGTAATCGTTGTTAGATAGTTGTGAGTTGTCTTTATGGACATGCGCTGTGTAGCATTGGTGTTGTGCTTGCTTCCTCGCATGTGCAGAGCTTAATTGTGAAGAGGCCTCGTAGAGACCATATCCGGTTCCGCTTGTCTCTGGTGGGACGTACAGGGAAAACGAGTTGGGCGAAAAGGCCTGGAATACGGCTGGAGTGTCCGATCTCATTTTCAAGAAAAGATCGTTTGTCATTGCTGACATGAAACATTTTGGTGAACCTTCAAGTTTTAATTCTAGAAGGGTTGTATCTTTTGCATCGGGTCCTTCGGTATATAAATGTCCACTGCATTTATATTCAAGGCAAATTGTGCCATTAGTTCCAACAGCTCCTGATCTGGTACCATACAGACGGCCTTTTGTAACTGCATGAGTTCCACCGAAACTGAATATGTGCATATTTGTCTCACCTGGGCACAACACTTTACACTTGATAAAACAAGCTTTATAGTTGTTTCTGTAAGCTAAAGGGTACCACGCCATTAATAGGTCAGCCGGTGGCAGGAGTGTGAAGAGAATAAAAGCGGTCTCAAGTAAGTAAGTTATATCTGTATATTCATTTAACATAGTGGTGGTGACCAGGGATTTATTCTTACATTCTGTCAAAGCCTCCTGCATTGTGACAGCTAAAAGGTCATTAAGTTTGATGTGTATGCTCTGGAAATGGGTAGTAAATTGGTTAGTTTCATCCCTTATAGACATAGGTTCACAAGATGTGATTATACATGTTTCCTCAATTCTATCTACCACATAATGTGCCACCAGGGTCCATAGTCGCACCACATGACTAGGCTTCTGAAGGAGGTATAAATACTGGGTGTACTCCTCAGCTCCATACCTTATCTTTGTATAACATAGCTCTGATGATGGTAGACCTAATGATATCCATTTAGGCTTTGTTTCTAATGTTGAATTGAGCAGGAAATATGTATCATACTCTACCACCATACATTTGTTCTTATACCAGACACCATCTCTACCAAGAAAATATAAACTCGGTATAACATTTCCGCCTAGCTCCACCACAACCTCCTTGGATACATTGAGATTTATATTGAAACTGGTAATGGAAGGATCATAATTGATGGCTGCCATACACAAAGAATGGAATGGGACCAAATGCCCTTTATATTTGGTTCTGTCACTTGGAACAAGTTTATAACTTCCCTCTAGATTTTGGTCCAAGACATAAATTACCTTCTTTGGTATTGGTAAATCTGGTACAAAAGAGATGAGCATATCAATACCAGGGGCCAGTGTTTGATAGGAGGAGTCTGTGTAGACATGGCCATCTACCAATCGTGGAACGTAGAATACAGTTTCTAACATATTGGTATCGGAATATACGTGGATCAAATGCGTCGATTCGAAGAACTCTTCAAATACCATGTCTATGAATGTAAATGACAATAGGGTGGTACCTCTCTTTAATTGGACTTGAAAGTTGCCATGAAAGTCTGTGAATGCCATCTGCTCACCGTTCACTAGTATCTGACCTAATTTCAACGGCAGAAGCCCATCCAAACTCACAACCTTACCAGCTAGGGTGAATTCTGAGACGCTGCACCGTTGGCAATAACATATGGCTGGAATTATAGTTTGGAGTTGGAAATTCCCTAAACAGAGAGTGGATTTCTTTTCATATTTGATAGGCTGGCAGCAGTGGACCTCTTGATCCCTACAAGAACCCCAGTCTTTCCCTGTACATGTGTCTCTACTGCACGACGATAATTCAAACGGTTCCCCGTCTTCCATCGTTGGCGAACACCCCGGAGGCAGTTTTAAATTCGAATTTATCGTCGTTTGACAAACATCTGCTGGTTCTGCAATATATAAATTCATCACATTTCTACCTTGTGGACCTAATGTTACCTGCATCATACTTAAGACATACATTCTTAAGATATGTATTAGTAATAGCTTCGAGTATGATACAGAAATTCATTATTTTCAAGATAATACTTACTGTTGACATGTAGCCTAGCAACAAGGGATTGGCCCATGGCGTCGGTTGTGTTAGCCACACAATGGTAGTACCCAGCATCCTCCTCGGTCAAATCAGACAACATCAACCCCGGTAGGAAAACAGGCATCTTCACCTCCACAGCCAAACCGTCTTTGTACCTTCCGAATATTTGTCAATAAGATCACAAATGACAATCATCACTTCACTCATCTGAACATGTTAAGTAGTGAAGATTTCAGCAACATTCTTTTTAATCCTTGCAATTTTCCAGTATTAGTACAAACCAAGCTTGAATGATTATTTCAATGTTCAGATAAAGGCTTTATATTTCAGGTGATTATATTTTCAAGACAACTTATTGAAAACAATCCGAACATTGCATGGTCTTATATAATTGACTATATAAGGAAGTGAATCACAAAATTTGTTATCACCAACCCTCAACCCAATAGACCTGTATATTTCCTTATTGACAATGCACAGCAATAGGCAACAAATGTACCAAGCTAATTGGCATTGTCAGACGTTAAGTGAATGTTATTTGGTCAGTTACCACGTGTACTGAATGTCCTGGTGTGGCTGGGTAGGGGTAGCTTGGCAGCAAAGCATGGCCCTCTCCCCTTCTACTCGAACCTTCTCTCCAGGCTCTTTCACAAACTGTAGCACATCCTCTGAAGATGAATATAGTAGAATAAATAAGATGCCAGTCTATTCTTTGTTACACCGTTTCAGAAGTAGGATCATTGGTTCAATGTTTTTCATAAGGGTCAAATTAAATGTTTAACAGACACTTGCCTAATTGTTTCCAGTATTCTATCCTTGATTTAGATTATGTCTTCTGATTATATCTAAGTTTATAGTCATTTCAATACAATCCTGATAAATGTGTTCTCATATATAATACATCATGTTTTTTATATTTGTTAATTGATATCAATTCATCATACTCATAAATTTATAAAGTTAGATTTATAAATATACTTACTTATGCATTAGGTAATAATTCCTGATGTTGTCCAATATTTCTATTTAAAGATCTTTTTCTAATACAACTTGATCTGTTGAATAATTCAAATAAGAATTTACCTCTTAAAGTTCAGAAATTCTTTATTGTGTTATATTTTACAATAATTGTTCATATATGTATATGTGGAATAAGTCTTAAAAAATAACAGAATACATAATATATAAACCGCGTGTCTAATAGTTACTCCTCAAATGACATCCACAACAATGAAACAATGAAAACACACAATGATCCTACTTCAAGCAATCTTAATAACAATATCTAGATTACATTGCACAATAGAATACATTCGTTTATTTGGATAATGTGCAATGTAAAGCACAATAAATATCAATCTACCGCAGCCAACCTCCACATTGTTCTATCATTGTGCAACATACATGTGGTTGTATGGAATGCAAACATATAATTCAATCTACATTTGTATCTAAATATTTATTCATTGAGGACATAAAGAAATGAAATATTTATCATCGCACAAAACACTTGTGACAGTACTTGCAATAACAAACGGACTTATGCAATGAGTAGAGTTTGTTTTGAGTATATATAACCTTTAGGAATCATAATGTGAATGCTTTGCTGTATTGCCAGAGAAACATCATTTATCAAGTATGTCTATGTGGATATGACTGTTCTATTCGGAAGTAAAAATGATTATGTAAAAATGTAAAATGTACATATATTATTGGGAATTGGAAGCATGCAGAATCCAGATAAGCCATTTCATGGACCATTGTGACCTTTCGTTTTGATATACATACCACCCGTCTCACAATAATAGTATAATACTTATGTCTTAAACAAAACATAACTTACCAACGAACATGATATTATAATACATGGATCCATCAATAGGCAATTCGTTTACACTAAATGAACACAGCACCATTTTATCAAATTACCTATCCCTTCTCTGTAGTGTTTCTTACGTAGTCAGATATATGTATGTATATATATATATGTGCGTTCATTAACAGCTCGAATGTTCACGTGCGAACTAGTTACCCACCTGCCTCCACAGACGCAGATGGCATAATTGGAGCTGAAGGGGAGATGGAGGATGAAGATTCCAAGCTGGACACCTGTGAGGAGGAATCCATACTTCCCGACGCGGAGGATGACATGCTTGAGTCAGGCACAGCAGACGATTCAGAAGACGCCATTGAAGATATGTCCGATGATTCAATGGAGGACACATCTGACAATGCTGATGTTTCCATTGAAACCAAAGATGATAGATCGGATGTTTCCATGGCAGGGAGAGATGATAGATCTGAAGCCGCTGAAGAAAGATCAGATGATTCCAATGAAGATAACGTGGATGTTAGTTCAGAGGAGTCCATGGAAGTCACGGAGGTCAAAGCAGATGTTTCTATTGAGGTCACAGTAGATAAGTCAGAGGATATCATGGAGGTCATAGACGTTGATGGTTCTATGGAGGACACTGACGATGAGTCCAAGGAGGACAGAGGAGGCAATGAAGATTCCATAGAGGAGATCACCGAGGATACTGGTTCTGAAAAGCTGCTGCTATCAGGGAAACCGGAAGTAGACACTTCTAGGGGTGACGTCATCATGGTTGATGGCTCTGAACACGCCAAGTATGAAAATAATAGGTAACCAAACTAGTCAGATGAAATACTGTTATCCTATTTCAAATTAGGTGAAATTGAAAAAAAAAGGTAAAATTGTAGAAAAAGGTAAATTACCTAAATGTGGGGAAGAAATCATAGACGATTCTACAATGGACGTCATCATAGAGGAAGCTTCAATAGAAGATGACATCGAGCTGGGAACCACAGATGTTGATTCTAATATGGAACTTGTCGCAGTTGGAACCGCATCAGATGGCAGCGCTGTCCAAATATCATAATGGTGATTAGTAACATGATATGCATAAAATTAACAGAATATATGTGTATCTCATCTTTCCTGACTGGCAGTAACTGATATATAATATTGAGTAGATGACTCTAAATAGCCAAACTTTATAAAAGGTTTATTGGAATTATTCTCAATATAGATGGTATTATTTCACATTGACGGAGAAGGGCGATGGGATGGGTTTTTGGAGGAAAAATTCCCACTTTGTCCTGTGCGAGGCTAATTATGATATGTCTGACCAATAATGCATAGCGCCATATTATTTTTCATGTGTACATGTATATTAATAATCAATAAGAGACAACATTTGTTTTCTAATGATCGTAACATATTCAGTTCCAGTATGATTCCCAGAGTTGTTATGGTTATGAAAGATGTAGTCTCTGTGATAATGCAAAAGAAAGATCCCCAGACATAACAGTAAATACGATATTGAATCTCAGGGAAAGGCTTTTCTTTGTCTTGATAAAGCTTTAATTGTACTGAAAAGGGCGCGCTAACACAAACAAATAAATATTTTGTATTTTTCAAAGAAGCATGATAAATGAACTTGTGGATATACTCGACACCTACGTGTACAATTGATCCCATCGCCATGGTAACCGTCATGACATATGCACTTGTAGGATCCCACGGTGTTCCTGCAGTCAGACACCAATAGGTCGCACTTTGAGGACTTCAGACTGCATTCATCCTTGTCTGAACAAAACAAAATCATTAAAAAGAGGTTGATGATTAATAATATTTTTTCTAGATTCTCAACGAAGATTAAGAGCTTCAAACCATGATAATAAATTATTCTTTTATCGTTTTTGTTTTAAATTTGATATTGTATAATTAAAATATGCACGAATGAAACTACATGGTAGATATGTCAACATGATTCTAAGTCACATACATTTGCAATAAGATTTCTCTGTAAAATTACTTGTATGGTAAACCTTAGAGAAGTTTGCTGTTTTTTTATATTTAAGAATGAATTCACTTCACCGACTTACTTAGCTCACATGTTTCACTCTTCTTGCATGCCAATAATTATAATTGAACAATCAATAAAAGCGAATGAAAAATGATTGAAATCAAATATTCGGTTGAAGCGAAATCAAAACTGACACTATATGGCAATATTTCAGATCATTTGTTAATAATAATATAAAAATATTAGAAATAAGAATGTATTAAATTTTTACATTTTATTCCAAGCTGAAGTGAATCCCATGTTTCTTCCTTGCTGACGGACACTTTACCACTGAGCCACCACTTTTTGCACAGATTTTCTTTTCAATTTTTATTTTGTAAGATGTATAAAAGCTCCATCAATATGACATGTACCCAGAAAATGATGTCTACACATCGTGAATTGTCCCAACCGAAACTAGAGGTATCCAACATCCCATATAGGAATATAGATTAATCATCATATTTCAGTCATCATATGCATCAGGCTCGGAGTCAATCTCAATTAGCACTTTTCTTACTTTTGTGTGAAATGCATCTATCCAAAAACATATGGCAGCTAGAAATGCTAATCAAAAGAGGTGCATGTACAGATGGTGATGGTTAGGTCAACATCCCCAAGTTTTCTTGCACCATTCTATCACAGAGGGAGAGGAACATTTGGTCAGAAATGCATTTTACTGCATATACGTACTTCCAATACAGAAAGTACTGATTGCATATACATATATATATATATATATATATATATATATATATATATATATATATATATATATATATATATATATATATATATATATATATATATATATATATATATATATATATATATATATATATATATATATATATATATATATATATATATATATATATATATATATATATATGATGACTTTATGGGTATAAAGTTGCTTAAAGGTGAGCGAGGTATGGGGGGGGGACTCCAAGTGTCAAGCCGAGCCGCCCAGCTAATTGCAATTTCAAAGCAAGCACGCATATATAAGAAGCTGCATTTCCCTGGCTCGGCCTCTTAGTCTCTCCTGAACGTTTTCCCTCCATCCCGCCCTAATACTATATTTGTAACTATATATTAGCTCAATACCCAATTATATAAAGTAGAACTATATGTCAACTGTATTGGGATAATGGCCAAGCCAGCTGACAACTGTTACAGTGGATCCAGTTGTCAGCCTGTATATATATTTGTTTATTATGTATTGTTTTGATTGATTGTTTTATACTATGTCCTGAGGTCTGTTGACTGCTGCAATTGTTACAGTGGATCCAATTGCAGCAGCACAGTCAACATTCCTCCAAAATGTGGTGGTAGGCAGATTTATTTGTAAGTAGGTTTTGCAAATAAATCATTTATATGCAACTTTATATATACCGAGTCGTCTTGCTTTAAATATATATATATATATATATATATATATATATATATATATATATATATATATAATCAGGATAGCCTTGTAAGCAATCAGGATACCCTTGAAAGCAATCAGGATAGCCTTGTAAGCGGCAAAGCTATTATTTCTACGGATATATAATAACATCCGTTTTTTGTACCTTTTCTAACCTTTGCATGAACCTCGGACTTGGCCTTTCGTATTGACCAATTAGGCTTCCCTTTTGTATATAGTATCAAAGTCAAAGTTATTTCATGATGAATCGTATGAGATAAACTAATGGAATAGTTTGTGTGTATCGCAAGTGCTCAATTCAATAATTTATGATGGACAAAGATCATAAAAGTCATGAGCATCTGTGATGTTAAATAACCATCAAACATATTCCGTCAACATTTTCTTCCATGGTGACAAAGGAAAAAAAATGACAAATAAATTTCAGGATATTTTTATTTAAATATGACTTATATTCTTATGTTTTAAAGATACCTATTTAAATTACTTATTATGACATTATGAATCCTGTCCTGTGCTTTATGCTCATTTGTTTTCGGGTAGTGTACATGCAGTTACAAAAAAAAAACACTACAAAACACCGCATATACGTTTCTATTTCTAAATAAAGATTTAAAAATATCCATGACGTAGTATTCCCTAGAAAATACGAATGTGAGAAATCTAACATTTCAACAGTGTAGAGACGCGAATGCATTTACAGGTTCACAAATGTAATTGTGTTAGCGGTAAATTGCATTAGTGACAGTGGTTGGTAAGCTGTAAAACCATTGCAACATGATGGCCGAGAAATGTTTCAAAATCGCTTAAGGGCCTAACACGTGTTGCCAGGATTATGTTGTAATCTGTCTTACTCTGACAAGACTTACACCTTATTTTGGAATACGTTTCACTTTCCTCGCGCTACAATAGTGTGAGATAGATAGGACTTGCAATTGAGTATGCTGACCTTATTGGGCACGTATCTTGTACATGCTGCATCAATGAATACCTAATCAGTTGCACGATCTATCTGGCGCCACAAATCATGTTTATGGGCGTGAGGACACGAGTAGAAATATTTTTCAGGCGTAACGAAATATCTTGACATAACGATTATTTATTTATACTTTGTGAATCATATTGTGTACGTGATTATAATAGAGATAAGATTAATAAAAGGTAGAGAAATAATTCCGGCTGAATGATATTCAAAAGGCTGCCCAGATATATTGCAATATTTGGTTAAATTGTTTCGGTGTGAACAAGAGTCTGAAATTGTCTTAAAAACTAATAGATGCGCAAGAAATGATAATTCAATGACTCTGTATTGAGTTCAAGCTTTGTCTACAATCTGAAATTAACCGTTTTTAAACGAGTTTTAACTTTGTCTATAGTCTGAGATTAACCGTTTTTTAACCAAGTTTTAACTTTGTCTATAGTCTGAGATTAACCGTTTTCAATCGAGTTTTAACTTTGTCTATAGCCTGAGATTAACCGCTTTTAAACGAGTTTTAACTTTGTCTATAGCCTGAGATTAACCGTTTTTTAAACCGAGATTTAACTTTATCTATAGCCTGAGATTAATAGTTTTTTTAACCGTTTTTTAAATTTATCTATAGGCTGAGAATGACCGTTATTCTAGGTTTTGGCATTGTCTATAGCCTGAGATTGACCGTTTAGAATGTGTCATTCAGTTTACATCTTTTTTCCATTTACCTGAGCATTGACCATCGACCTCGGTGAAACCTCCCAGGCATATGCAGTGGTAACCAAACCACCACAGTCTGACACACACTGCATTCTTCTTCTCACAGAATCCACAGTGCTTCACATGGTACTCTACAATACAACACTTTATATTAAACACACAAACTTCAGTTTTTATTCTATACATTATTATAGAGAAACTTGGATGTGTATATAAATGCAAAACTATAAGTATTATGAAGGGATAATATATATATGGAATATAATCAACTGTCTTTATCAAACGGATTCGTAGAAATGTGCCTTAGGCTATGTTGTTCAGACCTAGGACACACCATGAATTCATAATGTGGTTCAGATGAAGGGAGACCCATTATGGGAGTAGTCACCGTGCATAATGTGAAGGTATAGCTATTTTTTTTCTACCAAAAGGCCTATAAATCTTTAATAGGTTTTACATAATTTAATCAGAAATATTCCATTTGTAAGTGCAGATCTTGAATCTGAGGAATGCTTAACATTTTATATGTTTTTCTACAATAAAAAGCCAATCTTCATAACACTCTGCAGTGACTATGTCTGAAGATCAACAAACAACCAGCTAATATATCATGACCAATCTAATAGAGATGTCTATATCATGACCGATATGAGTGCCGGATGACAGAGGTGATGCCAGAGGTGAGTGCTAATGTGAAAACAAGATTATGTATTAACATGCAGGACATGATGGCAACTTGGCATGGCTGGCCATCACTATCCACAAGTATTTCTATTGCACCTTTAATATCAGTTAACCTTCCAATGACTTCATTGTTTATGCATCTTAGCCGTTGATTTTCTTGAATATGATAAATGATTAATCACATGCTAGTATATATTTAAGAGTTTAATGTTCTTCCAAACAGGCTTAAGAATTATACTAAAATATGTCGATTGCATTCAATTTGAAGTCCATGAATATGGACAAAACAGAAAAAAGGTGGTGTATTCTTGAAGTACGGTTCATTATTGAACTAATACCAAGGTTCATTATTGAACTGATACAAATATAGTACCTGGCATGACATCATTAAAACTAAGCTTTAAATTTATATTATGACTGATCCTTTTAGTTTATGTTTTAAGAGAACTGTTTGTGAAATTTATGTAAAACCTAGCTTGCTTCATGCGCTACATAGATGCTTTATTATTACTGTGTACCAAGGCATATCTTATCACACATATCAAAATACCTTAATACATCAGATTATAAATTGTTCTGTATGTTCAATGCGAATAAAATAAGAATGAAAATATTTACAAAATGTCAAAAGCCATATGTGTCGTATTTCGTCACATATGCATGCTCATAGAAAACATCATAAAAACAATATTATTACATGAAACAACTAGATATTATATATTTCATTTTGATTAACATATTAAATATTCTTTAATACATATTTAACATATTTTTGTTAAATGGCGATAACAATAAGAACTTACTTTTATAACTAAATCTGCTTCCATGCGAATGACAAATCCACAAGGACAAAAGTAAGCTTACACGAAGTAGAATTTTTGCGTCCATTATTTTCGCCTGTATTCCTATCGTTCACAAGTAACCATTGTTATACCTAACAATCGTCATGACCTCGGCCCTATCCCGTCATACAGTAACTTCGTGGAATCTTGTGTACTTCCGGTTCATCTTGGAATGTCAATTTGGCAATCAACATAGAAGAACATAACAAGTAATGTACCCATCTGGTGTCAACAATAGGTGTTATGTTGATCACCTGCCAAAAGTATATGAATATAATATTTGTGTATACTTCACTGAGCTCTTTGGTGATCTCATCCCAGGTTTTCATGCATAAACCATGGGTTGAATGAAGTCAGGGCCAGGTGATAAAATAATAAAAAAATGTATTGTTTTCCCATTACCTCAAGTTGAATACAAAGTTTGATATAATGTTATCATGTTTGGAAACATTGTTCTAAATGTGTTCAGTGGACAAACGGATTGACTGCAATGACCATGTTGAATTTAAATACCAAAACCGCTGAATGTGGTAAATAACTTAATCTATGTATTGATCACACTTAATAAAGATGCTGGTCACACCTATGTTTCAACTTTTTCGTTATAAGCACCCGATGCGTGTTTGTGATCCATATACCTTGGTTTCAATTATTGGCTGTACTGGCACCATAGTCAAGGTACAATTACATGAGCTGAATGTTTACGTTGTTTTCCTTGTAAATCTTTGTAGCGTCACGGAATATCTGAAATAATGGTGAAATAACTTGGTGAAAATAACCACCACAAACGAACCAACGCCATTATGTTGTCCAGGTTTATGTGGAGGTTAGATTTATTTAACCGGAGTTAGAGGAAGCCTGGAGCTGCCACCTCTGTTCGCTCCCCGCCATGGGGTGCATGCGGGTATGAGGGTACCCACAGGGTGTCACCTCCAGGTTCCCGCCTTTCTACCGCGTCTGGTCAGTTTGGTTTGTGTCTTCTTATTTTGATCGAAAATATCGGTTCATTACTGTCACCTGGTGGAGTGAATATTCAAAACCTACCAGTGGGGAGTCCTGCCTTAGGCTGAAATCAGTTATGCCCCCTAGTGGCCAAAGCAAAATCCATACCAAAAATCTAAAAATATATATAACTCACTGATATAGTATGTACTTTCAAACAAAAGAAAAAGAAGGGTCACCGTCTTAGATTTTGCAAAAATGAACTTTTGGATTGCATCCAACTTTGGCATTTTGAAACACATCTCTTCCAGCATGTTTGACAATAAAAACATGCGAATATTAAACTTTCCAGATATTAAACATGGGAAATCTGCAGGTATTAAATATGGGAAATCTGCAGGTATTAAACATGGGATATCTGCAGATATTAAACATGGCATATCTGCAGATATAACACTTCCAAAGGTCAGGCATGGAATAATATTGCAAGGCATTTTATAACGAAAAAATAAAAAATGTGCATTGACACCATGTTTCATTTTCGGTTTAGATTTTTGCTAGACATGTTGGGAATATTTATGAAATATAAAGAATATAAAGATTATTATGGATTTTAAACTTGGCTTTGTTGTTGAAAATGTGGAAGATTCCAAAGCAACCATGGCATATTGCAAAGTTTGCAAACTCTATAGAAGCAAGGTGACCCCATGCTTTTCTTTAATCTATTTGTATTATTGCCAGACAGGCTGGGAGAAATACTATTTGGAGATTTAACGAATAGCAAGGATTAAAAATAAACAATAAAAAAATCCCCCATGTTTTTTTTGGGGTTTATATCATGGCCACTTAGGTTGGATGCTTCAATTATTGGACTTATTGGAGTAAACATGCAACTTAAACATGATAACGATACCGTATATTCTTTGTTTGCTCCACAACACATTTCATTTAATTCTATTTCAAATAGAGGCAACACTGATGGAAATATTTTCAGTGAAAATAGTGCCGTTTGAAACCCACAAGAGGATACTTAATCATCATAAATACAAAAAATAAAATCCTCTGGCACCCCCATTTTATGAAGTTCAACTTGTCCTAAATTTCTTGTTTTAATTAGGGAGGGTTTGGCATAATAGGCAAGATATATGTTCATCATTTTTCAACTAGAGAAACAGGGTCTCTATTGTTTCATATGATTTTGCCACATATGATATGGCCAGTTTCATAGATTCTGAAATTGTACCTCGCTCATAGAAAGATTCAAGGATTATATGAACCAATCTAATGCAAATTTTATCATTTTCAAAAATATGAAGTGCACTTCCCTAAAGAGAAATCAAGCACATTCTCAACCAGCATTCGGCCATCTTGATTTCTGTTATGAGTGAACTCATTTAGTACATATCAACACATTAACTTCCTATGCAACTAACATTCTACCAGACTACTTTCCATATGAATTCTCCAGAAATATATGCACCATTCCAATCCCTGACCTTCTTTATTTTATTATAATTTTCTGTTTTATGAGTTCAAGTTAAATATATAAAAGGTGTCTGGACATTATATGACACACCTTATTTTCAATGTAAATAATTACATGCTAACCTTATATACCGACTTACAGAGAATCAACTAGAAAATGGTGTCTTAGATTTAAATGAGACATGAGTTATAGATATCTACTTGATCTATTTGCCATATTTTTTATATCATCTTAGACAAACATATATTTTGGAAATTTTAGTCTATAATTTTAACTTTAGAATTACTGAACATTTTCCTTTATAGAATAACTTGATAAGTGATAAAGATGGTGACTGTTCATAGCCTCACGCAAGTGTGTTTACCAGTGAGAAATATCAAATCATACTTTTCCACATGGCTCAGTGGGTAAGACATCTGCCTACCATGCTTAAGGTCTGGGCTTCAAGTCCTGATTGAGACAAGTACTTTTTTCATGCTGAAGATGAAATCACCATTTTGAAGTTTCATTTTAGCAGCAATATGCACATCAGAACATCTAGAATTGAAATATATTTTGTATTGGCAAAAAGTATAAAACATAATGACTTTATACAAAAAACAAAGGTGAAATCTTCATGTTGTGATCTTATTTGAGCAATATAAAGTACAGAAAACAAAGATGGCATTAACATGTCTTGGTTCATTTTGAGCAATGACACATTAGCAAAGAAATAAATTGTAACTTAATTGAGCTAATTTCAATTTTAATACAATGCTGTTTAAAACAAAGCTGCCACGAGGTGATACGTGGCTCAGTGGTAAAGATGTCTGTCTTCTATGCTAAAGGTCCAGGGTTTGAATCCCTATTGGGAAACGTACTATTTTCACGCTGAAAGTGAAATCTTCATATTGGGGTTCTGTGTGAGTGATTTGCACTTGAGAAACATGAGCTGATTTTCTTATTGCAAATGTAATAAGAAATAACTTAGTATCGAAAAATAAGACAAAATCTTCATATTGATGTTCTACTTGAGCATTATGCACGTCAGAAGAAATTTTTGTTTACATATAGAATTTGATTGTTTTTTTTTGTTTTTGTTTGCAAACACAGAAAATATGAATAATAACTGATTCAAACAGAAAAAAGTGAAATCTTCATACTGGGGTAATGTTCGAGCTTTAATCATGTCAAAACGTATCGAATTAAATATATGTTTTCATCTTCATATTCTGAGTAGCCAATTTCAAGATTTTATCATGGATTTTAAACTTCGAGTAAGTTGATCATGAAGCCAACCTTGAGCATGTTTGAGTATATCCAGTGCAATGTAATAGTGCCAAATGTTTTCGCACTAGCATGTGTCTCATAGGTCAGATGATATGATTTGACCTTTTTTCATTGCTCACTCATCATTTTGCCTGGATCCACATTTCAATACATGGACTGTACCTATCCGAGGTGTTATAATTCATCAACCCTTAACAAATACCTGCAAACAATGCTCATTATTAGATACATTCCATCAATTTGGTATATTATTTATTTCAAAACAATATTTAAGATCTTCAAAATGTGGAATTGTCAATTTTTGAACAGGTCACATGTCACCTGTATGTGTATTTCTCTGTTTTCCGGTGCGATCAGCCAAAAATGCATGTGCTCACATGTGCAACACCTCTTGGAAATGGTGTCAATGCCTCCAAAATAGTTCTCTAGTTCTCCAGTGTGCTCAGCAGGATGGCAACCCATATTTCTAATCACTACCGCTGGTATCCTGACCTGAGACTTTTCTCTTTTTGTCAGGAATTTTGGCTTCAGGTAAAAATATGTATGTAATTCTAACTTGGATAAATATTGTAACCTATTTATATAAATTATTTGTTTTAATGTTAGTTAATGTTGATATAAAGCCAGGTCCTCCAATGACTATAATGTAATTAGGTAGTGCAGATCTGGCTTTTTTCAACCCGTTTCTGCTGATTCCATTAATCGGAAGGCAGATGGACATCACAACAACTGCCATTTATATGCGATACCCAATATGACAGACGGCAGACCTGCCCTGCGTTATGACCTTAACCAGACATCGTAAGTCATTCAGTTCTGTCAAGCCCAATAGAGTTATCAATCACAAACTCTGCTAGAACCCGCCGCTTTATCTGGCCCAGAACGGTCACAATGCAAGCAGCCGATCCTTTAACCGTCAGCGGTCTGGAGTCAACGTTTTGTTTTAATAGACGTTTTTTTTTCTATTCCCGAGATGGCATGTGTAAAAAAACATATTTTTTTTAATATGAAAGAAGGCAACAATTATCAACAAGGACATGAAGGGACAAACAAGAAAGAAACATGATAAAACTCTGCATGGATTCAGTAAAGGATTCTGTTGGGATCAAAGGAGACAGCCTGCAAGGTGACATGATTGTTTGGGAGACTTCAAGGCCCAACTCTTCGACCTGCAATTTCCGGCGTCGGTCAAACGTCAAAGATCATCCATTGGTGTAACTATCTGCCACCAAGCTGAGGTCTACTGTAGGCGTCGTTCACTGTGATAGCTAATTTCTACTTCTCTTATTCTATATGACCTCTTTATTCGTGAATTAATCATAGTAATACATAAACTGGTGCATAACTTGATAGATAACTTGATAGATACAACCATTGGCATCAAAATAAACTGATGCATGTCTTGATTGTTACAAATGTTCATACCATACCTATGCAATCACGTGATTGATACAATCCTTGTTACCATATTGAATGCGCGGCCTCTCTGAGTGCAAGGATTATTAAACTCTTCTTAAGTTCCGTTTATTAAGGTTGTGATACCACATCTGTACACGCTGACACCAATTTATATTTGATCAGATTCAAATGAAATAAATATAGATAAAAACAAACAAATTATAATATTTATTAGGTATCTTTTACATGAAATCATACATTTTGGATTTTTAGATATGATTTACCTCAAACATAGCCTGTACCATTTGATAAAGAACATAATATATAGCAGTTAATGTAGTGTGGTTTATTATTAAGTGTACAAATATAATGTAAATGCAATACAAAATCATACAAAATGTTATATCTGTGTCGGTTTATACAATTAAGATACAGTTGTGTGGTATTGGTTCCTAAGCAGCCGACAGCAGCACTTACGACATCACAATTCTGCAATATGAAAGGCCGCGTGAAGAAACGAGATATCGAATAGGGCGTGAATGAGGCTCAACCAATGAGTGACCGCAAAACTTGTTGTGAATCTTGACATTATATTGTACGCTGCAACTGTGCACCCAGCCTTTCATAAAGCAGTTACTTTTCCACTGAACATCCAATTTGGACATCTTAACAAAGGACAGACACAAAAATATGGCAGAGAAACAGATACACTGATTACAGCTGAAACATTGATTCTTCGAACATACCAGCTTGCATATGATAAGAGCTATTGGTCATTTTTTCCTTCACAACAGGTCTTAGCTTATGTAATTCTTGCATGATTTATTATCTATATACTGATATGGATTATGATCAAACTAATCTACTTATTTCCATTACACAAATATGATATGTGACCTCAATATATGACGGTTTACCCATTATATCATATATATCATGACCACGAAGTACATTTATCAATGGATTATTCTAAGATTGTTGATTATTTTATTGTATTTTGTACATAAACATTTTTGCTCAGCCAGTTAGTGATACATCTCATAAATCCTGCCTGATACAATAGCTATGAAAATAATTATAAAGACAACTATGATAAAATTGAATGAAAACATATTGAAATCGATTTTACAAGAGCGGAATGGAATTACATGATTTCAGAGACATATTCCTGATTATTTTGTATAAAAAGGTATAGTACATTGCACTATCAATACACATGATGAAAATGCTAATCAAAATTTTAATGCTGAGTCGATTGTCCAGATCATTTCTCCACATTTAAGCCAACCTCTGCGCATTTATTCTCTCAGACATACAGTCAGTAAAATAGCAACAAAAATATGTTAACGCTTCAATCACAACCATGATTAACGTTTTATGATGTCATAACCAAGATTGACGTTTGTGATGTCATAACCAAGATTGACGTTTGTGATGTCATAACCAAGTTGGCGTCTGTGATGTCATAACCAAGTTGGCGTCTGTGATGTCATAACCAAGTTGGCGTCTGTGATGTCATAACCAAGTTGGCGTCTGTGATGTCATAACCAAGTTGGCGTCTGTGACGTCACGTAAGAAGGAGAGTATTTATTAGAAGCGATATGTCTCGATCATAAGTGAGGGCGTTCTCTTCGCTCAATATCCTCAACAAAATAGTTGTCTTCATTCAAAGTGAACAAAGTACAGGACCAATGATAGGAAAATATTGAAATTGTCCCAGAAGTTTCTCGATAAAAGTAAAATGGCATGGTTGCCTTCCGGTCTTAATGACGTGGAATTTGGGCCAATAACGTCGTGAAAAGTATCAATCAGTATTCATCCATTAAGCAATCTGTCAATCTTATTTTTATGATATTCTGAAGTGAGATTTTGATCCAACATACCAAATGGAATATGCAAGAAAACAAAACAAAAACAAAACGTGTTTCAAATTCTAAAACGTAAAGTACTCAGAAAGTAACAAGATCTGATCATGAAGTTATTGTTGTCATGGCAATATAAATACAAAGAAAGAGTGTTGAAATGAAGGTAATGTCAGCGTGTATGCGTATGGAGTCATTGCACAGGTTTTCGCTGCAGCATTTCTTCCATGAATCTGGCGAGTCTTGGGCATCTATCGGGTCACACTGTGGCGCGCAGCCTCGGTCCCATGTAAGGTGGTTGCCGGACTTTGTATACGATGTCTGTCAAGTAAATAACATATTCATATAAACAGTTTTATAGTAAAGATAATTTAATGTACATTCTTCAAATGACTTAATTTTGTGATCATGTTAGTAAAAATGATTTTTAACATATTTCATAAGTTCTAAGGGTGTGAACTTATATATCATATTGAAATACATTTTAACATTTTAATTGTAGCCTAATTAATTGTGTATATGTCCACCACTTTTCTTACCAAAAAGATATACATGTGTGTTAAAGTTGACAACAACAAGTACAACGAATTTAAAATATATACCAATGCTTTGGAAAAATCTAAATATGTTATTCCTATTATGAATTTGCAAGAGAACTACTAAATATAGCAGTCACCATATAGCGGAATGGTTTTATTAAAGAATAATAGACTATATTGCAATTGCTTTGAGTGACCAGTTGATAAATTATAGCTGCCTTTGCGACAAAGACAAAGGAAACGGGCAAGATATTATTCAAGTATTGGGTTTAAACAGAATGTGCTGATGATTTTAAACGCCTATGGATTTGCATCAAACCTTTACCTCTTCTTTACCAACAAGAAAATGGGCAAAAATGTGTTTTATTTGAAATGAGCCAGTGACAAACAAACAGAGACCGCATCGAAGCAATAGAGCGCTTTGAATAACCAAAATATGCGTCAGGATAGGTCGATTTTTATGAAACACAAGTACAAGGGAATATAAAAACGTAATGCAAATGGCATCTTTTCCTTAATCTATTGACTGTGGCTGTGCACAAAATGTGATTCATCTGCACTTTTACTGGGAGGTCTATTTTAAACATGGTACATGACTCACGGCAGAATAATTAGATAAGCTAAGACTTGGAATTGCTTCAAATTGGTGGAGACCACCAGTAGATATAGAAAGAACTCACAAAACACTGTCCTACACACTGCATCATGGATACTTGGCTGTCGTGGTAG
This sequence comes from Amphiduros pacificus, assembly GCA_949316495.1. Lineage (NCBI taxonomy): Eukaryota > Metazoa > Annelida > Polychaeta > Phyllodocida > Hesionidae > Amphiduros > Amphiduros pacificus. The sequence goes on from OX439000.1 coordinate 71,491,876, forward strand.
AACTGGCCCTTGCAGCCCTCCGAGCTCCCGGACACCACCGTGCCTGACTCCACGCTATACCGGCACACGTGACAATCCTGATCTCCGTATGCCACTGAATCAAACAAGCAAAAAACACATCTCATGTCTTTTTATTAAATCCCCTTTTAGTTTCCAATGCAAAAGGAAATGAAGCAAACACTTTTCTTGTGATGATGAAGTAGAGGCCGACAACAGAGAAATGAGGAATTAGTAATGATGAGGCCAGGCTAGGACGGCAGGAGGACTAATTTATCTCTCATTTTGTCTGCATAATGTGGCAATTTTCTATACAACCGGATCCTCACGGTAGGATCTCACAGGTCCAACATCTTTTTTCCATTCTGCTATTTGTCCCAATACTACCATCAAGCCCAGACAAACAACCAGACAAACAATTTCGTTATCAAAGTAATTCCATTGTCAAACATCTTTATTTCTTGTGGCTCTTATAATAAAATATTATCATATTTTAGCTTTGTAAATTTTTTGATATTGTCATAAACGTGATTCTGTAACAAAACCAATAACTTTATGAGGCTGTGTCCTCACGCTCATAATAATTCTAACAACAAAACCGTACGGTCTGAAAACATTAACTTGATTGCGCTTTTATTAATTTGCGAAATCATTTTTGGGTGTAATTTCTTCTAAGAATAGAACACCAGGGGGCTTCATACCCATTTAAAGGACATTAGTAATTTGGAAACTATTTCAGAAATAACTCATTGGCAGATGCCCATGAACACCTGACCTGAAATCGATCCTGTAAAGTAAACACTTAACAACTTCTGATCAGATTCACGCAGATTCACCTCTAAATGCGATGTTCATATTAAGTAGAAATTGTCGCCAAGTTGCACAATTTAAATTTCGTTGCAGACAGCAAACCGTCCAAACCTAAGCGCGTACACATCGGGTAATTAAGGGAGTAATTAGAACTTGAAATAATTGCAGCAAGCAATGAAATATGTTATCAATTTTCTGATTACGTCATCCTTCTCATTAAGCCAAAATGCTTTTCCTTACATCCGTCTCTTGTCAAGACATTATTAAAATTTCAACACGATTTCATAAAAAGGTTATTGCGGTAACAGTTTGACATAAATGAATATTTCTTTAACTGGAGAGATAAATGTATGTTGCCTTAATCGAAATCAGACTAACATATACATAGAAGAAGCATACTTATTGTTCATAGGGTAGAAAATGAATAAAAAACAAATACTTACAAGAGATGACATAGAACAGACAGAGAGCCGAGGCCAGTTGATGCGGCATCTGAAGAAAATGTCATTATTATAGAGTACACAAAATGCAGAACAGGCAATCACAAATGCTCAATACTGCATACAAATTATTAAATGAGAATCAGAATTAGATATTGGATATGGGAAGCATATTGGTGTTGCCACTGAAGGCTTGAAGCTGTCCTTGAGCAGCCAATCAAACTCCTGTGTAGCTGTCCCTACTGAAGGTCATTGTTTTCTTAATGATATAACATTTACATCAGTTATCAAACATATATATAGCTCATATGAGTAATAGTAACCAAATAAATCAACCAGGAATTGATATTTGGATCATCACAGAGGAACTAATGATAATGAGATCGTGCTTTAAAATTCAGGAAGTCTAGCCCATTGTAGCACTTGGAATAAATTGCAACAGATTATTTTCAGCAAAGTGCATTTTATGAAACCGCCAGAATACCATACTAAATGTCTTGCGAAACTGGAAGTCTGGAAATATGCCAAATTTGCATAAATCCAATATGGCAGCTTAATATCAACAATATCTCTATCTCAAAGAACATATTTAATTATATTTTGATTCTAAGTTGATTACAAGATTTCCTTTGGCATACAGTTCAATTTAATGATTACAATTATAATTCCTTGCCATTATTAACTCTACACACCAAATATCCATATCTCTAAAACATTCTATAACTAAAATAAATGATATTATGTGTTTTTTCCACATAGAAGGCAGCCAAATGAAATTCAAAAATAGCCCACAAGCACTACATGACATGGTTTTCTCCTGAGAGAAAATAATAAACTTTGGAAAAAATGGTGTGGAACCAGAGTGGAAGATTAAAAAATTGAATGAGGATGGTCGCTAATGCATTCGTGTTCATTTGCGATACTGGTAACCGATCTGTGACACTGGTAACCGAGCTGTGACACTGGTAACCGATCTGTGACACTGGTAACCGATATGTGACACTGGTAACCGGCTAATATATCAATGAGATTATTTTCCAACCAGCTATTATCAATATTCCCTCCCTCACATTATAAATGATCCTTTCTAAAAAAAACTCTTGAATGTATGAAATGGACATGTGCAAGTTTATGGCTGTGGCATTGTGGGTGCACATGTACGAGAGCCAACTAAATGCATGCACAGCTGTATAGTAAGTGCATGAAATTGCATGTGCGGAACAAACAGACGCATATTTCATGCCTATTTTGGCAGAGGCAGTATGTGACTCTACCTTGCTGTGCAGAGTAGTGTAAGCCAAGATGAGGACGAATTATCAAATCTTTCTTTGTCTGAATAAAAGTTTCATGTCGCCAGAGTACGCTTTGCGCTTATATACGGTAGATGTCATTAAAGGGTAAAAGACTGACTCCTCTAACTCACTTAGTAATCGAAAAAGCTCTTGACCTTACATCGAATAGGCATCCCCCACATATAGCCACACAGTGTTAAAGCATTGAAGCCCACCAGCATCTCAATGATGGCTTCAAGACTGAAGGCATGACAGAGTTTTGCTCTTGTTCAAATTCAAAGCGAAATTGTTTGCAAATAATTCTTGCATGTTTTTACCACAATTGCATCATAAGAAAGTCAGCTCACAATTTACTCACAGTTAAACTCTAAGAGTCCATACTCAACATTATTTTAATATATTTCAAATAGAAAGTACCTTTATCATTGATCATCACATAAGGCAGAATTGTGCTTATTTCTGTTTGAAAAAAGCCCAGACCGTGGCCAAATGCTTATCATGATGTTTGCCCATATGTTATAAGTTCTAACCATACATCAGAAAGAAAATTTTCATGTTTTGATAACTTTAAGCTGGAAATATTCTCCTCCATCAGTTATATGAAATATACATGTCGCTGAAATACATCTCAATTATGTTGTGGAATGCAGAGTACGATTATTGTATAATTAAAAACGTTCCCCAAAATAATAACCATTAGACAGATCCTCTACAATAAGGTATAAACCATATATGAAACATATATTCTCCCCTTTAAACCCATTTAACCAAAGTCAAAGTGAGTGAAATATTTACGTTAAATAAATAGACATGATATCTATAGAACATGAGGGAATAATTCAAGAAGAAACATGCACATATATAAATATGGGCGTGTCTATATGGTTGTAATTCAGGTGATATGTATCACATTGGCTTATTATCTGATTGGCATTGACACGTGACCCTCAGAGATGATGGCAAGCCACTTCTCCATAACAGTCCTCCCCTCTGTCTCTCAATAAGTAATGAATATTTTCCGTTCCCCGGAGCACTTAATCAATCGTTCCTGGGGCCGTCCCCAGAGGATTTGAGAGCCAACTCTTAGACTTTCCAGATCAAATTACAAGGACTAAAAACATGCACATTCGCTGACAGTGTTATAGTCTTGTCGAGATCCAGGTCCACCCATCTCGAACCAAGGTAGTGGTGATGTTTGCACTATCGGGGTCTACTTTCCATCCGATAAGCGCTTATTATTGAAATAAACATGAAATGGAAAGAGGATTTCTGGGGTCTCGAAGCCTCCCCTTTCAAACCTCACTTTCCATATAGATCCACTAAAAGCAGACACCATTGATAAGCTATATGGTTATTGTAATCCTGGCTTGACACCCACATACCAGCCCGAAGATCCCACTAAGTATTTGTCAGTTCTATAACATCTCAGATAGATGTCCGGATTAGATTCTCACACTGACGGTCAGTAGGTTGGTAATAAGGAAGAAATAAATTAGAAATTTAATAACATGATAGATCTGTAGAAATGGCCCAGAAAATTCAGTTGTATTTTGATATTTAGCTTGCGTAAAGCATGGATTCATAGCACATATTCATATTTTGCATTTGGTTAAAGATGATTAATATCATCCAAGGGATTGACTTCAAGACTTAAATATTTTCATTATGTTTAAAACATTTGGAAAGCGATAAATCTTTTACTACATCAATGAACTTGACATTCAGTGATCTTGAAGGTCTTATCACTGATGTCCCCCGCCCCGAGCTTTATACGCTATTGTAATATTCCTAATGGTTGTAATATTAAAAAGAAGCTTCCATGTCTTGGCATGACCTTTGACTATGTCACATGTCCGGCCTGATATGACCTATGACCTTCTATATGAGGTCACAGATAGGTGTTTGCATATGAGGCGAACATCGCTCAAGTCTGACATTACGGGTTGTCGATATGAAAAAGGATCACTCATATATCGGGGATATTGTGATGTTTTTCTATACTCTATACTTCATCCAACGCCAGATTATCATATTTATAAGCTGACAAACATTGACTCTCACTTCCCAATATGCATAGCAAGTATGTGTCTTAACAAAGACACTAAGTGCCCATCAACAAGTAAGATGTTGTAATAAGTCCATCTTTTCTATGTCACAATAATATCTTATAGGCCTGACAAATGTTGCTTTCTTGCACCAATACATGCGGCCTATATATTCAAGAGTTATGATATTAAGATAGGAAGAGAAAATATGACCAGAGCAATGGCAGAGACTTATTTCCAAAGCTATGTCCTGAGCGATAGATGACAGAAGTGATTCATGTGGACCACATGATAAATGCTACTAGCTCTGACCCATGCCATCCCAAGCCTCCCCTACAATGCCACTGTATGACGGCTAACCTGGCTATCTTCCTCTTTGACGTCCACACTAATAATCCTACATGCCATGCAATACTAATGGGATTGGGTTTGCCTACACTGGGGGTATTTACTGAGATTTTGTTCTTCTGCCTTCCAAACTAATCACGGAAAGAAATATCTCATGATTCGGAGTGGCACTGCATGATTGAATAGGACAGTCAAACAGAAACAGAAATTTAGGGACCAAATGTGTTGTGTGTCTTGGGCGATTGAATATGAACGTAAAAAGACGAATGTCTATATCCTTATGCAGATAAAGGGAATTATATATGACAATAGACGTCATATAGATCATACCAGATATTACATTAGTTCTAGAGCGTAATAATGGACGCATCCCTGGTATACAATAGGACTTAGGGCTTTTTAGACTTAAATGGATACCAGATTCCTGAAAACAAAGGTCACAAAATAAAGAATTGTATAATTTATTCAACTAGAGGTCTTATTCCTTTAAATCCAATTGCCAAAATAATAATGCCCAATAAATATTCTTTCTATCAATGCATAAGCTGAGTTATGAGTATTTAAATTGAGCTTTATTCTTGGATTCAGTTACAGGGACATAATTACACGTGGTCCCCGCTGACAGATACGAGAACATCCGTAAATACGGGAACTGGGATTACGCCTTGAGTTTCACAGATTGTGGGCACCCTGTACAGGGGCTAAGGTCTGATGGGACATCGATAGTAGAAGACAAGACAAGTGGACAAGTCTCTGTGCGGAGGTAGATTCGGCTTGATGAAGTGTATGGATTGCGGTGAGTGAGTCAACTTGTGGGAGACTTATCCTGCGCTGCATGTTGGCCGGAATGTCTGATGACAGCCATGGCTCGCTAGGCCCTCCATGACCTTCCAGGCTTATCGAACATACCAGTCCATGCCGCAGTGTCCCCTGGGAGACGGGTAGAACGCACCAGGTGCAGGTCTATTCGGCTGCCCCACACCACACCCTGCATCACTCCTCTGCCCATGGACCCATGCCCTGAGGGAACACGCTCCCATTATGCGCCCTGTGCCCTTTTGGGCAACAATTCCCGCAGACTCATCTATTTTCCATCTCCCCACAGCTAGTGGGCAGCGGTTCCACTCTCCAATCAGTCTTTTTCTTGGCTATCAGCCTGGCCAAATAGCTGTTGATGGGAGACATAAGTAGAAATCAGCCCCTTGCCAGTGATAGTCTCAAGCACGCCAAGGCAGCGGTAGTAGCCGCTGGCGGAGGGCGCGATCATCAGCCTACAACCATTACCTCCCATTTGCAGCTTGATTTACCTCAAATAGATTGGCTTTACCTCAGATACAGAGCATTTGCATATGCTCGGTTTTAACGCTGGCATTCTCATTTAAATGACCAAAATCAACAGGTTGTGTCCGATAATGCTGGCAACGACCCTTGGGACATGGTGGAACCCAGCGTGTCTAACATTAGCAGAAAAAAGCCTGGTGATTTTCTTCCCGATCCCGTCATAATTCCATATGTCGAATATCTTTGCGAGTTTACCCCGTTCAGGGATAGTTTGGTAATCATTAATAGTGTTCTCTAATCTCCAATCGGCAGAATAAAATAATGATGAAGTTTTTTTGGGAGACTTTAGATGCAATCATACATAAAATGTGAATTACCACTGACAGAATTGGGTACTTCAAAAATTCTCATGCAAATGGGATTTGGCATTTTTGGCATAAAAGTTAAAAAGTCAGACACGAAATCGTTAAAGACAGTATCCATTGCAATAATCATTTACACTGCATATATGTGTGTATTTGACTGTCGAAATAATACAAATAGCTTGCACATGTATTATTTTATGGTGGAAACATTTTGCTATTCAAAGTCTCATGGACTTAATATGAGCAACCATTTGAATATGAGAAGAACGCGCATATGGTATTGGACGTCGGACGGGAAACATCCAGTAAAATGAATGGTATTGCACAGAAGGACTTCCCTCCGTATCAAGCTGAGATTTTAATGATGACGAATGTCTCAGGGTAATGGATAAACCCAAAAAATGTGCGAGGTAATGACTAACATTGCTGATTAAATGTAATGATTGAATAGGATGAAGTGTGCAGTCTCGATCAACTAAAAACATGCATCTGTTGTCAGATCAAAGAAAAGAAATTGTTGCTATACCACATACGTGAGGCACATATCAAGCCATTACTACAGATCGTCCCAACAAAAGGTGGAGATTCTGTCATTCGTGATGAAGGAAGAGATTCTATTACTACCTTGTGTCATTCATAATAAAAGAAGACATGTTTTTCTTTACCTAGGGTCACTCATAAAACGTAGGAGATTCTAACACTACCTAGGGTAGGAGAGTCTATAGCTACCCACAATCACTCAATACATAGGCAGAGATTTTATCATGACCCGGTGTCACTCATTTTAAAGGAAGAGATTCTATCACTATATAAGGCCACTCATTATAAGGTAATTTTTCCCATTGAGTCAGTGAGTGTTGAGGTTATTTCCCCATGCTCTTATATATTCACCATTTACACAAGATCCACTGAGTGTTCAGTCACTAAAGTGCACAGGATAGTGCATTAATATCCAGAGAATAGCATGGTGTAATTGGATTTATGATCAAAATGGATATTATGTGACTTTTGCAAGATCTTGAAAGTGTTTTTGTAGTAAAAGTGGAACTTTGTTTACCTGGTTGCCAAGGACAACCGTATTGATTGATTTTGGATAGGGGCATATCTGGCCAGCCCCACCTGTAAGTACAGCCTGCCCCCAATATAGGACCCATATACTATAATTGGAACTTGTGGGAAGTACCCCCTCTAGGATTTATATTTTAATAAACTATTGAGATTGTGCACAAGATGCCTCCTAAGAGGAAGGCTGCTGAAGCAGAGAAGGATAAGGCCTCTGCGGCTGATAAGGATAAGGCTTCTGATGCAGAAAAGGAAAATACTGCTGAAGCAGAAATTCATGAGGATGGAAGTAGCATTGTGACAGATCTGCAGAGACAGTTCCAGAATTTTAACAGCACCTTTGACAAGAAGTTTGACAGTCTCAGGGATATTTTCAAGGATGATATCACAAAGGCAGTGAATGATGCAGTTCAGAAATCTATCAAGCATGAAATGGACACAATAAGGAAAGAATTTCAGACAGAGCTAGATAAAATGATGGAACAAATAGTTGCCATTCAACAAAAACAGCAAGAAACCGAAGAAAAACAACAAGAATTGAGTGTGAAACAACAAGAACTGGCATCAAAGGAAGTGACATATGCTAGTGTGGTCTCACAGCAGAAAATTGTTGTGAAAAATCTAGTGGAAACAGAGGGTGAAACCACTAGTGATAGAGTGAAAATGCTGTTTTCACAGGGTTTAGGGTTTCAGGACAGTGAAATAGATGTTCAGTGTGCGGAGAGAAAAGGTGACCCAAATGTAAAGAGACAGCATCCCAGAGTCATTCTTGTCACTGTGAAAGACACTGAGATGACAAGGAAAATTATGAAAAGAAAAGCCAAATTAAAAGACAGTGATCAATACAAAAAAGTCTACATTGACATAGACAGACCAGCTAAAGAAAGACAACTAGAAAACAACATGAGGACAATCATAAACACACTAGCAAAGGACAAGCTTCAAATCAAAGGCGGCAGAGTGACAGCTAAGGAGAACAATGAGCGATTATAGGCCAAATGCGGGTTCTGGAACTCGAACTCTTTTAGTATTGATACAAACACAAACAATTATAAATATAGAGTTGCGTGTCTACAATATACAGATTGTGATATTATTGGTGTAGCAGAGACATTTCTTACAGGTAAACAAGAATTAAATGTACCAAACTACAAATGGCATGGTCAAAATCGAAAGTGGATAAGGAAAACAGCAAGGAGAGGGTCTGGTGGTATAGGGTTTTTGATACATGAGAGGATACAGGAAAGATACAATGTTGAAGTTTTAGACAATGATTGTGAAGGTATTTTATGGTTGAAATTTACTTGTAAACATACATCTATGTGTTTTACTACATGTGTATGCTACCTAGTGCCACAGAACTCTGCCAGGTCTACTGATGGTGTGGAATTTTATGAAACCCTTCTTGGTAAAATGTATCTATATCAAAATATTGGGCCATTGTACATGTGTGGAGATTTTAATAGTAGGTGTGGAGACATGGCAGATACTATTGAAGGTGTAGACAACATTCCTGCCCGAAATGTGGTGGATTTTGATGGAAATAGCTATGGTGACAGTCTTATTGAATTTCTTATCAGTAGTAATTGTTGTATATTGAATGGGCGAAAATCATGCTTGAATGATTTCACAAGAATTGGTAATACAGGCAGAAGTGTAGTTGATTACTGTCTTGTACCCCATGATGACCTGAATTTATTTAATGATTTTAAGGTACATAGAATGACAGAAATTGTTGAACAGACGGGTATAGTGGCAGATAAAATACCTGATCACAGTATTTTATGTTGGAACATGGATATTGGTGAAATTGAAAAATGTGAACAAGATGGTCAATGTAGTGTCATTAAAGAGGTCACCAAATATGACACAACAAATGTGCCAGATGATTTTATGACTGAGGAAAATATTGTGAAGCAGGTTAATGATGCCATTGTAAAGCTGGAGCATGTACAGCTAAGGCAAAATGTTTTAGATGAGGCATATGAGGAATTTTGTAATGTGTTGACAGGTGAAATGAGAGCAAAAATGCCAAGTAGGGTGATTAAAATACACAGGGGTCAGACAAGAAAAACACAGAAAAAGAAATGTAAGAACCAACCATGGTGGTGTGACACACTTAGTGACTTGTGGACAAAAATGTGTGAAGCAGAGAATGCATGGCTTGCTTGTCTTGATGTAGGAGGAACTAGGCGAAGGAATCTGAAATCTTGTTTTGTTCAGGCTAGTAAATCATTTGATAAGGAAAAACAGAGAAGTAAAAGAAACTACTGGAAACGTGAGCAAGATAGAATACTCAATGAAAGTGAAAATGACCCAAATAAATTCTGGAAATCTATTGGGAAGATTGGTGTTCAAAATGACAGAAAGCAAAACATTCCTATGGAGGTTTATAATGATGAAGGTCTTGTAACAACAAATGTTGATGAGGTGTTGAAAACATGGAAAACAGATTTCTCAACACTGTTTTCAAATAATGAGCAGAAATTTGATGAACAATTCTTAAAAGGTGTTAAAGAGAGAGTGAAGAAATATGAGGAAGAAATGGAAAGAATAGTGGCTAACCAGGATGGCAATGTTGACATGCATATGTTGAATTGTGAAGTAACTATTGAGGAGGTAAAACGTGCTGTCTGTAAAGCAAAGATAGGTAAAGCAGTAGGAATTGACCAAATACCCACAGAGGTGTTAAAAGGGGAGGCAACATGCCAGTTCATGGTGAAACTTTTTAATATGTGTTTTAAAGATGGCATAATCCCAAACTGCTGGAAAAAGGGAATCATTAACCCCATCCCCAAGTCTGGTAATAAAGACAAAAGGCTCCCTTTAAGCTATAGGGGGATCACACTGACTTGCCACATGTATAAAATTTATTGCACGGTTTTAAAGTTGAGACTGAACATGTACTTGGAAAATAATGGAATACTGGTTGAGGAGCAAAATGGGTTCCGCAAGATGAGGAGTTGTTTGGACCATATATTTACTCTTGTCACAACTATTGAGAACAGGTACAAATGCAGGCAGTCAACATACGTATGCTTTGTGGATATGCAAAAGGCTTTCGATACTGTAAATAGGACTTGCCTCATGGATAAACTCAGGGATATTGGTATTGGTGGAAGTATGTACAGTGCCATAAAAGCTTTATATGAAAATGTATCTTGTTCTGTAAGAGTCAATGGTGAATATACAGAATGGTTTGACGTTGAGTTGGGTGTTAAGCAAGGTTGCATTTTATCGCCGTCGTTCTTTAGCATTTTTATTAATGATCTAGCCAAGGAAATTAAGAGGTTGGATCTTGGTGTAATCATAGAAGAGACACAACTCAGTATTTTAATGTTTGCAGACGATATTGCATTAATTGCAGATACACCCAACTCATTGCAGACAATGCTGAATACTCTATCACAATGGTGCTATAAATGGAGATTGTGTATAAATGCAGACAAAACAAAAGTTGTACACTTCAGGACTCCTAGTATGGAAAAGACCACATTTGAATTTAAATGCGCGGGGTCAGATATTGAAGTAGTTGACAGCTACAAGTATCTTGGCATAACACTGAATGAGTATCTAGACAAGAGTCAAGTTGCTAAAACATTTGCAAAGTCTGCTAACCGGGCGCTTGGGCTGCTGATAGCTAAACATAGAGCATTTGGTGGTATGCCCCATGATGTGTTTACAAAGCTGTATGACTCATTAGTGGCACCAATCATAGAATATGCAGCTGCAATGTGGGGACATAAAGAATTTAGTTGCATAAATGCTGTACAAAATCGTGCATGTAGGTTTTTTATGGGAGTCTCCAAATATACACCCAATACAGCAGTTAATGGTGATATGGGTTGGAAATCAAGCTTGCATCGCCAAAAAGTATGTATTGCTAGAATGTGGCTGAGATTAGTGAATATGAATGTTAACAGATGGTCAAGCAAAGTGTTCTGGTATTCATATAGAAAAGCACAAAATGGATGTAAGAATTGGTGCTATCACACAATGAAAATGTTTGATGACTTAGGTATTGGTCATTTTAAGGATGTCAACAATTGTAACAATAAGAAATTAGTGTTGGATGAACTAGAAGATTGTTTGTTACAAGAAACTGTGCAGAAATGGAAAAATGATCTATATAAAGATGTCAGAGTTGGTAGCAATAAACTGAGAACATACAGAAAATTTAAGCAGAACTATGGTGCAGAATTGTATTTAAGAAAGCCAATGTCTTTTGCTGTTAGGAAAAGTTTTGCAAGCTTGAGGTGTGGCACAGCAGCCTTGAGGATTGAAACAGGCAGGTATGAGGGACTGTCTGTAAATGAGAGATTATGCCAATGCTGTGACAGTGGGCAAATAGAGAGTGAACTCCATTTCATGACTACCTGTGAAGCTTTTAGTGCTGAAAGAGAAGATCTCTATACCAAGGTATCACAGTTTGTGTTAGATTTTAATGAATTGTCAGATGAGAACAAATTTATATGTCTAATGAGTAATGACATCATTTGTAAATTCACTGCTAGGGCCTGCCATAACATGTTTATCAAAAGAAGGTCTGTATTGTATAAAACATGAACAAACAATTTTATAGTGTATATATGAAAGAGTAATTTTATTTATTTTATATAAAAAAATTAAAAAAAATAATTTTATTAATAAAATAACAAATGTATGTTTTATCGACTGTATGGTCTCTTATGGCTCAATTTGAGCTCTTGGTTGTGTTGAAATATATTGATATGAAATTTGTAACACCAGAAGAGACAATAAAAAATTATTCAGTGTCAGTGTCAGTGTCAGTATAATGGAAGAGATTCTATTACTACCTATACGTTAATAAACGTTATGTCAAAACGTTTTTGAAACGTATAATTGCTTCCTGTCTTGTTGCACACATCACATTGGCTACATATAAAGCAAATGATGGGCTTTGGGCATGCACATTCACATTCGTTTAATCATACTGGTTCTCCAAATTTTGGACCTTTCTTTTACTTCAAATGTAACACCTTGGTTTTAATTCGTAAAAGGCACCTATGCTAAACCTTGATATGAGAATACTTGTGAATACAATATATTGTGTACCGATTGAATATAGAGATTTTATGTTTTCTCCACATTTTTTGTGATGTGCACAACATTCTGTTTTTTCTAATTGTTGCAAACACACATCGGATAGGTGATGATGTTGAACATTTTTTCTCAAGAAACAAACCCGATCACGTCGAAGTAATACTAATGTTTGATGAATCATGTAAATTTGCTAAACAGAAAATGGTGTGAGAAATATGACACAATGAGACCTAATACAGAAAACATGTTCCAATCCAGACGCTATTTCCTGAATGGTAGAGCAAGGGAGACTTGTCACATAATGGTTTGAAATCTCTTGAAAAAGCTGTCTTTCTCAGTTTGATTTGGTATCATCGTTGTGTTTAGAGCGATCTATTTATCACGATTTTTTTTTCTTGTCTCGTTAAAACAATTTAGAAAAAATGTTAATTATTTTGTAATTCCCTTATAAAACCCAGAAGTGATTAGTTCTTAATGACAAATATAACAAGAATCCCGATTACCATGAGGCTTACACTAAAATCAATTTGGGACAAATTACTTTACAGAATAAGAGCGCACAACAATTCCAACTTACCGTGAAAGAGAGGCTAGAACTGATTCCCAGAGCGTCTCCTGAGGGAAAGAGAAGCCTGCAATATGCGCAGTGGAAAAAATCTCTCTTCGAAGATCTGTCTTATTATTCTTATGTGATTGTTATTTTGATATAGGTGTTTTGGCATAGACTGCTATGTTATGGGATAGACAGGCATTGTTGCACAATGGCAGCGCTGGGTCTCCTCTGACTTCTGTGTGAACACGCAACCCTCTCCCTCCTTACAGCGGGAGATATCGCATCAAATCAATGACGTCATTAAAAGGGGTGCCATGATTGGACAATAAGACCATGGCTCCTGGCTACGTTTAATATGGATAATGGTAAAACTGCTTTTTAACGATTTCTATGTAAAAATTAGACTACATGGTGAACTTTGTAAAGTAGAGAATTGTGCATATATCTTAACTACGGCTCGTGACACGAGATTACATACATATACGAGATCTCGGAATCTTCTATGAGTATGAATATACCAAATACTGATAATCTAACGATTAATAGGGGCAATGTGGGAAGTAAATATATTGTATTCCCGCAAACCTTTAAATACTATTTCAAATTTTACATTTGTTTATGCAATGTGTCATTCTTTTACATTTCCTTGCAATGAATTGAATTCATTCGGACTTCTTTGCTTTGTGAAATAGACATAATAGCCAACCATTAGAAGATGGCCACCTTTGAAATTCGTAGCTGAGCGAAGGGCTCACTGTAACCGGAAATCAGTTCTCAGCCACCAGGGGAAATGATAGACATCTCCACCAGGATTAGGCTTCCTCAAATTACATTGCAAATGTGAAGGGTGAAATATACTTTCTTCAGCTTCAAATTAATTGAAGTCAAGGTTAGTGGCCTCCTCTGACACAAAACGTTATATGCCACATTATTCTTGACACACAGGTCTTGTTGATGTTAGGTTACATGAAGATTCATTTTCCTGCCTGTCAGTATCGTGCCACGGAGAGATATAGACTTGTCCGACTCACATACACCATTTCATAACCAAAAACCTTAATAGAAAAGAACATTTTACACACTATGCCATTCTCAGAGCATCCTATCAAATACTCCCTAAAAACATCTTCCATTCATTCTTTCTTATTATAGCTGCTTCTTAATGAGCTACTCAAAAAGCTGTTTTTATCATAAAAGCTAATGCCCATGCATGCTGTTTTTTGTTAGAAGCTTTAACTCTCATGAAGCACTCACTTTAACAAGAAAGATTTCATTAAAAAAAACAGCAATGTGTGGTGAGCACTTTTAAATGATATATTGTTATTTACACAATAGATGTGTGAGATTTTCGTTTTGTATAAGTGCAGCAATGGCCCAAGTGCATTTTTGTCACGAGCGTTTGGGAAAAATCTTTTCTTTTGTGCAAGGGAATGCCTATTTTGGGCAGGAATGTTTTTTTGTGCAGCTAAGTTAATGCCCAAGTGCATTTCAGGCGATAATGGTCAATGCATGTTTTATGATTCTATTTGCAAGAAAAAAAATCATCACATTTATTGTTCGAAATATTAATTTTCATCTTTTATACAATACAATACTAATAAGAAGTAAATGGCATATTGGCTAAAATGGAAACAAGGCAACTGTGAATCGATTGTACGTAAAACATCATAATAACCCTTTTAATATTTTAGGAGAATAAAAAATGGCCTCCGTTCAAAATATATGTGACAATTTTATGTGATATTTCTTTTGCAACCTTCAATCAAATGAAATTATTGATTATAAGACTGCAGAGCATTATATTTCATTGATATTGTGAATAATGTCAGTTGACAACATTGCTTTATATCTTACAAAAAAACTTATAGCTCTATCTGCAGTGAATATCAAATTAGTAAACACTTCAACGGGGGAAAGGTAAAGACAATAATCACGACTTGGTGTTATTTACTCCAACCAAATTCGATATTATATAAAATGTAACTTATCAATTCGCCACATGACAAACCATCAATGTAGTACATTTTGCAAGAAAATAAATGTGCAGACATGTTATCTGTGACACAGTGTTGTGATATTGAGACATTACAATGTAGATTAATATGAAGGAATTATTGCAGATAACAGGCTGCAGGGTGATAATAATGTGAGGGAAAGTAGCTGCAGGTAGTAGGGTGCTATTAACGCTAAGGAGAAGTGGGAGGGTTGATACATTACACTCAGCTTATGGTGGAAGACAAGCCTTCCTGTGCGTGACACTCGTAGTGACTTATGGAGGTTATTTACCTCCACTTTCTCTCCCATCACTCAAGTTACACACAGCCTTAAGTTTGTTAGAAAAAAACATAAGCGTTCTGTGTTGTGTTCTTATTTGACAATCAGAAATATTGACTCTACCTGCATTTTCGTTAATAAGGAGCACCAATTCAGTAAAAAGCAACAACATTAAAACTTGTAATCTGTGCTGGTTATAAATCTAGGACCGTTGTCACGAGATAATGAGGATTTTCTTAAACTTCAAAATGACACAATGATATATATTCGAACTTGTCCTATATAAATATATTATAAATCAAATAGCATCACGGATTCTGTGTATGAATTACTTGATTATTCCTGCCCTCTCATTACATGACCATATTATAATATAGCATTTTTCTGCAATAGTTCTGTTGTGCTTTTAGTTGCATGTAGATAATTTGCAATCATTTGAGTTAATGTAAATAAGTATAAAGTTGCCATCACAAGGCAAGTTTGTTTTCAGAAAGTTCCATGACTCGATATTGCGCACAGATGATATATGCAAATGAGAACGGAATAGGGGTTCACTAATAATGTGAAAACAAAGCACGAAATGTGATGAATATGACTTCTATATATTTTGTTTTGAGAAAATAAATCAGCATCGTCCACGGAAGGGACTAAAAACATTACAACACGCATGCTAAGAACTGTATTATCAATTATATGTGATCATACTTGCCAAATACTATTTTGTTTAATGGCTTTCGCTCGAGATGTAATTGAATTTGGTAATCTTTGTGTGCCAAACTCCATATTAGGAATGTTGCACAAAATGTTAAGTGCTCTCCTTTTTTTATCAATATCAAATACACTTGGAGTCCTTGAGTAGAGAGTATTTGTGTTCATCTCCCCACAGAATGACACATATAGCGTGCCACGAGTGCACCCAGGATACCAGAATTCCCGGACCAGGCTTTCAATGGCAGCTCATCTTATCTGTCTTGTAGCAATTGTGGTTAATTCATTAACTCAGGAAATCTTTCAACAGCATGCCTTGCTTCCATTCAAGTCAGGTAGACAATTAGAGTTCAATTCAGGGAACGGTAGCCTCATCACCTGTAGGCACCCCATCATATTTTAAATGCCATATTAATAGAATGTTGAAATTATGTGCACGTGTTCACCTTATGCAATATTCTGTAGTTGGATAGATACTTCTCAGCTTAAAGCATTCATGAAATGAAGTTTTCAAGCACTATTTCCTTGCATGATATAAATGTTTAAACTCCAAACTTTGGGATCAAAAGTTATTACCCATCATACTTCCCCTACATATATTTCTGTGCCATTTGAAAGTGGATGAGTCTTCTGTTAAAATTTTGCTAACAGTGGGGCACCTTTAGATTGGGGCAATGCAATGATTTGGCTTACACAGCCCTGTTTGTCCATTAATGTTGTCCATTGGTAAAGGTCTATCACCCCGCCAAACCACAATAGAGGTCACTTGACTGTATACGTGTGACCACCTGGTGGTCAATGGAGTACAGGCAGTGCTTGACATTTTCAGCAAAACGCAATAACCATGGTCGATGTATTTTGGGTGATTGTAATGAGTTAGCTTGCGTGTGTCACAGTTTAGTTTTGTGGCCACATATCATTTCAGCATACTCAAAACCTCTGTAAAATTGCCTGAGACCTCTGTGGTGTCATGTATGCTTTAATTCTATGTCTAATGTAATTCTCCTGCTTCACCTCAGATTGTTCCACATCCTTATCATTTAATTCCACACAGACTGAATTATAAGTGGGCACATTGTCTTTATAAATGCAGTCCCTTCGTGGGTACTGACAGACATAATTTGTGCAATCATGGCCTAACTATCACATTTTACATCATAGGTGTATATACTGTTGACTGTGGATAAGACATGGCTTAGTGGTCTGGACATCTTCCTATGAGTTGTTCCACACCAGTTTGTTTGCTTGAAATTCTTTATTTGCACATAATATATGGCTCAGTTAAATATATATATATATATATATATATATATATATATATATATATATATATATATATATATATATATATATATATATATATTCATATATATATGGACAAAATGGAGAAGACACAGTTATATGGTAACCAACTGTTCCAACAAACCATGATGCAAGAACTTATCATTTTAGTTTACTTGTCTAGATTCTGTACATCGCTATTTCTTATACATGTAAATGATAGAAGTGAAATTTGCTAACTTTGTTTCAATAAATTATGGCATATTTGTCTATATGTCTGACTCGTGAATTACATTTTATGAATTCTACAGCAACAAGCTTTCCACAAACGTAATGGATTTAAATAATCAACAGGGGACAGCACTGTGCAGAAAGGCTCTTGAAATATTGATTTTGTCTCCAGTCATTTGAACCTCATGGAATACATCGTCCCAGGAAATTTGTATCTCTTTAGTCCTAAAGAGTTGTTTATTTTGCAATAATGATAGGCATATGTGTAATATTGGCCCTCAGTGCATGTTTTATCCACCAAGGGGGGCTGCTCAGTTCCCCCGCTAGATCGACTTCCTGAACGGTCTGGTTGCTGCGTTTGTAGGCATAATGGATGAACACTGAGTAACGACCCGGAGCATGTATTTTATATATCTATAAATAATTCAGATTATTTACTCTTATTTTAGGCTTGAGGCAAAGGTCAATACATCTCTGGCTGAAGCCAAGAATATATAAATATTGATAAAAAGTATTGAATATATATCCAAATTAATCAAAGCAGACATCTAGTTAAATCAAACCAAAATCTGTAATATTTTACAGCAAAAATTACTTTAGACACAATTTCTTTTACATCAAAAAGTACCGTGGACGCAAAAAGAAAATTGAAGTTAAGGTGAACTTCAATTAAATAACTGATAATTTTATAAAGTGAAGTCAAAAAATGTTTTTTGTTACCTGAGCTGCCAGCACCTTTTCCTGTAAGTCAACAGCAAATTGACAGTTACAATTATTTACAGTGTAAATAAGCGAGAAAAACCATCAACATTAATGTAATGATAACTAATACCACGTGATATTCGGACAAATTTTATTAAAATTCAAATGTATAAACCATTAACATCATGGACAATTGTAGTTAACAATTAAAAAGTAAATCGTCTTGAAAATGAATGTTGCGCAGTCTTTGTAGAAAAGATTTAGTTTTATTTTGTTTGCATAGTTGTCAGTTGATAGGCAAGGGTAGTGCGGTTATGGACATATGCAAGAATAAAATATTATTAGTTTCATATCAATGTCTGTGCACAAAAAGTATCAAAAGTATAAGGCATAAGTGATAAGTATATACATATTAATCTTAATACACACGTATATAATATAAAAAACATCTCAAATTTGAGAAAATTACATTTTGCAATAGCAACTATATATGTATGAGAGGGAATAACAATGACCAAAGTGAAAAGTTCAGCTTGGATAATTGACTTATTTATACTTATGATATGATTAATTTACATTGATCTTCTGCTCTTAATATGGGTATTTTCCCGTTATGACATAATCCACGTGTACATCTTTTTTATAGTTGAAATATAATCTATGTGTGAAGGTATTAACTTAACCAACTGGTCAAACTCGACATGACTAAGCGGCTAGGATATGAGTAGCATCTTCTCATCATACAACATACTAATATAGTAATATGTCTCACTCAGTTTTTTGAGTAACCTAACCCTTTCTCAACAAACAGCATGACAATATGGTGATTTTATGAGTAACTTAACCCTTCCTCAACCAACAGTATGACAATATGGTGATTTTATGAGTAACTTAACCATTTATCAACAAACAGCATGACAATATGGTGATTTTGTGAGTAACTTAACCATTTCTCAACAAACAACATGACAATATGGTGATTTTATGAGTAACTTAACCATTTCTAAACAAACAGCATGACAATATGGTGATTTTATGAGTAACTTAACCATTTCTAAACAAACAGCATGACAATATGGTGATTTTATGAGTAACTTAACCATTTCTCAACAAACAGCATGACAATATGGTGATTTTATGAGTAACTTAACCATTTCCCAACAAACAGCATGGCAATATGGTGATTTTATGAGTAACTTAACCATTTCCCAACAAACAGCATGACAATATGGTGATTTTATGAGTAACTTAACCATTTCTCAACAAACAACCTGATCGTACAATGGTGATATGAGTAACCTAACCCTCTTCTCATCAAACAACATCCTAATATGGTCATGAACCATAATATGGCGATAATATGAGTAAGCTAACCATTTCTCCCCATACAATATGATAATGTGAGGATGATATACACAATATAACCGTCTTCGCATAAACTATTTATAATAAAATGGGGCATATATGAACAGATTAGTATATTCGCCACATAAAACATCGTGCATAATATCTCAACCATTTATACATCTCATTTCAAACTATTATAAAAATATTCATGAAAATATAATTACACAAGGAATTCAAGTTATAATTAAGCAAAATCGACAAGGTTACCATTATATTTATTTTCTTAATATGGCATGGCCATAAAGGTACACTGATTGAACAGTTCGGCAGGATGAACGAAGTCATATCACAAAAGATAACCACTCATACATTGCATAATCGGGTTTGCATAATTGCATTAAAATTCCACAGTCTATATATATATATATATATATATATATATATATATATATATATATATATATATATTGCATAGATATTTGTATGAACTCTTATATCGTAAAGCATCTTCAGGATATTCACTGGCTATAGAGGCCACTTAATACGGTCACTTATAGATGTATATAGCCCCACAATACCTAACAATAGCCACTTTGTATGGTCATTTATATATGTGTATGACCATACAATGCCCACCAATAGCAAGGCAGGTGTGTTGGGTGCGTGCTGTGGCCCTGTGTTGCAGAGAGCCTCGTAGCAGCATTGCACTGAGTGGTTATCTCCATCATCTACTTCCTGACATGTACTGTCGCAGCGCCGTCTGATGGAGTAATTGTCCTTGTCCAAACGCATCCATTCTTTCTGAAAGGTTCAAACACGTTATGTTATACAATTTTGATAGAATATAAATGCTAATGGGTCTATATTATATGTCAACACGGTTTCGCCTCAGATTGTATTTGGGCATGGTATGAAGAGTGACAAAAATCAGGGTAGACATTCTGAATCAAGATAACAACTTGGTTTACCCTAAATTTAGACTTTTATGATTGAATAGGTGATTTATCGATAAATGACCTGTGGTAGGTTAATTAAAACTTTCTAATTGCTGAAATAAACTAATCAACACTTCCCCAGAACTGGAATGAACGATTGTCAGGAATTTTATTATATTTTCAGATCAATTTATTTGAAAAAAAAATAATCCATTTATATCTATCATCATGATACCTAACCTCAAATGATAACTAAGATGTAGATATGGTATTGAAATATATTCCTAGGATATCAGGAGACAGGAGGTTATTCCATCACTTGGTTGCCATAGCAACACATGCAACACATTTGATCTGAAACATTCTATGCATTGAGACATGCATAAAATATTCCAAGGTATGGGCTATGTTTATTTCAATAGACGATATCATTGGCACATTTAAGTCAGTCATTGTTTAATCACAATGGTTAAACTGATGATAATTAGTATTTGCAATGCAAAATATTGCAAATAAATCGGAGTGAATTGAAGACAAGGTATTTTGATAACCTGGTTACCATAGCGACACAGTTAATAGCAAGTGGTTTAGGAATCAAACATTGAAGAGTAGATCGTTTTGAACAATATACACTTTTTATCCAATATGTTCAAATTATTTGTCATTGAGATCATGTAGGTCAAATATGTCACATTTTGATGAAAAGGGCAGTTTTTGAACCTTTGAATGGCCTTGACATGACGTTGACTAGCACCTAGCACTTTTCCTTTTGCTTCTAACTGATTGAAATATTTTAAGAATCAATTTGATTTTGGGGTGATAATTTTGCTTGTAAACTGGCAACAAAATTGCTTGGGACAGACTTCCGGTTGTCATGGCAACTGTGTTAGCTTGTTACAGGCTAAGTATTTAGAATTAACAAATTTTCAAATCTTAACCAAATGACTTCGGAACCAATCAGGGAGCAAAATTATCACGATACCTCTATAGACAATAATTTATCTGTAAAAGTGGGTCAAATATGGCCAAAAATAAGGTTAGAAAAGTGTCATTTTCAGCCTCAGAGCCCTTTACTAAGGAATTGGTTACCATTGTTACAGACATATGCCAGCCGAAATATTTGGATTTGACCATTTCTGAAGGTTATCTAGCCATGTACCAAATTTAAAGGAAATCTAATATTGACCATGTCAACCCCCCTTTTGAAATTTTCTCATGGAGCTGCTATTAACATTCTTTGCATGAAACTTTAACTTTGGCTCACTATAAATCGTTCATACACGATTAAATTTTGCTAAAAAAAAAACAACCTCTTGCTTTTGCCCCTGAGCAAAACAATTTTGTGTATCCCCGTAGATTTACACAACAAATGGAATTATTGAAATAACTAATTATTAAAATAGAAATATAACAGTAGATTTTGTATAGCATTGATCCAGCAAGGTTTGCTAACAGCACTAATAACCAAACAATCATATTCATAAAGGTAAAATACATACATATCTAGATAATTATATCTTAAATATATACGTGTGCATGTTTAAATGTATAGATATATTTAAAACCGTATCTCAGCCGTTTCTAACCGTATTATCGTTATTTAGAATTTAAGAAATTCATAGTTGATATGAGCAAATAATCCTAGTTCTGATATATCTGAATATAAAACGAGTTTAAAGTGAAGGGAATATTGACTGTTGGACTGTTGGCTAATTCTACATAGTGATACGGGTCGGTGATGGATATTTTGTTGAATTTATGCCACCACATTATGGCGGATACAACAAGGCAAACACATAGTTCTGTACCGAGGAAAAACAAATATAAAGAAGTACACAATACTTGATCAACATGTTCCTGAGCACATGATCAAGCATCATATTGTCTCTCACATTCACACAAATAACAAAGCTATATCTATTAAGCTGATTAACTTCAACGTCCTAATACAAATACATCACCATATATGAAAACCTATATACACTATATAAATAGATCATAAAAAAATATATGAAAAATATAAAAATGCAGAAAACAAATTGCCCTTATATATGAGAGAAGTGAGGAGCAAAATTACTTCTGGGAAACCACCCACATTATAACTATGGAGGTAAGTAAACATTGCTTGTGTTAACAAGTGATCATGCTGCAGTTGATCGTGTCTACTCACCGAGCACCTGCCTGTGCAGTTGGTAGTTTTGACATGCGTATTGTTGGGTGTAAAGGTGTCTATACAGTGTTTGTGTCCCTTAGTGATGTTTCCATTTACCAAGGCATAGTGACAGTCAAAGCACATCCGCCAGGGGGCGATCACAATCTCTGTCAACAGTTATAAATATGTGTATGTCATAATATTTTATGTATAAATTATTTTCCCAATTAATGTATCTCTTAAATCTGTTCAAATAACACACTATTTACACGTTAACTATGTTTATCAACAATACTGTACGTTAACATTACTATAATGTTTATCAACATTTGTTTTCAGAGGAAACTAACTGGGCATCACTATAGGCTACTCAGCTACTCATATGGATGTTTCTGTAGAAAAGTATTTATTTCAAAATACATAATCTGTGAATTTTCCATAGATGACATCGATCAAACTCATTTTGACTTTTATGAATTTCATCCACCAGAAAGTGCAGCATCGAATATGTGTGAAAAAGTGGTGATCCACATGTAACACGGATGAGAAAAAAAAATAACAAACCAAAATTGACAACAAACAGAACAAAAATTAAATTAACAAAACAAAAATTACAACAAACAAAATAAAAAATAAAAGATACAAAATGAAACAATCCTTGCAAACTGATGGGCTAGTTGAAATCATCTTAATTTGTCTTTTAAAAACATTTAATTTGGTATATGAACAAATTTTTTAGCACAAATTTATGCAAAGATGTGCTTTTTTAGGATCGATTACGTAAGTTGCTCTATTATCGCTCAGGCACTATCGCAAATCATCGATCAGACTTTGCATGTCATTTCTGTTCTAATTGTCCGATTTACACCAAATTTGAACTTTACTTACTGAAAATTCCTTGTTTTAGCGATTGGAAAGCATTTCCAAGCAATTTAAAGGGATAATTTCGCACATCGATGGGCGATGACGATATTGCCGTCTTCACCTTTTTGTAATCACGCACTTCTTTATCTTTGTTTACTTGTTATATGAACGTATTCATACGCTAGCGCATGTAGACTGGTGCCACCCTCTGTGTATCCACACGATATTCTTGACACTATGCGGTATGGCGCATGCACACGATGAACACTCCACAGTGGCGTCAATTGCTTGAACCATATTGCCCACAGAAAAAAACGAATTACAACCCACAGGAAACGACTACCCATTTCCCATGACCGTACCGATCACAGAATAACACTGATAGTCCCATTTTGATATCCACTGCCTGACGGCAGTGGATATCAAAATGGACCATCCATGTTACAAAAAATAAATTTGTTTGTTTATCAAAGGTTTTTTAACCCCTTCAATTAATACCCCTGTATTGAAACCCACACATTCTCAATACCAAAGTTATTTTTGCATACTGAGGATCTAAATATTTTTTTTTGTTCATATTTTACCTTTTCTTTTTTAAACAAGAATGTTATCTTTATTTGTCAATTAATTATACGATTATCAATATCACAAAAAGTAGATCTTAGTTGAAAAATCGAACAGTATTGGGAGAATTAATGTATGCAAATATTATTTTATTAGATGGTGATAAATTATAAATAAAAGTGAAATTAATGTCATCATATAACATATGAACATATCATAATTGTAAAGTAGAAAATACACAACGCTCTGTATGATCAATGAACACAAAAAAACAATAATAATATGTCATTCTGCGATTATTCTTCAGGACATCAGGATGAAACTGGGATGCTTATATTGAGCCCTGTTCCTATAACATATGCACAATATGATAGGCTGTGTACATTGCTTTATTAGGAGGGTTGTGGATGGTATGTATACTTACTTGGTCCGACATCAGGTTTTGGCACACAGCACTGTATGGTGTCCGGCCCATTGCACAGACCATTCTGGAAGTCCCCGTCATTGTCACATCCCAGGTACCGGTACTTACACTTCCCGCCCAGGGCATGACACCCAGCTGATCCACTCACAACTACATGCAAACACATACAAACGCTTAATTATCAGGGTACTATATCCATCTTAGATTATGTTAAATAGAGAAATATAAATGATATTGTTCAAGAAGTAACCTAAATGTTCGAATCATATCTCAGATTATGAGTGGACTCTCAAGGTATCTTGACGAAGGCATTAAAGCATATTGTAAGGGTCTAGTTTGGAGAATACTCCACATTGACCTTTATTTTATAGTAACTCTAATTTACGATTAGGCATAATGATCAAACAATTGTTAAATGGCAAATGAATCATGTATCATGCTTCTAACATCATCACCACCAATGTTATTTTTTGTCGTACTGGTGCATAAATATTGATATAGTGATGGTGCAATCACCTTAGTTAAATACAATATATAAAATTGCTTTAAAATTTATCAATTTCAATATATAATTATACTTCTTCTTTTGCAAATGACACCACTATAGTTAATAACCATGTATACTCAGGTAAGACACTTTCCCCATCTTATCATGGTTTGACTCATACACAACCATCAAAATAGAGAAATCAAACATTAAATGAATAGTTATACTTACCAGAAACAAATATGCAGAAAATATAAATAAAAAGGGTAACATAGTCAGAATGTTCCATATCATCCAGTCCTCAGTCCTGCAATAGACATATGTAGCATATATATATAAAACTCAGCCACCAAGGCACACGCCACATCGATTGTTTTTCACACCCTGGACAGCCCTTTATGCTGGCAAAATAAACAGTTGACAATACAGTATTGCATCATGCAGAAAAAAGTCTGGGTGAATATTGCATGTGTGGCACCATAATTCCCTTTGTATTGCATACAGAGTTTTTATTTTTATTTATTTTCATTATATGAATGTCGATGTAAACAGTGATATTCTTTTTTGGTTAATTATTTCACTTGAAGTAATTTGCTGAAATCTTCAAAGCAAGACAAATCGTATTTGAAATGCATTTGCAATACCTAATATTTTACATTCATCTAAATAATGCAATACTCTGTAATATTGGTGCCTTGACTTAATTAGCTACTATTTAAAAATATGATGAAGCAGGTCAGTCACCAGACTTAACATAATATTATATTTTATGGAATTGATATCGAAAAGTCACATAATCATGTGTTAAGTTTATTTATCAGACTTGACAAATACAAAAGTGGCAGTAATGTCAACATTGGACTGACAAAGGTCAAAATCTGCACCATCAACGGTAAATAGATTAGGTCTGATCTCAACAATGTCACATTCCCGTTTATGGACAGTTCCAGAATTGCCAGCCTCTAATACTCATACTCACTTCATCATTGGTCGGACATGCTTAGGCCATTCCAAATGCCACATAACACAGACAACTGAGCGAGGTACAGCAGTCAACATTGCCAATCAATGCTAAATGCTTACTAAAACCTTAAAATATTTATTCAATTATGATAATGATTATGATTTACCTGGTTAATTCATACCCAGAGGGTCCATACAGGGATAAATCCAATATATTAAGATGTAAGTTTTATCACTTGTTAAAAGGTGTTAATCCAAGCATTCCAGATACCATGTCTCAGGCATAATAATCTGAATTGTTGTATGTTTTTAACATTTACTCTTTAATTTATATTAATATTCAGGATTAATTGCCGAAAAATTGCTTTAAAATTGCTTTAAAATGGTGATGAAATGTATGAAATATTTTTAACAGTAGATTTTTTCAACCTTGTTTCAAATTGTCGGAGTTATTGCCTATTAATCCCGGGGGGTTGGTGCGAAGTGTACCTCTAAACACCGATGATTGGAAATAGAATATTATCGTCAATATGTTAATCTTTATTTCTCCTCATATTGATCAGGAGATGCAGACAATATAATTCAAATAAGCCTGTGTAATTGATGCAGTTGCTCAAGTGTCCGAATATCAGATGGTGATTTACTGATCACATTCTAATTTGTGTGGAATACTATTACAAAATTTGTGCAAAACGCTAATCAATATTCAAACAATGAGGTGTGGATCAGCATGCATATCGGACAAAATGGGCAGGTGTACGCTAATACCTGGTACCTCCTTAGAGTATGCTTCTCAAGACCCAACCCCTAATTAAAGTCCAGGATCCGGTTCCAAGTCTGAAACTCATACCAATGTTAACGCCATTGTCGTTTGCAATGAGAAGCTGTTTTCTGAGTTTGAACACCACACTGGGTTATGGTTGAACTGCATTCATATCGCATATCCCGTTCACGTCTCGTATGGACAGATCACGTGTCGAGGTATTGATCTATGTGTTAGGCTGTTAGCAAAGCTGAATGCCTGCATAATCACAATAATACAGTGCTCTTGTCACAAGCATGTTGTTGTGATCAGCCAAAACAAATATGATATGGCATCTGGTTGCTTAAAATAAAGTGGCGCTCTAGCAAAGCTTATCTTAATAGATAGATAATAGAGTTAAAATACAAATGTATAATTGATTTATCGTGTTTCATCATTTATTGAAGGAACTATATATATGTGTGCATCTAAATGACCTGTAGTGAGTCACATGCTGTCTAATAACGTCAATAGACCCACTACCACTTCTTAGTACAAATGCATTCTATTACTACCTCTACTGTGTCAACAAACCCACTGCCTCGTCATAGTCATAGCTAATGTTCTCAGGTGTGACATCACAAGTTATAATAAACTCCGACATATATTCACATGTTAACTTTACTATTATGTATATCTATAATTCAAATTATCCTGCTTCGCTAATACGTCATAAAACAAAGCCTAATTGAACATAACACAGCCACTTGATGCGTTCAAATGATAAGTGAACTTGCTAGAACAAGGACCCCATTAGTTTGTGATACACTTATTAATTATATTATATTGACCCCAAAAGATCGTGGATTGATCAGATATTTTTGTATTGAGGCTAATACATAACACTTTTAATTATAAGATCAGGTGATGATGGGCGTCTTATGTTTTTCACATCTTATACCCAGAGGTGGTTGACTATGTTGATATGCCGTAACTCTACAAAATTGAATACAATATTTCATAAAACTAGATTGAGAGGATTGTAATTTAAACCCGGCAATTTTAAACTTTCTCAAATTTAAAAAAGCCATATGTCTATCATTGCATAAATAAATTGAAGTTTGATAATAATTTGACCATGAAGTTTGATAATAATTGCCTGGAGCATCATAATACCCTTTTGTCTCCTTACAAAGTTATTCAGTTTGAAGTAAAATATCCTGATAACTATTGCGTATATACTCCTACTGATATAGGACTCCTACTGATATAGGACTCCTACTGATATAGGACTCCTACTGATATAGGACTCGTACTGATATAGGACACCTACTGATATAGGACACCTACTGATATAGGACTCCTACTGATATAGGACTCCTACTGATATAGGACTCCTACTGATATAGGACTCCTACTGATATAGGACTCGTACTGATATAGGACACCTACTGATATAGGACACCTACTGATATAGGACTCCTACTGATATAGGACACCTACTGATATAGGACTCCTACTGATATAGGACTCCTACTGATATAGGACTCCTACTGATATAGGACTCCTACTGATATAGGACTCCTACTGATAAGCCATTTGCAGAGCTGATAAACATATATGATATTAGCCTTACAAGAACAAGAGACATGCCAAGCTTATAGACTGGTCATCAAAACTTTCAATCATGTTTCTCGGAATTGCGATAGAAAACAAATGCAGATATTATGATAAACCTTTTCTGTATTGGATTGCCCTCTATTCCATGTGATATCATGTTTGTGATCTATGATGACACATTCATTTAACATAATGTAACTCGTGCCTTGGTCATCCTTGCATTGAAGCTTGCAAAAAAAAAGATTTTGTTCGTTTTCATATTATTTTGTCTCCGGGTGTTGAATGCCTGTGCTTTCTCGTTACCTCGCAAAATTGTTAGTTCAATATTTTAGAAACAGATTTGCATGCTATTTTCAACAAGAACCATTATCTTTTATCGCAATAATTGGAGTAAATTGATACTTCCAATGTGCACAATGGTCTTGTGAGTTCAATATCCTTATTATCCATATCGTTTAATGAACAAAGAAATGGGACTCCATAATGATAAACTGTTTGTGCATATTTTACAAAATCTGATGTGTTAACTTATAATGAGAGTTGCGTGGACACATGCATATGGCTACTTTCTTCGTTGACACACTATATGTATTTATATCTACATGTATTATTTACGTATTCTTCAGAGAAGTCTAATTTATCTGGTTGAGTCGATAAGCCAAAGTAGTGATTCTCTATTTATAAGGATGGCAGTATAAGGTTCTTCTATTTATAAGGATGACAGTATAAGGTTCCTCTATTTATAAGGATGGCAGTATAAGGTTCCTCTATTATAAGGATGGCAGTATAAGGTTCCTCTATTATAAGGATGGCAGTATAAGGTTCCTCTATTTATAAGGATGGCAGTATAAGGTTCCTCTATTATAAAAATGACAGTATAAGGTTCCTCTATTATAAGGATGGCAGTATAAGGTTCCTCTATTATAAGGATGGCAGTATAAGGTTCCTCTATTTATAAGGATGGCAGTATAAGGTTCCTCTATTATAAAAATGACAGTATAAGGTTCCTCTATTTGTAAGGATGGCAATATAAGGTTCCTCTATTTATAAGGATGGCAGTATAAGGTTCTTCTATTTATAAGGATGGCAGTATAAGGTTCCTCTATTTAGAAGGATGGCAGTATAAGGTTCCTCTATTTAGAAGGATGGCAGTATAAGGATTCTCCTTATAAATAGAGGAACCTTATACTGGATGGCAATATAAGGTTCAGCCTTTCCACAAAACCAACAACTCAAATGGAGTTGGTCAATAATGTAAGTTTAAGATAATGACTATACGTTAATTGTTGTATGCATGTTAATAAACAAACATCTCTTTTAAACATTTACAACAACGACTTCTGGACCCATTGTTATAAGTCTGATAGAAATATATTTCAGTCTCATAGTCTAAGGCTCATGATTTATTAGAGAACGATTTAAACAGTTGTTTCTGAACAATATCTAATAACAGTGGTCAAAGGTGTGCAATCAGATAGCGTCTTGCTGTGCAAATATCATAGTTCATTAGCAATCAAATTAAATACCAAAACTTGATATTAGTTTGCAATAACTGTAATTTAATGTCGTCATATCAAACTCACCTGTACTTTATATCTTAAAGTACATACCTTTCTTCTCACACATTCCCGCATGAGCGTAGCGTTCCTATGCACGCAGCGTTTGCCGCCATTTTGTATGGCCAGCAGGCCAAGTATAAGCCAGGTCTGTGTCCATGTCGCCTGGTATGGGACGCTGCCTCTTAGTGCTCAAGCCAAGGATGTGCAACAGGCTGGGGGTAGCCACGGCAACACGGCTGTGGCATGTCCCAGTTCCACACTGGGGATATATTATTAATTATCACTGTGTGAATATAGAACAGGTCTACGTGGTAATGATTACACTGGGCCTAGGTGAGCTCCCCGTTCAATAGCTTCCCCGTCACCACTGCGCAGCCGCTTATACCTTACTGGTCTCCCTGCTCTGGGCCCGCTCTGCATATATGGCATATCTTGAACATTATACAACTCATCCCAACTCTACACCATTCTAACTATTAACACCTGAATCTAACGGCAATGCCTGTGGTTCATGAAGGTTCTTTGTATCGGTTCTGAACTGGGATGAGAGTGTGACATATAATACATAGCATGTCTGATTTAAGATATAACTTGACTTACCAAAGTATGTTTGATTTAAGATATTACAAGATTCACCATATATTTTCATCTGATTCACAGACAATGTGTTCAGTGTTAGAAACAGATAAACTCAATTAAGTTACATTGTGATTAAGTTACATTATTTTAAGTTATTAACGGCCGAACTATGCCTTAAAGTAAGTGATGCTTTGTTAAAAGCCAAACATCATTGCCTCACAACTCTGTTGCTACGATTCTCCAATATCGCTGATCCAGGTCATATATATCTCATGGGACACCAATGCGCGGTGACGCTTGTTTGCATCATGAGGGGAAACACGTGCTTGTGAACTTTCACATGCGCAGAACGCGGATTATATATGGACAAGTGAATGGTAGACCAAATCATTTCTGTTTTGATGACTTTGACTCCTAATATCATAAACACGCGTGTCAGATAGCCGGTCATCAATAAATGTATCAATAAAAGTAAAGATGTTGGGAAGGGTTGATATGAATAATTTGATATCAACTTATTATCCCTATTTCCAATTAAAGGCTTAAAATGTTGTGAGATTAGTGCTACCAATATGTATTTTAGCTTTGATTTATACATGGTGTGCCACACAATGTTAATCTTCAAGTTATTATCTTATATAATCGACTGTATATTGTAAAATAAAGGTTTCTATGACGTTAGCTCTTTTGTGAGGCATAAAAAGGGATGAAATCAAGAATGTTATGCTAAAAGTAATCTATCCTTGTCAATATACCGAAATGAGATGGTCGTGGGTTTCAACATCATATATATCAATGTCCTGAAGAAAGATATTCTGTAAGACATGCAGCATACCCAATATCTTATCCCATCTACCCCATCTATTATTTCAGTCATTTCGTGATGAGACCTACTTGTACCAGATATAGTGCTGCCTCACTGAATTGTATGGTCGCAGGTCCATGACATGACAACCCACCCGGTCACATATTTAAAAGGACAACGGGTTAACCCTTTAGGCACGGACCATATGATAAAATGTATCATGATTTAAATCACGGCACAACCGGGGATAGAACTCATGACATTTGAATCACCACAGAGGAACTAGTGCTGTAACCAACTACGCCACAGTCCGTGGCTCTACCTCAACGAAAAGAAAACCGAGACAATAGTATGCTTTTATATACAAATTTAATATTTTAGAACATGATGAAAACCATTAATACAAATACAAAAATATATTAACAAGATATGGCCAAACTAGTTAGTGCTTTTTAGCATATCACAGATGATAGAATAGCCGACGTGCAACGTACATATTACCTCATAATGATTGTTGAATGGTTAATTATTAATTTTATGCAATTGAAAAATATCATTTCACCATCAAGAAATAGGAATATATCGCATATACCACAAGAGGTCACTATTTGCATCAAATATGCTGTATCGGTTATTTTAATTATGATAAACACTCCTTTTGAATTGCATGTGACATTTTAAAGTGGAATAAAATGTATTGCATACGAGTATGATTACAAAACTCCAATGCTTCAAAGTTGACATACAAGATCTGCATTCATTTTTTTAAAAATTGAAATCAAATTATGTGGAAAATCATTAAATAATTTTTAGAAAATAGTAAAAACGTTGACCTTGTAAATATAAAGATCAACTACCGCTCTCTCCCTATATATATTCCCAATATATGTGGGTTTTTTTTGTAAAATACGTATTTATGATTTAAATCTAATGAATGAATGTTAAAAGCAGCTGGCAATATCCTGGGGTCATTATATCTTAAAAATGTGGACATCTATTCAAATCAGATACAGCTATTGAATTAAGTGAAATAAATCAATTAATTAGCTCTCCTCAATGGTTTATTTAATCTCATGTCTCCCGAGCATTAAGGCTTGGAATATAAGTAAAGATAGTGCTTTATGAAAATGATTTCATTCCACGAATAATCGTAAAGATTTGCCTCTAACGGTATGCTGACCATGAGTACAGTGTTAGTTCGTGTGAAACCTTGAATGCATGTTTTCTTAGCAACAGTTATTGTTGTCAAAGGGTTTAAATTATTGTACTGTCAAACATTCAGGGACAGATTATAAAATAGTTGAGTAATTGAAAAAAATTGATTTTAAAATTTAAATTATTATCAGACAGGAGGACCTGAAATATTGGAGGAATGTCACTTTTCTATTATTGTATTTGTCAAGCCATCCATACTATTTGTATGCTTTAACTGTTTGCTGTTTTCAGAAAACTAAGGTGGAACATGATAAGTACACTAACCAAAGTCAATGTTTTTTCAAGCTTCTATCTTTCGTAATGAATAATTAGACTTTTTATCCTTTATGTCCAATGACCTGTGTTTACCGGAAGTAGATATACATGCAGGTGGCAGCACTGAGCAGAACAATGGTCCAGGGAGCAGCCATGTTGGAGCGGGGGCCATGGTTGCAGAAGTCGTCTTGACAACAGTAATGGTACAAATATCCATTGTCGTTTATATTCATCACTTCGTCACATGCATCAGGTGCGCATCCTCGATCAACGGTCAAACCTCCCTTCATTTCTTCACGATTCAACTACAAAGTAATAATAATAATAATAATACATTTGTATAGCGCTATTTCAGACTAGGTCTGCTCGTGGCGCTCTCGGATATAGTATTTTGTGAAGTGCGTTTTGAGCTTAGATTTGAAGGTGTCTAGTGTTTTGCTATTTTTCACTGATAGGGGCAGGGCATTCCAGAGTCTTGGCGCATATGTCTCAAATGCTCTGTCACCGAACGTTTTTAGATTTACCTCAGGAACAATGTATTCATTGTTCTCAGATGATATAGTAGAATTATAACACTCCACATTTTGACATATGGTAAATTATTAGCAGTATTTCAGTAATGCATAACACAACTAGCTGTTTTTAATATTTGACTACTTACATAACATTGTCCCTCACAGTCTGTTGTGGAAATACGATCTAAGGCATAACTGTCCTCACAATATTTAGACCCACTGCGCACATTATTTAACGTTGCCACTCTACACTCGTAGCATTTCCTTGTCACACAAAAGGCTGAAATAAAGCAAATGAAATTGCCTAATTTAAAAATTTCTTTTTAAAGATATCTTATATTATGAATACTTTGGAGATATTTGAAAGTTATATGCACAAAAACTTCTCTGACACAATAAAAACTGATTAGAAGATATTAATGATTTTTCTTCTTGTGAATCTTCTAATTAACGATCTTCAGATGAGTCAGAGCCACTTTCTTTCCTATATTTTGAGTCAGAGCCACTATCTTTCCTCCTTCTTATTTATATTTTGAGTCAGAGCCACTTTCTTTCCTCCTTCTTATCTATATTTTGAGTCAGAGCCACTTTCTTTCCTCCTTCTTATTTATATTTTGAGTCAGAGCCACTTTCTTTCCTCCTTCTTATCTATATTTTGAGTCAGAGCCACTTTCTTTCCTCCTTCTTATCTATATTTTGAGTCAGAGCCACTTTCTTCCCTCCTTCTTATTTATATTTTGAGTCAGAACCACTTTCTTTCCTCCTTCTTATCTATATTTTGAGTCAGAGCCACTATCTTTCCTCCTTCTTATTTATATTTTGAGTCAGAACCACTTTCTTTCCTCCTTCTTATCTATATTTTGAGTCAGAGCCACTTTCTTTCCTCCTTCTTATTTATATTTTGAGTCAGAGCCACTTTCTTTCCTCCTTCTTATTTATATTTTGAGTCAGAACCACTTTCTTTCCTCCTTCTTATCTATATTTTGAGTCAGAGCCACTGTCTTTCCTCCTTCTTATTTATATTTTAAGTCAGAGCCACTTTCTTTCCTCCTTCCTACTTATATTTTGAGTCAGAGCCACTTTCTAACTGGCCAAAATAGCTCAATTGGTAGAGTATCCGCCTTGAGATCCAGGGGTGCCAGTTGGAATTCTGGCCATTTACTATCAACCGCTATGAGCAAACAATGTCTTGTAACAGCGGTATATTAATGTCAGCTTTTTCTCCCTCCTGCTAACTACCGGGTCCCGTTTATATATCCTTCTGGGATAATATATATCCATATAATATATATCCATATATTATAATATGTAGCATCCAAAGACTATATGTTTTTTTCTAATCACTGAACAAAGATATTTAGACTTACCTATACATATCAGTGATTGAAAAGCCAAAAGTATCTTTAAATTCATCATTTTCCTTTGTTATTCTGAATCCTCAATATGTTATATTTGTAAAGGCTTAAATGTAACAGGAATTGGTTTTGGATGAGTGGTGTTACCTAGGAGACATTAAACAAAGTAGACGAACGGGCGCTAAAAAATTCATATGTTCTTCAGACAAAAGGCCGTGAACATGTTGATGCTATATGTAAAATCAAATATTCATTAAGGTTATATGCTGCACTGTTGTTGAGCAAGATGTGTGTTAGGAGATGACGGTTATCTATATTAGAGATTATAGCATGCGAATGCTCTTGTTTCAATTAACTAGATGGACCACCTTTAGTCTATATCCCGAATACATTAGGTTACCATATGTTTCGTTATATTCCTCATTAACAAACATCCCCGTGTACGATATAATTTATTATGGGCATCTTAAGTACATTTCGGGATAACATTTATTTTTTTTGTCTTTATCATGTACACTTGGCAGTATGTATAAATGTCAAAATATTGTGTTTTGTTGAAGTATGTATAAATGTCAAAATATTGTGTTTTGTTTCAGCCAAAGTGATCAATAAACAAAGCGCATTAACTTCACGTATGTCCCATCATATACAATGTGACATGTGTCTGTTGCAGATGGGAATAATCGTTCAATGATTTACAGGGAAAACGTAGTAACTGAAAAATGACTTTTTCAACAGACCATCATACTGTTATTGCCATTAATTTTCAAACTATGGCTAAAGTTCGAATTATAAACAATCATGATATCATTTTCATAAAGTAGTGATAGGTTCTGAAGCTATATACAAAAGACATATTGTTATTGTGATATTTCACCTTAGTCAATTCAAAACAATTTAAACGAGACCCCAACTGCATTCTATTTCAGGGAAGAAGAAACAATCAACGGTTGGTCCGTGTTCATTTTAAGCCATAGCGGAAACTTTACACTATCTTCCTCAACAGAACATGCTTCACATTGAAAATGGCGTGTATATATATACGATATGTTTTATTGGACAATAATTTCAATTAAAAGGTAACCAACGACCAGATGTCAAAACAAAGTAGAAATGATGCATAGTAACACTATCTCCATATCGTGTACAGTTTGAACATGAAATATTTGTAAATCTAGTTAACCTATATAGATTTAATACCCCATACATTTGATCAATGTGAAGAGCCTTCTCCAAATTGTTGCTAATAATAGATTTGCAAATGCTCATATTGATTAATCAATATTTATATGAATGGTCATCATAATATATCTTTTTCTTGCAACAGTAACAATGTTTTTGTTTTACCTTTATACTATACTTTGTGCAACATTCTCAGGAATTACAATTGAAGGTTTGTACTAAATTTACTTTTAAATTATCTTTCTTGTGACTTGCATGTTGGTATTGAATGTCAGTATTATATCAAAAGTAAGGCTTGAATTAGACACATTATATAACTTTCTCAGGAATTACAATTGAAGGTTTGTACTAAATTTACTTTTAAATTATCTTTCTTGTGACTTGCATGTTGGTATTGAATGTCAGTATTATATCAAAAGTAAGGCTTGAATTAGACACATTATATAACTTGCAATATTTCAGTTAATGGTCACTTAACGTGCCATTCTTGTCACTCCTCCAATGCCAGGATACGTAAAACACTGAGTAAAATTGCTCCTGACTGGGAAGTACGGGATCTCACCAAGTACTTACCAGTAAATGCTACCCGTGGATGTGAAGAAAAGCTGGTACTGGATGGTGCCGTGGAAGAAGCGTATTGTGACGGCAGATGTATGGTAAGTGGAAAGATAAAGACAATATATTATATTATTTTGCCATCTATATATCGCATATATACATTTAGATAACAAAAATCTCAATGACATATAAATTGGATACTGATTTATTTCATAAATCTACAATCACATCTCATGGATACAAAGAACACCATGGGTCTGATCTTCTTAATCTAATCACAATTATCCAAGATAATATTACCATAATAAAATATTGTCTTACCCCTGTCTGCATGGCACGTGATTGTCATATACTTGTAGTATATTGTGGATTACTTGGGACGAGCGTGAAGTTCATTTGATATTTGATATTTGACGTTTTCTTACTTGGGTTCATTTTATGTAAATATGGAATATTGACAAAGTATGTGCATATGACAAAGTATGTGCATATTTCTTTAGTATTATCTTATATAATAATAATATTATAATTTCAGTCTGCAAAGTTTGTAATTGGTGATGATATCACTTATTTGAGGACATGTTACCATGGTTGTGACGACCACCACATTGTGAGGGACAATTATGAGGTCCAGTGGCAATGCTGTGACACCGATCTCTGCAATACAGACCTGACATCTGGTGATTCATGGAACAGAGGTAGCTTGTGCCCCCTACAGGCACTTTTGATCCTATCAATAGAAAATACAAATTGGTCAAATTGTGGAAAGTGAGAGCCGTATGAGCAAGTTTCCTCCAAGAAAAAGATAAGAAAAAAGCTCATCTTATGCGGAATAAATTTATCCATAAGATAAAAGTAGGCTCTATTTCAAACTATTAGCCCATCCACTGTTCCTTATTCATGACGTGTACTTCCCTTAAGAGAAATCTAGCACATTCTCAACCAGCATTCAGCCATCTTGATTTCTGAGTACATATCAACACATTAGCTCCCAGTGAAACCAACATCCCACCAGACTACTTTCCATCTGGCTTCTCCAGAAAAATATAAGTATCATAGTCTGTTGAAAACGTCATAAAGGTCTGGGGGTTCAATTCCCAGTTGGAACAAGCATTTCTTTTCGTGGTGAAGAGGAAATTCTCATTTTGAAGTTTTATTTTAGCTATATGCACATTAGAAAATATAGAATTGAAATCTTTTTTGTCAAGGCAGAAAGTATAAAAAAATTACTTTATACAAAAAAGGTAAAATATTTATATTGTGATCTTATTTAAGCATTATGAAAGTGTGTGTGTTTTTTTGTTGCAAATGGTGAAAACACATAAAAAAGAGATAAAATGACTATATACAGAAAAAAAATATGTCATCAATTTATTTGTGTTTATTTTATACAATGACGCATGAGCAAAGAAACTGTTACATAGAGCCAATTCTATTTTTATACAATGGTTTGACCCCAAAGTTTACATAGTGCTGCCGACAAGGGGTGATATGTGGCTCAGTGGTTAAGATGTCTGTCTAAAGGTCTAGGGTTTGAATCCCGGTTGGGAAAAATACTATTTTAATGTTGAAGGTGAACTATTCATAAGGGGGTTCTGTTTGAGTGATATGCACTTCAGAAAACCTTAAGTGATTTATCTGTCACAAACAAAGAAAAATATAAAATGGTAGAAATGATTTAATACTGAAGAAATATAAAATCTTCTATTGAGGTTCTAATTGAGCAAAATGCACATCAACAGAATTTAATTTATTTTCTTTTTGCAAACACAAAAGATATGAGTAATAATTACTTAATAAAGAAAACAAATATCAAATGTTCATATTGGGGTAATATTTGAGCAATGTGCAGCATGTCAGAACATATAGAATTAAATGTTTTTTGCCAACATAGAAAATATAAAAAATAGTTTTATTTCAACCCAGATATGTTTATAAAGAAAATATAACATGGATCCAATTTCAAGATTTCATCATAAATTTTAAACTTTGAGTAAGTTGGTCATTAAGCTAACCTTGAGCATCCATGAATATATCCAGTGCAATGCAATAGTTCCAAATTGTTCAACATTAGCATGCATCTCACAGGATTGATGATATGCTTTGACCTTTTCTCATGGCTGGATTGCTCACTCGACATTTTGCCTAGCCTGGATCCACATTTCAAAATTAACATGGACCGTACCTACCAAAGGTGTTATAACAATTGACCAACTCTTACCACATACATGCAAACAATGTTCATTCTTAAATCCATTCTATCAGATTGGTATATTATCTATTACAAAACAATATTCAAGATCTTTAAAATGTGGAGGTGTCAATATTTGACCATGTCAGTCATGAAATCAACAGGTTACATGTCACCTATATGTGTATTTCTCTATTCTCCAGTGAGATCAGCCAAAAGTGCATGTGCTCACATGTGCAAAGATCACCTCTTAGAAATGGTGTCAATGCTTCCAAAATAGTTCTTCAGTTTCATAGTTGTTTTAAACAATACAAACAATATAGAATTAAACGTCCTATATTATAAAAAAATATCAAATATTACAATAATTATTTTAATTGTCAAATAAAACCATAATTTAAATGAAGAAATATGTGTAATAATAATAATGCTCAGATGTGTGTGCAGTGAATTGTCCACTATTTAACACATGTGAAAGTGACCACAACCCCCCCCCCCTAATCTGAGTACTAATCTTAGCAAACAAGTATTCTTAGCAGGATGCCAACTCCACTGGGGGGATACTGGATTCGGTAACTGCAGTTACCGAATCAAAATGGCAGACCCTGCACCAGGTGAGAAATCTCTGCAGCTTGTTTTGAGGGGTATATTGCATACTGTGTCACTGTTCTGTGTTCCTTGTTAGAGATAAAAGCAATATAATAATATCTCATGCAAAAGGTAGGCAGGACAATGGCTTAAATGTCTGATTTGGGCCATGTTGTTTTGTCTTGAGATTCGGTAACTATGATCAGTGTATGTCTAAAGATTCGGTAACTGGGGTGTCATGATTTGGTAACTCCGCTATGGGTCCTCACTTATCAGATGCTTATAGAATACAATCATCATTGTTTATCACTGAGAGGGACTTGATCTTAGAATATGGGCTTACTCCAAGTCTGAGCATCCCATTTTCTTGGATTGTTACTTACTTTAAACACATATTAAGCACTTTACTATCCCAAAATAATTTCAGGTTATGAGGTCGTATATAGATCTATCAATCAGCAGGTTCATGCATTCAGCATAATGGATATGCATGTCATTAAATTGTGGGGCAGAGAAGTGTACAACATTTAACACATGGTTCACTAGTTTATTACGTTTCATTTGACACATATTTCAGTAGCTGAAAACATGGATGCCAAAGAAGCAAATTTAGTAAGTATTTAAGATAAATCTCGATAATTTAATCTATTATTTCCTGTACCACACCATTTCAATTAAGTTGTATTTGAATGATCACTTGCTCTTTATTGTCACAAGCTTTAATGCTTTGATATTACCAGAGTACCATGGAATCTTTGCATCAAGTAGATGGTATGTATACATGTAGATACTCCTAGGATAACCCGGCTGGAGCTGTATAGGATTGATCAACTTGAGACTACATCTACATCAAAACCAATTGGCATTCCGCCAAGAGAGCACGGTTGCACTAAGGGGTGCAGCTGGTACACACCAGTTGCTTGTTGCCAACCTTTATACTCTGGTAAGGGAGTTCCTGAAGGATGCCGAGCTACCTGGTTCCAATGTAGTTAATTGAGGGGGAAGATTATTCCAGTCAGTCACTGTCCTTGGAAAATAGCTGTATTTATAAGGGTCACAGCTTGTCGCAATTTCGATATAGTGATTTCCATGTAGGAGCTGATTTGATTTTGACATGTTCTGGAAGTTTCAAAGCTATTTCACCTTGTACAATAAAACCAGCCTCTGTGTACTTCTTCTCCCTGCTAGTGAATCCCATATTAGGTCTTCCAGGAATTTTGTTACAGTGCCTGACACAAATCTAGCAGCTCGTCTTTGAACTGATTCTATGTGGTCTATATCGTTTTTGAGGTAAGGGTCCCACACACTTGATGCATATTCTAAGTGAAGGCGCACAAGTGTATTGTAGGCAGCCTCTTTGATGTTTCCTGGGCAGATATTGAAGTTTCTTCTTACAAATCCCAGTACTTGATTTGCTTTGCAGACAATGTTGTTGATATGTTCATGCCATTTCATATTTGTTTGGAGATCAACTCCCAGGTAGGGATGATGTTCAACATATTGCAAGTTGTGACCATTTAATGTATATTTTCTTGTATCAAGAGCTTGGCTTTTTTCTTGCTACTCAGGGTGTAGCATTTATGAGCATTGAAGTCCATTTGCCACTCACTTGACTATTCCTCCAGCATATTTAGGTCTTCTTGCAGTTTTACTGCATCATCGTCATTTTCAACTATTCTATATAGGAGGCTCTCATCAGCAAAGAATATTTGAATGAATATTTTAGCTTCTCTCCAATGTCAGTAATGTAGAGTAGAAATAGTAATGGTCTAAGTACTGTACCCTGAGGCACTCCAGATTTAACAGGGACAGGGTCAGATTCATCACCATCAATAACTACCATCTGTTCACGGTTTGTAAGCCAGTTTTTATTCCATGAACTGACCTGCCCTGAGATTCCGTAATGCTTGAGCTTGTGATTCAGCTGTTCGTGGCAGATTGTGTCAAAGGCCTTACTAAAGTCGGGAATGAGCATGTCAACATTTTGACCATCATTTCTAGCCTTGAGTATATCCTGTAAGGTTGTGATTAACTGAGTTTCACATGAGTGGCCTTGGGACTTCTCCTTTGGCAAGTGAGTCTTGGAATATTTTTTGGAGGATTGGAGCTATTTCATGTGACCATTCTTGCAAGGTATTTGATCCGGGCCATTGGCTTTTTTGGATCACCTTTGTCAGGAATATTTTCCATGTTTTCAGTAGAAAAAACAGATTTGTACTGACGTGAAAGAACTTCTGCCTTGCCTTTACTGTCTTTCACTTCAATGCCATTTTCTGTTCATGTTGGTGCACCAACAGTATCTTTGATCTTATCCTGGATCTAATATAGTTCCAGAACCTTTTTCCCATTGATGCTCTACTGAATTCAATGTCAGGTAAATCGAGTAGCCCAAGGACATATTCATTGTGGGATTCTCTCAACTTATGTTTTATGTGTTTCTTAAGGTTTCTGAATTTTCTACGGTCAGAATCCTTTTTAGTTTTTTTAGCCTTGTTATACAGTCTTTGTTTCTTGATTTCCTTTGTCATCCATGGCACATCCCATCTACCAGTTATTTTCTTAATAGGAATGTGTTTATTGATGGACTCCATAAGCTTATCTGTGAACTTATTGTTCAGAGTTACAACTGGGAGATTAGAATCCTTAACTTCATCTTCAAAAAAGACATGCATGTCTTGTTTTATTGCATTCATGTTTCCTTTTTATAAGCAAACCTTGTGTATTCAATTTCAGCATTGAAACAGACTTTTGACAAGGAATATTAATTGTGTATTCAATTTCGGCATTGAAAGAAACTTTTGACAAGGAATATTAATTATGAATTATCTTGACTTGATAAAACTGGATAACACACATGAAGTTCTCCTTTCTACCCTGCTGATCCATATGATAAAGGACTTTCATTAATTTGTCAGTCATACATTTGCAAACTTCAGAATCTTTCACATAATCCCCTGCTTAGGAATATACCTTTTGTCCTTTTTCTTTTTCAAGTGAATTATAATCAACAGTTTGTTCAGAACTAATAACTTCTCTTGATCTTCAGAATATTTTTTGTACCATTTGTTTCAATATATGGTTTACAGTTCTGCCCATATTTATTGATTATGGCATTGATTGTTTGGCCAAAGTGAACAGATCTATATATTTTGGTTTAGTGGTTTCATCTAATTCTTCTTTCAGATTTCTAAAAGGCAATTTCTGGTGGCTGGATTTAGCATGGTGGAATATATTTAGTTCTATTTTACCAGTTTTTGTGCAATGATAATCACATAAAGGCTGAAAAAGTGAGCATGTCATATTTTAGTTACAGTTACAATGAACATTGCAACCACTGGATTGCAACACATTATACATACCTGCAGTCATTATACAGAGCATATTGTTCTGGTACTATTATTGTTTGCTTAGAAGTACACATTAACATGGATATTTTGTTGGCATCCACATATGGCAGTTACCAAATCATTCAACAGTTACCGAATCATCCACATGGAGAAGACTACAGTTACCGAATCATGCATGTACAGTTACCGAATCATGAGTGAAACTACATTCCCTCTTTTTCACATTACCTGTAAAGCTATGTGAATCATTTTGATCATACTGTATTTATATACTATACTGAAGCATTTGGTCATGGTAGCAGTTATCAATAACCCCAGGAAAGATGAAATACAAGCTGCTGAGATTTCTCACCTGGTGCAGAGTCTGCCATTTTGATTCGGTAACTGCAGTTACCGAATCCAGTATCCCCCCAGTGAACTCACATTTTTAATCTCCACCGCTTTTTGTCAGGTATTATAGCTGAAGGGAAAAACCCTTAATGGTTACAGCACAAATAAAACTCAGGTTGGTCAAATTCTACGCCTTGAAATAATAAATTCATGTGCATTCTTTTCTTTTTTAGGAACCGGAGAGCTATGAGAACAATAATAGCACCATCAAATAAGTCAACACAAGGAGTCCCTTTTTTATCTATCAATTATCAAGTGTCATCAAATAATAGTATTTTCGTCTCCATAGTCCTTTTGAAAACTTTTGAAGGGATTAATTTCAGAGATAAAAATAACTTTATGAATAAATAGTTTAAACAAATATATTTCATGACTACTTTCCTTGATAATGTGTATTGAGTTTATTGAGTCTATCGGTTATCCAACATCATTCAATTCATGACTATAGCCATATTTGCATCTGTTATGTCAGTCTTTTTTAATCAAATGTTTTCCCTATTGTATACATACAGACAACATCTATTAAATCTTAACAAAGTATAGATACATGGATTACGGTCCGGGGGCTATCCTTAGACCATAAAAGATGCATCCCATACATGACCTTAATAAGGGACAGGCTTAAAGACCGACGGTTGAAACATCTGACCGACTCAATATAAAAGTGATACCAGGTGGCACCACAGATGCTTTTACCTCCACCAATGACTCTGATGATCATGACTGGAGTTTGTGTGATCATGCCTTTGTAAACATGCATGTAAAATAACCATAGCCACTCTTTGAAAAGAGTATGGTACCTAATCCCAGTGGCATACTGCTATCTGACATGATGGAACGTGAAATGTTCTGAAAAGATCTTTAATAACAAAAAATACTTGATGTAAATATGTTCTACGAATACTATATTTTTTAGATTTAGTGCTAATTATTTCGAAATTATAACAAATCTATTTAATGATTATAGTTTGTTCATCTCTGAATATTTAACCGTTAACAATGGTTTTGTTTTTTTCTTCTCAGCAAATATGTTATTTGGCATGGAATGTGAAAACCCATTATAAAGGGGCGGCGTGTAGAATTGTTTTGACATGTCACTAAACATTTCACTCGGGAATCAGGGGACTACCTTTATACATATCTCGAGAGTGTCACTGGGGTGTCAGTGATTAAATAGATTTGTACTCACATGGGGTTGGTATCTCTCTTAAGGTCAGGAACACTGACTATCAGGACATCCAGGTCGGCGCACCCAGATAACTAATGATAAACCCATATAGGAACAAAGTGTTGCAAGATTAAAAGAGGTGAAAGGTGAGAGTTTGGGTTTACCTTATTTTGTACAGAAAAGAAAGATAGCTAAATAGTTGATCAGAATATATTATAGCTGACATCTGAAATACTTTGTTCCCAT
Organism: Amphiduros pacificus; assembly: GCA_949316495.1. NCBI lineage: Eukaryota > Metazoa > Annelida > Polychaeta > Phyllodocida > Hesionidae > Amphiduros > Amphiduros pacificus. Next base: position 71,536,380 of record OX439000.1, read on the forward strand.
TCATTGGTGAGGTTTTGAGAGAGATAACCAAGGTGAACAATATGATACTAAAACTTGATACTCATTGCTAGTTGACAATTGTTATCGAAATCAACTGACCTTGTTATGTTAACACCGGACCTTGAAGAGGTTCTCACGGGGGGCAGATTGACATGGATAGGTTGCATATAACATGACATTGTTGATTTTATTCTATTTTATGCCTCCAAAGAAGTGATTTTACCTCAAAGTCTCAACTCCATAGAATCATTTATTCAGCACTAGATAGTCGATTATATATGATAAAAGAGTCCAGATTGACTTCGGTTAGAGACCCTTGTGTAAATCAAGGCTAAGATACATATCTGTGCCACAATATAGCAGCACATATTTATAGTCTACAAAGAAGTAAGCAAAGGAAATCAAAAACAAAAAAACAACTTCTTGCACATTTTGTTGATATTGAAAATGATAAAATGTGAATTTAACATACTAGGGTATCGTATTCATCTGATATGATTTATGGATATGTCCAGTGCAATGCATAAGTTTCATATCCTGCTTTGCCAGAGGAAGTTTGATCACTCATCTTTGCATCATAGGCCTGATTATATGCATTTAGCTTCACTCATGGCAAGATTGCTCACTCCATACTTTGCCTGGATCCATATCACGATACATACATGTGCTATACTCTTCCTAAAAGTCATGACAATTCATCAGTTCTGAACACAAAACAAAAACATCACTTATTCTGGTATGTAGTGTATCAGATTGGTATATGATTATTCCAAAACAATACTCATTCAAGATCTTCAAAGTGTACGGTCCAAATTTGCCCATGTCAGCCATGATAGAAATCAACTTGTCATATATAACCTGGGTGTAGATTTTCTGAACATATTTCGCATAGATTATTGCATAGATTATATTATATCAACAAAACAATATGATTTCTCAATTTCAAAGTGTTTTGCGCAGGTATTAATATATCATTTTACAGATATAAAAAATAAACTACATGACAAAGAAAATATTTTTTTTTTTGGTCAGTGAAACAGTTTTACATGGATTATGCTATTTTTCATAGTAAGAATAGAATTCTGAAACTAGACAGCTCTATATAGTCGGCCTATAGAGAGGCAGTTCTGTTAGTACAAATCCTTATCCAGGTGCTTATAAAAAGATCAGCTGCAGAAAGAAGTTGTGAATTTGTAGAGTTCTCATAGAAGAAGGGATCAGGCGAGTTCACTGAATCTCTCACACATGTCATCCTTGATTATTCAACTTGTGAAGGTAAATCAAGTCTTGTCAAGCTGTGATTGGCGATCCGTCAGCCAATGAATGCTTCAATATCGAGGCGGATCAACTTGCTATCGTCTTGCTGAGGTGAAGATGTTTGAGGTTGCTACTTTTCCACACGTCTTGATCACGTGATCACATCGCGATGCACCTGTTCCAAAGGAGAAGGTCAACTCTGTATTTATCAAAACACTCATCAACAAACAAGATGTAGATGATAAACAAAATGACAAGGGTCATTATTTCACGGATTAACCTTCATAATTATTGTATCTAAAAATTGTCTTTGAAATCAAAGAAGAAATATGTTTTCCACATAAATGATCAAATAGGGTGACTTACACATGAACTACATAAAAAGAATCTGAGTCAGTTGTGAATGACACTATTGTAATGCGCAAAACATAAGTAGAAGATAAGCATAAAGCTAAACTGTATCATGAGACATTCTGCTTCTAAAAGAATTAATGGAATAACGATTGGCAGGGCACGATTATGCTGTAAACACTCTGGTCCAACGAGGTCATGTCTGGATGAGGAGGCCCATGGGAGATGTGCAGATGTATGGATGGAATGAGTAGCTCAAGGCGAAGGGGTCTGGAGGGTGATGAGGTAGGGAAGAGGCTGGGCATCACAGAACCGGTAGAACACCCATGTAGATATCATGCTGGGGTGCACTGGGTGTTGTGAATAGCTCCAGCTGAGTACTTGTTGGTGGCATGTTGTTGCTAGTGTAACACCATCTTGACTTCTCTCCTCTGACATGCTACAACTACACCTGCAATCACAGCCTGACTTATCTCCCCTACAGTGACATGCTACAACTGCACCTGCAATCACAGCCTGACTTATCTCCTGCACAGTGACATGCTACAGCTGCACCTGCAATCACAGACTGACTTATCTCCCCTACAGTGACATGCTACAACTACACCTACAATCACAGCCTGACTTATCTCCTCCACAGTGACATGCTACAACTACACCTACAATCACAGCCTGACTTATCTCCCCTACAGTGACATGCTACAACTACACCTACAATGACAGCCTGACTTATCTCCCCTACAGTGACATGCTACAACTACACCTACAATCACAGCCTGACTTATCTCCCCTACAGTGACATGCTACAACTACACCTACAATCACAGCCCAACTTATCTCCCCTACAGTGACATGCTACAACTACACCTACAATCACAGCCTGACTTATCTCCCCTACAGTGACATGCTACAATTACACCTGCAATCACAGCCTGACTTATCTCCCCTACAGTGACATGCTACAACTACACCTACAATCACAGCCTGACTTATCTCCCCTCCAGTGACATGCCACAACTACACCTACAATCACAGCCCAATTTATCTCCCCTCCAGTGACATGCCACAACTACACCTATAATCACAGCCTGACTTATCTCCCCTACACTGACATGCCACAACTACACCTACAATCACAGCCTGACTTATCTCCCCTACAGTGACATGCCACAACTACACCTACAATCACAGCCTGACTTATCTCCCCTACAGTGACATGATACAACTACACCCGCAATCATAGCCTGACTTATTTCCCCTACACTGACATGCCACAACTACACCTACAATCACAGCCTGACTTATCTCCCCTTCACTGATATGCTACAACTACACCCGCAATCACAGCCTGACTTATTTCCCCTACAGTGACATGCTACAACTACACCTACAATCACAGCCTGACTTATCTCCCCCACAGTGACATGCTACAACTACACCTACAATGAGAGCCTTACTTATCTCCTCTACAGTGACATGCTACAACTACACCTACAATCACAGCCTGACTTATCTCCCCTACAGTGACATGCTACAACTACACCTGCAATCACAGCCTGACTTATCTCCCCTACAGTGACATGCTACAACTACACCTGCAATCACAGCCTGACTTATCTCCCCTACAGTGACATGCTACAACTACACCTACAATCACAGCCTGACTTACCTCCCCTACACTGACATGCTACAACTACACCTACAATCACAGCCTGACTTATCTCCCCTACACTGACATGCTACAACTACACCTACAATCACAGCCTGACTTATCTCCCCTACAGTGACATGCTACAACTACACCTACAATCACAGCCTGACTTATCTCCCCCACAGTGACATGCTACAACTACACCTACAATGACAGCCTGACTTATCTCCTCTGCATTGACATGCTACAACTACACCTACAATCACAGCCTGACTTATCTCCCCTACACTGACATGCTACAACTACACCTATAATCACAGCCTGACTTATCTCCCCTACACTGACATGCTACAACTACACCTACAATCACAGCCTGACTTATCTCCTCCACACTGACATGCTACAACTACACCTACAATCACAGCCTGACTTATCTCCCCTACAGTGACATGCTACAACTACACCTACAATCACAGCCTGACTTATCTCCCCTACACTGACATGCTACAACTACACCTACAATCACAGCCTGACTTATCTCCCCTACACTGACATGCTACAACTACACCTACAATCACAGCCTGACTTATCTCCCCTACACTGACATGCTACAACTACACCTACAATCACAGCCTGACTTATCTCCCCTACACTGACATGCTACAACTACACCTACAATCACAGCCTGACTTATCTCCTCCACACTGACATGCTACAACTACACCTACAATCACAGCCTGACTTATCTCCCCTACAGTGACATGCTACAACTACACCTACAATCACAGCCTGACTTATCTCCCCTACACTGACATGCTACAACTACACCTACAATCACAGCCTGACTTATCTCCCCTACACTGACATGCTACAACTACACCTACAATCACAGCCTGACTTATCTCCCCTACACTGACATGCTACAACTACACCTATAATCACAGCCTGACTTATCTCCCCTACACTGACATGCTACAACTACACCTACAATCACAGCCTGACTTATCTCCCCTACACTGACATGCTACAACTACACCTACAATCACAGCCTGACTTATCTCCCCTACACTGACATGCTACAACTACACCTACAATCACAGCCTGACTTATCTCCCCTACACTGACATGCTACAACTACACCTACAATCACAGCCTGACTTATCTCCCCTACACTGACATGCTACAACTACACCTACAATCACTGCCTGACTTATTTCCCCTACACTGACATGCTACAACTACACCCGCAATCACAGCCTGACTTATCTCCTCCACAGTGACATGCTACAACTACACCTACAATCACAGCCTGACTTATCTCCCCTACACTGACATGCTACAACTACACCTACAATCACAGCCTGACTTATCTCCCCTACACTGACATGCTACAACTACACCTACAATCACAGCCTGACTTATCTCCCCTACACTGACATGCTACAACTACACCTACAATCACAGCCTGACTTATCTCCCCTACAGTGACATGCTACAACTACACCTACAATCACAGCCTGACTTATCTCCCCTACACTGACATGCCACAACTACACCTACAATCACAGCCTGACTTATCTCCCCTACACTGACATGCTACAACTACACCTACAATCACAGCCTGACTTATCTCCCCTACACTGACATGCTACAACTACACCTACAATCACAGCCTGACTTATCTCCCCTACACTGACATGCTACAACTACACCTACAATCACTGCCTGACTTCTCTCCTCTGCATTGACATGCTGCATCTACACCACAATTCCCAGTTGACCTAAAATACTATACAACTTTAACTGCGAGTAAAAGCACTTGGAAGACACATATCGCCGCAATATCTATAGAAAATAGATGAATCAACTTGAAGCATTGACCATGAATTCTGATCAAATGTAGTTGAATGCACGCAGAGAAACTAGAAAAAATCACAATGGGTGTCAGGGCTAAGGTCAGCAATATTTGATGTATGATATTCAATATTCTCTAAAACTTTTAGCGTTTAACTGACATGACATCAGGAATCCATTATCTCCTCGGAGTACAATAACAAAAGTAACAAGAAAGTCTTTTTCAGAAAAAAAATTGTTAACAGTTTTCTTATTGAAAATGATATTTATATTTTCTCTTCATTTTGAAGTTGCAGTAAATTATTGACTAACACGTGCAAGCCCGCCCGAAAACTAAGATCACGAGAGTACGAATCGAATGCATTTACACAAATAACTGACGTATACACATTAACCCTCGTCGTCTCTGATCAATAGAGTATACAGTATGTTATTATATAGTTTAAGAGGTTCATACAAAAAAGATCTGTGTGAGTTGGGGGAGATTGCCTATAGATGCAGGTTGCAAATTTGATTGCAGGTGCTCTGGATATTCCATTCCCCGCCAGGTGGCAGTACTACGCCACTTCACAAATATGCGAATCAACCAAATCCTCTGAAAATTGAATCTAATCTACCGCAGACAGGAAACAAATTGAGCCCTAATATGTTTTATAGGATAAAGTTGATGTTGGTCTTTTTTCATAGATGGTCAAAGGGAGAAAGATTAAAATGTGTTTGGTGGATTTTACGGCGTGTCGACACACAGACTGAATTCAGTAGAAGGATGGCTCTTTATGGCCAATATAAGTGTATCCTCTCCCTTCTGGGTCAGAGGAACTGCAAGCCAAAGCCGTGTCAGATATTACTTGAGTTTGATATACCGTTGGCGGGACGCTATCAAGTGGATATGGTGTCTACAATATGGTAAAGCCCAGCTTAATGATTAATTTCCTGAGATGGGTGCGGGTTATAAATGTAATAGGCAAGCTTCTTTCTTATGGGCTATTGAAATCAAAATGTATCACACACCTGATTAGACTACCACCAGACACTAAATTCCACTCACATCGATGGTTTAAAAGTAGTAAACATAATACATACGTGGCCATTTGTGGTGAGATACACAGGTATTAATTTCCTGGTTCTAAAGAATAAACATTTAAAATAGTTTCTGCATATATCATCTCAAGATTGAGCGCATTACGTATTAGACCCTATTGATGCAATATTCGACCAACTTTCGGCCATCTTGGTTTTCCCTGTCACACAAAAGGTGTGAATGATTTCGCCGCCAGCCCTAATCAATTCCCAGCGACTGATTCTTACTCCAGCGTTTCACCTCAAAGGTCAAGTTTATTCGCCTAAGGAGTAAACACGTCACAGTGTTTCAATAATCTGTCAAACCTTTACTTACTCTACAGTTGGAGTTCAATGTGACTTTCTATGGGAAGGGAAAGGTCATTGAGCTTTAGTCTTCTTTTTATTGGAGTCAGTAAAATATAGACTTGCCCGAATATCGCATATCTAAATTGATATCATATCTATTGCCATTTATAACTAAGTAGTAAATCATCGTTTTAATTAGACATCCTATTAAGTTGAGAGCTGGATGAGAATGTGTCAAGCATAAAATATTGGCTTCCTTAAACTGAGGAGAAAATTAATTTGTTATAGGTCGGTAGTATAAAGTAATGAGACACAATGAATTTAAGCTTCAAAAAAGACTTATGGTGTTTTTGCCATATCTGATGGCATAAATCTTCTCCTGAATAGCACTGAGGTGTGAAACAAGAGCAGCGACAACTTGCTTGGTGTCAGCTAATTTTATTGCATTGTTTGTATTGAGGTAATTAATCAGAGGAGTAGCGATCAGGTATGCAAGCACTGTCACGCAATTTATCACTTAAAAGTGTCTTGGAACATTACAGTTACAAAAGGCTCCCTCAACGATGATGGATTAATGACTGCTCCCATATTAAACATGGCGTCTTATATTTGCCAGGCAGGAATGTCTTGTGTTTTAAATGTTTCACTGTCATCATTCTAGGGACAATATAAGAATCACACAATGATAAGATTTTGATTCCATAGGAATGTAAAGATGACACATATCTTGACCAATCTTGATTTAGCTTTTGAGATAAGTGAGAAGGTTACAAGTTTTATGGATTACTTTTTGATCTTGAGTTTTTAATGTCATCTTGGAAAAAGACTAAACTTTTCATGATATCAGATTTACATGTACCTTTTCACAACATAATATAAATATTTATACCCTAAGTTTGTGATCAAATGTTATTACCATCATACTACCCAACATATATTCTGCACAATTTAATATCTTCTGCTAAAATCCATATCATTCATTGAACCCTTTGTTAACAAACTTTTCCTCAGCTGACTAGTGATCTAGTGCAAACACTTCCTTTAAAGAGTTTGCGATCAACGGGGCAAGCTCTTTAAACATTGCCTATAACCTGTGATAACATGAAAGCGTCAATTCATCACAACCAAGAATATTATCTATACCAACTGCTCATATCATTGAATAGCTTAGTAAATCAAGCTCTAAATTCAGACCCTAGAATAATTTATTTTTATCAATATTTTACGAAACTGTCCTCTTAAAGGAACATCCTGTGTCACTTCAAATAATTATGACTGACTAGTCTACAAATTTTAGAACCTTAATGGTGTGTGTTGAGCATATGTATTACGAATCTTATGTATTTATTTATCACCAAAACGGGAAAGAAAGATTCAAGTCTCTTAAGAGGTCAACAGTCCTTGTTACTCTTGCTGATGTACCATCCATGTTATGCCCTCTTGAGACTAAACTGAGAATAGAGTGATTTTCAGAAGCGAGGACATGGTTCTTAACACAGGCTGTTTAGACCAATCCGATATAAACTTCATACCTCAGTAGAATGCCCCAGTTATCAAGAAGACTTGGTATTATGTGTCACATGTCGATAATTTGAAAAGCATCACAATGAAATGGACACCACAGTAGGGCCCAACATAAACGTCATTAATATGTGAAAAAGATCTTAAAGCATTCATGAAATGAGGTTTTCAAGCACATTTTCCTTATACTCCAAACTTTGCGATTAAATTTCATTACCCATCATATTTCCCCTTCATAGATGTCTGTGCCATTTGATAATGGATGGGCCTTCTGCTAAAACCCAAATCATCCATTGGACACTTTGTCACCAAACTTTGTTTAGCTGACCAGTGATCTAGTGCAAACACCTGCTTGGCAAAGTTTTGCTAACTTCAGGCAACTTCAGATTGGGAAAATGGAGTGATTTGGCTTACAGAGCCCTGTTTGTCCATTGGTACAGGACTAACATCCTGACTGACCACAATAGAGGTCACATGCTTGTATACATGTGGCCACCTGGTGGTCAAGGAGTACAGCCAGTACTTGGCACTTTCACCAAAATTCTTTAACCATGGCTGGTGTATTTTGATTTATTTTAGTGAGATAGCTTGCTTGTATCACAGTTTCATGGCCACATGTCATTTAAGCATACCCCAAACCTCCTGTGACCTTTGTGATTTCATGAATGCTTTAACTCTGAAATTGGCAAAGTTACCGGTTCATTTACAACAGTTACTGTTTTGTTTAAAATAGCAAAGAACACAAAAAGTGTTCATTTAGAAGGCGCAAACCCAGACCTGACCTTTTAATAAGAAGGTCTATTTAAAAGTTGCATCCAATTCGCATCTTGAAGATTGAATGTTTCGTTGTTTCATGAATTAGATTGAAGAGAAACTATACAAAGGAACTATAAGAGTGCCCGTATTTGTTATAAGGATTACATATACCCAGTTGGTAATGACAAAGATTATATCATGACAGAAGATCACTATATTGGCGTAAGGCTTGAATACAAATATTTTAGCAGTTACAAGATTTATGATTATTTTAATCACTGTCATTACACTTTCATTCTAGCTGTTGGGATGTTTTGAGAGTTGCTCCTTGCAAAATGCCTATCATGGGATATAAATCCCTCATAAGTAGTCCACCACCAAAGGCTGATTATCCCTGAGGTACTGCTATCATTTCTGAGATATTAGGCTAATGTGTTTGAGCAAAGTGCCTGATGTTGCAAATAAAACAACTCATATTCATGTACGACATGGGCTCGTTACTCATTCGATATCTTTTGATCTGCAAATAAAACAAGTGAGTGTGATATTTAGGCAATGATGGCGCATAGAAAGAGGCCTATTTGGCAATAAAATGGCCTCCGAAAGCAGACAGATAATTTATTGTTTGTCTGTACCTCTCTGCCACATTACATCTGCTGGTGCAAGCTTCAATTCTCGCCACATCCCCACCATTTGTCATAAGGCCTTAGCAGTCCCGTTTTAGTGCAAACGCAGCATTGTGTCTACTGACACTGGCTATCTACACTCAACATATGAACATCAATTATAAGAGCACGTGAAAATTATGTTTTCAAAGAAATGCATTTATTTTCCTTACTCTCCTCAGCAGACCTTGGGTTCAGTTTGTGACTCTACCTCGTCATGTAGAGTTATATTTTCCTATGCTAGATTATCCCCATGTATTCTTCTCTTGGTCTTTACCTTTAGAAGCAAATGTTACAACTGAACAGTATCTCTGGTAAGAAAAAACCCTAGATGTCCACGTTCAGGTCAAATCTCAAAAGTTTGATAGCTGATGAAATTAGATTAATCAATTAACATAGCCTTTTATATGCTGCCATAATGAGAAACCCACCGTGCAGAAACGAGAAATGACAAGCTGCGCGCTGAACAGAGCATGTTAGATGAAAGGCTCTCCCTTTGATTAAACTATAAATGCCTGACCTGGTACCAGCCCAAAAACTGAGGGCCTCTTATTTCAATTTCGAGAAGATTGTCTACCAAATTAGCTTTCAATTCCCATCTAAGTCTGCTGGTATTTACAGTCCCCCACGCCCGCTCATGGAAGAACTTTCAGCAACTGTCTAGACCATTTCACCACCAGCAATCTCTTCTCTCAACATATTCTCTTTAACAATATTGCAAAACATGTCATACCCACTCGTAAATTGTCTCAGTGGTTTTGCCTCAGGAGGACCCTAATTTGTTTGCTGGATTGCGCAGGGCAGCGAGCAGTGCAGGTATGTATCTCATTTAGAAGGAGTTACCAGTCATCTGTGGACTTGACATAATCATATATCAACCTTATTCCAGTACTGGCGGGGTGCATTAGGGCTGCCGGTACAGGCCAGCATGGTTTGGTGACCGCCTCCCAATCTCCTCATCCCATTTCAGGTGATTATACTGCGTGTCAAAGTGGCACATTTTTTTATGTGAGGCAAGGCATTGCATTGTGGCATCAAAAAGGTATATTCTCACAGTCGTGCCAATCAATTGTTTTTTAATGAACTGTGTTTCTAGTTCAGACTAGTTTAGACATTTGCACATTTGAATTTAGTCTAAAAAGGGAAAAAACATAACATTAATATTACTAGGCAACATGATCACTTGACATCAGCTTGGCAGTTTGACATTTCAAAGGAAGTCAATGGAGACACATGCAATTAACTCCCAAAGAGAACACGTGTTAGATTTATCAGGGCTGCCATAATATCTCACAAGGGGTGTAGAATTCCATGTCGATAGATGTTGTCATCTGGAATTAACAGGATTAAAATCACTAAATGATGAAATTAAAACATCCTGGTAAATTACTTTCATGTTTGATCCCTCTTCCCCAGAGATGAAATCATGTGAGGGTGACAGAGAGGCAGCATTTCTTCCTAGATTTGTCACTTCAATGGTTTAGGGTTGTGTTTGTTCATCCATTGTTTCAAAGGTGTAAAAAAACAAGACATAAACCTACTACCTTGGTTCACAGATAAAGTTCAGGATAACACATAAACCAGAACAACTCACAGTTAAAATTGTTAATACACATCCGATATTTGGTCAGATCGTTGATGATATCATTATGAAATATGGAAGAAAAAGATTAAGAAGTTTAGATCTTGAATTACCTTTCACGGAAAAACATCTTGATACGTGAATTTATATTTCTTATAAAACTGATAAATTATAATGCATTGTGATAAGAATATCAGGCATTGAACCCTTAAGAAATTTTGATGTCATATTCGACCAACTTTCGGCCATCTTGGTTTTGGTCCATTCACAGCTTCGCCCCAGCTATCAAAAATGATTTTTATGGTAACAGTGTAAATGCTTTCACCGCCATTCCTATTTATCTTTTTAATCCATCACGCCTGTTCCTTTCTCCAGTGTTTCACCTCCAAAGTCAGGTATATTCAGGGGATCTACATAGGAAGACATCATTACCTTCGGAATAAGGATTAGTATAAGAAATTGCCACATATACACCCTTTACTCTGTCGTAGAATGATAAGATGGATACAGCTCTTATAGAGGATATCAGATCCAATCGTCCGATTTGATTCAGTTACTTATATATATGCATATATCATGATATATCAGGTTTAATCTGTCCATAGTGTATATATGATGGTAAATCAGTTCCTTTTCTACAGTTAGGAGGTGTGTCTTTAATGGTGTAAAAGGTGAATCATGTGCTGAATATTGTACACGTCAAAGACAGGTGCTTTCCGAAGAGTGTATTGTAAGGCCAAGATATAAGTCTGGTTTCTTATCGCCCTCCACCTCTAATGTTTTGCAAGAAAAAGAGAAGTCTATGAGCCAACTCAAGGAAAGCAATTCCAAGCACAGTTGTAAAAAATAGTTATACACGTGAAGATGTATTCAAAATAATGGAATGAAATAATAAAAATAAACCCAACAAAATAATTTTTCAAAAAAGAATCTTTGAGAAGTATAACCTTAAGTACTGCATCGAGCGCAAAATGGTAAGTATATACTTAGTATGATTCACACGTGATTAATCATGTTCCATTCTAAGTGGGTGCTGTCTAAGTGTATAATGGTTAAGGTCTGAAGGTTGATGCACAGATCTGACACTAGGAGGCACCAAGTCAGTCAATGTTGGCTTTATATGAAACAAATTGACTTGGTTGTTGTGACCGGAGAATCGTCATAACCCATGCTAATACGACAGCATGGAGGGCTGTGATCTGGGACAAGGCAGGTCAAGTGTAAGCCTCTAGATCAGAGCACATCACCATACACTAAGCAGACCTTTGCCTACACTCCTGTGATTGACATCCACAGCTTTTGATACTTAATACAAAATATTGATTACAGTTTGCCAAAGTTTGGTGGACCATACCAGATAATTAATTGAAGGATGAGATAAAAGGAGTGTACACCAAATTCAATCTGCATATATAAGATTAGAGTGGAAGTATAAGAGGAAAGCATCATGCCAGGAGGTCTGTAGGACAACCAAATATGACCTCTCCACTTCATATCCATACCCTGCCAACGTTTGGCTCTATCATCTTATTTGGTCTAATTTCTATTCAGCGATGAGGACAGAAGCAAAATCCATCTCGGTCTGGCCAAATAAGCCCCTCTTTGGCCTCTTATTTGTATGACAGCGTGATATTCTGATCCCTCTAATTTGAGCAGCTCTGGTCACTTTGCTCCTTGTGAGAGCTGGTCCGGTCCATCAGACTCATAGTTATGGGGTTATTAGGCATAGAACCTTGACCCTGACGTATCCTCCAGACCACTCTACATGATGAAGTATGCATTGGCAATCGCCAGCCTCTGTAGGTGTGAATCACTGCAATATATTTTCACCTGCCTATCTAGACGTGAGGGTGTAAATACGCAGGATTACGGTTTAAATTGCTCGGTACAATACAATGAACTATATGATAATGATGGTAACAATGTCAACTATTGTCAATATGTTTATTTATCACAAAAGATAACGTGTAGATGGGTCAAATTATAAAGCAAGGGCATTCAGATTACAGCTAGTCTCCATGATACAACATAGTGCCAGGTTTTGTTCAGGAATATTTGACCTGGGTCATCTTGCTCCATTCATCATGTTGACTGCAACAAAGGCTTAGTATATTAGCGTGTAATTATAGTCCAGAAGTCTGCCAGCCTGCATCTGTTTTATGTCAGCTTCATAAGGGATGATGGTGGCATAATTGTATTAAGCAATCGGTGGACAACAAATAACATAGTTTAATCCCAGGGGGCAGCATTACCTGTGTGCTTAGACTGCTGACCTGTCAAAACCACAACCATCTTCTATCAAATTTCTATCTTTTCATAGCACACAACAGGAAATACTACAAAACAGCATAGACGTGCTTGGGTTTTTATTAAAGCTAATTTCTTAAATTTGGTATAAGAATTTGTTCTCGTCTTACACATGAGTAATACCATTAGACAGGACCTATTGGTAGTAACTGTTATTGGTGCTCCGTTATGGTACCTTGATATATAATACTATAATATCAATCACAGCAATGAAACCTTTAAAGCTAAAAAAAATGAAAAAGCAAATGTGCATAACAGCTTTTTAATGAAGTATAACATGTGTGCCGTATCATATGTAGTATAGAAGCCCTTGTCTTTACAGCAGATTAGTGACATAAACGTTGACAGATACAATATTCAGTCAGAATTAGGATTTTCTGTAAGACATAACCATTCTGTGCCATGGTCTGTATTGCTACTTCATTTATAGGCTTTGACAGTGACACATTACAGGTCCAAAGTACAACATGAAAGTAATGCAATGAAGACGCCACGATGGCCAATAGATTGGTAAATGTCTTTGCAAATCTTCTTAATACATTGATCAATAGTTTAGGTTGTGCAAAAATGTGGCTACACTCTATGATGGAGTATATACAGACTTGTCCAGATTTGTTCCGTGTTTAACTAGGTGGCATACATTTTATTTGGAATTTGCATATTGGTCCCTGCAATATGCCATTTCGTTTGCAGCTGTAGATAAGTCACGATTCGTATTTTTTCCACAGCGGAAATTGAAAACAACCAATCAGATTTCCTTTCAAAGAACCTAAGCCTTTGTGTTAAGATTACAGATTAGTTGCAAGCATATCTTGAGGTGCTTTGTTTCACACAGGACAGAAAGGGGACTGTGCTCAGAGGGAGATAAGCTGTGGATAAGATACAAAAGTAAGATTGCATCCTTTCCTCCGTGACCAGACGTTTCGTTCAGAGATTGCGGACAGATGTTTGGCAGTCTTCTCCAGATCTTCTTCGATTTACTGTAATCTAACACTGCAAAAGAACAAATATCTATGTTTATCCTTATAGGTGGATGAAATCTGGAATTCAGCACAAATTGCTACGCTGATGATGCTCTTGAGGGGGAAAGCAAATTTTTCCTTGCAAACTTTCTCTCACTTGTTTGGATAGGCAAGTGAAATTGATCTTGATCTATTTCAACAGCCATTGATGTGTCTTTTGTTCTGCTTCTCTCCACAACACAATAGGAAGATAAACAGTCTATACTGTCAGTCTGGGATAATCTCACATTGCAATTATCTTAGCTGAATACTTTTTATAGAAGGTTGGGGCTTGTATGGGGAGGGTGATGGGCTTCTCAATGGAGTCTACATATATCTTGTATGATGACTTTATCAGCACATGAGGATGTCACAACCAAAGGAATATCAATGTTTCGTCCTTCATGGAGAAATGGTTTTTCGCATTCACGCAGTAGTGTTTTTGATGTACCAACATTGGAACTGAAAGAGTTTTGTTCATTTTCAATGAAGGTACATATCAATAACATATGAAAGGATTTGCATTCTTTTGATCCTATCTTCTATGCTATTAAGGTTTGTTATTTCGACACCATTATAATTGTCAACATCCTTTTGAAAATATAACAATGGTTATGAGATCTCACTTTTACTAATTATATTTGTATTATTATGAAAAGTGTGCTCATTATTTATGAAAAATACATTATATTTTCGAGTGTTTTGAAGTGTGAGATAAGGAATCTTTGTGTGATCCTTTTTTGTCCCGGGGTAGAAGACTCAGTAAGACTCTTGATTTGTGACTTATGGGATTGGTAGGTTCCTGTTGCCATGGTTACTGTGTAATATTGTGAATTATTAATTGTTAAGTGTTTATACGATGATGCGTAACAGCGAGGGATTAGTCTATTTTCCATGGTGAAAGAAGCTTAAACGCTTAAAGCTGATTTAATTGATGTTAATAAGAACAGTATTCTTATAGGCATTTCAATCAAATGATTCAATTGTAGCAATTATTGTTCTCAACAATTTATCTTTGAAATTGCTCGCACTTTAATTGATAGAACTCTAGTAATTACTCTCAAAAATCTTTGATGATTTTTATTTTTTGCAGGATTTCAATGTACTTTGCTATTTGATTGCTCGGAAATTTACCCAAATTGAATTAAAGAAGTATTAATGTTAGCAATAAATCAAAAGATAAATAACAATGTACTCTAAAACGCAAGATGACAATTAAAAATCAAATTATTCTAACACTGACGCATGGCAGTTTTAACCAAATTTATAGGAGATAAAACTCAGGAAAATAAAATATAAGCAACATGTAATGTATCAATATAAATCTATTTTGACTTTCATAATAAGATAGAGCTTAATATGCCTCAGTTTTAGCATGATTATACAGGACGACAAGCAAAACAGTAGACGAGATAGTGGATGTTACAAGTCTGGTCTATATTGGTAACTCAGTCAGATGGGGGAAATAGTGAATTGCGTCTCAGTAGGAAGTGAAAGAAGTAATCGTGAAAGAGGAAGAGGAAGAATGTTTATGGGTGGCTTTCTCTCGTGCAAACCTGCAGTATTTGCTTCCCAACTAGACACTTGACCTTAGAGGGGATTTCTTTATCCCGCTGTCAATTCGGCTGTTACTCAATTTTTTCTAACGCTGGTGGTCTGTGTACTTCCGGTGGCACGAACACGAGGCTGACATCCCAAATCGAGGCTGAGGAGAACTCATAACAAGATCAGAAGGTTCTGCGTGACACCATTTGATTTTTGAAAGGAGCCAAATATAAACATATTGAATCTTCAAGTTGCAATCTTCTTACCATATCTTGCAACGTCGGGAAGCTTGGAAGGTAAAATATGATTCTGTAACAATGCAACATTTATGGACATACTCCCTGGGTAGATCTTAACTTGCCAAACAAATTTCTTTGTTCCAAGAGTTTTACCTAAGTAGGCTTGACATGATGAAGGCTGGATTGTTGCAGATAACATGCTCCCTATAAGGGGATTGTAAGATTGATACAGATAGAAAATAAACTTTATACAAATGTGACAGGTCATTTCCGCAGTCTGGCAGCCCATATTCCCTATCTACCTTATGTGTATCGATCAGTCTTCTTCAATATGTTGTGTAAGTACAGGTCATCATCTCAAAATCTGAGCAAGATAGCTTGTTTAATATCTAAATTTAACTGAAACTGCAAAAGGCACCTTTGATATACAATGTCTCAATATCAAATAGTTGTGCAAAATGACAATGAAGTGAAAATAAATCATTTGTGAACCCATGGACCAGAAACTCTCACATTACCTAAATATCGTTATTGTGAAATTCAATTTTTTCATCATATCATAAACACATTTTTGGGATCACTGAAGCTTCTAAAGAGCACATACACATCTATATGATATCAATTAAAATCCTATTCATATGACGTCAACATCACTATTTTGTATAACATTTACCACAATATTTACAATTGCAGTTTCGTCAATCATTTTTATCCATCGAGGTTTTTGCTTTTTCCATTATTGAAAATACAGTGGCGATATAACACTTGATAAATGTAAAACTTCTTGAATTAACACAATAGTATAGTTCGTTAAAGACTGGTTATAATTTAGAATTAACATTAACATTGTGAAAGAAAAATCTGGATGTGTCTGTTTAAAGCCACACGTATTGTTTGACCATGGACGTGGAGTGACAATCCGCTTGCCGTAGTCCTCTCCTTAAGCTTCTTAGCCAAATCTCAGAGCAACCTATTCCTTAATGACAGCCTCATCCGAGAATAGAGGATGATAAATGACCAGTAGCGTCATGTCCGCCGACCCACTCTGTGGGGTTGTTCCTCCCGCAGCAGGTGCGACAGGGCCGCTCCACGCATTACACCGCCATAAACCTCTATATTCTACTAGGCTTTAAACTTGCACAAGAGGGTCTAGTTTAATTGATGAATGAAGTAATAAATCGGCACGCTGATAAAAGCTACAACAATCAAGGAGTGAGGAGCTAAGCGCATCCTCATCTGTAGGGTTTAGGCGGCAACAAGATTCAAAAGCCAAATCTTCAAAATGAGATATTCACCTACTTTTACAAAGAAGAATCTCGTCCGCTGAAAATTACATCTGTGTTACTGATCAACATATTACATCTACTCCAGAACCAAAACAACGAATTTGTAATATAAAAGGTGATATATCAACCTTGAACTGAACGGATCATACACCAGTTTTACTTATCCCTTTCGATTGATATCATCCAATATCATGAAGAATGTGAAAGTAAATTAATGATATATTACATACTATTAATGTACTACACACGTCCGTTTAGGCTTTGATGAGCATCGTAATTAAGATGTTTTTAGAAATATATCTATTGGGGAGTGAGGGATGGGACGGTTTTGAGTGTCACAATGAGGATGGTTTAGAAAAATCTCAAAATATCATTACTTGGAAATATTTCCCACAAATCTTGGGGTTTAAGCTAATGTACTATCTCCCTGAATTACTGGTGGGGATGATATCTCGAATATTTGCGATCTACGAAGTGTCATTGCTTTGCCTTGTCTGGAAAAAAAAACTTGTGCTATTCTAACAGCCTAACTAGAGGCGAAGAAATAGGATTTGTAAGCCATGAGCAGGTGATACTGAATTCCAAGCAAGAGATCACCTGTCGTCAATAAACCCTCTCAGGTTCATGTCTCCTGAGCTGAAACATACCCACGCCATTGCGTAGCATGCCACTAAACCAAAGTAGAGAGAGAGAGAGAGAGAGAGAGAGAGAGAGAGAGAGAGAGAGAGAGAGAGAGAGAGAGAGAGAGAGAGATGGACATGTTATTATATATAAGGAAATTATATAAATATATGTACCTGTGATGAAATCAAATAAGCTCCTCCAATATCACATCAATAAGAAAAAATGAATATCATGCAAAAAGGGTAATATGCTTACCATGAGTTCTTTTTCACAGGATAACTGATGGGATAGAAATTATGATCATGAAAGGGGAAAATCAAATAAAATAGGACTTGTTATGCCATTAGTCCCTTTATTTAAAAACTTACATGTATTATGTATAAATATCTGAGAATAGGCCGAGTGTTTAAAATATGCGTCTACTATATAGAAAGTGGGGAGGAGAAGGTAATTGATGTTGAGCTTGTGGCATGTCAGTTGTCAATGGCCCCACGTGTAATGGAGATGTGATCGGCTGCCTGAGGTGAGAAGTGAGCGCCACCTGGGGACAGGTATGACTGACTCAACCGGAAGCACATGGTGCCGGAACATGACCAGTCATTCCCGGGAGTGTGGGCACCCGGCGGAAGGGACAGCCCGGGCGGGGTAAGTGGCAATGTGAGCATGACGGTGCTGACCTTGGGGCACACATTGTAAAGCTTTGACATCTACACACCTAGTCACTCCGTAGCAACGCCGGGTCACGTGATCTAACACATGGTCATGGCACCAGTCCACAGATAACTCATAATCTCTTTTAAAGATACAGCCTATATTATCACATATTATTCTCTTTGGGAATCTACTTGCACTATTATACTGATCACCGATTTTGAAAACATCTAAGTCTCATTGTGAAACTTTGGCAGTGAATGTTTGTCAGACCGCCCTGAGCAGGTGCGTTGCCATGCCGGAGAATAGTGCACACCGCACGTACCTGCCAAGCGTGGACGGAGTAATGGAGCTGGCGGTCCCCGGGGAGGCGGCAATAAAGCGTGGTCAGAAACAGGAAAGTAAAACCAGAACACCATCTTGCCCACAAACGCCTTGCCATTAATTAATATCCATACTCATGCCATATAAATGAGCATACGGTAGTGGTGTGGCATTACAGAGCAAGCTCCCAGGAGTTTGTCAACCGCTCTCCTTAATTCTACACCACAGGAAGATGCAGTGTAAATAAAACACACTCTTAAACATTAACATCTTATATATTTTTTATTATGAACACTCCTTATGGGGACATATTTTGTTTGTCACTTTCATCAAGAATACGTGTTCTTACGATGTGTTATTTCAGAGGCTAAGAGTGATTTTCAACATCAAATACAGATATTGGGAATCGTATCTACTCAGTCATGTTGAAGCGAAAATATAACGATCCCATCCAGTGAGACCAGAAGGTCCAGAGATACTTGACTTTAAAGGGAGTCTTTGATATTAAATCTCCTACTAGTTGTTGACACGCACAAGCAAATAATTCAAAAATATTCAGCCACAGTTTGTAACTAGGCTTAAGACAACAAATAACTTATTTCAATGCATATTTTTCAGCAAAATATAGCTCAATGCAATTTCACTACAGAAAAAAATGTTGTCAGATATTTTCATTCACATAACAATAACAAAACAAATAAATGATACAAAAATAATGCACAACGCAAATTAACGTTTCATTCACATAGTAACAAAAGTTACATATAATCAAATGGTCCAGTACAGTTGAGAAACAGAAGTGCGACGCCTTCCAGTCCTTTCGCTGTTGAGAACCAAACAATAATGGATAATTTAAAGCAATCCAGCCACAAAATAGTGAGACTGCATTATGTGTGGCTAAGTATCTTGCGATCAAATACCATACAATATCGTCGTTTATGGTGCAATTAGGTTAAATGTATCTGATTCATTCTTTTTCATTTGTCTGGCTGAAAATCATGGTGTTATGGTACTGACCATTAATTATAATTTGGATAAGAATTTATCATATACTGATATCCTATGATACTCATTTTCCCGAGTTTACTAAGGAGCGTAGAGAGTATGATTCAGTTGGACAGGGTGAAATCCCTCATTTAAGTGAACAATAGGGGATAGCCTAATTATAAAGGGGATTAACATCATAAATCAGATGTCTGACTGTCTAATCATGCAGTGCCATCTTGTGTCAAATATCAATGGTCAATGATCAATTAGAGAATAGTTTGTATCTTATTTTGGACCCTTTAAATTCAATTCAATTCGTCGGATATTGAACAACGAGAGATCGCTTTGCATTCAAAGTTGGGTTTCACACATCCAGCCCGTTCATGATGAAAGAATCAAGATGGTTGTGACAGGAGTATTTATTTTTTATTTGAGATATCACTGAAAGGGAGCATTCCTTGCCTGCATTGAGGTCATTTTTAACGAGTCATATCTACAATATTGCATGTTTCCACACTCCTGCAGGTGTTGGGCCCTGTGGCCGGCAAGGATAAAGCTCGACCCAGCCCGGTCTGCTGCGATACAATGAGAGCTTTTTGTGTCTGCCGTCAAGCAGTAGTATAACCTGCTCAGTGATATTGTTGATTTCCGTGGCAAAGTGGCAAATTGTCGATTGTGGCAAAATGTCGATTGTGGCAAAATGTTAATTGTGGCAAATTGTTAATTGTGGCAAAATGTCGATTGTGGCAAATTTTCAATTGTGACAAATTGTGGATTGTGGTAAATTGTTGATTGTGGCAAATTATTGATGTTGGCAAAATGTTGATTGTGGCAAAGTGTCGATTATGTGGCAAATTATCAATTATGTGGCAAATTGTCGATTATGTGGCAAATTGTCTATTGTGACAAATTGTCGATTGTGACAAATTGTTGGTTGTGACAAATTGTCGGTTGTGACAAATTGCCGATTGTGGCATAATGTTGATTGTGGCAAATTGTTGATTGTGGCAAAATGTAGATTGTGGCAAATTGTTGATTGTGGCAAAATGTTGATTGTGGCAAAGTGTCGATTGTGTGGCAAATTGTTGATTGTGGCAAATTGTCGATTGTGGCAAATTGTCAATTGTGGCAAATTGTCAATTGTGGCAAATTGTCAATTGTGGCAAATTGTCAATTGTGGCAAATTGTCGATTGTGAAATAAACATCGGGGCCTTCTATTTGAAATAAACATCGGGGCCTTCTATTTGAAAATGCAAATGTCAGGGGTCAAAGGTCAAAGTTAATCCACAACCATATGACTCTTAGTAATCTTCAAGAAACAACAAGAAATCGAAGGCGCAAACAACTGATTATATTTGGTAAAAATATAATTTAATCAACACATTATTTTCATACATTTCAATTAATAATTGATATATGTACACAGATTGATGAATTATCATTATATAAAGACGTAAATTATGATGTTTTTTTATAAAAGGAGTTCTTCCTCCAAACAGTATCTAACCACTGATGTACAAATCTTACAATTGTGTATAATATGACTAAGGTTTGTATTCGTTACTCGGTTATTTAAGTTAAGTTTAGTCAATAGATTTTATCTTTGATATTGTTGTACGTATAAAACCTATTTTTTATTTTAAATTAATTTTATTTTTAATTTGGTAATTCATGCCGTTTGTTGCTCCTGATGTGAATATATGCAATATATCAATCACTATTAAAGCATTCAATTGTAAGAATACACAACATCTGCAATACCAGGAGGCAGTTCTAAGCCAATAGTTTATGTCAATACAAATTGTAATATTTTATTGAATTGGTCTTTGTCTATAAGATGTACCCAGAAATGATAAAGCCACTCTTAGTGCCTTCATACTTACTATACCATTTAAAACTATGAAATCCTTTTTTTATTTTTTGAAGCCTTTGAAAAGATTTCTCCTTTCATCTGAGAGTATGCACATGATAGACTGTCTAAGTCTAAATACAAAACAGCGTATCTCATGTCAAAGGAAAATTAATACTGCATTCTTACATATATATCCAATGTCTAAAATTCCTATTTGTTCTTTATGCAGACTTATGGGTTTTGTATGTGACTGCCAAATAGTTTTCTTTTTGTCAGAGTTTGTACCTGACGAGGTATAAACTGTTATCACATGATTGGATAATGCAGCCTCCATACATTTGCTTGAGAGAAAGATATCATAACATTGTCTACCAAAGTTTCTATTCCGGTTTTACATGCATGAATTAATTGAAGTCTTGATTCACTGGAATGTATATATATAATCATTGAAAAGTACAGGAGAAAGCACAGATGTTAGGTGGCATGTATTTATATATGCTAACTTATTAAAGATTAGAATTCATTCATAAAAGGGAAGAAACTGCATGTGATATCAGAGCATCCTATTGTCACAAAATACGCTAATTTTCACCTATTGCAACTGTTTATCACCTGGCCTTCAAATGACATCATGCTCCCAACTGCATACATCACTAGATCAGGTATAAATCACATGTTCTTAATTAATTTTCTTTATTTCTATGGCATAATATATGTATCAAATATTTGCTCATCCACTGTTGGCCATAGACCACGCAAGACAAGCAATTGTATGCACCATGTGAAAGCCATAAATGACATAATAGAAAAACCTCACACCCCTGGGATGCTAAAATATTCCTTTGCCTACTCTGCACTTCAAATTAATAGTGAAGTCACTTATTTTGGCATATTTCTAATTTTTTGTAATATAATCCATCATGATTTTTGTCTTATTGATGAACACTTGCGGGTAAAATTTCATGACAAAATTGACGATAGAATCACTTGATGATGTTGCATATAAAAAAACGGGTGCAGCAAGAAAAGGTTGCTCTCATCACAAGGCAAGTGCGGCAGTCATAAAACTAAGTATAAGCAAAACAAGGCTAAAGGGGCTACTTTTTACAGAGCCGGAAGAATTACATAATTGTCCAACACAGCACTGAGTGTACCCCTTCTCGTCTCTCACTGCTTTACAGTTTGGTAGACATATTCTTGTCACTGTATACTCCGTATCACTTGTTTTATGATATATTTTCTGAAAAATAAAAAAGACGACACAAAGTTGAAACATTGGCATATCAATAGATATATTATAAATGAATTACCAAAAAAGTGTATGAACAAAAAGAAATAGTTTATGATGAATATCTGGTGTTAAATTAGAATCTATATACAAATGTACACATTCGTTTAAGAACTGCATTAAGGGGATGCTGTAAAAATAGTGTGTATTTGATTCTTTTTATGCGTTATCAATACTGCCACAACCAATTATTTATAGTTTACAAATGACATGTCTTAAGCAATGATGATACATATTTGACATAACATAAACTTGTGGTAAATAAATTAAAAAGAGTTATCAAACAAACCGGAATTCGATTCGACTTTGAACATATTTTGAAATGTAATTGGCATCATAACAAGATTCATTTCACAACTTATTTGAATAGCTCGATCGGTTTATCTCCTTATCATAGTTCTTGTGACAGAACGTTAAAATAAATTGCATTTCTTCTTTTTTCTAAATCAGATTGATAATGTATGTGATCGGCAGTGGGTTCTGACTCTTCCCCTCTGATCCTATCACCTATGAATGTTCTTTTTGATAATAATTCTATTAGGGTAAGTTTTGATTCATCAGCAGTCAACTTATCTTAGTGTTTGATCTACTTTGTCACCAGCGTCAGTCCACATGTGGGGGAATAAGTCTTTGCCAACCAAATAGAATTTATCAAAAGGATATACCAAATGCAATTTTCATTGGTCCTTAGCATTTGTGAAACAAATTGATCATAATTATGTTTTAAATAATTAGGCTGTTGTTGGCATTAAGCTAATTTGTATTTAAGATATCAAGAACAAAAACTATAAAAGTTAAATTTTCTATGTGGCATCCATAGACGTAGAAATGTAATTATGTCGGAATTATTGCAGAATGGGATTGCTTAATAACAACCTTAAATGTAGTTTCTTTTATCTTTGCTTCATCATCAGTTCCAAGGCAGATAACACTGGCGGAAGCCCATGACCCCCAACACAAGCCATTAATTTAAAAAACAGCACTATTCGGATGGCTGAGATTAAACAGATGATTTCATTCCAAAAGTGAAGGATGAATGGAGAGGATGTTAAGAGGAGTAACCGACCATGTTTTAACAGCATTATGAGTGTTCTCAACAAAAGATAATAACCACAGAGAGGCAAAATGACTGAAAGGCATGAAATCACCCAGTGAAGCAGCCTCCTTAGATTATGACAAACACTACAGCGGAGTAATTTGAGAAGTTCATATTGAGTAGATTCCATCATATTACAAAGCATATAAATTACACCTCCAGTACCTCGACTTTCACAACACAACACTACACCGCCTGTCCCCTGTGTGGAAGTGAGAGACAAACAAGACTACTGAAAGACATCTTACAGTCAATGTTGAGCAGAAATTACTTGGAGTTGTCTTTGAATGTCTCATCAAATACCTTTGCAAATGGAATCCAAAACGTATTTTTTCACAACTAGATTTCTCCCGTGGCCAATTACTTTGCAATGCCAAACCCTTACGTGTCAAGATGAAAAGCCTAGAAGAAAGTGTTGGACAAAGTCTTAGTGTACATCTTTGGCCTGTCAGGTCTATGGTCAGGGTGGGAATAATAAAGGTCATTATCAAACAAACTATAGTACCCAAAGGACTAGACAAGGTGCTCTGAGAAGAATCTCTAAGTCCTATTATATAATCAATGACTATAACCTTATTCCATTGCTATGATATACTGACTGAATTGATAGTCTGGTATGTTCCTATCACTGGAGTCTATATCAATGGCAACATTCCTGTGAAATCTATTATTTACATATCACGGCATCAATATTGCATATAAATGGCAATAAAATCTATTACATTAATAAAAATCATATTGCCTTAATATTATGGTATATATTAGGAATATATACCCCTTAACGTATTGCCGTCATGTCAACATGGCAGGGTCTGTAATGTGAATGGATATCTTGGGCATGTTGTGAATGGAGTTTTATCAATCTTTTGTCTTAAGTATGTCACTATGTGAATGTATGTATATATTGCGCTATTGCCGTCATGGCAAAATCTATAATATGAATTTGATGCCCTATTAATCTATTGCTTTTTATGTTTATACAGCATCCATTGTGTCAAATTCATATTGGCATAATGTCCTTTTTATTGATAAAACAGGATATATGTCATGTAAGGCTTATTATCAATGTTTGTTTAAATGGGTAGAGTTCGTTTTTCAATGCCAATATATATTATGTCATTGTGAAATCGTGTGAACCAGATACATGACACATCGCCGCAGCAAGAATATGTCTTACCATAGGCTGGGTGCTGTATTGAATGATAAAATATACTGTATAAGTAGATAACATTACAAACAAGTGATTGTATGACAAAGGAATAAAGCCTCTCTTATCATGAAACATCTTACCAATGAGAGTCTTAAGTCATTACTTAGATTGTGAGCACTCTTTATGTTACTTCCATAATCACGATCTGGGCAAATTTCATATTCCTCTGAACTCCAAGATTTATTTTGTATTGATACAAATATCACCAGCTTAGAACCTTGGGCAAAACCCAATAGGAATCTCGTGAACATTTGTGTCTGTCTATAATTCTTATAGCGTCATATAAACATAAGGAGATGTATGAGTTATGCCTATCGTAGTTGAGAAAAAAATGTGAAATTGTCATTTTATAACCCTTTCAGCAACTATGGCCATATCATGGTCAACTTTGGTGCCTTTTAACCAGTCTGAAAGTACCACTGCGGGCAGTGGGAATCGGACCCACCACTTCTTTTTACCACCGAATCACAGGTTCTACCAATTGTGTTAGTGGGGTCGGTTTTCATGGTTGAATGTATGTGTAATATACTCACCGCACAATGTCCCGGACAAGGTACTTTCGGAATACCAGCCTTGACAAATGGGTCTCTACAGTTATCAAGTCCAGCCGCTGTACCTTGCCTCACGTGGAAGGTACAACTATAGCATTCGTATTCCTCAGGTTTATCATAGGTATAGTCATAGCTGGAGTCATATGGGTTGCCATAGTCATTGGCCGGACCTGGCTCTGGGACGCTCTGTCCATTGGGGTTCTGTCCTCTACTGCCTCTCACAGCTGCAAAGATAGACGTCAATAAAATATCAATTTATCTTTCAGAATGTTTATTTTTCAGACATATACAAAGCCTTTTATTAAAATCTTCTATGTTACACCAACTTAAGTATGTTATACTGATAAGAGTATAACTTTGACGCTTAAACAGGAAGTTCGGTACGTTAGTTATACTGTTGTTGCTTGAAGAAAATCACCTCCTAAAATTGGTCTAGATTGAACATCATGTGGTTATGACAGGAAAACCAATGTGCAATCCACGTATGTTTACAGATTGATTAACTTCAGCCTAACAATATTCCTACACGTCAAGTCATTGTAATTAAGGTGTGAATGATTGAGCGATAAATGACTTGTCAATGTTCACATTTGAATTGGTCCTTCTGCGGCCCCTAAATGCCTGCCTACAATTCTCGGCACAACTGTAACGCTGTAAGTAACCGCGCACATATTGAATTGTGAAGCAAAGGAGATTTCCACATACAGTGGGGGCTGCACTAATAATATTGTATGGCTTCATTGAAAGATTTGGAGAGACATAACGACCACAATCTATTTATATGTTTACGCATGGGGAGAATAAAGAATAACCCAGGCTGAAAATGCAATAATGTTGACTAATAGTTTGCTCCTGAGTTGCTCCTGAGCTGCTCCTGAGCTGCTCCTGAGCTGCTCCTGAGCTCTATGACTATCCCTTCTCGTTAACTACGGTAGCTTCTAATCGTAATGCTGACTTATTTATAGAACATATTGTTTATTTAAATATTTTACAAACAAAATTCTGAAAATCCCGCTTTGTCTTTACACAGTTAATAGAATTGGTCCAAACTGACTTTGTTTCCGAAGACAAAGACAAAATGGCCTACAGTATGATATGCGTTCACTTTGCAGGAATATTGATATGATCTATAAGTATGTTATTTCTTTTATAGGCCCAACATTATATGAGATCATGGGCATGATGGCAATCCATGATAACTCTGGTAGTATATAGATGAAGAGGTATATAGCGAATTAGAAGGCCGCTTGGCGGTGGCATTCATTGTTGGTACAATGAATGGGTGAGTATTACCTTGTTTGCGTGCACTGCACCGGGAAACCATCTATGACACATGACTTCCAATGCATGTGAATTGGAACCTTCTTCTTTGTAAATTACATCTATTCATTCAGAAGTTATACACTTGAAGTCAAGAAACCTCTCAGTGAAACATACACATTAACTGTACCCGACTTTTCTGTGACATGCACATAATCTCCACACACATAACATGTTCCTATGTACATAATTTTGATACACATCATTTGGAACCGTAATAAGATATTTTTCCCTCTTTGACACAAAGACTTCCATCATAAATGTCCTAGTATATATTCCCCTTAAAATGAGTTGTGTAAAGAAGTCTTTTCTTATATGAATGTACTGTATGTAACATTGCGACAAACATTAGTCTTTTCACTATGGACACACTGTATGTGACACACATCCTATATAATCACACGAATGTTCAATGTTCTATGTTATATGGATTTTACACAACAATTGAAATCCTTTCTACTGTAAGGATTACAACTCCACTTTATCATTTTCCTTCCGACATAAAGTTAATTTCTAAAGCCCAACAATAGAAGTAGACATTTATTGCTTGGACAATGCTTTAATTGGATAAAACGCATATAAAACAGCAGGAAAGTGATAATGGCTTTTTATCCTAATCAATGGTGAAAACCTGGTTTTCTGCTGGCACTCTGGTTCACAATAGGGAAGTCCATTACGTACATTACTCAGCATCTATCTTAGTAGGATGCAAACTAGATGACGTGTTATCACAGTATTTAACTCCTATGTGCCATAATTCTTAGCTTGTGCTTTTTACAGCAGCATTAAATATCGTTTTCGCCAATTCGACGTCACTTCGAAAACAGCATATAACCTCCCTGTGTGTGGGTTTAAAAAAAATGAGTTTTTACATATCATATAACGAGGAAATAAGATATCTGTGTCTTAAACATAATAGTTGTGTTCATCTTCTGTTTTATTAGATATACAACACTGTCCCTTTTCCTTTTACCTGTCTATAACAGGAAATCAGTATGGTCTATATGTCTTAATGTATATGCAAGATATCATATCGGACAAAAAACACTCGTGACATGCGATTGTAATATTCATGAATGTACATTCCTGTGTAGCTGTTCTGTATCATTGCTGGTACTGGAAAATGTTAGGAAATACAACCGTAGATACCTTTACAAACACCAGGCAGTGACTGGTGTTGATCAAATGATAAAAATAACACTGTAGACTGCAATGATTGCACCAAAGGTCCACATCGATGATATCAATCATTTCAGTGTTACAGTAATTTATGGTTTTTATGTTACTTCTGGACCACACCAACCGTATATCACGCTTAAATATAAGAAGATCATCTAATGTACATTTTCCAAAACACTGAACTGGTTCCATGACAACTACAAACTTTATAGAGAACATGAGCAGGCGTGGAGCTATAGAGTAATCACTGCATGGCCTTTATCATCACCTTAATGCCTCCATCCCTGAGTATGCTCACCTAAATGGCCACTATAAAATAAAGCCAATCTGGGAGAACTTTGACATATTGGAGGGGGAAGACACTTGAGAATTGCAGGCCAATGTTTACCCACTTGTCTGGGAGGGGCCGGGCTTTATCATTGTGTGTAGGATGATACTGTTGTCAGGACAAGACTATATAACCTTGACGATAAACACTAAGATTCACTACCTGCTTCATTTATTAATAACCAAAACACAGAAACATCTATGCGTGTCACTGGACATTCTAATTAGTGAAAAGATAAGAGATATTCTGTTGTTTGATATGTTAATGTCATCGCTATATAGGATAAATCTGCAGCGTTGAATCCCGATGCCGAG
Organism: Amphiduros pacificus; assembly: GCA_949316495.1. Classification (NCBI taxonomy): domain Eukaryota; kingdom Metazoa; phylum Annelida; class Polychaeta; order Phyllodocida; family Hesionidae; genus Amphiduros; species Amphiduros pacificus. The sequence continues at coordinate 71,565,488 of OX439000.1, forward strand.
TAGCCCATTGGGGCGCAGTCACGCCTATTGTTCCATCACGAAATTATTGATGTCAAACAAGATTGGCGCTTTTCAAGAAAAAGCAGGTTGGTGGGTCAATGCTGATTGTGAAAAGAGCGGTTTATGGCAAGAGAGTGGCCAGAATTGGTGTGTCAATGGGGAGGCATCTCAATTTGCCTCGTCTCGCTATCATCTCGCGTCACTTGCAGGCAACTCTCGCTGCAAACTTGCCTCTCATACGGATCCTGTCATTTGTCAGCCATGTTTTCCTGCAGGGTGCCAATGGCATTTTAAAACCCTTTGAGTGTAAAGCAATATGAAATCAATACTGTTGAATTTCACCCATTTAGAGTGCACCTCACAACTGTGAACTATATCATAACTTTGGTCATAATGATTAGCTTGAGCATTTTAGACGTAATGTTATTTTTGGAATCGTTGAACGGAATTGAAGTGGTAGAATGCTAGACGTTAGAAAATAAACTGGACAATAATATGGAAAATTCCCCAGATATTTGTCAGTGATGAGAACAGGTGATCCGTTGTATTAACAGGACCAATCTTATATGCCAGTAGTGATTACTACATAGTGTGCCCAGCACCAAGCTTTACTTCTTCCACCTCTTGTGAGGACGCTTTTGGCCAATCCCACTCCAGACACACCTCAAAGTCACAGCGCAGCAAACTGCTCGAATGCCATTTCGCTGCAAAGTTTGAGATTTTAGTTTTGGCCTGCCACCACCGTGCCTAAGCAAGCGATGATAGTTTCCCTTTAGCACTTCTTTCACTTTATGACATTAACAAATCACGTCTGAACAAAATGGCAGCCTTTGGCCCCTCTCTCATCGCTTGGCACTCATCTGTGCTAGATCAATGGTGGCCACGTGAGAAATAAGCATTTGTGTCATACTTTTTTAACTCCATTTCCTTTGCCAACTGGCAGTTTCTGGGCCGGATAGAAAAATGATAATCTTGGCTGTCAGTAGTAGTAGTTATGATGTCCGTTTAGAGGTGAAATATTAGCAGGATTAACACTTTTTTATCATCTATAAATGGGTTGATATTACCATGCGCTCAGCAACCGTGAGATAAAGCGCCCTTAATGATGAGCCCTGGGGTAGGAGTTAGGCTGGTCAAAAGTATCCAAAATAGGAAGCCATCACCCATTACACATCCCAGGCTAAATGTAGGTCAAGAGGGGACATCATTAAGGGAAGCACCAATATCATTAATGCCATCTTTGCATAAATCAGTAGGCATCTGGACAGGCCCAGATTATTCCGCCAAAGCCTGGCCTAACATAAATCACATACTAACCTGCCCTATCACTTTACACTATTAACGTTCATGTTTATGTTTTTCATAGATCATATCTTTGAGGTGGTCGATATGCTGGATGAATGCATATTGGTGAAAATTTTGGAATTTGCCCGCATATTGATAACGCAAACTGCAGTGTGTACCTTAGTAAATAGACATTGGGTATGCTGGAATTTACATGTATACATATATCTTCATCTATATAGAGCTTGTCTTACATGTCCCACATTCAATATCAGTGTCAAGTTATGATCCTATCCTCTAAGGTCTTTGTGAGTTCAAGCTTGAATCCTCTAAATAATGCCCTTTTGTGTTGCATATAATCTATCTTATGCTTCCCTTTGGAGGTCCTCACCGCTGTCTTATAGAAGAGTGATGAATGTCCAAGAAAACAAAACAACCATAAGTCTCTTGTCTGACAATCGTCAGAAAATGAAAATATTTATGTGAGGATATCTGGGATCTCATTTTTGATTGTCACATCATTGCGTGTACAGTTGCCTGAGAATATGCAGATGTATATTGATGTCTAAGTGCATGAGCTATAGCTATCGCTATGTCGTTTAATTTTGTCATCATCTCCTTCCGCCTGGTCGACGTTCTCCAGGACCATCCAGATCCAGCGCATAATGACGCTTTTGTGTCTCTAATGCCAGAAGATGAAACCGAGGACAGTTTGAAGATAGCTTTGCTAAACCATGTGTCTATCGCGCACATCCAACTTATCACCATAGACAATGAAATGAAGGAATCAGGAGAATTTAAATTGTCAGAGACTTAACAGAAAATTAAGCAATGGAGATGTATGCATCAAAACAATGAATAATTTTGAATTTGAAATGGGAAGATTTGTTGAGATTATTTCACCTCAAGTGTGTGGACATGATTGACAATAAACAAAATCCTACTTTAAATTTAATACCAGGAATTATGGAGCCTGGGATAATTCATCCCCTGCAGCATTCACAATGATCATCATTCTTTTAAATTCCTATTGGTTTTCAATACGAATGATGGACAAGGCGGGAGATAGCATGTCTAGCCAGCATGTGATTTATTTCTGCCGGCACACAAGATATGAAGCCATTTAGATATGTAGCTCCAGACATTGCCAGTAATTGCCATTTTATGTTTCAGACATTTGGTGTGACCCCTATGCCATTTCTCTTGCATGCACAATGGTATGTACACAAGGCAGTCCTCTCTGACATCCTGGCCCTGCAGCAGTCCTGCTTGGTCTGAGGCTATGTGATACACCTTCCCTTATGAGTCGGCACAAACCATACAGGCTCTACCATTATTGCATGAAATCACTCCTAAGCTAATAGGTGCTAAACTGGGGAGATTCACACTTTACCTTTTATATATAGCATAGATATAATATGATATGCCCTTTGTTTTTGTAGGTTGCACATATTACTTGGCTATGGTCCAATATGCTGAAATCATAATCTCTGTGGGCTGAGAGGTGGTCTGTATCATTCCTTGGTGTTTATCTCAGATTCCGTCAGTACATACGAATGTGAACGCCTCTCACAAAGACATAAGCCTGAAAGTTCTAGTTGTAGCAGGGGTCTCGGGAAGGTTAAGAACTTGATTTTCAGATTACAAGTATGCCCATTTTCCAGAATAGTTAAAGGCCAATTGTTGTCCCAACTTCTGTTCAAGAATTAGTAAATTAAGCATTTCCATAAATTCAAATTGTAAAGCCTCACAATGAAATAATAAGTGACAGTTTCCTTCACGGTGACTTTCTTATCCACATTGACGATAAAGCAGCTAAACAGGATGGAAGTATATTTGATATTGATCTGCAACTGGACGTGCAACATTAGGACCGAACATGTTACAGCAGGAACAAGAAGCAGGGACTGGTACAAGAAGCAGGGGACTGGACCAAGAAGCAGAGGACTGGAACAAGAAGCAGGGGACTGGAACAAGAAGCAGGTGACTGGTACAAGAAGCAGGTGACTGGTACAAGAAGCAGGTGACTGGTACGAAACGACAGCAGGAGGTAGAAGTGAGTAGATGGTGAGCTTCAGGAATGTGTGCAGTAAGGGGGCTTGACAAAGGAGAAATAGGTTTGTTAAGATATAAGTGGGTTGGCTATGAGATCTGAGTGCTGGGTAGACGATTATAATTCTAGGACACTGGGAAGGGAGTTGTACTTGAATTCTGACCAACTTCTCTGTTTATTTTGACAGTGAGATCTCATTGGGTTTATGTGGGGGAGGGGAGCTCAGTTTGTGTCCTCACCGAACCGTCTGTATATTTGGGTGTGGGAGCCTCCCCCTTGTCTGCATTGTAAACAGATAGCCACACGCCCAGGCCATGTACCAAGCCTCTTGGAACAAACATACACTTGCACCACTACACTCTGCGCAGTCAGCTTTCCATCAGGGATTTCCTTGCCATTTCTGTCGCTAAATAATACAGCACTGTGGCTTTATTAAAGAGGGACTATGGAGACGTGATTGGGGTCGGGGACAGCGAGAAGGCCACAACTGTTAGAGACTAAATAATTATCCGTCTTCACTTATTTCTTCACTGATCAAAAAGCCTCCCAAAAGAACAAAAGACGGCGCCTTACTGGTCTACAGTCATGTTTGCAGCTTCGCTTCTTGGCATCATAATTTTCTATAGCAATGCATGTGGTCGGAGAGATTAATGGCCCGTTTTAGGTGACCCCAGCCCGGCTAAATGTCCAACATCGAGAGAACGGTATTACCGTCAATTCTGGGATCCGCGATTGCTCACTGTGATTTGATCCACACTCCATGATCAAAGCCATTTGTTAGCCCCGCAGATCACTTCCCATCAAACCCCCTACCATCATATCACATTCATATTTTTTCAACTGAAATAAACTTCAAACACTCTGAACATCACGGACTTGCTTTGCCATAGCTGCTTAGGACTTGTACCTTTAAGTTGAGGCTTAAAGAAAAAGAAAGCCAAAGGCAAAATTAAATCCAAGTATTAAATGTATACAATCAGGAACATTCAATAATTGTTATTATTATGTACTGTGTGGTCATGAACAAAATAAATCCGTTTCCATATGACATAATTGCTCTCTTTGCAGTATGGATAATGTCGAGGAGGCAGACAGGATAGATGTGAGAAGGCTGAATGTAGAAATATGTAGAATGTGGTAGCATAGGTTTATAGCACTACCAGAGCTATGTTTCACAGAGTATTATTCTTCAAAAGGAATGATAAATTAAAAAGGAGACTCATTACCATATCATTCACACAGATTGTGTGCAAATTGATGACATGAGTATTAAAAGATAGGTTGTATTAGGAGAAAACACATACCTTAAGTCGCTCTCAGACAGGCTCTATAAACTAGTGAATGATGGCCACAATACATTATCGAGGTTGACAGGCTTCATTTAGATACAACCCAAAAAGTGACAAGAGCATTGTCAGAGGGAGGACAAAAATGGCCATCTATATCAAGGACTTTTACTTTTTATTTGGGACTTTACAGCCAAAGCGATGCCAATATTCCTCAAAAGACTATTACAAAATTTGACAGTTATTTGTGAGACAGGAACCTCTACGTTCGTCAGCGAAACAAATATGAGTGACATGAAAATGTGACATTATGACTGTTGCCTGTCAAGTATTGGTTAATTTACTGAAGCACAGTGTTGATCTTGGCATCTTGAGTAATGTTCTTGTCCTGATAAAAAGCCAAACACTTGCAAGTCACAAAACCACTCTATAGCGTTTATTACTCTGAACATTCTTTGCCAACTTATATTCAGAGATAAATCATGTTTGAATTGGATGCTCAATATGAGCATCAATGTTTTGCTGCTGGGGGGAATAATAACTTGTTCTTGTATGTGTCCCATGTCAAAGACCACCCCTGCCACCACGACATACTAAAAAGCCTGTGTTATGGACCTCTTGGCCGCGAATAGCCATATTTGACTGATAAATGATTTGATTTTGATGGATGGCACAATTCTGTGAAGTGGGAAAAGAGTATATTTCACTAAGACTTTGACGGATTATTACATGTTCACAGAGGCTTTGATGATTTGCTGTTTTCCATAAGGTTGAACATAATGTACCCAGGTTTCTTACACTACACAGAGAGAACAGTGTTTTCCATGTGTCTTCGTCTGTTTATCTGTATCGCATTGAAGATTTACAGTAAATACCAAGTGTAATTTTGTATAGAACCAAAACAGCCTTCATAGAGAATTGTATTTCGTATTTCTCTATTCTATCTTTCTTGAGATTGCAATCTCTTCAGATATAAGCGGCTTGTCCAATTATTTGATGTCAGTGTTATCCCATCTCCTCCATCAAGTTACTATCATATATTTAATCACCTTCCATAATCTAAAGACTCATATTACGGACATACAATTCTACATTTCTCTCAACAAGGACAATAAAACATTATGTTCTGACCCCTTCATTTATCCCCCATGACATATGAATGGGATACCCTTCTACATTGTAATATCAATCTGAACTGGCCTTCATGTACAGTATGCTGAGGCTCCCATGACAAACTCATGACATCTTACATTTTTTTCACATTTTTTTTCATATTCTCTACACATCGCAATATATCTTTAAATCAAAATATCACATGGAAGTTACGATTTCGATAAGACATCATGATCTTAAAATTCTAGGTGGCAGGTATTGAGGTTACAGTGTTTTTTTAGAAAAGGCAAAACACCAAAGTATTTTTTAAATATCGGGCTGTAATATTTATTACTTACAGAAACATTTCCAACCTCCATTATCCTTAGGGGGCATCATAATAATAAAGGCGATTCCCCAAACTTACTGGTGACCTGAACAAATATTTTGCAAAAAAGGAAGATTTTCCAGGGGTCCAATCATTTCTCTGATATTGTGATTTTGATTCGATGAGATCTTTCACATTCAAATACTGGCAAATGATTTGTAGATTATCTTTTCCTTTTTACCTTAAACATAAATAAACTACCAGCAATATCCCACTTTTTGATGATTCCAAATGACATGCAATTATGACATATCTAATTCTGTCTGACCATACTTAAATATAAATAAGATATCACTTAGTATGGCATTTTACAACAAGATAATAATTGCACCAAAATTAAAACATAAGCGTGCGATCAAAACAACCTCCATGTGGTTAATATAGTGTAAATCATAAATAATCTGTTTCTATTGATCTTGCTTATTCGTCAAGATTAGTGTACATTGTGTACACATTAGGTTTATTGAGCCATATTGCCCTGTGTTAGTCCATGCCATACTACCCTCATCTATACTCATATAATACCGGAAATAACTCTTCTGTTTGGCAAACATGATATACTCTCTGCCTGATTTACTCTTCTCCAGCAGCCAGATTGTGTTACAATGTGTGTGCGGAATGATTAGTACCAATATGTTTATGTGTTCCCTCATTAACTGTGTGTTACGCGATGTGATGCAATTGTTGTCAAAGTTGATTATGTCGCTTAAGCCAATCAATGTCAAGCCACTTGGCCTGCACCACACTCTAATATTTAGGTACATACATAAAAGGAAACTGAGGAGCATGTCGTATGTTGCAATGTAAGATATATCATGACTAACTTCCTCAATATTCACATATTCACCGCCTTATAAGGAAACTATATATATATATATATATATATATATATATATATATATATATATATATATATATATATATATATATATATATATATATATATATATATATATATATATATATATATGTGTGTGTGTGTGTGTGTGTGTGTGTGTGTGTGTGTGCGTGTGTGTGTGTGTGCGTGTGAAAGAGAACAACTTTACTTTAACACGATGTTTAGTCCAAAAAGGGTTTTGTCCATTACTACCAACTGGTATTTATGGCATATCTATCACCACCAGATGGCTCTGTTGCTGATACAACGGTTATACTTGTCACCACGTATCTGCAAGAACCGTTGTCCCTATAAATCAGTTAGTATATCAGAAAACTCAATCATCATCCAATGGTTCAATACCATTAAGTGTAGGCTGTGCCTACAGCAAACATAAATCCGTGTTTCTTGAGATAGGTGGTCGCATAGGCCTTTGAGGATGGTCACGACTACACGACATTGCGTGGATACTGCTACATGACACAAACTAACTCATCTGCTGCCATAGGAGCAAATACATAGAGAGGAATAAAGGCCGCTACTATCGCAGATATACAGCGCTGAAATCATATAATACAAGATAATCCATCTTTGTCACAGACAATGAATATGTCATGGCTTAGAGTAATAGGTAATGTGATTGAGCGAGGATGTGAGGGGTTAGTTGGTGAGTGCCAGTGGGAGGGGGCAGGGCACTTGGCACTGCAGCGATAGTCGCTCTTGGCATCAGGCACCCATCTCACACAGATAACCACCAGTCAAAGTAGCCACGACTTTGCTTTATTTCAGTAGCATTACGATTGAAGTGGAAAAGTGCCCAAGGTACAGATATGGGAGATTTCCTTGGGCTATGACTCGGGACCTTTCCGTGATGTGGTGACGATTAGCCAACACGACTTCCCCAGAGATGAGCTCTGAGGCAGGCGAGATAAAGGTCCTATGTCTGGTGAACAACACGTCTCATTCATATGCTCCCTACATCTTGCCCCACACAAGTTTCCTGTCATTTGGTGCGCACAAATATCACTCATTTGGCCTCAATGAAAAGACACTGTCAGAGAAAATGGATGACTAGAACTTCTAAGTGGAATGCGATTTTGGTGAAAGTGCGCGGTAACAATCAGCCAATTCCACAACTATGGACGCATCTAGGTGATGATCAAGCGCCAATCGCGACTGCATTTAGCCACATATCAAGCATGGTTGATTACTAAAAAGGAACGGAACTTTAAGGTGTAACCTGTCTCAAAGCCAAGTTTGTATCTGGGTTATACATCATGTGACTACAAAAGCATGGTAAAAAGTATAAAATATGACGTCACTTTGATGTTTAGGAACGTGTTCAACTCAGCAGACGACATTTCGTTCAATGGACGAGGAGCATTTTCTTTAACGTTTGCAAGAGCAATGACGACAAAGAGACACATTTCTCACAACTTGACAATTATTTATTTCTGCATTTGGTTGATGGAAAGCTTGAGCATCTTATGAGATTTCTACTTCCATATCTGCCAGGGCAGAAGACTATTTATTTATAACTCCTGTCACGGAGAAGAATTTTAGGAGCCACTACCCTTTTCGTGACACGGGTATATCTGATGAAAACAATTTCCCTCTCTCATTTCGCCTCTACAGACTCACAAAAGTGCCCATTATTGTAAGTCCCCTATTAAAGGGTTGTAAACTGCCACAGGGAAACATCGTAGACCCGAATCTGGCACCTTGTGTCAGACATAATAATTTAGCCAGACAAGATATTAGAAAAATAATAATTCCTGTACTATTTAGACAATAAATACGACGAACAAGTGGCTAAGAGTGGGTAAAAAATTCTATTTAAGTGGCCATTGATTTGCTCATTTCCAGGCATAGATTTGCCAGGCGGTCCTGCTCAAATGTCATCGCCAAGATTGAACATCCACACACCCATATACTTACACTAACCCTACCATATATGCGTACATCTAAGATGTCCCTGCTTTTACTAAAAACAAGAATTGCCATTTAAGTGCATCCGTGTATCGCTTTGTAAGATCAGTCAAGCTGATTTAATGTCCTTGATGACGGCAGATATTAGAAAGACGAGATTTAGGCCTGGACTTCTACAGAATGATTTACTTCACTAAGAACTGAATGTCAAAAGAGACTTGGATCTTTGCTTATCTAATATATATGGTCCCTGTTCAGATATTCTGATTTACAACTACCACTCCCTGTAGCAGTATTTATTTTCTTGACTAGGAGGTTGATAATTTCCCCTAGGTATCCGTATGTTAGATTATTTCTCACTGATTATCTCCTTACTGTACTTCCTACCCCAGAGACATTATTATCTCAGTATGAAATTTCTCATTATTCATTCCATAAAGTCGTGGTCAATATGGTGATTATTTTCCTGTAGCCTATATTGGCAAATGATCAGACCATATTGACTGAGGAACATAATACAAATCATACTTATTTCATCCTTTACTCAAGGACTTGGTCAATACCTGACCACAACAGAACATATTTGCATCAGCACAAAACTAGACCTGAGGAATACGGCTTTATCTATCTGTCGCCTGACTGAACCATGACAAGTGCTTTTACAATGGGTATGGACTGAACTATTTTGTGATAGGCTCCATATGAGGGAGACTGTTTCAGTGCCTGCATTAGCCATGTAGGTTGTAATTTCCCTTCTCTGTCGTCTGAGTATCGCGTGACCAATCAGCACGCGAACTGAGCAGATTTGCGGAGCTGCTCTCATGCTCCTAGATGCGCACTTCCGGTCCACAACACTTACCCCAATCTGCCCTAATAGCGTTCTTTCAAAGAACGTTCTCGTTATAATTTTCTTACAAAATTAGACTATGCTGTAATGTAGCCATAGTGTCTTCAAAAGTCAAGACTGGTTGCACCATATCAGCTATTGATCATTTCTTCAGAAATCTCAAGACTTAATCTGAGGACCAAAATTCTAATACATATTACCTATATGTTGCAGTGATTGCATGCCTGAACAAGGCATGCCTGAACAATATGCTTATATCACCTCATCTGGTACATAAAAGGGAATGGTGTTGTGAGCCTTAAACCTATTCTTGGAGCAATTTGTAGGTATGACACGTTCCTTATTGTAGAAATGAACAGAATACAGAGAACCCTTATTCGTGACAGTAATAAAGTTCTAATTGTCATGTAGATGACATGTTTGAGCACCTTGGGGCAGACGCAAGATTGCTTGATGGAGATGAGAGCTTCACACAAGACAAGCGGCTTACTTTGATAAGTTAAGACCGGCTTCTTGCTAGAGTCAAGATAAGATGTGATGAATGTTACCAATGCTCACCCCATCGCAGATCAATAGAGCCTTCCAATTGTTTTCGATAGATGCCTCGAGGCTCTCTAACCTCCGCACCAGATGCTGGGGCCATACAACGTCTCCCTGAGGTACCACACCGCAGATTACGAGAACCATAAAGAAATGGGCCATTTTATGAAGCTTCTCGCCGCATCTGCCCTAGCATTGTAGCATATAGTAGTCTCAGAGGATGCCTGCCATTTAAAAGACGTGCACATTGAATTGGTAAGGTGAGAAAGGCGGCCTTAATACTTGGACCTGTGCTCTTAGGGGCCGTTATATTTCCCCCATATCTATTTATCATTACGGTGTCCATCTGATAAACAATACTCCTCGATGGGTTGACTTCATCTGGGACGCCGCTCTACCCTCCATGTCACATGTTATATATGTATACAAACCACATTGCAACAGCGGGTTGGTCACATATCAATAGATGTCCTTATCAGAGAATAGAAATATACAGAAGTTGGCCGAGGTTTTTGATCTGACTGCTTTGGCGATGTACTTCACATGTACATTGCAACAATCTAAAATTGAAACTGTTCTCAAATGTTAAAAAAAATCATATCTTGGAACTCAGTCATATAAATTTCGCACTTCTATTCGAACTTTTCAGATTTCTTACTGACTTATTCAAAGGTTTTGCTATGTACCTATAGAGCTCAAAGCCACCAATCAATACAAAGACAGAACCGGCAAACTACAACAAAGGATTTGAGTCATTGTGTCAGTTAAAATCACAATTCTAATCTATTTCTTCACGCAGGACATGCTTGGCCATTTATTTTGTGAACATGGTCAGTTGCTCTGACATTGTGTTTTTGCCAATATATCTTACCTCGAACTCTGAACTGGAGGACATCCTGTGCATCATATATATTCTGCTTGGCCTCTCCTCAAGTAATTGTCAAGCCCTCTCCTAGGTTTGTTTATCAGCCTCAGTCATTCCTATCCCTTACAGAGAATATGCTCCTGTAATAAATTGACTTGGCCTTGCACATTCTATTATTTACGTAGAAATAGATCATGCCGAATATCCACCATGATAGATATTTCAATGCTTGATTACATATAAAGAGGGCACTTGGTTCACATTTTCCATATAGATGTGCAACATAAGCAGAAATAGGCTATACCATCTTTGCTCATTGATAGTCATGACATATGGTAGACCATTGGCAAGGTTCGACTGGCTATGAATGACCTTGCCCTTGGCTATCTTTATGACTTCGCAAACTAGTTTACCTGTGAGGAGATGATACCTAGGATATCTAGTACATACAAGAGTAGTCATTGCATATTTGAGGGTAGAATTACGCTTTTATAGTATATCAATACAGTGTCGATGAAAGGCGGCTCTGTATTTTCTTAACCCAAAGCTATGTGTGTTCATAAGAACTGTGAGTCTTAATATAGATTATACCAGCGTGTGTTTCATTGTTTGTGTGGATACAATTCATCTTCTTTTGGAGATATAATTCGTCTCCTCGCATGTACAAAAGGTTGTTCTTTTGAAAGAAACATAATTCTTTAAGTTACTCCATGTATGGAGTAAAGGTTAACAACGGGAAATCATAGAAGGGACATTGCTGTGAGGTTTGTCCTATATATTTTAGTTGTTCCATGGAATATTCCATCGGGATCATTAGGAAAAACTATCATCTGAAATTGGGTTGTTTATATTCGCAGACCATTGTCCCATATTGGTGTTTGTGATCGTGTGATTGTCATAATACAAAGAGAGATCCCAAATCCTATTTTAAAAAGAGCATAGCATTGTATCTCATGATATTACATTCACTCTATGAAAGTTTAAGTTTAATAGATATTTTTTTCAAAAAACATTATTTACATTTGCCTTGGAGAAAGTCTCTTTGCAAACAAAACAATATGGGAATATTCCAGATGTTCAAATGTATGTGATTCTGTTCAATGCTGGTTATCCTATTTCACAATATAAATCATAATGGAATTATTTGTCAAATGTATCTAAGATTTGTATCTAAAGATTTGCTTGTTGATTTGAATGCAATAACATGAGAGGACAGCGTATTCAAGCTGGTATGGATATCGACTCAGTTTTCTAATCTTAAGTTTACTCCGTTTGTTGCATATAATTTTTTAAGGTTTATACTGTTGAATTAAAGATCTATTCAGAGAACGATTAACACGATACTATTAGTGAAGTTATTAAGCCATGGGTCATATATTTAAGACTCAAGCTTGGAGAAATGTCAGGTGAAACATCGTCTTAAAAAATGAGCAACCCTGCTGACTGTTTTCCTCTGTAGATATTTCATCAAACTTAATATTGATTTTAAGTCTTCTGAATTATGAAAATGCATTACTTGAGATGTCAATAATAGGAGATGAAGAGTGTGTTGATTTATGGGCAAATCCCAGCAGTTGAATCCAAGCGTTCATTGTTCTCTTTAGAAGGATGAAAAACCCCACATCGCTGAGAGTGATCTACCACCACACAGTGTAATGTCTCCCCTTTGTCAACCATGGATGTTGGCAAATAAACATGATTTGTGCAAATAGGCCATATTTAATCCAAGAAGATTTACATTTATTTGGGTATGACATCTTACTTGTGACTCATTTATCAGGCATCGTGGGATTTGTTTCTTTTGTGTGTTTTCTGTGGACAAAAGTATTAGAAATATTTTGAGCTATAATAGCTAAGATAAACTGAACAGAAAAATAATATAGGTGATTTCACACAAACTGCAATAAGAAATTCAAATTATCAATTCCGTATCATTGTTCATTTTGCTTGAGAGGCTGATGGTCATATTTTAAATATTTACATGTGCTCTGATGTGAAGTGTTCATGCTAGACGTGGCAAATCCATACATTATCTCCAAATGACATATATGATTTATGAGAATCTGGGAAACCCTATTTGACAAAGCCTAATCAAAGGGCAAAGTCTGAAAGATAACGATTTCTGTGTCAAAGATTGCAGACCAGTCAGTCTGCTGGGCAGATCGAAAAGGGAAGCAATCAGAGAAGATGAGCAGGAGATGTGACAGTAACACGTCATAATATGCTTGGCAAGCATTGGTGAAGGGAGTATCTCTCTGACATCTCCAGGCAGAATTAGTTCTCAAGGTTGCTTGAATAGGGCACCTATGTCTTTTTTTGTTTTGAGACTGTAATCACCTCTGACTATTGGAAAATGCCACGCTCGCTACGCATAAATGATATAATTTGATTAGTAGTGTCTGAAAATGATTACATTTATCTACTTCAAAACAAACTCTGATAATGTTTATGCTTAGCTTTGAAACAATTAAGTCATACCCATTATTAAAAGAGAATTTATTTCTCCGAAACTGTCTAAATGGAAACTGTACTCAGTGGTGGGCAGGTTCCAAACACGTATCTGTTTTCTGGGGATTTTGTCAGCTTTTTGTACGGCCTGGGGCTGAACTGCCCATTTATAATGGAGCCCAAACATACTAAGTCGCTGTGACTAATTCTCAGTCTATATAGAGGAATTGTCTCAAATAGCCTTTCAACTGCAGGTGTTCCTGCGGAGGAAAACGGATCGCTCTTGCCCTGAGCGATAATCTATGAAAGCGACTCAAATCTGCTCACTTCATCAGGAGCATACACTTTTGTCCCTTACTTAAACCACATTGGAGCTACAGGAGCTCCAAGCGCAAGCTTATAGAATGTCAAACACAACAAATCTAACAAACTCATTCTCTCAAATACGAAACTGCATTCAAAATAGGGCCTTACAATCACTACGTTCCAATTTGGCCTCACCAGACCTGACCTACTTTTGATCAATCAAATTCTACATTCGATATTCCACACAAGTGATCACACAAATCTATTTTTCAATATTTTATATGATTTGCAAAGAGATTTCATGAATAAATAAGTAGGATAAGATCAGTTACAATATGACATTATATATTTATAATTAGTGGGTCATGCATTGTATGCAAGGTCAAACAATGCTGACAAGGCTGGATTCAACACATTCCTGTTGTCTGATGTCTTAGAACTGAAGTCACATCAAGTCAGTCTGTACAATATCTGTAAATATCTCACAATATGGAAACATTCATTCTTTGTGAATATTACTTTAAAGACATATCCGCTTATATAAAACAATTTAAAAATCACTTTTTTTCAATTCAATTATAAACTATGTAATTTTAGCGCGGCGGGTAGACATCTGTCGTCAGACATGCATTTGAGTTGTCCTTGGAGTCTTCTGAAACTTGCCACTTTACCAACCCCTTGCAAAGTTGGAACATTGATCATGTGGGGTACTCACATATAACCTGAGGATTCTTTTGACCTGTTTGCCATCGATTTTGCTGCCTTTATTCCCACTAGGCAATGCCAATTTATTCCTGATTACTTCTCCATCACCAAATGTGATTAAGGGACCCATTCAGGAAATGAACTATAATCTAAGGTTTCTTGGAGCTAGTTTTGGATAAAAACATGACACTATGAGGATTTACGTCTTTCAGAAAGTCTCCAAAGAATTGTGAAGAATATTAAAATAGACTGAAAACTATATCTACATTGAGGCTAGCCATATGTATCTTCTTATTTCAAATATATTTTCTATTAAACAATTCATAATTTTATTGTGTTTGAAGAGTCTTGTTAGTTTACGATTCTAATTTGTATGTAGCATGTTGTGTGCATATTTGATGATATCCTAAGAAAAGGTAAGAAATCTTCAAACTAAAGAAACAAACTCAAAGCCGAGGGGAGGAGGAGCAGCCGGTGAATATTTAATGTTTCACGCAACAAAACCTCTTCCATTTTCAACTTAGAGGTGTCACTGCCGGGATCTAAAAATAATGAACATTTCAATTTTTAATAGCTTACCTCTTTTTGACGTAAATTCAATTTTGATACACGTATGAATACATCTCTTCTATTGAATATCAATAAACACAATATCTGTCTGAATAAAGTGACGTAAAACGTATTATTCAGGTAGAACCCTATGAATCAAAATGCACCAGATGAAATAAACATTAATTGAGAGTTGATAGATTTGTTCATTAACACTGCGGTTAGCAGCTGCTGCGCTGGCTTGGTCCAGATCATCTACCCCTGAACCTTCAGCACTTCATTATAGCAGGATTCTGTCAAATTAGTCTCCATGGAATTCACCTGCAATACTTTGTCATCACGAACCTTCATAGTCTAGAGAGACACTTCATGTAATAGACTGTCATTTGTCAGAAAATCTTTCCAAATTCCAGACAAATTTTATTGAAAGATTTTTCAATTAATTGTTGTAGTGTTTGGGTTTTGCTCTTAAATTGTGTTGATGATAGTCCAAGGCCCAAGGAGAATAGTACCTCTTAAATAGGTGCATAAATATGTCACAGGGAAATTGAGTTGAGAGATAAATGTGTCATTCAACACAGATTGGGGGATTATCTTCTCAAATAAACTTTATTCTGAAATTCTCTAATTAGGTAGACCGTTCAAACATAGGCATAATAAGATAGAAAATTCTCTTGTCAGCTTTAATTTGACATGTTATCATTTTTTCGTAGCTTTTAATCCAATCCCTTCATTGAATGAGCGACAAAGCTTTTCATCTTAGGCAAATAAGCAGTGAAACTCCCAGACGTGTTTTTTATATTCTTGGCAGGGCGATAGGAATGCAATTGTTTCTTCCTGTTTAACAATGATTCTCGCTGAAGTCTATTTGTAAGCAAACATCGAGGAGTAAACTCGATTTATGGCTGGCATTTATACCTGTGGTGATGAACTTTACCTGTGTGAGCTGTTCTGACTTGTGAGTGGGTGCCATTGCTGGCCCTAAAAGGCACAGTGACAATAGGATCACACTGGTCCTCAGTCTTACCACGTGTTCACCTAATGCGTGCGGTCTTACTCTCATTACCCACTAAAACTACAGTCCGTGAAACGCCGGACAGCTCCCAATTCTCGCCAGAGGTTCTCGTCGATATCTCGCCAATGTGCGCGATTTCACGCCCGTTCAAGCTCTGTAAATATTAGTGGCACAACACGCGATATCGACGCTCTTTATCATCTGTCCAATATTGGAATTATATAAAGGTTAAACCAGTGCAAATTTACCCAGTCATTTTTTTCTCCTTGCTTTAAAAACCGAGTTTTGTCATGAGCCAATGATTGGGGTATTAAAATGGGATTGGGAGGAAAGTGCTAATATATTGTGCTCTTTACCGGTGCTAATATGGGATCACAGGCAACAATCCGGACTGACGCCATCCATGGCAGAAATCTCTCTAGTTGACTTACCAAAGCTATGCCCCAGCTAATCAATAACCAAACTTTTAATGGGAATGAACAAAAAACGTCACACGTCTATGGAAAGTCTAAAGAAAAGTATGAAAGTACTTTGACAATCTTTGCCTTCTTTGACAAGTTTCCTGGGAACTGAGACAAGCTTGGCGGCACAAGCGTTCACAAAGCACGCCCGGATACCAAAGACAGGGCTGATAGTGTACTCAAAGTACCAATGTCTATTCTAGTTGAACTAATATCTTAATTTCGAAACACAAGTATCAAAAGCAAGTATACACCACAAACACATCGAAAGCACAGAATATTCTTCTGGTAAATGAGAATGATTCAGAACTAAGTTGATAATCTCTTGCTCGACATTGTATGTTCTTAGGATGCGAGAGCCATTTCCTCCTGTGTAAACCTTTTGCATATAAGTTGCATCACACCAGACCACTCTAAGTTCCTTTGATCTTAGCTGGTAATTCACTGCTCCTGCCTGACATGGGCTGAAAGCCAAATATTCCACAAGTCTGGAAATAACTGCATGTATTTTATCAGCATTTAATTAAGTAGCCCTGTGAGGGTTGCTCCCTTTCTCATGACCTTTTAAATGACATATTTTAGAGTTTAATATATGTTTATGTTCTTAAATCTTGACATCTATCGTGTTGCTCGATATAATATGATTTACTATTTCTTATTTGTTTTGCTGCCGTAGAAATATCTCTCAATTATGACAGATCATTTATGAAAAAATTCTCTTCATGAAGTGTTTCTTTGTCATTTGCTGCAAATATTGATGTACATATACACATCAACAAACCCTGAGTGGGTTATTTATGGTTATAATTAATGCTTGGCTCCAACCATTTATATGCATAATGTATGTTTTCTACTTGCCCATGATCAAATCTTGTATTACATATTTCATGACATGGTAGGTTATAGGTACACGTTGTGGATTAAGACTTGGTCATGGTGTTTCAAGGTCATATACCTTATGATATTTAATCTTGAAGATTAAGTGAGAATATTCCTACTGCAATATTGAGAAAGCTATGGAATATATGGCATGGCAAGTGAGGTGTTATATCATGTTAATTATTAACGAGAGAAACGGGCCGCGATATGAGGTAAAAGTGTGAAGCAAGTGTGAAAAAACCTGCCCCATGAAGGGCGCTACCGACGTGAAGTGGACTGGTGTGAAGTGCGAACATGCGGGAAACACTAACACACCAAACACGTCGTATCAACACGTTTTTCCATCCAGTGAACGTCAATACTTCCATCTTTCTACAAGAGAGGTGCACAATTTCTGCTCCGACGAGGAGATCGAAGGGAAGCTTGATCAGGCCGTGGGGTGGGGCCATTTAGTGGGGGAGGTCGACTAGGGTTGCCTGCAAGATTAACACCATGACTGCCTCAAGCTATGTCATGGCTTCTCTTACAATGTTTATGGAAGGATATTTGGCAGAAGCATATCTCTTCACATATTGTATTTGTCCATGTCACCATCTTCTGTTATGTCAATACATGGAGAGTTGATATCAACACAGGAAGATCAACGATTTGTCAACCATTTTCAATTTGCAGTCCAAACATGGCAACAACTGCTATCCTGAGGCTTGGCTACCTCAATATCATCCTTGCTGAAGACTCTTAGAGCTTGACAAAGAACTTTTTGCATGGTAGCAAATTATGCTATCTCCTTATGAGTGCTACCCGAGCCGGGAATCCTGGCAGCCCACAACCCGAATGCATCGCCCCATACAAATTGTAGTTGGGGCAGCGCAGACGTTCGTTTCTCAGGTCTTATCGACGCTACCCAGCAAATATCCCAGTTTGATCTTAGTTACCCATTGTATAATAAAGTATCGATTGGGCAGGGTATTTCAGCATGCATCAGTGTGTCTGTACCCATCTTGTGTCCCACTTGGTCAATTTATGTTGTTTCAGTATCATGTTCCCTCCTTTACTAACTTGGTTCTGTCAGGAAATCATTTTTGGCGGAGGTCACGGCATAAGACTTCAGGGGGCACCGTCGATGTACTTTTGAAAATCAACATTCACTCACCCTTATTATATTTCTCCAACTGACATTTTCTGATAAATCACGTGACATATCATCTTACAACACGCATGCGCAAACAGAATGCCCGATAAGTAGAGGCAGAGAATCCCTTGAGTTGGAAACCAAGCTAAAGCAAGTGTTCAAGGATGACATGAGGGCAGTGGAGCAGAAATGAAAAACCCTCCTCCATATTGAGCCACCAGACACATATGGGCAAATACAGAAAATGAAAGCCATACTCTGGTCTGTGGTTGAGACAGGGGTCAAAAGTAAAGTTTTGTTTCATTTGCTTGATTACACACGGAGAAATCAATGGAAGCTTCTCACCACTGTAAGAGCGGAGCAGATGGCCAGCCTGACACATTTACTCTGGGTGTTTTAAGACCTAAATAAACATAGCATCACCAGCAAAACTAATGCGAATAATGACCCAGAAACAATGATATTCTGAATGCAGCAAAAGAGACAGGAATCGACCACAAAATGTATACTTGATTTCATTCATACTGCGTTTAACTACCAACTTGAAATAATGATTTATCTTCTAGTTTGTTTATTTCACCATCTTTTCTAAATGACGCACGCAAACAATTCTCACGATGCTCTCTCCTTTTTTTAAATCTCATACAAAACCGAATTTGAGCATGGTTTCCTTGAGAAGTATTGTATCATTTGAAATGATTGTCATAGAAGGAGCCATAATTTTAAAACTACATTGATGTGTAGCTATATTCTAAACTACTAGATTTCTACTTTGGACAACAATGTTGTATTAGTTCACCTTTCAAGCGCTGCACGTATCCTGTTGAGCGGGTAAGGTTGGGATGAACAAGGCTTTAAGCTACACAATAAATGATCAATTAGTCCATCAATTAGTCCAACCTGCAAAGGTCATGATCGGACGTCATGAACATGCATGAATATCATTCTGCTGATTCATGGGTTTGTTTATTTGTTTGCTTGTTTGTTATTTGTGGTTTTACATCAATTTCAACGTTATATCAGTTATTTCATGATGAGACCTCCTTGTGACAGGTCCTTGACATAACAGCTCGTTAAGATACGGGCCATGTGAGATGTAACATGAATACAATCTCGCCATGGCCGGGAATCGAACCCTAGACCTTTGCTTATTCGTGTATATGTTTATTTGGGGGTGGGGCGGTGGGCATTCTACTGATACATCAGCAAATGCCTGACAAACACGTACATTTGTGTCAGAGCCAATAAGTGTGTATGCCACACATCTAACTTATGACTGTCATAGAAAACATAGCTTTCATTATGCGCATTGGCATATGTATGAGTTGTTGCTGGAAATTAGCACAGCCTTTGTTAAATATTTAGCAAGAATATTTTATCACTACCGGCCTCGCTCATGCTATGATTGTAGTTGATAACTTCTGAAAGCAACTCGAAACACGTTGCAAATAAAATTCTCAATTGAAAACAAGATGCTTTTATTAACCCTTTGATTCTTTGATTTTAAGATCTGAAGCAAATTAAGTCCATATGGAATAAATCGATCAGATTTACTTTGCTTTCAGTATCAAAACATCATTTTTAGTAATCATTGCCAGACACATTAATATGAAACATATTCATGAATCTGATTAAAATTTTACCATATGTAGAGAGTTATAACATAAAATATTTCATTCGTAAAGATCAATGATGATCTAATATATCATAGTGTGTGCTCAAATTGGTGAAAGTAATATCAATCCCTTTTAGTTAAAGCAAGAACATCTGAGCTTGTGGAGTCAATATTGCCTCCTGAAAACAGATGCTCCTCAAAATTGAGGTCATGTTGATTCCAATGTTCAATATAATTGTCGGCACATTTCAAATACATTTACTGATTTTATATATCTGTATGCTTTATTCTAAATATTATGTTTCCCGTTTGGTCCACGGAAATAATCCCTTAATTAAAAGATGATAAATTTGATATTTGTTTCACAAATTATGTGTATCAAATAAAATACAATATTTGTTTCAAATGATAAAACGTTATCTTCATTTGAAGCGATGTTTACAACACTATATCATGTTATTCCCACAAGAGAAATACCAAACTTAAAGAGGAAAAAGTCTTAGAGGCGCGAATGCATTCACACGGTCGCAAATGTATTGTGTTGGCAGTAAAATCATTTGTAATGGTGGTTACCAAGTCGTGAATCCACTGAACATATGAAAGCTGAAAATCAGTCGAGAAATCTCTTAAATCGAGATTATGTTCAGAATAAACCCCAAAATGAATCTTAATCTGATGTTATAGACACACACAAACAAAATCATTGAGATTGGAGAATTTCTAGTTTGTGACTTATGACACATAGTCTTCTACCATGATAATTCCATGGTCATGGATAATTCCATTACAACGTCTGAGATGACTTTTTGTGAATCTCCAGTATGGTATGAAAATTTCATATTTGAAATGCCCTTTCACACACAACCATTCCGTCTTTTGCCTTTATTTTATGAATGTATCTCATGGAAACAAATTACGGTGTGTGTCATGTTTAGGCATTTCAAAAACAATATACTGTTATTCTGCACACGTGTTTCAATTACACCTGCGAAACAAAGTGGACTTAAATTATAGCGTCATCTATTATCACAGTCCAAAAGCAATGAATATTTCCAGAAAACAGGTGCCTCTGTGCAACAAAGCACAGGCAGGTGGATTTCAGTCAAATCCCTGCAACCCCTTGATCACCTCGATGACACAAGAAGGTGGTGTGCTGCTACGCCAAGCATGCAAACACAACATTGGGATATCATTTGTAGTCTGATCTTCCATGATAAATGTCCCCCCGTTGACAACTGGCTGACATGTTTTGTCTTATTCCACGGATACCTTGTGACCTATCGCCAAAAATTGCATATCCTTGTGTGTTCCAATGGAAACTCAATTTACCTAAATGAGCAACATTTCAATTGTTAATTTCGAGACTAATACTTCAACAACGGATGGTGGATCTTCCGCAGAATGCTAGCTGTCAGCAAGATAGTAATAGATAGTTTGTGTTATACAAATTGTCAATGGACTCAATGTTAAAGTACACTGTTTCCCTCGTACAGTGAAAAAGACAACAATTTACTTCATAATATATTATCTGATTGTACTAATTAAAATGTAACAAACACTTATCATTAAAACTATGATATTATGGTATCAATGAGGCCATAGACAAAACGTATAAATAGTCAAGCAAGCGTTTTTTTATTGTGCTGTATTCTTTTCATAATACAATGCAAAACTATTATAATGATAATTACGTTAATATCAAAAGGAAAACAGCATAATACAAAAGTTTGTGTTATGGATTTCTTCTGATGCTTCGTGT
This sequence comes from Amphiduros pacificus, assembly GCA_949316495.1. Classification (NCBI taxonomy): domain Eukaryota; kingdom Metazoa; phylum Annelida; class Polychaeta; order Phyllodocida; family Hesionidae; genus Amphiduros; species Amphiduros pacificus. The sequence continues at coordinate 71,587,518 of OX439000.1, forward strand.
CAGCATTAAGCATGTCAAGAGCTGTAATAGACCCGGCATTATTAATCTTAATGAGCCGGGTTGTGACTCCCGGCATGCCTTACTTAATGATGCCTTTTGGGGTCTCATTAAATAGAAACTCATCTTGTGCAATGTCTTTTACAAGATGCAACCGTACATTTGGATTTTATTTTCCAACTGATTGATTGGTGGATTTGCCATAATCATACATAAATAATGGTTATTATGAAGCATTCTCTGCAAGATAATACTGACAATAGGATCGTCATTAAGTTTAATTTCACTGTCTGCATTTCTTTTAATGGTGCGATTATATCACTTAATGTACCTTTTTGGTTTCCAACTTGGAGCCCAGATGAAGGTACATGATATTTCAAGAAATCCTCTACTAATATACGTCTCCTATTCCTAGATATGACTGAATCAGTTGTGGGATAATCTGCTGGAATCATATCACATATACACTGCATGGGAGACCACCCACGGGCCACACAAAATCAATCTATATTAATAAAGAGCAAGTCAAAAGGGAAGAAGAGTATTGTAGTATTTGCTTGCCTATCATTCTTGCCACATGCGCCTTACCGTATGACTCATTAGAAGCTGTGGCCGGCCACTTTATTCTGGCTTTGTCTTGGTATATGCCGGCATTAGGTATAGAAAGCTGAGTGAATGTTCCCCCAATGTCTCTTAACTCTTTGCCTTTATGCTCTTGTTGCATACATATGCCTGAATATTTATGATGTCTAATAGGTAGAATTGTCTCATAGGGCAATGTAATTTGCATATAAATAATGCCATATACACGAATCCATCGGATCACAATGAAGACTTATGTTTGTGCCGACTTTCAATTACAGACAGTATAATCAAATGAATGTCAGAAAAAAATGTCTACCTAAGTTATACTGTTGCTGCAAACAAGTGATATATGAGGTGCTGAAAATAATACATTGTAATGGTCCACTATGGGAAGGGTACAATTATATGGAAAGTAGCCTATTTTCGCTGCATATACACAATTTTATCCTTTGCCCTGGTAGCCTAGTTGCCTACGTGGTAGTGCACAAAAAAGGGTTCCCTTCCTTGTGTATTCTGAAAGTAAACTTTCATAATACCCTTTTATTTCTCCAATTAACTGGAATGGACAATGTTGCCAGTAATCAGAGAAGGTTTATCTAAAAGTGCCCCGCTGAGCAAACTACTCATAGATACTTGAATCAGCATCGCGATGTTGAGTAATCCGCCAGATCTGGGCATCAAAGTGTACAAATGATACCATGAGATTGGCTGTGTCCTGTGTCAAGTCTACTGACCGATACAAGCCTGCAGATGACAGGACATGCAGAGTATGATGACCCAATCATGCAGGTAATATCAAGGTGAAACCTCTCTCCCCAAAGTCAATATGTCTTTGGCAGTCACACTATGTGGTATATCTGCAAATCAGTGTCTAGAATCCGGGCATTGGTGGTCCTGTACACCTCTCAGTGGTATGGATGGATCGCCCACAATGCAGCTGATAATTTAGGCAATTTATACCTACATATGTCTACTCATTGGATGTTTACAATATGTCAGACCTGGTGGGATACCTGGTGAGTTATGGCCACGGTAACACCCGTCAGCAGTTAAGATCCAGTTTATATTTCAGACTCGCTTCACATGGGCACGGTCGGTGCCAACACACTGATTCATGCGGAAAGGGGGTTCAAGGCTACACTGATTTACTAAGTCATCTTTAATTAAATCTTATGGACGGGGACAACAATGGTTAATGCTTTATTGACTGCAAACTGCTAACGAGCCCATATCTCATAGCATACATTGGGACGCCAGAGTGAAACACAGCACCGGTGCACAGTATTAGTGACAACCAATTAAACATCTGTAAGCCGAACCCTCCCGAGAAACAAATACAAATTGCTCACAACAAAATATAAATGAACTTCAAATTAATGATCTTGGTATTTTTTTAATCTCTATTAGAATGTGAGGCAGCTTTTTGTCTGTGGGAAGCTAGCTGGCTTGTAATGTTGACGCTGATCCTGGGAGAGCATGAAATGCCCGGATCACTGGGCAGCTTAACTAGCAATCTATAATTAGCCACATGCAGGATCAGTAAGCTGGGATCAACGGTGAGCCCTGTCAAACCCAGATATGACACTACTATATTATACCAATAATACATATCCCATCTTCTCAATTATGTGAATCTATATTTGTCAGCTCTATAATGACGTTCTTGATAGAGTTTCAAGTTCGATTATGTTTGGACACATACCTTACTTTATAATGTCCACGTAGTTGTGCTGTGATGTATAAACACATTAATGGTAACATAATATATTTTCACCTGAGTGTGTATTTAATAAAAGTGATGAGAAACACACAGCAATCTGCTCTGTTTTATTGGCAATCCTTAAAGATGCATTGTGACCGGCCGTTCTTATTGGGTCATCAATATCAACCAGCATCGCACTCCGCTTTACAGTAGTGTGTCGTGAAGCAGAGAATTCTACGTAATACCTGGCAATGCAATTCAAAACCGCAACCCAATCCCCAAATAAAAGGCAAGAGTAGGCGCTGGACGCATTTGAAGAATTTGGAGGCAGTGTGGAGAACTCCAGACATCCACATTGACAAAGTAGATCATAATTTCGACGTCCATTCTGGAAATTGCAGGTCTCTATTAATGGACCCCAGTCAGACTTCATGAACGCTAACACTGCCCTGGGGAAGACTTTAGTTTCATATGCATCAAATGCAAAGATTTAAAGCGATGATAGCCTGACTTTCTGTGTACTGCTTTATGGATGACCTGAAAACAGGACATCAAAATAAAATCACTTGTTAATTCTGTAGTATGTAGATACTGATGGGATATATAAATGTGATTAGTGGCATGTTAAACTAGTTATCCCAACAAGTGACACCTAAGGTGTCAAGATGGGTCTATTGTGTACTGAAGTGATGGCTATATTTCATGCTCAAGCCATCTCCTCCTCGAACCCAGTAACCTCATTGTCCCGCGGGCCTTTTCTCAGCTAAATCCTACTGAACAAGATACCTAACAGTGCCTCTAAATGACGTCATGACCCATGACCTGGATTTACTGTCAATCTTTGAAAACATTAAGCTGGATGGAGTCTGTGGCCTACATTCAACCACCGACACCAGGTTTATGATTTCTAAAGCCGAATGCGACTACCATGGGGAAGCACCCTTTTAGTATTGAAGCCATATGTCTCGTTGTGTCCATACCGAATGCCTTAAATCCAAAGACGTTCATGACATTTCTATAACTGTATCATTATCACTAAGCAGAGATAAAAGTAAACTTTTGTTATCGTCTTATTTTAAGCATGCTGAAAACCTACTGGGTGTGATCAGAGTAATGGCAACATCGCTACTCAATTGAATTCAATATTATTTACGCCAGATAATGACACAATTGATGAGCCTCCAATCTTTTTATCTCACAAATATTTTTTTTGTCAGATGAACCATGATTAAGTGTTGGGAGATAAATAAACCTGTCATGTCACTTCTTTGCGAGCTGCTCAATCCACTAATTAAATACTGGACAAAAAGGCTTTAAAACAAATCCTTTTGGAGAATTGAAGTTTGCATAAAAAATGAAAAGAACAATATTGTTTGTCTTTTGTTTAAAAAAAAAATGAACAGCGCCGTCCATTTGTAATCCCGCTCTTCGTGTACATGATAGATGATGATAAGGCTTATGTATACCAGGGTAATGAAATTACAAAACAAAATGATTTTGACACAACCCCGGCATATATCAAACATTAAGCTTGGGAAACACTGTGGTAAATGGGGGTTGTCACTAAGCGGGAAGGACATTCTCGGCCGACCTCAAAGTCTGTGATTGAAGTGATTTGGAATCCTTTGACCTGTGGGCGCTGTTGTGGAGGAGTGGAAGAGTGCAAGTTCACTAAATATTGATAATCTATAAGCATTATAGACTTGAAAATGTCATTTATTCCTAGATAACGCTATGAGGAGACTTGGTGCAGCCATTCATATCCGCTGGGGTGTAGTATGCTAGGAGTGCATCTTAAATAGTTGGCTAATGTACTAATGACAGGCCGCAATGTTCTATCCACCCTGTTTTTCCTAATTAGCGCAGTTTTCCAGCGTGGATTGACTTTGGTCCTCTGACAAAAACGACTTGTTACCAGAACTAATTGGGGCGAAGCTTGAGATGGGGGCTTTCTGGATGGGAAGAGCTTGTGAAAACACGACTGATGTTGGCAACACAATCGTCTCAATTAGCCATTGTTAAAAGCTGCCCTCACCAAAAGATGCTCCAAAGTTGTTTTGACAAATTTAATTCCACATAGACGTGTAATTCGATTTCTAATTGGGGGTACAAGACCTGTGCAGTGTTTTTAACCAAGAGGGAAAAGTTCTCTGATGCAATCTACTGACTTCTCTGCCTTGGTTCTGGCTACATAACAGCATTAGAAGAGACTTAACTGTCTCCCGGGCATGCTGACACACAAACGAGTATTTTATGTAATTGTGGCATACTCAACGACGGCAAAACATGTTCTCTCTCCCACTTATACTGATGGGAGGTCGCCTTAGTTAACTGGAATTGGTTGCGTCCTTTACGACTCCCTTGAGACGGTCTCCCATGGTTGACTGGGCGCCACACTTGCTGATATACAGGTATTGAGCAAAGTACAAGAATATCTCAATCTCCCTGTGGTAAACCGGGGCCAAATTACTTCACTTCCAAACAGCGCCCAGCCAACACTATGAGAGAACGTGTCATCGCTGGCGAGATTAGAAAGAAAGCCATCAACTTTACTTTGGTGTCTTGTTGTATCTCTGGGTTTTGGTTTCCATTCTGCTATCTAGAGCCCTGGCACGCAATCAATAACAGAAGCTTCACAAATACGAGCGCTCAAGGATTGTCCCCATAGTCTATTAGATGGTTGCAGAAAGCTTTAAAGTGAAGAAGAAAGTTAAGTGCACGGGGGAATGAACATAGAGATATCACTTCAAGGAGACTTGCATATCAATAGGTCATATGGTGATGTATTGCGATATGTACATAAATCTCATGTGTTGTCAGGGTATATCAATAGCACTTTTCATCACAAAGTCGAAACAAGAGGTCCCAATGTTAAGTATGATGTTATATTAAATGTAATGTGCAATTTATGGAAGCATATTGCAAAGCTTTTGCAAGGCCATGATACATGTAATGTGTAACAAATTACATAAACGAGACCATAGCCTCACCTTGCCCCCCATCTGCCTAGCACAAACCATCTGGACCGCTAGAGTGGGTGGAATTGAATTTGAAGAAGTAGAGTAGGGTTGGTAGGATGTTGAGTATAGGGCCTTGAGAGGGGGGTCAGAGGTTTCGTCTCGGGACTACTCACCCACTCAGGTGGAACTGACAGGAACTCGGCAAGAGGAGGGCACAGATAACACATGTTATCTCTTCTGACACACCATGATGGCATTCCCTTATCCGATAGAAATACAAGGTAACACAGGCAAAAGTTGCAGCATCTCTCTTATATTAACCAACATCGGTTGCTGCCCCTTCATCATAATATCACTGCTATGTTAAACTTTGGTAAATATGAAACCCGCCACAGCGGGGTTAAGTAGCCAGATGTTTCAATGGCAGAGGTATTGATATATACATTGGTATGGCTTTCCCTATATGTGATATATCCAATGCGTGTAAGGTATACTGGAAACCATGAACGCCACAAAGTAGCAATATTTATTTCACATGCCAAGCTTTTCGCCCACTTTACAAATAAATGTAGATATGCAGTGCTTCAAGACAGACACAACATTGAGAGAATAGGAACACGTCTTTCATTCAACCACAGGCTTGTTTGAAGATTGAAGGTATTCCTTCCTTCAATATTGTTCAATGTAAAGAACCAAGCTAAGCATGTAAAAGTTACATGATCGCACGTGTAGGAGGAAATTGCACAAATGTGCTATACCCACGCAGTCAATACCAGAAGCTCTGTCCAGAATGCATTGCAAAAAGACAATATTATTGAAAGGGGTGCAGAGTCCTTGAAACATTGCTTAGCCACCCACACAAGACCTGCATATCCTTTATGAATCAATGTAAACTGCATAAGCACAGTTTGGGGATGCGACATGGTGCAGACCTATCCTCATATATTTCCTTTATCCCTCAACACTTAATAGTAAATCGATAGGAATAAAACTTGACAGAATCCTCCTCTGAGAGTTCAATTTGACCATAGTGTGCCAATGAGAATTTCGACCTGGGTTAGGCTTTTTGATGAGTTTGAATGGTCTGGCTGGCTTGGGTTATTGCTGATACACTCCGCCCTGTTTTGACAGGTCCTCGTGGTCAGCCATGACAAATACGATCGCTGAATGGATTAGGCAGATGTTCTTCTACAGAAAACAATCAAGAGATGACAATGTTATCATGCAATATGGGGATCATGTAATAAAACAAGGTCGACTCATTTGCTGATGAGCTTCTGTGGATCAATGTAGCGAATCCTTGACAATGTAATCTCCACCACAGAACCGTACACGTCTATAAACAAGCCGTGTCCACCACCACCACAGAGAACAGAGCTAGCTTCCTACATACCCACACCGGAACCCAGATGGGAGTACTTCAATTAATACTACCAATCCTAACTAATCAGGTGTGGATGGGAGAGGGATGAGGGCCTCAGATCACGAGGCAATGATGGACAAATATAAGCAGCGAAGCTTGCGTCTCCAGAGTAAGATTGGAACCAAGGATTCGGACCAGATGAGGGGGTTGAACGCCATAAACATCATCAAAGTTTAAGTACTCTCCGGAGATGCATCCGACATTCCATGTTCTGTGCTTGCAAACGTTTCTTACGTGGAGGCACCGGGGGGTCGTCGGCAGCCACTGCGGCGTATCCCTTGCAGTGCACCCGGTTGAGTACAAGAGACGACGCCAAAACAAGCTTACTTAAAACATCAACGTCATTTACCTTTATAAGCATCTTAATTCAAGTTAAAGATGGTAAAGTAACCATGATCGGCAGTAACATTGATACTATTTCTCTTGCATTTTGTTAATGTAATATTGGATGTAAAGATAAACTAGAATTGCTGATCATGCATTCCATATTATTAAGAATACTACCAAGTCTATACACTCCTTTTATCATCTTCTTATAGAACAAAACATGTATTTATGTTTCTCAATACGAATTTGCTATGGAGTCATAAAAGGAAACTAGTCTGGTCATAGTTGCCCTATCGGACCCACCAAGTAGCACAAATGACCTCTACCGAGGGATCAACGATCAAAGTAGATAAATCTTTCATGTTCACTGTGGCATTGTGTGCATGACACAGAAATGCCTGCTTTACCCATGGGAGAGAGGATTACCAGTAGTGCTATTTATGCACCTAACAAGCAAAGTATTGATAAGACACCCAAATGACTATGAAATTACAAGGTATGAAAGTTGTGTGGACATGTCTTTACGGGTTGCACGTACCTCCAATAATATGAGGTCAATTCAGAGCATTCGCATATGCCAAGTGGAAGCATTTGCCCTCTTGAGCCCAATCTTGCTGGATTAGCCTACGTATGAGTCAAGTGATTCAGTTCCTTTATTGTTTATTTGTTTAGAGATACGGCCAGCAACAGACCTGCAAATGTTTGCAAACTGTGCCAGACATCTCAAAGTGCTGCATCAGTAGAAATAACACAGAACCACATGCTTTTTGGAGGCGGGTAATTTATGGTGATCTTTGGTGGGTTGTCTGTGTTACCCAGCAGCCACCTTTCAACATGTTCACCATGGCTGCCTTTACACGCCTGAATGTGAACTTGCAGAAGCAGATTTTAGTTAATAACCTCCAGACTGGTTAGGTCATCTCTGTCAAAACAGACACTTTACCTGTGCGTTGTATGCAAAATATTTTCTTAGGTTACACAACCTTACAGATGTGTTTGTGAATGTTATTTGAGTGTTCGATATTATGCCCCAGTTCTGTTTTAATTGTCACTCTGTTGTTTACGTCCATGCAGTTAATAATTTTTATTTTATGTTATGGTTATCATTCTGGTCCAGTTGACACACCTATTATCTATTAAACTAACTATACCACACATATAATTCAGAAAGTAATGCATGACAAAACACTTAAATTTCCAGAAAGACATAAAACACTTTCCTGCGATTTACAAACATTTTATTCTAAACAAACCATCATATATCTGTTATATCCATTTGTTTTCCGGTGTGATATAACAGATATAATTCCGTACTTTAGGATGTGTTATCACTACTAATAATAGTCTATAACTGTGTCCTGGTGATTATAATTCTCACATCAAAGCAACAGGCACGTCTCTTCTGAATATGTAAACTGTGTTTAACTGTTAGCCTTAATCACCTGAAGATGGCTTTATATTGTCTACTTATTTGTGATCGACTTCTTAGTAGCAAACCGATTGGGAGATTCATAAAGTGCAGTCATCTGATTTGGGGTTTGGTATTGGCTTGGGTAGAAGGTCTGGTAGCGATGTGATCTACAACACCTGGTGGTAAGCCTGTAAAGACTGATGTTTTCTTATAACCTGACACCCACAACATTCACAAGGGCATGTGTGGAGGCAAGATATATCTACCTGTCCATTTGACATAACATTTGGCAACTTATTTGTGTTTGTATTTTTCCTAATGGTATGTCAAATCATTTATAGTTCTTTCAATAGATGTTTATGGCAAACACTTTGTTGACAACAGACTGTTATTAATGTATTAATGACAGACTAGCTTTGCAGTGGTACATGATGCAATCATTGTATGCAGGGAATACAGCCTATTTTTGCACAACTACCTGTGCGATTATCTATAATGTAAATATTCACATAAAGATAGCACTCTGTAGTTTTGAAGATTTATTAGGACCTCAAGGTGTTAGTGAACACAAGCTTTGTGTTGTATACTTTGACTAATGCTTCCCAGATCAATGATAAACCAAAATACAGCTATTGACTTTGACTTTGCCAAGACTTGACATTGACGTGGGGTGTTCACAGTTAGTTCAATGTGACTTGGTGGGTTTTTTCTTTCTCTATGTTTGTCCCAGACGAATACCTGAGAAGTTGCTGCATGGTGCTGGATTGTATAGATTTACTATATACATAGAACAAGTCTATGTGAAGTGTAGCCTCCATGGACCCAGTACCCGGCGCAATTGTGCCAAAGCCGCTATCCTATAGTTTACTGTGGGCACTTGTGGATCCTATTGGTGTAGCTTGATCTCCATCTCAGCAAGCTCTGGCTCAACCCATATCTACTAGAAACCACTCCCAGCCTCGGCACACTACTCGCCTGCCATATCTCTTTCCTCTTTCCTCTTCTTTTCCTGCTTATTACTAAAACACGCATCTGGAGTACCGATCAGAAGGTTCAATATTGAGTGTACAGACTGAACCATATTATCATCATTATCATTTTTATAGTGTTATTATTATTATTATAATCATTATTGTTGTCTCTGCCTTTGTTTGGGCAAGATGGTTGACCTAATTATTAAAAATCCATAATTTTGAAGATGTTTTTTTTTCAGTATTTTCCCTTCAATGCATTGATAATAATATTCCTCAGAACCATTTTTTCCAATATACAAACTGTCAGTTTATTTGATTGGTGCATCTACTTCAAACTATATAACTATCAGAATGAATGGAGTTTATACCAATATCACAGCGTGGATATATATATTGTGAAACGGTGGGGAGCACGTCTGGTTAAAATAACGGCGTTACTCCCATTTGTGTTATTGCAGAAACATTTAATATCTCCTGCTGATAAACGTATGGAGGACCTGATATGAGTCATGGGGCTTTTCAGCAGCTTATCACCTCTCATTGATAAGCCATATGCCAGAAATATCCCTACTTCAGACCCAGGTGATATCAAGTCTTCTTCCTCACAGTGTAATGTCTGACAGCCATATAATATGTTCTTATCAATGTTATTTGAGATAAACATGACAACGCAGCTATAAATTATCAAAAAAAGACGATAAGTATATTAATCAAAGTATTGTCTCTTGCTATATGAAGGGCAATAGTGGTAAGCTGAGACAGTATGTATGATATAGGCATACTTAGTGACCTGGAGGTGGACACTGACCAATCAATGATCCTGACTTTATCGCCGACGAACCTCTCTGAAATATGATTGATGTACCAAGCCTATCTCGTCGCTTCATGTTTTGCAAACTCTTCATATGATATTTCCAAGCCGAGTATTTTGTTTTATCTACAGCTACTTAATTACATTTTGCTCATATATCAATACAAATAACTCGATGTTATTCTTTTTGCAAACATGTCTGCACTACTTGATTAGTTAGAGAAAACAAAGAAACATTGATTATCAAAAGCGTCATGCATGAAAGGACACGTGGCATTTGTTTATTATTTCACTGTCTTAAATACTCATATCTCCATGTAAGCATATTCATTAATTTAATTTGCGATATTTGCCATTCTGTGCTCGAGGCATCCAATCTTAAATAAAATGCAAACATCTAGGTGCAATGCATAAATAACCAGTATTGCTAACGAGGGTCATAAGGGGCATCGATTTTCAATAAAACGATACAACTCAAACATTTGTGGATAGTAAATTATATATTTAGCCAAGTCATTATGGTTTTTTCCCTGATTGGCAGCAATATATATCGTATCGGAATTCTTGTGAACATATTAGCATGTCATTTCTATAGCTAGTATATTCTGACCATATGGTGTTTGGAAATGTAATACAACTTTCTAACTGCATTCTAATAGTTAAAAATGTATATGTATATAAACTGTTGTGTGTTCTGTTTTTACATGTAATAAAAATATAAATAGAATATTGTGATTCTTTGTAATATTATCCTTATATCATAACACAATGGTTCAGATAAGACCTCTAGCAAGATAATATGTAGTATCACTGATAAGAATTAATAATCAGCAACCTTTGTCCGCCTGCTTATAGCTAGGTACTACAGATGAGGAGACCTACTTGTCTATTGTTAAAGGCGTTATATATTGTGACAGTATATGTCCCCCAGACTGTATACAACAAACATATGATCATCCATCAACCAGGAGACCAACTTATAGCAATTTATAGTTAGCCTCATCAGCACTGGGAAATATTAATGTACCTATCAATGTCCCACTGTGGCATGGGTACAAATAGGCAATATCGATTGATGGTTTTTAATAATTGATATTTAACATAGACTATGCTTATTAATATTTAAAATCAGAGTAAAATATCACAAATAAGCATGATAAAAGGTGTGCCACTAAGGGTCACGTCTCAGTTCGCTACTTCCAACTAAACGCTGACCTAAAATAGTTAAGTTTATAAAAATAAATGTTAGGATCTGTATGGTAGAAGGCTGAGGCTGATATTGGCCGCTTTGAATACTGATTGACAGATAGTCTTATATATTTGTATGTAAAATGTGCGATGCGTGAAGCGGAACAGTTGATCCTAGCGTAGTTCGCAGAATAACATTTCGGTCCCGATGCATATGGAAATATGTGTGACCCGTCTAATCAACAAGCCAGAAATGAAACATTCTTCCAGCCTAACAATTTTACCCATGTGCTAATATTCAATGGATGTGGCTAAAACTCAATTTCCAAATATATTACCTCAGTTAACGTCTTATCTGCGTGTGTAAATTAAACCAGCTTGTTTTGATAGAGTACAATATGAAGTTAGTTATCTTACAACGATCTCAGCTGTGAAATAAATCCATGAGTTCAATGTTTAAGTGCGAAGAATAGCAGCAGAAACTTACCCAGTAGAAAGACAGACAGCTGAACAAGCACAACAACTTCTTGTTTGGGTCTCATTTAGACGTATGATGGGTGTCCACAAACGGAACAAAAGCAGGTGAAATAAGGTAAAAACTCCACACAATGCGCTGTCGGGTTATCTATCCCTCTCAGTCGTGTCGCTCCGGTTGACTGGGAGATTATCTTCTAATGATCAACACCTCCAAGTTTAGAATGATCTCCAAAACCGTAGACGAGATTCTCACTGAAAGAACTTTTCAAGTGTGGCTTTGCAGGTGAGGGCACATTTGAGATTTGAGGTTTGGTGTATCATATATATGCATATGACAAGCGCTGTCTGGTCTGAAGAGGCCACGCAGTAGAAATATGTCAGTCCAAACCACTTATATCACAACACCAGTTACTGGTCGATAATTTACAATCCAATATGTGATCTACAGCTTTCTAACAATAGCCGAAGAGCTGTGAACTGTTGAAAACAATCCTGTTTCACCTATACTGACATCCTGTATCGCTCTCTGATAACTTTATAGATAACTATACATTCAAAAATGCACCCACCAATCATCAAGGATCTTAATGGTCAAGGTATGCAATATTGAACTAGTATGCTTTATGAGCTGATTGCTATATCGATGTACTTATCTCATATGCACCGTGAACCTTGGCCAAACACGTGGTCATATTGGCAGATAATTTCCATGATTGTCAACGACTGTCAATATTGTCAATAATAAAATAATGCTATCTGGCATATACAGGCAGTTGCGTACAATGGCACATATTCCTCGGTGACTGTGGTATCCCTATGTAGCGTTGTGGAGGCGTGTCATTCATCTGCGGCTAGTATGGAGCATCTGCCGGTGTGAGATATCGGTATATCGATATGCACCGTGCTCCCGGCCCCCAACCATGGGCCGCCGCCGCCGCCGCCGTTTCACTGAGTGGCTGCTGAGGCTGCCTGGTTCAAAGTCAACTTTTGACGTTCAAGGCAACAACACCTCAGGCAAAAAGACGTCCACGTGCCTCAGCGTACCTCTCTCACGCTGACCCACCAAGCCTTCATATGTGACTAGTGTTCATCGTCACCAGTCCCGTGCTTCAATCCTAGCATCAAGTGCCCCTAACTCATTATCAAAGTGGCCGCATAGAGCCCGGCTTGTGAGCAGCTCACGGGCGTGGGTTGTCTTGTGTGGTATTACATTCAGCGTTTGGGATCTAAGAGTCCATCCTAGATGTATGGTCTGTCATTACCGCTCTGCCATCGCCTTTCTCTCATGCTCCTATAACCCACAAGCTTTAGGAGCAGTTATATTTCTTGGCTTTCGGGAGACCGCTATGGTTATAGCAGTGATGATGCAAACCTGACTTCTCTGTGATAAGAAGCGACAACTAAGACGCAGACTTTCCACTGAAAGATTTCACCACCAAGCGTTTTTCTCTTGGTCTGTGGTATCTCTGTTCTTTGTATCCGCCGGAGTTGCTGTACAGGGGGTGCCTCCAATAAAACTCTTGTAACCGGTTTCCGTATTATTCAAGCCCCCGGGAGAAAGAACTTTGCATGAACAGAAGCAATCATCAAATGAAAAAAGGTTTTTCAAGCCAGAAAGCATAAATCTTTCAAGCCAAAAAACAGTTGTCTTAGAAGTCATGTCGCAAAAAAAAAGAATGGCTGGTTGATGGCAAGTAACGTTTGCGGCAATGGATAGAACTTGCAGATGGTAGCTATAAGGATTTTCACCAAACAAAAGCCGTGTCCACTAAGGCAGTAACCATGATAAGAGCAGCCTCCTTTTCTGATCCATCAGGCGGTCTTTACCGTTCCCCTTTTTAAGAGATTCAACCAAGCACACTAGTATCACAATCGGATCTTCGGCCCCTCCCTTCTACACAAGCATCCGCACCCCGCTCCATTTTCCTTCTCCCAGCAACCAAATAGCCCAAGGGCTTTTCTCCTGAAAGATCTTAGACAAAACCACGCAGTGCACTTTAAGTTTTCCACTAATCAGTCTTTAGACTATAAATATGGAGTTCATGCTGTTAAATGTGTGTTTTGTCCCCGAGAGAACACATGACCTATGCCAGGTCACTTAGCCTATTTCTAATATGATTATATATTAAGGACAAGGTTTGAAACCGATGTCCCCGTCACGAGGACAAAATAACAGGAATATAGAGTGATGTGTATGTATAGTATGGGAGACAGCAGGTCTCTGAAGAGTACAGATGATGACCTCCCAGCACTAGATTGTCCCCTGAGTAACAACTCATAGCAGCCCTGCACTGCCTCAAACTTCATCTCATGCCGGGCTTGGCGCTCTCTTGTGACCATATTAGACTTTATAATGGCACAAAATTATTCATTCTCCAGGTCACATGAACATCACAGTATCAAAATACTGCAAATCAGGGGAAATATGATACAAACGCAGTTGCTTGTTTACCACTGTGGAATCCTTTAAGACCTTGAAACTGGTCTCATTGACACAATCATATTAAATACACACATGCTTCTGCAATGATAATCATAGTTGATTCAATACTGGGTCACATAAAATGACATATCATCATATTCCTCATAGGTCAGCCATTTTTTACATGCCAAATGGGTCAGTAATGTCAGTAAATGTTAATATGTGCATATTTGTATGCAATCATTTCATAACAATATCTAAACTGACTTGGGGGCGGGGGAACATGCTTCTTGTTCATATGAATTTCATATATTAAAGATGACAGCATTACATATACACTGGAAACCTACAATCCTCCCTCTCCTCAATTAGAGGTATGAAAATAAGTATCTACATCCCTCCCCATTACAAGTATGATGTAAACTAACCATTCCAATTGTGTTCATGATGATAACTACCTACACCCCTTCCCTTCTCCCATTGTGTTCATGATGATAACTACCTACACCCCTTCCCTCCCCCATTGTGTTCATGATGATAACTACCTACACGCCTTCTCTTCCCCATTGTGTTCATGATGATAACTACCTACTGCCCTTCCCTTCCCCATTGTGTTCATGATGATAACTACCTACACCCCTTCCCTTCCCCATTGTGTTCATGATGATAACTACCTACTGCCCTTCCCTTCCCCATTGTGTTCATGATGATAACTACCTACACCCCTTCCCTTCCCCATTGTGTTCATGATGATAACTACCTACTGCCCTTCCCTTCCCCATTGTGTTCATGATGATAACTACCTACACCCCTTCCCTTCCCCATTGTGTTCATGATGATAACTACCTACACCCCTTCCCTTCCCCATTGTGTTCATGATGATAACTACCTACTGCCCTTCCCTTCCCCATTGTGTTCATGATGATAACTACCTACACCCCTTCCCTTCCCCATTGTGTTCATGATGATAACTACCTACTGCCCTTCCCTCCCCCATTGTGTTCATGATGATAACTACCTACACCCCTTCCCTCCCCCATTGTGTTCATGATGATAACTACCTACTGCCCTTCCCTTCCCCATTGTGTTCATGATGATGATAACTACCTACACCCCTTCCCTCCCCCATTGTGTTCATGATGATAATTACCTACACCCCTTCCCTTCCCCATTGTGTTCATGATGATACCTATCTACACCCCTTCCCTTCCCCATTGTGTTCATGATGATAACTACCTACACCCCTTCCCTTCCCCATTGTGTTCATGATGATAACTACCTACACCCCTTCCCTTCCCCATTGTGTTCATGATGATAACTACCTACTGCCCTTCCCTTCCCCATTGTGTTCATGATGATAACTACCTACACCCCTTCCCTTCCCCATTGTGTTCATGATGATAACTACCTACACCCCTTCCCTTCCCCATTGTGTTCATGATGATAACTACCTACTGCCCTTCCCTTCCCCATTGTGTTCATGATGATAACTACCTACTGCCCTTCCTTTCCGCATTGTGTTCATGATGATAACTACCTACTGCCCTTCCCTTCCCCATTGTGTTCATGATGATAACTACCTACACCCCTTCCCTTCCCCATTGTGTTCATGATGATAACTACCTACACCCCTTCCCTTCCCCATTGTGTTCATGATGATAACTACCTACACCCCTTCTCTTCCCCATTGTGTTCATGATGATACCTAACTATACCCATTATAGACATGATGATAACTACCTACACTCCTCCCCATTCCCATTATAGATAGGATGATAACTACCTACACTCCTCCCCATTCCCATTATAGATAGGAGGATAACTACCTACACTCCTCCCCATTCCCATTATAGATAGGATGATAACTACCTACACTCCTCCCCATTCCCATTATAGATAGGACGATAACTACCTACACTCCTTCCCATTCCCATTATAGATAGGACGATAACTACCTAAACCCGTCCCCATTCCCATTATAGATAGGACGATAACTACCTACACTCCTTCCCATTCCCATTATAGATAGGACGATAACTACCTACACCCCTCCCCATTCCCATTATAGATAGGATGATAACTACCTACACTCCTCCCCATTCCCATTATAGATAGGATGATAACTACCTACACTCCTCCCCATTCCCATTATAGATAGTATGATAACTACCTACACTCCTCCCCATTCCCATTATAGATAGGACGATAACTACCTACACTCCTCCCCATTCCCATTATAGATCGGATGATAACTATCTACACTCCTCCCCATTCCCATTATAGATCGGATGATAACTACCTACACTCCTCCCCATTCCCATTATATATAGGATAACTATCTACACTCCTCCCCATTCCCATTATAGATAGTATGATAACTATCTACACTCCTCCCCATTCCCATTATATATAGGATAACTACCTACACTCCTCCCCATTCCCATTATAGATAGGATGATAACTACCTACACTCCTCCCCGTTCCCATTATAGATCGGATGATAACTACCAACACTCCTCGCCATTCCCATTATAGATCGGATGATAACTACCTACACTCCTCCCCGTTCCCATTATAGATCGGATGATAACTACCTACACTCCTCCGTGTTCCCATTATAGGCATGATGATAGCGAGAGGCATGGCAGATACCATTCAAAGCCAACATCATTTTCAAATAATATGATGTTTCCTTTGTTTTATTAATCATATTCGAAAGATAATTACAGTTACTTAAGACACAATTTCTCCACATATCGGGGCCTTATTTCTCCATTTCTATGTTTTATCACATGTTTTCATGACAGTTTGCGTTTGAGCAGTCATTGGCAAAAACATGTTAAGATCATCTTCAATTTATATTTTGGATTCATAGAGATGAATATTAATGTTATCTGATAAAGAAAATCCAGGTCGATGCATACATTCTTCTTGATCTTTTTACCGAGGGGAGATTTAATGTTTTTAATGGTGCATCGCAATAGTGGGCCTTTTGCAGCAAGCAACCCAAATTAGTGTAAGCAGTGGGTGATGTACCTAATGTTCATTCTTTATTGAAAAAAAATGGAGGCGAGTTTTGATAGACTATTCACAACCTGTCGAATATTACAAGTTAAAACTAAAGATGGTGTATAATGCTTAAATGGCATAATTTCCTTAACCTGAAAATAGATTACATGTGACAATTATCTCTTTTGGTGGAGAAGTTTTGGACGGCAAAATAGTTTTATTCAGAGCAATATTGGTATCTTGAGTCCATTACAGGTCTGTTTAGAAGACTGTCAACTTTGGCATGAGATTGCATGACATATACCCATCAGCCTCTCTCAGGCACACTCTACATAATGGCACAAACTAGTAACTCAGTCAAAGTAAAGCTACTATACGTTCACAAGTTTCTATTTTTCTGGGGTAAAAATGTCCAAATACCTATATATTGATACTATATATTCAGGAGATCCATCTATGTAATTTCCAGCCCCAATCTCTGTCCACCATCCCCAATATGTGACCCATCACTTACTAATGTTCTCCCCGTCCCTATTCTCAGACAAATCTATGTCCTCTTCAACCCAAATCTATGTTGAGTTATGTTATGATATCAGATACTGGTGTATTTCTATATATGAATGAAACCCTTTACAAACCAATATGACGTCATTGACCATGACCCTGACTTCATATTAGGTGGCTGTTCACCACAACGATTGCCTTAGCTTAATGCACACAGATTAGTGCTACTTCATAGAGATAGGTCACAGATTAGGCTCAACTATCTCTCTCTGCATCATCATGAATCTTCAATACTTCATGTTCAAGAATTACACAAAGCAAGCACGCACATTTCTAGCAAGAGGGAATGACGAGAGCGTGGGCCGGGATCTCAGTGTGAATGCTGACACGGGACCATTATGAATGTACACCAGTTCTCTAGAGCAATTCCCAAAGATGAACACTGCTCATCTACCCATCATTGCCAAAGCCACTTTAAATATCCTGACATAACATTCCAGGAATGTTTAGTGACTAGCTGTTCTGATAGGTCATTAGTGATATGTTTTTATATATAGGTATGATATAGGTGGATGTTCATCACAACGATTGCCTTAGCTTAATGGCATATTTCTAACATAGATAATGAGACACTGAGTAGAATGAATGTGTTGCATGAAATGTTTGAAATGGCATGAAAGTGTGTGAAGTTTAAAGCAATGAAGATGTTTTAGATATAATTTATGATATAGCTGTTGCTTTTATTTTCTTATATTAACTCTTCTTTTGTCTGTACAAACACTATTTATTGCCATGTTTTTTCATATGCGAATAAAAATATTATTATTAATCATAAGACATTGGGGAGTGATACTTTCATAATCGGTTTGGGAATAATGTACTATTGTATCGTCTGTAAATCACAGAGACTATGACTTAAGATGCGTTAACATGGATAATGTCATTAGCATAATAATTCAATAATTGATTAATCATATAAATTGTTGGCTTACAGGCGAGATGCTTTGGGAATTTAGTTTCCGATAACCGCTAGGCTTATGCCGTAATTCATTGATACTTTAGAACAGAAATTCTGCATTTGATTTTTTTATTATTTTTTTTCCTAGAATATATTGTAACATATTGTATAAGGCTACCAAGAAGCCATATAATGCAAATTTCTGAAAGTTTCGGTTTATGGTAACTCAAACGAGACTTTACCAGAACACTGCGAGTTTGATTTCGTATGTTGAGCAAAGACGGGCATTTGTTTTTCACCTTCAAACAAGCATATCTATTACTTCACTTGTATCACAGGTTGTGTGTTCTTGGCATTTGCATAAGACAGCCAGACAGGAGATCTCACATTACAGTGAGGATGAGAAATTGGAGAGGACCTATTTCGTCACGCGGAGTGAGATATCCTCAATCATCATATCACGCGTTCTGAGACATACCTTATGTTGTAGCCTCAACATATCATGCCGCGCGCACAGGTCTGTTTGCCATATATACTAGGAAAGTGTCACTTTCTTTTCTTCATAACATTCCCATAAATCTATACATTCAGTGAGACAGGAGTCATTTATAACACTATAGGAAAGCCTTTAAGGTTAGATTAAATATTGAGAAATATTGATACTGGCGTCTGAAGGAAAGAAATAAGGATTCTTCTTTTCCTGTGACCCCCCCCCTGAATGAGTAATGGTCCATCCCATATAAAAGGCTACATACAACATGATGAGAAGATAAAAAAATAATCGGCTCCCATATAGAGTCAAATGGTTCAAGTTTAATGGGTAATGTCCATCGCTTTTCTTTTACAAGATATATGTCAGATATGCGTTAGTCTGTGATGGCATACTGCAGCGAATGGTCGCTTCACATAGTCTATACTCACAGCATGCTTTCTCTCAGTCTAAAAGGTTGGTAAAATGACGATGATGGTACTGGGCACATTGATGCAAGCACCACTGAGCCTTTATTTAGTTTTCCTTCATATTTTAGCAGGATGTGTCGCTTGGACATCGGAGATTATGTTGCCATAACGACATCCTTAAATAATTCAATATGACAGCACAAAAACTTCACATTGGTGTATGAAGATTCTCCATCGTGTTGACCATTGGCTATCAATATGTGTACATATCTTATATACAAGCTTTTCAAACTAATGTGGCACCCGGTCAGAAATCCACTTTATTTCGAAGAAATCCAGGCTGAGTGATAATTTCTCAGCGTGCAATTCTGCGTGAAGCCTTGTAATGTGAATCTGCCTGAACCATCGAGGATGTATGGTGATGTAAACACTGTTGAAATATGGACTGAAAGGAAAGAGCACTTGCTTAAGTAAGAGCTTAGATCAATAGGGCAGACTATCTCTAATATGGGTACCTGTCAGTGTTGACAAGACTGACATTCTTCATAGTAACATCCCACCTTAGAGAGCAGATCAACACTGCTCAGTGTTGGCAAACGTGGGTGTCTCTCTGCCTAAACCAACTGCTCCACAGCAGTAAACACACCCGCCACACTCAAGCTGATGTGGATCTTAATCAGGTTTGAGGCAAGATCTTTTACAGAAAAGGAAAATATACTTATGGAAATTGAAGCTTAGATCCATGACTCCTGACCTTTAGTACGTCTTTGTTATAATTATTCACTCACAGATGCAGTAACCCAGCTTGTAAATCTTGAGCTCTATTCACCGCAGAATGTCACTTGTCCTGTTGATACGTGGTGGATCTGCAGCTATCTCTATGCTTTTTGTTACAGATCAGTATGTAGAAAACGTACCAAATCTCTTCATTTTGACATTAACATTGACATTGTGAATTATAAACTGTATATCTAGGTAGGTGATGTTTTTACCATTTGACAGGACTCAAATGACAAATACTTAATAACATTGTATGATAATATAGCAATTGTCTGTCCCAAATATACATACAACTGAGAAGTGATGTTGAGAACTATTAGTCAAATCATAGACTGTACTGTAATATGGATATCAATGACGACATTTCATGCTCATTTCAAAATCAAAACTATCTTTTGTAGATTTAACCATTTTTAAATTGCATAATAGAACATACATTAATATGCCAGGTAAATATGTCCAAAGACACAGTACAAAGACACTGTTTCCGTGCCATATGATGATAAGGGATCAGGCCCTTATCATCATAATACCTAGATATTTCTTAATGAACAGCATAAATTGATATACCATCAAGGATCCACTAACTATACAAGATGTACTGAAATCTCTCTGCTCAGGATTAAAGGTAAAATGTTAAATACCAGTATTTTAAAACTAATTTGAGTATTGCAAAATATTAAAATTAACTTGTTCTGTGGACTAAAAATTAGATATAATTTCAGAGAAAAATGCTCTTCCTGTTGAAAACATTTCTAATTTTGAAGATTTAGCCCCAATTTATAAGTTCGGAAACAACAAAGGGGGAAATAACATACCCATGAAACAATACTTCATTCGAATGGTTATTTCTCAAGGAAATTATGTCCGATCCATTGGTGCCCTTTATGAGTGTTTTATTCACTATCAATGATATTTATTGGTCATTTTAATAATTTCTTTTATCAAATTGACAGCAATGATCGTTATATGTGCCACATATATATTTATTGCAAAGATCCCAGAAAAAGAGACCAATGTTGAGCACTGTTGTCAATCTCAGGCGGAAGTTATAATGTTGTGGGATAATATTGCCTCGGGCCCATACTCAATCCTGAGTATAGCTTGATTTACAGTCAAGGTTAGAGTCACGGTCACGTGTGTGAGGGCGAGATAAAACGTGATTGCTCAAGAATGGCGGGTTCAAAATTTTCAACAACATTGCAAGAAGAAGCCAGGAAACCTTGTGGTGTCATGGATCTGGCGATGGGGATAAAGGGTCACACCCTCCCGGCTACCGGAGAGGGGAAACATTTACCTCACATTGCACGTCTACATTGCAAGACCTTACATTCTTCTTGATAAAAGAGTCCCGGTACTCCTTTAACTTGAGGGGTTGTACCACAGGTGCTTTGAAGATGGGACTTTGGCCGTAGGGGTCCACGGAGTGGAATGTAAGAAACATATCCCACGTGCACTAGCTCTCCTCTCGCTACAAAAAGCCCGAGTTACACATCAGTGAGGTACCGGGCAAAGCCCCCTCATCCCGGGCAGCTTGCTGGCCTCGCCTCATATCATAACGTTCTTCAGCCTCCTGTGAACATGGTAAATTCCTCTTGGAAGTTTCACAGGAAGTATTTAGTTGCGATTGATAAGAGGAAACGAGAAATTCATGTTGCAAGATAGCCAAGCTCCTTCGAGGAATGTAATCGACAAATTCTATCAGAACGAGATCCAAATTGGCTTGAAACGCTGGACGACATGGGGTGAAACAGAAAATTCTGAAATAACATCCCCAGGAACCCTAAATACGACACTCAAAGAACACCATGACTTGGCACCGCTACTTTATTTCTATTGGCTGTTGCCATGGTAATTCCTTCTTGGTAGCATATGTTGTAAATTAGGGTGCGCAGGGTTGATGTTGGGCGAAGCAACTGGGTGCTCATTACGAGGCGAGCTGGCCCGGCAGGCATGCGATCACCCCTTAGATCAGTGCCCGTCTGCGGGCAGATTGTCTCTGTGTGGCCCTCCTACCTGCCCATCACCGGCCCTATATATCTACCATCCCTCAGTACAACAGGCCCAATCTCATGCTTAAGTCGCTCTAAGCTGCTTTTTTTCTTCAATTTCAATTATCCTTGTCTTCTGCCCACATTTGGGATTTCATTTAATTTGTTTTCTATTCGTCTGCGATTTACAAAGGGCAGATTGTGACTTTAAAGGTTAATACAATTCTGTTATTAATGTCACAGTTGGTTAAGATAAAAAAAGATCAAATAAATTGTAAAGGTTTTTTTTCTGATCAATTATATGGTAATAAATGTACTTGAATGCCTAGTTTGTAACAGCAGAAAATAAACCAAGAATAATGATAGTAAAGATGTAGAATTGTATAACAAATGTTCCAAAAGAACAGGGAATAAATATACCTTATGAGGTAAAGTTACAAACCTTGCAAGTCTTGGTGAATAATGAGACAACCAATTGTACTATATGTCTATTTTATCTTATATTTTTTAATTATATTATATTATTTAATAAATGTCGAAAGTATACAGCACGTTGGCCTCTTGAATGATGTCATATCTTTTAGGAAAGGCAACAGTTTGCTTCCAACAATCATGTAACAATCAAAATAAGACTCCAAATTATCCAATATTGTTCATATGGAAGAAAATCCTTTTTGACAAAAAAGAACAAAAATATGCTTGGGCCAATATCAATTTCTTACCAAATCTACTGTGTCATCTATCAGTGTCGCAAATTTCGGTTTCTTTTTTTTCCAAAGAATCCTTTTTTTTAAATCTCATAACCACATGTACGTTTTCGTGTGCTGCTCTTCCTCGGTCATATATATGGTAATGACAAAGGTACTTGATCAGAGATTGGTAATAACCCGTTTTATATTATACATTTAGGAGTTGCCGGTGTGCGGAGAATATTCTCATATGCGCTCTCCTGTGCCTGCCAGGAGGTTTCATTTGTGCAAGATGTGTAGACTCTGTGGTCACACGAAGCAGCCAAATGTGCAGCAAATTGCAGAGGACAAATATAACCTAATGCCCTAGGTAAACACTTATATTGCTGCCATCCTTGTCCATGAATAATGACAATGCTCTCAAGCCTTAAATACCCATGTAACGATCCCAATGTAATCAAGAAGCAGGGCAAAATATTCGCCTGTAGAAAGGTGATAGAAGTTCCATTAGTTTGTTCCTTTCACAGAAAGTATTTGCCTCTGGTTGAAGTGAAAGAATATTTTGTTATGTGGCTTTTGCTATTGTTTATTTCTGTTTTACAAAGGATTTTGCTTTGACTCGCCTTTCTTTTTTGTCACAACACACTGTTTTTGCATGCATTATTTTCTATTTGCCAAGGTTATGATTTAATCTTACACAATTCAATAAGTCTTCGCCGTAAATGGTCATTTAGTGCAACTTTCTGATAAGTCAGATTAAATTATATTGGGTACAATATGCTTGGGGCTACTAATTGTTGACGGGATAAGATGGCGATAATTGAGGCTTCACCGCGATGCGGTCCAACAAGATGGCGTCCACGATGCTCTGTCACCTCAAATCACTGACTAGCTTAACCCACACATGAGACTAAGTTGTATTCCCAAAGTGCTTCCAAGCAATTTGTTAGCTGTCAAAGTATGGTCAAGTTCTAAAATAAATGTGATCCAGTGTCCCTGTGGCAAAATGAAGATCCAAAAATATGAGCTCATGAGACATGAAAGGAAAGCTTGTATCAGTAGCAATCAGCTCTCATTCTCTGATATGTCTTGATACTTTTGGTGGAGGGATATGGTAAGTTATCTCTAGTGAAAACTTTTGTTTGGTATCCATGGTATCGATTTTTGTCATTTTGTCAAGCCATTTCTATGCCTTATGCTGAGACAGGGGGTTGTATAAAGTCCACTGAAGTAGAGCATTGTCGTGACATTGCAGGCCCAAGTGAAGTGCTCCAGAAAAAAGATCATGTGATATATTTGGCCTTCATATCATACAGTGAAATGATCAATCTCTGACATTTGAAATCACAGTAATAAATTACTGGAACTACTCCATGTATGGAGATATGGAATGAGAGAGCCATATATTTTACAAAGGAGGAGCCAGTTGAAATTAAGTGTAAACTCAACAAGAGTTTGATCATATGTTGATCATATATCCTGTTCTACTGATGTTAAAACTGTAAAAATGATTATTTTTTGCTTTGTTCAAATAAATGATCAGTTTTTTTTATCAAGATCGGCTTTGAGCAAGGTTCAATCATAATACACGATAATATATCTTGAACAACATTGAATTGGATGTAATTAGTATTCAGTTGAGTATATGGGTTGGAGAGGAGAGTAGATATAGACAGAGTAGATACGGATAGACAGAGTAGATATAGATAGAGTAAATACGGATAGACAGAGTAGATACGGATAAACCGATTAGATATAGATGGGCAGAGTAGATAAAGATAGACAAGGTCGATAGATAAATAGAGTAAATACTGATGGGCAGAGTAGATTGTGATGGGCAGAGTAGATAATGATAGACAGAGCAGATACAGATAGACAGTGTAGATATAGATAGAGTAAATATTGATGGGCAGAGTAGATATTATAGACAGAGTCGATACAGATAGACAGATTAGATATTGATAGAGAGAGTAGATATAGATAGTCAGAGTAGATAATGATAGACATAGTAGATATAGATGGGCAGAGTGTTAGATATTGATGGGCAGAGTGGTAGATATTGATGGGCAGAGTGTTAGATATTGAGAGGTAATGTATGTTTTGATCGGAAGAGTAGATATCAGTGGTCATGATATACAATGGTAGATATTGGTTGGCATTGGCGCCACACGCAGTCTGGGAATCTTTATATATGTGACTTGTTTTACTCTCAACATGTTTTACTGTCATTTTATCTTTCAAATATGGACATATACAGGCACTGTCTATGTCACTGGTTGTTCTAATTTTAGCACTCAATGTATTTAACGTCATCAGTATGTGGGCACATATACACAAAGTATTAACACATAAACTTATGACGAAAAGCCTGTGATGACGACATGAGAAATGGAATTCCAAGTTTGTACTTTTCATTTTTATCAAACAATACTATTTGATCAACTTTCCACAACACAGTACAATTCAAGTATATTCATATACCGGGTGCGACATACATGTAATTAACCACAGGTCCAGGGAATGCTCTTGATATTTAACTAATGATTGAATTCTCACTCTATATATATCAAGCACATAATACAATCATATTTTTATACACATTGATCACAATAAGGAGAGGTATTTCAAATATAAAGAAATCAAAATTTCCTAATTGCATACTTTCATGACCACCACCGATCCAACCCGAACTGTTAACTTACAATCATTAAGACAATATATAGAAATAATGATTTATCTTTCTCTAGTTTTCCATCTTGAAATATCTATGTTTCTTAAAACTATATAGAAATAATGCCTCATCTTCCTTTTGCATTCATTCTGGTTTTCCATCTTCAAATATCTAAGTTTCTTTTAGAGATTGTTATTAAGCGGTCATTTATTTTCCCTATATTTGTTTTAAGACCTGCGTGATAACATTAACCATCTGAAGTTAAGAATATGATGACATAAAATGGAAACAATATGACTCATTAATTGAGAAATTTTTCTGAAATAATTTTCAATGTCATCCATATTATTCAGTGCAGACAGTCCAAACAAAAGCCAGTTCTTCATTCTGGTCAGACTTTGATGGAACGTGTCTGCTCTGAAAAACATGTTCTTCGGTACTTTGCTGACAAAACAATAATGTGAGTGGAAATTGGTCCACAACCCTCTGCCTGGATAGGCAAACAGCGGTGAATAGCATAGATCAATGTATCAGATCAATGGAGCCCATGTTTCCGAGAGGTTACGAATGGGTCACTGATCTCAAATCCATTTCCCTGTTACGGAAGTGCCCGAGCTCTGCCGAATATGGGCGATAAAGGGAGCCGCGTGGAACAAAGCAGACGACACATCTCCACGGGGAGATGGAACAATGTTAAAAGAAACACGACTGAAAGAATAAAGTCTTATCTGAGAGAGTTTTAGAGCGCTTTGCCACAGAATTTGTCTGAGGTTGCTATTTAGCGACCATTTCTTAGCCCTGTATTTGTAAAGACGTGGATGATCACATGATCACAACAACATCACAGAGCCGTAGATAAACAAAAGGCCTGAATCTTAATGACCATATTTGTGAAGGGAAGTGACAATGGAAAAATGTTCAAATCGTTTATAAAAACAAATTGTTAAAGGCTTTGAAATATCCAATCTTGGGGGAATGTGGAAAATAAAAATCTGAGTGTACCACTTCAGACATTGTTTCATTCCTTTTCAGCTATATCATGCGTGTTCTTTATTATATGATTTATTATATAAGATATAAAAAGATATTATACAAATATGGACCTGGGTGGAGTGCAATATGACTTTTTATGGACCTTCGGAAAGTTATATTGCACGAGGCGCAGCCGAGTGCAATATAACTTTCCGAAGGTCCATAAAAAGTCATATTGCACGACACCTAGGTACATATTTGTTTTATTCTATGATCATTGTGTTAATTACTGCCATTGTTGGTTTAATTCTAAAAGTGAGAACTGAAAAGGACGAGTTTGTCTCTATGGTGACGTCATGGAATTCCCCATCAGTGCAGTGGAAAGTATATTGACGTGCAATATAATGCATCTGGTCAATACAACAATTTAGAGAAGCTCACGTGACCAGGAATTGACCAATCACAGCACAGAATACACAGTGATCATAGAATAAAATGTTATATTTATTGTTGCTAGTTACTAAAGGAAACTGTTAACTTTTTCTGGGACACAGACTTTCGAATTCAGATTGTTTGTCTAGAGTAAGATTGTTTAGTTCAAAGAAACCATTTCACAAGTGAAATATTTGATTCACCGATAACAGAAAAATACCATGATGACCAATATTAAATCATCTGATACAATTTGTAGGATTAAAGAGCAATTTCCTAGAAACATCCAAACATACTTAGAAAAAGATGTGGTGTGAGGAATATGGTATTAAAATGGTTCAAATTATATCAGTAGAAATCTAATAGAAAATAATGTGTGACAATTGATGGACATTTCCACAAGCATGCTGATATAGAACATGGGGGACTTCAGTTACTGGATCTTTGGCCCAATTCTGTTTACCACCTGCACAAACCCCCTGTCAGAGATCATAGACGAATATGGATACCAGCAGGACATTTTTGCGGAAGACACTCAATTCTATATCACACTATATCCCCATGTCCTATTGAAACCATGAGGTCTTGTACTGAAATGGAAATTTTGTATTAAGGATGTCAACAATTTCCCATTGGATAATAGAATGAAGATCAATGATGGCAAAACAGAAATTATAGTGAAAATGTTCAATTTACAAGAATTGGATGAAAAACCTTCTCAAGTGATGTAGGTGATGTCACCATTCATGGATCCAATAAGGTAAGGGATCTGGGAATAATTAAATATGAAGAATGTCCTTAAAGCACATGTAAAAGAAAATGTGCAAAATCTGTTTTTTTTCCTTTGAAGAAATTTGTCCAGGCAAGAAAATGCTTGGATGAAAAAAACAGCAAACCTCCTAGCTCATGCATTTATCACTTCATCACTGGACTATGGACTAGCCGGACTTCCGAAATGTATAATAGCAAAGCTCTGTAGGGTTTGGAAATATTATGTATTATGTAATATTTGGAAATATTATGTAAATGAAATGTAGCTGTATTCAAATTCCTCTTTGCAAATTCCACCAGTTAACCACGTCATAACCATGTCTGAAATTCACGTCAAAACCACGTCCTTTCAACCAATTTATTGTAAATTGCTGGGTATATAGTTAAATGATGTAAAGCTGAGCTGTCATTTTGCGTGGAAAAATCTTTTCTGAATTTTTGTCTCATTCAATACTGTACATCGAATAATGTTCACTTCGAGTCAGTTTGGGGGTCTCTGACTATTTTCTGAAGTTATGACTCGTTGTGACCTCTTCTGGATATCTCTAAAAGAGCTGCATGTTGGTTTCTTTCAGCAGTGTGAATTTCCTTGTCTATATATTTCCAAGCTTGATTTTTTTTTTTTTTCTGTCTCTACAGTTCTCTTTCCAGTTTTTCTCATGTATTAGCCTATCATTATACCATCATAGTCTCCTCCTTTCGTTAATTTCCAGTTCAGTATACGGAGCATGTTTTACTGAGAGCTTTATATTCATTTAGAGAATGGACCCTCCAGAATAAAACAAATTAGAATAGAATAGAATGGAATAAAATAGAATAGAATGGAATAAAATAGAGTAAAACTAAGTAGATTAGAACGAAATCGGTGAGAATTTAATAGACAATAGTGAAATAGATTAGAATTGATACAGATTTGGAAAAATAAGAATATTACATTAGAATATATATTAGATTAGAAAAGATAAAAAAAGATTAGATTAGACTAGATTAGACTAGATTAGTATCGATCAAAATGAATTAGAAGAGAACAGAATATAATAAATTAGAATATATCAGAAGAGATTAAAAGAGTGTACTTTAGAATATATTAGATTAGAGATCAGTACAGAATATTTTAGAACCGGAAGAAAATGGATTAGGATAAATTAGATGATAGATAAAATTAGATTAGAATAGATGAGAATAGAATAAATCTGAATACATTAGAATAGAATATCATTTATCATTTTGTCACTAAGCCTAAAGGGCATGATACTCGTACAGGAAGTCAATTGTAAAGAAGGACTCATAGCACACTTATCTCAGTGTGAATGAGAGGATAAGTTTGGTGTAAATTCAACACCAGAGGACGCTTTCAATATATTTACTCTAGGTGGGAAAAGTGCAATCCAATGAGTCTAATAATTCTCGCTATCTGCTCTCTATTATCCACTGAATTCTTGTGGTGCTAATTTGAATTCCCTGAGAGTAGATTATGAGAATCATCAAGGTTAATCCATTGGAAATAATCTTAGCATCCATAAAAGCGGATGTTCCTATCATCTGAAGCAATCTCCAACATCATCCAAAGAATAATCAATCTTTTTTGGGGAGATTTTAGATATAATCATACACTAAATATGAATTATCACTATAAGAGTTGGGTATTTAAAAAAACTCATGTAATAGACATAAAAAGCAATAACCTCTCCAGATCACCTGGGCTTTGCCGATTGGTGATTGGAGATCACTATTTCATTTCTCACATTGACTGCAATGATTGTTGCAATGATTGTCAGAATATCATAACTCACATAATGCCAAAATTATTTTTGGCTGTGCCCTGTTTAGTGTAACATTGTAAGACATTGAAGGTAATCTTGGTCCTTTTAATATCTGCTAAATGGATGATTAATAAACACATATTATTAAATTTCACATGGAGAGCAATTATATTAATCATCTCATATATTCTCATGATTTCATTGCGTTGTCGCCATCTGTGAAAGGATTGGATCATTTGTTGGATGTTTGTGGTTTGTTCTGGACATCAGGTATTCTCTGCATGGCGAGGTGGAGTCACATACTCCCTCTACCACAATTGGCATGAAATGTGGACAACTCTTTCCTCACATTAGCATACAATTACCATATAGCACTGCAGTTGGTTGGCTCTTGGACATGGTCATGCACAATGAGAACTGTAAACATGTACATGTCCATTTTCAAAGTTCAAACGCAATTTAGAATGGATCATCTATAATTGGGGGGGGGGAGCTTGGGGGGTATATTGGAAATATCTAGTTGGAAAAGTATCCCATTCTCATTTATATATGTTTGGGATTTTTACATCATTTTCAAAATTATTTAAGCCTTTTCACGATGAGATCATAGGAAAATTAGCTTACCTTTTGGCTACCATGAAGAAGCTTGTATTGGGTGTGATCTATTCTGCATTACACAGGTAGTATTCAATTACTACCGTCCGGGAACTGCCACTGCAGTCATTGCTCTGTTTTTGATCTCATTCAAAGTTTGGAAATCTCCGAGTCATAAATACTTGCCTTGCGCACAAAATATCATCAAATCTGAATTAAAACAGTACAACTGCCAGTACAAAACAAATTTATTTACATTCTTTCACCAATGAGTTGACAGCCAGACTCTTCTGAATACTGATGACTTGCGCTCGATTCTGTGCGCACATTTATAGCTTTGATGGCAGGGACGGATATAACAGAGAAGTCCTGCTATGGAGGGTAGATGTTGTCTTCTTACCCTGTCAATCCAGCTCTATACTGGTATAAACATCACATGGAACTCAGTAGATGAAAATCAGTAGATTACATAAATGTTGCCTTAATAGTTTGCTTTATTTAGCGTTGATTCAAGATGTAACTGGGCCATTTAATAAAAATGTTTGAAATTGTCAAAGCAGATCTCCTTCGAAATCTCATGAAATATCTCTTGAGAGATCTCTTTCGAGACCGTTGCAAAAGGTAAATATTTAATTTGTTGTGTTGCAGTTGGTTGGATTTAATAAAACCATGTGTTCTTCGACCAAGACTATGCAATTAAACAATTTACAAGCAATGTGAAGAACTATCCTCAGGAAAAATGTTCGGAAAGGTGGGATTTTTTTCTTTATTCTAAATATTTGATTGTGTAATAATCAATATTTACGCAATTAATGATGTAGAAATTTTGGAATGATATCCTCATTTACAGCAGAAATAGCTGTAATATGACAGACAGCAATATATAGTGTAGGTGCAGAGGAAGTTGCTGCAAAAACACAGCAAAGTTATTGATATTCTTGTTGATATGCTTTTTATGTAATGTCTGAGAGTAATATATTTATTATTGCTCTCAATAATATTTATTTATTTCAATTAAAAAAACATTATTTTGAACATCGTGGTCCGTGTCCATGAGATGCTGTCCTCTGGTGTTAGATATACACAAACGTATGGGTGACGTCACTGGGAGCCCCGAGCATCACTGCCCATCATAACCGGACCTTATCAATCTCCTTGCCTCATACCTCTTGCGATAACTGTAAAGTTATGTAATCTGATCCAGCTCAATCTTATGCAGCAATACCACAGGTCAATCTATTCTACTAACAAATGATTGTGAAAAAATGATACATTTACTAATACTAATTTCCTCAACCCAAAGTTCAAATATGAAAATGGGGGTCATTTCCTTTCATTGTATATAGTTTTATCGAATCAATTTTTATTCAGCATATATTATTTGGAGAGAACAGGGTATTATCAGAATAGACAACCTTATGTTACTCTTAGACTTAAAACAAAATGAAATGATATTTTCAAGCACTATTTCCTTGCATAATATAAATTTATACCCCACACTTTACGTAATCATGTTATTACCCATCATATTACTCAAACATAACTTCCTGTGCCACTTGAAAGTAGATGCATCCTGTGTTAAAATCCAAATCATCTATTGGACACTTTGTCAACAAACTTTGTCTAGATTAGGGTTTAGTGATTGGTGATCTAGTGCAAACACCTGCTTAGTAAAGTTTTGCTAAAAATTAGATACCTTCAGATTGGGACAATGGAGTTGTTTAGCTGACAGAGGTCTGTTTGTCCATTTATGGTTGTCTATTGGTACAGGCCCAACACCCTTACAGACCACAATAAAGGTCACATGCTTGTATACATGGTGGTCACAAGATTACAGCCAGTACTTGGCATCTTCAGAAAAACACAATAACCATGGTTGGTGTATTTTGGTTGATTTCAGTGAAAGCTACTCTGCATTACATAGGTAGTGTTCAATTACTCATTGCCCTATATTTGATACCATTCTAAATTTGGAATTCCCTAAGTTATAAATACTTGCCTTGCTCACAAAAATATCATCAAATCTGAATTGACCAACATCAAATTTTAAATTGTAATCAGGTGTCTGACACATAAACTGGCCACTCAGTACAACTGCCAGTACAAAACAAAATCTATCTATATCCTTTCACCATTCAATGGACAGTCAGATTTTTATAAATATTGTTGATTTGCGACCGATCCTTTACGCAGCTTTATACCTTTGGATGAAGTTATCGAGGATATGAGACAGCTTGCTTGTGTCACATTTTCGTGGTCACATATCATTTAAACATCTGTAAAATTGCCTGTGACCTCTGTAATTTCATCACTTTTTGACTATATTTGAGAGGGGGTTTATATGATTAAATAATCACTGTTCTATGTTCAATTGATTACATAAAACACTTAATTATTTTCCATCTTTAAAAATGAATGCATATCTTTTTTAACAAATCTTTATTTATCTCCATAACAACATTTCACATCACAATATTTGTAATAATAAATAATTTAAATAGTCATAAATTAATTACACTTAACGCCCATAATAGTCTAAATGCACTATGATCATTATTAAATAATCAAAATAATATTTACATAACATATTTAAGAACTTAACTTCATTTGGTGATGTGAAAAACAGTTGCACCAAGATGCACAGATATGACACCTGTCCCTGTCTTTTATACAAATATGTCTGTAAACGGTGCTTTTCAGATGTATCATAAATAGAATAATATATATTAATATATACATAGCAGAAAACACTGCATTCTTTGTTTTATAGCTATTGTTTGTGTGCAAATTGAGGGTAATTATAACTTCCGGTTCCTGAACTGCACCGGAAGCTGCAAACTTCCGAGGTGATCACAAGTTTAAATCATTGAAAGGCTGCGATATTTGGATATTGTTCATCAAGAGAATATCCGTTCTCAATCTATCCATGTCACCAAATATTGAGATTGTTGATCCATTTCATGAGAAGCACAGCCACCATGATCCTGAGTGACCTTTGAGTGAGGCCACTGTTGCTAAGCAACACTGAAAGCCCGCCATTACACAGATCGGTTTCACAGCACGTGGTGAGAGTATTGCCGGTGCGGGTCTGGTTACAAGGGGGTCCACAGGTCCGAATAACTGAGTCATGACCATTCACCTGCATAACTACCATTTTCTGGAAGAGAACAACAAATGAAATAGGAAGAAGAGAAATGGGTTTGGCTGCAATGCACCTCAAGACCAGAGAGTGATTAAATAAAACTACTGTGATTAAATAAAACTACTGTGATTAAATAAAACAACAGTTTATTTTGATATATTTTCAAAAAAAGGAATAATTATTATCAACAATGCGAGTTAAAACAAAGTTGCTCATTTTGCGCAATTAAGCGGATGCTATGAATAACAGTTTATTTTATTATCTTGATAAAAAGAGATTTTAAAGAGTTCCTCAATCCTCATGTCTGATACGTACAACACAAGCCTGTTGGCATTCCCTCTTTGGAGGCCCTGTTAGGACATTAAGGGTATCCCTGTAATCCCGCCAGGGGTCGCTGCAGCTACCTCCACCATCCTTACCGCCAATATATGCACAACTATAACATTTTAACCCGTTTACACCTGAAAAAAATAAATAAGTTTAATTAATATCATTTATACGTTTAACACTAAACAGTCCACCACGCAGCAAGTTAAGTTGGAATATTTAAGGCCAGGAAAATAAAACTTGTTTCTTCTCGCCGCCCTCGTCATTTTTTGGGTAAAAAATGTCTCATGCATCACCTGAAATAAAAAGTTGGTGACGCAGCTGTGACCTCTGTATTGCTGAACCCAATGGTAATAAACGTAATAATTATACGTTTGATTTAGTTTAAAAAAAACACGTCCAATCGTACCGAATCATCTAATCTGTCCCATCCACATCTCAAGGTGAGCAGCAAGACTCTTTTTTATGAATCTCATATATTGTTAATTTCATCCAATCAAGGCGGATCAGGATGTGTGTGGTAAGAATCTCACATGTTATTAATCTTAACCAATCAAGGTGGACCAAGATGTGTGTGGTATGAATCTCATACGGTGAATCAGGATGTGGCATGAATTGGTAAATTATATTGCACAGATCTTGTCCAATCAATCTCACTTTAAAGCAAAGATTGCCAAGAGATAAATCTTCAGTCTTCACATTTCGACGGAGACAATTTTCAATGGTTATGTAATGTTGTATATTGCCTATGAAGATATATTACCGCAATGTCAATCTGAGTTTTGATTATAAAATGTAGGCTTTTATGAATGAGCAAACAGGATTATTATGAAAATATCGAATATATTTATCTAACACATTCAATTCGAATACTCGAATCGGTTTCTTTTCCTGGGTTAATGATAATTTCAAAATAATACCGCGTTATATAACGCCAATACGGTCAGTTCAGGGCGGGTTTCTGGATACGCTTCCATAATTCATAAAACATCAACAAATAGTAGAATGAAAAGAGCAATACTAATTATGTCAGGTGAAATGAGAAGTATATACCTATGCATATAATATTCTACTATGTTGCATTCC
The DNA here is from genome assembly GCA_949316495.1 of Amphiduros pacificus. Lineage (NCBI taxonomy): Eukaryota > Metazoa > Annelida > Polychaeta > Phyllodocida > Hesionidae > Amphiduros > Amphiduros pacificus. The sequence goes on from OX439000.1 coordinate 71,622,384, forward strand.
ATGGCCAACAAGGAAAATAAACAGATCAGTGAATTAAACATTTCAGGAATGTAAACATTTATTATGTAAACTATTCCTCAGAGATGCTACTAAGGAAGCTGTTATGGAATGACTTGTTTACATTTTAGTCTACATTTTGAAAAATATGATTGGTAGAAAAGCATGTACAAGAGTGCCGAGAGTTAGATATTTCCAGGAACGCATAAACTCTTCATGCATTCCTGATATTTCTAATGAATGAGTTCTATGTGAGTTAGTGACATACTCAAGATGACCGGTAGCCATTGTGGTGATACCACAGCTCATTAGTGCTGTACTGATGATAACATGTGTAATCTGCCTCTCCCAAATTGCCCAGCAGCTGTTAGGCCATATAATGACAGCCAGATGCGGCACAACTGCAACCAATGATGCGCATGGCACTGACCTGTTAACCTCCTCATGGGCTTGTTGTGAAAGTTATGTTTATGTGAACATAAAAAAAGAACTTGGAATGTGTAGTACTATGCTTTTACAATGGACATTATTCTTCTGTTATTCAATTGCATAAAATCCGAGTTATGATTAGTGACAGAATTGGAATTCAAATGTGCCTCCAAACTATTAATTAGTATCGCATACCTCTGTGGCACATTGAAAGATATTGATATCTATATAATATGGATTTTATCTACGGGTTCTCCATAGTTGATTAAATGCTTGTGATCAATTCTTCAGCCAGGCACATGCCAATCTGTCATGCGTTTTTGATTTATTCATGCCAAGTCTGGCCACAGCAAAAACAAACTTTGAACAGTATAACACCCTTTTTCAAAACCCACGAAATCACAAGGGTGGATCTAATTTATGGCGGATTTAATTTATTAAGGTTAGGCATATACTAAACCTTCACGAAATTGTTGATCGAACAGAAGCCATATTCAACACACCAAGACTTCATTCACTTTATCAATAAAACTTTGACTTCAAGAAAACACTGAAAAGGGGTAAGCAGTTTTTCCCCACTGGGAAAATGTTTGGCATCTGTCCAGGAGATATGTTGATTGTGAGATATGGGTTTAGGCGTCGGTAAAAGTAAGGGTCTGGGAGCGGAAGACAAGGGCCTCTAAACAATCGCACCGCTATAATGCTGCATTCTGGGATCTATGGATATCATATGTCATATGTTATATATCTATACCTTCATATTGACTGGCTGATCTCCTATTTGGAAAGAAGAACCCTACTTTTCTCTACACTATAATTAGGTTTGTATTCTGTCAAAAGTGTAGAGGCTTCAGATAGGGCTTGCTGTGTACAATTGGTCAGGATTTAATGTTGATAAAAGATTATCTCACATTCAAGGAAATTTGGTGCTGCTTTGGGCAAATACTTGTTGCTTTGACACTTTAGTGATAACCTGTTGAAGTGTCTGATCCCGGAAGTGTCATCACCAGCTAATGACACGTATCCTATGTCACACTTCCGGTCCTGTGAACACTCCATGCAGTACCGATCACTACATCAGTGTGTTAGCCACTCAGACTGTTTGTGATCATTGGCCGCCAGATGGCACGTACATCCGGCCCAGACTGGCACCCTACCGTGGCTTCCCAGATGCAGCAGTACCAGAGAAGCTTCTGTTCTATTTTCGGTGAACCCTCTTAGATGATAAGCCTGGGTCGATCAAATTTCAAAGTTTCCTTAGAATCTCTCAATCTTCAAACCACAAGTGCCATACAATAAAAATATACACAAATTCCCCAAGTTTTTTTTAAGCGATAAAACTACAATAGTTCCGTATTGTTGAAATTCTTTATACATTCTGGGTGAATCATGTTTCAAAACCAACAATTCAACCAAGCGAATTTGATATTCTAAATGCTTTAACCTTCAGGTGGCAAAAATATGATATATCTAAAAAAAAAGAAATACAATCTGTTTATTCTCAGGAATTTTTATCAATACAGTGTCATAACAACAAACAGGATAAACCAATAAACATATTTAAATAAACTATCTTTCAAATGTTTTGCTTTATATTTTTCTTTCAGTCTAGGCTTTATGGCGTAATTCCAGCAATGATAAAATAGACAGTGTATTTATTCGATGGTTCAAGATAACACCTCTCAATCCTACCTACTTGTGCCTTCAAGATGTGAGGCAGAAATGGTGGAAGTCAAGTAAACCACCCCCAGGTGGCGCAAACATAAAAGTATGAACATATCTCACACTTCTGTAACTTTAAAGTTACCCAAAATCTCATCAACGCCATCAAGATATTTTCTTCTTAATTCTTTGACGTTGCTAATATCTCAATTGTCTTGGACTTGTTATTGATGTTAATCTGAGATTATAAACTTATTTTTCTAAGAATTTTCTATGATTTTATTTGAGCGTGGAAGTAAATCTATAAAAGGTGTGTCTGTTATGAAGGACGCGGGGATCTGCCTAATTCAATACAACAAAGAACAAGTATATGATACATGGTGATGTTACATGTTTAGAAACCATGGATTGACAAAAATGTGACACTTCTGACATCTATGAAATAGTATCTTAATGATCACGTGTCAGTGCCAGGTGTTGGGTCGTAAACTTTGGCAGGATTGTGTTGCAGGATTGTCTTGCAAGATATACATGTAGAATCTAACCTAATATTTATATATATGTAAAATAATCTTAAAAGATGTAAATCACATAAGACTTGATTTTAATTTTGATTGAATAGAAAAGACAATATGTTAAGACAACTCACATAGCAACCTGTACATACGTTAGAGTCTAAGATAAGCAGGTAGATTTTATCAATACTACCAACTAGACGAGATTCCTTGTTACTGCATAAACAGTAGTTATATATATATATATATATATATATATATATATATATATATATATATATATATATATATATATATATTATAGGAATAATGAATTGTGTAACGCTATCCTGTTCCAAACAAACTAGGCCTTCCGGTGCAAGGTTTACTCACAGACGTGAGGCAGTTGAGGAGATGGCGGGAAGTTAGGCAGGGTTTGATTGCTTCTGACAAGCAACAACAAATGTATGTCATTATAGGGATATGGGATGAGCATACAACACATGTTTCCCAGCATTCGCCGCACTTCCTGCTTCCGGATAAGGGTGTGAACCAGAAGCCTCGCGCGGGAAAAGGAAAGGTTATCATAACATACACATATTTACAGGAATAATTTCTGACTGGCATTCTAAATATTACCACGTTTTGAACCCATAAAATATGTTAAACCATAGACTGCAAAAGGTTGAAACGTTCATGTCTATAAAGATACGAGTTAAATTATTACTTCATTAAGTTATTACTTTCTATTTGATGAGCTAGATTATAAATCTAGATAGCCAGCAAAACAGGATATATCATTTTTATGAGCTATTGCACAATTAAGAACTGTTCAAATATTTCTTTTAAATTTCCTCAATTATTTCATTCCTCTTGAAGCAAAATAAGCATCAACTATTAAGCCGCTGAAACTATGCTGGACAAACCTTCCTAATTTACAAATTACTCTCAAAACAAACTGATATGTGTCATATATCACATGGACCTTAGGATATCATCATGTGTTTATTAGTACTGAAAATAAGCTGAAACAGAACACAGGTTAAAACGCCTGGGAGTAAAGTTATAGGCACTCTTCAGGCATGAATCTTTGTGGAGAGGCAGATATAATAAGCTTGGTGAGTTTGTAGGTAGTGAGCATATTTTACCTGCTGAGATGAATGCTACGAGGATGAAGGCAGCAGGCAGGACAAACCCTTGTCTTATTCGCCATTCCATGCCCTCTGCGGTCACATACACATCCTTCTGGGTGCCGTCCCTGTTAAATATATCACATTGATGCAACTCCCGGTAGCCTTCTTCTTTCTACCATAATCCTTTCACACATTTGAAAGTTGCACGAGAAAGGTGTGTAAATTCCTTAGAACTGTTAGAAAGGCGCAGCATCGAGTGTGCAGCAGCTGCCCGCTGCCCGGGAGAGCTTTTTCAACTGGCTAAATTGCTTCAACGTGCTCAAGACATTCCAGGGTACTTCTCTTCCTGAGGTAAACATGCCGGAGAAAAGCTCATTCTCCCGCTAAAATAGGCCCTCTTGAAAAGTTAGGGATCACGGTTGCTGAAGAGGAAGTGATTCGATGCAGGAAACTCTTCAGTGAAGTGCCTGTAGTTCTTGAGGGCGTCAAAAAGTGATTGAAGATAGTGGCGTCATGACGGGATGTTGTCTATGTGGGATGCGATAGCCACGTGTGACTGGCCGGGTTGTGGCGGGACTGATCCCTGCGGGCCTCCCTCCCATTCCAACGGTCCCCTGGTATACCGCAGCGCCCCCACCCCACATGTGCTCACGCCAGTGCTCTGTCATATCCATACAGCAAATAACTAAATTGACGTTAAGAAAAAAACAAAAGAAATAGAGCTTTGCTTTGCGTAGATACAAACTATATATTGGACAGGAAACTATTTTTGTTTTGGACTGGGCAAACATCATCTCCTTCTTAACAAATCGATCATGAAGAAAAATATTTATAAGTCGTGTGATCCAAGTAATCACAGACCATAGAGAAAGTATAAGATATTTTCTCTATGCACAGACTTGGGTCTCAAATATCTATGAAGGAACTAAACATCAAGTGATCTGGACTTTTTGCACTACTTGTATAGTGTATTGTCCAAGGGTCTTGGTCTGTAAGATCGAATTTCCTATTTATAACCTATAATAACTGTCATAATAAAACACAATGGTTTCGTGCATGCACTGGGCTGCAGTGTGGAGGGATCGATGGATGTATTGGGAGGGACTAGTGGGGCTGCAGTGTGGAGGGATCGATGGATGTATTGGGAGGGACTAGTGGGGCTGCAGTGTGGAGGGATCGATGGATGTATTGGGAGGGACTAGTGGGGCTGCAGTGGGGAGAGACCGGTAGATGTGTTAGGAGGGACTAGTGGGGCTGCAGTGTGGAGGGATCGATGGATGTATTGGGAGGGACTAGTGGGGCTGCAGTGTGGAGGGATCGATGGATGTATTGGGAGGGACTAGTGGGGCTGCAGTGGGGAGAGACCGGTAGATGTGTTAGGAGGGACTAGTGGGGCTGCAGTGTGGAGGGATCGATGGATGTATTGGGAGGGACTAGTGGGGCTGCAGTGTGGAGGGATCGATGGATGTATTGGGAGGGACTAGTGGGGCTGCAGTGGGGAGAGACCGGTAGATGTGTTAGGAGGGACTAGTGGGGCTGCAGTGTGGAGGGATCGATGGATGTATTGGGAGGGACTAGTGGGGCTGCAGTGTGGAGGGATCGATGGATGTATTGGGAGGGACTAGTGGGGCTGCAGTGGGGAGAGACCGGTAGATGTGTTAGGAGGGACTAGTGGGGCTGCAGTGTGGAGGGATCGATGGATGTCTTGGGAGGGACTAGTGGGGCTGCAGTGTGGAGGGATCGATGGATGTATTGGGAGGGACTAGTGGGGCTGCAGTGGGGAGAGACCGGTAGATGTGTTAGGAGGGACTAGTGGGGCTGCAGTGTGGAGGGATCGATGGATGTATTGGGAGGGACTAGTGGGGCTGCAGTGTGGAGGGATCGATGGATGTATTGGGAGGGACAAGTGGGGCTGCAGTGGGGAGAGACCGGTAGATGTGTTAGGAGGGACTAGTGGGGCTGCAGTGTGGAGGGATCGATGGATGTATTGGGAGGGACTAGTGGGGCTGCAGTGTGGAGGGATCGATGGATGTATTGGGAGGGACTAGTGGGGCTGCAGTGGGGAGAGACCGGTAGATGTGTTAGGAGGGACTAGTGGGGCTGCAGTGTGGAGGGATCGATGGATGTCTTGGGAGGGACTAGTGGGGCTGCAGTGTGGAGGGATCGATGGATGTATTGGGAGGGACTAGTGGGGCTGCAGTGTGGAGGGATCGATGGATGTATTGGGAGGGACTAGTGGGGCTGCAGTGGGGAGAGACCGGTAGATGTGTTAGGAGGGACTAGTGGGGCTGCAGTGGGGAGAGACCGATGGATGTCTTGGGAGGGACTAGTGGGGCTGCAGTGGGGAGAGACCGGTGGATGTATTGGGAGGGACTAGTGGGGCTGCAGTGGGGAGAGACCGATGGATGTATTGGGAGGGACTAGTGGGGCTGCAGTGGGGAGAGACCGGTGGATGTCTTGGGAGGGACTAGTGGGGCTGCAGTGGGGAGAGACCGGTGGATGTCTTGGGAGGGACTAGTGGGGCTGCAGTGGGGAGAGACCGGTGGATGTATTGGGAGGGACTAGTGGGGCTGCAGTGGGGAGAGACCGGTGGATGTATTGGGAGGGACTAGTGGGGCTGCAGTGGGGAGAGACCGGTGGATGTGTTGGGAGGGACTAGTGGGGCTGCAGTGGGGAGAGACTGATGGATGTGTTAGGAGGGACTAGTGGGGCTGCAGTGGGGAGAGACTGATGGATGTATTGGAAGGGACTAGTTGGGGCTGCAGTGGGGAGAGACTGATGGATGTGTTAGGAGGGACTAGTGGGGCTGCAGTGGGGAGAGACTGATGGATGTATTGGAAGGGACTAGTTGGGGCTGCAGTGGGGAAGGACCGATGGATGTGTTAGGAGGGACTTGTGGAGAACAACAAAATACTGTGTGTATGTAACACATCTGCAATTTAACAATCCTGAGAGCTTTCATTTGCATCTGTGATGTCCGGTGACAACTGTACACCATTTTTAATGGGACAATTATAGAAATGACAGGAAAAATGGATATTTTGTACTTATCGTAATACAATATTTGCCATTGAACATACTGCAAATTAGCTCAGGTAAGCTCAAATGTATAAAATGCGCAAAAACGTCTTTAATCCATCATGCCCATTAAAGTTACTTTATAGATCCATGAGGCTTCATTCTTGCCTCAGTTAACATTCCAAATTCTGTCATATTTTTTCTTGTCAGAATTTGAAAAAAATAGTAAGACATTTTATTAAAAATTGCATAAATCAATTTTCAATTTTACATGCAGATGCATGAGCTGAAGGGGTTTCCTTTACATGTGCAAGAGAACTTTACCCCACTGCATGGAGAGTGGATGGTAACAACTGTCAGAGTGGCTCTCTCTAGACCAGGTGATCATAAGATTAAAACCTCCTGGTACTTGTCCATATAAATGTTCCATAATAAGCATAACTTCATCCAAAATCCTTGGGAGAAATGGACTTGAAATCCACTGTTTCCAGGAATACCTTGCCCACCATATTTACCCTATGACTCTGGAAGAGCATGATTCCCGACAAAAGCTTCTTAAGAAACCATCTTGCCTGCTCTTCAATATTACCTGTAAGGCTTGGGAGAAATAAATTGCCTCTTTGATTTCAGCATAATTTTGCCATTGTTTACGGATTTGCACAATGAGGTGAAAGGTTGGTCAGATACCATGGCCATCTCTTGAGTGCTTTACTTGATTCTGGCTTTGCTCAAAATTGCCAGAACATCCCACTGAGAATCTTAGGAAAGTGTATGGTGAATATACAACCTATGAAATAAGTATTATTAATTATTGCCACTAATGATGGCTATCTTAGCCTGAAATATTAAGCTTTGAATTTATCAGTACATATAATGCAGGGTTTGTCTTGACCGTCATATTCATGTACCCATGATTCTCATTATGAGCATGTCCAGCTTAAGTTTTACAAAATAACTTGGTGCCTATTAAAAGTGAAGAATTTCATTGTGATGTCATAACACTCATTATGGGCATGCCCAGTAGAGGCTAAAAAGCACATGGTTCCTGTTCAAAAATAGAATAAGCCTCAATATTATGTCATTTTGGTCTATAATATTCATCCATGTGTAAAGACCACAAACAATGAATGTTGTGTGGACAATATTGTTCTTTATTATGGCATAATATTAAAATATACAAGAAGAAGGCACAGTGACATGCTGAGTACTGAGTTTTGGCCTCCCCACTGGATATGACATTCCAACTAGTTTTAGATATCTCCTCAACAAATCACCAACCTGACAAAGGTAGTCAACTTGCACCCCAAGGGTTAGTACGTTACATGTGGGAGAACTTCTGAGGGACTGAAGTGAGCAAGGCTCTGGAGGGGAAGTTCAGGCTTTTGACCAATCAGAATGGAGTTACTATGACAAAATAACATTTCAGCTTTTCACAGGCCCCAGAATGCTCATTATGCATAAGCATTAGAATAATCATATAATATATCTTTAAAAATATTTTATATACAGCATACATGCATTTATAAGAATTTTGAACAAATTCCAATCCTTACACATGGTCTCAAATTGTTGTGGAGGCTGCCATCCCATTAAGTCTCGCCCATTACACCCCCTTTGGTAGGTCCTTTATTCTTTATTAAAGAGGCATATTATCACAAAATAGTTCAACTTCAATTGGGCATTTTTTGTTCTCATAAAAATTGATTGAGGAATAAGCGAAAATGTAAAGCCTAATGTTGACAGAAAACCTGAATAATAGATGCTACAGAAAACAAAGATTATTATTTAAAGACACTATGACCTGGGAATGTCTGGGATGACACATATTATGTGATTACAACAGTTAATTCCTTTTAGTCGGGTTTAACCAGTTTGAGACCGATTTTGGGTATGTGACTGTACTTGGTTATGTCAGTTGAGGGCCTGTTGACTGTTTCGAATTTATTTGCACTGAGGTCCTTGCAGCTGTCCCTAGTTATAAGTATTGGGGTCCTTGTGACTGTGCCTGGTCGTGCATTGAGGGCTTTGTGACTGCACTTGGTTATGTCAGTTGAGGGACTTGTGCCTGTCCCAGTTTATGTGCACTGAGGTCCTTGCAGCTGTCCCTGGTTATAAGTACTGGGGTCCTTGTGACTGTCCCTGGCTGGTTATAAGTACTGGGGTCCTTGTGACTGTGCCTGGCCGTGTATTGAGGGCTTTGTGACTGTATAGTCTGATTCATGGCGGGGATCTCGTGACTTGGTTTGAGCGCGGTGTTGACCTTGTGCATGTACTTGTGTACAGCGGTGGCATATGCCTGAGGCTGGAAAGTGAGGAGAGTGTGTCAGAGAGTGTGTCAGATACCTGGAGGTGTGACCGAGCACCATCACACAGTAGGCCCATAGCGACACAGCTGTATACTCCAGGTGAGTGAATTTCTTATTCAACATATTTAGTCAAAAAGAATTGATTTGTGTAATACCTTTAGCGTTGCTTCCTGATTGTCAGATACAGTCTCAATTCGCACTTTGATATTACTGTAAACACATATCGTTAACAAAAATTAATAGATATACATAGATATTACGCTTGTAAAATGGAAATGCTTTAGTTGGTCCATTTTAGTAATCCATAGTAAGTTAGGGAATTTAAACTAATTTTCCCCAGACGTTACAAGTAAACGATTATGGTTTGATAGATGTGTTAATCACCTATGAATAGTTCAAATTAACACATATTTGAGAATATATATAAAATATATATTATACATAAATTATACATTATACATTTATACATTTGATTATTTCAATAAAAAACTAAGGTCTATTTGCATCGAGACATGGATAAATAATATTAAACAAGACACGTAGAATAATAACTGTAGTAAAAGATCTATATCACACGAAATGATTTTAATAAAGAGATATTTGTGTTTTTCAAAAGGTAAAATCGAAAAGTTGAAACATAAGGGTGTCAACAATCTTCTTGATGGTGGAAACGTTCACATTTCTACTCGTACATTTACTTTAAATTGTGTATCACAACTGATAGATGCTTAACATAATATGCAGTTCATTTGATTTGAATAAATAGTGCAATAAAGTTGAACATGTAGCCTCATAGTTATACAAATAACATACGTATGTCTCAAATGCATTAATGCATGTCATTTATTATTAATAAGATATTGATATTTTTGTTAATTTTTCTAATATTTGTCTTGCTAATTATGTCTGGATTTACTTTTGACGAGTTAAAATAAATCTAGGGCATATCCTAGGGCTCAGAGCTAACATAGCAGGCAAAATAGGCAGGAGACTGGCACTACCTGCATCTTATGTTCCCTTCTACCACAAACAAAGTATAACTAAATCGTTTTGAAAAAGAAAAGAAAAATTAATTTGCCTGGCAGCGAATGTGTTTGATCAAAGTCATCTATGGCTTGAGGGCGTTTTGTGTCCAGCATGTATGCCACTCAGAAATGTCGGCCGCTAACTCGGACCATTCTCCTTCAATGACGATGTCTGTTTTTATATTTTTGGTCCCTTGTTTCTGTGTGGCGTCTGGCCTTGAGCCAATGCAACACATATATCAAAAGTGTGCTGCAATTTTGCCTTTATCTTTTTCTAGATTATAGTTTCGTTATTCCTTTATCGCCATTCATTAGTATTACTTTTACATATTCCGTCAACTTTTTACACATGCATTGATTTTTTCTTCAAAGAATAAAATAAGAAGATAATATGCACGAGATCATACGACCTGTAATCTGTTGGTTTTTTCTCCCAAAATATAACGTGTTTGTGTCCTAAACAGACAATTGAGTATCTGTCGTTGTTATGCCCATCTGTCACCAGCGAAAGTCCGCAGCAACGCATTGCAGACATAAGTCGGCTAAATATAATTGCCGAATCACCATAAGCCTAATTGTTCTGAACATTAACATACCATAGGGACAATTTGTAGTAAAAAGAACACAATCTATAACAAACTTATATGTTATAAGAGGACACAATCGTTCAATAAAATGATTTATTTCATAAATATGGATTTAAAGTCCTTTGCGCTGGTATTTATATGTATTAATATTCATTAAAAAAAAACAAAGAATCATTTAGCCAAGTGAAAATCAGTAGTTTTATGGTCCATGCGTTTCTCTGCTCGCCAAAATTGAGAATTGTTATGACATAGATTGTTGATAGATCCTCGCACATTATTTCACATAAGCAATATATAGTTTCTGCTTTCGTTTTGGGCTCCACCAATCAATCATCAACACACGATATGGTTGTCATGACATGGGGATCTTTTCATAATTTTCTGACATGAAAACACTTCTCACACGCAGGAGTTATGATATCGCGACGACGATTTAGATTTGTCACAATATCAAAATGGCTGTTTCAGATTTTTTTTAAAAGAACGTCACGTGATAGCTCCGAGTTATAAATAGATTATGTGGTTATGTGATGTGTTGGCACCTACATGTAACAATAGGCCTGTCATGTTATTTTTCTATTGTCTTCAAACCACACACACAACAATTCAAGAGATACACATCAGACTTTGCATAAGATATTAGTATACGATTTGACAACCGGCGTTATCCATTCAAGATCTATATTTTTTGCATGTTATCAAACATGGATAATAAAATGGATAACATATATATATATATTTTTATATATATATATATATATATATATATATATATATATATATATACAATTTTTCTATAACAAACAAAAGAACACACTCAAATCATGACATCTCCCATCGGCTACAAGAAAAAATCAACACTCGCATCTCCCCAAATCTTAATCATTTCTGATCAAGTTGCATGCAAATTTTATTTTTAAAAAAGATCTGAAAACTCGAACTAAAATTAAATATACCTCTTCTGCACTTGTTTTCTGTATGGGTGGTATTAAACTTTCTAATTATCTTTTAAAATTTTAAATGGCTCAAAACATATTTACTAAGTCAATATCTATATTTCATTATACATAAATAAATGTTGTTTGCATTATGTTGTAGAAACAGAATGCAGTCGATAGTGAGCTTGGTTACATTTGCCTGCATAGCAGCTACAGCATATAGTAAGATTTATATATAAGTTATGTATCTATTGCTACTAAGACTCAATGTGGATAAATATAAATTTACAAAAATTCTAAATGTTTTTTTCTCTGTTTTAGAATGTAATTCTAAATATTAAAAAAAAACATATTCCTGTTCTCTCACCATATGAATGAAATAATTGAATAATGATATAAAATTTTACTAATATACACGATCATTATTTTTCTAAGGTTTGAAATGTTACACTTGCGATGGTGAAGCTTCATTCGTAGACAAAGGAAGCTGTGGCGATGAATTTAAAGGGACAGATTCCCAACTGCAGGAATGCAACGCAACAGCTGGGGAGATGTGGTGCAGGGTGAGTATATATGTAGAATATCAGTATGGTCTGCTACTCTGCATTGTTACATAGATAGTAATTACTACCTCTGCGGTCATTGTCCTATATTTGACACCATTCTAAATTTGGAATTCCCCAAGTTATAAATACTTGCCTTGCTCACAAAAATATCATTAAATCTGAATTGAGGTCATAATCAGGTCATAATGAAATCTGTTCAACTGCCAGTACAAAACAAACTTATTTGTATTCATTCACCAATCAGTGAACAGCCAGAACTTTATGAATACTGATGACTTGCGACTGATTCTGTGCGCACCTGTATACCTTTGGTGGCAGAGGTTGATATAAAAGAGAAGTCCTGCTGTGGAGGGTAATAGTCTGGGTACAAAATTCAGCATTTACTTAGATATTCAATCTTTCTATGTTTCCATCCATTGCATTTGAATTTATTTTTCCTTTTCAGAAACAAAAGACGGGGGCAAATCATGTATACATCAACATCGAGCGTAGATGCGCAGATCAATGTGAGGAGCAAAATCTAGCTTACATTGATAGGGTCACCTGCTGCCAAACCGACGGATGTAACTCTGCCAGCTCATTGGCTGCTAATATTGCTGTTAGCATGGCATCGGTTGCCATGGTTTTATATGTTGTTGGAAAATAACTGTGTGCATTTTTTATTTATTTTTTTATTTATTTTTTTTATTTTTTGCAAGATGAGTGAAATAGCACATGACGATGAAAATACACAGAGGAAAATTGTGACATGAAGGAAAGCTGCCAAATATAAATGTTTCTTTTATCTTAAAATATAATGATTCAAAATAATATCAATTTATTTGGATTTACTGGAATAGTGAAATACCGAAGCTGAAAGATTTCTTTGAAAATAATCATATGATTATGCTTTTGAAAACAATGTTACCTACGTCCTCATTTAGTAAATTTTTTATCAAATGTATCAAGACTTTTTTCACAATTACTTTATTAAAATCATATACATTATGTAAATGAATATACACATAATCTAACATTTGTGAAATTCAAATATGGCACAAAATTAGGCTGCCATGTGCGCACAATCCGATCACGTCTGACTCGTCGAGGGCGAGAAGTCCAAGATGAAGAGTGATCCACGATACGCCATATAAAAATCAAGATGGCACAGTGTGAAAAGTATTTTCCCAAAGGCAAAACTTTAAGTGATGTCATGAATTATTTTATGGACGGAGGCGAATACGAATCTTATGTAGACCACCTATGATGTCTGTTAAGTAGTGAACATATCATTATATTTGATGATTGCCCAAACATTTGTTGTTTATTTGATGACGATTTATGTGTTTTTTCTTGCGTAACAACTTGATATATCGATGTCTTACATAACCATATACACATGTGTCTTTAGGGTGTTTTAATGTTTGTAAATGTTAATGTAAGTTGGAATTTTACAACACATTATCATAAACACTGCTTTATGTTATCATATTTGACACTAAGATATTATGACTATTTGTCTTATTTTGTCCATGTAATGCACAATGCAATATTTCAAAAGATAATTTATCTATGCAACATTCCAACCAAACTTTTCGTGTTAATGTCTTTGATAATAAAACAATGTATATCAATTGGCGGTGTTTATGATTTGACTTATTTACCGACCACATGTATTGTTCACTGTGGTTCAATAGTTTGTGTATAAAGTATTTGTCTGGTGATTCAGTCCTTTGAGATTTAATTATGATATTTTTTCATACTTTGGAGATGAAACACTGGAGTAAGGAACGAGCGTGGGGGATTAAAAAGTTGAATAAGATACAGTTGCGATTGCATTTACAGGTATTGTGTTAGCGGCAAAACCATTTGTGATATATTGTATCACCACGCTGGGATATGAAAGCATTAAACATGGCTGAATGTTGGCTGAAAATTGCCTCAATATCTCATTAGGACCTAATACGTAACTATCTGCACTTTAACTGTAGTCCATTGACTTTTTTTATTTTATGAAGGACATTCTCCCCAAACTGGTAGACCATGATTAATGTATGGTTATGTGCATGACACAAATTTAATTATGACTTTGAATGAAGATAATTTCCTTGATATATTTCTGCATAGAGTACTGAAACTCTAGAAGCAATTAGGACAAACATAGAGGCAGAATTGTTCTATTTCGAAGGCAGTTAAGGAGTACAATACTTTATTTCATAATCCTATGCAATCTTGGCTACATACGGAAGTGTTGTGGATTTGCTATTGTAAAATCTATATTCACTTTACATTATCAAGTCAAGATCTACATGAGTTTAATTAATCTTATTAAACTTATCATTCAGACAATGTTCTTAATAAAAGAGAGCAATTTCAGTTATTAATGACTGGTTAAAAACGTTATTAACGAGCCTACCTTTATTTTTATATTTCTTTCACGTCGGCTAAATAAACTACAAATTATTGTGCTTAGATTTCCTCCTACAACTATCATATTTCATATTGCCACACTAACAGGCTTTCCAAATTTCTAATCAATTTGTCTACTATATTTCACATCTACACTCTCAAGACTGGCATGGAACAGGAAATAGAAGGAAATCATCATTTCGTACAAGAATGTTGATCTCCATACCATATTTAGCATTTGTAATCATGTCTTGTAGGGTTTTTATTGCGACATTGTCGGCAGAGAAAGGTTAGTGTCCGGGTTAAGCTTTTTACCATAGATTTTCTCAGTTTTAACGTGAAATCAATTTATCCTCATTCAAATTGGTCTGCATTAGATACTTTTGATCCCGAAATAAGTTTGGAACAGAGGGTTTTGTATATTGCTCTCCCTTTTAACCTGATATCTGTTATGAGAATTGGTCTGAATCGTGGGAGTTGTGGAGGAAATAGTCAAACGAAAATAGGAGAGAAATGGAGGAGCTCAAATCGATGGCAAAAAAACAGCTTCGTTCCTTAAGGTTACAGCAAATAGAATTTGGAAAATGCATTACTGGAAACAGATTCCTCTCACAGATATTTAAGTTCATTGCTAAAAACTTGCTCTTGAACAGACTTCAGTAAAGTGTATTTTGTTTTCCTTTTTTGGTGTAAATCTGTAATTACAGCCATGCGGAAACTGAACATCGCTCTTCACAGATCGACATGGACAAGTAGCTTTCCTGTTCACAAAGCCGAGGTGGTTGATCTCAAACCTGACGAGATGGGAGCGCACCTAGCGGTGGACGGGGACAACTGGTCGTGCAGTCTGACAGATGGATGGTGGATGGTTGACTTGCAAGGATACTATGATGTAGAAACCATCACAATCACCACTAGAGTACAAGAACGATTATATGGACTCAGCATAGGTGTGATAAATATTTCCTTATAGCAACTGCACCTTTTAACAAATGTCCAAAGGGGAATTTAAAACAAAACCTGAACATCTCCGAAATCACTCACATTTGAGTGATACATGTGCACTTAAACGTTTAAAGCATTCATGAAATGAGGTTTTCTTGCATAATATAAATGTTTATACCCCAAACATTGCTATCAAAGTTATTACCCATCATATTTCCCCAACATAAATTTCTGTGTCAGTTGAAAGTGGAGTCTTCTGCTAAAATCCAAACACTTTGTCAACAAACATTGTTCAGCTGACCAGTGATCTAGTGCGAACAGTATGGATGAAATCGCCAGTATGTAAGAACAACGAGACTAGAAGACACTTCTAGTCTCGTTGGTAAGAAACAAAATCATACTAGGGTCCAAAGCATTATTAAGATATAGAAGCTTGGTTTTCTGAAATAATATGTGAACTATTTTGGATAAAAGGCATTATTCAGATATAAAAGCATGGTTTTCTGAAATTATAAATGAAATAACTATTTGCCAACAAGTCATGCGTAATCTTTTACAGGACAGGAATACGTTTGGTTGACAACCAAGATACCAACCTTGTTGATTAACTCGGCACAAGTGGATGTGGAATATCAATTATGTAAACAAGACAGTCATGGTTTTGTTCTGTCACACAACAGGACATACCGCTGCCTTCAGCCAAATCTCGCCCGATACGTGATCATCCACACCACAGCATACTACCTCGCCCTCTGTGAAGTACAAGTATTTGGAACAGGTTGGTCCTAAATTAGATATCTTGTACGCACATGATTATATCTCATATTTACAATAGTCTTACTCTGCATGATTTCAAGAAATGGAGTGAATTTTGTATTAATTGATTCTCAGTGGTGGAACAGGTTGGTCCTAAATTATGATATCTTGTACGCATATGAATAGCTCATATTTACAATAGTCCTACTCTGCCTGGTGTCAATAAATGGAGTGAATTTTGTATTAATTGATTCTCAGTGGTAGATGAGCCTTTGTGTGCGTTGAGGTATGTGACTTTCTACCAGGCGGGGAGCGGCTTGACTTCAGACTGTGAGGAGATTGTCTACGCTGTGGACACCACATATTCCGGCTGCATGCTTCAGGCTTGCCACACCCAGGCCAACCTCATCACATACAGACACGGATCATGCCATGCCAGGCTCTGTCGTCATAACCAGTTACGCCTGTCTTACCATAAAGGAGGATGGAACATTGCTAGGTTATCAGGTATTATTAGTTGCTCAATTTATTGCTTCACTTCAGTTTTGTAATTAATAATCAAAGCGTAAATGTCACTTAATAATACAAACCACAACCGGTCATGGAGTAGTGCATGAAATAGGAAACAACTCAGTAGCAGATATCAATCTATCTGAAGCATGCATCATGACCTAAGAAATTCTCGCTACCGGGATTGGAACCCCGGACATATAACAAAGGAGACAGATGTGACTTTCTCTTACTGAGCCACGTCCTACCCCTTCAAGGATTTACAATTTACAAATTATTCATAATTTGCATCTTAGGCTGTATATTTCATAAAAACAATGTTTTCTTATTGTAAGCAGCTGTTATGAAAGTTTCACCCAGATATATAACGTCAGCGATGGGTTGGCCTCTTCTTGCAGCCCCTTGTCTCACTACTCGAGTGTGAGCAGGGACACCTGCAAGCTTCTAGCATGTGACCATAGCGCCAACACTCTCAATTACAGAGACTCAGTGTGTTCTCTTTATCACTGTCTCATGCAGGATAACTTACAAAATTCTTCCCGTGGATGGGATATTTATGTGTCACACCTTGCTGTCAATACTACACCAGCGCCAGGTATATATATTTTGTTTAGATGTGTATCAATCATATTATCTCCAAATAAAGTTATTATTCACCTTAATATAACTTGTTATTATGGAATTGTTTTATACCTAAATTATTGCAGACCTATGACATTAAACTATAAATAAATGTATTTAAGCTAAAACAAAAGCGCCACATGATGGAGAGGTGAGAGGAGAGAGTGGTGCCCTGTCCAGTTCCCCGCCATCGGTGACACAGCGCAGCAGGCAGCCAGCCTATACCGCACTGATCGGCATCGGCTCGGGAGTAGCCATCCTGGTCCTAGTAGCGCTCATGCTCTTCATTGTCAAGCTGTTGATATCGTGTCAGCGGTACCAGACAGTAGACATAACCACAGTGATACCCACCCAGCCCAGGTACAGGAGAGCCAGTGTATTCAGGCCTTACACCCACCGCTCACACCTACAAGGGCGGATCAATAATGCGTTCATCGATTCCACCTGACTCTTGTATCCACCGCTCACACCTACAAGGGTGGATCAATAATTCGTACACACATTCCACCTGACACTTGTATCCATCGCTCACACCTACAAGGGTGGATCATTAATGCGTTCATCGATTCCACCTGACACTTGTATCCATCGCTCACACCTACAAGGGTGGATCATTAATGCGTTCATCGATTCCACCTGACACTTGTATCCATCGCTCACACCTACAAGGGTGGATCATTAATGCGTTCATCGATTCCACCTGACACTTGTATCCATCGCTCACACCTACAAGGGTGGATCATTAATGCGTTCATCGATTCCACCTGACACTTGTATCCATCGCTCACACCTACAAGGGCTGATCAATAATTCGTTTACCCATTCCACCTGACACGTTTACATGACAACACGATACATGGGAAGTGGATCGCAATTACATGATTCAATGATTCGACAGAACTATACTGCATAAGCTATTATTGAATGCTTTCAATTATAAAGTAGTATTAAAATTAGAAAGGAACTATTCCATTCTCTGCAAAAGAAATGATGAAATATTTTGACTCAGAATAAAATATATGCTTTGCACATGTTAACAAACGTGTTAGTTTGGACTGCGGTGGCAATGGACATTTGTGAATATTATCGGCCAAAAATGCCATGAAATCTGTCTTTGAAAGCTGATTATAAGTATGTATGTATTTATTTATTTAAGCATCAATATACGATGTAAGATACAGTAATATAAATAAAATAAATATAACTGATATTGTACCACACACTAAGCTCGTATTACTGAGATTTAACACATAAAAAGTAATGACAGGACAAACTTGGAGTATAAGAATGATCATAATATTTAGTTTTTATCATACAAACATTTGTTGTTGTCATTTCTTGTAAATACAATATAGATATTTACTGAAATCCTGAACATATTTTTTTCCATCAGAATCTTTAATCAGTTAAATTTATAAAGTTAGTTAAAGTTGTAAGGGCTCGGAAATAATGATCGTCATTTACATTATCTATTTATTTGATTTGGTGAAAGTTACTTATGATATATAAAAGAAATAAAAAAAATATAAATAATTATACATACAAGTATTAATCCAAATCATTGAAGCATATGTATGACCTTCAAGCATATATGTCAATATCATATAAACATATATAAGAAATAAAAGAAAACAACATTGCAGACATGTGACATAATTTGTTCGGATGCTACACTTGACATAACATTAGATGTCTTGGACTAATTATGGAATGTGAACTTTACTTGAATTTTATAACAATATTGATTAAAATCATATGCATTCGAGAGGGGGGGGTTGTCCTAGTGTTTTTTATCTGAGGGTACAGGTTGTCCGAGGGGGGTGGAGGCGGGTCCAGGGTTTTTTTTTACAAGGTTTATGGTTGACTTAAACTTATTTGTCAAGTGCATCGTCAATATTCGCTGATCGTATCTTGGTTTGAGGTTCACGCTTCAAACTCACAACAGAGAACTTTGCGAGCATGCAAGTTACTTGTTAAGTGTCAGAAATGTTTTGAAAATCTGTCAAGGTCTCTGAACATCAAAACAATCTGTCTGGCTTTAACTTAATGACCCCTGAAACAAGTAATCTTATCTGTGAAATATATGTCACCAATACCAAACGATTAACGATATATATATATATATATATATATATATATATATATATATATATATATATATATATATATATATATATATATATATATATATATATATATATATATATATATATATATATATATATATATATATATTTCAATATAAATTACCGAAATCTTCTGTGTATATACCGGTGCATCTATCAAATATCCATTAATATTGTAGAATCTTACCAACAATTGTTTTGTATTTTTAACAAGGAGATATTTATGTGTTCAAACTCGATGCGCATGACACATATGACATGAATTTATAGCATCAATCCATTATCTGTGCCAAAGCGTTGAAGCAAGGGATTGACAGGTTGGCACATGTTGACTAGCAATAGGTATATCCATATTAGACAAACTAAATAGTCCTTCATATCTAGATCTATCCGTTGGCATAGTTCTAAGGATGCTACATTTTCTTGTGATATTGTCTGTGACTCACCTTCCTGTGCTGGCATGGCAGGATAATTCAAGGCTTGCAAGTATGTGTATTGATCTGATAACATATGAAACAATTGTAAGGCTTTTGATAAAGTCAATTTAGTGTAAAATACTTAGTGCATTAACATATTATAAGATGTCACCATTGGTCCATAGACTACTTGCATATATGTTCACCAGATAGAGCTTGGGGGGAGAATGAGCTTTTCAGCATTGCTTACAAGTACACAGTTACATACTGTAGATGCTAGCGTTATTTGCCGGTGATTTTGGCCTGGGAAGTCCCACTTCCCAGGGATATAGGATGTGAAATATAAGATGGTCCGGAGCAAGTCTTTGATATTGTAATGCAGGTCTGATAATCGACGTATTATAGTTAATAATATTGAATTGGTTGTTGCAGCGGAGTTGGCGAATTACCTCGATTAAATCAATTTAAAGCTGAGTTGATAATGCTGATCAGACTTGTCATTAATTTGTAAGGTTTTTGCGCAAAATAGTTTCATTAAGGTGAATATATATTACATGAAATTCTCACGATATTTGATAGACTAAAAACATGTGGTATGCCTAGTGAACATGTAACATGTCAATTTGTACCAAATATATTTTGGGAATCACCTTGCATCTGTTCCTTTATTTCTAGGATAGTTTAAGTATGTATCCTTTGTCTTTAAAGCTCTGGTCTGTGCTATTATGATATGCAATGTATTCATGGGAATAAGACGAGATTGATTCATATCAAGTATTGGGAATACATTTCGATACTTACAAGAGTTGTTTGCAGGTTTGTCACCAATAGTGGACCCCCTATTAAGGGCTCATAGTCCTTTCTACCTGCTGTGTTCCCTGAATGCATCTACAGCATTCAAAGCAAAAGACCTCTACTTCACCATCGACGAGGTAGAGGTAGGAAAAGACAAGGTGGTGTACCATGACAACCACGCTCAGCTGCAGCACCCGGGCTTGGAAGCGCCACCGCCGGGAAGGGAGAGAATCTGGGCCTGTTGTCATCTCAGGCAACTCAACACATATATTGGATGCTGGTTACTTCTCATTGGCTGTAAATATCTGAATTCCACTCATTTTCATTGGGAGTTGTTTTTATTAATAATTTATAAGGAACCTCTCCTATTAACTGTTTAGCGCATATATATATATATATATATATATATATATATATATATATATATATATATATATATATATATATATATAT
Source organism: Amphiduros pacificus (assembly GCA_949316495.1). Lineage (NCBI taxonomy): Eukaryota > Metazoa > Annelida > Polychaeta > Phyllodocida > Hesionidae > Amphiduros > Amphiduros pacificus. The sequence goes on from OX439000.1 coordinate 71,643,549, forward strand.
ATATATATATATATATATATATATATATATATATATATATAATGTGGCATTTGGTTACTTCTCATGAGACACAAATAGAGTATATAATAGATATTTGACTGGGAAAAATGATCATAAATTACAAGAGGGTCATATTGTGTCATTAGATCCAGCACACAAACCGGTGACAATTGTAAAGATCTACAATTATGACAAACTAGAGATAACCTGGGAGAAGAAGAGCAACTGGCCGATACGCACTTACATCAGTGTCTTCTGGAAATATGGGTACAATACCACTTACTTAAATAGATGTGTGCTTCAGCCATGCTTTATCTAAATAAATAGTTCATGCAACAGCCAAAATAATATATATGTAGTTTCAGTGATAGCAGGTTATAGGTAACTAATGTGTTAATGTATATATTGAGTATCCGGTACCATACATCGGTTCCCATAGATGAATGGTTTCACCAATGGAATATGAAGGTTTATGTGTACCCCTCCTTCCTCAGAAAGGGTTTATCAATTGCATGATCTCATCCGGTGGCTTATCTGGTCGCTGATGTATTTTAGCACATTAATTAATGTGCTCATGAAGACATCGTTTCAGGACGATGTGTTTCATGGGAGGTAATTTCCTTCTCTTTGTGGCCCATGCAGGATGACATATACCGATAACAAATTGGTTTCAGATTGTTAGCTTTCTGTATGTTGTTATAGATGTTCAGTTGCTTTGTTTACAGGAACAGGACAGAGGATGAATGGTTGAAATGCGAGATGCCTGAAGGATTCCCTGACAGGTGTACACTCTACCAAACTTTCAATGCCACTGACGTCATATCAACTTTAATTATGGCTTCAAATAAAATAGGCAATGCTTCTGACTTCACCCATCGAATTGTCCATGACATAGGTGCGTGTTTAATTGGCGTTTGTATATGCACAAAGAACACTTGAAATTATTTAATTTCTTACCTACAGACAATCAGATGTGATATCCTGACCAAGGAGACATGTTTGAAAATAGAATAACTTTGAAATTAGATTATTGTTTTTGTACTAAAGAAATTGTCTAATGCCCATTTTTGTTCACTTCACAACAGTAATACCCAATAAAGTGTCAGACCTAAATGCTACTGTCAAGAACAGCTTTACGGTATGGCTGGATTGGAAATCACCTAGACCTGACAGACATCTCATATATAAAGTCAATTTTACATGTGGAAAAATAAAAAGTCAGGTAAGACAGTCAATAGAATTGTAATAATTTAGATGACATTTTACTTTTTTATGTGATAGTATAACGAAGCAAAATCGTCTTGGAGAAAAACAAATGATTACATTACTGATAGAGACATTACTGATAGAGACATTACTGATAGAGACATTACTGATAGAGACATTACTGATAGAGACAGTACTGATAGAGACACTATACTGATAGAGACAGTACTAATAGAGATATTACTGATAGAGACATTACTGATAGAGACACTACTGATAGAGACATTACTGATAGAGACACTACTGATAGAGACAGTACTAATAGAGATATTACTGATAGAGACACTACTGATAGAGACATTACTGATAGAGACACTACTGATAGAGACAGTACTAATAGAGATATTACTGATAGAGACATTACTGATAGAGACACTACTGATAGAGACATTACTGATAGAGACTGAGACATACAGTCGGGTGGCGTTTTGCCTGGTACGTTGATTTAACTTTTTTAAACAGATAAAAAGGTGTGATATGCTCCATTGCTGTGTCTTCATTAGCATTAAGTATCTCATTCAACCTTTAACAACCCTACCATTCCTTTCTCAATACTATTAGGCAACTCTCTCGAACAATGACAAAAGTCTATATAGATATTGGACAGAACTACCCAATAACATCAAACAAGTGTGAGAGTGGCTCTCACAGTTGCAACCACAGAACTCAGAACTAGATATTGTCTTAATGAGAATCTTCCTAAAACAACTAGGATTATAAATATTTTTTCTTGACTGAGTTATAGCCCCCCTCCCTCAATAAGGGGGACCTAACAGCATATAAATAAGGTTCAAAGGGGATAGTTACAGTCAATTTATTTTTCAAATTTATGGGCAAATATATGAATTCTGAAATTTCTCTTCAATTTAATTATTAGTAGATTGTCTTTAAATTCAGAATATTCATGTATGTATATGTATAATTAATCAATAATCAAAACATGTTTAAAAATAATTATGGTTAATATCACACAGGCAGAATACGTGGAAGTGACATCAATCCGTCTGGACGGTTTTCTTCCTTCTATGAACTGCTCAGTGGAAGTCAAAGCCAGAGACATCAACGGCGAACTCTGGAGTGATGCTAGCACAGTGCAGCTTAAGATGCATCCAAAAGGTAAACTTCATATGGGGCGCAAAATGCCATATTTGTGCATGTTTCTTTGTATGTTATTTTAGACAATGTTTTATTTAAATATGTTTCTTTATTCAGAGCAAGTACCCTTCAAAACCAAGCTTAAGTATGTATTAATAGCCGGTGCAGCAAGTGCATTTATTGTTGTGGTCATCATGGTATTTCTGTAAGTAATATCAACTTTTAAAATGTCTTCATTGCTTTACTTAACATGATTATTTTTTTGAATATCCAAACATGATGATTGTTTTATGACAAATCAACTAAACATGTTTCCATTTGTAGTTATTTTTTAAATTTTAGTTCTTTATACGATTGATATCTATTTCAACGAAGAACATGCCTTTATCATTGAAACAATGGTATGAAGTGTTATAAATGTCTATTAATAGGTGTCGAAGATGTATACGACAACGTTGGGATGAAGGGAATCCTGAATACAAAATACCCGAACGTATTCCTGGATTAGTAAGTTATCACACTATTCATCCGGTTATGTTTTGTACTTTGATGATTGGTTTGTAATCAACCATCACACAACAAGCACAATGTGGCATGGACAGAGTTGAGACGTGATTCTTCCAGAAACATATGCAATCCACCAGCAGTAGTTATGTTAGTTTGTCAAGTAGGATAGTTAGGGCAATCATGAAATCACGGAAATCACAGGCAGTTTTTACTGAGGTTTGGGGTATGCTTAAATGCTATGTGGTCACGAAGCAATGTACATTGATCGAAGATTTGTTTCATCAAATGACCTAAAACATTATTATCAGATAGTATAGATTTCATATTATTCTAAATTTAAAAAACACATTTAGTTGAAAAGTGTTACACGCATGAGCAACATGAGTGGACATATTCTGGTCCACTCATTTATGTTTTTGAGATCAGATTTTAAGAGTTGATTAATCAGATTGCAATGCTGTTTTATTTCTGCAGGTAAAAAAGTCTGATGGTAAAGGGGAGACTCTGGCATATGTCGAATCAGAAGGTGAAACAAGTGAGGGCAAACATCACTGTGGTAAAGTTCAAGACAGTCCACGATGTGGGGAAAATCAAGAAAGTCCACTATTGGGCAAAGTTCAAGAGGGTCCCCCATGTGGGGAACATGGAGATAGCCAACCATATGGGGAAGATGAGGATGGTAAACCATATGGAGAAGATAGGGACAGTAAACCATATGGAGAAGATAGGGACAGTAAACCATATGGAGAAGATAGGGACCATAAACCAAATGGAGAAGATGGCGACAATCAGTCATGTGGGGAAGATCCAAACTGTCAACAATATGAAAAAAATGAACGCTTTCAATCATTTGAGGAAGATTGTGACATTCAACCGTATGGAGAAGATGGATATGACGACATTCAGTCATATGGGGGATATGGCGATATTCAGTCATTTGGGGGAGATGGCGATATTCAGTCATTTGGGGGAGATGGCGATATTCAGTCATTTGGGGGAGATGGCGATATTCAGTCATTTGGGGGATATGGTGAGATTCGATCAAATAGGGGAGATGACAACATTCAACCATATGGGGAAGATGGCGCCATTCAACCATATGGGGAAGATGGCGCTATTAAACCATATAGGGGAGATAGTGACATTCAATCATATAGGGAAGATGGCGACATTCAATCATATAGGGAAGATGGCGACATTCAACCATATGGGGGAGATGGCGACATTCAACCAAATAGGGGAGATGGCGACATTCAACCAAATAGGGGAGATGGCGACATTCAACCATATGGGGGAGATGGCGACATTCAACCAAATAGCGGAGATGGCACAATTCAACCATGCGGGGAAGATGGCAATATTCAGTCATATGGTGGATATGGCACCATTCAACCATATGGGGAAGATATCGATAGCGCTATTCAACCATATAGGGGAGATAGCGACATTCAACCATATGGGGGAGATAGTGACATTCAACCATATGGGGGAGATAGTGACATTCAACCATATGGGGAAGATAGTGACATTCAACCATATGGGGGAGATAGTGACATTCAACCATATGGGGGAGATAGTGACATTCCATCATATGGGAAGGTATGTTACGTGCATGGCTGGACATATGATACCAGTGACTGTGAGAGTGAGAGCGAAGGCGTAAAGCTGATGAGCCCGAGTCCACGATGTGATATATCAGACTGAGAAAGATAACAAATGGAGTGGTAGTTTTGCTTTGATTGTGAACCCCATGATATTTTTAAGTGACTCTTTAATATACAAAACTATGATATTGATGTATATTTACTTTTTACTTTAATGTATATTTGTATATTTACTTTTTACTTTAATGTATGCTGATGACACTATACGTATTGCTGAATTGCCTGGAGACCTACAGGACATGCTTAACTCAATTTATTATTGATGTAATGCCTGAAAATTGCAGATAAATGCTTTAAAAAAAACTTTCATCTTCTCGAGAGAAGTAGAAAGGAAATTTTCATCAAGGTTCCCGTGTGACAATCAGCTCGAAGTAGTCATAGAATAAGCTTAAGATTACCTTGGGATTAGATTTCTGTTAAATGGACACTTCATTTCAGGAATAAATAAACATATGACCCAAGCCAAAAGAGCACAGCATAGCTTAATTACAAAGTCTAGGAGACTTATGTTACCTATTGATATTGTTTTGGAACTTTTCAATATCTGCATCGTCCCTTTATTTATGGATGTTAAATATGTGGTTTCTCTAACCTGAATGCACTTGAACTTTTTCAATCCCAATACCTTATGCAGCTGCTTTGCGTTGGCCCAAGATCTGTAAATTTTATGGTGCTAGGAGAAGCAGGCAGATTTACAATTGAGGAATCCTTAAAGGAGAGAATGCTGAATTCCCGGATTCGCCTGAGATCAGGTGATCAAAATAAAATAGCATTGGGCCTCTACAATTTTGCTATCCAGACCTCTAAGAATGGGACACATACATTCAAAAGGACCAGCCACATAAAGGACAATTTAGCTTCTCTACATTTGGGTACACATAAATGAGAAGGGCTGAGAGTGAAGATTGACCTCGCAGATTGGTCCTCAAAACTTGTATCTGTTTACGCAACTGATTATAAATTGTTTCAGACATCAACAGCTTCGAGGGAAAGTCTGCTTGGTTCATAGGTTGTATGTTCATTCCTATATTATAAAATGGATCTTTCTTCTAGTGCTCTGCATAACGAGGTAGAGACATATACTACCTCCATGAGGTGATGCTGTATTTGTAATTAGCACACAGCTTTGCAATCAGTGAACTCAAACATATGCGCAATGCCAGTCCCTTCTTTGAATAAAAGCAAGCTTCCCCACACGTGTGCGTGTGAATTCCATTTGTTCAACTGTAATTAAGGAGTTTCTTTTAAAAAATCGGTTTATGAATAATTATATTAATTAACATCCCAAATATATTTGTTCATCCCCATATTTAGTCTGTACTTGGATTTACTGTATATGGTTTAATCAGCTCATATATGGCGTCATAAGACGCAATGGATTGGCGATAACACACATTGCCCATTTGATCTCATCATGTTGTCTCGAGCTCTGGTTGGAAAAAAATGTCACAAAACTATATATTTTAACATTAATGCAGAAAATACCAGACAAACTTAGACAATCAGAAAACGTAGCATTATACATGAATTCTGGTGCACTGTCTGTGATTACAATTAGCATGATTATATCTTATCACTGTGAATATATAATTTTGTGACATTTTTTTTCAACAAGAGACAACATATTATGTTTTTTCAACATATTGATTTGCTTAATTTATTTTCAAAGAAGAGAGGTTACATCATATCATTAAAAGAAGAAAACTCAATTGTGACCGCTCTGATCTGTTCAGTTAATCTCTCATGTTCTGCCCTAATATACATGTATGAATCAGATTCTGTGTAAAATATCAGCTTTGTGTGTCAATGTGTACAGTATTTCGCAACTAATGTGATAATCTGTGTTTTGGCACTGCAGCATTCAGAGAAAATAGACTTCTACTTTTTTCTATGACTGCAGGTAGATTAATTGTTTATGGAATATCACTCGTCAATTACCAATATCATACAAATGTACATTTCTGAAAATTATACATAGCATCAGTATCATACCAGAACCCTCATTGAATTATCGACTCAAGCATGCAGGAGCTGACCCAAATTTAAATTTCCCGCAAAAATGATCGAAGGGAATCCCCGACCTCGTTTGCAAATGCAGGAAACTCCGGGACTGTAAATATTCAAAATGGCTGAGGCGGGTAGTTTCCCTCGATACCAAAGTAAATTGGAAGCGTTTATTCCAATAGAATGATTGGTTTTGATCGATCTGAACAATTGTAGAGGTAAGTTTAGTTGTCATTTCTAAGCTGTGAATGACTAAAGATGTTCGCTAGAGACAAGTCTCTGTAAATGATTGAAGACAACGATTTGATCGCAACGCCATGAAAGTGACAAGTACACGCTTGTTTTGTTTACTTCATGACTGAGGTTGACACTGACAGGACATGAAGGCTAAATTATGACAGCGTTTTATGAGTGTCACTCTCCCTTCAATGGTGACCCCCGTGATGTCATAGACACCTATTGCGTTGATTTCACATTGATTTCAGATATGCTTTCTGCTATTTTTTTTGTTATCAATCTCTTTCAAGTTAGTTTGAATCTTCCTTGTTTCCATCCAAATTGAACCAGTGCCCTGGGATCATATAATAAGCACAGGTTTTTAAAAAGCATTTGCTTTACATCGTTGATGTTGCTGATTCATGTTCCAGACTGACCTGTTCGCACTGATTTTGCATTTGCTTACTGAACACAAAAAAAAAATATTTTTGTCTTGTTGTCTGACACCTGTATGTGCCAACAAAGTTGAATGGTGTAGAGCTAACAACCATAGGATTCGCGCAACCATAGGATTGGCTGATAATTATGAAATTGTCTTGTATACAAAAAACAAATGGAACAATGTAATTTTTGACACAGAAAAGTTTATATGAATGGTAAAAAAGAATTGTTGTGAAAATTGCACCAAGTGACCTCTCTTGCGTCACAATACGCACGTGCCAAAGTATCAGTTTGTTACAAAAACATATAAATTGGCACTACTCTGTCAGTTCTTGGCCGATTTACATCATTGACAGCTCAAAATTTAGCTTGTGGGATCTTCTCATCAAATATGCAAGTTTAATTCTCGATATGTTAATTTTCGTCTTTCAGCATTGAAGAGAGTTCAGTGCGCGAAGTCTATGGTTGTTCATGTTGTTTGCGCAAAGACGTGACTCTGACTTGTAAATCTTGTTAAATTACAAGATACGCACATCGCTTTATAAGATAAAATAATGTCAAGTGTCACTGATGGATATACCCCACTATAGAACATATAAAATCAACTGTCCATGTTTTGTCGGATAATATAATGATTGACAAAGTCCAAAATGCGCGAAATTGGCGGTTGTTAGCCCTAATAAACGCCGGCAAATGACTGATAAACTACATTGCAGCTTTGTTGTCACCCGCAGCACTGTTGTCGTCGCCTGTACTAATTGCAATTGAGCTGAATGTTGTGCCTCACATGTCATCTTGCATTCCCACTGCCTTTCAAAACATTAAAATGTTTATTTGTTTTCACGGTACGAATGATTGTGTCACCATCAAATGACGTCAGAAAAGGCGGCGTGACCAACATCATCGTATAACTCAATATAAAACTTGGGTGTGCTGAATGCGTGAATATCCCACGCTGTTCAAATATTGAACAGGTATCATTTTTATTCCACAGGGCTTTAAAGTAGACAATGTTCTATCGATGTGAGCAGTTTTTACACAAGTTTTGAAACGTTTTGTGAAAATCTGGAGTGAAAAACATGAAAATGTCTGGATTTGGCTGCCGGTCACTATAAATGTAACTGCTGGTATCTGTATGTTTGAAGCCCTCCTTCCTCATCCCAGCCATTTCATAGAGTAGTAAATAACAAATCTTATATTACTCCAGGGATCTTGTTTTGGATGAGACATGCAGCAATGGTCCATTAAAATCATAAATGTCTCATTCTGATCCATGCTTTAGGCTACAAGGGATCCATCTGAACTCTTAACAGAATTTGTTGGGTTCTTCAAATTATTACATACCGGTAGTTACTCTATATAGTTTATCAGTCGATTGCCAGTGTTTATTACACCATTCGACTTTGTAGGCACATGAATGTGACAACAACAAGACAAGAATATTTTTGTAAGTGCAGACGCACTTGAAATGCTTGGAAAATGGAAGTGCAGCTCAGTTGTCATCCACAACTTGGTTGTCGTCACCTGTGGGAAATTGCATGTCAGGGCTTTTTATGAACAGCATGTGTCAGGCCTTGACATAAAGAGAAAAATGTTGGTTGCCCAGTTGGGCCACCAGAGCATGAGAAGTGGTGGCCCGAAGTTTCTAAGGATAATAAGATGCATGATACAATAAAGAGCATTGTACATAAGGCTGTATAGGGTCTGAGTGGGGGATACTTGTCCCAATCAAATGTCTATTGATCGTGATATGTTATCTATTAAAGATTAGAATAATTAAATCAAGATAGTTTGGGCCACTAAAAGGCCAAAAATATGGTTGCCAAACTGGGCCACTACAACAGAGCATTCACTGGCCCGAACAGAGGATCCGGTGGCCCCGGGTCACCGGACCAGTGCTTATGTCAAGCCCTGATGTGTGCATTCAGATATACATTGTACACAAGATACAAGTCCAGAATTTTATATTTGCCAAAAGGGGGAACATTCCAATGGCTTTTCTACAAGTCTATTTTCACTTTTCCTTTGAATATGTGCTTGAAAATCTTATACAAAATCTGTTAATAGAAGATGTACCAAACAATATGTTAAAAATCAAATGTACCTACTTTAATTTATAACCATTTATAACCATTTCTGGTCTCACCAATAGACCAATGTTGATTCCCAACAAATCAGCATTTCCCATCAGTGAAGTGTCATTCAGAAAACTTTTAGATCAATGAGTTTTATAGGGACTTAAAATAATGTTTGATGTTATCTGGTATGTAGATGCAAGCACTTCTGTTCAAAATTTCTCCCCCCCCCCCCGCCCCCCCCCCAAAAAAATAAAATAAAATAAATAAACAAAATTACATAAAAAATTGTTAATTCTCGCTATCTGCTCTCCCTGATTTTTAGCTGGTCCGTAAAAAAATGACGAAATTGGGGCGAGAGGGCAGTGCATGATGGGAAAGATGTTGCGTTGTAAACTTCCGCCCGCCTTTCTTCAAGATGGGAGGGAAATTTCAGACTGACATCGTACATTGACAAGCCAATGTCAGCGCTAAAGCGTGTTTGTTGTGTAATCTTTATTTAAGTATATTGCAATCTACATAATTTATGTCAACATTATGAAGGCAAAACTGAGAAAAACAACGATGGAAAGATCAAAGGCAGAGGCGACAATGCCCCAGACAAGCTGTCGCCGCTGTTCCCGGATGTGCCATGTGCAAAGAATTGGGTCAAATACGATCGCAGCGCTCTAAAAATGCAGCGTATATGGTAGAGCAGATAGGGAGAATTGACAGGACTAACCATTTTTTTTTCTGGACTAGTGTATATACTAAATTGATAAAATGTATAACCATGGTTATTCAAAATGCTCAATGAAGTGCTGGGGTCAAAAGTTCATGATCTAATCATTCTAACTTCACTATCATGATTACATTTTATCAAGTTGCTGCCAAAAGGAATGTCACAAAATGACTTCATTAACCCCTAAGGGACTAGGCTATCTAAATTTTGTTGATTGCCTGGACTAACCAATTTTTTTCTGGACTAGTGTATCTACACACTTAATCGATAAAATATATAACCATGGTTATTCATTATGCTCAATTAAGTGCTGGGATCAAAAGTTCATGATCCAGTCAGTCTGACGTCATTATCATGATTACATTGTAACAAAGTTGCAGCCCAAGAGAATGTTACAAAATTACATCATTGAGCCAGAACAATAGGGACGTCAACGTCCCACCCGTCCGTTACCGGTGGTGGACGTTGCCTTCCTTCCCGTCCGTTAGGGGTTAAGCTAGAACAATGTGGACATGAATGTCCTTCCCGTCTGTTGCTGGTGGTGGACGTTGACTTCCTTCCCATCCATTAGGGGTTAATCCATTGTGAACCTTTTCCTTGCACTAGGGGGCCATACAAGAACTGGAGTGATGCTCTAGATTGAACCATTTATGCACATGGGGTAGTTTGAGATGTTATATTACAAGTAAATTTTCAAAATTGCTGCCCTAGAAAATTATATTAAACCTACAGCATTGGATAGGGGGCTACATTTTCATAATGGAGATCAGATTTCCCCTCTCATGTGCACAATTTTAAAGATAGATTTTATATAACAGTACATATGCAAAAATAATCCTCTTGAACTATCAGATATTTAGGAGGTTTACAAAAATGTTAACCCGATTACCATAAGGCCTGAAGAAAAAGAATCTTGATTCCTATTTCCCTACTCAACCCTAGTTCAAACCAGCTACCCCAAAGTACTTTTTGGGTCTTTCTAGGTGAATAAACCTCTTTCCTAGTTATATTTTGCATGTATCGGAAACAAGGTTATTATTTTTTTGGCCTGAGCATGTGTCTAGAGTTCACAACTGATAATGTTTTACTCATCAGGTTGGACATCTTTAAAATTGCCAACGCCAGTATGTAATGCGCTTGCTGTACACAAAGGTCTTTTACAAAAAGCACCTATTTGTGATTGACTGTGACAATAAAGGAGTATCTACAAATTTGGTATCTACAAAGTATTGCTCTCTTGTCCAAATGGTATATTCAATAGTAACTTGTAAACAATAAAACTATGGACCTGCCATTTCTGGAAAAATCAAATTCCTTAAGGGTATTTATGGGTGTTGGTAGTGAGTGTCCTCTGGTGGCAGATTTTCTAAGGGAACTACTTTCTTTTTACGCCAAAATGGAACGTTTTCAAAAAAGTACGGGAAAAATGCTCAACTGTCAAAAAGAGTTCCTTTTTCATTAAAACTTTTAAGTCATGAAATGACATTTTATGGTATTCATTTTTGTAATAAAATTATTGATTTATTATTTGAAAATCACAATGGAATTTCTTTGATTATATTGAAAGCTCCATATCTTTTTAACTCATAAAAAGTGGCGTAGTAATATATCACTGCTCCAAAATTTATTTTGTCATGTGAAAATGTTAAAGGCAAAAAGTTCTGCAGATTGTGGGACCATAATAAAGTGGATTTCCAAACAACTTTGTAAAAGTGATCTTAACAATATTTACTGTGATCCTAGTGAAACAGATTTTCTATTTTTCAAATACATTAAGAGAAAAATAGAGGTAAAGTACACGCTTGATCATTTCAAAAATATGAATTTTTTCACCTCCCTTCACATATCTGATTGCCAAACTTTCTTTTTATTTCCAAATTACACAAATCAAAATGAGAAAATCTGTTTCACTAGGATCACAGGGAATTTTCTTCCCAATGAAACGAAATAAACACAGCTAAAAACAAGCCTACTCTTGTTGTGTAATCTGCAGAACTTATTTGCTTGTCTTCTTCATTTCTCATGAAAACTATCATCAAGGAAAATTAGGACAAACTACTATTTTGAAAGAAATATACTTGTAATCATACCTTATAGTTCAAATATTGAGGTGTTTAAATATTGATTCATGTCATCAATGCTTATATTTTAATAGGGAATGTTTTTTTACACCATAAATGTACCAATTCCCATCAAGTACAGTATTTTGGTAGTTTACTCCTCTGCCACTAGGGGGCACTCACTACCAACACCCATAAATACCCTTAAGAAGAATATGCTTGTTCCTCAGAGAATAACAACCTATTTGATAATTTATGAGGAAATATTGATGATGTGATTTAATTGTTTGTATACATTGCAACCAATTTACTAAATATTTTTATTAAAACAATGGTTTGATTCAGTCTAACATTGAAACATAAACTACATGTAATTTTAAAGGTTTCGTGCAACAGTAATGTGATTTGTTATATTTTTAATGTATTGATAAAAAAAACTAAAATAACATGAAAGGCAAAAACATTGAATACACATTTATGATTTTTCAAAATTGGTGCATAATTCCTTTAAGTATAGAAAATGATCTAATGCAATGTTTGCTTTAAAAATTGTCAAAATGACTCAAAAACATAAATTTCAAAAAAGTAAATCAATACCGTCATGAACAATTGAAGCCATACTCCCAGATGGGACCAAATGAGGTCATTTGCATGACTTAATTGTGCCAGTAACAAGGTATTTATGATAAGATAGAACCATGCTACAGCTGTGTAGGACCAGAGGAGGGCAGATAATGGCACAAAAATGGCACAAAATTTGTTTATGTGTGACCACAAAAAAGATACATGTCTGGCTCAAACCACAGTAAATATAATTAAAGTATGTTTATTTTTGATCATATTAAGTTTATCAAACATTTAGAAAAACTGCAAAAGATCATAAAGTTCTCCTCATCATTGAAACAAAGGTCAGAATGTTGGCAAATAAAAAAAATGCAAGCAGGGCTATTTGTTTGAAATTTGATATTTAAACAGTCAATTGCTGATCATGTTAATGAATGTTTTCAGGGTTTAGCAGAACTGAGTGGATCAGCTGGGCAGTATTGACGGGTACCAGGCTGTTGATATATCAGTGTGCCCATCTGTCATCAGCACGTATTGATCTCATGCCGACAGCTCCAGGTGAACTGTATGGACAGATATCATCATATAAGCCATGCTTTGTCAGACCTCTGGGCATTGTGCGAGCTAATGACATGGCTGTAGGCAGAACTGAGCTCAGGCAACAGAGGTGATCAGTCAACATGAAGTTGGAGCTTGAGGTTTTGGCTTCTTCATCTATTAAGAGGAAGAAGCCATGGCCACTTCTAGCCTGGCTGGGACAGGTATTTAAACTTATTCCTCGATTTTTATATATCATAATTGGTAGCATGAGAGGATGCAGATCAGATAAGAACCAAACTATTTTTGTATCTACTAAGATCATCTTTGGGTTTTAAGAACAAATAAAGCATGAGGAGTTCTTTTTTGTGATAAGAAGTTATTACATTTTTAAAAATAACCAGCAAAATAAGTTATCTAGTGGATTAAAGTATTTCTTTAGAGTGCAGCTTATTAGTTGTGGAACAACTCTTTTGTTAAGATTAGGTGTTTATGATTTCAGGCCCAGGAGAGTGTCTTCCTGTTGGATTCACACCGTGCCAGTATATTATACATCCCATCTGGGAAGACAAAAAGGCGACTGGCCAAACTTCAGCCACTTCTTGATGGTGTGTCTTCATACAACCACTCCAACAATGGTCAGTCACATCTATCTCATCTCAAACCTCTATATTTGATATTTTTACCAATTAATACATGATTTACATGTAATATTTTCCACATAATTGAAAAAAAATGTTCTTTTTGCTGAATAAATTATCAATTATTCAGACTATTTTTTTTTTTATATCCAGTAGTTTCTGAGAAGGTTAGAGATAATATAATAATCTTGTCTTTTGCAGGTCAGTTTGTTGTGGGATTGCAGCAGTCTGGCGATGTCTTTCTCTGGCATAAGGACACAGATATGGTCAAATATATCAAAGGGATGCCCAACTTTGCAAAAAAACCATCAGAGGTCACTCCACAAACGTCTGAGCTAGCCAAAGGTATGAAATATTGACATCTGCTATGGTTCATTCATGTCACTGCAAATATGTATATTATTTTTATTTTATCAAACTAAACAATACTTGTGTTTTATGTGCACAATTGAAAATCTCTATCACAACTCACTGTTTGAGGTGATTTTCAATGAGATTAAAACTTCACTTGGGGAGAAATGATCAGGTTGCCATATATTTGGCAATTTTACAGAGATTTGGGGTATGGCCAGAGGTTGTTATGGCAGGTACCAAAAGACAAATAGCAATGGACAAACAGGCCTCTGTAAGCCAATGCATTGCAGTGGCCCAGTTTGAAGATTTAGCAAACCTTTACGGAGCATGTTTGCTCTGGTTGGCTAAGCAAAATTTGTTGACAGTGTTCCATGGATAATTTGTTATTCAGTAGAAGACTAATCTACACACAATTATGTTGAGCAATATGATGGGTTATAACATTTGATTACAACGTTTAGGGTATAACATTTTATTATCTTGTAAAGAAAAGATGCTTAAGAATCTGATTTCATGAAAGCTTTAACACAAAAATCAAACATGCAATTTGCAACACAATCTTTGTCTAGCCCCCCCAAAAATATTTTATAGGTTTTTCCTAAATTTTGTGAATCACCTCTCCTTTTATCTGGATTTGAAAAATGATATACTCTGTTCTTCCCTGGGACTATATTTTCTTATCACGGTTACTGTTCTTCTTTAAACTTTTGAACTTAGAACTCTGATTTAACTTACTGTTGATGATTTAAAGGTGTTAAAGCATTTATTTTTGAGAAGCGAAAGAAGTGCTGAATAAATGTAAAAATGTTTTTTTCCAGATGAGGTTGGAAGGCGCGTGTTTGTGGCTGATGATGGCAGCAAGGTGCTGGTGGTGTACGCGTGCGAGGTGTACGTGTGGGAGCTGGACCGTGACCAGGCTGTGTTCGCCACCAGACCTCCGCAGCTGTATGGATCGTGGTCTCTGGTCAGTCCTCTGCCGGACACCCCGCTCCCTACAACCCTCTGTTCTGAGACTGACATGGACACCACCTTCTACATAGACGATGTGAGATGATGTGATTTCTTAGTTAGTTGTAAAGTTAAAGGACTGCAGTTTCAAAGATGAGACGTATATTGTCAAAAAGAAAAAGAAAACTTTGGAGTGTCACTGATCAAAAGTGTGAAAACCTCATGAATGAATCTTTATAAAGCAATTTACAGGCGTTTTCAGAAAATGTCCATAAAAATTACAAAAAAGCAATGATCAGCACAGCTTTAAGGCCATTGGCCAATGTTTTCTTATATTTCAGGCCCTTGGGTTATGTTGCAACTGTACAATAGTGTTCAATGCAGGCCAAGATGTGTGCATCACCACACTGTGGCTGAGGTGGATGGAAGCACAACACATCTACACATACAGGTACTGCAGGGTAACCTCACTGTCAGTTTGATATATAAAATCATCAGTAATATTTTGCAAATCCTATTTGCAGAGAATCATGAGAATGTTGATATAATGTATACATTTGTCAATGTTTCAGTCGTTCTTTGTACACAGCAGATTGGACAACCATCAGAAAGCCTCTGTCAGAGCTGTGTCATAATGGGCAACCAATCAGGAAAAAGGGAGCCTATCTCATTAGCCAATCACATGGCAGCCAAATGGTTGCTATAGCAGTCAATCAGGAGTCTTCCCACGAAAATAAAGTATTATTTATGTCACCATTGACAAGCACTGTAATAGTTACAGATTTGTTGGGATGTGGTGCAAAGAATCCGGTAACTGAGAAAGCCAGCAGGTAAAGATATTATCCTTCTGAGTGAATGATACATTACTGAGCTTCATACATTTCCTCTTCACAGTTTGGTATCCACAGCATTTCAGATGTTCGTTTTCATAGAGTTCAGGTTTAAATAAAAAAAATATAGAGGTTTTTATTGTTTTGGAATTGTACCTCATTCTCTTTTTAAAAAAATGTCCGTAATTCTTAAATATATGAGTAGCATAAGCAGTTCTTATTCTCCTCGTAATATTTCTGTGGTCCTATCATTATGCATAACTCGAAAAAACATAATTTTAATGGTGATGTGTTTTATCTCAGAGGTTATTGGATAGCAGATATCAAATGGACTTATGATGACCTATTTGTGGTTGCAATGACAGAACAAGGTAGCATTTGTGTCCTGACACGAATGGGAGAACCGCTGTTAATTCGTACCTGTGGACACAGTATGGATATGGGGCCAAGGTTCTATCTGCCCATACATCCCCTTATCATTATACAGTAAGCCTATTATACCATTTATATAATGTCACAATATAGGAATGCCTACACATTTCTTGAGATCATATTCACCCATTTTTTTGTCAGCAATTTATATGTCGCTTCTGCCTGTATCATTTCAGAGGTTCTTCACAGAAATATAACAGGAAGTCGCGTAGATCTGGAGATGAAGTAGACCCGATGAGGCAGAGGTTCTCGGTGGCGCCCCACCCTCGCCTGCCTCTCCTGCTTTGCTCTGATGGCTACATGGTGACGGCCTTGCAGTTCCCGGGAGAGATCTCCTGTCTCGGCCTCATGAAGGGGCTGGTTACCGAGTCAAGCCAAACTCTCAGGCTCATACGCGATCAACAGAAAATGCAAATCACTTTGTTTGACACATTAAGAAGAAGTGGGAAGGCAGTCAGAAAAGGTAAGAGTGGCCCCCAGAGGCTGAGATTGAGGATCCAGGATGATATAGCTGAGAGGTCAGGAATGAATGACACCCCTCCTGGACTGGTCTATCACTTTGAAGAACCAGGGGAGGATGCACTTGAAGGAACACTAGATACTGATGTAACAGACTGGGTGAGTCCACTTGCGGGGGGAGGAATGGAGGATGCTGGGAAGATTGTGTTTGGAGATATGGACAACATGAACACCTCTATGGACTTTGAGGCAGCACACCATGAGGAGGGGATGAGCGTGACGGAGCTGATTGGTCAGAGTTACCGACGCTTGATGGCAGCGTGGGGCCTCGCAACCACCCACACTGGGCTGTGGACACAAGTCCATGAAGACGTCGCCACAAACCTCATCCATAACTTCGCCAAAATATTTTCAGTCATCCTGCAAGCAAGCCCTGAACATGTTAAGAAATTAGCACCAGGGAGAGAAGTGGTAAGGAAAAAGGCCACGAAAAATCTCAAAATATGCAAAGTGCTGAGCATGTTGAAAAATGTGTTTTATTTGTTGGAGTTGGATGTGAGTAGGCAGCACTTAGCAGTGTGTATCATGAGACTAGCTGAGCAAACCGTATCCTTAATTCTACGCAGCAAAGATCTACAGCAGCAAGAACCCAGAATAGACACTCTCCATGGATGTTTTGTCCTGCTCAGGTTCGTGCAATCTGTGCTAGCTGAAGTATACACCTCAGTTCCGCACATTGTAAGGTCTAATGGCCTCCCTGTCACACTCCAGGCAGTGTTTGGAGACGTCTACCAGCCAGCTGTCTTAGCACAGATCTCGCTTATACAGCAGGATACCTCTCACAATGTTAGTGATCAGTCAGCAATCCAAAGTGTCACAAACCCGAACATCATGCAGACAAATGAAAGTCAGGCACCGATGCCGTCAAGCGAGAAGTTTGAGATCACACGCAGACTAGGTCCAGTGTGGAAACTGCTATTTAAGCACACAGTCCAACAGTACCGGCTACTCTGTGCTCAGGCCAAACTCAAGAAGAAAGACAGATTTCAGGCTGTGGTTCGCTTGATGTGCACACTGCAGTTAAAGCTTCAGAGTTTGTCTATAAATGTGGGCCCCGCCAAGAAGCATGCCCTGCAGCCTGGTGATAGACTGGCCATTGAAGGCTGCCCTATCCCTGCTGTGCAAGCCTGGGTACAAAAGCTCAGCAAAAGTGAAGGTATGTATTTACAACATATCAAGTACAAAAATAAATCATTATCCCTGCACAATTTCAGAACCGTCATAACAATCAGTGCTTCGGGGTGTTAACATTTTCTTAGGAATGTCGATAAATATTATATTCATATCAAGATTTTTTTAAATAATAAAAATTTTGATGAATATTACATTCATATCAAATTAAATATTAAAAATATCTTCCTAATTTTATTTTTTAGAGGTAGTTGTTGGGCGTGAGTCGACTGTGCGGCTGTTGCATGCTGTGTTGTACAGCCTTCTGCTGCAGAATGAACTCAGGTCAGCAATAGAACTCACAGAACTGCTTCTCCGCCAACAAGATGTCAGGACTGCTGCTTCCCTCTACAGGCAAGACCAGGAAACTAAACTCTCAGTCCTTGCTCTACTGCAACAGGTGGAATAGCATTTATACATATTTATTTACTATTTTTTTTTATATGAATTGTAGCCATTGCTTCGCATTTGGTTTAATTATATACCGTACATACATGATGGTGTGGTGTCTAGCACATCCAATATTCAAACTTACACAAGAATTAATATATTGTATAAATAGTTGAAAATGAATTTAATTTCAGATTGAGTGTACAGAAATGATAGCTCCACCCTGCTACATAAATTGCCACAGTGTGTTGAGACTGGTACAGTCAGTGGCTCGAGTCATGGCAGCATATTTCACTAACTCTACTATATTTGTTTACCCACCTCACACTCCAAGATGCATACCACCACTTCATAAATGCTACTATATTGGTGAGTCTACTTGTCTTATTTAAAATATAACTGAATATCTGCTTGTTTTCTTTATGGGAATTATAAATATCTGTTTTCTTTACGGGAATTAGAAATATCTGCTTGTTTTCACAATGGGAATTAGAAATATCTGCTTGTTTTCACAATGGGAATTAGAAATATCTGCTTGTTTTCACAATGGGAATTAGATATATCTGCTTGTTTTTGCAATGGGAATTAGAAATATCTCCTTGTTTTCTTTATGGGAATTAGAGATATCTGCTTGTTTTTTTGTTATGGGAATTAGAAATAGATATGAACAATAAAAATTATTTTATTCAGGCGACCGAGTTTTGCCATTGTACCAGGACAAGTTAAACACAGAGATCCGCCAGTCAGATTTGAGTGAAGTGTGGACTCCTGAGAGAACATTGGAGTATATGATGATCACAGGCTTGCTGCCAGAAGCTGCGTGGTATGCCCATAGTCTGGGAGACTGGAAGACAGCATTCGTCATATCTGCAACACTGGAGGATCATAGAAAACGCATGTCTCATAAAGGACTCAGGTAAAAACCAAACAGAGTAAAACATATAGGAATCCATTTAGTTTGTTATTGGTAGGATCTGACAACCTGAATCTGACAACCTGAACGAAACTACATATAGGGCTATTTTATGTTTCATCAACAAATTATTGTGGGAAGACTGTCACTGAATTCAATATGATTTTTGCAATCAAGAATCAAATCATAATTCAAGCATATAACAATTATTTCTGCAAGATGTACCGTATTTACTTGAATATAGGACAAGGAATTCAGACCCAAATCTTTAGTCAATGTTTAGGGGGTCGTCTTATACATGAGTCGTCTTATATTTGAGTAAATATGGTAACTGCAGACAAATCTTGTTCGCCATCTCCCGCCATTGTTACTATGGACGTTTTTTGTAGCTTTTTGTTAACTCGTCTCTGATTGGTCGAGAAAAAAATTGATATCCACCCCAACCATTGTTTTGGCTACCATGATTAGTCAATAAATGGGATGTGTGTATGACAGTCATAGTATTATTATTAAGATAATAATTATGTGTCAGGGTTTTAGAAAAAAATCATGTGTATTATTTCAGTTTGGACTCAGGTTTGAGGTTGCCGCTTCGTCTGCAGCCCAGGAGTATACTGCAAGGAAAGCTACAGAGTGCATTCAGACCTGGCAAGCAAGGCAGTAAACCTGAAGGTAGTTAAATATGCTACACTTATTCAGATCATCAAACTTATAACTTTTTAAACCTGGTATATGAACAAAGTAGTGTCTGAAATATGATAAAAACTTTAAAATTTAAAAATGATAGAAATTAGCAGAAAAGAAAAGAAGGAATAAAGTTGCTGGCCCATAGAGCAACAAGGCAACCCATATTTTGATGGCGCAAACAATTTACCTTGATTTTAAGATTTAATGGTAATTTTATAATACTTTTTTGAAAGCTTGTGGATCTGACAAAAGTGATGTTTCAAGATTTCTTTCATGCGTGAGTTTTGACATCTTGAAATAAAGCGTAATCAATTTTCGGTTAAGCAGGAGTGATCATGATTGATGAGGAGACCGACACGAGTCAGCTGAGCAGGTCTCTGAGTGACGTCTTACTAGCAGCCACTGTCAGCAATGTGGACCTGTCTCCATGGCTGCTGGAGGGTCTGATCGGTCAGATGAAGGACCTGGCGAGGCAGGCGTCACCTCTGGTCCCTGATGGGGTGTATCTGCCTGCACCGCCTGTATACTGCCCCCAACCTGCACTGCCTCATCAGGTACGCAACACACATCAGAAGTGTGCATTATGTACTGGCTATTTGTAAATTAGTCGCGTAATTGGACTTTCTAATAAAAGTTGGTTTAGATTTGAATTCCTCATCTGGTACTCAACACATTTTATTGTTTATTTGTAAATTGGGGGTGTTATTGGACTTTCTAATAAAAGTTGGTTCAGATTTCAGGTACTCAACACACATGTAGCAGTAATTATTATGTACTGGCTATTTGTAAATTAGTTGCATAATTGGACTTTTTAATGAAGGTTTTTATGGATGTGAGTTATGTTATTTGACTTTTTTAGATTATATAAACATAGAAGCATTTTATTTTATTGCAGAGTGAGAGTGATGTGGATGAGGAGATGCAGCTGAGGCGTGATGTATCCTCCGTCATCCAGCTGTTCCTCCTCATCTTGAGCAGCTGCCGATCCACTCTGCCAGCTGCACGCTGGTATGCCAAGAAGATTCTCAACGCCTTCTTCATAGCTGACAAATTCAGGGTATATCCTCTATAATCATCATCATTCAGTATTTTATATCCGAATTCATTCATTTTCCATTTTAACAGAGATATTTAAACAGAGACTGGAAACAGCAGGTCTGCCACTAGGTGTCAGCACGGTGCACCATCCAACTCAGACATGCAACCTTTGCAGATCAACGATAAATAGTTTTGCATTTATCACACAAATACTTCCAATCTTGATTTTATTGACGTACGATTAACATCTATGATATGTGATAAGTAAGTAATTCTTGTCATAATTTCTTGCAAAAAAAGACATATTTGTACAAGTCCACGTGTGCATGAATCCGGAACTAGGTCCTTGTTATAGGGCTACATGTGGTGTTTACCGTGGCGGAGATCGGTTCGCCTGAGCGATAATGCAGAACTTCAACTTGTTTCCAATCTCTTTATTAAATGTCTCTGATTTTAATTGAAATAAATATGTCCATCATATAAAACATAGAAAGTAATGATGATTTACAACATTTAATAGGCAGAAGCATGTGAGGAGCCAGACATACCAATCCTACAGGATGCTTATCTATCTCCGGAGTCATTGTTCAGTGGCCGTGAGATGTCTCCTTCCATTCACACAGTCCTGGCCTGCTTCAGGGACTTCTGCTCCATCATATGGATGTTCTATGTGAGAGATAAACTCTCCCTGTCACTGAGGAAGAAACTCCAGCTTGCCGAGAGACAGGTGAGAGATCAGCACTTTCTTAATTATTTTCATAAAAACAATGGCTTATTTTTCATAATTTAGTAATCGTTATATGGAAATTGATTCATAATTTATGCATTAAAGATATTTTGACATTGTATTTTAAAGAAATATTAACCCTGTTTTTTCTTGAATCAGTAATAAATTCAACTCAACCCAAAAATTAAAAATCCAAAGAAATTATTGTACTTAAATCCTAATTGCACAAGTTGAGATGTGTTGTTGGGCTTGATGGCTGTAATACCGAGTGCTTTATTCAGATGTGTGAGGGAGATGTGAGCGAGACTGAGTGGCAGAGTCAGTGTGAGGACGTGCTGGAGTGGGCAACACACATGCTCGTCTTCAGCCGCTACCTCAACGCCGACAACCAGCTGTTTGGCATCACCCTGTCTCTGATCATAGAGCTGCCACAGACTTTGAAAACTGCCTCCATACTGGCCACGTACTTCCACGACACGGAGAACATGGATCCGGAAATCCAGGAGAAACTGGAGGGAATCCTCAAGAACTGGCGTGGGGTGTTTGTGGCTGGAGAAGTCACACCCAGAGGTCATATCAAGGTACAAGGCGTGCTGGGGAAG
Source organism: Amphiduros pacificus (assembly GCA_949316495.1). Lineage (NCBI taxonomy): Eukaryota > Metazoa > Annelida > Polychaeta > Phyllodocida > Hesionidae > Amphiduros > Amphiduros pacificus. Next base: position 71,665,950 of record OX439000.1, read on the forward strand.
TCTCCGCGTCAAGGAAAAAGTCTTTCTCTTATTTACCACAAACAGGCGAGAAAGATGACAAAGATCTATCAGAAAAAAGCCAAAGCTTTTGGCAAGTTTGAGGTCTTTTTGTTTGACTCTGATTCGCAGCAGGGGGAAGAGAGTGGCATGGTGCAAAACGGTATCGTGCACATCGGATCGAGGCCGTTTGAGAGTGACGCATCATATCTGCACTTCCTGGACATGTTCTATGCCGTGTGTCTGCACAGAGATGTGGATAACGAGGCACAGACGGGGCATCTCAGACCTCTGCTGCAGGAATATAGCAGAGAGGTGAGGGAACAAGAACTGCACTCTCTGGCTCACAAGGCTGTGTCCAGTCTGCACAAGAGGCAGAGTTTCGGCCTCTCTCCATCTTCACCCATCAAAACTAACTATCATTTTAAGTTTACAGAACCAGCTAAAACGAAGTTATCACCACGATCTCAACCTCCAAGAAGCCCTCGCTCTGGTAAAGTGGGTCTCTTCAGGAGCCGAAGTTTTAGTGATTTACACTCAGACAGTGGGAGGAGATCTCGAATGCCTCAAACATCTTCTTCAATAGCAAGGAGAGCATCAAGTCATGAGAATCTGAATACATCTGGCCTTGAGGAATCCCCGAGGAGGAGTAAGATGCGCGGCGTGGGAGCCTCTAAGCCACCATCGGCCAGCCCCAGGAATAGCATGCTGGTCAGAAGCACGAGCATAGAGTCCAGATTCTCAAACGATGGGGAGGATAAAGCAGTCGATCCCTTAACCAGCCCAGTGATGCCAAGCAAGCTACTGGAACACATGGATTTTGGACCAGGATATGATTCTACTGAGCAGCTTCTCACTTGGCTGCTTAAGTGGGCTGGACATAATCACGTGTTGAGTACCACACCTGACTACCAGGGGGCGATGCGACTACACATGCATCCCCGACTGATGGTGTACGCTTTATGGCAGGTGGATTACAACCAGGGCGACTCTCCACCCTCTGATAGAGAAGAGAATAATCAAAATGAAGACAGTTTTAAACTGGAGGAAGAAACTATCACAAAGTCAAATCAAAAAGCTAAACATGCTAAGAAGTCGAGTGAGAATATAGTTGCTGAAGCAGAAGTTTATGAAACAAACACAGAAGTAGGTCCAACAGATGAAACCGTGAATGGATATCGACCTCCAAAGCTGGATCTGTCATTACTAGAGGCAGACAGGAGAAAGGCAAAGAAGGCCAAGAAGGCAAAGAAGGAGAAGAAGAGAAAGAAGAAAACCCCAGAGGTGGCAACAATAGTGGAAGATGATGAAAGCTATCACCACCAAGATCAGTTCCAGCATGAGGTGATGGGGCAGGAAGAGGTGACAGACATGTACCATCCCGCTCCTATACCCCACCTGCCACCCAGGAGGGAACTGCTGGCCCCCACAGTGCCTGACACAGACAACGATCACCGCAGAAGCATCAGGTCAGAAACAGTCATATTTTATAACACGAATCATAAAATTAATCGCAGGTGCCTGGATGAAATTTAATTAGGATATATTGCAGTGACATGGTTTGTTTGATGCATTGCAGCCAAGCAAGTGAGAGCACGCTGACCTTGAGTTCTCTGAGGGAGGAGGAAGTGCACGCAACACTGGTGGATGAACAGTTCATGTAAGTCTCCCTTCATCACCTACTGTACAATGTATACCTGTACCATTTATACCTGGAGAGGCAGGTTTTGTGTTTTAATCAGGATAAATACTCTGTATCACTTAGGAAGTATTGTAAGTTGTTCAGTCTTCTCGGTATCTCTGCCGTCATGAGTCAAAACTACTTGTCTTGCCCACCAAAATATCATCCAAGCAGAATTGACCAACATCAGGCCATAACCTGTGATCAGGTGTCTGACATACATGTAGATGCCGACCACTCAGTATAGCTCTCAGTACAATGTGGAATCTGTATGAATATTTATGTATTCTTTATCGGAAAGATTTATTTTCAGGTGACCAATTCTATCTATTTACTTCTAGGCTCAGATCTTTTTGTGTTTTGTTATGATTTTTTTTCTAAACATCTTACTTAGCTATCAAAGAGGCTGGCATTTTGAATAACGTTACAAATGTTAGCCAATGAGAATCAAGATAACAAATTGGGGCCAAATTTGATATGTAACATGCATTTTGATTGGTCGTAATTATCACTGCTTAAGTCTGGTCTTGGAAAGGATTTGAGTGATCATTTTGAATCAATTTCCAGAAAATGGTCATAAACATCACAAGAAAGCAATGATCAGCATAACTCTAAGGCCAAAAATTTGCTGCAAGTAATAACGTTTGTGAAATATTTGGCTGTGAAGTAATCAGTGACTTTTCATACAGATTCTGCTATGGACTGATTGGTTAGTGTCTCGATCAGCCAGCTGATCACAGATTTTGACCTGAATTGGTCAATTCTGATTGTATGATATTTATGATTCATATGCGTGACTGGACATGGAGTTTTAAACTACGAATGTCAATATAGTGCAATGATGGCAGAGGTAGTGAGAAGATTGAACGACTGGCATAACTACCAATGTGATGAGGAATATAATAATAATAATATACAATGAAGGGTACCAAATAAATTGCTGAGGTGAGAAGCAAGTGGTTATGGATATATACACCAGCTACAAGGAGGTGTAATACTGCACAGGTATCAGATGACCCTGATCTTATTCTCAATCCATGCAATTATCATGATTATATACTTTTTAGTCTACCAGACAGTTCCAGCTAGTAAGTTGAGATTTGTACTTTATCAAAGTGTACTAGCCTGAACCATTTTTTACATAATATGTTTACAAATTACATGCATGAACTATTTTAGGTTGATGCACTTCAATTCATATTTAATAAGATTAATTAAATGACAAAAGGGCATTTTTACCAAACACTTGAAAAAAGCTATGAGACAGTTGGGTTAACATCAGTGAAAGTGTACCAGCCTAACAGTGTTTGAACTCGTCTGGGTCGAAATGCTAGTGCGAAAATCCTGCACTGCATCCACAGCGCCAGGCGTCCCTGGTGTGCATGCTGAAACACGTCTCACTCAATACAGCACAAACCAATCAATACTCCCGGGCCAGGTATGGCCACTGCTGCCACAACAACTAGGTCACTCATGCATGACTGTGTACTCTGTGCAATGTGAGCCTTGACTTGTTCTCTCTGCTACATGTATGACATGGCTACAGACAAGATTTCTGTGCACTATGCTGAATGGTAACAGTAGATATGGATGCACAATTCCTGAGAGAATACTTTGACATTACGTGAAGTTTATTTGGCAGGCTGGATATAGAACAAATCCAGGTAGAGTCATGTTTCATTTGTAATTATTTGTATCAGTTTTCATGTCGCAGGTGACTTCTGCTTTGTTAAACAAAAAGCTAGTGTAATGAATGAAAAAAAACATCTCTGTATTGTCTAATATATTGAGCAAAATAATTTACCACCAAATTTTGAATTCAAATAAGAGAAAAGTTTATTGAAGTAAGTACTGCTGTGTCCATTTGAATTTGTGTTCTTGATTATTGAAAATTTTAAATGTTTCAACTTATTAATGATGTTCAGATAAATACTGTGGCCATTTATTTGTTTAAATCTAAATTTAGATATATTTTAATTCTATGTGTGTTTATAAATATATCCAAGTGTTTCATATATATGTCAGTTAGAAGAGATTAAATTCAGCTTCTTTAATCCTGTGTTGATATTTTAAATACCAGCAACTGTTACATAATTATACATACATATACATATACATATACATATACATATACATATACATATACATATATACATACATATACATATACATACATATACACATACATATACATACATACATACATGTATATGTATGTATATATATATATATATATATATATATATATATATATATATATATATATATATATATATATATATATATATATATATATATATATATATATATATATATATATATATATATATATATATATATATATTTGGATTAGTTTTGGATTGAATCACGTGGACTATGAGCTGATCATGCAGGGATACAGTCAGCGTTGTCGCTACCAGGGGTCCAGTGGTGACAGTCGGTAATGATGCAGACTCTCTCAGTGTGAACTTCATGTGACTCACTTTTCTTACCCAAAAAGCCTGTCTTTATTTGCGAGCAGTGTTCTCACATGGGTGTTTTAGCACACTCTCGTTTTACTAATAAACCATTTTTGGATGATGACACATATATATTAATATATCAAAACATATCACAAATTGCTGTGACATACAGCCACAATTATAATGTATAAATTTTATATCCCAATTTATCAGATGTGTTGGACTCAAAATTCACAAGTACACTATATTTCACATTAAACTTTGCCGACACTGAGTGTTCCCATTGATTGACAAGATATCCAGATTCATTATTTTTGGATGCAGATGTTACTAAGGACATTCAAAGTTACTTGACCCTATCAGTATTCAAATTTAACATAACTTCCATCTCACATGATTCTGGTGGCAATCAAAATCTGTTGTTACACTACTCCAATGAGATTTTTATTGTTGATTGACTCTAACAACAATCGGATATTCTTGCTGACCCTGAGGCTGTGATGTAATATATTTAATATACCAGGTGTGTTCATATTATGAACAATATGTATATGTATTGTTTGCAGGAGAAGTGGAGGAAGTGACGTTGTGGGTGAGTCCACTATGGCAGGAAGCAGGGGGTTTGGTAGAAGTGGAGGAAGTGAATTTGTGGGTGAGTCCACTATGGCAGGAAGCAGGGGTCTCAGCCACATGGCCACCAATACCACAATGCCCTTCCCTGAGGACACCCCACGCAGCCAAACTAGCGAGCATGAAGTGCTCGCATCAGAACTGCGCTCCATCGTACGCAAGGAGATGAGGAAGATTGTAGAAGTCAGTCATAATTTAATCTCAGAGAATCGCCAAATATTGACTAAATGTTCTAATTTTACTCTTTATAATCAACCAAATCTAGTGAAGCATCCTTTTTTCGTTTTCGTTTTCTTGTTTTTGTTTTTTACCCTCAGCCCCTGATGTAATCAGGCTGAGGGTATTGTAGTACTCCTGGCGTGGGTATGTATGTATGTATGTATGTATGTATGTATGTATGTCTGTATGTATGTATGTATGTATGTATGTATGTCTGTAGCGAACATCCTTGTCATCGCGATAACTCAAGAACAAATGATGGCAGCTTCATGAAACTTGACACACATATGCATCTGGTGAAAACCTCGGACGAGTTCGATGGACGGCGACCTTGACCTATTTTTCAAGGTCACGGGAACAATTATGTGAAATCCCAAGAATCACAATAACTCAAGAACGAATAATGGTAGCTTTATGAGATTTGACACACATAAGTATCTGGTGAAGACCTCAGAATTTTTTCTATAAAACATGACCTTCACCTACTTTTCAAGGTCACAGGGACAATTATGTGAAATCATCTTGTCATCGCGATAACTCGAGAACAAATGATGGCAGCTTCATGAAACTTGACACACATATGCATCTGGTGAAAACCTCGGACGAGTTCGATGGACGGCGACCTTGACCTATTTTTCAAGGTCACAGGGACAATTATGTGAAATCCCAAGAATCACAATAACTCAAGCACGAATAATGGTAGCTTTATTAGATTTGACACACATAAGTATCTGGTGAAGACCTCAGAATTTTTTCTATGAAACATGACCTTCACCTACTTTTCAAGGTCACAGGGACAATTATGTGAAATTATCTTGTCATCGCGATAACTCGAGAACAAATGATGGCAGCTTCATGAAACTTGACACATATGCATCTGGTGAAAACCTCGAATGAGTTCGATGGATGGCGACCTTGACCTATTTTTCAAGGTCACGGACAATTATGTGAAATCCCAAGAATCGCAATAACTCAAGAACGAATGATGGCAGCTTTATGAGATTTGACACACACAAGCATCTGGTGAAGACCTCAGAATTTTTTCTTTGAAACATGACCTTTACCTACTTTTCAAGGTCACAGGGATAATTATGTGAAATCATCCTTGTCATCATGATAACTCAAGAACAAATGATGGCAGCTTCATGAAACTTTACACGCATACGCATCTGGTGAAAACCTCGGACTAGTTTGGTGGATGGCGACCTTGACCTATTTTTCAAGGTCACAGGGACAATTATGTGAAATCCCAAGAATCGCAATTACTCAAGAACGAATGATGGCAGCTTTATGAGATTTGACACACACAAGCATCTGGTGAAGACCTCAGACTTCTCATGATGGAACATGACCTTCACCTGATTTCAAGGTCACGGGGACAATTATGTGAAATCATCCTTGTCATCGTGATAACTTAAGAACAAATGATGGCAGCTTCATGAAACTTTACACGCATAAGCATCTGGTGAAAACCTCAGACTAGTTTGGTGGACAGCGACCTTGACCTATTTTTCAAGGTCACAGGGACAATTACGTGAAATCCCAAGAATCGCAATAACTCAAGAACGAATGATGGCAGCTTTATGAGATTTGACACACACAAGCATCTGGTGAAGACCTCAGAATATTTTCTTTGAAACATGACCTTCACCCACTTTTCAAGGTCACAGGGATAATTATGTGAAATTATCCTTGTCATCGTGATAACTCAAGAACAAATGATGGCAGCTTCATGAAACTTTACACGCATAAGCATCTGGTGAAAACCTCGGACTAGTTCGGTGGACGGCGACCTTGACCTATTTTTCAAGGTCACAGGGACAATTATGTGAAATCCCAAGAATCGCAATAACTCAAGAACGAATGATGGCAGCTTTATGAGATTTGACACACACAAGCATCTGGTGAAGACCTCAGACTTCTCTTGATGGAACATGACCTTCACCTGATTTCAAGGTCACAGGGACAATTATGTGAAATCATCCTTGTCATCGTGATAACTTAAGAACAAATGATGGCAGCTTCATGAAAATTGACACATAAGAATCTGGGAAGACTCCACATGAGTTTGATGGACGGTGACTTTAACCTGCTTTTCAAGGTCACAGGCCCATATCAATAATTCTAGAGTAAATGATGACAGTTTCATGATACTTGACACACCTAAGCTATCAAAGGAAGTAGATTTTATGCGTTTTTTACCCCTGCATCAATTTGCCTTGGTGCAGTGACGTTTTGTTCACAAATATTGTGTGGAGCGAATGTTGTGCAATGAGTTACCAGGGCTGAGGGTTGATGCATCTCTGATGCCTATGTTTCGTTTTCGTTTCGCCAGTTTAATGATTGAATTTCATTTAAAATATCTTTCTTTATGCGATATATTCCAGGCTCAGCACCGTGGCATTCTGGCGATGCTTGGAGCCATGAATGAAAGTGGTGAGGATGATCCAACTATTCCTCAAAGCAGGAAAAAGTCTGGCAAGAAGGCTCGACGCAAGCAAGACCAGACCCCTCGGCACAACAAGGACACAGAATATGTGGTGAATTATGCCCAGTCAGACATAGATGTGTCATCACTCTCCACAGACATTGAAGTTACCCCTCTACCCAGTGAAGAAATCTCTTACAATAAATTTGACAAGCCACTCAGCTTGTCTGATCTGGCTAAGGTGTCACCCCTGAAAGGTGCAAAGGGTAGTAATCCAGGTGCAGTGCGGGGCGCTCTTCATGAACTCAAGCTGTTAGAGAACCAGGCTATCCCATCTTGGCAAGGGAGAGTGCCACAAGATAAGCTGGATAAGGAGGCAGGTAAGGAGAATTTACCAGTCCGAGATCCAGGTTTACAGTCAGCTCCCCCTGCTGGAACAGGACCAAGTCCAGGGGATCAACCATTTTCACGTGTCATGGGTATGCTAAAAAGAATGAATCAAAATATATTAGGGGCTTCGAACTTTGACGCTGGCAACCCACCCAGATTGTTGAGTTTTGAAGCAACTCCGAGCCGCAGCGACCCAGTGAGGCTGCCGCATGTGCAGCAGACAGAGATGGCGCCTCAGGTGACTGTAAGTGCTTCAGCCGTCACCGGCCTGCCCCCTATGCCACTGCTGAGGCTGGGCACTAGACACACCCCAGCACCCAGCCACCCCAACCTGGATGAAATCCCAGTGAGAGACATGCCCAGTCACCAGCCTCCATCAGTCCATACCTCAATGCATGCATTCTCAAATCATGCCGCAGCGCCACCTGGGTACAGATTCCCTCTCCTACACCTCCCTAACCGGCCACGATTGTTCACTCATATCGAGGACCAGAATGGCGTCCCCCGCCTAGTGCCCCCTGATGAGCTGATGGCACACTACCATAGAAAACAACATGAGGAAATGTTGAGAGAAAAAGAACAGAGAGATATGCGTCAGAGAGTCGTCGCTGAGGAACCCCAACAGCCTATAGGTTCCCATCTCCTCAAGGTCAACCTCAAGTCTTTCCAGATAGGAGATGATAGAGAAAGTGCTAAAAGGTCAGTCTAGCAAAATTGCTGAAAAAAAAATAATATTAAGTTTTTAGCTCTGCTGAGACTTTAGCTCGCAGAGCTTTAGGAGGGGGAAAATGTCTGTCCGTCTGTCTGTCCGTCTGTCCGTCCGTCTGTCCGTCTGTCTGTCAACATTTCTTTAAAAATCTTCTTCTCCAAAACTACCAGTACTACATCTTTCATATTTTATATAGAGGTAGATATATAGTTCAAGTTTAAGATTCCTTCAAATCTTAGTGATGTCACCATTGACCTTAGTGCAGTGACCTTGAGGTCACAAATTTTGTACTGAGCATATCTCAGCAACCACTTATTACAGGATATTAAAACTTGGTATGCAGAAATGTCGTATGTTAAAGTTGTGCTTTGTCATACAATTTTAGTCATGTGACCTTTGACCTTGACTCATTGACCTTGAATTCAAAATTTGTGAACATGCCACATCACAACCATCAGAAGTGAATAAAAAACACTTCATATCTGTTATATACTAACACTATGTTTAAAAATCTTCTCCTCCAAAACTACCAGTAATATTTGTTTCATATTTAATACAGAGGTAGATAGAGAGTTGAAGATTCAGATTCCTTCAAATCTTAGTGATGTCACCATTGACCTTAATGCAGTGACCTTGATGTCACAAATTTTGTAAGGAGTATATCTCAGCAACTACTTATGAGAAGAAATTAAAACTTGGTATACAGAAATGTCTTAGGTCATAGCCATGCCTCATCATACTTTCTTAGTCATGTGACCTTTGACCTTGACACATTGACCTTGAATTCAAAATTTGTGAACATTCCACATCATAACCATTAGAAGTGAATTAAATGCACTTCATATCTTTTATATACCAACACTATTTTATACAGGACTAGATAGAGAGTTGAAGATTTAGATTCCTTCAATTCTCAGTGATGTCACCATTGACCTTAGTGCAGTGACCTTGATGTCACAAATATTGTAAGGAGTATATCTCAGCAACCACTTACAAGAAGAAATTAAATCTTGGTATACAGGAATGTCTTATGTTAAAGCTGTGCCTCGTCATACAATTTTAGTCATGTGACCTTTGACCTTGACACATTGACCTTGAATTCAAAATTTGTGAACATGCCACATCACAACCATCAGAAGTGAATAAAAAACACTTCATATCTGTTATATACTAACACAATGTTTAAACATCTTCTCCTCCAAAACTACCAGTAATATTTGTTTCATATTTAATACAGAGGTAGATAGAGAGTTGAAGATTCAGATTCCTTCAAATCTTAGTGATGTCACCATTGACCTTAATGCAGTGACCTTGATGTCACAAATTTTGTAAGGAGTATATCTCAGCAACTACTTATGAGAAGAAATTAAAACTTGGTATACAGAAATGTCTTAGGTCATAGCCGTGCCTCATCATACTTTCTTAGTCATGTGACCTTTGACCTTGACACATTGACCTTGAATTCAAAATTTGTGAACATTCCACATCATAACCATTAGAAGTGAATTAAATGCACTTCATATCTTTTATATACCAACACTATTTTATACAGGGCTAGATAGAGAGTTGAAGATTTAGATTCCTTCAATTCTCAGTGATGTCACCATTGACCTTAATGCAGTGACCTTGATGTCACAAATATTGTAAGGAGTATATCTCAGCAACTACTTATAAGAAGAAATTAAAACTTGGTATACAGAAATGTCTTAGGTCATAGCCGTGCCTCATCATACTTTCTTAGTCATGTGACCTTTGACCTTGACACAATGACCTTGAATTCAAAAATTGTGAGCATGCCACATCATAACCATTAGAAGTGAATTAAATGCACTTCATATCTTTTATATACCAACACTATTTTATACAGAGCTAGATAGAGAGTTGAAGATTAAGATTCCTTCAATTCTCAGTGATGTCACCATTGACTTTAGTGCAGTGACCTTGATGTCACAAATTTTGTAAGGAGCATATCTCAGCAACCACTTACAAGAAGAAATTAAATCTTGGTATACAGGAATGTCTTATGTTAAAGCTGTACCTCGTCATACAATTTTAGTCATGTGACCTTTGACTTTGACACATTGACCTTGAATTCAAAATTTGTGAACATGCCACATCACAACCATCAGAAGTGAATAAAAAACACTTCATATCTGTTATATACTAACACTATGTTTAAAAATCTTCTCCTCCAAAACTACCAGTAATATTTGTTTCATATTTAATACAGAGGTAGATAGAGAGTTGAAGATTCAGATTCCTTCAAATCTTAGTGATGTCACCATTGACCTTAATGCAGTGACCTTGATGTCACAAATTTTGTAAGGAGTATATCTTATCAACAATTTTTAAGGGGAAATTAAAACTTGGTATACAGAAATGTTTTAGGTCATAGCTGTGCCTCGTTATAATTTCTTAGTCATGTGACCTTTGACCTTGATACATTGACCTTCAATTCAAAATTTGTATACTTGCAAAATCTCACAACCATCAAAAGTGAATAAACATATATCAATGGCCTTTGAGCTATGCATATCATTGCTTTTTTGTAATGTTTTTGAACATTTCTTCCTAAATGATCATTTAAATCCTTTTCAAGAGCAGAATTCTTGCACTCGCACTTTCACTGGAATTGACTCTTCTGTGCGGGAGGCTGAAAAAGGGGGCACCTCGGTAAACATCCGGCCTGGGCTGTCAGATGTCAACAACATGTCGTTTCAATCAATGACCCTACCAGTTCTTAAATCCTACTTAACTGCAAGGGGTATCTCGGCGGGATGCCAATTGGTTTTGCCGAGTAAACATATAGATGTAGATTCCGACCCCTCTAGTACCATATAAACAGAAACATGTGGAACAAACTGTCAACCGGGAAGCAAAACGGAATTCGACCTCTCGACTTTTCGGTCCGCACTAATGACCCGCGTAATTTTGATTGGCTGATAAAAACGTCAGTGCGGTAATACCGGAAAGGGATCAAAACTGCGAGTGCAAGAATTGAGCAGATAGTGATTTTGACCAATCAAAATGCATGTTACATATCAAATTTGGCCCAACTTGTTATCTTGATTCTCATTGGCTATGTTATTCAAAATGGCAGCCCCCTTGACAACTTAGTGATAGGATAGCTATTAGATTTTTGAAAAAATCACAAATTTTGTGCATGAAATATTGCATTGGTAACATGATAATGATTTGCAAAATATTAATGAATATCTCATCAAAACTGAATTGGGATCTTGTATGGAAAATCATAACCTGGTTGCTTATTGCACTTATCTCAGTTCATGTGTTTTCATTCAAGTCAGCAGAGCTATCAACCCATGGGGTTATGTTTTCAGTTTTGATCTTTTTTTTTAATTGAACCAGAATTTTATATTATATTTTGATTTATGATTATACAGGAAAGCAAGAAGAAAAAAGAAGGCAGCAGAAGAAGCAGAAAATAAAAAAATACAAATGGAGAAAGATGTGGAGTTACAGGAACCTGTATCTTCACCTCTTGAGGTAAGCTTGAAATGATCACATAGACTCAATTTGTTTATTGTTTATTTTGAGCGATATGTGCCATAGAAAAGTAGAGAAACACTTTGTATCTGTATTCCTATGTAATCGAGACATTTTAATTTCCGACCAGTGAATGTTCTTATAACTTGACAATATCATACAAGGTAAGGAAGATTGTAGTTTTTTGTTTTGTTTTTCATTTAAAGCAGTAAAAAGAAATTACTTATGTTTTTTTAGACTATGACATCAGAGTTTGGGATCCAGGTAGAACCCCCAGTGACAGACGTGGTGACAGAGGGAGTGCAGACCAGCGCCAGTTCCTCACCCAGAAAGCAGCCGAGTCCTGAGAAGGAGGATGAGAAACAGGAAGAACCAGTAAAACTGCACTCAGGATATGCTCTCACTCCAGGTAGGTCATATAATGCACTCAGGATATACTATCACTCCAGTTAGGCCCTCATGTAATGCACTCAGGATATGCTATCACTCCAGGCAGGCCTTCATATATTGCACTCAGGATATGCTATCACTCCAGGCAGGCCTTCATATATTGCACTCAGGATACGCTATCACTCCAGGTAGGCCCTCGTGTAATGCACTCAGGATACGCTATCGCTCCAGGTAGGTCCTCATGTAATGCACTCAAGATACGCTATCACTCCAGGTAGGCCTTCATGTAATGCACTCAGGGAGAAGCTATCAGTTAGATAAGGTCATAATAATTTCAGATTTGACTTAATAATATCCAATTAGATCCTAATACAGTTCACTTGGTACGTGACTTTATCTAGTGACCTGATGTAGTAGTTTCACGATTTAACTTTATCCAGCAAGATCCTGATATAATGAATTAGTGGTGTGACTTTATCTAGTGTTATCCTGATGTAATACATTCACGATGACCTTTATTTAATTAAATCAGATTCCTTATTTAGTGCTCTCAGGATGTCAGGTCTTGTTGTGAATCGCTTTCGTAAGATATCACCTGTGGTAGATTTGGTATAATCCTCTGAAGATATGACACGGTTTTAGATTTATTTACGTATTATACACTCAAGTATTGAAAACTATAGCCCCACTCCTGGTTCATCATGATAACAGTCCTCATAATAAATCATAGCTAACAGTTTATAATAGTATTCATACATACCTCAGTAAGCTCCAGTCTTATATTGATGGAGTGCATAGAAAGATCTTGATATTGTGTGGATTACATGTTGATGTGTTTTGGTTCAGGGATGTTTGATGATTACTTGGAGAAGCAGGATGAGTTAGGATCAGTGGCAGACACCAACGCCAAACTACAGTACAAGGCTGCAATGGGCACCAAACCTCCAAAGGTTAACAAATATTTATATCTTTATCAATATGCTCGTGTAAGTCTGTAAAGGTCACACATAGAAGTATTCAAAAGAGCATTCAATATCCATAAATATGGATTTTGTGTAAAATAACAACTTGAAAGATTTAATGTCATTATGTTTAAATTTACTATGATACTTGTGGAACATATACACACATATATACACACATTTAATAAAATCTAAAAGTCAATACATGTATATTATAGCTTCAAAATTGCATTATAAGTCAACAATGATTTAAGAGTTGGATGTAATGCAGGTGGGAGAGAAGAAGGAGAGTGGTATGCAGACAGACTCTGGCTGGCTGGCCGTCACAGCAGCCATGGACAAGCCCCCAGGTGAGCTCCCCCCCCCCCACACACACACACACATACATACATACATACATACATACATACATACATACACACACATTTATACACATACACACACACACACATACATACACACATACACACACATATATACACATACATTCACAATATACACACATACACATACACCGGCATACATGCATGCACATGCGCACCCATACATACATTCACATACACACACACTTACACACTTACACACATACACACACACACACATACACATGTACACACATACACACACATATACACACACAGGCAGGCATACACACAAGCATACACACACACACAGGCATACACACATACATGTATATACACATACACACAAATACACACACACACGCACTCATAAACACCATCTTAGATTTTCGATTTTCCATGGAGACAGTCAACAAGATTATGCACTTTATGCATCACATTAAGTCAACTCCACTAAAGTTCCTGGAGTGTTTGATATGTGACAGATTATGCACTTTATGCATCACATTAAGTTAACTCTAGTATGAGTATAGTTCCTGGAGTGTTTTATATGTGACAGATTATGCACTTTATGCATCACATTAAGTTAACTCCAGTATGAGTATAGTTCCTGGAGTGTTTGATATGTGGCAGGTACTGACCCAGTGCAGGATGCCATAGATACCTACACCCGCGCCCGCCGCAGCCTGGGAGCTGGAGGACTCCTGCCCCCTGATATCTACCTGGGACTCAGATTTGCTGACAACCAACAGTCTGCTGATGAGGAATATGCTCAGGTGAGAAGCAATCCCTGAATTCCTTGACTCACATATTTGAAATTCAAATAAAAGGTGAAAGATTTTAGGTTTTTGGACCATATGATTTTGGCATGATGTTTGTGTGGACAGTGAGTGCTATCATTAGGTATCATTTGAAATAACTTTTTGTTTTTACTCATTGGTGGAAATACAGCCTTTGATATTATCTTAATGCAAAAATGCCTCTAATCCAAGAAATTATTAACACGGCTTGATCAGTTGATGTGTAGGTCCATAATAAAACAACCAATAAGACCCACTGGGCATGTCTGATTGGAAAATACTGCAATATGTCAATAGCTTGATATTCTGCATGGGCAAATATGAGTTCCTTTCATATTTCAAACTAGATTTGTTGCTGAAAGATAACTAATTATCAATAATTTATATCTAAACAAATTTAACATATATTAATATAAATATTAAATTTTTTTACAATAAATACAAAAACTATATTTGAGCAGGCAGATGGCAGCAGTGGTCGTGCATTCCTCAATGTTGTGGATATAGACAGTAGAACTTTGGATGATCTGGTGTCTTCTGTGCCAGAGAAGGAGGACAGAGGCATTGTACATACTGTGGATATGAAAGGCTCACCAACTAGACAAGCCTTCAGGGATATATCACCATTAGACAGACAAGGTATATATCACACTATCAACACAATCCCAATATATATTTTTATATATTTATTTATATATACACTTTGGCCTTTACTGTATATATATATATTATACAGTCACATTTCTTTTAATGCTGCAGTTTTATTGATATCAGCCATCAATTAAGCATACTTCATGAGTATAATAACAACTTTTTACTGATATTTGTTAATCAGAGGTGATAGAAGACGAGGAGAGACCACCTGGACCGGACAGCGTGACGGCAAGACTCCTGCTAGGGCCGGGACAGGCTCAGAGAGGGTGAGTCATCCAATCAGACACCAAAGTGACAGGACAAAGACCTTATCCTAATTCTATCAGTGCAGTTATCCACTTAGTTCTCAAATGTTTTAAAAGTTGCCTGCAGTGGGAACATTATAAATTATGTATATCTTATACCGTACTATCTATTTGTTCTAGATGAAGGTTTATTTACCAATTAAACCTTCTTTATTTACAAAAATATGATGCTATATTTTGTATCAGTCATCATACTGCAATATTAGTGGTGGAAATAACAATTATTTTTTATTATCAAAGCATTTAATATATAGGTCTTTTTGTAAAGTAATGGATATCTATGCTGAGCATAGACATGTTCATATCCATCTATCTGATTATCTATCAAAAATCTTTTTCGAGGATTTTTACTTTTTTGTGTGTCCTTACTCGTGTTCAAGTTTTATAATAATGGCATAGTTGATTGTATTTCCATTAGAAAACCATTAAATGTAGTACAAACAGAGATGGAAAGTAACACTTTTCAGTTTCTGAAATCTGATCTGCAATGATACGGTAGTTACTGTACTGTTATTTTAGTTTGGGATCACAGAGTTAATGTCTTGAGTGTGAGGTTAACATTAGGGAATAGGAGGTGAGATTAGATTTCACAGTGTTTGTCAGTGATTATGCTGGATGTGATGTAACACGAATAGCGCTCACTTAAAACCTGGGATCAGTAATCCATATTGACACTCACAGGCGGACATGTATGTTATACATAAAAGTCATCTGAAAAGAGAAAATACTTTAATAATACGTCATGTACTTTATTGTCAACAAATACATTTCATTTAGATATGATTTAATTTTTTTTATAAGATAGCATGGAAACTGTGTATTTAATAGAATTTGATTGATTTGATTACAGCGACATACCTGCAGATGAGATAGCGCGTAGTAGCCATGGCCACAACAAGGAGGCAATACGTCGCAGGTTAGAGGACATGAATGCCCAGATCACAGCCATGGATGCTATGGCCAACAACATGGAGGCAGACTTCAAAAACACCAAACTTGTAATTGACATTTTATTTGTATGCTTGTGCAGTCAGTCATGTTGTTATTTTCTTATTGGTTTTTTTTTTAATATTTGCATAGAGTTTGAAACAAGGTGTTGAATTTTGCATTGTATTTATTGCAGCTGATGCATACCATAGAACAGATGGGAGAGGCCATCCACCCTGAGGAAAGTCTGTACCCTCCAGCCAGGGTGCTGCAGCCCCGGGATCAGAGGGAACACCTACAGGGGGAGCCACTCAGACCATCTCACATCAAACAGTTCCGGCAGCAGGATAAACAACAGCAGCTAACGGTCAGTCATCTACATGTACCTTTCTCTTTGATTTCAGAGATTCATTCAAGTTCCATTCCTTACTCCAGAAACATCTGCAAATATTATTATGTATAATATTGTATAGAAATGCAACAGTAGTCATTGTGTGTAAAACGAGCAAAGTTTGCACTTAAAGAATATCATAAGTTTATTACAAGGAGGAAACATATATGTACCACAGTGTACTTGACACAAGCATTATCTGAAGAAAAACAATCTCCGGCATCTTTAGTTAGGAAATCTCTCCTTTTGTTTGTCATAAATGGCAATAAATATGTCACTGAATGAGATTTTTATGGATTTATGGATGCATTTATGGTTTTGTAAAGGTGGAACAAGTTAAATGTTTAAAAGAGGGATGCTTTTTCCTGGTTATGCCCTCCTCCTCCGAGGGAGGGCATATAGTAATCACTTTTCCGTCCGTGTGTCCGTGTGTCCGTGCGTCCGTCACAATATTTGGAATGGCCAACACTCGAAAGTGGCTGGACCACAGGGATGATACTACAGTCCACCCTCACTTTCTGACACTTCATTAATCAGACATTTCACCTTCCGACCATATTTTATTGGCGACCAACTGTTTTTCTCTATATTTGTACTCAACTATCTGACAATTTCAGTTTCAGACACCGACAATCCTTTTTGAACACAAAACTGCATAATCTATTGTTTTTGGGTTCATATATCCGACATTAAAGAAAGTCAAACATTTGCTAATTGTTCAGAAATACTGATTTGCAAGCTGATTGTCATCAACACAACAATTAACTCTCAACTGCAGACAGGTGACAGACCCACAATACAGGTGTTAATTGCATTTGGCCCAACAAGAACTAGTCTAATCTCTTCCCTCACAGGGCTGTCATAACAAGCTGGCAAGTGTTAAAAAGCTAAGGGATTAAATCAACCATCCCATTCATTAGAACCAAAGTGTCATAGAGATGATGACCTCAGTGATCCGAGTGAGGAGGCAGAGCCAGAGCCTGCTAGGCCATCCACAACACTGAAAGAAGCTAGACGGGGCCTCCTCTCTGCACTGGCCTACTTTGAGGAAAAGGGCCAGTACGAGTCTGTTGCAGAAGTGTCCACCCTGCTTTGCCAAGCTGAGGAAATTGGCAGACAGCGTGCAAAGCAGACTACCATTTCAGACTTTTTTAACAGAAGTTAAACACAAACAAAAAGAAACAGTGAAATATGGTGACACTTGAATGCAATATGTGCAAGAACAATTGACGAACTCTATAATCAACAGCACTTTTAATATTGATTTAAAGATGCTTTTTTGTTGACATGTTATAAATGTTTTAATAAATGTTTAAATAAAATTTAAACCAAAACATTTGAATAAAGTCTTTTTTTCTCATTAATAAAGATGTGATGCAAGTCTCGAATTTAACATATTACATATAGCAGTCCTACATGTACAATGATACATTGCCCAATCTCTGCCCCTGTCGGCAGTGTCCCCCTGTGTATGTGTCAGATTATGGAGTTTCAGAATACCGACAATCCCATTAATCCGACATAATTTTGTGCGACCGAGAGTGTCAGATAAATGAAGGTGGACTGTACATATGCCTACAACAATATAGTCCAAGTAAATATTTTCCATGAAAGTTTGGTGACCTAGGTCAAAGGTCAAGGTCGCAGTGACCATCGGGTCAACTTTGGCCGTGAGCGCTCTAACTTCTATAAAAATGTTTCAATTTTGACACAAGTTGGTGTACAGGTGTATTTTATGAGGGGCTAGGCTAAGTTCGATGATGGGCGATACTGACCAAATTTTGAAGTCATGGCGGCCATTTTTCAAAATGGCCGACGTGCCGATTTTGTAAATTCTTTTGAGAATACACTTATATCAAACATTATTACTTATTATCAATTGGTATAAGCTGCAAAAATGTTAATTTATGTAATTGGGTCAGTGTGACCTACTTTTCAGGTGAAAATCGACATCCCCATTAGTATTTAGAGTGGCCCTCATTTCAATGCTCCAGAACATTGGGGTTTGATTCTACATAATGGATGCTGATTCTGTGAATTTGAGGTGCGGGGCAAACTGGCCACTATGCGGCACTGGCCACAGGGGTATGCAGGAGGAGGGCATTGTTCTGCGTTCTCTGAGCGCATTTTAATTAAAGAATCAGCCCAATTTCAGCATTACTGGATGTTAAACCTTATGATCTGTGATATGGAAGTTAAGTGTGATAAGTGTATCTTAATGTTTCAGGATGAGGGAGATATAGATGATGGACAGACTCCAGCAGATAGAGTTCAGGATATAAAAGCCAGACTGGGACAGACAGATGACATGGAGTGAGTCATCATTTCCAGAAACAAATATTTATTGAAAGAACATATGTGGATTGAATTAATGAGAAACGAAACAAGACAGAACGTAGATTAATTGATATTGTTATATGGTGTGCATTGCAGAGCGACATTGACAGAGAATCACTTGGAGTTGACGGGGTTGTCAGGCGTGAGTGATATCGTGGGAGAGGTGATTGCCAAGGGGGGCGTGGATGCAGAGGAGGCGGGGCTTAGTCAGCGCGATATGATGAAGCTCTCCCACAGAGCCAGGTAGGTCTCCTCATACGCCCATGATCATTTTATACAAGATAATCCATAGCTGCCCCACATGATCCTGTTGCCAGTTAATTCGAACACTTTTTTTCTGAGCTGTTTAATTATTTTTATCTGCCCTCTGATTAGTCGAAACAATTGTCATTGTCTCTCACCATTGTCTCAACTGCCGTGATTGGTCCCTAAACTGGATGTGTGTGCAGACATCATAGGATTATTATAAAGATATCTGCAGTGCTACTGGCCCCTTAAGCTGACCCCTTTGTAAAAATATATTTAAAAGCGCAGGTAAATTGTCTTAAGTGTTCATAACAGGTGCAAGTTATATTGTCCAAAAACTTTCTGGTGTGTTTGAATATGAATTATTTTATCTTTTCTTCCTTATTTCCAAAAGATGTAAACACATGTAATGTTATTTAAATCCCATATTTCACAGGTTTTATTTCTGGACATGTGAAATCTTTATATAATAGATTCTATCTTGTTAAACACAGGAAAGTTTTGGAGAAGAGTGATGCTGACCTAAGCAGAGAGAAACTGGAAGAAGTGTTCCAGTCGCCACGGCAACGACACAAGCCTCGGCAACAGGAGCGCACGGAGGAGGAGAAGAGGCAGCTTCAGGAATGGATGGAAGAGAAACGACAGGAACGCATGAGGCAATTCAGGCTCAAACAATCAGAACTCCGAGAGATTGAGAGGCAGCCATTTAAACAGCAAAATCTTGGGGTAAGTGCCATATCAGTATTTCTAATAAATTCTGAATGGTGTAACTATTTATGCCCTTGTTTTGCCAAAGGGGGCAGCAGTATCCAATTTCATCTTCAATCTGTAGTTTTCGTACATCCAGAAAACAGTGATCATGTGGCTTTTATACAAGCAACATGTGATTTGCATGGAAACAACAAAGCAAAGCTCAGTTTAAAGACAGGACAGACACTAGAACATGTCATTATTTTATCCAAAAATGATTTTCCATGGAGATTATGTTCAGCCATTAACATTCTTTAAATTTAATATTTACTACCTATTAAAAGTCACCTTGACATCTCGCATAACAGTAGTAACTAGTAAGCTATGTTCAGCCGCCATTTTTTCACTCAAATATGTGCACGCTTTTGATTGGAAGAGAAATGTGGTGACGTCATTGTAAGAGCTAATTAGATTAATCATTGTAGAAATATTTTCAAGAAAGGTGCAGAGAAGTGCAAATATGGCTAAACCTTAAGTACCAAGCTGTAAGAGGGTGACGTTTTAATATCTGTCTTTCTTCCAACACAGCTTTCCTCCACACTAGAAGGTTTCATTTGGCCAGGTTGTAAAACATTGTGTTGATGCCTATGTTCTAATATAATATTCCTGTACCATATTTTCCAGACTTCCACTGTGAAGGATTTACAAGAAGCACGGGATGAGAGAGTGAGTCAGAAGAAAGCCAGGGAGCAGGAGTTTGCCGAGAGGCGCAAGATGCTGGCCAGCGAGCTTATGGGTGATATTCTGTCCGATCATCCTGCTTTACCCTCTGAACCCCAGACCAGTACAGCACGCTCCAGCAGAGGTGTGAGACAGAGACGTGGCTCACCGGTACGTAAGGTGGCCGGTAGAGAGCGCAGGGATAAGGTGGTGTCGGCGTGGGGAACGGACCGGCCAGTGAGGATGGAGATGGATACAGACAGAACTAATGTTCACATAGATGACTATGCTGATGTTCATGATAGTTATGACTATGACGTGGCGACTCGACACAGAGCGCCCCCTAGGGAGTCGTGGGACAGTCATGGCAGCTCCATGCCTCGTACTCAGACAGTTACCAGTGGAGCACTAGGAGCGTACACCCGCCAGCTTGAGGATATGCAGGAAAGCTGGGAATCACTTCCTGTTCCTGAATCAGTGCGCCCTGGTGTCCAAGATAAACCCTCTCCCATCCCCGAGGAATCAGAGCCTGCAGGCACGCCACCTGTGCCTCCGTCGCCAAAACAGAAATCCTTCAAAGATATGGTGAAGTTACAAAGGCCCGAAGTAACTCGCAAAGACAAGGGATTCAAACCTCAACCTCAGACATACCAGGAGAGACTGTCGTCCATGAGAGAGTCAGGAGAAACTCCCCGCTCCTCATCCACAGCCCGAAGAGAACAGGAGAGACTCTTTGGTGAGTATATAGCTGAATTATATGGCCATCAACCACTCAAGGAAAGAGAATGGTCTATTTATGATGGTTAAAGTTTTACCATTGATATTAATAGCAGGAGGGCTCCATGATATGTAGATCTCAATTAGCCCTTGTGTCCAGTTCACCTTTGTTATATACCGGTAGTTGTCCCTAGTTAGTTTGCCGGTCAATTGAAACAGGCCACTTACATGGAAAGTATGTACATTTTTGCTTCTTGTAATGACCCAAGAAATATTTACACTGACAGGTGAGTGAAATTTGAAAATGTGATTGCAGAAATGGATCGACATGATTTGTACTAAACTGGCACCAACCCTTGTGTCAAGAACACTTTATGGATGCACAGATCCCATACATCACACAGATCAACAAGGTCAAAGTTCATAATGTCAAAAGAAATTGTATAATGCAGATAGGTGTGAACCATGAGAGTCAAGAATCAAAGAAAATGTCAGTGTTGACCATCATGTGTTTTGACACCCTGTTCAGTGACTGGCACATGGCTCTTGACTGGGCTGAACCATCCTGGATGATGCGGAATTGTGACGGACTGTGGAGACAGATCACTGAAATCTGCTGTTTGTTTTGGTTAGGGGGGTGACAGTGTCAAAATACTATTTATTTGGTCTATTGAGTGCAATTTAGTCAAAATAACTTGGATGCAAGAAAGGAATAGATGGTTTAGGAAATTTCGGAATATTGAAGTGTCGGATTATGAGTGATGATGATAACACATACTTACTGTGAAGTTTGGGGACCAGCATTCTTAACTATGTATAATGAATGATATTCTTAAATGTTCAGGCACAAAGCGTCTTCCCGGAAGCTACAAGGCTACAGAGCGAACTGCCCCGAGGGTTGTAAAAACGTACCAGGAGCGACTGCATGAAATGAAAGAATCACGACCTTTCACCTCAACACTGACACCACGCCGCAGGACAGCACCCCCAGGTAATCCTATCAAACCATACTGGAATGTTCAATAAATTGAAGTGATTGTTTTGAAGTTAGTAATAACTTAAGATTACACATCTAAATGATCAGTGAGGAATGTTGAATATTATATAAGACATTTTATCATTTTTATGACATGACTATTGATAAGTCTCTATTTGATAGTTATTAAAGGAGATATTTTCCATTTTAGGAGGTAGGGCCACACTTACAAGGGAGAGGGACAATCCATTACGACGCAGTCAGCCAATGACAAGGAAAGTTAAACCTCGCAAGACCTTAACCTATGCCGAGCAACTGAAACAACTGCAACCTCCAAAAGACATGTACAGGACTGGTACCAGTCAATGGGGAACAGCTACGGGTAGGTGCTACAGTACAGAGTAACTCAATGATGCTGCTCACCACATTGTCCACCAGAGGGACACACACACTGTGATAAGTTGATCACACTGACCTCTGGTGGAATTTGGCTTCTCTCATGTCCGTTTCTGTCATTTAGAGTTAAGTTTATTTTATGATTCACTAGGATTGATTCAACTTCATCATTCACCCAATCATTGAGGTGTTTTTGTATGAGTTAATGCCACAAAAGGTTTCACAATTTTCTGGACATTTATAAATGCTAAAACCATGTTTTACTTAAACATTTACCACCACTTTCCGTTTCTCCCTATCAAAAAACTTAGATGACTACTTGCAAATTGCAGGAGGGAGTCTGTACTCAAGTCAAAGGAGTACCCTTCGTAAGAAGAAAGGGCCACCACACAAACCCAAGACATACGGTGAACAGCTGAGAGAGCTTCAGCAGCCTGCAACCACTAGACCAGCTCGACAACAACAATCAGGTAAACTTCCCATTGAAGGATTTATATATGAGTTTCATTTAATGTTTAAGTCTTGATTTAAGATATAATGCCACAATGTTGATGTTTTCCGTGTATGTTTTCATTCTTTATGATAAGTATTTTTTTTACTTTCTTTGGTTGGAAGAGGTTAGAAAGTAATCTTGTTCTTGACTTGGATACAGTAGTCTAGGAGAATACCTCTGGTGTTGCAATATGCCTTTGCTAAAGTAGTACACCCTTGGTGAAAGTACCTAGTCCTGGGTATGGTTGGCTTGTGACTACTTTTCACCTCAGTTATGTTGAGTGCATGTACAAAGTGGCTATGTTATATATTGCAGGACCAAGTATGGAGCATGCCATATACCGCACACTGCCAGCGCATCAGAGAACACGGCCATATGCTGATCCCTACGCAGAGCTGGAGGAGGAGAATGCCAGCAGAGCCAGCGTGGTCAGCCCCTGGGCAGTCGACCCGGACATCCACAACATGCTTTATGATGGACAGTCAACATACCTCGGGGTGAGTGTCAAATTTAAAGATTTTCATAAAATTACTAAAGTTGATATATACATGTATATTGAAACTTTATCTGTGATTAAAACACACAAAAAACTTTGGTTGATTTTTGTGATTTTAAGGCTTACATAAAAAGAGAAAGAATTGATTATATATTTTTTGTTAATAAAAATGATGCATAGTACTAGAAGGATGTTTCACCAACTAAAGTTCATATTGTGATGATATGGGTATTAAGTGTGATTCGGGTGATGATTTTGTGTTGTATATATGCAGGGTACAAGTGCAGGAGCTACATCCATGGATCTATCACAGCTGACAGAGCTGCAGGATATGGGATATCTGGCAGCAGATGACTACATCACATCAGTCAGTGTGGAGGACCTGCAGGATGCAGTGTCAGTGGTGTCCTCTGGTAGCATAATGAGTTATATTGACTGGGACCAAGTGGATAAGCTGATTGCTGATGTGAAATGATGAAGCTGACCACCACAGCTGTATACATACAAGTTATATGTTCTAGCCAATAAAAGATGTGTGTAAAGTGCAGGTTAGCCATTGTTAAGTCTACAGATTAGTTTAGGTGCTTCAACATAAAGTATATGTATTGCATGATCAGAGGGTATATAGATTGTGAGTTTTCAACACAATCTTAGTATAAGCTGATGTAATGATTCTGAGCGTCCTGGTCGTGGTATAGGTGATACATTTATTTACTGTATACCGAGAAAAATTCGCGCCTAGTTATTTTCGCGCCATCGCCGTTTAAGACAGGTTCGCGCCGTTTTATTTTCGCGAATTTTGGATTTCTAGTACATAATATTATCACAAATTATACTTTGCAGGTCGAGAACAGAACAAAACAAAAAAATTCGAAACACTTTGTTTTGACTTTGTTCTCACTGATTCCAATTATCAGCGTTCACGGTTTTGCATTTCGTCATTGTTTCCACTGCTTTGAGTCGTGTCTTCCCTGTTGACAGAAATGCTTTCACACGTGGATCGATCTTAATTGCGTTTTAAATGATAAATAAAGGTATATACATAATATTATGACAAATTACGCTTAACAGGTCGAGAACAGAACAAACCATACATTATTGCGCAATATATTAACTATCGTTTTCGCCCTAAAAACAAGAGCCTCTTCCCGTCACTTCCGCCTTTCAAAATTGCGACCACGTGTTGAGTTGTGTCATCCCTTTTTGACAGAAATGCTTTCACACGTGGCTCGATTTTAATTGCGTCTTAAATGATAAATAAAGGTATATACATAATATTATCACCAATTACGCTTCGCAGGTCGAGAATTTATCACAAATTGTTCGAGAACAGAACAAAACCATCAAAGCATTTCTGTCAAAAAGGGGAAGACACGACTCAAAGCAAGGACGTCACGTACATCGTATTACGTTCTACATCGTGGAGAAATTCTTGCGAAAAATAATTTGTGATAGTATTGGGTAAATACCTTTATATATCATTTAAAACATATTATTTCGAAATGCTTTGTTTTGTTTTGTTCTCACTGATTCCAATTATCAGCGTTCACAGTTTTGCATTTCGTCATTGTCTCCACTGCTTTGAGTCGTGTCTTCCCTTTTTGGCAGAAATGCTTTCACACGTGGATCGATTTTAATTGCGTTTTAAATGATAAATAAAGGTATTTACCCAATATTATCACAAATTATGCTTCGCAGGTCGAGAATTTATCCATGAAGTAAAACGTAAATATCATGTACGTGACGTCGCGGTAATTCATGTCCGCAACACGAGGAGAAGCCAGGGATCCATCATTGCGCAATATATTAATATTTCAATGCGTGTTGATAGACTCCACATTGTTTTCGCGCCAAAAATAAGAGCTTGTCCCCGTCACTCCCGCTTTTTAACATGACGACCTCATATTGCGTAATGCATCTTCAATTTCGCGTCCATTTAATTTCGCGAATGACGTCCTGGCGCGAATTAACGCGAAAATAAAAAGGTCGCGAAAATTTGTCTGTATACAGTATATAGACAAATGGACCACATTACCTCATTAAAAGAAAATAACATTAAGTTGTAATACTGAGCAACAGGTCTTTATAATGATTGCATGAGATGATAATATCAGACAAGAGTATGAACAAAGTGTCCATCTGCAAATAGCAGATAGATCTTAAACCAAACAAGAAATAATGGCTTTGGCAATCGTGGGCCTGGTGCATAATCTACATTACACAATGGCGTGCCTCACCTTCTCAATAAATATCCAACTTAAATCTGTGATGGGTAGACATTTACTAAAATGAAAATGCTATATTCTTTCTATTGTATGGACTTTCATGAAGACCTGACAGGTTTTCATTGTGACACCATGGAACCATCAGAGATAGTATGTTCCATTTTGATTAATATGATGACCCTGTGTGTGATGTCATGGATCTTGTACAAATGCAACATGCATTTGGAAAATTGGAAGCATTTCTTTTTATTTGTATAAGTAGAAATTCAGAAAGTGCCACTTTTTTATCACTTTTGTATGATCCTAGCTCTGATGACAATTTACAATATTTATATTTTGAATCTATTACCAGCAAATATAGTCCCATTTTATATACCAGTTTACATCTGTCAAATTTATTGCCAAGCTTAGCAGTAGTTCAAATAGTCCCAATTCTGTTCTGGAGTGGAGAGAGCAGATGATTAGAGAAAGGCAAGAAAACAACTTCCTTGTCTCTGATTAATGTAAATTACAAATGTGCCAATAAACAAAACAATTCAATCAAAAATGATTTTTAAGGTCCAGTAAATAGAAATAGGTAAACTATTTTATTGATATCTCCATGACTTTTTGTAAAGCATGTTTACAATCCGAGCCAAAGGGAAATAATGCTCATAAGACTTATTTACCTTAGCATGGTTATATTGTTGATGTTGAAATGTAATGATTCAAGTACTATATACAGAAGAAGGAAATGATATTGTGGAATAATGTGCCTTGATATTGAATAAATATCCTTATAACTGATATTCAGGGAGATAAAGGTTATAGGACCAGTATTTTATACAACTAAATCTCAGTTGTGTTCCGTTCACTTAGATCGATGTTTGATATATAATATACACATTGCTATATGTTCACTCCGATATAAATTTACCTGATGATAAAAACATTTTGTCCTGACCCAAGCACTGGCTGAGTGATGATGGGTATAACAATGTGTCTTCTCGGCCTAATCCTAGTCATAACAGGATATGCTGTAATTGCTATTACTCATTTAGTGTAGAATTAAAATTGGTCAAAAATTGAAATTAAGCATATTAATTTTATTAACTTATTTGATGTACAATAATGATATGAATGATATTAAAGGGAAGGGAACATTCGTCAAAGACTAAGATTGGGAAATTCAAGTTTTGTAAGCTGATGATTTTCGAGTCGAGTTGTTTTTGGATTATTGCCGGTTGTTAATCTCTTGTTTAAGAAATCATCAATACGATGATTGGTGCTTTGTATGATTAATGTGATGAATAAAAACGATGAATATTTATATCACTGCATTGCTTGTCTATGATAAAGTATTTTTGGTATATTCAATAACAAAATATGTGATATAAACTTTTTAAAAGTAAAAAGCAAATCATTCATAATTTAAGTCAGCAAGGGGTTTTCTTATTCCTACCATTCATCATACACAATGTGGATGTCATTGCACCTGGAAAAAAACCATGAAATGACAAGTCAGAAAATCCTATTTAATGAATGACAGTAATTTTGGGTTTTTTTATTTTAACAGAAAGTCTGGAATTACACTTGAAACATAAAATTGTGAAAAGCCATATGTACATGAATGTTTATTTAACAAAAACTCCTCAATAGGTAGAAAAAATAAAAACCCTTATTTGGCCCTATTTTCGAATAATCAGCCCTATTTTCGAAAATCTGGCTGATAGGTATTTCGGTTCTAATTTAGAACCAAGAATGATTTTAATTTTTACTCTTATCTTAGCTGGGGAGGACAACAAAAAATAAATAAATAAAAAGGAAGTCGTGGGAAAATACACTTTAGAAAAAAATATTAGAGCCAGCATGCCTTTCCAATATGTAGAGGATCAGTACATTAAAAAAAATAGGGGCAAATTTGAGTTTGTTTTTGTTTTTTTGTTTTTTTGTTTCTTTTTTCTACTAATCTGGGCTGGTTATCAAAAACTCCTTGGTAGGTAGAAAAGATAAAAACCCATATTTGGTCCTATTTTCCTATCCTGGCTGTGAAGGAACACTCGAATAAGTGAAAATATAAGATATTGAGGTAGTGGGGAAATACACTTTAGAAAAATAATATTGTGGGGGTGAATGTATTCGCACCTATTGTATTTCCGGGAAAGCCAACGGTTCATCGTTCTTGTCAAACTGTGGAAGCACTAAAGATATGTCGCTCTAAGTTGGTCGAATATTGCTTCAAAATCTAACAAGGGCCGAACACGTTATGTAAGCTTATAGTATATTATCGGTCTAAATATCTCAAATTATGAATTTTTAAAAAGTCTGTAACATCATAGATTATTTTGCAAAGTATTGCATTTATTTATTTGTCAAGGTATTATTGCACTCGATTTGTGAAATGTTAAAGTCATAATTTAACTTTTTCTTCTCTGAAGTGATGAAAACTATGTCTTGAAATCATCCTATTTTTATCTAAGTTGAGTTAATGTTTTAAAAGCGCCCATATTTATTTGAGAAAGTTACAGAGATTGACTTTCATCGTTGGACTATACGAGTCATTAATAAATGTGATACATATATATCAAGACAATAAAAATTCAGATTTTCTTACCTGCACAATAGAGATCAGGGGTACATTCTTTATTTGAATACTTGCAATTAAGTGACATTTTTCCGATACAGAAATCCTATATTTGCTTGTTCCATATCACATAAGTTTCATCCTAAGTGCTTCTGAAAAAAAAGTCAATGCTGAACTTGCATTCTTTGTTATCATATATATATAGGTTGATCTGCCTGTGTGTTCTCATAGCCATACAATAACCTGTTCTGAGGAGACTGTTCACTTTCATACAGATAGAGAAATTGATCGTGTCAACAACACACCAGATACTACCATGGGGTGTATGTGGTAGGTGCTATATATACAGATATTATATCGTACATATTTAATTTTTTATTCATATATTTAAAGAGTAATTCATATAGATTTGTTGTTTTATTCATATATTTAAAGAGCAATGTTTAAGACTTAAGTTATTGTAAGCATATTGATAAACATTTACAAGACCACCTCCTTCAATCTAATCATGATAACCTATTTTTAAGGATAACCCATAGCCTATGAACAAACAAAAACTTAAACTGCTTTATAATATACAACGTGCATTTAATATAACAATATTAACTTGCAGTCAGTAGAATTCTATTGTATCCATATCAATTCATGAAATAGCTATGCACCTCACAGGTCTAATTGTTTGGTGTTTTTTACATGTATAATATATAGTGTGGTTTCCATGTTGTTAGGAGTGAGCCAGATGGCATGGTGACACCATTATGTGATGAGTTGGAGACTGGGAACGAGGGAAGAGGAAGACAGAACAAAGTGGTACTGAAGAAAGGAAGACTTCCGCCAGTAGTGGTGGACAGGGGACAAGGTACCAGACCCCGTCATCTCATTCTGGCCGAGTTTTGTCAGTCCACGTGCACGTCAATATCTTAGAGTAAACCACATATCCCACAAAAGGCAAAAAAATACATTTGATTTTCATTGGTCATTCATAGCAATGATAAACAATAGATTTATTTTCAATAGTTATCAAATTTAAAAGGGTGATTAGGGTTGAATTCTCTCCAGGGGTTCAACATGCAATAACTTGTTTTATATAATATTTCAATTCCAATGAAACCTATTTCTCAATTCATTTCTCAATTCATTTCATGTTACTTACCTATGATCTCAATGTATTATCCAATTAATTTCTTAGCCATTTCTCATACTACCGGTTAATAGCATTTTGCAAAGCGTTATGTATTATTTCTGAAGTTATCGTGTATTTGTGGAACAGACTAACATATTGGATAAAATGTTTCTGGACACAGGTGGAGTAGTTACTAGGCAACCACGAGTAAAAGATTCTCCAGCAATCATGCAGACAATAAAAGGTAAATCTTCAAAAAGACACAAGGCTTGATTGAATATAATGATGCTATTATGGTGGTAATAACTATTGATCGTATTTACATAAATATTATAGATAACATTTACAAATATATGCTAAGATAAACATAATATAGTGATATAAATATCAATTCATTGATTTTTGTATAGTACGATGTTTGATCAATACAATAATCATTGATTTATTCTTCAGATGATACAGTTGCCCCAGTTTGTTTCATGTTGAATGAAGACTTGACGGTTTCTGTCAAGATTGTTCAATGTAAGTCATTTCTGTAGAGTGCACATATATTTCTATTTCCCCCCCCCCCATATATATATATATATATATATATATATATATATATATATATATATATATATATATATATATATATATATATATATATATATATATATATATATATATATATATACATATATATATATATTTCTTTTAATGCTGCTATTATAATTAACATATTAATCAACACTTTTAGTCTTGCGTAATACAATATATAAACAAATCTATCATAAAACTCCTTTATTAAATACAGTGGCATGTTGTCGCAACAAAATAGTGTGGTCTTTTGTGACCGGTGGAATGAGCAGGGTTGGCCAGGAGGAACTGGTTTTCCTGATGGAGTACCTGCCCAGTGATGAGGGCATTTCTCTGGATGTGTTTGAGCTCTTCTCCCAGATTTACACCAAAGCACAGCAGGGAAACAATGTCTCACACCTAGGATTCACACAGCTGGCGAATGGCACATTTTTGGGTTGCAAAGATCATGGAGGGTTACTTTATGTGAAGTCATCAATGCAGGTAGGTTTAGGAATAGACAAAGTTTATCTTTGGAATAGTTGCTGACCCATTACATACAGGTAGAGTTAATCATTTGGGCTTCTCCAAAACAATGATCACACCTTTATATTTATAGAAGGTACTTAACATCTAAAATTAAATGTGGTGGCAACGTTTGAAATGCTTGAAGATGCTTGTTTTATTCTGTAAAATTTAAGAAAAACGGTTGTCATTCCTAAATAGATCCATGTAGAAGGTTATATTAGTGGTCAAGAGCTAAGTATGACAGCTCACCTGACAAGTTCTATATGCAATGTTCATTATTTGGGCATATGTCCATGCTTAGTTTTCCATGTTTATTTTTTCTGACCTGATATGAACTAATTACAGCTGGATTATGAGTATGAACATGATTACTACTACCAGTTAGATCTCTTTCCTTGTAGTAATATAAAGACATTCCTTCAAGGGTTAAAAGTTTGATGTGGATGAATTTAATTATTTGATTTTCTTTTTCATTAGAAAAGCTGAACGGGAAAGTTACAATGTGTAAAATAGAGATATTCATTGTATCTGAGTCTTACATTTCCTTTAATCAAATCAGCATTATCTGAAAGGCTTTAATAGAAAGAATAGAAATATTTTCTCGCTCAGTAGTTCTGAAATCAGTTTATGCCGCAATCGCATTTATGACATAAACAAATAAATTGATTTGAGGATGTCATTCTCGGTGGTGTAGCCAATATCTTCTCCATTTGACGATGTAGCTATCGCGATGAAAAGTGACTTCTTGAACAAGTCCATATTGGTTAGGGATTTAGGGATGCGATAGGTTTATTTAGCTATTCCCAGCTATTCCCATGGCTATGAGCCTGTTCTTGTAAACTTGCCTCAATAGTACAACCTGGATTTGAAATCTTGGAATCTCTTCATTCAAAGAAGACAAGCTGATATTTTTCTCACATTTTATTTTATTTAGAAAATGTTAATTTGCATTGTGTTAAATTTAAATTACATTTTAACTATTTCAACTGTTCGCAAGGAAAAATCAGATAAAAATCAGATGAAATAATCATTTCCAGTGCTTGGACAATATCCCTGTTCCAGAGGGCACCACCAATCCTTTGTTTATGATATTGATACACAAAGAAGAAGTATCGTGGTTAAGGATATTGCCGCTGAGAGTTATGCTGCGCTTAGGACTGGAGGAAGGAGGTAAGTTTACACGGTCACAATATTTCAACACAAACTTCAATTTGTGTCCAAAACTTATTTTTCATATCTTTTTAGTTTAACATAGGTTTGTATAATGATTATACATTGTCAGTAGTTTAGCTGTTCCTGGAAAGTTCTAGAACTTTGATTCTACTTATTCTACTTATAAAAATTGCTTCCAGTTGGATGTAGTGTTTGCATGGGCTTCCATTTGCCCCCATTGTCTGTAAAGTGCAGTATTCCTTTCTGACCCTCCTTAATATAGAATAAAAAATATATCATAGTTTTGAAATTCTGTATCGCAAAGACCTATCAGGTACAAGTTTTATAAGACAGATAAAGTCAATAGAAGGGAAGGATCTTAAAAACTTGAAATAAAATGAAATGTCAACTTATTTTCATTTTCAGAGTATCCATTCCCATTGATAAGTAAAAGGTTCCGACCAGCAGTTTTCAATGCAACAGATGATGCTACAACCAAATTTAAAACTGTAAGGTCATGCTATTATGTGATATTTTTAGCAGAGTCTCGATATACAAATATACATTCATTATGCTGAATAACACTCCTTTTGTTGGATTTCAGATAGTGGAACAACATAGTGTACCGATTCCTTTTATTTCTGGACTCCAGATCCTCATTCAAAACGATCTTACCGTGACCATTGAAATACCTGTAAACCAAAGGTTCAAGGTAAAACTTGAAACAAATTTTGCTAATGCTATTATCTATTTTGCCATTTTGAAAATCCGGTGTTATTTGTAATTTAGATTGACAACTTTTTCTAAATAGTTCTAATAAAATTATAGATTGCAAAAGTTTTCCAATATCTAAGCCAGTCCTCCGAAGGAAGGGTTCCTTTTGCGGGTGATCTGTGTAAAAAAGCAGACAGCCACCTGGTGGTGAACCAAGTTGCTGAGAAATATGTACCGGGAGTGATCGGGCACCGGGCGCAGTGCCAACGGCGGCACACCAGGATGACAAGAAAGGGTATGCGCACCTCTTGATACTCAAAAACTAGCAAATATATATTTAGTTACACACAACAACTTTGATTAAACTCAGCAGATTAGAGTAATTGCCTATACCTCTCCTTGACATGTGCTTTCTCTTGTGTAGTGAAGAGTTGGTTAGAGCTCAAACATGTTAACCTAAGATTTTCTTTTGAATTACAATTTCTGAATCTTAGACCCAATATCATCGTAAATATTTTACGAACGAGCCAAGGACCTGTGACATTCGAAATCTGTAAAGCAGGTCTATATCTGTTACAAGTTAATCTCATTACGAATTGACTGAAATAATGTTGAGAGTGACGTTAAATTCCAAACACACACACAACATTTTTAAATCTTGGAGAAATTATGATAATTACAATACCTGACGTTTAAGCGGTCCTCTCTTTGCAGCTGTCTAATCAATATAACATCATGTTACAGTTACTGGCGCCACCTATCTCGTATTAGCTCCCATATCTTCATCAAGCAACCACCACGCGGTCTCCAGTCTGGTAGAAGATGGACTGATAATCAACATGAAAGAAGATGTGAGACAAGATCTCATCAGTGAACTTGCCAAGGGTAATGACTACACCCTGCAGTGTGATGACTATGTGACTGTCGCTAAGCTAGGGCTTCATTCGGGTAAAACTATACACGTACGATGGACTGGCGACATCAATAATGGCAATATACAACATGGTCAGTCACCATCTATAAAATAATGCCAGACTATGGATCATGAAGGGGTATCTGAAAAGTGGCATTAAATGACCTCGTGGATGTGTCGTAATGAATCTATTCGTGTTTTCATTTTCTGCAGAATCATCTTATATGTACAAATGGACAGTCATACAGTTGGTGAATCGTCCATAAAGTGATGTGACATATACATAGTGCCATACACAGTTTTCACATTTTTGTATGCAACTCTCATAGCAATAATAAAGACTATATTATAACAAATTGCAGTGATCAGAGATGACGAGGTCTGGTGCTGTTACGTCAGAGATTTCTGTGTACACGTGTGTTATTCTATGATGCATTCAATTCGTACTCTCACGTGGCAGGTTTGAGATGGTGATGCTCCAAACCATGTACATTTCTTTCTTTTAGCAGTTCGCAAATCCGCTCGGAAACAAAGATCGCCTACGTCACATTCAATTTTCATAATCAAACGCATCTTCAGCAGACAACATTTGGCGAGATTTACGTCCAGGCCATTTGATATTTGGGGGATGGAGAAATATAAATGTAATTTTCAAAAAGGAAATTGCATATAAATTCTTTTTTTTCAAAAAATAACTGTGAACTTCATTGGCGGATCCAAAGAATCGTGGCCCCCACAAGTCCCACATAAAATATTCACAAAACATTTAGAAGCTGATACAGATATGAGGTACTGGAGCTATTTTTGTCAAACCTCATTATGGGGTACCATCTCATACCTTAATGTGTGTAACAGAGGAGTGCCATCTGGTGTTAATAATGAAATTATTTTACATACCTCACAAATCTAACCTTCATATCAATGGAGCTAATGCCATTATCCACCACCAGGGCACTTATTACTACCTGTGACACTAGATGGCAGTGATTTATATAGATATTGCCTGGTTGTATAAATATGCTTCTCAGACATGTTTTTTCAAAAAGGCCTTGTACGGGTTACTTATGTAACTGTGACTACGCAGCTGCACTATGAAGAGTGGGGTATTTTATATGCCTCACAGTACGTCAATGCCCCACAAGACAGGTCTGAGATTGGTAAAAACCCCATATCTGATACAATCTCTTTCTATATATATATATATATATATATATATATATATATATATATATATATATAAATGAATATAAGTGGTACAAGCACAGAAGCCTCTGCTGTAATATAGATCTGTTTTATAAATTCACCTGAATATATTGATGAAAGCAATAGAAAAGGAAACATGTGTCCAAACATGGGGTTTTGGATATGTAAACTGTGAATTATTCAAAATTGCACGGATTTCACAGATATTTTCACAGATAAAACAGTTCTGAACATGTTCATGTTACCAAATTACAAGGAGGGAATCAATTGATATCCAAATTAGCAGAGTAAGCACATGTCAACTTGACATTCAAAGTACAGGGCTGCCAGTGAGGTGAGATTTCATTGTACAGTGTTAGTAATAGTGCCCTCTTGAGGATTTCACAGGCTGGAACCAGATCTGCTGGAACACACGAGACAAACGCTGAACTCTTATTATTGTTCGTGAGCTGATCATTTTTATATTATTGTAAAATACTTATTTATGCACAACTTAAGACAGCATTTTTTATCTGTGTGTTTAAAATTTACTCATTATTTCATAACACCAATTTTTCAAAGATTTTCGATGTACTTCTCTGCTCCGAGGGTTATAGGAAATATCACAAAATCAATATGATTGCAGGAAATGTCTCAATGAGCTATTTTTCGTCAGGATCATAGAGGAAGAGATTATGTTTGCCATTTTCGCCATTTTCCTTGTATTGCTGGACTCAATTTAAATGTGAGTTTCAAATGGTGTATATTTCTGTAACGAACATATATTAACTGTTAAATCTCACAAAAAGAAGATAGGTGTGTTGAAAAAATCTGATTGAAAATATTAGCAAGCACAATCACTGAAGCTCGGTCAAACAGGATATTAATCTATCTGTGAATAGTTGTGGAACCCCGACTTGCGCGAGCAGAGCTCTGGAGGCTACGTCGGTCATAAGAAAACAAGGAGGACCAAATGCTGTTTCTCTTAAACTAATCTGTGAACCTGTTTCCCTGTTGATTGATCAGACAGTGAGAAGAAAAACAAGAGATAATGAAGATATTTAGGAGGGTTCATGCCATCAAAATAATGTACTTCTTTTATAAAGTTGAATTTTGAACATGCATTATGATAATGGTCTGCACGAAAATCAATAAATGAAAATGAAAGTTTGATATCAACGGGATGATCACATCATGTGCACTGAGAGCGTAACTGACATGTCCAGATCTTGTCACTTGCAGATTTTGGACTAAGTAGGTCAACAGCCTTTCTGTCTTCTGCTGTCGTCTGCTCATGCCTATTTCACACTCCTCACGGTGACACTTCCTCGTGTCAACTAAATGTCAAAGTTGCAACCCAGTGTGACAGTAGTTGTGGAACCCCGACTTGCGCGAGCAGAGCTCTGGAGGCTACGTCGGGTTGTGAGGTGTCCCCTATCACTCGTGAAGAGACAGGTCGCGACCTCAGTGTGAACACCACACACACTGTCACTGTACACTTATTATTAAGATATCCCAAATATCTTACACAACTAATCTTGCTTTCTGGCGAGTTTCATATCTGAATTAAATCATTTGAAGAAGTTATTTAGGATTACACTTCAGAGGCAGTGAATTCCACTGATGAACCATCGTAGGTGTTTGGAGTGTGCGTCAAGATTGGCTGTATCGTAAGTCGGTCACAGAGAGGCCCAAAATTGGCTACACCTGTAAAACTGTATTCTGTCAGAAGCCCTATCCAACGTGAAATAAATGTTTGAGGTTGGTCCAGATACGTTTTGAACAAGGAATTAGTCCTATTAACATTATGGTGGGAGAATACAAGCCATTTGATATTTGTGAGTTTGCTGAACCCCCGCCTGCACCTCCAGTAACTTTGTCACATGACACAAGATGGCACCCACATCAACAAGTCTGGTCTTCTGCTCTTAGATATGTGTGGTTTGGAATCTCTTCATGGGTGAATGGTAGTTTAAGAGAAACGGCATTTGGTCCTTGTTCTCTTCTGGTCGGAGCTATATGACCGTTTCAGTGTCATCCCATTCACCCATGAAGAGATTCCAAACCACACACCTAGTGTGACATTCTCTTGACAGATATGAGGTGACAAATTAAAAAGTTAATTTTCTGGTACTTAAAACTAGTCACCTGATTTATTTGTGTCTTGCTATAAGATTATGGAAGCTTGATATTAGCCGAAAATGAAACATATCTAAGAGCAGAAGACCAGACTTGTTGATGTGGGTGCCATCTTGTGTCATGTGACAAAGTAACTGGAGGTGCAGGCGGGGGTTCAGCAAACTCACAAATATCAAATGGCTTGTATTCTCCCACCATAATGTTAATAGGACTAATTCCTTGTTCAAAACGTATCTGGACCAACCTCAAACATTTATTTCACGTTGGATAGGGCTTCTGACAGAATACAGTTTTACAGGTGTAGCCAATTTTGGGCCTCTCTGTGACCGACTTACGATACAGCCAATCTTGACGCACACTCCAAACACCTACGATGGTTCATCAGTGGGAGGAATTCACTGCCTCTGAAGTGTAATCCTAAATAACTTCTTCAAATGATTTAATTCAGATATGAAACTCGCCAGAAAGCAAGATTAGTTGTGTAAGATATTTGGGATATCTTAATAATAAGTGTACAGTGTGTGTGGTGTTCACACTGAGGTCGCGACCTGTCTCTTCACGAGTGATAGGGGACACCTCACAACCCGACGTAGCCTCCAGAGCTCTGCTCGCGCAAGTCGGGGTTCCACAACTAGGTGAATGGGATGACACTGAAACGGTCATATAGCTCCGACCAGAAGAGAACAAGGAGGACCAAATGCCGTTTCTCTTAAACTAGTGTGACAGGGTGAAATCTGTAACACAGATTACACAGTTTACACAGATTATGATTCATTATATACCTCATTGCTAAGTTGCATATAGTGATGATAAAATGGTAATCAATTCTTGATCCCTCTTGTGAGTCATCAAACCACAAAATTAATCCTCAGCCCCTTCATAATCTAATATATAAAAAATGTTTGCATGATTATCAGATTACCAAATATGACCACTGTTGTTGGCTTTTCCTCTCTGTTCTGCAGTTTTTGCCAATTGCAGGTTGACTAGTATATAAAAATGTATGCTTCCAAGCTTTCATTCTTCTTAATATTTCACCTTTTTGTAAGATTTAATACTTTGCGTGGCGAGATTAAGTTACAGGTATAAAGCTTGGATCTACTATGGAGAGTAAAGATGTAATGATTGCATGATTCTAATTCATACTATTGATTATTATTATGATCATTACTCCATGTGATTAAATTTTAGTGCCATACAGTTTCATCATATGTTCTTGTCTTATTCACATCTGATATGAAATTACAACAATGAGCCTTGAGAATTCAAACTGCTTGGAAAGTTGTAGATTCGTCAGAACACAACTAAAAGGTTTTAAAGGTTTTTCTCATTAGTGAAGGAAGGACATTTCTAGATACAATATAACTTCATATATATCTGGTGTATTT